>PJAJ01000014.1:0-1325754 GCA_002818215.1 Picochlorum sp. 'soloecismus' | reverse complement strand
ATGGATGTTGATTTGTTGGATGTGGACGGAATGACACCATTGCATTATGCAGCATGTGTAGGGAACATTGAGTGCTGTCGAATTTTGGTGAACGCTGGTATTGATGTCTACAAGAAAAGTACTGCTGGTATTACTGCAACAATGGCTGCTAGCGGTGGTGGCCATCTTTCCTGCGTCAAGTATTTGGCCAAGTTGGAAGATGTGCTAAAGCAGCAAGATGCAAAAGGTAGAACGGCATTGATGTACGCAGCAGCGAATAAGAGGGGGAATGTAGTCAAGATTCTCCTGCAGTGTTCTGCAGATCCTGCTGTTCGTGATTTTGAGTCCAATAGGAATTCCCTTCATTGGGCATGCTATTCGGGTAGTTTGGTAGGAACAGTGGCAATACTACACCTTGGTAGAGGCTTGATCAATGTCAAGGACAAGTTTGGGTGCGTTCCATTCATTTGTGTTCTACATCTACCAAGCAGTAGTGAAAGCCAAAGCAACAAACTTTGAATATATGCAGAGATACTCCATTGTTAATTGCTTCCAGAAGAGGATTTTTGGATATTGTAAAAGAGTTGATTCGGCAAGGAGCTGATGTTAATGCAGTAAATAATCACAATGTGTCAAGCTTGTGTTTGAGCGCCCTCATGGGCCATGAGCCCGTTGTTATGTGCCTCTTGGAAGCCAATCCTGACCTTTCAATAGCTGAATCTACTAGCAATAGAACAGCGCTTCATTTTGCTGCCATGGGAGGGAATGAATCTATTTTTGCAGCCTTGTTGCAGCATGGAGCAAAAGATTCTCCGGATGCTGAAGGGAAATTTGCCTTGAAAGACTTTGTATAGTTATGTCAATCTATTGAATATATTGAACGCATGTGTATATATTTTTTTGCGTCGAATAAATTATGCTTAACTCAAAGACTCGATCCGAGATACATCTCTAAGGCCCATATACCTGGCCAGATATGATGGAAAATATTGCATGAGGCCCCTTGTAGTAAAATTTGGCAAGGCTGCTTTTGTCTTGCTGCAATCAAATTTTGTCCCTGTTTCCCTCAATAAATATGGATAAAGAGCGTCTACTCGTTTCCAATATAATCTGGACAGGTGCGCGATACATTTAAACCTAATTCTGCTGAAAGCGCCTTCCAATTCCTCCAGATTTCTGCAGTACACGATTTTTCCATTCACCTTGTTTGACCAGCCTAGTGTCTTGTTCACACCTTCCACCAGCTCCCGTAAAGTAGGAGCAAATTCATTTGTCAGATTATAGTACCCAAACGAATCCTCCAGTTTCCTTTCCAATGTTTCCTGATCTGTATATTTTGGGCTCAAGCATTTCTTGAACCAGAGTTTCACTTTAGCCTCTCCCAGACCTTTTGACTCTTCGTAGGAATTATTGTACTCCTGACCGGGCTTTTCGCATACTTCTTCTTCCATCAGAATTCCTGTGCGTTTTCCATGGACATACGCGGTACTGACATAATGCACTGCCCCAACTGAGAAATTCTGACCGTTCAATGACATAGGTTCCTCACAGTGCAGAATAGGACAGTCCATGTCAACAAAACCAAGCATGGCTCCCACGACATCCTTGATATCAATAATATCAACTATTGCATCCGGATTTCCATAAAATGGAATTCTTTTCTGACACTTTAGTATCGGCCCCACAATCTTGTGGTGTCGAATACCAAATGTACGCTTTCCATAATAGTTTAGAAAAGCCATTAACCCCGTCCTGGAGCCCATACCGCATACTATGGACGGTCTGATGATACGTACATTTTCTGGACATCCAAAATTTTCAATACA
Organism: Picochlorum sp. 'soloecismus'; assembly: GCA_002818215.1. NCBI lineage: Eukaryota > Viridiplantae > Chlorophyta > Trebouxiophyceae > Picochlorum > Picochlorum sp. 'soloecismus'. The sequence goes on along the minus strand of PJAJ01000014.1, from coordinate 1,323,949 downwards.
TTGTAGCAAAGTATCTAGACCCTCAACATTTGTGCTCAAGTTTCTCTGCCTAATTCTTGCTTGCTTCTCTTCTGGCATAGCAGGCGACTCTTGCGCAAGCGAAGCAGCAGAGTGAATGACCACGTCCAATCGCCTGGAGCCAATCTTCTGTACCAAAATATTCTCCACTGCTAGAAACAAAGACTTGGAATCCTTCGTCTGACCCAGATCAACCTCCACGTGATGTAGACGACTAGATTCCTCTGCAGAGAGCTTATGAGCTTTCACAAATTCTTCCATCCGCTGAGCACAGGATAGGGCCTTTTTTTTCATCCTCTTGCCCCTCGACCGTTTTAACTTCGGCCTAATTACCACAATTACATGCCATCCAACCAACAGAAGACTCTTTGTGACCTCACTGCCTATGAAACCCGTGGCACCAGTGAGAAGTGCAACCCGGCGACGTTCGATAGACATCTCACAGCGCTATCTGGACGCAGTGCGACTCTCTATCGTATAATTATAACTACAAATATACACACTTGGATTGGATTGGAGAAAAGTGTATCATCCCTCGAACATGCAAATCCATATTCAACGGGCAAACGGTCTACCAGTCAACCTTGGACATTCGACAAAATAGCAGCAACCTGCTCTGAAGTATTATCATTTTCAGTTTTTATTCATTGAAAAATTATCAGTACTTCGTTTTGTTAAAGATCACAATCACTTAAGGAGAGGGCCATGATGGCACCTGCCCAAATCTCGTAATGTTTGACATCCGGATCCGGATCCGGATGTGGATCCACAAGCTTGCAAGCTACGTATACGTACAATTGTATACAATTAATTGTGGGCTTAAGCTTAAGCTTATAAGCCCTACCAAAAAAAGGGCCATTCCTCCACGGCTGTTTAATCGCTGATTTTGTCGCGCACAGGCATTTTTTTATTTCCCTCTCAATTAAATTATTATTATTATATTATATTTGAATTCTGGAAAAAATTTCAGAGTTTTTCATTGAGAAACTGCGAAGATCGCGAGACCACGTCGAGAGCTCTATTCCTCCACGAGGTCCTGGGGCCAATGGACCTCATTTTTGAGATGCCTGATCGCCAACTTACCGGCGTATTCTTGAGAGTCGGCGCGCACCTTGGGACTTTCTGACCTATATAGATTACAAATAACGCGCGAGAGGGATCCAGTTCGGACTTTCCTGATGCGGCCACCTTGGTGGTCTGTGGAGGAAGAGACCCATGTTTGGGTGAGTTGACCATATGCCACCTTTGTTATGGCAACGGCTCGGTCCCTGGGGTAGTCTGATCGGACAGGAGAGGTATGTTGTGCTTAGGACAGCAACAAGCAGCCAAGTTTGCTTATATATTCGCCTTCCAGATCACTAAACTAAGATGTACTCAGCATTCGTAATTTTTATTGGTCTAATGTGAACTATTGCCCACCAGACTTCAGATCGTAGACGGGTTTGAGGTGGGTCTTAGGGGCCCTTTGTTGAAAACCAGGTACCTCTTTTCCTGTGGGGAAGGCTCTCTAGTAATATCATCTGCAATGAATACTTGAGCGAGTATTTTCTCATCTTTGAGTCTTTGGAATGCGTGTGTCCAGAATCCACTGTAAGAGCCTTGGGAAGACGTCACCCAATCGCCCTTCTAGGCGCCACTTCATCCAATCATCCATTGTATTGATATCTCTGGAGCTGAAAATGTCTCGGTAGACCCCAGTATCTCCAGGAATATGCTCCATTTGGTCCGCATAAAACTCTCCTACATCCTGGGCCTCACCACCTTCCTCCTCATCCTCACTCTCCCCGTCCTCATCCTCTTGAAATTCTTCCTCCTCTTCTTCATCATAATCATCCTCAGTCTCCCCATCATCACGCTGATCACCTTCATACTCATCATAATCCAGACAATTGTATGGATCTTGGTCAGCACCAATCTCTCTTCGTTCCACAAAACGGATAAACTTGAATCTTCTGCCGGTTTTCGCTGGTTCTATCCGCTGATAAGCACCGTAAGATTTATTTTTTTGGCATTTTGAATTATGGCTCCGCACATGTGAGTACATTGTACCTGCGAGTATGTTTTTGCCCTGGCATGTTGGGCATGGACACCGTGCCCAGAGGGTTACTTCATATATACAGGCGTCAATGATCCACAAATTGTTTTTAAGTTTTATAACATTCAAATCTCTGTCATGTATTGCCTCTTCCATCGCTCATCTGAGGCATTCTAAGGGCACTACTTAAGTCATACAGGTTCCGACAACCAGTTCATTCGGGTGATATAACATTCGATTGGATGAACCGATGGATCCATTCGAGCCTTGTAATTATTACCATTCATACTTGAAATAACTTGGATTTGCCGCAATAGGGAATAAAGCGCGCAGGGTATGACCTACACAATGGGACGAACCTCTGGGACTTAGCATATTTTTGGCATACATCCTTTCCCATGACGTGCATCTGTCAACATCCCCGGTCACAGCCCCCCGATGACAGGTGCATCTAATGTAACGACGCGCCACGACTCCCAACTACCATATCAACTAGCCGACAAATCAGTCTCCATATACAGACAAAATGATGACTCAATAATTGCTACAGGAAAAAAATATTTCGTTGGATATCATGGTTGGTGAGAATGATCTTTTCGGCACACTGCAGAAGTTGGAAGTGGAGCACCTGCCTCGCATTCTTCCCCTCCTACAAGCTGAAGTCCTAGAGGATTACCGCAAAATCATCACAGCGATAGATAAACCTTCTTCTGATGAAAAGAATAAATTGGCTCAAGTAGTTGAGGAGATTTTAAGACGTGCAAGCGTCTCACCGGGGATTCTCAAAGAAAACGGTTGCCCGAACGCCAGTTCAGGAACGCCGATCCTTGAATGGCAAGAGTCCTCGCCCATAAATGGTACACAGAACGAACAAGAAGTATCTGAAGACGATGATCATGACATGGATTCCTCGAGAAAGTCCTCAGACCACTTTCCTTTCGGTTCCTTGGTATTTCTGCTATCACCACAGCATGGAGCAGATGAGGAGCAGTTCATTGTCTACAAAATCGCGGAAGGAATTTCATGCTGTAAGTTCTGTTCCTCATCAAACGTATCAAATTATATTCTTTGCTCCTGACCGCATATAATTTGCGCGCAGGTATTGGTGGTCTTTCCTGCAAGTGTCATGAAAACCTTCAGGTTAGGATCACAGCTGTAGAAGCAAACCCTTGGCAGGCAGACAACCGTCGAGCTTTGTCTACTCCTGTCAATGGTGCTTCTATTGATGTATCAAAGTTATGTATTGATAATTTTGAAACGTAAGTTCTTGTGCTGTGCTCGTTGTATCTACCTGATTGTCTTTAAAGTGGGACTGAGTGTCTTGTGTGTTTTCCTGCCAGATGTCCTGTGTCTTTGGTGGAGTCCAAATCTCGAAGCGCAAAAGAAATAAATGACGAAGCGGAAGCAGATATCGAATTGTATATGGAAAAGCGTAGCAAGATCAGATCGTCTCATTCCAGGCGAGAAGAGGATGAGTGGCTCAACAGTTTGGAACAGTATGCCAGTGTTTGGTTGGAGAAGTATCCAGGGAGGGAGGTGCCTAGGCCGTCTCAAGGGGATCCAAATGAAGAAGTAGACTCCTTAGCGAATTGGATCAGCAGGTTAGTGAGCATAATTAATGGCAAGGGAGAAGGAAAGGATGCCAATAAACGCCGACATGCTTACATCTTGCTGACCACAACAGTTAAGGAGATTCTTCATAGGGAGGATAAAGATTGGTGGGTAAAAAAGCCTAAAAAGCAAGGAAGGCCGAAGAAATCTAAAGATTTGATCGGTTTGCCGAAAAAGAGGAGACTGAAGTGTGGATCTCCCTTAAACAACTGTGATGTGCCAACACCACCATTGGCTACCACGTCAAGCAGGGGGCGCACTAGGAAGCCAAAATGGGATGCAACGTTCCAATACGCATAAATATCTGTATTAGATATTATATTGTGGACAGAAGCATCTGAAAGCTGCTCTCCCCGAGCCGTATTGGGGCCAGCCAACCGAGCCGAGCTGCTGGTTTGGGCCAATGCCTATAGTCGTGCATTGGCCTATTTAGAAGCAAATATGAAGTATTTATGATATAAATAGAATAATTGTAACGCGAACGCATCCAATGCTGCGCTGAGCAACGAGCACTGCCAAGCTGCCAGCCCCCAATCAATCGAATGGAGCAACGAAAAGCCGCAAAATTTTAGTGCGCTATTCGATAAATGGCTTACAAATTTAGAATTAGCGATTTTTTTCTAATATTAATGCGCGCTTAAATCGGCACTTTGCTCGGTATTTAAATTAAAATCTAGGATCGCGAAATGAAGTGATTTATAGCCTGTTCTGGAGGAAGGTCCCTTTTTTTGGTAGTCTGTATACAGAGCTACCTGAAGCTTCAGATACTCCAAACACCAACCACCCTTCCCCATGTATTCATTCATCTTCCACTCCTGACGATCGGGCACATAGGCTGGGGGTATAACGATTACACTTTATCATGTAATCGTGTAAGCTTGGACTTTGAAAGAAAAGTAGGCCCTGCAGAGATCGATTAATCGAAATATTTCGAGCAACAGTGCAGAAATTCATGCCTTTAGAAAGGTCCTTTGCATCGGAGAATTGGCATTGTTGAAATTTCTGATTTTGTCATAATAATGCAAGCGATTTGGATTGACTTATTTTACTCAATTGAGAGTCACATTTGCTTTGGGCGTCGGAAATCTTTGGCAGCGCTTGAGCTTTCGGTGTCTAGCGCATTGAAGACCCAAGACACGGCGTTGGGGGGAAAGTCTACTTGACCTGCATTTGCAAGGAATTTGTTTGATTAGATTTTCATAAAAGATTGCTCGTTAGTAAAAGGAAAATGGATGTGGCAAGTCGGCCTAGCATACGCATGGTGGTCCAGTGCTCCTTATCGGAGGGGGGCCGGCGCCTTGGTGCGCTGCGCTCAATGACAATGCACGGGAAAGAATACAGTGCAAATATGAAGAATCAAAGCATGAACTATGTATCGCACAGATATAATATTTTTGGGCGTCGTGCGGGGAGTGGGGCGGGGTCACACTGTCGAGGGCCTGTGCGCCACAGGTTGGCCCTGAGCGGGCGGGTGGTGGCCATGGGGGCAGAGAGCGAGGATGAGGTGATTGAAGAAGAGCTGCTGGCGAGACCGAAGAGGCCCCCCCCTCGTCTGACTCGTGCTCCTTCCTCATCTTCTTCTCATGGGGGAGGTCAGAGGCGGGGCGGTGGGAATCAGAGGCGAGGAGGGAGGGGCAGCTTTGGGCAGCAGAGGGACTCTGGAAATGGTTATCCATCTGGTGCAATGAACAGGGAGGCGAGTATGCCTGCAGTTTTGAATTCTCCAAGCAATGATAATTCTGGGAGAGGGAATGGTGATCGACGAAGAGGGAATGACAGGGGGCAGAAGCAAAAGGGAGATCGTTTTGAAAAGCCCAAACGTGGAAAGAAAATTGATGTGGACAGTCGGAGAAAAGCTAGGCAAAATAGGAAGGCGGAAAGGAAACAAGAAGCCCTGGCAGCTGCGCCACAACGGGAAGATATATTTGAAGTGGGGCCTGAAGGAATGTCGGTGCTTGATTTGGCCGAAATGCTGGCAGTGCCAGCAGTGGATATTGTTAAGAAATTATTCATGAAAGGCCTGGCGGTGCAAGTGAACTCGACTCTGGATCCCGAGACTGTGAAACTGGTGGGAGAAGAATACGGTGTTGATGTGCTTGACGTGGAAGAAGAAGGTGTGGAAGACAGTGCAAAGAAATCCCGAGACTTTTTGGCAGAAGATGACCTTGAAGACTTGCAGTCCAGGCCTCCTGTGGTGACAGTGATGGGTCATGTGGATCACGGAAAGACATCGCTACTAGATTTTGTTCGTAAATCAAAGGTTGCTGCCGGGGAAGCTGGAGGCATTACGCAGTCCATCGGTGCATACACGTGTAGTGTTGATGGTGCAGAAGGGAAGAAAGCTGTGACCTTCTTGGACACCCCTGGTCATGAGGTATGTGTTTTAGAACCATGCTATTTGAGGTGTTGAAATGTATTTCGTGGTGATTATGTATGGCATATTGTTAAGGTCCATGATGCGTAACCAAAATCCAACGCTGAATTTTGCTGTTGAGATAAAATAGTAACGAGCTTTTTAATTCTGAGGCCCTTTGTATTTTGCTGCCTGAAAAATTCACTCTGTGGTTTTTCTCCGCGTCAGACCACAAATCGTTAACTGGTAATATAATTATTGTATTGCAGGCTTTCAGTGCCATGAGAGCCAGAGGAGCACGTGTGACAGATATTGCAATAATTATCGTAGCTGCTGACGACGGTGTGCGGCCACAGACTTTGGAGGCAATCAGTCATGCCAAGGCTGCCGGAGTGCCCATAGTTGTGGCAATTAACAAGGTAGATAAGGAAGGGGCAAACCCAGAACGTGTAAAACAAGAGCTGACCGAGGTTGAGCTGGTTCCTGAAGAGTGGGGTGGCAAGACGCCAATGGTTTCAATATCAGCCAAAAAGGGAACCGGGGTAGACGAGCTATTGGAGACCGTTCTCTTGGTCGCAGAATTAGAAGAATTGGTAGCCAATCCTGACAGAGCTGCTACAGGAACTATTCTTGAGGCTCAATTAGACCGCAAGTCGGGACCAGTAACAACCTTGATTGTTCAAAATGGGGAATTGAAGGTTGGTGATTCCATTGCTGCTGGCTCTGCGTATGGCAAAGTTCGTTCCATGAGAACATCAGGTGGAGAGGTCAGTAGGGTGGGTCCATCAATGGCTGCACAGATATTGGGTCTGAACGCGGTACCACAAGCTGGAGATGAATTCGAAGTATTTGAGTCAGAAACACGGGCACGTCAGGCTGCAGAAGCTATCGAGGATGCCAGAAGACTTGAGAGGCTGTCAGAAATGGCAGGGGGTGGTAATATGGTAACGTTGTCATCCCTTGCAAGTATGGATGATGATTCAGAGGAACAAACTCTGCAGAGGATGAATATTATCCTCAAAGCTGATGCATCTGGATCATGTGAGGCAGTTAAGGCAGCTCTCTCTGCTCTTCCACAGGACACGGTGATGCTTCGTTATTTACTTGCTGCCCCAGGAGATATTACTGCATCTGATATCGATTTAGCACTGGCTTCTGGAGGCATGGTTTTAGGGTTCAATGTACAGCCCTCTGAGGCAGTTGCTGCAGAAGCAAAAAAGAATAGTATCACACTGCGTACATACTCTGTGATATACGACCTTGTCGATGATGTTAGAGCAGCTATGGAGGGACGCCTTAGAACAGTTGAAGAAAAGGTTAAGATTGGCGAGGCTGACGTCAAGGCTGTATTTGGCTCAGGAAACAGGAAAGCAGCCGGGTGTCTGGTCACAGATGGCACCTTGACCAAAGAAGCTGTCATCTATGTCAAGAGAGGAAAGAAGACCATTTTTGAAGGCAAATTAACATCTCTACGGAGAGTGAAGGATGATGTGAAAGAAGTTCCTTCAGGAGTTGAATGTGGAATCGCTGCTGAAGGATTTAGAGATTGGGCCGAAGGGGATGTAGTTGAGGCTTATGATCTTGTTGAAAAGAAGCTCAAATTGGAAGAGGCTCATGCTACAACAATATCTATTTAATCATTTGTCAAGAAGATATGATCTTATTGTATGTTATTGATAGCAAATTAAGATTTTGGAATAAAGGTCTTTGTTTGGAGTGGGTTTCTTTGTGGCTATCTGTGTTCCACTGATTCCCACCTTTTGACTTTTAAAAATTCAATTTACATCAGAGAAAGCTTAAGTAAGTAAATTAAAGGGACTTGATTTTAAGCTTTTATTCAATAAAGCTGTACTGAAATCGAAAAGTTACAAAAAGACTGGGCAAGCACCATCATCATTCTTGTATCAACTTTCTTAGATAAATGGACACAACAGGCCACCTAACCGAAACCAACCTGTGGCTCAACAGGGCCCGTCATGCTCTGAAAATGGGTGACGCCAAATCTTCTGTAAGCATATTGAAAAAACTAATTGAAAGGGGTTATCGTAATCCAGCAGTATACGAAATCATGTCCAGGGCTCACCTTCATCTTGGACACAGGAAAGAAGCCATACTGGATGCGATCGCCTGCACAGAGTTGTGCCCAGAATGGTAGGCAATAAATTATCATAGTCTATTTGAATGAATTGTTCCTGAATCTACATCATGTCCTTCGAATGGGTACATAAAGTGACTTCATACTGCAGGTCTAAAGCATTCTGTGCTTTGGGGTTTGCCAATCTAAGCTCTGGGAACATTGCTGCGGCGAAATCTGCATTCGCTCGAGGCCTCGAGCTTGATTGCTCTTCCCAAGAGATTCAAAACGGACTTAGATTATGTCAAGATCAAAATTGTATTGCATCTAGCACTGAGTCATTGGATGCATGCAGGCGATGGGCAATACACCATGGTGAATAGCAGCAGCCCTGTCTGTATACTGAGCACTCTACTATGGATATCAAATATCCAGTGTACGACGGCATTCAAGGAAGCTGCAACGGCTTTGATCTTTAATATCTCATTTTATTCATTTTCATTACATTCATAAATAGTTATATATTTTATACACCATATCTTACAGAACAGAAAATCATCATCCATGTTGAGCAATCGCCAATATCTTCACATGTTCCATTAGAACATCTCTCATGAAGCCTGCAATCGCCCGACAACCCTCTGTGGCAAGCCTCATTACTTCTTCAAATACCTCTATACTAATTCGATTATCCGACTGCAGTACTACTACCCTATCTAGAGATGGTTGCAAAGCTACAACCACATCAGGTCCCCCACCAGAGTCCTCCAAGTAATTCAAGTCCAGCAGAGCAGTCCCATCTAAATACCCAGCTGCACATCCACATAGCATATCTTTCATAGGAATACCAGCATCTGCTAGCGCCAGAAATGCTGCATTTATACTCGCGCAGCGAGTTCCGCCATCCGCCTGAAGCACTTGAATGTACACGTCGATTTGGGTTCGGGGCATTAATTCCACCATTATCGTCTGCTCCAATGCATTTTTTATCACTGTGGATATTTCTGTTGCCCGTCGATCCCCTTTACCCCTTTTCCGTCTTTCCCCGGTGCTGAATGCAGCCATCGAGTATTCACAGCGAACGACTGCCCGGTCAGGATCCATCGCAGATCTTTGTTCCACTTCTTTCGGACCAAATATAGCAGCCAAAACTTTTGTGTTTCCCATTTCAAACGTCGCAGACCCGTCTGCGGACTGCAAAACACTTACAGTGGCATGCAGTTTTCGCAGTTCCTTGTCTCTTCTACCATCCAACCGAAGCCCTTCTGGGCTCACAAATTCCATTTTCTTAAACCAAAATATACAAATATTTATTGGGTACTTTCTGTCTTCTCGCTGTCGGCTTTATTCGACTCGCATTTTCACACTGGCGCGGCCTGTTTTTCTGTCCCTGAAAATTTCGGTCAGGGTACTCGAACAGCAGAATTCAAGCGCTATTTCGGTTATCCAGGACGCATCAAGCCACTCATTCTGATAATCCTTATTAGTACTCTACTAACCCTGAATCTGCAGTATACACGCCCACTGGGGCAATTGCATACATTTACTACAAAAAGAGGTGGACCATAAAACCTTGTGATCAAAGTGCACGGTCAACGCTCGCTGGCCACTTAGATGTACAGTACTTCATGGACTTGGGGCCTTCACACCGACATTTGCGAAAAGGCATTAGTACATATCTTTATCTCCTACTGTGATTCTGAACAGGTAGAGAATTGGGATTCGCTTGGCTTTGTTGACTTTGGACGTGTTGCTAATCGTGGACACGGCACGAGTAAGGGAGACACTTCTCTTCCTTATAAGATCAAGCGGTCGTTGAATTTAGTTAATTGATTACTAACATATCAAATTTGAATAGGTTTATGCTCGGGAATATCCAACTTTGAGGAGAATTGAGTTACAATACCTTGGATCGACCGAACGAGAGAACTTGCCAAGGGTGGAGAAAACTTTGCTTGCTGGAGGAGTATATTTCGGGAATATTATAAAATATAGGATACAATGATGTGCCGTGGTGTCACAATGGCCGCGATGTTGGCCACCGTGATCTTGTCCGTTTCTCTTGCAAGCGTTGCAGGGGAACTGTCGAGACCTGGTGGAGCAGGTCACGCGCTGCTTTTTCGCGATCACGGGGTTGTGATTGAAGACTTTCAGGATCTTGGGGAGAAGGAGTTGACGTTTGAAGCATGGGTGCGGACGTCGGACTCTTGTCATAATACTGCTTTGTTCAGTTATGCTGCTCCTCCGGAAAATCCTGAAAAGGGCTCGACAGATCAAGAGGCCAATCACTTTTTGATATACAACCAGAATGCTTTGGTCGCCTGTCACGACTTTGAGTATATAGATTTATTGCCTGATCCAAATCAGCAGTCTTGTTATGCTGCTTTTAATCACAGTGCATCGTTGCCTAATCTGGTGTCGAGGGATGGCCGGTGGCACCATGTTGCAGTGACATGGACGGCAGCGAATAATGGGCTGACGAAAATCTACGTGAATGGATTGCTGATTGTTGAAAGTCCTACTGGTAAGACTACGCCTCTGAAAAAAGGGGGAGCGCTGATGCTGGGCGCTGAACAGGATTGTTATGGTGGTTGTTTAGATCTTGGGCAGGGTTTTCATGGAGAAATGGACGAAGTGCGTGTATGGAGAGTGGCCAGAAGTCAAGACGATATATTAAAACACATGAGAGATAGTATGGGTCTGGATGGGCATTCTGATTTGGCTGCGTATTGGAAGATGAATGATCCAGAGGTTCACGGGCTGTACAGGGGAAATAGGATTGCAAAAGATTCAAGTGGGCGAGGGAATGACTTGAAGCTTGCGACGCTGCCCAAAGCGTCTACCCAAACTATTGCCCTTAAAGGAAAATCTATTAACGAAGCAGGCGTGCTGACATTCAAGAATAATTACGCGATGAATCAGAATATGAGGGGCATGCCTGTGGGTGATTTTTCTGTTGAGTTCTGGGCCAGGACACCAGCGTACAGCGAGAATCAGCCAAATACATGGTCCGAACTCTTCTCATACGCTGCATTCAAAGGTGATAAAAGTAGCCAAGCTACGGATTTTGATTTCCTTGACGATGCAATTCTGATCGAGAAATACTCAAGGGAGTTTTGGAAAACAAAGGACATCCAGTATAAAGCTATCAATACCCGGGGGTCAATCTCGATCTCGATCAATTCAAATAGGAAGGGAATGGGTTCTCAAAATGAGAATTGGATTGATTATAATGTTGGATGGACTGATGGAGAATGGCATCATATTGCGGTGACATGGAGTAAGTCGACCGGAGAGGTTTCATTGTACCTGGATGGACAAAAGAAGACTCCCTTTTGGGTGTGCAATAGGGGAGAAGATAGTATTGAAAGCCAGCCAGGGGCTGGAGTACACTCTAATATAGCTACAGGTACGTTTAAAATTGATTTCATATGGCAGAACGCCATGAAAATTTGCAAACGATGTATAATCGAGGGTTTGCTTTTTCGTTTGTGTGCAGGGACAGAACGATCAGATACTGGTTCCCTTGTCTTGGGAGCAAGGCAAGAAGGATATGGCGGCAACTTTAGTCCTCAATACTCTCTTAGAGGAGATGTATCACAACTCAGAGTATGGCATCGCATTCTTTCTCATCAAGAGGTCCAAGACAACATGTATGCCAAGTCTTTGGCAGCAAATAGCAAGGGTCTTGCACAACAATATGAGTTTACACCAGACAATGTACACATGGACAAGAACTCGCTGAGTGGCTATGCTAAGGACTCATTTGATGACACCCATAAAAATAATCTGTATTTCGGAGCAGAATCGCCTCTTTGGGTGTACTCTGATGCACCCTTGGCAAATGCTGATGGGAGCCCTCTTGAACCACCTGTTCCTGGAGAAGCAGGACACGCGCTTCGTCTGAACGATATGCAAGTATTGATTCGCAAAGAATTTGACTCCTTCCCATCGAATGAGCTCACAGTAGAATTTTGGATGCTTTCCACGGACACCTGTAGCAAAGGAGTACCTATCAGCTACGCAATCGGAGGATATGAAAATTCTGACAATAGCCTCATGATTGGCGACTACAATGACTGGACAATCTCCGTCATGGAAGACGAAGGCAGTTTCATTGATCACACAAGCGGAATCTCCACTACCGATGGGAAATGGCATCATATTGCTGTTACATGGGAGTCCAAAACAGGGGAGACAAGGCTATATGACAATGGTAGGGAAGTTTGGAGGGTGTTCCGGGCAAAGGGCAAAACGATGCCTTCAGGGGGGACACTTGTGATTGGAAGGGAACAAGATTGCCCCGGTGGATGTTTTGACTCTAAAAAGGGAGCTGCGGGAGACATTTCTGATAAAGATTTACAGGAGTACGGCGCTCAAGATTTCTTTGGCCTGATAGATGAACTTCGTATTTGGAAGAGGGCAAGGTCTGGAGATGAGATCCGAAAGAGCATGAAGGCGCACCTCAACAAGAAGGGTAAAACAGGCTCTACATCAAGTGATGGTACCATAGATCCAAGGGATTCTGATTTAGTAGCCTACTATACTTTCGATGAGGGCAGCGGATACATTGTTAATGATAAAACTGGCAGGGGGCACGATTTGATCATTACCCAGCCAGCAAGATGGGAGGTTGTGAACCATTTTTCTGTGTGTGGTAACGGAGTATTGGAGGGCCTGGAGGAGTGCGATAATGGAGATGTGGAATCCAGCACTGGGTGCAGCCAGGAATGCAAGATCATGGCCGGATGGGAGTGCACTTCCACAAGTCCATCTGTCTGCTGGAAAAAGGATGGAGATGATGATAAAAAACCAGAGCCTAATCCTCCGCCTCCAACTCCCACACCGTCTCCCAAAACTCCACAAAAAGATAAAGATGGACAGGAAACTACTGGCTCGTCAGGTTCAGCAGCTGTAATTGTTCCAATCACATTGTTTATTGTGCTTGTTGGAGCTGGGACTGCTGCTTTTATTCAAAGACAGCATATTTATGAGAGGTTCCCAGTAGTCGAAGATTTCGCTATTAGAATAAATCAAGCTGTGCATGGAGTTCGGTATACATTGATTCCAAACAGAGGACTGGATATGGAGCATGTAGATACAGCATCTCCAGATTTTACTCAAACTATGCCTCCGCCTGGACGGGGGACATATTCATCAATTCCTTCAAGAATTTCGGATGATGCTTAAATTGAAGTCATAACTTGTACATTAATTTGTTGAATCAGTGTGAAATGCCCGCGAGCCTATCTAAACCCTGTGTTTCAAGATGATTTCCTTCATCTTGGCTCTTTCAATTCTGTCCTTCTCATTTGCCTGTCTTCTTTCTTTTTGAATCATTTCCCGCTGTTCAATTATCTTCTGCGCTCTTTGAGTGGCTTTTTTGATTGAGAAAGCTCTTTTTTCTTGTTCATAGGCCTCCCGACGCCTTGAGGCTGCCACATGCAGCAGTTTAGTACGGCATTGAAGCTGCCTTGTCAATGCCTGCCTTTTCCTCTCCAAACCTTTTTGCATCATTTTATCGTCAATTAATTTCTGCTTCTGAGCCTGTTTCTTGTCCATTTCCTTTTGATATTTCTCAATTTCATTGAGCCTTTCTTTCATAGCTTTCATCCTATAAGTTCTTCTCTGTTTTTCATGCACTTTTCTGTTCATCTCAAGTTCTTTTCTTGCTTTCTCTCTCTCTGCCTTTCGTTTAGCACTTTCCATCTCCCGCATTCTAAATTGGTTTTCTTGATTTTTCATAGAGGTTTCAGCTTTGCATTTTGCCTCCTTGATTCTTCTCAGAGCCGCTTGGCGACGTTCGAATCTTTGCTTTTCAGCCAGTTTTTGTTGCTTTCTCCTCTTTTCTTCAATCTGTCTCTCTCGACGCTGCAATTCAACTCTTCTCTTTTCCTGAGCAATGTAAGTAGATTCTTTATTTCTAGCAGCCATCTCACGTGCTTTTCTAACACGCTCTTTCCTATCTCGTTCCTTTGCCTCCAATCCCCTTTGCTTGAGCATCTGTGCCTGAAGTTCTCTGCTTTTTCTCTCCTTCTCCTCTTCAATGCGTATTTTTTCTCTCTTCTTAAAATCAATCTCCTTTTGTTTTTCAAGAAAGATCTTTCTCTCTTTCTTCTGTTTCATTGACGCTTTCCTTTCTTTATCGGATGCAGATCTTTGCCTTTCCTGTTCCTCTTGCCTCAACCTTGCAATCTCTAATTTCTTCTCTGCCTTTCTTTGAGCCTCTTTCCTTGCAAGTTCAAGATTTTGAATAATTTGAATTTCTCTATTGTGCTGTCGTCGAGCCATTTCCAGCCGACATTTCTCCTTTTCGTCAAAAAAAGTTGTAGTATTGATCAAAATGCCTTCTTCCTGGTTTTCAGAATCGTTATTCTTCTTTTCTCTCTTCACCTCGTCACGTTCTTCAATTAAATTCCTTAGAATTTCATTTCTCTTATCAATCCAGTGGGCATACTCAATTTTACCAAGATCTGCTCCTGAGGGCCCATGTTTTCTTATGTAAAACTCCATTGGCTCCACTCGCAGCCATGCAGGGTCAATACCAAGACGTTGAAAAGCCTCAATTGAGTCTGGACTTGTCGGAAGCTCGATAACAGGGGCATCAGGCGAGGAATCGATGGCGCGTTTGAGATCCTCGATAGTTATGTTCTTTTTGCTCCCTCCTTGAGTGCCCATTGCCATCTGCATGTGCAGCATCGTTTCCAGTTGCCTCAATTTTGATTAAAATATTCTTAGTATTGCTTCAGATATTAGAATTCGCCACAAACACATACTTTTTTCAAGCTTGAAAGTTTGACAATCCATTCTTTGACCGATTGCTCGGTATCATCATTCCCTGCATCCATGTATGGACTCTATTCTTGTGTATACAAGCCTCTTTCAATTTTGTTTTCAAACTTCTTCCAGCCTTGATCGACTTGGATTTCGCATTTGGAATTCGAAATGATGCGCGTAGAAATCAAAACAAACTAATGTACTTTGAACCCTTGGTCTTGGGCATCTCTTGCATAGAAACTATCGCAAGGCAATCTCTGGGTGGTCCTTTTAGTGAAGTAGTCACAACCACTGCCTTCTGTTGACCTGGGTAGAATGCACAGTGGTCTCTATTGCCAGTCCATGTCAGTGGCGATATTCACAGCATGACTTGAATCTCTTACAACATCATCTGGAATTCCAGGTTCTATCTTTACCTTCAAAGTTGCATTCCCTATCACTTGAGGTGCACATGTAAATGCCCAACCTTCTTGTCCATTAGATTCCAACGTTCAATCAGAGGCTCGAGCCTGAAACATACTCAAGGCAGCATTTCCTGCAACACATATCCAATTCTTGTCTAGATAATAAAAAAACACTTGAGGTCCATATCGGCACCATCCAAACAGAAAAAACGTGTGCTTGATGGTACCAGTCGGTAGTCTCTATTCAAGGACAAAGCCATTAGTTGGTCTACGGCCAACCCTTGTGAGGCCAACAAATCCCAATAGATCACAATGCTGCAGAGAAAACAGCATGATTGTGGCTATGGGGGCAAAATCGTCGAAAACATCGCCAAAAACCGCAAAGGAAGCCGTTGAGCGAGGTCTGGTTTTGTTCAAAACGGATAAAGATGCCACTGGTGCACTGGATGACTTTCTCCTGGCACAAAGATTGTCGCCTACAAAGGATGAGATTCTGGCAGCTATTTATAATTCGGCGTGTGCGTATGTGGAGCTGGGCCGTTGGCAAGAGGCGGCAGACTCGTTGGAGAAAGCGATCAATGAGTATGACTTGAAGCTATCTGTGGCTCTGCAAGATGATGATCTAAAACCATTGAGAGACAGAAGGGAATGGAACGAGATGTTGGAAAATGTTGTGGGTGGTGTCTCCAATGTTGGATATGCTAAACTCAGAGCCGAGGCATCTTCTCCTTTCAGATTGGTAAGAACTTTTGTTCTTGGTGGCTTGACGGCAGGTGCAGCTCTTGGGTCCCTAGTTAGCGTAGCTCGACTATTGGGCAGCTTGTTAGGAAATGAGGCGATTGAAATTGAAGAGGCAGGGAAGACGTTTGGGATCAATATTGCGTGTCTGGCCGTTCTAGGCGTTTTGTTCTTTAGAGAGATTTCTCAACAGCAAAAAGGAATTGACATGGCGACCAAAGAAGAAGAATTAGCCATGCTCCAGGTCAAAGTACCATTCAAAGTTAATGATAGGGAGTTGCCTATCTTAGCATTCAGAGGTATGTACCGAATCCTAGTGGTCGCAGGAAGTAAAGGACAGGTGAAAAAGACGATTGGGAGAGCCAGACAGTTCAGGCAGCAATTGTTGGCAAGGGGCATTGTTGTCATTCCAATCATCCTCAACGAAGGGGATGTGAACGAAAGAATTGAAAGTTTAAAGCGAGATTTAACGCTGGATGGAGGCGCTGCTTCAGCCAAGGGATTTAGCAAGCTACCAGAGGAAAATAAAAAAGAAATACCTACTAATGATGGAGATGAGAGTTCCAGGTGGAAACTGGAACCTTATGATATCGAAGAATGGAGAAAATGGATACGAAATTTAGGAGTAGATGACCAGAGCGCCATAACCGAAGTGTATGCTCAAGTACAACTTGATGGCAATGTCAGGACATCTGGAAGGGGACCTCCACCTTGGGAAAAGCTTATATCTGATATCCCAGAGCTTGACAGCCTTCAGACAAGGCTAACTGATGGCAGAGGCAGAGAAGTAGCAAAATAAATCCTGTAGTGATCAATCTATCTAAAGCATTATATTTCCCTGAGAGTTTTCAATGTATTAAATAGCCTAGATACATCTATTTTGTGCCAATCTGGTCATTCATTCATATTGCAACACTTCAATCTGTCATTCATATACATGCAAATACTAGAAACCATATCTCAAATCTTTCTGGCCTACAGATGCTAGTAAAGAGGGATCTACAAAGGATGGCACAGATGGGACTCCGCTATTGCCTCCTCCTGCTATGAGCTGCAACTGACCAACATCTTCTCCTGACTCGGCTCCTAGAGTCAAACGCTGCTTGCCCACGTCGGCGGGCAGAATACCTTCATTTGCCTGATTGGCAACTATATTTATATTTCTAAATTCTTTTGGCTTTGCCGCTTCCAGGCGTTCGGGGTCAGGGGGAGGACCAGGCAGCCTGGTGTGTTTGAACCGGCAGGCTGGCCCATAAATACAAAAACCCAGTTTATACATATTGCATTCTTTTATTTCTTCAGTAGAGTGTTTATACGGACAATCAGGTTCTTTGCATGTCCCATATTTCAACAAATTTCGACAGACCGGCATTTTCTCCGGGTCGAACTCATGCAGAAAGCCGCAAGTATCTCCCTTCATACATAGCCCTCGAAGCCAATACGTGCATACAGTTTGCCTATAATTCCTTGGCTTTCCTTGTTGAGATTGCTGAGCAACTTGTTGCTGCTGTTGCTGTTGGGTCGCTTGTCCTCCATCAGGCAGCGCCTGTTCAAAGTCGAACGTGAAGTCGTCGTCTTCCATGATACCTCAATATCAAAACTAACAAAGTTATAAATAGAAATCTACAATATTTATTATTTATACCGATGTATAAATGTCTGAGAATCAGGGGAGCCATTATAGAAAAAATGCAACGCATATGCAGATGCACGTATACCCTAGGGTATAGAGTCACGAGCTCGAGCTCGATCTGTGCCTTCACTTCCCGACACGTTACCTACTCATTAATTTTTCAAGTGTTTTAAATTTATCTTGACGAAACGATTGAATAGTTACTGTTGTGGTTCATTATTATTAATGTTTTAATTCATTTGTTTGATTGTATAAGATTCGCGGAAATGGCGAGAGAAACAGTCACGCAGGTGATCGATTAAACTTGATCTAACGACCGAGAGGCTTCGAGGTTTGTCCAGGGTACTTGGGACTTACATAATGGTAACGTCTCAATTTCAACATGAGAAAATGCACCATGGGAAAATGCATGAATGGGCAGTCATGATTGTATCGATAACGTCGTGGATGATGTTGCTGATGATTGTGGCAGCCTGGTGCTTCCTTTCCGTCGTGTTGATTCCGTTTTTTCCCGTGGCGTGTTTCTTAAGCATTGTGATCATATTGTTAACATTGATGGTTCCATTGGAAATGGAATGTCCCAACTGGGTTGCAAAGGCACTGGATTTCTCAGTTCAATCGTTTGCAGAGTATCTTGAACTGGAACTGGAATATCAAGACCTTGGCAGCTTGGAAGGATTTATTGGCAGCGCAAAGCCATGTATTGTAGCATATGAGCCACACGGTGTACTGCCTCAAGGTATTTGCGCGTTTTGCCATTTCCCTCCCGAGCCTCTCCCTTCTAGATTACGACAGACATATATACTGGTCTCGTCGGCTTGCTTTCAGGTGCCCATTTTGCGCAACCTGTGGTGGTGGTTGGGTTGTCGATCGGTATCTAGGGGATCTATGCAGAATATTTTGAACTCTGGAAGATCCGTCGCAATTTGTCCTGGTGGTGTTCAAGAATGCTTGTATATGGAGAAAGGGATTGAAGCTGTGTACCTCAGGAAGCGGCTCGGCTTTGTTCGAATGGCGTGTCAGACGGGTGCAAGTATCGTTCCCGTATATGGAATTGGTCAGAGTGATTTGTATAGATACTGGAGGCCTTTCTTTGATTCTCCGAAAGGGTGGATCTCGAAGAAATTCTGGGCCCGGTTCGCAAGAAAAATAGGTTTTGTCCCAATGTTAGTTGCTGGGGTGTATGGAAGCCCTATTCCCGGGAAAACAAAATTGACGATTAGGATCGGTAAGCCAATAGAGGTGCCTCATATTGAGAATCCAGATGACGATGTAGTTCAAGAGTGGCTTGACGTGTATATAGATGCCCTGAAAGAACTTTACAACACCCATGATTTTTCCAAGGATGGACAAAATCAAAAGCGGCCTTTGGTAATCCATTAATACGTTGATAGGGTTTCCTGCTAGAAGATAATTTAAATTAATATTTAATATATTATATTACTAAATTCTTTGTTTTTTCTTGATTATGTAAAATGTAAATCTTGAATATGCCATTATGATTTTCCTCTTCAGGAGCCAATAAATCAGGCTTATTGCAAGGCACAGCCTTCTCTCTTCATTTTGTCAATTTTCCAACTCTGTATTTTGCCAGCATCTTCTTTTCAGACTTTCCATGATATGCATCGAATATTCGTGTGGCGTCTTTTCCAGCATAACGAAGTATTGCACTTGACCCCCCTGGGTGTTCAGGCAGAAACTTTGTCACATCGTATATCTTTTTCTTGTATATAATCCAAGCGCTCTTCTCAGTATTATGTGTGGCTACTTCAGAAGCAGTGTACTTGCAGGTCTTGCATTTTTTCGCTTGTGCCATTGTACACATACCTGCATCATGAATTGTCTCACAGTAAAGCCAGGAAAGCAATGTGACTGGGTGCCAGTTAGGGATCGGCATCTACCGCCTTCTGCGCGGCCAAGCCCTAGGATCGGGAAAGACGATATCTTTCATCGATTTATCTGGTCCGAAGGTCACACGACAGCGTCAAAAGTGCGCAGAAACTTACCCATCGCCAGGAGAAGGCAGAGGCCCAGACGCAGGAGAGAACTAGTGCTGGACATTATAAGCCGATCGCGAAAGCCAGTGACAGACGATCTTTGGATTTACTTGCTAGATAAAAAATATTTGAGAAATATAACACAACATACCTTTCACCAGCACTCTATAGCAGGACTTGACTGCTAACGCGTTTTGTGATGCTTGAGGCGCCAAGAAATGTGAGCCCCATAGGGCATAGTGTGGATATAGGCCCTATGGTCCATCGATGCAATCCTGAAGGATATCCTTGATTGATCAAAGCCGTACAACGCCACATGGATGGAGCCTGGGGCGATGGAGCATATATATTTCACGTGAACAAGCGGCAAAAGGCACTAGTTCGTCGCGACTAGTACTTGCACACGGTCAACTCGTCTTTCATTATTCTGATCGGATAAGCAAGAGATCATTATGGAGAAGCGAATAAAACAATTGCTACCATTTTAGATGTTGGAAATAATCTTACAATTAAAATATAGACAAATAATATGGAAAAAATACTCGAATTATCTTGAAAATCTTATGCGAGCTCTTGTAAGGATGGGCCAACGAGGCAATTCTTATTACATCCTAGAGCGTAGCATTCATGCTCTCAATATTGAGAAATGCACGTTGCCATACCAGGCATGCTATGATGACTGTGGCGAAAGAATGATTCATATCTCAAACCACTTAAATATGACGAGGTCCCGATTGAGAGATCAGTCATCATCCTCGTCGTCTGTGTCGTCGTCTGTGTCATCCCTCTCATCATCTGTATCATCATCATCTGTGTCGTAAGCATCATCGTCATCATCTGTATCGTAAGCGTCATCATCATTATCTTGGAGCCCAGGGCTGTTATCCACCACTGGTAGACTTCCTGAGAGATCTCCGATGTAGTATCGTTCAAGATCTCTTCTTTCTGACGAGCCATGGTTTGCGTTGAACACTCTGGTTGCATCTCTTCCTGCATACCTCAGGATTGAGCTTGATCCCCCAGGGTGCACGGAGACAAATTCAGTCAAGTCGTAAACTTTTCCATTGTAAATTATCCAAGCGCTGCTTCTGTCGTTGTGAGTTGCGACCTCAGATGCGGTGATACCGGAACTCGATGACCCAATCTTGTTGACGAAACCAGCAATAGAATTTGCAGATCGACACAGCCTGACACCTTTTTCTCCGCTAGCCGTTGGAATACTCATATCACTCATAGAGCATTTCCGGCTTGCCTCATGAAAGGTGAAGCTTTTGCACTTATCATTCTCGGCACATTCAACAAAGCAGGCCTGTGCATCAGCTGTGTTTCGGACAGTCTTAAAGTAACCCCCCTTAGTCTTCCATCCCGCGAAAGCACCACCAGAGGAGGAGCCATGCTTCATTTGCATATCTGTATTGGATGATATATATTTTTTGCAGGCAGCAGCTTGTGCCATTGTACACATACCTGCATCATGAATTGTCTCACAGTAAAGCCAGGAAAGCAATGTGACTGGGTGCCAGTTAGGGATCGGCATCTACCGCCTTCTGCGCGGCCAAGCCCTAGGATCGGGAAAGACGATATCTTTCATCGATTTATCTGGTCCAAAGGTCACACGACAGCGTCAAAAGTGCGCAGAAACTTACCCATCGCCAAGAGAAGGCAGAGGCCCAGACGCAGGAGAGAACTAGTGCTGGACATTTTAACGGCAATGTAAAGCGTTCCGCGTGCTATAAATATTTTATATCTGCCTTAAAATAGTCCCTTATTGTTAGAAATTATTATATCGCATAAATTATGGCAGCCGTCTGATCTCATGGGAGGGCATGTCCAAACGCGTTATTTGAGGATGAGGGCGCCACAATCGATTGTGATCAGTTTTTCTTGTCTTGGGATGATCACCTCATGCGGTTGGTAATGATCGTGATCGACGGCGCTAGCGTTCATGAACGCGTTCACGTGATACCACGTACGGTGAATGGTCAATCCTCAGTCCAGTGCATCCCTGAAAGGCTTCAGATCCAATGTGCATTCGGCTAACTCTCCTTTACACGTTGCTGTGGAGAATTCATCTGCCTGTTGCCTTACAGAATAGTTAATTGCAGCAAAACACGATAACATTGATGCCATTCTATTCTATTTAATAGAATAGGTAATACCTGAATTTAGGTTTAACATGTTAACTTGCGCAAGTCACAGCTCTCGTGATTTCTAAAGAGGAGGTGTCCTCTACTCACGTCGCAAGCCCCTTACGACAACGGCTACGAGGGCCAGTGAAGCTACTGTCTGGACAGAAGGGGATCCCCAAGCATCACCAGACCATTATCAGCAATATAAAGTATTTGAAAGAAAGTTTTAGACCAAATAGGGCATTCGAATCGGGCCGCGTCGTTGATATTTTGTTGATCGATTGTTACACAGCTTAGACTATCGTACTGATAGCCCACCGAATAAAGGTGAAGTAAGCCTTAGTATTGAAGTACTCTTCAACACTATGATAACGAATATCATGCAAGACAATGCAAGACATGGAAACAACACAACACACAAGCTGTCTAAACGGGCAAGGTGACCAGGAAGCCTTTCATGAGGCGGTCTCCCTTGCCACTCGTACGCTGCACTCTCTCCCAAAGTATCGACATAAGATTGTATCTCCTCCACTCCTGGGTCTCAGGAGTTGCTTCAGCTCCATGCAAGCATCCATTAGATTAGCAATCGAGCCACCATCGTCCACTAATCTGCATCCCGTGAATGCCACGAGTCATTACAGCTCTGGGAATTACCAAGCACTCGGTACGAGTACCCAACCATTCTGTCCTCTTCATCATAACGGATGAACGCCACGTGCCTCCCTAAATGCGGCGAGGAAGACACGCGCGATGGTAATGGGCTGACCATGTGCTCCACCTCTCTACCAGGTGGAGCGGTCAGCAAAAGTAACTGAGAGATCTTGACTCCAAGCTTCATACCTCCACACAGTATATCCTCGACCAAGAGAGGATGGGGCCTCTCTTCCCATCCTACCTGGTTTCCATAGCTATGCCCCTCACTTCGCTGCTCCGCTCTCCTACTCACCTCCACCTAACGCACGACCGCCCTACAGAACCTCGGTCCAGGCGTGACCGGTTGGCGTGCTTTCCTGACTCGCATCGGGCCTGAACCATAACACATAGTCCGTCTCCGGACTATATCACCTGAAAATTATGACAGTTGGCGGCAGCCCCGACTCGACTACTGTACCCTACGTCTCGGCGGGGGGTGTCGATGCCGTGTCTCGTCGGCTTCGATTCCGGGTCGAGTCGAGATCAACCAATGACAAACAGATATTATACATCAAGGAGACAATAATTCCGCCATCAACGTTCACAACGCGAGTCTCACCAATACTCTGGCTAAGGGTGCGGATGTCCATTGTTACCCCCCAGACATCCTTCGCACCGCGTCACCACTGCTTCATATATCAACAATACCTCTATGAAGTATTGAAGTATTGAAGTATTGAAGTATTGAAGCGTCGATTGATTCCTTTTTTTTATAGCATATATAGTGTAGGTTTTCGAAATTTTCGATACGAGTTTTACAAGTTCAGCAGGAGGTCCGTGGTTCAATCCCGCGTGTTGGCATTCATGTCAAATCGGAGCCATAAGCCAGGCTTCACCACGCCAATATAGCTCAGTTGGCAGAGCATCTGCCTTGTAAACGTTTTGCTTTTTTTTTTTTTCATTTCTCGTCATTATGAATTGAGTACTGTCTTCTCCATCTACTAGAAAGCTTCTAGATTCGTGTATCCATGTATGCTGCCTTCTAGTAGATCTGCTGCTGTATTGAACATAGGTCCTAGCAACCTTTTTCAACACTTACATCACACAGCTTTGGAACAATGCGAAGCATACATATTTGTTGCATTTTCATTTTCACCTATTGCTATTATTAATATATTCAATAATTAATTAAATAAACAACTATGCACCAACATGTTCTCTATAGCACAAAGTATCCAATCAAGAGCGGTGCCAGATTGCCCTATTCCAGCAGCAATCTTTTCCCTTATGAATGCATTATGTCATCATCATTTCAGTTTCACTTCTATACTCTCTAAGAACCACTGGAACAGAGGTCGGCGGAAGAGCACCTACCTCTGTCATCATGACAGAAATGAACTCTGCAGGCGTCGTGTCATAAACAATGTTAAGAATATGTTCTTCGTGGGAACTCTCCATTGAACGTCGAAGTACGTCTCCATGGTCTTTGTCAACCCCAGACAGAAGTGCTAAAGGATCTCCCAGCTCGTTATTCGTGATGCAATCTAGTTGTACTCTCTCGTGAAATTTATAAGTCTCAGCGCACACAATGACAGGCACGTGCGCCAAAGAGGCAGACATTGCTACCGCAGCAGTTCCTGCTCTTGACAGCAACGCGCCATTTGACATTACTGCTGCAGCACCCAGCATCACCTTATTTGCCTGGTTGATACCAGTTTCTATGCTGTTGAGCAATAGATATTCACATGGTATTCCAGCTTGCAAAAGTGATATGAGAAGATCCTTACCCTCAAGCAAGGGTCTTGCATCTGCAATAACCACACTAAATTTCTTTCCACCTTGTGCCGCTGCAATGAGAGTTTGTTCCACTGTGCTCGACCGAGAGTAGGTAAGAACAATATCCCCGTCGCTAATTTTTTCAGAGGCTAACCTTGCTATTAATTGCCTTGCTCCCACAATCTTATCCTGAATGAAAGCGGCAATGAATGCCTTGAGCTTATCCGTAGCTTCTTCGTTTGTCAACTGCGTCTGGCTAGCCAAATGCCCCAACTCTGCCTTGATAGATCTCACGACATTACCAACAGCAGGCGATAAAGGCCTGCACTTGACTAAAAATGCCACCATATTCTTTACTGCAAGCGTGAATTCTCTCGTGAAAGAATGGTCCTTCCCTTCAAAAATTGGAATAATCGAGAGCATCATTTCCAGTAATGCCAAACTCCTACTGTTTGTTCCCCGAATAGTGCCCTTGTGCATCTTTATACCTAGTCGAACACATGATATCGGGACGTCCTTCTCCACAGCAAGGGTTGAAAATTTTTCCAGAGACTTTGCTGAATAACTTGGCAAATGGTCGAAAAAGGATGCAGCTTGAAGCACGCCTTTTTGCTTCCCACCATCTGGTTCACGTGTACTGGAATGCTTTCTTCTGAGTGCAGAATCTTTGGCAGCATGTTCTTTGCTTGAGGCTGCATTTTTCTGGGTGCTCTTGACCTGGCTACCTGCAGGATTCTGTTTAGCAGCAGCCTTTGCAGCTCTTTGAGCCTCTTGTAGAGCCCGTCTCTCAGCTTTCGTCATCTCCTTTTTGTTTGCCGTTTTACCCTTGGTATTGTCTGGCTGAGATTGCGGCTCTGCTATATCTGACGTTACATCCTGTAATCTATGAGCTTCAGAGTGTTGCTCGTGAGCTAAGCGAGTTATGCTTGAATCTATGGACATCTCCTCATGATCGCCTCGGTAGAAACTCCCCAGCATACCCTCCTCTTGGGCTTCTATAGCATGCATTTCATCGCCACCCCCGGTTTCACTCAAGATACTTGAATCCTCCACCGGGGTCAGAGGAAGAGTCTCCACAGCTCCTTGGAACTTTGATTTTCTATTATCCATTGATATCCCTAAACTTTCCGGCAAATTGGTGTCTTTAGATGCATGACCTGACTGCCCTATTTTCCCTTCCATGCTGCTCCTTTGGCTCCCAGCCGCACTACCATGTTTCACAATATGCTGCTCATCAATACTGGTCCTTCGGCTACTCACAAGATGCCTTGGAGAAGTTTCTGGGGTTCTTTGTCCCTGTAAACAATCCATATACTATCGATCAACATGCAACCCGAACTTAATAACTTGAATGTGATGTGGCGGCATGTCAAAGCAACGCACCTGGAATGTTGGTGGAATAATCACTGGAGACAACGACCCGGTTTTCAAATTTTGCACCAGATTTTGATCGCTCGAAGGCGAAGGGGTGGCTCCTTCAACATGAAATCCTACCACTTTCACGGGAGCATCGATTCCTTGTGCCGTGGAGGTACGGCTTATATCTGGCCTTTTAGACATTTAGAACTCTTGACGTGCCACTTCTCAATATCTTTTACTTTGAAAGATGAATTAAGCTAACATGAACGCACACAATCCTATCCACTTTCGCCGTCCTGACTACAGGCTGATGCTGACTATCCGCCTCGGGATTCTCTCAGGTTTGCGAATCTGTTCCAGATTCACAATGCTGTCTACTGCGTAATATATGCCTCCAGAATCGTAATGAATTAATTTTGTACTCGCGATTCTAGTTTGAGATTGCGATATGAATGCGAGTTGCATGGAGATCGGCATGGACAAATTCCACGCGGCGAGCTAGTTCGGAGCGCTTCAGGGATTTCAATTTATGGGCCGAATCCTGCTGTATGTCTGTCAGTTTTAAAACTTGCATGAAAATTAACTTCATTTGTTCTGCTAAAGCATGCACGGGGGATGATTGTTGTGCAGTAGAACCAGAGATATGGCTGTTCAGCAACGAAGAGTTCTTTGCATCACGTTTGGGAGAACCATTGAGGCGGTCATAGATGGTCTGTTTAGACAAGAAGGTATTGTTCGAGATATTTTGATCTATGGCCACCATTTGAAGCGTACTGATCAATGTAGGGCGAATGGGGAGGGGAAACGGCTCAGTTTACCGAAGCAAACTACGACCTCCTTCTCATACGTACCTTTGCCCGCAAAGTCATCGAAGAAATTGTTACAAAACCCTACTGTGGATGAAATTGTGGCTGCTATCGATGAATACAAACCTACTGGGATTATTTTCCATGGAGGTTTGGAAAGCGGGGAAGACGATCGTCTTGGCAGCGAACGGCTAAAATCACTGCCAAATAGCTTGTTGGGGGGACAGAATAGGATCATCGCATCTATGCTAGCTGCAAGGCCAGAGATAGTTTATGTAGACTCTTTCGGATGTACCGAATTGGCCGAGAAGATTCGAAAGAAGACAGCCGCGTTCGTAGTGGCGTGGTCCGACCTGAATCAGCCCAATGTCTTTGTTGCCTATCATTTCCTGTACAGTTTCTTTGGCATTCTTGAGATGGAAAATGTTGTTGCAGCAGAAGCATTTGCCATTGCAGCGGAATTAACGTGCGCCTTTGTATCGAATATGGAGGCTAATGATCCTAGAGAGCCGATTGCATTGCCTAGAATGTTTGGTGATGACATGCCCAGGCTTCCCGGTATAGGTTACGCGCCCCCTTTCGTTGATAAAGCGACCGGCGAAGCAATTTCAGATCCACAGAGTTATTTCCCTGGATATTTAGATATGAGATTATGTTCTCCCAATGCTGAAGTGCGAGTTTTAGTTAGCGCTTTGTATGACATTATGTCAGCAGCCAGGCTTGGGTCACTTTGTCAGGGCATCAGAGGTATTTTGGCAGCTGAGATACGGGAATCAAAGCTTGTTCGGAAAGCTCAAATAAATATAGATCCTCCATATTTGCCAGGAGGCTCAGTTGCTTATAGGTGCTCCATGAAATCGTTAAACAATATCAGCTTTGATGTTGTGGTTGGAGGCCCACCAGGAGTACTAACGAATAATGACTTGGTTGAGCATGGTCTTCGACAGGCCATGATTGCTGATGTGCATTCTTTGCAGTTTAAAATACCTCCTCCTGGTCAGGAGGTTCCAGATCATCAAAGCTCTGAGTTTATTGCCTCAGGGGCGCCCACTATTGAGGTTCTTGTTGTGACTTCATCTTGGATTGTTTATGTTATGAAGCGAATTTGCGAGAATCCACTCTATAGGCCTCTTGTGATTGGTGGCATCGGAGCTGTGAGTACATCAGTGAATACGTCATTTTCAAAAGAGGAAGCAATCAGACAGGCGGCGACTGTCACAGGCGGCGACCTGGACAAAGCAAGGATGAACATAGGAATGGTCACGTCAAACATGCTCCTAGGTGCTTATATGCAAGCTAGGTCTCATCCTGCAGAAGCTGTCCCAACGCCAGCTCTACCTCCTTTTAATGCTGGTGTAGAAGGAAGTCCAAAAGCTATGCAAAGTTAGCCGATGTCTAGTCGGAAACGAACGAAACAGGCAACTCTCCACCCAAGTGGCAGGGCCACTGATGATGATGTCGTGCCTTGGCACTGTCGCTCATCACAACGCTGATTACCAAATGGCGACTCAAGCATTCATTAATTTTATTATTGTTAAATGGAGTAATCTTTATATGTAAAATCCTATTTTTTACAGTATATAGGCAGATACATCTTTTAGGCAAATACTCCTTAGGTAGAGATCTCTTTGTTCAACGAGAAGCTGAGACTGACTGCACAATGTTCTATGGTCTTCTTGCATCCACTTTGATAACTTTGATTAGCTTAAAATCGTGTTTAGGTGCGTTGAATGGGCAATGCAGCTATCCACGGGGGTGTCCTATGTCAACCGTTGACCGATCTCCCGTAGATTCGGAGTGTCGGACCCACTTCTCGATCTCAGCAATCTTTGGTCATGTAACGAGGGATCTTTCTAATTATCAATTTAATTATTTAAATGGTACTTGGTTTCGCAGGGAATCAAAATCCAACTAAAATTTGGGGCTTTGAAGGAGAAGCGTGGAAAACTGAACTGCTCCTGGACTACAGCTTTACAGGGTTTGCAGCCAAGGAAAGAGGCTTTCCTGAGCCACCTTTTGCCGCTAATATCCTAGACTTTGGTGCCATAGGAGATGGAAAAGTAGATTGTACAGGTGTGTTCTTGACTTCATCTTAAATCCAAACTCTTTGCTAGGCTGTTCTGATGAATCCGTGATGTTCTGTTCATGCAGGTCCTTTCCTTGGAGCAATTGACTATGTGAATTCTTTGGGTGGTGGTACCATTATCATACCATCTGGTAAATATCTTCTGAAGCAGAGGATTGTATTGGATGGAAATAATATTGTGCTTAGAGGTGAAGGGCCTGATTCAACAATATTATACTATGATGAGCCACTCAGTCATGTTGATGATAGAGGTGTGTTGTACTGCCCACTCTCCTCTTTTAAATGAGAATCTTGGATCTGACTCCAAGGTTATCGATATTATCATCATTCCTGTTAACAATTATTAGGTTCTTCTTTTCAGACGTTGACACGCTTTTGAAGGAAAGGAATGGTCTTGAACAAAGCCCATATGCCTGGAATGATGGCGTTTTACAGATCAAAGGCTATGACACTGGTAGCCATAGTCCGAACGGTCGCCATGATCCCGGGTGGATTGTGGAAAATGCGCCCATAGGAAGCAGAAAACTCAGACTCGACTCTGTTGCGGGCCTAGCAGCTGGACAATGGGTTCGTGTGATTCAGTCTGATGTGAATGGCACTCTGGCATCAAACTTGTACGGAACAAACTCTGAGAAGATCGAAGCAATGAAACGTCAGGGCATTGAATGCGAGCCCGAGTGTGCTACAGCCATCGACGATGAGCGTGATTTGGTTAAATGGGGCTCCAGAATCCTGGCTATAGAGAGTCATGGTGTGGTGGTATTGCAGCGTTCTTTGCCTTTTGATGTATCTACAGAGTGGAAAGCGAGGCTAATGCCCGTGCCATCAAGCATGGCGAAAGAAAATGGTATCAAAGACCTCAGCATTGAATTTAAATGGGGAAAAGCAAGACCCCATCACCATGATGTCGGTTATAATGCCATTTTGATTGAGAATGCATTCAACACGTATATACAGAACGTGCATGTGATCAACGTAGAACAAGGATTTCTGCTAAAAAATGCGCAGCTCGCGACGTTGGATATGGTTAAAGTAAGAACAACGAGGTCAAGGAAATCTTCTTCTGTGCCTTGGGATGGGCATATTGGCATTGGACTCTACGATTGCTCCGACATTGAAGTGTCAAATTTTGATATCAGAGGAGAATGGCTCCATGACATCTCGTTGCGTGGTACCACCTTATCCGCCATACATTCTGGCAGAGGCGATAACTTGAGATTAGATACTCATAGATCTGCTCCTTATGCAATACTCTTTTCAAATATATATCTTGGAAAGGGGTCGAGGCCATTTGGCACCGGGGGGTACCTTTCAAGAGGTTTGCCTGTTGCAAGGTTTACAACATATTACAATCTCAGACGAGCCAATTGGTCTCCTATCGACATGCCTAGCTCTACAGTTGCTGGTGAATGTACTTGGGGTAAGAAAGTCAACTATATTGGCTCATTTCAGGGCAAGAAATGTTCTGGTTATCATATTGAGTCATATCCCATGGGATCCTTAATACCAGAGGACATCTATTCCTCCATGGCAGACAGGAAAGCCAGAATTAGGACCATTTATCAGGGAGGGGTGGTTCCTTATAGTGAACAAAAATTAGTTAAAAATGCGCTGCAAAGCGTGGCAATAGGTGAAGATACGAGCCAACTGCAGTCCTCTGCAGCAGGGGATGGGTCATATCCCCTCATTCCTGAACCCGAGTTTTACTGATGGCAATCCCCGGATTCTTGGATTCTTTCCACACTCGGGTTTTCGACCTCTCACACCTGCACTGATTCTTGTACGAATATAATTTTTGCTTTGGATCCGCTCGATTGCACTTGTAATTTCACATTTCCAGAAGCTGCGCAAGTTCGACGGGCACGTCGGGTTCGAGGGCTGCTGCCTAAATGCCAAAACGTCCCGCCCAAGGCTCCCCTTCGAAGGGCACCAACTTTGTTGGAGCGATCCAAGAACAGCAGCGCGTGCTCCAACCCCCTCTCCAGTGGGAGGCAAGGCTGATGGATCCCCTCTGGTAGTTTGTTCCCCTTGTCCCCTGTCGATGGCATTATAAGCCACTTTAAAAGATTATAATATTCTTTCACGACCGTATAATTATAAAGATCCGATCTTTTCGACTCGACAAGTCATTTACTCGGTTACTGTGGCTACAGCTGAGGCGGGACGCCTCATCTTTGTCGAAGGAGACCTGGCATCGTTGGAGAAAAACGTAACTTGGACTTGATTTGGAAACCCATTTTACTGTATATTTGAAGTCGAAGAACTATTGCATTTGAGTGCGTAATCGCATATGTCGCGGCCGGTGCTAGTGCTGAGTGCCTGGGCAGTTGTGTGGCTTGCGGTGCTTTCTCGGGGTACGCTAGCAGATTTTCATGCCCTTTGGCTCTAAGATAAGAAAAAAATATGATTTTGTTTCCACTACTGTTTCTCTTGTGCAGATGTCAACGGAAAGTACGCTCGGCGGCTGCGTTCTCCAGGTTCCCTTGAGCTCGACTGGAGTTACGCCGGTCGATCGGCAGGCAGCGACTCTGCTCCATATTTCAAATCTCTGACAGTGTTCGGAGAGTCGTATGGAGTGAGAGCAGATGGATATTCAGACGACTCTGCTGCAATCCAGAGAGCCATCGACGACGTTGAGTTCCGGGGAGGAGGGACTGTCTTGCTTCCTTCAGGAACAATACGATTGGAAAGACAGATCCGAATAACAGCTTCAAACACGATCCTTCGTGGTGCTGGTATGGATATAACGACATTTTACATTCCAAACTCTCTCAAGTATTACGGCAAGAAGGCAGGTGAGAAGATGAGTGTCCTGGACTTTGCTTAGAGCAATGTTGTCAGACCAACAGCTTTGGTTCAAATCCAGTTCTCTATCTGTTGTCCAATTATACAAATGCTTTCTACTATTTTAACACCTGCTGTATGTGATTAATTTAGGTAAAGACAATGGATTTATTGAGATAAGAGGCCCTGACCTCAGGGCTATATCAGGTTCAACATATCTGGCAGAGGTGGTCTCAGACAGTACCGCTGGATTTCGATCTCTCGCTGTTAGCAGCACCAGGGACATTTTCCCTGGGGACTGGGTCCGGATACTTATCGATGACCAAAAATATGTCCCCGTAAGCACTTCTTTGCTTGGGTATATGTATGAAAATCCAAACCAGAAGGAATCATGTGGGCAAAATTGCTTGAGAAGGATTCGAGGAATGAAGAATGTGGTCCGATTCATGTCCAGGGTGTCTGACGTGCGTTATGGGGAAATAGTTCTCGAGAGAGAAATTCCATTTGATCTTCGAAGTTCCTGGAGGCCCGAAATTCATTCAGTGCCTTCTGATCTCGTTCCTCAGAACTGTGGGCTGCAAGATTTCACAGTCGAATTCAGGCACAAGAGATCTAAAAAACATCTGGATGAAGATGGCTTCAATGCCATTTTTCTTGGAGGAACTGCATTCTCTTGGGTAAAGAATATTGCCGTGGTTAATGCAGATGTGAACTTTTTAGTCCTCTACTCGAACTTTGTTTCCGTCAGTGGGGTGGAAACCAGATTTACAAAGGATCGGAGCCATCCATCCTCCAAAGGGAAGCAAGGCCACATTGCCATTGTAATTCACGACAGCTGTGATGTTGATGTGTCAGATTTTGATATACAAGGCAAGTGGTGGCACGATTTGTCCACCAGAGCTTCCATGTTGTCTGTGTTCAGGTCTGGAAAGGGTTATGACTTGAGTCTTGATCTTCATAAGACAGCACCATACATGATTCTATACTCTAACATCTTGCTTGGAAATGGAACCAAAAACGCGTTTACCACAGGCGGAAAACCTGCGAGTGGAATGCCCACAGCTGCCTACACAACGTTCTGGAACATAAGAAATAAGAGATACATGCCAATACAAATGCCGGTACGTAGAGGTTTCAGAGAAGCATCGTTTGCGACATTTTTGACGAACTATGAATATGCACGAATTCAATGATTGTGTTGTCTTGATTTGCAGGGCTGTGACTATGGTCCAAAGCTGAACTTTATTGGCAACTTTGAAGGGGATAACTGCCCTGGGTACTATATTGAGAAGCAAGACAGAGTGGAGCCGGCTGATCTCTTTATCGCTCAAAAAAGACGTAGGAGATAGGGGATATTGATATACCGGTTTCTATTGCTACCTGTTTTCTTTGAGACATTTTGCAGAATATGCACAATGCATCAAGAGATTTTTTTTGTCATTGCATTCCTTGTTACCTCCTTGCATTAGTGGAATACCTGTCGATATACAAGAAGCATAATCCTAATAATATTAAGTGTTGATTGATGATTATTAATTGTAATAATTAATCAGTTGGGCCTAATGCAAAAATCTCTCGCTGCTTGTGTTCCTGCAGCTTGAGCTCTAAAACGCTTCGTAACATATCGGAGGTCAAAACAGGCTCGTGAGACCCGTAAACAGTTGCTTGAATCGATGCCATGAACTTGGCAAGTTCTCGACCAGAGAAGCCTTTTGTGGCTTCGGCGATTTCCCAGAGTAAACTATCGTCAACGTCGCGAACCAGAATTCTGTCTGCGGCTGATTTCCTTCTCAAGAATAAATTAGAAAGCCTTTTGAGAAGTCCAACAGACTCAACTTCAGGACTTCCTGCGTTCAGAATATATTTGTCAAAATAAATGTCCAAAATCTTCTTCCTCTCTTCTCTTGATGGCAGATTGAATTCGAGTGCTTCATCCATGCGGTCAATTACTGCTGGGTCCAAGTCAGATGGCCTATTGGTCGCCAATACTACACAAAAATCTTTTGACTGATCTCCTGTGCGGAATAACATTGCATTTAGTGCTCCTCTTAACCCTTCACTCATGTTACCACTTCTTCTGCCCAGGAATGCATCGGCCTCATCAATAAAGAGTAAAAGTCCTTTGGCCGACTTCTCTGCCCAGTCAAAAGTATCATGAAGTTGTGTCACGGCCCCACCCTGTAGTGGAGCAACATCCCCTCCACTTAAAATAGCATAATCCAAGCCAGAAGTTCTTGCAAGTCGTTTAGCTGCCATTGTTTTTCCTGTGCCTGGTGGACCATAAAACAACATATGCCTGAAGGGAGCACCATGTTTCTTCGTGTTTGATGTCACAGCTGCAAGAGCGCGTACGTGTTCTTGAAGCACAGGCTGTAGAACAATATCACTAAAATCGCGCTTAACATCTGCAAGAGATTTACCATCAGAGGCAGAGCCTCTCCCAATCAGCGGCTTCCTAGATGTCTCCCTTACAAGCTTTGGAGTGCCAAACCATCTCTCAAATGCTTTTGCAGCAACTCTAGTTCCTTCTCGAGAGGTATAAATTCCCAAGGCGAGCAAAGATAGCCCCCCTACAAATGAAATTAGTTTGCCACTATCTGTCAACAATTCTTTCCCTGCTGATCCCAAGTTGGAAAAAGCAGCATTTATCGTCTCCACTGCTCTTTTCCTGTCCTCTTCCAGTTTTAACGACAACTCCCTTCTATATATATCTTCGTTGGCCCTGCGTTCGGCAGCCCTCCCTTCAGCTTCTGCCAAGGCTTTTTCCCGTTGCACGGTTTTCTCCATGTCAGCCTTGTATTTTTCAGTTGCCCTTCGCTCTGCTTCAATCTGAGCGGCAATCGCTGCCTTCTGCTGTTCTTGCCTTCTTGAGCTCTCCTCTTGGAATTTGACGAGCTCGGCATTTCGCTGCCTTTGTTTCTCGTGCTCCGCTTCTCCCCTCTTCCTAGCAAGCTCATCATTATATTGTGCCAACTGAGCCTTTGTCTGGGCATCTTGCTGCATCGCTTTCCTCTGCTCCTCCCATTTAATACGCTCATGCTCCTGCAGAAGAACATTAAGAGGAAAATTCAGTACAATCCCTTTTATCACACGGACGATGATAATTTGTAATGAAGACTCCTGAACGTACAATAGCAGCTTTTTCAGCTGCAGCTTTATACTCTGCCTCCTTTACTTTCAGTTCTTGCTGCTTGGTAGCCTCCTGGGTTTTGATTTGCTCAAAAACTTTCTTCGCATATGGAGAGTTTTGAATTTCTCGTAGAGCCTGCAATTAAAAAATATATATATATATATTAGCCAAACTGGACTTTTTCAGTCCCACACACCCACAC
Organism: Picochlorum sp. 'soloecismus'; assembly: GCA_002818215.1. Classification (NCBI taxonomy): domain Eukaryota; kingdom Viridiplantae; phylum Chlorophyta; class Trebouxiophyceae; genus Picochlorum; species Picochlorum sp. 'soloecismus'. The sequence goes on along the minus strand of PJAJ01000014.1, from coordinate 1,289,404 downwards.
GTCCTTGGCCCATTGCGACCGATACTCCACAGATAATGGTCCGACATTTATATTAAATACAAGAGAGTATTATTAAGAAGCCTGCCAATGCGATCAGATGCGCATAGACAAATAGTAGTCTCATGCAATGCCACGAGTGACCCATATATAATACTTGCCTTTGCTCCTCGCTCCAATGCATCAGGGTCGAAATACTTGTCATTTTCTTTGCAATACGATACTAGCCTGTCATGATAGATACCAGCAGTAGCAAAGGTCGTTCCAGCCAAAACGGTGATGCAACTCTTGCCAATTTGATACAAGGAAGTCATGGCGGCAGATAGGCAACGATCGTTGAATTGTCCGATTATTCCCCTATCCTTAAGCAAATTATATGAAATTTATATTTATGTTCCTAGAGTGCCGTGTTAACGCGCTTTGGGGATAATAAATTCAATGCAGGCATGTTATTGAGATGCATGCCTCAATCTTTTATAATCTCAATCAAGTCAATATACACCACCAAAAGTCAAAATAAATAAAAGTTTGGATACATAACCACTGAAAGAAAACTCTAACCGTGTTGAGGACACCCATTTGGACCAAAGTGTGCCCCACCTTTCTTATGCAGCATTGCTCTACAGCGTGCACAGAAGTATCTAGTGCAACTCCAACAGTGCATGTGATTGTTTCCAGCAACTCTGTGATTGAATTGACCACAGTTGGGACAATTGCAACCGTGATTTAATCGTCGATTCCTAGGGTTATTGTCCTCACGAGGTGGTCGGTTGTCTATCAGCTCATGCCCAATTTCAAATTCACCCATGAGCTGGTGACGCATCATTGCTGCCTGATGGAAACCAGCTTGTTCCTCCCATCGCCTTTCCCATCTGAGAATTTCTTCTTCATCAAATAGTATACAGTTGCTGCCTTCCTTAAAATGATTATACCCCTTTATGGCTGAGCCACACTTATAGCAAAAAAGGGAGCCACACTGGACACATGTCATTTTATTGCATCCTTCAGTCCTTTCAATGGCCATACCACACGTGGGACAGGGTTTCGTAAATTTCTTGAGTTCAATTAAATTCAGATATTCTTGTTCTTTGCGCCTCAATTCCATAACAGCATCCTTGCCTCCTCCAGCAGCCTTTTGCTCTAAAATCGCCAGTTTGGTCTCAGGCCCAACGCATTGGACTCCTGGATGCCTTCCTTCTTCACATAGAGTACAAAATACAAAAAAACACTTTGGACAATCGGCACAATTTTCCTCCAAGTCTTCTAATGATATGGTTCCACATCTTGGACAATAGGATGTATCTGCCATTCTATCAAGTGCCCTCTTGAGAGTCAGATCCTCCCACCTCTCAAAAGTTTCAGCTGACACAAGAGATTTTATTTCATGAGGCTGCAATAGTCGTCTACACTCTGTATCTGAACATTTGATTGAGTCTAAGTCACCTTCATCTATACAAAGGTTGACTTGTGTAGACATGCATCCCGTACAAAAGAAATGAGAGCATTCCAATACAAAAAATGTTGTACCCAAGGCCTCCTCATAACAAATACTGCATTGCTGAACCGCATTTCGAAATAATTGCGATTTTCTCATTGCATTATACTCCACCATGAGCTGAATTGTTCCAGTAACAGATTCATGTGATTGGCTACTGGGACTTGCACTTTCGGTTAGCAGGATGCTGGCTTCCTGTTTGTATCCAACCGTGAAGACTGACACCAGAAAGTCTGTCCAGCAGAACACCATTGGCACACCCTGCCCCTGCTCTTCCCATATGCGCACAAGCTCTTGTGAATATTCTCTTATTCTTTTAGTATCCACCCAGGGAGCAGATAGGCTGAATTTTGGCATGTCTTTAGCTGGATAATTGACATTTTGTGTCGAAATATGCAAGACCAAGGGTGGAATATACTGTACAACTGCAACAGGTACTTTCCTGAGAATGTTAGAATCATCCTCAGCATCATGCACATCATCTCTCAGGCCATCATAATCTGAGACCATTAGATGGCAGCCATTTTCTGGAAGTTGTGGATGTAATGTAATGTCATAAGATATGCTAATGCTTTCATACTTGTGCAGTAGTTTGTGCCTTGCAACTTCATCACTCTCAACATTCTGATACACAAGTTCGTCACTCTCAATCGAATGTCTCAAAGCCTCTATGACTCCATCAAAATCCTCAAAATCTATTTCTGTATCGAATTTGTCGACTGGACGACACCTAATATCTAGACAAAAATCATCACCATAAATGGATCTGAGAACTTCAATTTCATCCAGTTGCTGCCTCAAATTGTCAAATAATATCGACATATTGAAGATACATCAAATGTGTTTTCTTTTTTCAACCTTAATATCCGAACCTCTACTCGTGTGGAATCCCGAAGCACCCATCAATTCTCTTGTTCCGTGATAAGCAAGCAAAGCCCCCAGACAGAACGTTATGATTACCAAAGCAACAGCCCCAAGGCACACCGGAACCGCTATCATGTAATAAGGATCAGGGAGATATTTTAAAATGGGCTGATCAGAGTCAATGAAGGGCTGCACGCATCGGATCATGTGTGTAAGCAAAACACTTGGAGTTCAAAGTTGAGTAGAATGGCATGCGGTCGACACTTGGATACCCTCATATATATGTTATGACTATCCTTGAATGTGACTAATAAAATTAATTATACGAATCGAGTCGAAGTGACATACCGTCCCAAGGACCAAAAATGTGTAGCAAGCGTATGCAAGACAAATTGCAATGAATAGGAGTCTCCACAGCAACCCATATGCTTCCGGCGGCATGTCACATTTAATCCATAGAACTAACTAAAAGTTCTTAGATAGAGAAGAAAATCAGCATTTCTTAATACTTATAACTTAGAATCGCATGGGCAAATCTTGTGGCTTTTGACTGCATTTCACATCAAACTGTCGATGGCCACAGTTAAAGATTCCATTTGAAAAACACATCAATATGTCCATATCAATTATGTTCCATTTCCTTGAATACAAGATGCAGGTAGGCAATTGTTAGGAATATTTAAATAAAAGGCGTAGGAGCACAAAGCAATGAGAACTTATAATCAGTGTCTATTCTTTCTTCAGCAGCAAATTCCTAATCTGTTCCCGACCATTTTGCTCGGCATACATCAATGCTGTCTTGCCATTTCCATCAACAGCATCCGCATCGGCATTGAAATTGTAAACCAACCTCTCTACCATATTGAAATTGTCGTTTTCAGAGGCAAACATGAGGGGCGTTTTTCCTTCATTATCCCTAGCTTCCACATTTGCATCAAAACGAGAAATCAACATCTCAACGGTTTCAAAATCTCCATTTGCAGCAGCAAGCATCAAGACAGTGCGGCCATATACATCAGTGGCATTCATATCAACGCCATGCTTATCAATCAGCAGTTTAATTAGATCAGAGTGACCATACTTGGAGGCATACATCAAAGCATTCATTCCCTGGTCATCAGTTCTGTGCATGTCAGCCTTGAATTGATTGATCAACCTCTCCACGATTTCTGAGTACCCATTTTCAGCTGCATACATTAAAGCCGTCTTTCCTTGATCATCATAAGTATCTACATTGGCATTAAAACTTCCGAGCAAAATTTCTATTGTCTTATCAAGATCAGAGTTACAATTGGTAACTGAGTCACAGGCATGCATTAAAGCTGCCATCCCATGGTTGTCAGTGGCATCGACATTCGCATGATAGCGAGAAGCCAACACTTCTACCGTTTCAAAATCTCCATTTCCAGCTGAAAGCATCAATGGGGTGAAACCGTATATGTTGGCAGCCTCGACGTTGGCATTGCATTCACCACTCAGCATCTCCACGGTCTTGCATTGACCAGATCTGCTCAAGCAATGTAGCAAGGCAGTCATCCCTTGTTCATCAGCAAAATCAACGGAAGCATGGTATCGATGGATCAAAAGATTCGACATATCGACATTTCCATTTTCCACCGAACGCATCAAGGCAGTGCGCCCATATCTGCCAACAGCATCCACATTTGCTTTGCACTGGTCAATCACCAGCTGCACAATCTCCTCATCTCCATTCAGGGCAGCTTGCATCAAAGCAGAGATACCCTCACCATCAACTGCATCAATATCGATATCACATCGACAGAACAGCATATCCAATAATTCGATATCCCCATTTCTGCTTGCATGGATGAATGCCTCATTGCACCATGCATGATTCTTTGGTACTTTGTTCGTATCCAAAATAAAAGCAACTGCACCAATTATGCCCGCTTCTGCTGCTTTGATCAGGCACGTACCGGACTCTTCTAACGTCAAACTATCGCTTCTGAGCATGAAGGTATAAATCTCTTGGCGACATTGTAGCCCTCGCCCAATAAACTGCCTCGTCCACTTTGGGACGACCTCTGACAACTTGTCCAACTCTATTTCCAGCCATGGCGAGCCAAGACGATGGTAAATCATATATAATTCGATTCATATTGCATTTTAATTCGTGGAGCGAGCCGCGCATTAGTTCTACCTCGCGTACGCTCGAAATGTTCCTTCACATCCTCCTCCCTCAACAAACCCATAGTCCACAGCGATAGGACTGCTAGGCTGTCTTCCAGCCGATTGCGATGGAAACACTCCATAAGATTTTCTCTAATTCCACGAATCTCCAAAACGTAACTCAGGATCATACGTTCGCTTGATTCGCCTTCCATGACTACCTTTGGCTAGATCACGTTTCACCCACCTCCCCGCCCATTCTATCTCCATGTATATACTACCGGTAGTACGTATTACATATTGATTGTTATTTTATATACTCTGAAATGATAAAGCTGCCACACTATCTAATCTATTACACCTAATGAGTTGAACTGATCACCTCTCAGAACTCACGAGCTCTGACTGCAAGAGCATTTGGAGTACGAGATGCACAACTTTGCTTTGGAAAGGAAACCCCATTACGGAAAACAGTGGTACGTGTATGAACAACGATTTGACATCTACATCCATCCCTTTCAGCTTCTGACATGTCTCTCTGGCCTTCTTCAGAGACCAATAGTATAAAAAATTGCATACAAACCTCCCTGCATCTGTGCTCGATTCCACAACATTTTCTTCCTTTCTGCCTGTGTCCCCAACCATATCTGCAGCACGAAGAATGACCGAATAGCATACTATGATTCTATAGATACACACATAGACACAAGCACTACCTACCTATGACCGTGTCGACAGGAATACTCGTGTCCAGAACCTGCATCCGGGGATCATCACTGCAGACACACTCATGACTAGGCTGCCATCCACTCACATCTGGAATCCTAAAAGTTGCATCATTCACCGCACATTTCTGCAGTATCATCATTGTAATGTCATCAATATAATAAAGCTAACCTGTATGCCACTGCTGCGTTATCATCTCGCATTTCTTGCTGCCATCAATTTTGGCATGTTCTTTGAATACCAAAATGGTGAACCACTTCAAATGGTTGAGATGATTCAGATGCAAACGTATAAACATACCTCCAATTTAATGCGCTTCCCTTCCTCACACACCCCGAAATGAATCACTAGAACAATTTTTTTCCATTGTGCCGATCCATCTTCCACAACAGGGGCATTATTATTATTTTCTGGACTATTTTTATTACCTAGTGCGCCTGCATTCGGGTGGCTGCAAGCCTCTTGGTATATCTGAGCATACACCTTCTCCACGAACGATTCTGCTTCGTGAGCTTTCACCTCTAGCATTTGATCAATAATTTTAATCGACACATCTGGCACAGTACTACGGAAATCCCGCAAACTCTGGACAATATACTTTGTCGGATTATCATCCACTTTGCCAAAAGGTCCAAACCCAGTCAGATACAGCTCAACAACTTTCTTCATTGTCCATCAGATGTTTTGGGTTTTCATTATTAATTAATTGTCTTAATATTAATCTAAATGTAGATACCAATAATCGTATTTAATACGATTTAAAAAATAAAAATAAAATTGTACTGCACTTCAGCTTTTGTACTGCCTGACTTCTGCAAGTACCTAATTAGGTATATTATAATATTAGGTTAATTAATTGGGTTTAGTAAAATTCAGGCACCGGTGCCTCAAATTCAGACAACTGACAATCCCGCGAGTGTCATTTGCTCGTACTCTGCTCATTTCATTGTATTTTGGAATCACAATACAAATGAATATTTCCCTTTGTTAAAAGGGGAAAATCAATGATTAGTATGAGCACGATCTCGGGATAGTCAAAGTTGAAGGTTCAAATTGGGCGTCCAAATTTGGGTCAAGTCGTTGGCACTATTAGTATTCGGCCACGATGCACGAGTGCAATACGTAGGGAGTTGCAGTTGTTTACCATATAAATACGTGTATTTTGATTTATACGATCAGAGTGGATAGTGAAGCACGAGTGCAGTGGAATGGGGAATACGAGCGGTTGCTTGCCTGGAGTGAATATGCATTCCCTGATGGACGAGCCACCATCGATAGAAGGGATGGGAGTAGAGGAGCTACCAGTTGGATCACTGTATCGTCGATTTTGGGATGGATGTCGATGGAGTGTGTTTTTGGTCGATCGTCAAAACAGTGATGGGGAAGTGGGGGTAGTTGCAGTTGCAGAGAGCCAGGCAGGGGTGTACGAATTTGGAATATCCCTGGCCTCAGGGTCAGGAGTTATTGTGCCAGTGTATGTTGGCGAGTCGAAGTGTGTTCGAAATAGGTTTGGGCAGTATAAACGGGATGGGAGTTCGCTAGCAGTATTCTTTGAAGAGTATCTGTCCCAGGGATACACAGTTTGGAGCCGTGTTCGGTACTTGGTGAGGAGTATATTTGTGCTGTTGGATTTGAACATGCTGTACCATTGTATTGATTCTTATGTAACATATAAATATTTGCAGGAAGATAAGAATCAAGCTGAAAGATGGGAATCTCGATGGCTCATTTCATATGACTGTACGTATGCGTGTTTTATTCTGCAAGTTTTAATTAAAGTTGCAGTCATGGTTTAATGTACACTGCATGTGCCAGTCTGCATAAAAGCATTTTAATACTTTTTCGTGCTTCAGATGCTTGGAATACAAAGTTGAATATAGGGCCCAGAAAGTTGAGCCTGGAGGAACATTCTTGCTGCTGCTGCATGTTTGGAGTGCATGCATTTGATGAGACAAAGAAGGAGGGTTCTTTGATTTTAAGCAGTCCGTTCAGAGCAACCGTATGGTATATCAATACGGTTTCTTTCATGATGCAAATTATCCTGTATATAACTGTGTTGGCTATCGTTGTGGACCAGTTGGATGTCTCAGCTCAAAGTGGACCAGTCCAGCAAAACCAGTGCCTCCTGGACCCAGACCCGAATAACATGTCCTTGTGTCTATATGTGTATGCTATGGCGGGAATTGGGATGTTTTTTACGCTCGTATGTAGCGCAGTTATGGTATGTGATGATAAATATGCTGTGTTTGCTGCTATTTCGTGATTCTTGCTTTGGAAGAAGAGCAAAGAAACTGCTGTCTCTCTTCGTATCAAAGATCAAGCCTGGTATGATTCTTTCAATATAACTGCAGTCATTCTATATGGTACAAAAAAGATACAAGAGGACTGTGGGAATCGTTTCCATGGCATTCATGGTGTTGTTTTCAATTATTGCATCAATAGTGATTACTTCAAGTATGGTCAAGGCTGATGACCAGGGGATTCCAAAAGAATCATGGCGGGACGCCGTCGCCATTCTACTCTGGTGCATTCTTGCTTCTTGGTGCATCCCTCTCGTGACATCGACCGTGTTTCAGCTGACCAGAGCTACGCTGGGGCTCTTTGCAAGGAGTTCCAGTAAAGGATGAACATTTTTCCAGACGGGGTACATTATCAGTTGAGTGAAACATACTTTGGACATGTTTTAGGAACAAGTCCAATCATTTAATTTACAATACTAGTATCTAAGTAATGTAATAAAATATCGTTCAAATTTGGCCAGGAATAGGATTTGCCTTGGACTGTCGGGTGTGAAAAGAAATGTCGGAGCTCGAAAGAGCTGGGGAAAAGCTCCTCTTCCAAAAGTTCAAGGTGTGAAATTGGGCATTATTTCATTTTGTTGTTACAACTCATATTCACAAGATACCAGTTGATACCGTATCTGTATGGGGTTTGCAGACGCTACATGAACCCGCCTTCTGGTCTCAGTTGGGAGACTTTAAGCTGCATCGACTGAAGTTGTCTGAAGAGGCATCTGAGATTCAAGGATACTACAATATCTACAATGTATCACCAAAGCAGCATCCTATGCTTTATATAGACGCGCAGCATGCGGGAAATGTTTGGACGCCTTCAGAGTCCAAACTGAAACCACCCTGGTGCCCTGTGAAAGGAAAAGCCATATGCCTAAACACGTTGGAGTCCATCAAAACAGTCGACCGAAAATCCCTGACCGAAGAAATGGCTCGGGATATCTGGGAATGTATTGAGAATGGGTCGGCAGCTGCTAATCCGAATTTGTTATGCCAATTTCTGGTCCTTGTATATGCAGACTTGAAAAAACACCAATATTATCACTGGTTTGCGGCTCCAGTTATTCAGCCGATCGCATCGTCGTTTAGTTTAGATTCAGAGATGATGTCGTTGGAAAATGCGCTTGAAAGAGGTTGGATTAGTAATCGGGATGGAATAGTAGACAAAACACAACTAAAGCAAGCCTTGGATCCAAGAGAAAGTAATGGGAAGTCATGCCGGATGCTGCGATGTGGGGATCTTCGGTCAAACAATAATGTTCAATCATGGAGCTTGGTAGATATTGGGGAATACAAGTCTTGGCTTGAGTCGGGAGGATTATGTTCGAGTTCAAGAGAAGGTGACTTTCTTGTGTTTTGGGATCCCAGTGGATTGGATTGCTATCCTGGGTGGCCGCTTCGAAATATATTGGTCATGGTATCATGTGTTCTAAAATTTGATAAAATAAAAGTCGTATGTGTTCGTTCAAAGTTGGGTAGTGTCGATGCCCAGCGCAGCCTTGTGTTCTCAGTAAAGCTTGGGTCAATTTGTTCCTTGGATGATGTCAAGTTTGTGCACAGCTGGTATGGAATGCAGCCATCTGTTGCGAATCTTGGTGCTGCCTTGGACCCCAGAAAAATAGCAGATTCTGCTGTTGATTTGAATATTCAACTGATGAAATGGCGAGCAGTTCCAACCCTAGTACCAGAGAAGATTTCAAAGGCAAGATGCTTGCTGTTGGGTTCTGGTACTCTTGGCTGCTCCGTGGCTCGCTGTCTGATTGGATGGGGTATTAGACATATTACGTTTGTAGATAATAGTGAAGTGTCATTTAGTAATCCTGTGAGACAATCATTGTTTGAGTATAGCGATTGTTTAGAAGGGGGTGTATCGAAGGCCAAAGCAGCAGCAGCGGCACTTGCAAGAATATATCCAGGATGTCATGCTAAAGGCATTGATCTAACAATCCCCATGCCAGGACATTTGTCCACATCTTCTGATGTAGAAGAGAATACATCAAAACTTGACGAGCTGATTGCAAATCACGATGTTGTATTTATGCTGTTAGATACTCGCGAGGCAAGATGGGCACCAACTGTCATGTGCGCTGCTCATGGAAAGATAGCAATAACAGCAGCCTTGGGTTTCGATACATTCCTTGTGATGCGACACGGGTATCCATCTAAAACATTGTTCCCTTGGCATCATGATGACAACTCTGGGAGACTGGGGTGCTACTTTTGCAACGACATCATATCACCTAAGAATTCAACTCGGGACCGAAGCATGGATGAACAGTGCACAGTTGCAAGGCCAGGGCTAAGCGGGATATGTGGATCACTCGCAGGTGAGATGCTAGCTACAATATTACAACATCCCCAAGGTATTTACGCGGATATTCTAGGTAGTGAAGATGAAAGAGAGACGGATGCTCCGTTGGGGAATCCACCCCACATGGTCAGGGGTAGTTTGAAGGGATTTTCTCAGCAATCTTTTTCTGGCCACGCCTTTCCATTGTGTCCAGCGTGCGGAGACGTAGTTGTAGAAAACTATATATCACGAAAACATGAATTGATTATTGATGCCGTCAAGGACGAGACGTACTTGGAGCGATTGAGCGGGTTGAGCAGCCTGCATGACTCGTGCCTTGACATGTCAAATGAAGAAGAACTTAGTGATGGATCATGGACAGATATCTCCAGCATAGTTCCCAATTCGCTGGATTCAAAAGGAAATTTATGCGGTGTATCTGAAGTTTATATTCCCATCTTAGACCTGAGTTCAGATGCAACAGAACAGGAATTGGCCAATGTACTGAATAAAGCAGCAGTTGAGCATGGCTTTTTTGCTGTGAGAGGCCATGGTATTTCCATGAGCCTAATCAACAGGCATATGGATATGCAGAAAAAGTTTTTTTCACTTCCTATGGATGAAAAAATGAAACTTGTAGTCGACAACAATAATCGGGGTTATACCCCGATCGGTGAAGAGACTTTGGATCCTTCAAATTCGATTGTTGGAGACCAAAGAGAAGGGTTGTACTTTGGGCGAGAGATTCCTTCTGATGATCCACGGGCAAAACTTCCATTGCATGGTCCAAATCAATGGCCAGATGAGAAAATTATTCAGGGATATAAAGATACAGTAGGAGAATATATGAAGGAACTGACGCAATTTGGAATCAGGTTGTTATCACTTGTCTCACTTTCCCTTGGTTTGGACAAAAATCATTTAAACCAATACTTCAAGGACCCTATGATCTTTCTTCGACCATTACACTATATGTGAGTATATATTAATAACTTGAAAGTGAACTGGTTCAACTAAGCCTGCTCTGACCACTTGTTTAGTTAACCCTGCAGGCCCGTACTCTCAGACGAAGATGGAGGAAGGTTTGCAGCAGGTGCACATAGTGATTACGGCTGCTTGACTATCTTGTTCGCGCCGATGCCCGGACTCCAAATTCTGAGGAATAATGTTTGGCTTGACGTTAAGCCTCTCTCAGATGGCTTTGTAATCAATATTGGAGATATGTTGGAGCGATGGACAGGAGGCTTGTACAAGTCTACCATCCACAGGGTTGTGAATAGATCTGGAGAAGAAAGATACAGTTGTCCCTTCTTTTTTGAGCCATATTTTGAATCCATAATCAAACCTCTCCCAGGATACGAGCCTAAGGATTTACGAGGGTACCAGGCTGTGACATCTGGGGAGTACTTGCTTCAAAGATATTCGGAAACACATGAAATTTACAATAGAAAAATTACTAAAGGTAGCACTAAAACTGACGGTTACATTTAATCATTTAAGATAAATGTGCTTTATCATGTCTAATATAACTTGAGAAGGTCAACGATCCATCCAATTCGCTAGTCTTCCTGCTGCTGCCAGGGAGGAAACTTGGGATGAGGCAATGATGCCCAATACTCTGGGACTTGGGAGCTGGCTGCATGAAAACTGTGGGATTGCTCCTGAATAGGCCCATCGTATGGACCATGTCCAGGAGATCGGATGTAGGGAGAAACTGGCTGCAGGAATTGCCCAGTAGGGGCCATCTGTTGCATAACCGTAGGCATATAATGCATTCCTGCAGCAGATTGATAAGGCAAGAAATGAGGTGGTGAGCCATGTGGGAAATTTGTAAATTGGGTGCTGTTTACTGGACTGTGAGATGGACCTGCTCCAACCCTCCCAGGATATCCAAAAGAACTTCTCCTTGGAGACTGAAATACCTTGTTTGGAGACAAAGTGTCTTTGCTTTTCCCATCAAACATTTCTGTACCCTGCTTACGCTCTGATCTGTTCTGGCTGCTGTTTTCCGTCCAAAAGAGATCTGGATTATCATCAAGCTGCATTTCATCAAGAAAAGCGCGCAGGTCCATCGAACTTGGTAGCACAACATCTCCAACTCGTACACAAGGGAATCCCTCATAAATATTAGAGCCTTGATGACTTTGATGTGAGGAAGAGCGGCGGATAAGAGCATCAGACAATGTTGAAGGCAACTGGTCAAGGGTGTTTCTCCTGCTGAGTACTGTTCCGAGAGCATCACTTTTGCCATCCTCCTGGCCATCGCTGCCATTGGAGTTCAATGGTTTTTTTCTTTCCTTGCCTTCTGTTTCTGTCACCTGCTGCTGTTGCAGCCTCTCTAAATTTTTAAGATGCCTCCTACCTTTTTGGTGCTCCATTAGATGAGCTTCCGAGGTGGTGACAATTCCGCAAATTGAGCATATCAGACGTTGATTGTCCCTCTGAATATCTGATCTGTTCCAATCTGCGTAATGGAAGGGAGACAAAGGAATGTCCTGGGTTGTAGAGTGAAGCTTTTGGCTTGTGAATGCATTCCTTTCTTGTCTATGTTCCTGCAGCCACTGAAGACCCGATATTTTGGCGACTAAATCAACCAGGATCCGTGTCTGCCAGTAAGCAGATACCGATCCAGATGCAACCAATGATGCAAGAGCTGCCTCGGCGGCAGCATCCCTAGCTTCTGATCCTGATGAGGCAAGTTGCCCAACAAATGGATCCTGCAAGAAAATATCATATCAATAAAGCCAACAAACGGCAAGAAGCCAAAAAAAATTCAAGCCATTTACCTCCTTGTTGCCTCGTTTCAATGGTGTAGTGTATCCCGATATGCCTTCCGTTAGTGCCTCAGGTAACGTAGCTGTCGCTTGCCAGAGTTCTTCATATCTCCCTGCCGGAAGTTGAACATTGGAGTCAGCAACAGGATATAGTTCGAACTTTGGAGGCTCGCCGCAAAGACCAAGGCATAAGGTATGTAGAGTTGTAGATGGAGGAGGAACGGCCAGGGTTAACGCGGTGTCTGTTGCCATTGTCCCGTTTTCAGAGTGGCATTTGATTGCCAATTGAGACAGGCTCTCCTCTAGTGACGCGTCTCCAGATTGCACCAGCTGTGAAGCAGCTAGTAGCAACTGATCCGATTTGCAAATCTCGAGCCAAGATGCTGTTTGTTCATTAGTTGCAATAATGTGACATTTTGGTCCAATTGGCATCTCTATCAGACCCTGTCCTGAACTACCAATGCCACACAATGGTCTCAAGAGAGAAAGAGCTGTTGAATCAAAATCGAATCCAGCTGCGTGCATTGTATTGGATGGATCATGCCAAATTATTTCCGCTATATTTGTCCTAAGCAATTCCATATCTATATCGTCGAGGAGATCCCTAGATAAAATTAGCACTGTGGGCTCTTCTTTACCCGAATTCTTGCTTAGAACCTCTGCATCAAGACGATCCAATACTTCAAACATAACACCTGAAATTTCATTTGCATCCTGAATACTCGCCAAGATATCTTTAGCCGATCTCTTATTCCTCACTATAACCAAAGATGGCTTTTGCTCAATTTCCCCTTCCTTTGTCCTAGATTTCAAGCTAAAGGCAAGCTCCTCCAGTAGTGTGGCACACATGGATATCCTAGATGATCCATATCCTGACACGAACGCTTCCTTGATTCTTTCTGATGATTTCTCATTCTCTATAAAGTCAGGGCATATTGGTGATAATAGTGGTGAAGACCTCAGCGATTCTATCGCTGCTTCAACAAGTGCGTCGTCCACACTTCCCAAGGTTGTTCTTTCATCCTGTCTGTCCAACAAGGTTTTCCTAAACCGCACAAGGTCTTCGATCAGTAAATCAACAGCCTTTTGAGTTCCAGATTCCATACAAGTTATAATTGATTCTACACACGCCCTTGCATGCTTCATAATTACTATCGCTACATCACTTCTGCAGTGATCAGCATCCTTTTCAGGTAAACCCAAGCTACACTCGATAGAATGTTCCAACATAAGATCAATTTGCTCCCAGTCATGGTGAAATGGATTTTCTACTATCAACGACTTTTCAATAGCTTCCTTTGACTTCTGAGTCGTCTCCTGCAAAGATGGAAAATGTATAAGCCTCCCAAAGTGATTCTGATTCTGAGGGTGAAGGATATCCCACACATGGAGCAAATGCTGCTGCACTGCAGAGACAAAAGCATCCTCATTCTCGTATGGTCTGTATGCATGAACCGCAAGGTTGGCATGATGAACCCGCGAAGCGAGTGCTTCTAGGGCTAGTCCTGTTGGCAGTATGATTCCTGCCTGCGCTGTGTGAGACAATTTTCTCACAATCTGCCTCAGTTTGTCAAACGGTCGTTGCAAATTCTGAGTTTGAGGTAACATCACTCCGAGTATCTTTGGCCTTACATCACCTAATTCTAACTTCAAAGCTTTCCAATAGTATTCTCGCATAAGCGTGTTCATTGGGTGATTGCGAACGGCGTGGAATGCATCATGCAGAACCAGCAAAGAACACCGAGACAGTGAGTACATCCCCAGCTTTGTCTGCCTCATGAGCAGCCCAGCTGTAAACACAAGAACATTATTTTTTTCGAATTCCTCTTCAAATTTATACAAAAAGTCCCCTCCACAGTATCTGCATGCACAAAAGAAAACGTCAAAACTTTATATCTTCCCTTCCTTTTGATTGTACCAAACAGTTGTCCACAAGTTTGGTTATATATAAACAATTCTCAGAGTCAGCCCTTCAAGAGGGAAAGGTACTCACGCTCCAACTTTTGCCAAGGATCCCAAAGATTTTCGAATCCTTGCAGCATGTGACAACGCTTGTGCAGGTCGTAAGACGCATATCACAACGTGCTTGTCAGGATGTTTCTCCAGCATTTGAGCAATAACAGAGTCCACTATAGCACTCTCACCCAGACCAGTGGGAAGGAAAACAATTTCATTACCGGGAGATTTGATGATTTTATCAATCATTTGCGTTTGATAGGCGGGTTTTCCGCCCCCTGCACTTTGTCTTGCGCTAGCGGCATTGGACTTCCTTTGAGAACCCGCTGGCTTCTTCTCCATTATCATACTCGACCAGATATCTCACTGCTGTCTTAGTTCTAAACAATTTCAATAGATAAAAGATTAAAGAAATTTCCCACTCGATTCCAACAAGTTAAAAAAAACTCCGAAACTGGGTGGCTCTCTGTGAATGCTGATCACTTCCTTCGTCGACTGCCCCTGAATACGGTCGAATTTCTCTGCAGCAGACACGCAAGTATTTACGTATTATACATTTTACCCATTTGTTATTGTTACTTTGATCGTTGAATCCTATACCTTTGTACTTTATTCTTTGCTAAACACAAGAGCCCCACGGACGTACATGCGAACTCGCCATACCATACAAACAATGCGCATATACGTCAAATAGATTTATGATAAAATAATCCAAATAAGATTTCATAGTGTTACGTAGCTCTAGGGGGTCAACATCTATAGCGCAGACCTGGCCAAGTCATCACGACTCATCTTCCTCTTTGGCTCAAAGGGTCTTTGGTTACTACCCAAATATTGGGCAGCAATTAATTGCTGATACCTTTGCAAGGGCAGGCGTCGAATTTTGCACAGTCATCATCTGAAACCTGGCCTAATTGAGAAACAAAGACTAAAGATCTGAAACATGCGAGTTAAAAATGTACGGAGAAAAACGTCTATAAAAATGTTATCGTATCGGCATGCATCAAAGTAGCCCCATGGACTCGAAAGGTACACCATGACTCTTCTCATCAAATGGCCCCTGCATTTGCAATACTGTCTGCAGGCGCTCAACTTCATTCCTTAAATTCATATTTTCTTCGTCAACTCGAATCCTCCTAGCATGAGCTTCAGCCAAGTCCATTTCCAGTCGTGTAATCATCTTGCTGGACTCTTCTAAAGCGCTTTCAAGTTCCTGCATCTGTTCTTGTCTTCTGAGTCTTGCTTTTCTGGCAGATTGCCTGTTACTCAAAAGCCTGCGCATTTTTCGGATTTTGTCTGCTGGAAGATTCGGGTCAATCTGATCATCATACGGTTTTGACTGTCGGGAATTCATCGCATCATCTCTTGTCTTCACAGCTTTGGATTTTGTCTTTCTTGTGCGAGACTTGAGAATCTCTGCTTTCGATGCATCCTCAAAAGCCAGTCTGCTCCTTTCCAGAGCTTTCCTCGCGGCAGCTCTTCTTGGCAGCCTCTTGTATTCGTTACTGATAACATTCTTCTTATCATTGTGTATATCAATATTCTTCTTCACACGACCAGTATTGACATATCGAGCTCTCACCTCTTGGTCAGTATGGTCCATCGGTGCCACCAATACGGCGTTTGCCATGGCACACTCAGCAGATTCATTTATCATCATTTGTTTCATCACTTCATCCCGAGTAGTCGATCTATCTCGATCCTCATGCGTATTATCGGAGCTTTCTCCCATAGATTGCATTACTGCTGCCAACACAGGGGACGAAATATCCTGGCTCACACCTGACCCAACAGCTGAGTCTTCGAGCAAGGTCACCAGACGGTCCGTATCGTCACCATCATACTGTGTCTCGATATCATTGCACATTGAATGAAATGCAATCATTTCGTCCTCCAGCAAGAAACAGTCCTCTGCACCTGGAGACCGCTTCTGCTGCAACAGTGCCAACTCCAGTGCACTGTGGTCCCGATTCATTGTATTCGTTTGTCAATCACTCGTT
The DNA here is from genome assembly GCA_002818215.1 of Picochlorum sp. 'soloecismus'. NCBI lineage: Eukaryota > Viridiplantae > Chlorophyta > Trebouxiophyceae > Picochlorum > Picochlorum sp. 'soloecismus'. The sequence goes on along the minus strand of PJAJ01000014.1, from coordinate 1,272,881 downwards.
GCTCTCAAATCGGGCTTGAAAATCGTTCTGATATGAATAGGAAAAAAAAACACTACTGGTTTCAGGTGTTGAAACCAAAATCTTTGCGGAAAGTCGCAACAATAAAACCTCACAAGTACCGCAAGCTCGCACAGCAAACTACGACGGTACGACTCAGCAACCCGATTCGCTATTTCAAATATTGCATTAAAAAGTCACAAAAAACTATGCGCGCTCTTATCAGTTGTCTCTCAAACCATAACGGCAACTGATTGCTTTAGCGACCGGATATTACGACGCCGTTATCGATACCGTATACCGCCAGGTAAGACAAAATGTTGCCGTTCAACTCCCTGGTGGTATTATCTCAGACACAGATAGCAAACAGAACAAAAGCAAAGAACGAAATAACTACATGGTGTGGTGATATTGCCGCTTGTGTTGCCCCGCAAATCTCCGAAAAATCTCCGGCGCGCCAAGCCAATTACCCTCATGAGGGTAATTGATGAAATGTTGCACTATTTCAATTGATATATCAACCAGTTGATAGTACTATCATAAATAAATAAATATATATACGTATAGTAGTCGTATACTACTACTACTGCTGCTACTAGTGGTAGTAATACTCTATATATATCGATATTCCTATACCCTACAGGGATCAGCTGATATCAGCGATCGATCGACATCATAAACCCTATTGTGATTTGGAAGAGTTCCTTTGACATCCGTTCGATGAAAATATCCTCATCCAATAAATTCGAATGCATACTTGATATCCATTAATATCACAAGTATCTGCAGGTTAAAAGTCGTTATTAAGGACTTCTGTCTAAACAAATTTGTTGGACCAGCGTTGGTTAACCATGCTGGTACCCAATTGGCATCCCATAGATGTGATGCCTGCAAGAATTAGACTGTTATTGTGCTTCCCGTTATTGTATTAAATTTAATTTGAAACAAAAGTAAAGTCAAGAGTTGATCGAACACCTGTCTACTCCGTTGTTTGTTCGCTTAGGTGAATGCATATAGATTGACGGTCCTTTGCTCTATATCGACGGATAGGGTCCAATTGATAGACTGAAATGGTATTATATTTAACAATAATATAGATATAAAATTTCAACCCTAATTTATACTGGAAGAGGAATTATTAGTGCTGTAAGCAAATAAACGCCGAGGAGGCAGAATGCTAGGAACTGTCAGGAATCAAGCAACCAAGGCAGCGACGTTGCTGAAACGAGCTGAATTTGCCTTCAAAAGTATTTTTAGGGAAGAAAATTCCTATAACAGAACAAAAATACAGCTGGGGGATGATTTTCTGTGGTTTGAACACGACCTGTGGAGGCGTTGTTTCAGCTCAGCTGAAGCCGTCACACACGCTGCTGAAGGGCAAAACGATGATATAAATAGTAATCTACATCAAGATTTTGACAATAAAGATGCAAAAGGGACAGGGAATGTTGGGAGTTTCGTTGAAGATAGGGATGCGGCCAGGAGGGCATATTCTGAGTTAGTGTCAACTATTCTCAAGCAAGCAGCCGCTCACCAGCACGAGGAGTACTCTGAGGATGCGCAGCAGCCTTTTGAATTTGAAGGTCTGCATTTGCTGGAAGAACAGCAGAATATGGTTCGCGAACCAGGATTGCCTAATGACGACATCCCTGAGAGCTCTCTGCCAACGCACATTCGTAGGTCTTTGGCAGCCATTAGGTACCACCAGTCGTTAATGGATGGTACACCGCGAGGTAGAAAGCTTCAAAAAAATTGGCAACGTCAAATTACGTTGGAAACAAGGGCAGTGGATGCAGCTATTGCGAGGTATAGAAGAGAAGCTGAGTCAGCAATGAAGAGGGGAACGGGGGCAACTCTACCCCCTGCAAGAAAGCTTCTTGTGCAATGGTTCAAGCCGTTAGCGGAAGCGATACAAGAAGAGCAATATAAAGTTGCTAATGGGGCACCAGGTATCGATAGATCCGTCTATGGACCATATTTGCTTCAATTAGACCCTGAGCAATTGGCGGTAATCACAATGCATGCTGCCATGAATTGCTTCATGTCGCCAGAGAATGAGGGCGACGCAGTTGGGGCTCGTCCCGGCGCTACTAGAATGACGAAGTTAGCTACGGCCATCGGAAAAGCAGTGGAGGCACAGCATCATATTTCTGAACTTGAGACTGTGATTCATAAGCAAAATATGAAAGTCAAGGAAGTAAGAAATATTTACGACGAAGGAAGAGAGTTAAGAGCGGTGTACGAAGAAAATAAAGACTTGAGTCCTGAGCAGTGGAGAAAGTGGTTTGAAATAGGTAATAGGTTGCGTGACATGGGTGAAATGCTTCCATTGGATCACGAAGAATGGTTCAAGGTAAGGGCTTCATCCTGATGAGTAGTGTTGACTATCGTTTTTGCCCTCTATTTATGGAAGCCATATACTTTTTTCTGTAACTTTTTGTTCTACAGGATGATTCTGTGGAAGGGCGCCTGAAAAGGTTAACAAAGGAGTTCCAGAGAGAAGCAGCTTCCAACCAGGAGGTTCGCATTATGTCACAACGTGCCAAACGTTTGCTGGCAGATACCCCAGAATCCCTTGACTGGCGTCCAGAAATGCAGGCTAAAGTTGGTGTGATATTGGTTAAACTCCTAACAGAAGCTTGCAAAATTGATTCCTGGCAGGATGGCAAATTAGTCAGCGTTCCAGCTTTTTGGCATACACTGGAGCAGGGCCCAGACCCGAAGCTAAAGGGTGTTTGGAAACGATATGGTCTATTGATGGCAGATAAGGAAGTTATGAAGAAAATCAAACCTCATCATATGACTGAAGCTTTTATGCCTCAGTTTCTTCCGATGGTAGTTCCTCCCGTCCCATGGCAGCGACGGAACCTTGGTGGCCATCTTACCTTGAGAACTTCAGTGATGAGAGTTCGTGGCTCTGCTGCCCAAAGGCAGAAGCTGGAAGAGGCCGATAAGGATATGATTGAAGGGAAACATGACGGTCTATCCCCAGTTTACGATTCTTTGAATGCACTGAGTGAAACTGCCTGGTCTGTCAACAAGGATGTGTACAAGGTAGTTGAAGCCATTTGGGCATGGGGTGGAGGTGTCTGTGACATTCCTTCAAGAATCGATGTCTCAGAGCCAGAGATACTGAAACCAGGATTCAGATTGCGTAAAATGACCCAAAGCGGGCCAATGTTCTTGTTTGCGATCCCAAAGGCTGATGTGAGTGCCAGCTATTACAATGCTCAACGAGCTAGAAAGAAGAATAACGAACTTCACTCCCTTCGTTGCGATATGGAATATAAACTTGCAATTGCAAGAGAATTTTCCCACGAAGACCGCTTTTATTTCCCTCATAATGTTGACTTCCGTGGAAGAGCTTACCCTATGCATCCTCATCTAAATCACTTGGGGTCAGATATGTGCCGAGGACTGCTGCAGTTTGCAGACGAGAGGCCTCTGGGTCCAAGCGGCCTGAGATGGCTTTACATTCAAGCAGCAAACTTATGGGGGAAAGGAATTGATAAAATGTCCCTTGATGGTCGGGTGAAGTGGGTAGAGGAACATATTGGTTCTATCATTGATAATGCTACAGACCCTTTTGCATATGGAGGCAACAGTGAAGAGCTTGCAGCTCATTTAGGAGTTTATAATGACAATGTGTCTACTGCAGGAGCAGCAATAATTGATTTATTTAATATTGAAGAGGAGCCACAAACTAAAGGTGGGGGTCCTGCTGTATGGTACAAGGCAGAAGCTCCGTTTCAGTTCCTGGCAACATGCTTTGATATCTACAGAGCATTGTCTTCAGGGGACCCGAGTAGCTATCGCTCGAAGCTCCCTGTTCATCAGGACGGCTCATGTAATGGACTTCAACATTATGCTGCTCTAGGTAGGGATCTTTCTGGAGGTTGGTCCGTAAATTTATGCCCTGTGGATCGGCCTCAGGACGTATACAGTGATATTAGTGCCTTGGTAACAAAACGAGTTGAAGCAGATGCAGCTGCTGGAGTACCCGAAGCATTGACATTGATGAAGTCGACAGATATTGACAGGAAATTAGTAAAGCAAACGGTTATGACAAGCGTCTATGGTGTCACTTTTGTTGGTGCTAGAGCTCAGATTGGCAATAGGCTGAAAGAAAGAGGATTTGAGGATAATCATGCAATGTACAAGGTGTCTTGTTACTCTGCAAGGGTGACGTTAGACTGCTTGCATGAAATGTTCCAGAGCGCCAAGCATATAATGCAATGGTTGTCTGAATGTGCGAGGCTTATTGCAAAAGAGGGCAGAGTTGTGACATGGACAACGCCTTTGGGACTGCCAGTGGTTCAGCCATACCGAAGAAAGACACAGCAGCATGTTCGAACTGTGCTCCAGCGTCTTGTTCTTGCAACCGAACACGACACCAAGCCAGTAATGAAGCAAAGGCAGCGAACTGCATTTCCTCCCAACTTTATTCATTCAATCGACTCTTCACACATGATGATGACTGCCACTGCATGCAGAGAAGAGGGCTTGGATTTTGCTGGGGTTCACGACTCCTTCTGGACTCATGCAGGAAGCGTGGATCATATGAATGCAATTTTAAGGACAAAGTTCGTCGAGCTGCATTCCAAGCCACTACTGGAAGACCTCCTGGAGGAGCTTGAAAGGGAGCATCCTGACATTACATTTCCACCACTTCCCCCTCGTGGTGATTTAGATCTGGACGAAATCAAGGCTGCTACATATTTCTTCAGTTAGATTTTATTAGTAGAAAACGATTATTTACATAGTCATCTTTAATAGGAGTTGTCGCTAAAATAGCACCTCAAGGGCTCTGATGTTGCTCCAAACAACGTCTCTTCCTCATAAGAATAAATCACTGGCAGCAGAACCTTGTTATAATACTGCACCATCATCAGTTATTATTATTCTTCATGGCATTGTCGCTTTCCCTAGTGGTCGATGCACTTTCATAGCATCAACGTTAAAAACAAACGAGCAACACATACCTCGTTGATATTCGCCAGCGAGGTCTCCGTCTCTGAGGCACTGGATGCTTCGCTACTGCCCACCTTGTCACAGATGACAGATTCAAAACTCTCATCATCGACGCAGACAAACAATTCTTTGGCCAATTTCGTCAGGAAACCGAATCGAACTTTAAACCCATGAAGCTTTGCAGTACAATAGAAGCAGCATATTATAATCATGGTCAAGCTTCGTCCAAACAGCAGGTCGAAATGCTTACACAGCATGGTATCCACCAGATTCCAGACCGCATCGCCCAGCAAGGTTTGCAGCTCTTTAAGCGAATCTGCACTGTGAGTCTCTTTTGCCCCTTTTTCCAGTGCCTCCCGGACCAAAATATACACGCGAGCATGTGCTAGATTTGAAATTTCTTGTATAACATACGTAGCGATATTCAAGTGAGCATCGTCCGGCTTGGCTCCAAAATAGCGAGAGCTATTCACAGAGTTGGCATAATGAAACCATGAAGATTTGGACTCTCTCAAAACAAGGCCATCAACCACACTCTCTTTGATAATCTTCAGGTATGTCGATATCGAATCTGCGCAAATAAATAACATTATTTCACAAGGTGAACCTCAAGCATCTATGCTACTTCGTATCTTGAATCCAACAGGTCCATATTGTGCTTTGTATCGCTTGAAACATAGTCCACGCACCTGGCATTGTCGGACTCTGTGCGTCACCTCCATGCGCAAAGGCAGACTGCATCCAGCCGAGGGCGATGAGGAATTCACTGAGCTTTCTCTCTCTCTTGATTTTCTCGGTTATACGTGGAAACCCACCCGAGAACCTAGAGTCCTCTAGATGATGTACAAACCCCACTATTTCCAGAGAGGCATGTGCCAGAGAGAGATTGAACTCCACTTCTGACATCACATCCCTAGCGACTCTGCTTGAGAGCACCCTGGTCCTTCCGTGCACGGCATGAACCACGTGACACAACGCCCGTTGGTACAAGAACAGGCTGGAACGAGCCATAAAAGACTCGCGTCGAATAGTCTTCTGCTTCGATGCGATAGAATTTTCCTGTCCCATGCCTCGATTCGTCCCGATAGTCGCTGCTGCTGCTGCTGCCGCTGCTTGTAAAGGCTGTTTTGAAGCCTGAGACCCATCCCAAGGATATACCAAGCCGATCAGACTACGCACTCTGTTTATCGCATTCAGCGAGTCAGGCGTGAGCCTCCCATTTGCACCGGAAAATAATCGTAGAAATTCGTCTTGCGACTGCGTCTCGCATTGATGAACCACTCTCGACAGAAACGCTTGAGCCTGCGAGTCGGGGCCAACCGTCCCTGCACCCGAGTCCGTCGTGTCTACGTCTCGTTGCCCGTGCAAATACGCAATCTGCCCACGTGTATATGTGCGAAGCAGCACAGGAACATTCTTTTCAGCAGTATCTACATTACACGATTCTTTTCCTGTAGCCTTGATACCCTTGGTCTGCGAAGAACCGTCTTCCTGGACGAGCCCTTCGTCAAACACCCGCAGTTTCTCCATCCGGTCGTTGCTTTCAGTCGCTTGCTACTTGGATACGAAATTTGGTGCTCGAGCTTGTAAATTTTCTAGAATTTACACCATGAAAACCATGAACAATTTCTATTAGGCTTTCGTATCTGTTCATGTCTAACACCAAAAAAAAAATTATTTAGTTTTACTTTGCGCAGAACCGCCCCAGGTAGCTTCCCCTATCGAAATTGCCATGCATGGCATATGCCTCTCATCACCATAATTGCTGCATGCATGACACCATGAGTTTCAGGACCACTATTTTACTTTTTCTTTCTTAGATTTCAGGCCAATGATAATTGAGTAAATGCTAATAGCAACACTGGCACCCTATAGATTGATTGTCCCATGGAATACAAGGTGTACCTTGTGAACAGACTGTGCTTTCCTGTCCTTGGTCGTGGTCCTTGCATCCCATCCAGGCACAGCTGCATCCGTTTGTCACCAGAGAATTTCAAAACCAGTGCACATCTCGGATCTTCTTCCGATACTTAATCAATACCCTGTCCTTCCCTCCATATGAAAAATCTCTTGTGCCAGTAATGATTAAGATCCCTTCGAAGGGATAGAATTCTAGCTAGAACTCCATCTATATCTATAACTCCATCTGTAGATGGAGATCTCCATGGCCATCTTGATGGTGCACTAGCGAATGGTTGAAAAAAGAGCGGCAAAGGGCACTCGTTCGGTAGTGCAAAAACTTTAGAGTCACTATCAGCGAATTATATTGTAAATGGATTGTATGATTCGAATACATCTGAGTTTGGAAGGCTCGAAATAGAAATACGACGCGGTTCACTTCCGTTTCAACTGTCACTGCGGACTCGACTGATAGACCGTTTTGTAAGGTACATGCATGGTTGATCGGGTATAACGATTCTTTATGACAATAGAAACTACTATGATTAATCGAATACTTGGTACTGCGAACGAGTCCTGGGAAAGGATGAAAGACGTGACGCTGCGGAATCGCACCACCAACACTGCACGGACGAACGGGTCTCGAGCACGGCCGATGCTTTCCAGGAGGTATGATGGGAATAGAATGGGACAGACTGCGATCTGTGCGGATGTGTCGATGAAAGCGATTGGATCGGATTCTTCGGATAGCTTGGAATTGGGGAATATCAGGCGGTCCCTGATTCTGATGGAGGACACCATCATATTCAGCCTCATTGAAAGGACACAGTATGCTCTGAATGACGCTGTGTACCAGCCCGGGGCTATACCAGTGCCGATGTACACTCGACAAGGGAAGCAGCTTTCCCTACTGGAATATTTGCTCAGGGAGACGGAGCAGGTGCATGGGAAGATTAGAAGGTATACAAATCCGGACGAGAATGCTTTTTTCCCTGATGAGCTGCCTCCTCTTATTCTGCCTCCAATAACGTATCCGGAAGTATTATGGCCTGCTGCTTCGTCTGTGAATGTTAATGAGAGAATACTCGATATGTACATACACCATTTGCTTCCGGAAATTGCACTCCATGGGGATGATGGGAATTATGGCAGCAGTGCCATGTACGACGTGATGATCCTGCAGGCCTTGTCGAGGCGGATACATTACGGGAAATTCGTGGCAGAATCGAAATTTAGGGCTCAGAAAGAAGAATATACTACACTGATACAGAATAGAGATAGTGACGGGATAATGGAGCTTCTGACTGATAGGGCAGTCGAGCTGAAAGTTATTGAGCGTGTTAAACTTAAAGCTTCCACGTTTGGGCAAGACTTGAACTCTGGCGATTCTCTGCTCCGAATCGAGCCTGATTCTGTGGCTCAGCTGTACGATGAGTGGGTTATGCCGTTGACAAAGGATGTAGAAGTAGAGTATTTGCTGAAACGTCTGGATGAATGAAATTCAAATTGGGAATTTTGTCTGTTTTTTTTGTTTTTGAGAAGGAAATCTTCGTGTGTAACACATTACTGCTACTGTATTTAATAGAGTTGTGGATCGCTCGTTAATGGTAGTCCTGCACATGTGTACATTATGCAGTGCAGTGCAGTGCATATGCAATAGACACGTTGACTGCGGATCGAGCCTGATCAGGCAGGCAGGACGTCACTGCGTCAGGGCATTGCTCTTCCCCGCAGAAAAAGCAACATTACTGACAAAGTACTGTCGAAAAATAGTAAACAATCAATGGATAATTATTGATTATTGGCATCAATAGCGTCAAGATAGTAATACGAAAGATAGAAGAAGGATTCGCTTGCATGCGGCGTTAAAACAGTTGCTTAGAGTTTACTGGTAGCACATAGACGGAGAGGAAACATGAGGAAACTTAAGCATCACGAGAAAAAGCTTTTGAAGAAAGTAAAGTACGTTGCATGATATTAGTTCACTGTAGAGTATTTAGTATCCAGGTGCACAATGATTATTTGTTTCACCACCGGTCCGTTTACCACTTGCAGCCTTCTTCAGTACAAAAATGAAGGGAATTTACGTGAAATTCAAGTAATGAGAAGGTATCATATTACAAATCGTGATGATTATAAGAAGATAAATCAGATTTGTGGGATGATTACGAGACTCGTGAGCACCCTGAAGAAACTTGACCCCAAGGATGACACTCGAGTGGACTTGACCGATAAACTCTTGGATAAGTAGGTTCCTTTGACGCTGATCGCGTATTAAAAATAATGTGTAAGGCAGTCTTAAACGAGAATATTAGTGCATGCATGGGCATACGACTGATTGCAGTAAATGTGTTTCTGTGCAGACTGTATGATATGGGAGTGATTTCGACAAAAAAGAGCCTGGTTCAATTGGAGAAATTGTCTACGGCCTCTTTCTGTCGGCGTAGGCTGTCCGTAGTAATGGTTCGGCTGAAAATGTCTGAAAATGTTAGAGAAGCGGTGACGTTTATAGAGCAAGGCCATGTCCGTGTTGGGCCTGATACAATCACAGACCCATCATACCTAGTGACGAGAAGTATGGAAGACTTTGTGACGTGGGTAGACACATCCAAAATCAAAAGGAAAGTGCTGCAGTATAATGATAAGCTTGATGACTATGATTTACTGGATTAATTTATATGCATTGTCAATTAGATTGCAACAATGTACCGTATCCATGCACAACTCAAAAATCTCATAAATATGTATATTTGCTTCTAGATGTCCTCTTATCAACCCTTATTCACAGTAATGAATCTAAAAGATGCTATTGTAGCGTCGAAAGAATCTACTGCAGCGCCCTTGCTGTCTAATGTAGCCATCCCAAAGCTTCCTGCCATACTACCGCCCTGGCTGTCCATATCTGTGCCACTGTAGTAACAGAAGCAGGTTCCTGGTTTTAAAATCGGTGTGCAACCAACCACACCTCGGGTGCCCTTGGAAACTTCAGCGACCAGCTTTCCTTGGGCATTCTTGACCTTCCAATGCCTACTGAGTAGCTGAACAGTAGAGGACCTGCAGCCAACATGACAAATGCGTTCAGTTTGCAAATTATGAAATTCTATGTATAATAGAACGATGAGACGAATTGCCACTTCTCATAAGTTTCTGTTCAGTATTCTTCACAACAGCATATTGTCTTGCTTCTAGTGAAGCAGAAGCGTGTTCCAGATTGAAAACAAATCATATCTTTGCTCTTAATCATAGAAGGTGCAATTCGTTTTCTCAATATTTGTCAACATGGATTCAATCCAAGAACCCACCCATTGTTGCTGATACGTATCCTATACGTATAAAAGTGCTTTAGGGGACCGTCCTCAACTTCATCATATGTATCATCTATGTCTTTCTGCGTTCCTACGTACGCAGATGTGACATCAATTCTTACACCTCTTGTGATGGCTGTACTGCTACAGGCATTCATGTACAGTTGCTCTTCTAGTACTCGCAGGGAGTCAAAGGCTCTATCAACCAATTCTTGATAATCTAGTTCTTTTGAAGGATAACGAAAGCTCTGCCTGATGTATGCCTTCATGTCAGAACTCGAAAATTTGCCCTGTGGACAAAACGTCTGGTTCAACCAAGGCAGAGTTTTCTTGACAGCCTCAACACTATATTCTGCAACAATATCACCACATCAATCTAGTATTAAATGAAATAAATAAAAGAAGAAGCCTTAAGAGTCAAATCGAGTCTCGTATCATCGACCCAACATACCTGGATGTGGAGATATCCAACCATGTCCTCCTCCGTGCATCATCCACGCACTTTTATCCATCGGCATATTCATCTGAATATCTACACCTTCTTTCTCCATTGTATTAGCATGGCGAAGGAAGAGCCGATAGAGAGTGCGTGGCAGTTTACCCTTCGAGGACATGTGTAAACTAAACCACTGGTAGTAAAGGATGGTATCCGTCCAATTAGATAGCTCTATATTACTTCCATTGTACTTAATATATCTTCTAATTTCTATATATGCAAAAATGTCAGTTTTAAAAGAATTGTTTCTTGCCAATGGGCAGCTGTTTTGTGACTCTCAATCAATGCATTCTCACAAAAATGGAGGGACGAAGAATGGCAGATTGGAACAAAATTGGTACAAAATAAATCATCAGAAATGATTTTTGAGTCATTGGATGATGAATATGATGTGGATCAGACAGCACAATTCCTGGCGTCAAGTGGGTACACTGTGATTGCTGCTCAATTTCCAGACTCGCTGTTGTCTGTTGCACCTGAAATTGCCTGTAGATTGCAGAGCAAGTGTCGAGAGGTTGGGCACAATATAGAAGTATATGTTCTTGCCGACACGACTTACAATAGTCTTAGCGTGGATGAAGTTGCCTCAAGTCACATTCATGCACAGTGCATTGTGCACTATGGGCGGGCTTCGTTGAGCGATGTGTCGCGCACTCCAGCATATCACGTATTTCCCAAGAGTAAAATAGAAAATGATGGAAATCTGGATGGTGTTTTAGATCGAGTGAAACAATGGCGAGTCGCACTGGGAGCCACACTGGATCAGAACTCTGAGAAGGAAACACTGCCTGATGCTGCTTTGGAAATCGTGGTGTTCATTGATCAGGTGTATGCGTATTGCTTTGATGTTTTTATGGAAAGAATTCAAAGTAACCTGGAAGGTTGGCATGTTATTTGTCCCTCGTTGGTAGGGTTTATGGATCCATTACGTGGTGCCAGAGCTGAAGAGAACAATCCATCTGTACAGGGCAATGTTGACTGCTGCTGTAGGTCGTCTCACTGTAAATCTCAGGAGACCGATACAGAAACCGGGAAAAATATAGCCGGATATGAATGGGATGGCGTTGTAAGACAAAATACAGCCTTTTTGTGGTTTGGCAGTTCCGATGCTCCAGCCCGTGAGCAGTTGATGTTGACATACAATTCCCATGAATGGCTGAGCGTGGACCCCTCGACTGGGAGGGTACAAGAAGGCATCCCCCCAAATATTCTTGCTACACTACGAAAACGTTACTATCTAGTGGAGAAGGCAAGGGAATCGTCAATAGTGGGAATAGTGGTTGGAACCCTCGGAGCCGCTGGATATAAAGATTCTGTGGATTCTCTCCGGCTGGCAGCAAAGCGTGCGGGCAAAAAGACATACACATTACTGATGGGGAAACCGAATCCGGCAAAACTAGCAAACTTCCCGGAAATAGAAATATTTGTGCTCGTGGCTGATCCCCAAGGTCAAATCTTTGACTGCAAGGAATATCTTGCACCTATTATTACCCCGTTTGAAGCGCACATTGCATTCTCTGCTGATAAAGTTTGGGATCAGCATTTATATCGCCTTGATATAAAAGGTGAAATGTGTGATACAGCATTCGATCTAGAATGCCGGGATGACACATCAATATCCTCTGAAGTGGTGACACGGGAGTTGGCCGTTCAAGCCCAGGAGGCCTTGACAATCACACCTGCCTCCCAGCATGGCAAAGACGTTAGTATTGTAAGTTCGGCTGACTACTTGGTCCATAAAAGAACATGGAAAGGCGTTGAAGCACCTTTTGTGGGCTCTGAAAAGAGAGCGATTTCCAAAGTGGAGAAAGGGCAACATGGCAGGGCTGCTGGATATACCCATGAGAGCCATGATTGACTTGGGTCTGTATCCGGGTTATATATCCATAGGCACGATGCTTGGAGGTGAAAAACACGTGACATCCATACTGTTACGTACTATAAATACAGTATATCAAAATGATTCTAAGTGCGTTATGTTAAAAGAAGCCGCAGCTTTCTCAGAGTCTGTAATTATTATTTGCACCAATTGGGCACATGAAACCATACCAATTCGTAAAGTCGCACCTCCATCTGATGGCCGCATTTCTCTTTGAAAATATTTTTTTACCGAATTTAAAATTATGATTTGTTTTTTCCGCATATATTGGGCAAGTGAGTGTTAGCAGGCTGGCCACTTGCACAATACCATGCGTCTACTTCAAACTTTTGAAGTGAAATTTCTTGCAGGGCGTCGGAAGAGGGCTTCCAGGGGGTTGATTTTACTAGTCATCGTCACATTTGCCCTTTTATTTCGTTTCCTATTGACCAGACGAAACCGAGAAACGACATCGTGTGCATCAGAGGTTCGTGTTCTTTTAAACATGAAATGTGTTTGAATTGGCGGAACCCTTCTTTTGCGTATTGCTGATTGATTTCGACGTTGAATACGTTTGTTGTGTGCAGAATAATGTGTTTAGTTTGTTTATCGGGGATGATTTACGCTCGTTAAAACCAGTGGAACAGGCCGGTTGGGATGGTGCTGCTGCCTGGCCCCTGGCCAATCCCATCATAACGAGCAAGATTGCGAGGAATTTCGACTCTATCTCCAGGCCCCATATTTTCAGTTACCACAATGATATGATTCTTTCCTTTGAGATGTATTCGTGCATCAGGGATGAGGTGGGTATTGGCATTGCGCGCAGCACAGATGATGGCAGGTCTTGGAAGTATCAAGATATTGGGCTAGTTGGGAGGGAGAACAATCGCATTTCTGGTCCTGCAGTACTGTCGCTCAATAAAGAATTGTATTTGACTCTGGAAAGGAATGGAAGGCCGGCAATATATCGCTTGTTTGAAAAATATGCAAAGAGAATAAAAGGGAGTGGTAATTTCACCAGACAATGGTCTCGTACATCATTGAGGATTGCTCTTGACACGGAGGTTGATCGATGGATAATTCTTGCGAATCGAAAGCTATGGTTTTGGGAGAGATTAATGGGCAAAGAAATAAATAGACTCCGAGTTTTTTCATCAAAGAGTAAGAATGGATTGCCATTTGAGGAATGGAAGGAGCTGCAAGGTAGTCCATATAGTCCTGTTGCAGCCACAGATGGAGGGGGCCTGTTTCCCTTTAATAAAACTCACTTTGTCCGTATTGGCAAAGCGTGCTTCAAAAACAAGTGCAGGGGGGTAGAGATGTTTCTGACCAAGTTCCAGCACGATGTGTTGACCCAAGTTGATGGAAACCAGTCTGGAATGTTGGAAGTCGAAGTATTGGATAGAAAAGGTCAGAACGTCCTTGGCAAACTTCAAGGTCCAAGTGGAGGAGTCTTGAGCTATGGATCTCTTGCAATAAGTCCGTCAGGAAAATTCTTTGTAGTGGCGTCGAGCGTTCAGAATACCGGACAAGGAGCTTGGAATGCATTTGTTCTATTCTGTATGAAGATTGGGACACTGAGCAGCTATGTATTTGGTGGGATATCGTACTTGATGATCGCTGTTTACTTTTGCTCTACTGTGAAACATAAAGCAGGTAGAGTTAGAGTCGAAAATCGCCCCATCCGGCCAAAAAGAAAGTCGTTATCATTCAGCTTTTGGAGTCCTGAGACATCCAGAGTTGAGTTTCCTACCAAAGGCAAAGACTTGGTCAGAGTTTTACTGTTTCTTTTCAGATGGATATTTCTTATTGGCATGGGATTTCTACCCATAACTGTCCCTGCTCAATGTGAAAAACAGAGGCCATTCTTCGAGCACCCAAAATCTCTGCCAGTAATGGGCCAATACAGCAAATTCTCTGTCCTAACCATGTCATATGCCCCCCGGCGCAAGCTTTTGAAAGGCTATCTGGCTCATTATAGCAAATGTCCCTCAGCGGGGGAAATAATATTAGTTTGGAATGGACCAGATCCCCCGAAGTTAGAGGACCTTGAGTCTCATTCAAAAGTCCCCTTCCGGATCCGTGTCGAGAAGGACATGTCCCTTAATAATCGATACAAGCCTGACGAGAAGATTAAGTACAGATCCGTATTGTCAATGGATGATGATTTATTTATTCCTTGTCAAGATATTGAAGCAGCATTTGCAGAGTGGCGACAGACTCCCAACAGACTGGTTGGATGGTTTCCCAGATTCGCCGGGAAACTGGAGGGAGGAAAAAGCAAAAAAGATGAAGAGTTGACATATCTAGGTGAACCAGCTACAATATCAGCAAGCCAGTACAACATGATATTGACTGGAGCTACGTTCATGGACAGATTGGCAGCTTTTCCCGCCTATTGGTCAAATACGTATAGTAATTTGAGGGACATTGTTGATGAGCAGGGAAACTGTGATGACATGCTCATGAACTTTGTGATGGCCAAACACATTCAGCGACACGGCTCTTTGGATCTTGGCACTGTATTATACATGCGAAGCTCCCGTATTATAGACATGAGCCATAAGACGAGCGTAGGAATCAGTCACAATGAGGACCAATTCATCTCCAAGGCGACTTTCTGTCTAAAGAAATTTACGGATGCTCTTGGGAACCCACTCGTCTCTACTCATTTCGAGTGGAGCCACCATCACCGGAGACCAGTCTGCAATGAAGCCAGATCCAAACTCTTCTGTCGCTATTACACCAACTAGATTATTGCTGCTATTATTTCTAAGGATGTGCGACTAATTTATGACTTAGCAATAGGTAATTTATAGCATACTAGTATATTACACGAAAACACACACACACACACACAGAAATCACACTTGAAAAAAAAACAAAATTGGATGAAAAAATACTCCCATCATTTCACTCTACATCGCTATCGTGTTGCCTCATACTTTTAGAAGGATCATATGGCGTAAACTGACCATGCCTGTATGCGTCCATATCATACGACAGGATGCCAGAACTCTGATTATACGCAGACCCTTCAACCATATCACACCAATGAAAGGGACTATTCACCTTTTCAATCCCGCACCCGTCTTCCTTCACGCTTGCCGACATTCTTTCAAAATATGTAGGAGAAGAGGGCATTGAAGACTGACGAGCCGACCGTGGAGAACTCCCAAAAGGAGGAGCTGACATCCTCTCCAGCACTGGCCTACCATCCCTGGCTGCAGAAGCAGGTGCCGCTTCTCCATGCTCTTCTGATGCCCTATTAAACGACCCTCTACCACTATCACGTATCCCTTTATTACCATACTTTGTCCGTATTCCATGCAGCCTATTCTTAATTAAAGAGAACCGTCCCGTTCGTTCCCCCTCCCCTCCATCCTTTCTCAATCGCTTTGTCAGCTCAGCACCGCTCTTGCTGCACTGATCTTGGTTGAAACTATCCATTCCAAGCTATTTAAAAAATGATAAACGAAAAGTGTATTTCTTCTGAAAATGAAAAATTATTATGTAATCTACATACACAATTTATAAATCCATATAGCAAGTCTATCATAAAAAAACCATGGTCACAACAAAACAGCCTACACGTCAGCAATGGCATCCAAGCAGCCCCGGGGGCGTACGGGGCGTGGCCGAAATTTCGGCTTTGAAGCGCGTGGCCATGGCCGAAAGCTCGATCGAGATCTCTCTCTCTCTCTCTCTCTCTCTCTCTCTCGAAAACTCCGACACCGAATCCACGCCTTCTACCCTCTCGTCCATTTCGTCTCCATAATACATTTCATATCATATCTTTATACCACAATATGCACAACAAGACAAGACAATATTCCCACGTATCACAGAATACCGACACACCCACACGTCTCACCTTTCTCTCTTCTTCTACAGTAATCGAGTTGACAAATTGACTCGCTATTTTCCTTATTGTGTAGTATCTATTTAAATTCAATACCGTATATCTTTTCAATCTCTCTTTATAATGTACCAATAGTAGTATTTACTTGTGATGCATGTCTTATTGTACTGCCTTTTTATGCTGAAAAATGGACGCTTTTAGGGTTTATATATACCCTAAATTTAGATTGATCATTGATGGGCCCTGCTGCTACAAATCATGGGCAAATTTGCCGACATGTATAAGGGCCAATCGATAACATTGAAAAAAAAAAAGGTTACACTCACCCTCACCCTCACCCTCATCATCATCATCATCATCATTAGGGACCGAGCGACTGATTGCAATCAATCGAGAGTCGAGCAAAAACACGCATGGCATTTGTTTTGAGAGCGAGCAAAGGAACAGCAGCATCAATCAGAACAGCCGTATTGGCAAACCATTTTCTGCGTATGAACCAGACAACTGGTGCTCTACCGGTCTCCCGTAAACGCGATCGGATCGAACAGCATCGGTCCAATTCTAGTCGTTCTGAAGCAGGGTCGATGGGCGGTCTTGGGCGGTTGGCTGCAGGGGAAACCGCAGTGTTCGTATGCGATGTCCAAGAAAGATTTCGTAGTGTGATTAGTGGATATCCGGCAGTGGTGGATGTGGCGCGGCGGATGGCGTTGGCGTCCAAGGAGTTGAACCTGCCAGTAATCGTTACCGAGCAGTATCCCAAAGCCCTGGGCAACACGGTCACGGAAGTGGCCGAGGTGCTTCCAGAAGGAACTATGGTGGTTGCAAAGACTGACTTTAGTATGATTATTCCGGACGTGGAGAAGAAGCTGGAAGCACTTGGGCCACATGTGAAGAATATCTTGCTGCTCGGTATCGAGACCCATGTGTGTGTGTTGCAGACTACAATTGATCTGATTGGTACGTGTGTTTGTTTGATTATTGGTTTTCTTATACATTACGAACTAGAGTCACCGAGTTACTGCATACTAAGAATACTAATTGTCTAACAGAACGTGGATATAATGTGCACATTCTGGTGGATGGGGTGTCGTCACAACGCCTGGGGGACAGGGCTGCAGCATTGCACAGGCTGTCACAAATGGGAGCGTATATGGCCACTTCTGGTGAGTACTTGTTTGTGCTTGAAAACATATAAAAATATATTGGTGCTAATAGTATCAATCAATTAATATATATGCTATGATGTGTATGTGCAGAAATGACACTGTTTCAAATGATGGTGAACACAAGCCACCCTTGCTTTAAGGCAGTGAGTTCCATTTGTAAGGGGGAGAGGCCAGAACAATTGCCAGACATGTAATTTTATCTTTTGTTATTTTTATATTGCATATTCATAATTTTTCAGTTTTTAAACTGTTGTATCAAAGAAACAAAGAAAAGAATTGAGTTGCTTCGAAAGAAGAAACAATTGAACACGTGTCGAGGGAAAGTATGCATTCATCCGAGACAGATATTTAGGGTTTGTTGCTGTAAATATACATTATAATAATCATAGGTAATAGTATTCTCACTACCATTACTATGACTGTACGGGAAATGGCAGGCTGTCGAATGACCCATGCTGGTGGACAAGTGAAAATGGAGTGGGTTCGACCTGCGTATGGCTGGTCTTCTTCTCTTGCGATGCGGAGAAATAGACGTGTATTTGGTTCTATCAGTGATTCGACATGTAGTTGTGGTTTGGTGAATGTGTATGGGAATGGTTGGTGTCGTATGAGCCATGAGTCCAGTTCGGTGAAGATGAGCAGCAATGATATCGGGGCGGAATATGGCGAGGTATGTCGGTATTGTGTCTGTAATGTAACATTTGACACTTAATAATCACTTCGTAGTAAGGATAAGTAAAGCAAATGTTGCAGGGATTTATGAAATTTCATCCAACTGGGGAAAAGATACGGTTGGATGTAGATACCTTGAATGAAGATTTGAAAGTAAGAGGTGCAGATAGAATGCGTCACCTGATGTACCCAGATGAATCGTTTGGGCTTATATTTGATTTTGACAATGTCATTGTGGATGCGCTGTCCCTGAGGAAGAACGCGTGGCGTAAAGTTGCTTCTGCCTCTGGTTTAAAGCTGCCTGCAATAGAAAGGCCAAATATGTACTCATTGCTTCCCGAAAAGGCGGTGATGGATGTGCTGCGATGGACAGATGATATTAGAAAGGCAAAGGATTTCTCATGGCAATTGTCGCAAGCGTATGTTGAGGAAGTTTCGCAGAATTCTCAGCTTTGCCCGGGAGTAGAAAGGTGGCTGAAATCAATGCAGGAGTTTCATATACCCTGTGCTCTTGTTTCGACATTAGGAAGAGAGACATTGCAGGGAGTTCTCAAAAGGCTAGATATTTTTGACAAGTTTTCTGCAATTGGTGCAGCAGATGATGATATGGAGACTAAAGCGCAACAGTACTTGTCTGCGACGATATCTATTTGTAGGCCTCCAGAACAATGCATAGTCTTTGGGGCATCACCTGAAGCAATCGCTGCTGCACACAATTGTACCATGAGGGCTGTTGCTGTTATAGGGCCTTGTACTGCGCCCCAGCTCAGGTCTGCTGATTTGACAGTTGCTTCTCTTGATGAACTCTCGGTGTATAATATAAGACGACTTTTTGCGAACAGAGGGAATGAGTTTATGGATTTGAAAATGAAGTTTTCACAAGGGGGTGAAACAAAAAGGAAGCTCAGGCATGGTACTTCGACTTGATGGATTTGTAAATATAATGAGTTGCCTTACTGACAACGTGCTATTGCATTTAACGAGATATATTGCATTGTATATATTGATTTAAGATATTATGTCGTTGTTTGTTTTAGATTATTATTAAATACGAGGGAGATTCTCTAAAATAGATGTAAATTACTCAAAGCCCAAAACTTCTCTTTGGCCCCTTTGTACCAGCCTTCCTTCCAATTGTTGCAATGGATCTTCTTTGCTTTTCCAACTCCTGTGCCCTTGCCACATCAGCCTTTTGTTTTATCTTGATTTCTTGCTTTTGTACCTTCTTCATCTCTTCTTCCATGGCTAATTTTTGTGCCTTCATCTTGGCAGCATGGTCCAATCTGGATGAATCAGTCTCCTTTATCGAGAAAAAGGTTGGGCCCAGTTCCGCGAGCCATTCGGGCTCCACGGCAGATACACACTGCATATACTCTTTCGATGTATATACCAATTCATGATAAATAATGTAATCTGGAGTATATCCCAATCCATACAAGGCTGATGTCGGATGCAAGTGACATGGGATTCCAGAGCGACAGTTGACATATTCCCCAATTCCTTTCAGTTTTGCAGCATTGTGGAAATATGCAGAGCAAATGGCTTTTCGGATTATATCCCAGTCATTTCCACACGAATTCATCTTCACCTTTTGCTGTTCCATAATATCCAGCAACTGAGATCGTACTTCCTTCGCCTTTTTTAATCCCTTGGGTTGAAGAAAATGTGCACTGCACCAGTCACTTCTATAACCATTAGATTTCCATTGCTGATATACGTGGAGAAGTGTAAGATGGTCAGATTCTGGGACAAAAAATTTCTCTCGTGCAGCGTCACTCTCCTCTGCTCTATCAGGAGGTCGAAAAAAGACTGACGGAACACTGAGCATGGACACAATTGTTAGGACCTCGTTTGAACATCCCATCTCTTCTCCAACTAGCAGCATTTTTGCCAGAGGTGGGTCCAAGGGGAATTCGACCATTTTCCTCCCTAGACTTGTTAATGCTCCCGTGTTGTCCAGAGCTCCGAGTATCCAAAGCTGATACATTGAATTTGCAATGTTTTCTTGCGGTGGAGGATCCATGAAATCAAAAGCCATGAGATCGTCCACATTCAGACTCTTCAAAAGGAGAACCACGTTTGACAGATTTGTTCTTTGTATCTCTGGAACAGTAGTTGCAAGCATTTCGTGAGCGTATGCGCTTTCTGTGAACAGCCTCCAGCATATACCAGGTCCTGTTCTACCCGCTCGACCTGATCTTTGGTTTGCTGCTGCTTGACTTTCAGGAAAGACTGTTAGAGCATCCATTCCTATCTTTGGATTGTAAACTTTCATTTTCACGAAACCGCTGTCGATAACGTATATTATCCCATCAACAGTGAGCGACGTCTCTGCAATATTTGTTGACACAATGCATTTTCTTGTCCCTTCAGGAGCTCTATCAAAAATCTTTGCTTGCAGATCAGAAGGAAGTTGTGAGTAGATTGGCAAAATCAAAAGGGGATCAATGCCTTCGCCTAAATGCTCCAGCCTTTCTTTCAACGCAAAACAAGTGGCTTCAATCTCTTCTTGACCAGTCATGAAAATGAGAATATCCCCAGGTGGATGCCCTAAATGCACTGCAATGGCTTGCTTAACGGCAGCTTCTACATAATCTTCTTGAGGAGTTTTGGAGAAAAGAACGTCAACCGGAAAAGTTCGACCTGGGATTTTAAATACCGGCGCTCTGCCAAAAAAGTTTGAAAATTTGTCAGCATCTAGAGTTGCAGAGGTGACCACAAGCTTAAAGTCTCTTCTTCTAGACACAACCTTCTTCAAGATTCCAAACAATACATCGGTGTTCAGGGACCTTTCGTGCGCTTCGTCCATAATAATAGCGCTATAACGATCCAAATCCGGCTCAGTAAGAGTCTCACGCAGTAACACACCGTCTGTCATGTATTTGATTAAGGTATCTTCAGATGTGACATCTTCGAATCGAATGGAATATCCTACTTCTTTTCCAAGCTCAACATCCATCTCCTCGCTTACACGTTTAGCCACACTCATTGCTGCTACACGACGTGGTTGAGTACAACCAATTAAGCCAAATGTTGTAAATCCCTCCTCATGAAGATATTGTGTCATCTGGGTTGTTTTTCCACTTCCTGTCTCTCCAACAACGATGACTACCTGATTTTCTCTAATAACTTGCAACATTTCATCTCGTACACTATACACTGGCAGATACTTTCTTTGCTCGGTCATTGTCTTGCTCTTTGCAAAATCACTTACTGCTTCTGATTTCTTCATGTGACTCTTGAATTGGGACTTCTCCCGACGAGCTTTCCTCCCCTCTTCGTCAGAGCCAGAATCATAATCTGCATCATCAACATCATCGCCAGCTTCACGGCGCAAATTCTCCTTGGCTTGTTGGCCCTCTTCCTGTTCTTTCTCAGTCAAGCCAGTGATATCACCAATCTTGGAACCCGCGACCTCCCAAAACCTCGCTCGGCTCTTGTTAGCATCCTTCTTTTCCCTGATTTCTTTCACCAATTTACTCCCGTTGCGAGCAATCACGGCCAAGTCCGAAGTAGGATCTTTCAGGGGAAGAACAGGTCCCTTTTGCTTTGTGAAGAGGAAACGACCGTCTAAGAATGGTGGCCGAGTGTCATGAACCAACAGCAGCACCCTCACATCATTATCATGCGACATATCTAGATCAACTTCAAGAGGGTTTACTACACCACTTGTCAAGAGTCGATTCTCTTCCCATGCATTCATATCCTTCTGAAGTTCAGATGCCCTTTTGCTCTGAGCAAGAGTCATGATGCTCCCATCCCTCCTGGTCAATTTCTTTTGCGCGATTTCTTTCCTCCTTATCAGTGATTCATCCTTCTCAGCATCACCGAGGAACGGATCATGCGTGTCATCCAACGCACCGCCTTCTTCCTGCCCATACCAATCCCGATCCAATTGTTCCTCAATGGCTCTCAGTTCTGCATAGTCTGGATGATCTTCCGCTTTAACCTCGGGAGATTTCTCGATATCTCGACCAGATTGTTTATCATTATTCCACGAGTCCCGTTTCCACGAAGGAGTCATTGACGGGCTTCGGTCATAACGCGACGAGCTTCTGGGTGTTGACATGTGCCCGCTTGGCCGAGACACCTGTGGCATTGGTGATGGATCCCAAGAACTACCTCTTGCCGTGCTCCAAGATCCATCACTATACCTCTTTGTATCATCACGCTCTCTTGAGCGAGAAGGAGTATCTTCCCATGTCCCAGAATACCCCGCCCTCCTGTCTCTATTGTCACGATGACTCTCATTCCTCCACCTGTCTCTATTGTCATGCCTTTGCCTCTTTCTATATCCTACATCTTCCCTCCCATGTCTAGACGACTCTGTGTCCCTCCTACTCCTCTCATCAACATGCATCGTATATGGCGTATCACCACGATGCATCCGTCGCGGCGTATCCTCAACCGAAGCAGATGCGGCACTCCTCCTATATTTTTGTTCCCTCTTGTCTGCCGTTGCAACATGAGAACCACTCCTATCGCTAGCTTCCTGTTGCTCTTCTTCGTCCTCTTCAGTAGCAAACGACTTTGCATATCTACTCCCAATACTATTATTTGTATTACCTCGTAACGATTCAAACTGCTTCTTTTCTTCCCTCTTTAGTGCAGCGAGCCGGTCCAAACCTGCATGAGAGCAGCAACATCTGTCAATTTGTCGCTATTCGCTTCGACATATACAGTAGAAGAAACGCTATTACATTTCTTATAAAGAACAACATACCTAACAACGACTTTTTTGGCTCTGGAACCTTAAATACGTGACGTGAAGCATCCTCTCCTTCTTTCACATTTTTCGATGGATGCCGTTGCAGACCTCCAGCCTCTTCTCCGTCCATATTAACTACCGGGCTAATTACGTTTCAAATATGTCGAATGAAAATAGTAAATAAAAATAATGGTCGAACACCGTCCTCTGGTGCTCTAATACAGAGCAAATAGGCTGGGTCTCATGGTCATGACCAACCAAGTTCCACAGCGCCATATGGCGCTCGATCGAACAAAGTCTGATTCCCACCTTGCCCTTTCAATAAGGTCCACACAACCGTTTGATAGTTTTACTCTCAATAAATTGTATACTATCCGTTGATGGGAACACACTATGGATCAAAATAATTTCCAACAGTTTAGACAGCAAGGCTGGAATCAAAACGTGCAAACAAGCTTTTCTGGGCCAAATGTGTTCGTACCTCAGGTGCGTCTTGGTAGTATCGCGATTAATTTGGATGAATAGTAGTATTAATACTTGATGATACTGTCTGGACATCAGTTTAAGCATTTTTCACGTTCCCGTCCAACTACCATGATACTGTGATCCTCCGTTTTTTTCATTAAATGAACAGAAGACGTTATCTTTGAAGCTAATGATGGTCATATATTGATTGAAATAAGCATATTTATTGTATTTTGTCGATGTCTAATATTCACAATGGTGCGTGGTTCTGCAGAATCCCTCTCCTGCAAACAACCCGGGAGGGCAGACTGGTGGCTCGTCACATGGGACGGTTGACCCTTTTCTCTCTGGTGTTGCTGGGACCATGCTGCGACAGCAAGGGCAGTCCTATCTTCAGCGGAGTCAAGCATACATGCAGTCAAAGATCGGATTTTTGTCTGGAAGCTCGATACAGTACCTGTTTGATGTGACTCCTTCATACGGTGAGTGAGCGAGTTGGGGAGAGCTGATGATGATGATGATGATGTGCCATCTGCACTTCATCTCGTATATATACGACTATTTTTTCTTTCTTTTTGTACTTTCTTATTTTCTACATTTCCATTATACTATATACTCTTGTGCCCTTACGGAACTTACTTTTTAACATTTTTTAATGCCGCAGTTGGTCAAAAACTGCTGATGCTCATGTTTCCATTCCTGAAGAAATGGACATATTCTCGGATACCTGACCAGGTAGGGTGGAAATTGCGTCTGGCGTGTACTACAATTATATGAATCAGATATGCAATTTAATTTGAATCTTGAAGAAAGATGAGTATGAGCCATGCTGTGATTTCTTTGCAGTTGAGCGGCCACAACAAGTATCAACCAGCAAAACAGGACACGAATGCTCCTGACTTGTACATTCCTGTTGCCTCGCTATGGACATATTGCTTGCTCATCGGCATTAGCCTGTTCGCTTCCAAGACCTTCAAGCCAGAAGTAGTTTACAATCTAGTTTCTCTATCTTTAGGCGCCTGGTTTTTTCATTCACTGATCATAAAAGTATTGCTGTGGGTGTTGGGTACTGGATCCAGCATTTCTTTCTTGGAGCTGGGGGCTTACGCTGGCTACTCATTCACTTACGGATGTTTGGTGCTGATAACAAAGCTCACGATAGGTAATATTTATATATATTCTTAATAATAATCGTTTATTTTGTCTGTCGCTCACGCCACGTATATTGTTGATCCTTCTGCAGGCAGCACAGCAGGGCACGCAGCATGGGTCTATTGCAGCCTTGCATATGCACTGTTCCTGGTTCGAACTGTCAAGAGGATTTTATTCCAAGAATCAAATCAATACGGTAGGTGTATACATGATAATTTTTCTAACCATGCCCATTCATTCTATCCTTCAGCCAACGTGTTTACTTTTTCATGCTCCCCAGGTCCTGTGCCCCATCAGTATTTGCTGTTGGGCCTAGGTGTTTTCCAATTCCCCTTCTTAGCCTGGCTATCTCGAATAACATCCGTGTAGTTTATTCTTTTATGATAGATTTTTTTTGAATATTTATTGAAAGTTGTGATTAAGGAAAAACACGCCTTTGTTCGAAGAATAAAATCTCGCACATCATTATAACGAATTCTTCGAAACAAGAATCGGGGAATGATTGCCCAAGGTCCTTTTGCGTCTGTTGATTGGATGAAATATTGACTTGAATCATTCATAATATCAAATTTGTTCAGTCTACATCCATATTGAAGAAAAAGATAGACAATCGCTGCTGCTGACTCGAAGCCAAGAGACAATGGCATGCTATAAATTAGACACGAACGACGATAAAATTCTTCTCAGTCAAGGGGCAGAGGCGGTATGTCTGGATGCAATGTATTCTTATAAGAGTTTAGTATCGAATTATTAATCAGTCTTCATAACAGGCTAATGTCGTATGACTCATGATGCAGAGAATTTGGCTAGTAGAGGAGCTTGGACGACAGGCTATTCTCAAGCACCGGTTTCCCAAGACTTACAGACTGCCAGAGTTGGATGCTCAGTTGACGGCCTCAAGACTACGTCAAGAAGTGCGGATAATCATACGAGCAAGGAAAATGGGAATTCGGACTCCCACCCTTTTGCGGGTCGGCTTGGACGAGGGATACATAGTGATGGAGAAAATTAATGGAGTGACTATGAAGCAGGCTCTTCTCACTCCAGGACTCCTTTCTGCTCAAGACAGGAGAGATGTTCTCCATACTCTGGGATCAATGATTGCTAAACTTCATGACGGAGACGTAGTGCATGGAGATTTAACGACCAGCAATGTAATGCTCGTGGAGAATGGGCAGAAAGGTGAGGGCAGCCATACATTCCTGGTGTATCTTATAGATTTTGGACTAGGCCAGTTCTCCAAGCTGTCAGAGGACAGAGCTGTCGATTTGTACGTGTTAGAAAGATCATTTAGCAGCGCCCATGCATGCAACGGAGAGCAGATGTTTGAACAGCTGATGGCATCGTATAGGCGGACCTCGCAGAATTGGAGCAGCACATGGAATAAGTTGGCAGATGTTCGATCAAGAGGAAGAAAACGATCAATGGTGGGATGAATAGTGAGCCAAAAAAAGGACAAGTGTTGCTTTTATTATACGATGGTAGATTCACAAATGAGATCAAAAAAGAGAAATCCATACGTACTAATTGTAGTGTTTAACCGAGAGATTGCTGCCATTTCGAACATTTTTCGAATGCTTCAGACTTCTTGCAGCCCATTTCTCCCATTCGACTTTGTGCTTATTGTACAGGTTAAGAACAGCTTGAGCGTCCTGGATAGAATCATGCTCTCCATTTTGAATCACCATACCCAATTCTTGAAGCACTACGTTACGCAAAGCCTGAGGTTTCATCTTTCCAGAAATGAGCCTCCTCATAAATGGTGGATACCTCGACGAGTCGCGCACATGCTTGACTGGATGCTCTATATCCAAAACTTCAAAATCATTATGCAAAGCGTGCCCCACAACAATTCGCCCTTCTAGGTAGGTCTTGACTTTGGAAACAACCACAGATTTCGGAGGCGCATCCCGCAAATTAGATGGGCGGATGCCACTGAACTGCGTCCTATAATCAGTCACACGATCAGTGGGTGCAACATATGAGTCATACACTACTTCACCCAAGATGTTGACGATCGAAACACGCGCAAGCATGCTCGTAGGAACACCATTGTTTCCATTACATTCGACCATCTCACAGTCTAAAGCAACAACTTTACTCAGTGCACCTCTTCCTTGAGCCTCACGGTTTGCGTCATCTTTGGTTGCTTCCTTTTTTGTCTTTGGTTGTGGCTTTGTTCTGCTCTTGGTCGAGGGCAGTTCTGCTCTGAGAGCCTCCCAGTTGGACTTTCCAGTGCTATTCCTTTCAGAAATGTCTACAGTTATAACTAATGACTTCTCTTTCGAAGATTTCGACCTTTTTCTCTTCTTAGAGTCGCTTCCGACCTCACTTTGAATCTTGCTAGACGCGGCATGCCGCTTCCGTGCTCTTTTATGTTCCTTACTTGTGTGCTCCTCACGCCTGTCCTCTTTCATCCGTTAAAAATTGTAATTACTAGATTAAAATAAGTGGTAACTACCTGGAGAATATTGTCATGACCCAGGATATTGTTTATACCTCTTCCTTGCATCGTCTTTTCTGCACATGCATACTGCTTCTCATGGTATACACATCATCTGACTTTTATAGGCTAAAGATCGCTCATGGAGTACATTTTAGACTATAAATTTGCCATTATACTAGTCCATTTAGCACTAAGCATACTCAGCATTTCAGTAACTGTACTGTATATTTGAATGGGCATACTGGGGGATTCACCGGGATTTCTGGATATTAGACTCTGAGATTTGATCAATCCGATTAAAAAATTTTGAAAGCCATGATATAAAACTGTATATTGATCAATGAATCATAGATCTATGGACTTAGCCTCTCGAATAATATTTTTAGAGAGAGTTTTATGCGTTGGAGATTTAACCATCACGCTCCATGTCGTCGTCAAAAAGTGCGGGCTCTAATGGAGGTAGTATTGATGTAGATAAGCTATTGGAAGAATCTAAAGATGCTTTAAAGAGAATAGAAAATCTAGAAAAGGGACACTCGGCAACTGGATCGCTGACATGGATGCAACGGGTGCAACGGCATGTGAGGTCACACTCCAATCACTTGCTGCAATTGACGCTTGCCATGGGGATTATGGGATTATCTATCGCACGAATAAATGAAAAATATGCTTATAAAGAACGAGTGGAAGATTTAGAGAAGCAGTTAGAGGATGTGCGTGGGCAATTGAAGTCAGAGATTGGAGCTGCTGCTGCAGGGAGGCAGCTAGCAGCCACCTTGGAGGGGGTGCTAGGAGGGGTTGGTTGGGGTAAAAGAGTGAAGGAGACATCTATTCAGTCATCTCTGGACATGTACTATAGTTGTATCGGTGTATCCGGGAAATTGAGTCCGGAAACAGATCTAATGGCTGCTAATCAAGTGGATGTGAGTGAAAAGGATGGACCAAGTGAGGTTCAAGGTCGACCATTTATCTGAAATTCTTCTTGACGACGGACTCCTTTTCTAGTGTAATTTTGTACTGTGTTGGTTCTATACACGCACTCATATATTGGATGATGTAAAAGACAGTAAAAATAAACTCTGGGTTGGGAAGATGAGGCAGTTGTAATCACATTTATGCACATGTACAGGGCTTCCTAGATTTAGAAAAGTATTCGACGTAATTTTAAGCAAACGATACGTTCAAAAGAATATCATTCAAAGTATCCACTACTTGCTGCATGGATGGCCTGTTACTGGGTTCCAAGGCGAGGCACTGGGATCCTAGCGCAGCCACTGAATCCCACAAGGATTTAGGCCAGTGTGAAAAAGTGTTGGAATGGGGAGGAAATCCAAGTCCCATCTTCTCGGTAAGGGCATGAACGATTTGAGCCGTCAAGTAGCCATCCCATGCAAATTCTCCTGTACAAAGCTCCCATAGAACTGTTCCAAAAGAGTGCACGTCCGAGGCAGTCGTCACGTGACCGTCCAAGACATGCTCTGGAGACATGTAGCACATGGTTCCCATGGGCGAACTGGATTCGGAGACTTTGAACTCGCAAATTCTAGACTTGGACTTGCCAAAGTCAATTATCTTGGCATTAAAATCTCTAGGATCAGCAAGAGTGGATTCTTTGGCATAGCGAACAACATTGCTGCTGCTGATGTCTCCATGGATGAAACCAGAAGAGTGTAGATAGTTGATGCCTTTGGCGATATCTCTGGCGGTCAACAACGCCTCTTCACATCCTGCCAAGTCCCCCGTTCCGATAGCCTTTCGCAAATTACCCATAGACCCTAATTCTTGGATATGGAATACATCGACGCATGCATCGTCCTCTGTATCTCCAGGCAGTATGTCAAAGCTTTGGCAGCACTCTGGCACCACGTCCATCTCGGAGGGCGTGAGCCAGTACCCTGGGCTCGACAAGTAGGGCTCGATGCTTCTTTCCGCGCTCTCGTTCCCTGACATCAGAATGCATCCCAAAGACAGTGCGATATTTGGATGTGCAAGACAAGATGCAAATATGGCTTCTTGAGCATGCTCGACGGCCTCAGAAACACCGCACACGATGTGCTTCACTGCCACCCGTCTCTTAACGCCAATATTGCCACCTCTGATGTTGGACAAGGTAGCCTGTGCATGCGCTGGCGTCGGTTGTGGAAAGTCAATATACCCTCGATACACGAGCCCGTGCGCGCCGTCTCCAATGTGACCCAATAAACGAAGAGATTTGAATGCAGACTGCAGACACGCATCGACAAAGCCGGTTTGGTCACCCATCCTGTTCATCCAAACTTGAGCCAGGTTCAGTTTCTCGGTTTGCTGCTCCTTCCTTTGGTGGCAAAACGTTTCTTCTCCCAGCACACAACTGTCACAAGAACATGTAACTGCCATTGATTGCAATAAATGTATTAAGGAATCCAACTTCTGCAATTTTTGAATATTTTACTGGTAGAATATCGAGTCGCTCCCTTTTAGCTCGCTCTCTCTCTCTCTCTCTCTCTCTCTCTCTGTTGAGCAGATGCTTGGTTGATGGACTGTAGTATATATCGTTTTCCTGGTCTGCACGATTGACTGGGCGGCAAATGCCCAATCTTATTTGTTTTAAACAGTCAGCTGGCTGAGTCACAGATCAGATGTATGGGTATCGACAATAAAATGCGAGAGCCACGCGAGGTGTGCAAAGAGCCAACTGGCTGAGTCACGAACCAGGTGCCCACCAACTTCCAAGGAACTTGGTCAGCAGTATTAGAACCTTATATTCCCTTATTGGATAGACCTAGTCTGATTCAGCTTACGTATCTTTATTTCTGGTTGAATAACTTCAAAATCCGTTCGGCAGAATCGTTCAGTTCATCGTTCGGATAACTTGCGTGGTTTGGGGCGAAGTCGTGTAGTAGCAATGTGAATCCTGCTAGTGTAACGTCTTAAATGCTCTCAACTCCGATTTTCATTCGTTGGTGATATGATTACGTATAATATTAATTGTATTTAAGTATAGTGGGGAAATATTATACCAGGCTGACATGAATAAGCAAATCTCAACATTGGCGTGATGTGTGTGTCACACACATCTATCTACAGTACTATAGTACTACTTAGAGACTGCTTGTACGGCATATCCGCATATATCTGTTTGTGATATCTCAGAGAGATACTCGTGATGGTCCGGGTGATTACGATAGCCTGAGGGCTAGGCGATTGGACGGTAGGAGGGTAGGAGGCCATTTCCTTAGGAGCAAGGAAATGCTCTAGCGTGTAAGCTTCATGGACGACTTCCATTCGATGGAGGCGCGTGAAATCCAAACCCCTGCCTCTTTTGATGACTTTGGTCCACATGTTTGGGATTCGGTCCTGGGTCCAACAGGCGAGTTTCCGACAACAGAAAAGTTCCTACGTGCTACTGCAATTCAACTCATAACCGTATTCCTTTTTTTCCCTCTAGATCTTTCTTATGGTTGTATGTATGTCGAAAGGCAAGCTGCTGTTATCCCCATCCATTGATGGAGCTCCCTTTTTGAACATGAAATTTTCATGGCCTGCATGTGAGCACGCATCACCACACATGTTGTGATACTACAGGTAAATGAAATTGCGCTTTTGTACTGGTTTGCATACCAGTGCTCAGTGTACACCGCCACATGATATGGCATTTTGATCATGTCAGCCGCTGATCAGTGACTCATGAGTGGCGATATGCATATTATATTACAGCCATATGGCCACTCCCCTGGAGTTGGGCCATGGCCTAGCCGAGCCTGGCATTTTTTGATTGTATCAGTAGCACAAGCGAGCTACATGTTTGACCACATTCCAAAATTCAAATAGGAATAATAATATAGTGACTTACGTGTAATTGTAAGAATACGTGCACAGAGAATAGAAAGTACAATAAATTCAAAAAGATGCCTGTTCCGGTGGGTGTCACGCACGCGAAGCGAGTCGGTCTGCAAGCCTCGACCCATACTGAGTTGCCCACATCTGGGCCATTTGCCACATTAGGATCTAGAAAAAGTGGAAATGATCCACAAGTTGAAGATGAAAGGAGCGAAAACGTAATACGGCCAGGAGTTGAGGCGCATTGTGGAGATGAAGAGAGCACTGTGCCTGCAATTCGCACCAGCCATCTCAGCTTTTGGTATTGTGACATAGGTATGGCTGTGGCATCTTTAAAATTTTAATTCTATATATATATATATATATATACCGTATTTCTATGGAGATGATGGACGATGAATCGTAGGGGCCTTGTGTGTCTGAGGTCGAGGTCGCTCCTGTTTGCTGCCCATGGCCTGTTGCTGTACGTGTAATAGCGATGACGATTCGATTCATATTGGATATACTGCAGACGGCCGACAAATAGCAAACAGGCCAGCTGTCGTTCAGGATATGTCCATCGAGATTCCACGAGGATCTTCTGTGCTTTTGATTGGACCGAATGGTGCTGGGAAAACAACGCTGTTGAAAGTTCTTGGAGGGAAACACATGGTGAATGCTGGGGCAGTCAATGTGCTGGGGCATCCGCCATTCCATGCTACTCACTTGACGTCATCTGGGTCTTTGACGTATGTTGGAGGGAACTGGGAGAGAGATATTGCATTTGCAGGGTACTCAATACCTCTTGCGGTGAGTCTGCATTTCCTTTTCAGTTTTATATCTAGTACTCTAAGAAGAAGAATGTATGCACTGAAAATGCAGGGGGACATACCAGCCAGACAAATGCTGAATAGTATGCCAGATACAGATCAAAAGCGTCTGGAAAGATTGATCGACGTTCTCGATATAGATCCGGAGTGGCGTATGCATCTAGTCTCTGATGGTCAGAGACGCCGTGTGCAAATAGCCATGGGCTTGCTCAAGCCATTTGATGTGCTACTTCTTGACGAAATTACGGTAGATCTAGATGTTCTTGGGAGATCGGATCTGATGAAATTTCTGAAAGAAGAGTGCCAAGAGAGAAACGCAACTATACTTTATGCTACCCATATTTTTGATGGGCTTGAATCCTGGCCATCTCACATCATGTATGTTGCCTCTGGCAATTTGAAATTATTCGAAAAGGCTGAGAATATAGATCAACTCAAGCAAGGGAATCTCTTGGGGCTAGTGGAAGGCTGGTTACGGAAGGAGAAGGAGGAGAAAGAGGCAAGAGAGGGACCAGTGAGTGTGGTGTACCATGGAGACAGAGGCTCTGGTGCACAAGCCCAGGCCGAGTGGAATAATGGCTGGGCAGCCGGACGATTGACATCAAGCATGCAGCTCAGCAGCAATGCAGTCATGAGAAACTAGGGATTGGTTTGCTGCTTATGACCTAATCTTATGCATTTTTTTTACCATATTTGGTGTTCCTATTCTAGATCTATCGAGTTTGCAAGATAAGTAATGTAGACCAGAAGAATGCAACGCCATTCAGCCACAACACTCTCAGTTCCAATGGAATATATAACTAATTTATATATTGAGCCAAAGGCCATACAAGCCACCCTCGAACTTGCGTTTTCCAAAACTGGCTCTTCACTCCATTTATCGAGCTCTTAAACGATTTCCCTTCAACTGCTTTTGCTATAAATGCCAAGAATATCAGATTAGCCATTGGGCCATACACCAACTGATCGATTATTGTCTTCATCACTGCCCTCTTAGAGTCTGGACCAGATGACTTGGTCTGCCTTTTTTTCTTGCTGCTGACTCCAGTTGGTGCCAAGTTTTCAAGCTTTGACTGCCAATAGTGGCCGGATGGACCAACCCACAGCATCCCGAAAGCAGCGAATTTAGCGACAGTCTTTGCATCAATCTTTTTCGTACTATTAGCTTTCACGATCCACTGCGACAAGGTATTTGCCATGGCACATATCACCCCAGCCGTGATGGACTGCAGGTATGTATACGGAAGGAATTAAAGTAGGCATTAGGTCAAGTCATGGTCAGCGCCAATGGAACACAAGACTCGTTCAATTATATGACTTTTGAAATCATTACCTTTGTAACCAATGGTTTCTTCTTCAATCTTTGTAAATAAAGCCTCCAACAGGCGAATACTATTCCTGCCATTGCCTTGTTCAAGCAGACATGCCAGAGTGTTCAAATGCAGCAAATCTTTCTCTTATCAAATACTAACCCTAAGAACCATCGATAATACTTCAAAGATCCAATATAGACTACACTACAAAGCCTCGCATCTCTCTTCAGGCACGAGAATGTACGAACTCCGGGAACAATAACCTAAAAACCTCGTCGAGTCGGTTGAATGATCTCGAGATTGATTAACATGTGACCAGCAGCTGAGCCTGACTGATGAGGGAAATCTCTGTTAAAATTATGTAGAAGATGGGTTCAATACGAATTGGATTGTCTGGGGAACCGCATCGTGGCAAATGGGCTGCTAGTTGTTCGGCAAGAGGAATGGGCACGTGGTGGTCGGCTACCCGCACGTGGCCCTGCAAAGTGGTGAGGACTGGGAGGGAGCGTCTTCATGGACCCCTTGGTACTCAAAACAAAAGAAACAAAAATATTTGCGCTTCTAGTGTGGGGGATATTGCACAAGCTACTGTAGATGTAGCGCAATATGGTAGTGATATAGTGTCGCATGTGTCTCACGGGATGCTTTTTCTTGGGTACGAGCCAGTTGTGCTTCCCTGTTCGTCGATGAACTGTGGAGATATCGTATATCGGAGTACTCTAGATCCGGTGCTTCGGATGGAGCAACGTGTCCTGACTCCGCAAGGAATAGCCCTGGTCGCTGGGACTTTATCCTATCTGTTTTCAAAACCAGGAGTGCTGCAAGGGATGGTGGACACGTACTTCTCGGCGCCCATTCAGCGACTCTGGGCTCCGACATATTGTCGAGATGATATAAAATTGGGGCGAAAAATAGCTGCTGGTGGATTTGGGACGGTATATAAGGCAGATTTGGTGACTGGGGAGTCTGAGAAGCCTGTGTTTGTCAAGAAGGCCACAGAGTTTGGCGAGGCAGAGGTGTGGATGAACGAGCGTATGATGCGTGCTGCGCCGGGATCAGCAGCTACTTTTATTGCAGCGTTTCCGGATGACATAGAGCCGCAGCCCGGGGATCCTCTTTGGTTGGTATGGGAGTCAGAGGGTTCATCTACGCTGGCTGATGTTATGAAGGATAGAAGTTTTCCGCTGAACATTGAGGCAAAATTGTTTAATAAGTCGTTAGATATTCTTCCCGGACCAAACAGACGAGCTGTGGTGATTCGAATGGCAATGTTGCATCTTTTAGAGTGCGTGAAGGCTTGCCATGACACTGGGATTGTGCACAGGGATGTCAAGCCTGAAAATTTGCTGCTGGCAGAAGACATCAGACGGTTCAAGCTCATCGATTTCGGAGCTGCCGCAGATCTTCGAGTGGGAATTAATTATGTACCTAATCAATATTTATTAGACCCTCGATATGCGCCTCCTGAGCAGTACATTATGAGTGCTCAGACCCCAAGGTATGTGTGCTCTGTTGGATTCTTGTTTGTTTGCACAAAAACTCATCATCTATTGTTGTCTGTGCAGAGCGCCACCTCAGCCTGTTGCAGCATTGCTTTCTCCAATACTGTGGCGCTTGAATGGACCAGACAAATTTGACATGTACAGTGCTGGAGTCACCTTGTTGCAAATGGCATTCCCTCCTTTAAGGTCTGACAACGGACTTGTCAATTTTAATAAAGTTTTAGGCGAACGATACGATTGGGATTTGGTGGCTTGGAGAGCATCTATTGAGAAAAAAGGTGGGAAGGACTGGAAGCAAGGATTCGAGACGCTTGATGCACTTGGTGGTGGGGGATGGGACCTGGCAGTCAACCTGGTCAAAAGGGAGCCAAGCGATAGACTCACAGCATCAGGAGCACTGGCGCACCCCTGGTTTGATTCCTCCATTTTTGCAGCTCTAACATCCACTGTTGAAACGTTTGGTAGAGTGGCTGCAAAAGTCACCGTTGTAGAGGACGGTTGGCTGCAGCGCCAGATGGCCCGCTCTGGCACATCAGAGGCAGGAGGATTCACAGAGGCTCAATTACAGGAGGAGCTGGAGGATCTGACCCTGGGGAGAGTGAGACGTGACGAGCCTCGGCCCAATGTATCCAACACAGTTGCTTGGTGGCAATCCAGGCAAAAATCGGCGCAAGAACAGCTAAGGAGTAGGCGCAAGAGCTTGCAGCGCAATGTCAAACGTGTGAGTGACCAAGCCAGGAAAACTGTCGCCGAAAGCAAGAAAAAATTAGACAAGTCTTTCAGATTATCTGACTTACCCTTTTGGAATTAATTATTTTCATTGATATTCTGGTAATTTGATTATGAAAAGTAGGCAAATCAATAGTTACACCTGTGCCTGCGTGCCTATACGCGATACCTTTTGGACCAGGCTTGTACAACTCATCCATGGATGTGGCCACAAATACCAACCGCCAAGGTTCACGCGGTGACCGCGTGCAGAAGATGCATCCCTCAGGAGTCGAGAAACATGAAACGCCGACTGTGCCATTAGACTACGTAAAAATAAGTTTGATAAAAAGATAAAGTTGAATTCTTTTGGATGCTTAGGCATTCCATGACGGCTCGCGGGAGGTTTTGCCTGGCTATCGTTGTTATCGGCTTCGTCGGCCAGGTCGCTCGTGGGCAAGTGACAGGTGGACACTTGAAATGGATATTTGAAGCCCGCGAAGGATTTTCGCCGTATAATAGTCCATACAGTCCAGTTATTGCGAGAGGACAGGAGATTGGCGATGAGCGAGTGGCTGCTTTGAGCAAAGATGTGGATGGGAAGTTGGTAGTTAACGGTCTGAATATTAATGACGGTGCGGCAAATTGGTCTATTCATATGCATTTCAGTGTCTAGTTAATACAAAAAAAAGGTAACTAGATGCATGCACTGTTGCATTGAGTACAGGAACAAGATTATGGGATGCTGTTCTCCAGTTTACAGAAGAGGGAGATATTGGCCAGGGCTTGCTCACTGCCAATCCATCTCAATTCCTCGAAAACTCAATAAATTTGGTACTTATAATATCTCCTGGTGTGCTTATAGCACTAGACGGAGTCACAGGAGAACCAAGTTGGCAATGGCCTATTCCATCAAAGAATTCCTTGGTCTCTGTAAGCGGATGGAATGACTTTGTTGGTTTAGTTCTGCAAGGAGAACCCATTGTGAGTCCATATTTCCCTACCATCATCCGGCCCACTGTTCTGGCCGCATTAGATTCAAAAAATGGAAATCTCTTGTGGCTGCAAAACGCCACAGATATTTTGCCCTTGTCCCAGGCAGATGCAGCTACATATGCCATTGAGAGTATTGAGGCTTCTCGGGAAGGTTTGTTGTATTCCAGGGCAAACAAATTAAATTTAATCGATTGGAGTTCTGGAGAGCTCATATGGGAGACTTCGGTGTCACTAGAGGGTAGCGTGGGTACTGGACAAGGGGCCAATATAACTCACATGTCGTATTTGCCGAGACATGAACTGTCTGACGAGGGCCCTGACCGAATCTTGTTGAATGCAAACAACTGGGGGTTTCAGCGATTCGTTCTTATGCAATTCAATTCGACCAACTCTTCGGGTAAGATTATGTGATGAATACAATCTTTGAGGAATATCGTTCGCACATGCTGATAGTCGGTTATGAATGCTTGTGCAGTTCCTGCCTCACCCCTTTGGAGATCTAGATTTCCAGAGACATCATTGTTAGATGTCTATATGAGCGCTCCAACGGCTGACAATTCACCACAATCGGACATGTTTTATTACTGGTCAAATCGAACTAACTGGAATGTAGCAGAAAATCCCACATCAGAGACGTATTTGGTCGGAAAGAAGCTTTCGGATTGCAAAGAAGTGTGGTCAGCACGTATGGATCCCATTGGCTTGCCTGCAGTGTATTACGGTCGAGTTTTTGTTACTGCAAAAGATGGTTTACACGCTATTCAGGGGAGCAGCGGATCGATAATATGGAGCATCAACGGTGATCCCTCCCAGAATTACTCCTATGGAATATCGCCAACGTTTTCCAATAACACAGGGCTGATGGTCTCTTCGCGGTGCATGCATTCAGATATTCCAACTCTCTGCATGTATAGTGCATTCTATCCTGCTGAAAATGCAGGGCATAGG
Source organism: Picochlorum sp. 'soloecismus' (assembly GCA_002818215.1). NCBI lineage: Eukaryota > Viridiplantae > Chlorophyta > Trebouxiophyceae > Picochlorum > Picochlorum sp. 'soloecismus'. Next base: position 1,235,789 of record PJAJ01000014.1, on the reverse strand, counting down.
TTATTAGGGGCAATGAGCCTTTTCTTTTTTATTTTTATTTTCCATAGTATGAAATAACTTATACCAATAATGTCTTGACAAGCAGAACGACAAACATGACGGCCACCATTATGACTAATATGAGAACGCACGAAGCAAGAATGCCCCTCCTCTGGGTTCTTTCCGCCCTGCGCAGCTGGGACACGCCCTGCTCAACCCTTGATGACGTTTCTTCCAGATTGTGGTCAATTCTATCAAGTATAGTTCCTTGTTCAATGACAAGAGTGGACAAATCCTTCATAATCTGTGCTAAATCATGAATAGACGTCATTATCTTCATAACCTCTTCATCGCGCTCTTGAGCAAGCACGGCAGACGAATCTACTTGCAGAGCCTGCTGTTCAGAAAAACCAGGATCATATGTTGCATCATCAACTGGACCGGAGTCAATCAGTCCGATTGCATTTGCTGCAGCTTTATTCCCACCATCCCTATCCCTCAACTTAACCAAGTACCCCTTCTGCTGCTTGCGAAAATCTAGAGACAGCCTCTGCAAGTCTATTGCCAGTGTTTTTTGTAAATTCTGTTGTACTTTATACTCTATAGAATCGGAAGAAGTGTTCATAAAACTTTTACCAAACTCCTGCAACGCTTTCTCGCATCGTCGAAACAGTCTTGTGATTTGTTGTGTGGCAATTTCTACTGCCACTTCATCATCTCTTCCATCATCAAACGTGCTCAGGCTCGCTCTTCCATGCAACAATCTCAGTTCTTCCATAAGCTCCTTGATTGAGTCCATATCTGCTTTGATTTCATTTCTAACGGCTACGTAAGCCGGCATCTCCAACCCAATCTCAGTATCATGCACCCCTGGCCCCATGGCTGAGGCAAGCAGTTTGGACGTTTCGTTCCTGCAGCAGCACAATACCGTTGTCGTGCTATTATGCCTTATCACTTTGGGAAGATTGAGTGGAGGCTATCAATGGAAGCCATCTTAAAAAACAACCGTTTTCCGAGCATGAAATGTACCACTCAGACTTGTTATGGCAACCAACTGCAAATCTCAACGCACCCGAGACCATCTTCCTTCCGAGTCGCCAAGTTTGATGTGAACTTCTTTCCTTTTCTCCTAAAATTTACAAATGCTTCTGTTCTATTGCGTACAGTTCCGAGCAGGACAACGTCATCCAAATCCAGGGCATTTGAGCGACCAGCGGTTGTTCCAACTCGAGATGACGACATTGATAACCCTTCTAGTTGATTTCTGTAATATTATTGGCTTTTAAAAGACCAAGATACTCTATAGCACGACAGGTAGGCTGCCCTGAAACGAACTAATGACTCATGTGCTCGTCGATGCCGTTGGTCGACTATTCTCTCCTGCTTGGCGGTACCATTCATGAAATTATATGCTATACAATACAGTTGTTAGATATGCTCGATTTATAAGTTTTGGATAGTGGGTGAATGCCACTTGGTTATCCTTCGAGAACACAGCCCATCACATTGCTCACATCATTCCTCCTGACAGGAGGAAAAGAAAAGATTCCATCTCGACCTTTTCATGTCTCTTTAGCCATGGGATCATACTCGAAGATCTTCATATCACCATGATACTCGACATACTGGGAGATGAGAGGCACGCATCTTCAATAGATTGGGAGAGTCCAACACATATCTGCCTGGACAAGGAGCAGGTGACAACACTAGAGACTAAGGAAGTGTTGCCTGGAATTCAAGGGACGGGTCGAAAGCATCAAGTTTGACAAATATGTAATAGTACTCTAATGATAAGTATTCGTCCAACTAGGGCTTCATCTACCCAAAAGGGTCGGTTCTATCAAAAAGCATGCGATTGCATAATGCTCCATTTGGAGACTCAGTGATGACTGGTCAACGCGCTGACCCAGGGGCGCAAATGAATGTGCCCTCGTCATTACGCGTTGCAGGAATAGTTTGACACTAAATGGATCTTCATAAATAAGAAACGTTTCCAAGCACCACCAAAAATAAAACTCGTCGACTTTCCGGGGACTTTACCCCGTGGCGTGAGACGAACAGTCCAGGTGCCGTGTCACCCACGACATTTTTTACAATGGAACATTTACTTTTATATTCCAAGTTTGAATCTTTAATGGAGAAAATAGTCGAGAAAGCAACTCCATCAAGGCTTGATAGATTGGTGGATGTAGCGAGGCAGATGCAACTGTGCTTGGAAACCAGCCAGGTTGCTAATCTTGAAGGATATCGGATCGCTTCTATTCTGGTGGAGCGCATAGAGGCAGAGGTGCAAAGCTGTAGAAAGATTCGGGTTCTATATGCAATAAGTGCAGTGTTGAGGCGAATGAACCCCAGACGTTGGCACGAATCTCAAGAGATACAAGGGCCATGGCCAGCATCATTCGGTAGGTTTCGTTATTGGCTCTGCACATTTCGCGTCGTAGGCAACATTATTCCATTAATGTTAGTCCTGTTGGACAAACATGGCATCATATTGCTTAAGAAATCTAAAGGGGCATCGACATTTTCACTGTCCTTGCAGCCGAGGCGATCTTGGAAAATATTGATACATTGTTTACAGAAACAGTAAAGTTGCTCACAGGGAAGGATTTTGAACATGCAAGAAGAATCTTCCTCCTCTGGAAACGAGAGAACATTTTATCGCATTCATTCAACAATTGCATGCATGATAAACAAGAAAAGTTGCTTGGAGAAGACGAGGTAGAAAGCTCCACCGCTGGTGAGATGACAAGAAAGGAGTGTCACATTGCAGCATGCTCTTCAGGCAAACGATTGGGCGTTGACAGACGGATGAAATCCATGAGCAGGTGGAGCAGGCGAGTGCACACAATGAGACGTGTATGCGACATCATCAGTCCAACATCACCGTAAAATATCATTGCAAGTCAAAAAATGATAACATCTTATTAAATATTACATGAGGCAACATCCATTGCCTCTACTTGTGTTGACATGTCTTGCTGGTTTTGAAATAGAATGTCCATCATCTCCTCTACTATCTACATCTTCTACCTTTGAATCATATTTAATCACTCCATTTTTAGTTTTATTCTTGTGCTGTCTCAACGAAGCCAACGTCTCTTCTTCCGAAAATCCAAAGCTTGGGTTGATGACGTGTGTAGCACTAGCCCTGTACATTCCTGATGCAATATCTGCTGGTGGAACAGAATCACCAGGAACGAGTTGGCCATGATGGCCTTGAAGATCCCCTTTCTCCTCAAGATGAAAATCATGATGACCAAAGTCTACATGCAATGCTCTGTAACAGAACAAATGGTCATTGGTCTTTGGTTCAAGTGAAACATTAAGAAGAAGGAATCCAATCTCTAACAAAACTCAACAACAAGCACTTCCTTCGAACAAACCCGACGACTCGTTGTAAACACATAATAAAGAAACGTACTTTGCAAGACCCATACTTGTTTCTCGTCTCATAGAGGAGCTGAAGTTCAAGCTCAGTGCCATCGAGTCTAAGTCTTCAGATTCAAGGACTCCAGTTGAATTGTACGACCTGGAACATTCGGCAGCCTCTCTCATTGCATCTTGCTGTCGGAGAATAGATGATGGGGCACTGCGCATTTTCATTGATTTTGACTTTTTGCACTGTTCTACACTGACATTCTGTGCTCTATCCAACAAATCGTCCCCTTGTGAGAATGGTGTAGCATCTGATGGGCAATCCCTATCTCTTGGGTCACCACTTTGTTCCAGCTTCGGCGACTTTTCTGCACCATATCGTTCAAACAAAGCATGAACGAATTTCTCGTGCTTTACCCCAGGTGGTCGAGCAGCTGCAAATGTCTCCAAGGCTTCCTCAACACTAAGACCCAAGGCTTGGCACAGATATGAACAGAGAACGAAACCAGTACGATTGAACCCATATGCACAATGAATTGCAATGTGCTCATCTGGTTTCCTCGACCAAAACTCTTGCGCTACCGTCTGAACTTTACAGATTGCTTCTATAGAGGGCAAAACCTTGGCCACAAGTTGCACATGAGCATATTCTATCGATCTTGGCAAATCATCTGCATACAGGCATTCATGATTTGCGAGATCAATTATCATGCCAACTCGCCTATTCTTCTGCCTTTGACTCTCTAACAAATCTGGAATAGTCAACTTGTGCAACGGTGGCTGCTCAAGAGACCAGTTATCAATAATTTCCAACGACATTGGTGTTTTCATGGGCAGGAACTTGGACCCACCAACTGGCTCCCCTATCGACTCATAATTTGCCCATTTCTGCAGCTTTGTCAACACAGTAGGCTTCTCTTTCTCGGATTCCTCCCCATTTTCAGCCGATCTCCAAGGCTCCGCGTCGCTAGGAGGATTGAAGTCCTCTTGCAGCGTTCGCCGGGTTGACCCATGCGACAAAGGGTTCCCCGGTTCTTTCACTTGGAACTCCTCCGCGTGCTTATCATGCAGCGATGATGCCAACATTTTAAAACTATTGATAGTTTAAACCAGGTATCTCGAATTAGCCAGGAACAAAATGGCCCGTACACCCTTTGCCTTTTGGCCAAAGCGCACAAGTGCTACTCGATTAGTTTCCAATTCAGCTGGATTATTATCGCCTTGTCATCAAAACAGACAATAATTTATTGATTCATTATGCATCCACCTACTGTTTGCCATTCCAGCAGTCAACGAATCCAATGTGTTTGTTGTTGCAATTCTCTCCCTGAAAAGAAGGAAAACAGACTGGCTTCTGCGTACGAGTGCTTCCAATCAATGTAAATTCCAACTTTAATACACTCTACGGCTATTGTGCCGAGCAAACAAGGTAGTACTCAAAAGCAGCAGCAAGGTTGCCTAGAAACAAGAGGGCAACTATTTGGGTCACATTCAATCGTCTACTCTTTCGACTAAAGATTTTCTACAATTCAACGATATCTGAACAAACTGTAAAATAATTATCTCCAATTCCATCAAGAAGGAATACAATCGAATTGGCCTCAAATACAATGGGCGACAGCAGTCCCGGATCGCAGAGAATATTCGACTCTGGCTATTCCATGGAATCTATTCAAATTCGATTGATCAAATATCCATGAATAGGATAAGTCCATGACCAGCATTTCCATCTGCTGCTAGGACATCATAAATTGATGACTCTAGAGCGCTGTTCCTGTGGCCATGTGTCAGCAGACGAAAGGATTCTATCATGCTCAAAGTCAAAGCCATGCCTTGGGCATTGAGTTGAGAAAAGTTGTTCAGCCACTAGGATGATGCTCATCAGCACCTTTACATCGAAGGCAACGCATTGCATCAAATATCTTGGACAAGGCCAGAACAAGATATGATCCATGTTGATTGTTAATTATCGCGAGTCGATGAATGAGTGGTGATTACCAGCATACTGGTATGGTTCCAGTACTTGGTCTTGGTCTTGGTCTTGGTCTAAAGGCCTGCTAGGCCCATCGACGGCCATCCCTGCCACCCATTAATGGGCCCCAATATTGGTGACCCGGGCCGGCGCCGGCCGCGGGCGGGATCATGCTGAATCATTTGATTCAAACCTAACCTAGATTTTCACTCTCATCCAGTGATGAGCATCATAATTGGATGAGTGATCTGCCTTGCTCGATGGAATGTAAAGACTTAAAATATGTCGGGATCGATAGATCTACGCGATCGGTCCAGCCAGCTTGCAATCGCTGCAGCTGCGACTGGTGTTTTGGGAGCAGGGTATCTGCTGCACCGCTCTCTTCGAAAGAGGCAGACTGTGATCCCTAATGGTCCATATGGCCCAAAAACTCTCCCAAAAGATGCATACGACGCTGTAATTGTCGGCGCAGGTAGGTGGAATGGGTCATTGGTTTGGCAGAAGCGGACAGACTCGAAGTGGTAGAATGCGACTCTAATATCCCGTTGTATTCTCAATCTTGTCCATATCGAATTTATTACCTGATATTAAATGTATTATATACTCACACGATCTCGCTGGATGATGGTGAATGTGATATTTTGGTGGACAGATCGATCTGGAGGCGAGACTTCGGCTCGATGTTGCCAACTTGTTGGCGGTTTCTTCGAGTTGGGGGTAGAATGGGTGGTAAAAGGGAGATATATGATTTAAAAATAAAAATAATCAATGACTGAAAAAAATGGTTGTGGTCACAGGTCCATCTGGATCGGTCTGCGGATATTTTATGGCCAAGGAAGGGGCCAAGGTAGCGTTGCTGGACAAGGAGACGTTCCCTCGCGAGAAAATATGCGGAGATGCTGTGTGTACTCCTGCAATTCACATCTTGAAGGAAATGGATGTGATTGATGGTTTGATAGCGGAGGGAAAAGCCAAATATGCTGACAGTGGTGGTTTTGTGAGTCCCTGTGGACTGTCCTACATCGGTAACTCTGTGCATCAGTTGGGAGAGTCTGCAGCATGCGCAATTAAGCGTTATCACTTGGATAATGCGGTCGCAAAGAAGGCACAAGAGGCAGGAGCTAATCTGATGGAGAAGTTTGAGGTGGGAAATGATGTTACGTTTGATGAGAAGGCCGGGCTATGGACAGTCAAGTCAGTGTCAGGAGATGTTGTCAAGGGACGGGTGTTAGTGTGTGCTGATGGAGCCACATCTCGTCTGGCTACCAGACTTGGCCTGTGCAATGCCGCTCCAATGGGTATCTCTTCAAGAGCCTACATTTCCAATCATAATACTGACTTTGATGGGGCATGTTTCTATCCAAAATGGTCTCTTCCTGGGTATGCAGCCATCTTCAGACATGCTGACGGGGAACTCGGATACTGCTACTACCTGATTCCAGCTGGTAAGAATGCTGACAAAGGACAGCTGGGAGCCGTGACTGCTGATGATTTGAAACACCTCCATGAAGAAGGTATCAAGTATGACCCATTCATCTCGAGGGCGATGGGACCACAGCCAAAATGTCAACGAATGAAAGCAGGGTCCCTTCGTGTTGGAGGACAAGGCGTTCCAAAAACTTACTCTGAACATTTGATAATCGTTGGAGATGCTGCTGGTCATATCGATCCTCTTACTGGCGAGGGAATCCATACAGCCATGATGGGTGGCAAAATTGCTGCTCTGACTCTGCTAGAGGCCCGCAAAGCAGGAAACTTTTCATCATCTGCTATGAAGAAATTTGAAGACAGTTGGATGGAGCGCTACGGTCACGACTTTTACTGGTCCCAGGCATTTGCTGAAGCAATTTATCGCTGCCCCATCCTGATGGATGCAGTTGCCAATGAGACTCAACGAACTGGAGACAAGTTTATGTCTGTGTGGGCAGAAGTTGCAACATGTATGCGACCAAAAACTGACTTTTTCAGACCAAATGTAGCTATTCCATTGGCATTTGCTCTCATGCGTGAGTTCTGGTCCCAGAAGATCATGGGCAAGAACAAGGGATACAGAATGCCTGAGAATGTGGGTGGCAAAACCCTGAATGGAAAAGCTTGAAATTCAATCTTGGGTGAACACGAGTACTGAGAATTGATTGGACACGTCGATATTTCACAATTTCTCTAATTGTAATGTCTAACTATACCACCAGTCGAATAGTAAAAGTGCAATTGAGAATGAAAACAATAGAATAAATAAGCACTTTCTTGAGCTCTTGTTCACTTGTACAGTCTTCCTTAGCTGGACATTGCCTTGATCTATATTCTCCGTGGCCTGTATAGCCTCTTTGTACAGCGTTTCTATTTGTTCTGCCTGCTGAAATATGGCCGCGCTAAATGCAACATTGAGAGAGGCAATTTCCCTCACTGACCTCTCTGCTTCTTGCACTTGATCAGAGAGGGACATCAACTCCATTTGAAGAGCATGATTTTCAGCCTGTATCTGTGACTGATCTTGTAAATTATGGATATCAGTATTTTCAGCTATTCGGTGTCCATTTGCCTGGTGAATGTCCTCTTGCAGATTCAATTTCCTTTTGAGGATGGAAAATGGTGTCTCCCCTGCTCTGTTTGTTTGACTCATAGCCTGAGGCTTTCGCCTCCTTCTGCTCATATCTTGCTTATCTAGAATATATCTTCTACTATTTCTAAGATTCTCGAACTGATTGACAGCGGTTTTCAACTTCTCAGCGAGAATTAGGACACAACCTTGTTGGTGTGCCCTCTCAGTAGCCCCAGACGTGTTGAACGAGCCATCGACGCACATTTTTTGGAGTGCGTCGATGTTTTTCTTGCATTCGCGTACATATGTAGTAATTTGGTCTTCTAATTCATCAAGAAACTTGTCAGACGCAGAGGTAGGATCCCCAAACTTCGCCCTTGTTTCCTTCAAAATTTGCTTCAGAGATGCAATGTTTCGAGCCTGAAAAAAATGGACACCTCGTCAGCATATCTATTGTAATCGCGCGGTATATGTAACTTCGTCAATGTATGAGCGGCGATCAAGAATATAAATCTCTCGATCGTACAAATACGGAAGGAACACGTACAACTCCCTCTGCTGCTTTCGAGAAGGCAGTTTTTGAGCCCAGAGATCGCAGTATTTGTGACGATCGCAGCTTTTTCAGATCATCCTACACGCAAAAGACATATTTAATATCACTTTTGTATGCAGCTCAACGATATTAGGCCTTATACTCACGTCAGTCAGCCCTTTGGATCGTGCCACTTCAACCACCGCTTTCTGAAAAAATGGTGTGATATCCACAGCCATTTGCCTAAAGGTAACCCAATACTAATAACATAAATAATAAATTACATTTGGAAAGAAAAAATCATTCCAGGTAGACATTAGAAAGTCTTCTGAGCACAGCATATTAAGTTACATTTCAACAAGCAGCTGTTTCAAGCTCTCTGGCTGTAAAGGCACGCAAAGAATATCAGCACCTTCGGTAGTCCGCCTGCAGTTGCAAATAAAAACAATGATATACTGTATTATTTTTGAAACGCCGATTAACTGATTACTCAGGATGGCCCATCAGCAGAGGTCAACAAACGCACCGAGTTTGTAGTATCTCATGGTCTTTGAATTCTGTTAAGAAGGTCTTCAAAATCAGCTCGTTAGAAGCCAGAAACTTCTCTTTACAGACTGAAAATAATCTTTGAAATGTTATTCCCCCAATCCCGTCTTCCTGAAGTTGGGCATCCGCAATGCAACGGAAAACTTCCCTTGCATTATTGGACAGTGAGGACAACACGACTAGAGCACTCTCTTGTGTACACGCCTCTCTGCAGTCGCGCGTAAAAGATACACAGAATTGAACAGATTGTTAAGAATTCATATAATAAGTAATGATGAGCAAAGTACACAGTTCCTGAAGAAAACACCATATAGAAATCCATCCAAATATACACCAGAACGTACTTGCGCCCAAGAAACAATGATGGCATGGCAGAAGCACTGCATTCCTTTATGTAGGGTTTGAATGTGGGAACATGGTACCATACCCAGGCAAAACGATCTTTTGTCTGTAAATCCCATAACAGTGGGGCATTTACGTGATCAATAGAAGCCGCAAAGTGCACTCTTGGAATGCTAGCGAGCTCACTCAGGACCCTTTGGTGTTCTGGAGCACTAAGCCCTGCATCACAATTCAACGCAATGTAAAACATTGATGAAACCATTTTCTTGTATAGATAAATTAAAACAGAAATACGCAAGTGCGTGTATGGCGAGAGAATCCTCCAGTTACTAATGTGCATCCTGAGGGAACTCACCGTGTGCATCGATATTGCTAACAAACACAAACAACCTTCGATATTCACTTTCTTCTCTAACTATCCCCATCAGATCTTCATCAGAGTGGGAAGAAAGATTATTTGGCTTGCAATCTCTACCTAGGGCAGCCACGTGCAACAGGATACTTCGGATAGTGACATTGGGAGACAAAGCATTGATAACCATTGTGGGGCACCCACATGCACTTTTTGAGGCAATTTCTTTAAGCAGCTCGAATTTAGATCCGTAGCCATAAAAAAGCAGACTGAAACCAGCTCTCCACTGGCACGCCATTTCTGAAACCTGCCCCAGGTATCGCTTGACCAGACGTTTCTTCACCTCCACAAGCCTCTCTGGCAGCTCTTCTACCGAGGCACGAAGAACCGATTCGTCTGCCAAACTTACGCCTAGCTCCAGCACTGATTTTGAACTGCTGGCATTTTTCTTCTGAGAGAAGTATGAGGCCGATGCAAAAGGTAGAGATACCGCTCCTTTGTCTTTATCCTTCCCGCCTTCTGCTTGGTTTGGATCATCGGAACAAGAAGAAGGTTCAAAACGGAGGGATCGTCCCTTCGGAGCATCCTCGCATACTTCTCCTGTTTCATGGACATCAGAATCCTTTTCTGCTTTTTGCCGCTTTCTCTGGGCGATGAGATTCAGCTTGCTACGTGGCGACAGCAATTTTGTCGACGGGTGAGCTGGTTCGCTACTCTGTTTCTCTAGCACCGCTTTCCCTCGTCGCTTTCCTGGAGCCATGTCTTTTCAATGGACTCAACTCAAAAGATTACTAAAACTGAAAAATTAAGATTTGATCCCAGCGACTGAAGCCTGACAATGCAGCTCAAATGGTGGTCAGCGAAATTCAAATTTTGCTACCTGATTCGAATCGATATCAGTACTTGGGATTTTCTAATCATATTGCTAAGTTCAACTTGCTGCATTCGACCAGACATGGCAGCCAGTCAAATAATGGTCGTTTTATTAACTTGAAAGCGTGCAATTACAGTCAACACTATGAGTAGAATATCCACCAAATAAATAAATGTCAGGCAAATCCAAGAGATTCAATTGTCTGGTCTTCATCTGTAGCCATGAGGGACTCGTAAGCTTTGCTGATATCTTGGAACTTCTTCTCAGCAAATTCTCTATTATCTACAGATAAAAATATAAGACCACACGTGAATACTCTTGTATTTCCTCTGCAGCATAAAGTTGAGAACAACTCACCTGGATTCTTATCAGGATGCCATTTCAGAGCCAGTTTCCTAAATGCAACCTTCACATCAGCCTTGGAGGTCCCCATTGGTACTTCCAGCATCTCATAATCGAGCGCGTGTCGTAAATGATATATTTGTCTCTGGGCCCTTTTTTCTTCCTTCTTTTTCTCGTATGCCTTGGCTCTCTGCTTTGCCTTTTGCTCCCTGTTTTCCACAACCTCAAGAATCAAATCTCTGGCTGCTTCGCACATCTCACTATTACCAAAAAGCTTGAGTGTTATTTTCTTATTCTTTGCTTCCGGGTCAATGCGGGCTGCGGCGGCGGCAGCCAAGGATGATCCAGTGCCGAACCCTCTTTGCAATTCAGTATCATCCTTGGTATGCTGAATTCTGCATTTGGTCCGCTTTTCAATCATCTTTATCGTTTCTCCCCCTGGACCGATGACAGATTTGACCTTGTTTGCTGGTATTTCTATTTCCATATCCGCCTTTGGCTCTACGTCATCTTCAATGAGCTCCCTCAGCGACTTGGAGAGGTTTCCCTTCTGCACAAGCAGGACGGTTACTATGCAATTGTACAGAGTACAAACTCAAAATATACGCATTGCTTATTCACACAAAGCACAAAGCACAACGCACTGACAACATCTCTTTCATCTTCTTTGACTCTTCCTCGGCTCTCCTTTTCTCTTCCATCTCCTTCGCCTGGACCTCTGGCAATACCTCTGAGGTCATAAAAGCGTCCAGGGGGTCCTCGTTGAACTCTGTGGAAGCGTTCGCTGCATTCTTGCCGCTGGCGCTTGCTAGAGTCCCATTGCCCTCCTCTACAGACGTTTTTATCGCCTGTTTCGCTTTCCAGACCGCAAATTTAGCCAAGCGTGCTGCCTTTTTCGCCTTTTCTTCGTCGTATTGCTCATTCCGTTCAGGTCTCTCTGCCCTTCGTCTCACAGGAGACCGTTCATCTCTCTCCCGGTACGTATCTCTTCTTCCACGATCATTACTAGCATGTTCTCGGGAATATTTTCTATGCCTGTCCCTACTGCGCGAGCGTTCGCGATGCTCAGGCATTCTCTGTCGTACGAAAATTTCTGAACCTACTAAAGCTCCTCTCTAAGAACGCCACCAAGTTGAATCAATCAAAATAAAAAACATACATGTCGTGATTTTTGACTAAATAAAGTTGCATTACAATGAATATGCGTAGTAGCAGTAGCAATGTAATTCAAATATCATTTTGTTGATCTTTCTCAAACAGGAGCATCCTCCTGCTGTTTCGAATATACGATTTCAAGTGTACAAGGGTCGGATTGATCCGCATCGCCATCTCAAAAGCTTCGATTGCATCTTGGTGTTCCTGAACAGCTGTACAACACATGCCCATCCCAGATGCAGCACCGAAATGGTGGCGATTTTTTCTCAAGACAACCACACAGTCTTGAATTGATTCTTGGAACTTCTGTTGCAAATATAATACAGTTGCTCGTTTATTATACCCCTCTGGATACTCTGGAGCGATTTTTACGATTTCATTGAATACATTATAAGCGTCTTCTAAGGATTCCTCCCCCCGTTCTTCTAACAACATCACTCCTTTCTCCATAAGATTCTGCACCACTTTGTTTGGACATGTCATGAAAATCTCCCACATTGCACTTTCGACAGCTTCTGTCACTATTCTCTTCTGCTCACTACCGAGCACCACATTTGCATCGGGATCGCACAGCAACAGGACTTGTGAAAGGGTGGCCAGTCCTTCCTTCTGACCAAGACTTCCAAGTGTTGTAATAGCACGCAGAACATCTTCCAGAACTTCCGTTACATCTACATCATCTTCATGTGGTCCTACACACTGGCAGTGAGACACAAACCCCTGAAGCAAATCGACCATGTCCACAAATATTGTCTGTACAGGGCTCATCTTCTGTTCCATCGACCTGACCTGTTTTTTCAGTGCATCAGCCAACGCATAATTCTCCTTCTGAATTGCTATCGTTATCTGGCGCTTCAATAGCTCTAGTTGCAGCCCAAACCCGTCACCAACGTCCCCCAACTGTTCATTGTTCTGTACTGCACAGAGGCGTCCCCTTGCTTTCCCCAACGTCTTCCCACGCTCGCCTGGATGTACACAGGTGGATATTGTACAATTCATGAGACCATAAAGTACACGATGGCCAGTGCAGTGTCTACCCTGGTGTCGCTGTGCAAACGCACTGCCGTTTATTCGTTCCGTTGCATTCAACATCTCCCAAACCCTAATCATTAATCTACAACTCCTCTCCTCCGTAGGATGTATACCTACAACATACGCAAATTTCTATTTAAAATAAGTTATATACGGCGAAATGGTCGCATCGCGTCTGTTTGTTCGCATTCTGTCTTCCCGCGGAATTCCTTCGAATTCGTACCCTAAAATTTGTTAAAGGATGGTTTGGGGTTGACCCCTGTTTACATTTAAACATGAGAAATTTCTCAATCGACCGGCTCTTCACTGTAAAATTGATCGATGAAGACAAACGCATATCAAAGACATTTGCTCAGACCAGCGGGAATATGATACTGTACCCTCATTCCCACTCCAGGCGGGAAACTGACCATGTTTGCGCATGCCAGCTACCCTATCTAGGCAGTGGAGGCTTCCACATGCAAGATTGCAAGAGCCTTCAATCGATACAAAACACACGCACCAAAAACTGCTGCCTTTTCGGTCGTACTCGAAATGCCTGGATCTTTCGGGCGATGCTACTCAGGCTGCTGCTGAAGTGGCTATGAGTGATATGATGCACAGGCCTGCAGAGTTCTGCCCATTCGAATGGCAACACGTACTCGCAAGTACCTGCAAGGCAGCTGCAGTCAGCGCCACCACCGGTGAACGCACCATCATAAAATGGATCCAGCTCTGAGGACGATGTGAAAGAAGTGATCTTTAAATTGTTATATTGTTAGTTTCATACGTCAGTAGAATAAGGTAAAATCGACGAGGATACTGGGCTGTCGTGACGTGGCTCAGTAAAGTTGATTGCGAATAGATTGGTTCTTGAGACAGTCGAGCCCTAGGCCTCCCCTGGCTGTTGTATATCCATTGAAGCAAGACCAACAATATAATTACAAACTATTTGATGTAAGAATGGGGAGATCTGGGTCAGAGATAGCGCGACAGATATGTCGCTCCTACTTTTATGTTCTCATCTGGATGGTGCGCCTTGGACAGCCTTTTGCATTGCGCCGTGTTTGCCGTGTACATTACATCGATCATTGTTGAATTTGATCTGAAAGTATCGTATTATGTGATCCCAATCGCAGGCAAATTCCATTGCAGTCATTCTAGCGAATAAATGGTAAGACTGTGGGTACTGTGGTATTCATCAAAATGCATCAGTTGCAGGGTATTTCATCGACTGCTATCTCTGACCTGTTGTCCTGTAAAATTATTTCATAATGTAGGCTATTGGCATACTCTGGGTTTCCGTTCCCCATAAGTTTGACTCTATGGCACATGTTTATATGCTCTTTTGTTGGCATCATGTGCGTTAGGGTGTTTCGAGTCGTGAAAAGTCACAACATGTCTAGGACTGAATATATGAGGAGAGTGGTTCCAATTGGACTACTGTATGCTGCTAGTCTGTGGCTGTCAAACTCGGCATACCTATATCTTAGCGTGTCGTTTATACAGATGACGAAATCGCTGATGCCAGGACTGGTGTATGCATGCGGTGTAACATTGGGGACAGAGAGGTTCGGGTGGTCCTCTGCCGCAAATATGGCTTTAATTGCATTCGGAGTACTAATATGTGCCATTGGAGAAGAGAATTTGATTATGAAGGGGCTCATGCAGCAATTGGTGGCGCTTTTATTCGAGGTACGGCGGTGATAATGGAATGGATGCTTGAAGTGGACAATGGGTTCCATGTTACGAGAGTAACTTATCAAAACAGAAAGCTATTGTGATCTACTCAACACAGTTACTTTTAGAAGGCTCAATAGAACACTTTTCACGATAGTGTGTGCTTTTCGTAGGCTGCTAGATTGACCCTTGTGCAAATCCTCATGTCAGGGAAGGGGATAAAATTGAATCCTCTTCAAAGCCTGTACTATGTATCGCCGGCATGCTTCTTCTGCCTTTTGGTACCTTTTGGTACGATGCATGTTGCAAGATTCATGATGCCTGGGCATGTATCACGATTTAACACCCGTCTTGCCATTCGTTCATGCAGCCTTTGTAGAAATGGAAGAGCTTATAGTGAATACTCCAGTCATTTATCCAGCAGTCTTTCTTGGGAATGGTCTCATTGCATTTAGTTTAAATCTTGCCGTTTTCCTTTTAATCGGAAAGACATCTGCTTTGACAATGAACATAGCTGGAGTTATTAAAGACTGGCTTTTGATATTTTTCTCTTACACCGTATTTCATGCCCCAGTAACTCGTTTGAACATGATTGGGTATATATTCTGCTGCACTGGGGTAGCCGTGTATAATTATCAAAAGCTTCAAGGTCTTAGGGAAGGCCAGAGGCAGAAGGAAGCAGCGAATCTGATACCAGTCAAAAAAGAAGGTCCGCTTTTGAGCTCTGAAGGCCACACGGGGATTGATAAACAAAAAAAAGTAGTAGTTGAGAATCAAAACTAGATCAATTTTATTTCATCATCATTTTATCTTTACTACCGGATAAATAATATACTTAGAATAAGATATTTCTCCTAGAGAGACAGGCAATCTATTGAAAGACCATTTGCCTTATTTGCATCTTGTAATGGTGCTCCAGATCTAATGTGGGACAACAATCCTTTTACTCCAACTAAGCCTTTTACTGCTTGTATCTGTGATGCAATCTCGTATTGAGCTCCATTCAAAGCTTCGCTGACCGCGGGAATGTGAGCTGCCCTCAAATTTGCCGCATCCAAGATCATTGACAGCCAGCGTATTGTTGATGCATATGTTGGACAAGTAATCCTGACAGCTTTCATCTCAATCGTGCCTCCCGAAAAGACATCAAACCTGGTTAAATTTTTAGCCCATTGGATGAAATACTTAAACAGATAAGTTAATGATTGAGAATGGGTTCTCCTTAAGGCAGCTACAATTGTCAAAGAGTCAGCCGACAAGCATGCCAAAGCATGGCATGTAATTTGCCTACTGCTGAACCCATCCACCGCTGCCGCTGCTATGCAAGCTTCATATCTTGAATCATTTTTTGAGACTTTTTCGGCATGCCTCACGAAAGCATCAGCAGTTTCTAGCAAGGACTTTCGGAATTTCTGTCGGCTCACTCTCAAATCCGCATCTGATGCTTGCACAAGAGTTTCGATCACCTCCTTGAGCTCTTGGATATCTATATCTACTGCACCATTCAGCAAAATCTGCAATGGCTGGTATTGTCCATCTTGAGATAGTATTAATGCCACTCCGGCGCAGTGGTCCAAAGATCTGGGATGGGAGGTTCGTAGTATGCTTAAAATTTCATCCCATTTCTTCATGCCTGCAAGCATTCCTTTATCATTGATGAGTAAAACAATCTAGGAATAAGTAACAGCTACATAATGACAAATGATGCATAAAAAAATGGAACATCAGGGCTCAGAGAGATTCCCACAAGAATTCTCATCAAAGAAGTCAGTTGTCTCTATCTACTTTTTAATCATGGTTCATCATGGCCCTGATTTCTACAAAGTCGATTTAAAGGTTGAATCGATTATATGATATCGATATATTGGGGCGTACCTGCTAAACACACTAAAGCTCCTGATGCTGCCTCATATGAAAGAGAGGTCTTCAATTTTTGAACCTGTTTTAATGCTTTGGAAACATGCTGGAGAAATTGCTGTTTCAGTGGAGACTCAGTCATGCCTGCATCTTTCGCTCGCTGGATGAGATTCAGCATCTCAATAAGCTTCAGTTCTGTGTCTTCAATAGCATCATGGACCACTGGGTCCCACGAGTATTGTGCTGCTCCAGCGACAAGCGAATCTTCATTCTTCTTTGGCTGGACACTATATTTCACAGGACCTAGCCGAGTGGAACGAGGCTTGATGTCATACTCACTCTCATCCAACGTACGCGATACTCCCTGAGGCTGTGATTTTCTTGCATCAGGAGAATTCAATGACCGCAGAGATCCAACAAGATTTGCCAAGCTAGGTTTGGGGATCTCTGCATCAAAGGCTAAAACTCGTGATCCACCGAATGCAATCGCTACAGAGACAGCAGAGTCTTCAGAAACTAGCATCTGCATAAAAAGAATTTCAGCATTTGTAAGATCCAATTTTCATTCTTGTCGCAAGATGTGCCTGCTCTTGAATCAGGGTGCAGCAGGAAGATTTGCACTTCACACATAATTGAGTGCATTGCCACAACACAAATTACTCGCAGCAAGCCGAGAACATTCGATCATGAACCATTAATAATACATCAATGTCTCGTGCGAATGATTCTAATTTATATTGCACGGCAATGACTCAATGCGCCATCCACTATAGATCAAACAATCCAGGAGGCGGATCTTAAGAACCGTGCTTTTTTACTACAAAAAGGCATTTACCAAAATTTGACCCACCTCTACTACTTGCGATGCATCATTAGTCGATAAATTTCTATCCCAGAGGGGACAACCATATGTTGAATCAAAAGCAGCAACTGAAAGGGCCTTATTGTTCGTCACACGGAGGACAAACAGCCTACCATTGCAGTCCCTAATAATGATTTCTTGGCCATGGCTGCTATTCCTGGACGAGCTTCGTTTCTTTCCCCCACCCTCCCCTGACTGACTTGCTGCAAGTTTTCGCGCCATGAAGGGCTCCACTGTTTCCTGTGTATCCAAACTGCAGTTGTATAATAACGCGGTATCATCTCCAACCATCACAAATGCTTTGCATTCTTCAAAACAATGTGCACCAGTAATGGTCCCTTCATGGCCATCTGGCACTTCTAGAACGCATGATGTATCGACTTCAAGACGCCCAGGCTCTTGATTTGGCACAAACTTTAATCTGGAGTACCTAATTGCCTTTGATTTTTTCTGCCTAGCACCCTGACTTTGATGTATTATGTGCAATCCATCAGCACAGACGCTTGCTGCTAGAATTTTTTCTCCCCGTAAAAGAGCATATTCAGACATGATGCCTTTGTCGTCGCAAACCATAATGGTTCCATCAACGCCCAAGATGAAAAAATCACCAAAGGACTCCAATCCATCGTCAGCCGATATCCTACTCTTAGACCTTTCAACTGGCACAATGCAACGCACTGACGCCCCGATTGGAACCTTGGAGGCCACGTGTCGCAGCGCCTTTGATTCCACATTCGAAAATTTCCACATATATAGAAAATGGTCAGAGCCATCCCGAGAAGCCATCGGGATGCAGCATCTCCCACGTTTCTTTTGCAAAACTGCGGGGCCAGAAGGCATTCCGCCGTCCCCATCACCACCAAACACCCAAGACCTATGGCATTTCTGCAACGCAAATACATGAACATATAAGATTTTATATCGCATCAATTCAGCGATATTTGGTGCATACATGCAGGCATCGCACGAAAGTGTCCAGTTTCTGCTCCACATCGCATGCAATGCTTGTACCACCCTTTCTCCATACCTGTGACTTTTTATCAACTAGTAAAACTCCATCATTCTCTAACGTTATAAATAAATAAGCATCTGTGGGACCATGCGAGACTCCAACAACTTGGCCCAGGATTTCCTTAGCACTTAGTTCAGTCTCCATGTTCCCTATTGCCACCTTATCCTTTCCCAGCTAAACTATTTATAGATAATTAAAACCAAAAACATTTTGTAATGCACTTAATTGCCATGCGCATTGCTTATTACAGTCCCATTTTGTCAAGATGTTTAGGAAAAGTGAATCCATTTTTTGATGGGATTCAGTCCTTAACGGGATTGATTTACCTGAGTTCTGCTGATGTAAAATGATGAAATATATATCTTTGGATATTTATTGGATAAGATAAACTGATGGAGGTCGAGACAGACGTGATTGTAGCTCTTCAAAAGAAAACTGTGAGTTTCTGCATGTGGTCCAGTCTATCAAACGTTTGAGCTTGGTGGGCAGGATAATGCAGCCAATGACTGCTTTTACTAATATTAAAACGTATATTTGGACAAAGGTATTGATAATGTTGACATATACAGGGCAAAATTCGTAATGTGTGTGTTTTGGCTCATGTGGACCATGGAAAGACGACCTTGTCCGATCATCTGATTGCTTCAAATGGTCTAATTCATCCTCGATTGGCAGGTGAGCTGCGATATATGGATAGTAAAGAGGACGAGCAAGCAAGGGGTATAACAATGAAGAGCTCTTGTATCTCCTTGCTGCATATGGAGAAACCTCAAGGTCTGCAGGCATCTCATAGTGCACCCAGCAAGGAAGACATGATCTCTTTGGGCTATCTATTTAATCTGATAGACTCGCCAGGGCATGTGGACTTCTGTAGTGAAGTATCTACGGCTGTGAGACTTAGTGATGGCGCTTTTGTGCTTGTGGATGCGGTAGAAGGAGTCTGCATACAGACTCATGCTGTACTCCGTCAAGCCTGGGAGGAAAAGGTAAGAATACATGCGAGAACACTTCGGCAGAATGCTTTCGATTACACCGTCGTAATATTATAATGACTGACAAAATATATTACCTTGCAATTTCGTAGCTGGAGATGTGTCTGGTGATTAACAAGATCGACAGGCTCATCCTGGAGTTGGATCTGACTCCTTCAGAAGCGTACTCTAGGATATCTGCAATTATCAGCCATGTAAATATGATACTATCCTCGTTTGAGTCGGAAAAATTCATATCAGAGGCTGATGCTGTACTTGCCCATGAAGATGCAATGGCGCAATATACAGAGCATCCAGAGTCAGATGATGAAGCAGAAAATGAAGATTACTTCCGCCCCGAGAAAGGAAACGTTGCATTCGCTAGTGCTCATGATGGATGGGCCTTTACTGTTCACCAGTTTGCTAGAATATATGCTCAGAAATTGGGATGTAAAGAGGAACCACTGTACAGAGCTTTGTGGGGAAATTTTGTTTTTCATCCCAAGACAAAGCGAATTGCTCGCTTGAAATCAGGCTCAACAGAAAACCCATTATTTGTGCAATGGATTCTTGATCCAATTTGGAAAGCATACGAAGCATGTCGGCCAGGAGTAGATCATCAAAGTGTTTTAAGGACGATTGGAAGCAAACTTAAAGTGTCTGAAGGAGTTCAAAAGGCTGCTAGCCACCAGGATCCAAAGATAGCTTTGAAGGGCTTGATGAGGGGATGGCTGCCTCTCTCTGATGCGGTGTTAGAGATTGGCAGAATATTTTTGCCTAGCCCTGACATAGCTGCTCCAAAGCGCAAATCGAGACTCCTTCCTACTGTAGAAACGGCTGGAAAATCTCACGTTCAACCCGATCTAAGTAGGGAACTTGAAGTCGTTGATGTAGCAATGAATTCTTGCGACTCATCCCAGAATGCACCTGTTGTCCTCTATGTGTCAAAGATGATTTCTGTACCTGCAACTAGTATACCTAGGCGTCCTGGTGAGAGCTATAAGTCAACGAATGCATCCGATGAAGTCTTTCTTGCATTTGGTAGGGTTTTCTCTGGCATCATACGTGAAGGTCAGACTGTTTATGTGCTACAAGCTACATATGACCCAGAGGTTTCTGAGATTCCGGATAGCTCTGTTTCAGAAGCTGTTGTCACAGATCTTTATTTAATGATGGGGCGTGGGCTAGAAAGGCTTGATAGTGTCCCTGCTGGTAACATACTGGCTCTGGGCGGTTTGGAAACATCGATCTTGAAATCTGCCACAGTCTCATCATCAAGATCATGCAGGCCTCTTGCTCCTCTGACCTTCCAAGCCGCTCCGATTGTGCAGGTCGCAGTAGAGCCATCTAATCCTAGAGACATGGAAAAGCTTGAACACGGATTGCAGCTTCTCCATAGGGCCGATCCGTTGGTAAAAGTCAGTTTACAGGACAGTGGAGAGCACGTGGTCAGTGCTGCTGGTGAGGTCCACCTGGAAACCTGCATCAAAGATCTAAAAGAGAGATTCGCTCGTATCAACCTTGTAGTATCACCACCACTAGTAAGCTTTAAGGAATCGATTGCAGAAAGTATAGAAGATCCTAGGATTGTGGAGGGCCTCACTGCTGGCAAGGGTTGCCTAGTGAGAGTCCGAGTCTGGCCTCTACCTGACTCGCTGTCATCCCAGATTGAGGCAAATGGTCATGTACTAAGTAAATTATTCGGATTGAATAGTGATAGAAGTACTAAATTAGATGTAGAAGGTGATTCCTTAGCCTCTTTAAAGGAATCCATTGAGAATTCGTTGCTCAATACAACAGCAATAAATTCAGCAAAACGTGTCTGGCTATTTGGACCAAAAGGCTGCGGCCCAAATATTATGCTGGCCTCTAGTCGTTTAAATTCATGTGATAGCTCAATATGGAAATCTAGAGAATCAAAAGTATCATATTTGTACCGGTTTCATGCTCCAACTGAAGAAATAGAGCCTGAGGAAACTGATGAGATTATTCTTGAAATACCTATTGCTATTGGGAAGCCAGTTGTATCCTCTTTACTGAGTCTTTGCTCAAAAATGCAATTGAATGAAACTCTTGAAGACTATAAGAAGGAAATCATAGTTCAACTACATGCTGCTGGTGTGCACATTGATCATGAGAAGGACCCTAGCGCAATGGAGGACATTGTCAAAGCTGTAAACTCTGCAATGCATGCTGCAGTAGCAGGAATTGCCACTGGGTTTCAATTCGCGACAGGAGCGGGGCCACTATGTGACGAACCTTTACGTGGGGTCATGGTTGAAATAGAAGCTAAGTTTCGTCTTACTTTTAGCCGTGGAGATTCCACTCCAAAACTGCTTACTCAAGAAGATGTTTTTGGTCCATTCAGTGGCCAGGTTAGTTCCGTCGTACGCCAAGCAATTCGAAAAGGCATATTGGAGAATAAGCCAAGGATCGTTGAAGCGTACTTTTTGTGTGAAATTGCAACCTCCTCTGAAGGTTTATCTGCTGTCTATGCTGTACTTGGGAGAAGGAGAGCCCGGATATTACGAGAGGAGCTGAGGGAGGGCTCTGGCCTGTTCTCAATCCTGTCCCATTTGCCAGTAGAATCTTCCTTTGGATTTGCAGATGAACTTAGACAAAAGTCGTCTGGCAATGCATCAGCATCTCTCATGCTCTCTCATTGGGAGCGTCTACCTGTCGATCCATTCTTTCAGCCCCTGACTGAGGAGGAGAGGGAAGAGTTTGGAGAAGAGGGCCAAGGCATGGGGGCTCCAAATCTTGCTAGGAAAATGATTGATAGCGTCCGAAGAAGGAAAGGACTTCCAGTAGAAGAAAAAGTCGTTGAGAGTGCAACAAAGCAGCGAACGCGTGCCAGAAAAGTTTAATGTCTAGCCATATTCATGTGCTATCACAGCGTTCTAAAACGGTATAATTTGTTGAACCCAATGTCATTGAAGCAGTACAAAGGCTGCTGTACTCGTTACTCTGTGGTGCTTTAAAATAAATTTAAACTATTTATTCGGTGCTGTAAGATGCACACTTGACCGAATTTGGACGAGCTGGGGTTCTCTCTGCCAAACTGTTTGAACTATTTCGCAATGGTGAGGAAAGGAGAGCTGCAGAAATATGGGGCGCCACTGTACGCCGTGCAATGGTTTGATAATTATGGCTTTATGTGCGGCGGTGGAAATATGGGAATAGAAAATAAGTGCGTGTCGGCGATATGTGCTTGGTTTGACAGGGTCCGAGTCAATGGCGATCGGGCCGACCTCAGTTGTTCGTTGCATCGTTTCCATAGTTGACCTTGTTTATTTTTAAATATAATGTAGAGTTGTAGTCGTGACACAAGAAGGGTCGAGATTATCTGATGAGATTGTCAAATTCAACGTCGGTGAAGAGGCTCCATACAGAATGATCTTGCACCCTTCCGGTGGAACAATCGTTATTTCCCTGGCGCTGGGGGGTCTGAAAGTTATAGACATTAAGTATGTTGCAGGAGAGACGGTTCCCAACATGTCTTGGCCCTCAGAACCGGTCAGAACAGCAGCTACCAACTGCTCCAAACTGGGAGTTATCAAGTGCATGTCCTTCAGTTCAGACGGATCTCGTCTGGCTATTGGAACCGAGGATGGTCGGGTATTCGTCTTAGCATGGCCTTCTTTGAGTATACTAAAAAGTGTCGAGGCGTGTCCTGGGAGAGCAGTTAGGAACATCGACTTCAGCAGCGCACACAACGATGGTGTCCTCTTTGTTGTAGATGACAATGGCAAGTGCTGCCTCTGGTCGACAGATAAGTTAGAATACATGTCAAATATGACTGGACCAAAAGATAAAACCAGGTTCTCAATATTTAGATGCCAATCGACGACAGATGCCCAAGGGATTGTGGTGTATGGTGCGGCAACGTGCAAAGGAGAAGGATATGCTCTGAGATGGCGACAAACTGATGAGGGAGAACTTGTCCTTGATAGCACGAATACATCGCCAACAATACGATCCCCTGTATCTGGGATGGAGCTGAGTCATGATGGTAAATTTTTGGCTGCTGTCACACCAGATGGAGAACAAAGCCTAATTTCTACTGAAACTTTGAAGTGCGTCAAGTTTGTCAAGAGAGCCCACATGACTTTTGCAACTGCTGTGGCCTTCTCTCCTGATGATTCGGCAATAATATCCGTCTCTGCGGATGCAAGTGCGACCCTCTGCATGGTTCCCAGAGTCACAAATAGTTCAATGACTGTTCTTTTGGCTATTTTGTTTGCAATTTTGGCAGTCGCAATCCACATGTTGAGATCATATGGGAAAACTAACCCTGAAAAGGTGATTGGTATCGTTGAGTTGATTCCATGGCTAAAAACATTTTTCGACATGTAGAAATATATTTATGATAACATCAGCCATATTGTATTCTATGGACTCGTTACATGGTCTATATACTTATATATCGTCATTAACAATTCTAAAACGCAACGTTTCCTTGAAAGGAAAGACCACAGTTATTTTTATTTCAAGCATGTGTATGTGTTTCGGTGTCTGGCAATGCACACCAAGGCTGGTTGAAGTCAATCTAATAGTTCCCATCGAGGCAGTATCTTTTGCCAAAATTGATTTTAATGAAAAGAAGTAAACAATTTGCTGCTTTGGTGACAGAAATCTTACCGTTGTGCATTTTCTGGAGTGGGAATGTTGTGGGCAATATTCCCATCACTTCCAGAATGAGGCACCTTTGCAATATCTGGAGTGTCATGACCGGTGATATTGCGATTGTTTATTTCCCGATTATTTGCCATTGTATTTTCAAGAACAACTCCCTGTTGTTGACCAACATGCATCAGTGCTTGGGATCCCCCAAGAATTTCATTTCGCATCACTCCAGCACTAATGCCCTGTTGGGATGACGCAAATTGTGGAGCCATTCCGGTCCCAGACAAAGAAGCAAGTAGAGAATCTTTTCTCATCTGTAACTCATTTTGGAGACGCTGTAGCTGCATTAACTGATCCTGGTGAGCTTGTATTCTAGACAGTTGTTCCATTTGATGCTGCAAATATGTTTCTTTTGGAAGTGATACTGACAGCAGTCTTGAGCAACCAGCGCATCGAATCACCAAACTTGGTGGACACATTCTTACAACGTCATCTGGAACACCGACTTCGAGCAGGGCGGCGCAGTCCTGACTTTCACATGCTACACGGATAGTCAGTGGCAGCAAAGGAATTGGTCCCTGTTGCACTCCGGCAGGCTGCAACTGCTGAGCTTGCCCCTGACTATGCTGCCTTTCAATCACGGCATTTTGGCTGTCCATTATTTCCCTATTCTATGTGAGTATACTTTTGTATCGGCAGTTAGTAAACTGAAACTGCTATTAATCAGATGCTGCCAGGCCTGGCTTGATGTGTCCCTGCAAGCACTCACGCTGGTCAAACCTCTGCCCTTGCGATCATGTCCACTTTTCTTGGAACGTATCACAGGGCTATATTATATCCAAAAATAAGTTATAATCCGCAAGAAGTCTACAAAAATGGCTGCATTATATCGACGCGTCTTGGCGTGGCCGACCAGGTCGTATCCTTCGAGGCATTCAAACAACACCTGGTGCCCGCGTATTATCTCTGTCACTGCAGAAAACAAATGAAATAGAGACGCACCAATGTATTTCCAAGCACTGCCGATAGCATGTAAGTCCCGTAAAGTACCACTCGAGCCCCCGCTGATCTCTTCGCCTGCCTGCTCCCGTACTCTCTGAACAGAAAATCGGTTTGCTGTATATTCCCAAGAATACAACCCCTTTGGTTCAAAATAGAACAAATTGAACCAAGAATGATGCAAAATGGAGAGACGATGCTTCATTTTGAGGGCTGATGCTATTGCTCGGGTACACTGGTAGAGGTCGGGGAGCGCCCCTGCGGTGTGCTCGATCGTGTCCCAAGTCTCGATTCTTCCGAGGGGACCTTGGGCATGGACTCATGCATGGCGACTACATGCACAGTCAAGGAAAACGCATCGTTTTAAATTACATTAAATTCAAATTGTGGCGTATTGCAGGCAGCGGTACGGTTGGAATGGGGCGATCGACCTGTCGGAGTCGAACGACCACCAAATTGTCATCGCAACGTGAACAAGTTGGTCTACTCGATGACACGTTCCAGGTTATTCGTAAAACAAGTGTTATAGGGCGCAGTAATAGTATAAAAATTCATATGGTTGGAGGCACGGCAGAAAATATGCTTGATTCAGGGAATTCCTCTTGTTCGTTCTCTGGACGATTGAACAGCCAGGCTGTCCCGTACAGGAAAAGGGACGGGAACAAGAGGATGCGACGGGTGTTATTCGATATTCAAATGATATTTAGAAAGAGGCAAATCCAATTGATGAAAAAGACGGGCAGAAAATGTCACCAAGACTAGAAGTGAACTCTTTAAAATTAGTAAAAACAAGGATAATCTATTGTTCATTCCACCTCGACCGGAGATTCCACGAAAAAGCCAGGAGATGTGAATAAAAGAGGAAACATACCTAATATACATCCAACTGTGACGCCAGCTGCAGCTCCTCCCATTTTTGCAGCTCTGACGCTTCTCATGGCTTGCTGTATGGTTGATAGTCGAGGTGGCTGTGCCCATGAAATCTTTCTCGAATGTTCTTTGATTTGGTGTGTCACACTGACACCAACTACGTCAGCTGCTATATTACCCAGTCCTGCAGATGCTAGAGTCGTGATTCCAAGATGAAAACCAATCATGCTATCGATAGCATCACCAGCCAGGAGCATGACTGCATTGTCACAAAAGCCGAACCTGCAGGCACAAGCATCCTTTAATTCGCTATACACAAGCACCATATCGTTATATATATGTGAAAATGTAAAATAATCAGACACGAACCCGACGAAAGGAAGTCCAGAGGCAAGCATGACCCTAGACAGCTGTTTCCACGATGGAGGCTGGTGCGAGTGGCTTGAATAACGCTGT
The DNA here is from genome assembly GCA_002818215.1 of Picochlorum sp. 'soloecismus'. Lineage (NCBI taxonomy): Eukaryota > Viridiplantae > Chlorophyta > Trebouxiophyceae > Picochlorum > Picochlorum sp. 'soloecismus'. The sequence goes on along the minus strand of PJAJ01000014.1, from coordinate 1,209,431 downwards.
AACAAGCGTTGATACGCTATTGCATTCGCTATTTCACCCCTCGACAAATGTTGGTGTGTCTGCGAATTCTGAACAGATTTGACCAAATCACCTACGTATTCCAACTCTCTAGAATCTAAATTTGCTTGTTTTGCTTTAGCCTGTAGAGCCAACAGCAGTTGGATTCGATCCAACTCTGAAATACCATCCAATATCGCAGTTGCAGTTTCCTTTGGCTGCCTGCATAGGTTCATATTCGCCATTAGTCGATGCAATACTTATAATAAATGTTGTTGATTATTTATTCAGCCTGGCAGAAACTTGCATCGTCGTCTTTCCCATTCTAATCGGCACTATTTACTGGCCTATTCGGGCGATCCGAGCTGATTATGCAGGGGCATCCCTGACAGAAAAATAACAATACCACACCCACCTTGAAAAGCCATTTTGAACAATCTTGGCAATTCTCTCCGGACTGCTGAGCTCGTTGTCGTGGCCATCAACATCCGCGGACTGTCCTGCGTCCTTCTTGCTCCCAAAAGAGTAGGACCTTACTTGATGACGATCATATCGCCGTATATAATCACGACGATGCATTAATTTATCAAATACGATACTCTGGTATTTTGTGCTAGCGTCACTATGCTTCATAGGGACAGCCAGTAAGGATATCTACCAGAATCGCTCTATTCAAACCCGATACCTCCCGCTTGAACCATGATACTCAGATTCCAGAACTGAATATTTTACAAGATCATATTGATCCAAATGAGTGGAAAATAAAATAAAATTTGCCGATAATAATTGTGAGCCACTGGTCAGTCTCTTCATGAAGAGGCTTCCCTGATGATTCAAAACTAGTTGCACAGCACTGAGTGAAAATTGGATAACATTTGACTCACTTTTATTCGAATTTATTTCTATTATGAATTATACACGAATTATTTATTGCTCATAGGGATAGTGCAGGAGATAATACCTTGGAAGGTGGTGATAGATGGAGTTCGAAAGCGGTGCTACGTCGAGCGATGTGCAGATTCTGGACAAGTTGGAGGCAATCTTGGCGCAGGTACGTATTTTTTTTGGTCATAATATTTTAAATTGAACTACAAAATAGGTATAAGTTTAATATTCCGTGGGTGATACATTTTGCCACAGCGGTGGCACTGGTGCAAGAATCAACCTGTTGCTCACAACTGTGTTGACTTATGTTTATGCACGTATTCGTCTGGCTTTGCAGATTGAGCATGATCAAGGCGGCGAATATCAAGATGGTAGAGAGGCCCTAGAACGATTAAAGAGTCATCTGGAGAAGAAGACGGCCCTGTCAGATACAAAAAATGTCAGTTCTCAGATTGAGACTATACGTGATCAGCTTGCATCACTCGATGCTAAAGTTAGCGTCATGTCCCCATCCGCTCGAGATATGGTGTCATTTGCGGCTCGTGACGCTATTGAATCGATGCTGGATGGCTCCTCTGGTAGTCCTAAAGATGACAACGAACAATAAAGGCTGAAAAGCAAATGTACAAGAGAATGTCCCATGTCTCTCGGACAAGGCAGATATCATCATAATTATTGCAATATGTTCCATGGAATTGAATTGAAAATCATATATTATGTATCAGTGTCAACAATAATACAGCACTTAAAGTCAAAACGAATTTGTTTGCTTGTTCGTTGTAATCATACATACACACCAGCCACCATAGTTCAAATCAGCAACCATTCTGGCACATGGCAAAAAATCAGCAATATGCAACGGTCAACCAGCAAAGCGCTTTGCTCTCTCTGCCTTTTTCCGAGCTTCTTCTTCCGCAATCGCTTTCGGATCTTGAATACCGAATCGCGCCGCTCTGGCATGTTTTTTCGCTTCAATTTCTTCCTTGCTAAGCGGCACCTCGATCCCAAACCTCTCAGCCCGGGCCTTTTTCCTCGCATCCTCTTCAGACTTGAGCGTGGGCATGGGTAGACCGAATCGTTCCGCTCGCTTCTTCCGTCTCTCAAATTCTTCACCAGGATTAAACATCCCCAGTCCGCCTATCGCACCCTCCCCTTGTTTCTTCTCCTTACCACCGCTCGCCGGCGTACTCAACAAACCGAACCGTTCGGCCCTGAGCTTTTGCTTCTCAACCTCCGTCAGAATCGGCTTTTCGCTCGAGACGACTATTTTATTCTCTACCGCCTGTTCCGATTTCCCATCCCCAGTTTCCAATTGCGCCACTTCCGCTCCTTCCTCTCTCGGTGATTCCTCCGCTCCTTTGTCGGTCCCTTTATTTTCAAAAGCTCCCAGTAGCCTTCCAATCAGATCTTCCTTCACTCCTTTTGTATCTAGACCTTTCTCAGACAGCTTCTCTCGCAGTTCTGTCACTTTCAGCTTTCGAAGTTCTGTCGCCGTTGTCATGTTGTTTCCGCTGTCGATCGATCTTCTCTACCAGTGTTTGACTCTGCTTCTTTTCCAAATAAAGTGAACCAAAAAAACTATTATTACGCTCTGAGGTACATCGATTTCTAGTTTTTGCTTTGCTTAGCCAGATCTGAGCCAGAGACTCAAAAGCAGGATCTTCTTCCGGTACTGGTACTCTACTCTGAGTAGTCACCGGTAGTCTCCAGGTACCTGGAGCCCAAACGTTGGGTTACTACCGGTTAACCGGTTGGAGAGATCTTGCTGATCAATACTGCATATTATCATTTATCGTTGATATTGATATTGATAACGTGGAAAAGTATGTTGCTTGTCTTGGGTCCCGCATGTCGACAACATTACAAAAATCTCTGAAACATTCAAACGGATCTCCAATACTACGCGTGTACGATAAACACTATGACCATCCAGGATCAACAGGGTATGTGCACAAAAGGCTGTTTTTGTGTGTGTGTGTGTGTGTGTGTGTGTGTGTTTTAATTGTTAGATGCTGCTGATGAAATGTACGCCACAGATGACACCGTTTCATGGTTTGCATCCGTGCCACTTCAGGGGCCTTGCACAAAGCGGAACCGTTGCCATTTTCCAGATATTAAAGCCACCCGGAGAGCTATTCAGTAATATAAATGCTGCTCCAGTACTTTCAGAGGCAGGGTTTAAAGTACGAGATGGCTGCATGTGCAATCTTGGAGCCTGTTACAGAGCAGTCGGAGTGAAAGATACAGAGGTGAGAGACAAGGCAATTGCAGCCGATGGGGACTATATATAGCAACTGGGAATTCCGGAATTCGAATGGATTACTGTTGAACGAAATGGAACTCTTGTGACCCTCCCTCTTGGATCCATAAGGATTTCTTTAGGGTGGATGAGCAAGATTGCCGGTATTGAGGCGCTTGCGAGTTTTTTTTTGGAGAAAAGGTACAGGGACACGGAGACTGATGCACAACCAAACACAAAAGAGAGCAGAGACTTTGAAAAGACAAAACAGCGACTGGTTGCGATGCTAAAAAATGACTGAGTTTGAAGTTTTGAAACGACCAAAAGTTTTGTAGTGTAAAGCGTTTAAAACTTTTGGTTAAAAAAAGTGTGAAGAATAATATGCAGTAGTCGGACTGTCACAGTACAGCGTGCTCTCGTTGTTGCCGTTCTCACCCCGTGAACTTGATCGCATACCGCACATATCTTGCCATGTGAAAGTTGGGTTTGATTTATTTTAAAGAGAAACATTTATAACGAGGCTGAAGTATATGCTCGGGGCGATGGGGCTTTGAGTGACAAGCGAGATTTTCTTGGTTTGAGAGTCGATGGAGAGGAGGGAAAGTGAACGGGTGGAACAAGTGGGTTCGAATGGGAATATAAATATGAAAGTAACAATAGCATACTGCGTCGTCATAGCTGACCCGAGTATCAACCAGGGCTGCTCTACCGACCCGAAGTTGGAATCAAGTTCAAGTGACCACTCTTGTTGCTCAGCAAGAAGAGTGTCTGCGCTGGAAATTGTTTCCATGTACGATCGTGAAGGTAGATACACGCAGAGGATACTGTCGCAGATGCTTCAATTCATCGGGTGCAAGCCTCGTCGTGCGGATAAAGTATGCAAAAAGATATTCTTGATTCTTGAGCAACGGGCCATGCTGTGCAAGAATGAATCGTGCTATGGGCTATCTGAGAATCTGGAAATGGTGCATCCCGGGTTATTCTCAGTGAAAATTGAACGAAGCCACTTTCTTCAACTGGTAATGGATTGCCTGGATGATCATCCTGGCAAAATACATGCAGATGCGAAGATGTCAAATCTTCGTGTGGCATGTAGAATCCAAGAACGAAGAGACTGTGTCATTATTTTATTGTGTGGGACTAGCGGGACGGGTAAATCTACCCTATCATCCCTGGTTTCTTCCAGATTAGGTATATCTTGTGTCATCTCGACGGATGCGGTGCGTCATATGCTTCGGGGGTTCTGTTCCAAAAATGATGCTCCTGCCATGTGGAAGTCAACATATGAGGCTTCAGATGTGCCAACGACTGATGGTGCGAGTCTCGAAACATGTTTTGATCGCGATATTATGAGAACATATACTCATCAAAGCAAAGTTGTACTGGAAAATGTGGAGCATCTGGTTGCGTCGTATAGTATGAAATGTTTGTCCATAGTCATCGAAGGGGTACATCTGAATCCTGAATTTGCAATCAAAATGATGCGACAGTATGCAAATATCGTACCCTTCCTAGTTCATATATCAAATAGATCAAAACATTTGGAACGCTTCTCTGTTCGAGCGAAAGCAATGACACTAAGGCCAGAGAGCAATAGGTATGTCAAATACCTAGAGTCGATTAGAACTATTCAGCAGTTCTTACGCAATCAAGCTAGACGGGTACAGCTTCCTGAAGTAGATAATACAAATGTAGATAGATCACTGGCAGCTATACATGCAACTGTGCTCGGGGCGCTTCGGATGAGGTACAATGGACACAAATTACTTGATGAGGCTGGGGAGACCTGTAAGCCACTGCTTAAAATTTTTAACGAATCCATCGAGTCGTCATGGAGAAGTAGCGACATTTTGAAACAGATTAAGAGAAAAGGCGGAATAATCTATGAAAGTCCGTCTACGTCGGTGACGAGTACTACAGGCACAGTTGGTGGATGGGATAAGAAACCTGCAAGTGAAACTGCAGGCTACTCTGATCTGTGCAACTACTACTCTAGCCATTACGATAGCCAACCTGATGCAACGAGCGCCTCATCGTCTGTTTCGGCCCAAAGAAGCACCGAGGGAACGAATCAAGAGCTGGAGTTGGGATCAATATTGTACCCAGAGACTTCAGATGATGAGAAACATTGACAGTTTTCAAACCTATTATTACTAAAATATGACAGCTTTTACATCTTATGAAATAACAGTTTATTTATATGCCTTTATTCTAAAATTCAATAACAGTACTAATGCATCAGAACACTTGGAAAAGATTTTTGTAGAAAAACAGGCCAACAGGACTGTCATCGCGACACAGCATCCCCTGGGACTCAGCATCCTCCAAGTAGTACCCTGCAACAGCCACCGACATGCCCAGGTGTGTTGCAAGCGTAGTTCGTGAAATACCAACGTACGTGCAGTCATCCGTCTCGGATTTTTGAATGATGAAGTCGATTACTTTGCTCCGAATTGCATCTCCTTGCTGCCCTGTCAAGAGGAGAACTTTGACTCCAGATGGGTAGCAATGCAACTTAATTGGAATAGAAAGATCATCGAACATTTGGACGGCTTTAACAAAGTCTTCAGGAGACACAGGTTTATCTAGTCTAGCTCTGTTAAAGATTCGGTAGGCTTGTGGCAGCGAAAGTGCTCCATGATTGCTCACAATAGGTTTGGAAAGAAACTGACCTATTTGATCTGCCAACTGAGACAGATACCACTTTCCTGTTGAGTCCTTGGTTATATTTCCAATCAATCCAATATCCATCATTTCTTTACAAAGGATTCCATTAATTGTATCTTCCATGTCTTCCCCTTGCATTCGTTTCCTGTCCAGTATCTGCTTTGCCAACTGTCCCAGGTCCTGGGCCATTTTGGAAAGGTTTTCCAAATCAGCAAACCCTTCCTCAATCCTCCTGCATGAGAAAATACAATCAATTACCAAGTGAGAAGCATGCATGCGGATATGTATCGGCGCAATGGAAGATAAATTAATGTAAGACGTACACCGCTCCAGCATCTACACGATTATGCTCTGACTGCAGCACTGCATCGATTCCTACATTCACAGTCTTTGCAGTATGTTCCTGCTTTTCTAGAATCCAAGTGACAACAGAAGATACAGACTTGTCAGCTCCGCAATTATCATACGCACTGGCAGCTATCTCCACTGGATACCCCATCTCAACCACTTGGCTCAGGCAAGCATCACGTTTCACCTTCTCATCAGCCACCTTTGACTCATAATCTAGCGGCTGGTAAAAAACCTTCAGAAATTCGTGAGGAATATGTTGCCATTGATTCTGAGCATTTGAGAGCGCTCGATACAAGGAATCCAAGGAATCATGATTGCTAGAAACAATTCTCATCTTCCATAAGCTTACGGCTTCAAGCGCATTTATAGTGGCCCAGCGATTCTGATTTAACCTGACTTGGATTTTTAATTTACTCCTAAATGGGGGCTTCCAGTCCTTCGAGCGTTCCAACTGCGCAATCGACCCTAGAAGCACATGAAAAGCTGCAAATTTTTCATCTGCCGAGGGAACAAACACGAGTCGTGCATTTGTCAAGTAAACGTGTACTTCCTGCAAAAAGTATCAAAATTAGAATTTCTTATCATCGGCCATAATTCTCACATGGGGATAACCGAAGCCAGAAAATGCCTAGAACCCCCACTTAAGAGAGCCCTCAACCATTCAAAATTTGAGGTCTTGAATAGTGCCTTATGCAACCAAACATACTTTAAATTGTGATCTCGATTCGCTTTCAATATCTTCAAGTGTAATTATGCCACTTGATGACAATCCTTCAGGCGGAACCAACGACAAGGACGCCTGCAAACAAGGGATGCAACCAATTACTTAACAATGTCTGGCTGATTCGTGGTACCCAGATATTATTATCCAAATCTATTGAATTTCTACCAAATAAAGCGCATCAAAACGGAAACATACACCATCAAGCATGCCTTGTTGACTCTCAAAGTATTCCAAAATTGGGAACCCAAGACTGTCGATCTTTGCCTTGCGTAGCCTCATTGTGCAGTTTCACAACATTTTGTAAAAAAAATTAATTATTTTCTTCAGGTGATAAATGATTACTGTACTGCAAATTTGGGTCCAAGTTGGCTCTGCTGATGTTTAGTCAACCCATGCAATACCATGGATTCTGCCATGGATGTGATTGACCGCCATTTGAATTTGATTTTATTATTTGGCAATGTAAAGCGATTTTCATATCTGCATATACGTCTTCCGCTGAAGATTGCTTGTGATACTGCCTTGAATACTTGGTTGACATCAAGACTGACCTTATTATCACTCTGATTCCATGGAGAATGAGTATAGCCCGAGCCCAGCGAGCTCTCCTGTGGCTCAGGATTCCAAACTTGAGATTGTACCATCTTTATCTCCTCGGAAAAGTAAGATACATGGAATTGATGTTCACGTATCTTGCATTCCAGCCAGCAGAGGCGAAAATTTTGAAGACAATATTGTCAGACAGGGAAGCACGTGGATTGAATCACCAGGCTCCTTAATCGACAGTCAGATCACGCTAAACAAGCCCACAGGAGACGATTTGGATAACCAAAGATCGTCAAATCAATCAACATCAAGCTGGAGCCGTGATATGAAAAATCAGGGACATATCTTTGGGAAAATTATGACTCCTGTGGCCATTATCAGCTTGTGGATGTTTGGCCTGTTTGCTATTCTAAGTTGGCTTATTCCCAGTGTACTTTGTAAATCTTTCGCAGAGGATCTATCAGTAAGTTTCTGAATGATTCCAATATTACGGAAGTCTGTCCTGTTGATTCGATTGCTGTGCTCAAATATACCTTTAATGCTTGCTAAGCTGCCATCAAACTGATTGGGCCCGGAAACCTGTTCCTTGCAGGGTTCAACGGTTGGACTTTACGAGTGTATATATAATACAGATGGACAATATGGTCATATAAATGGCCGAAAAATATTTTGGCTGGCATTTTGGTCCATACAGTCTGCTTGGGTGGCCATGTTTCCTGGATTTGTTGCCTATGCAATGTTTGGTGAGAAAAATACTTTTCTTGTTATTTGCTTCATTCTCATGGCAGCATTTCAAAATATTCTTTGAATGTCATCAAAGTATTTTGAGTTATTTGAGTTATTTAATTTTCTTGTGAACTCGATGCATCATGTAGGAAAGCATGTGACCAAACTTCAACTCTTTGGAACTGGGTGCACTGCCATTGGATGTTTTGCTGCTGTGCTAGTTACCGCTCTTGCCTACGACATGGCCCTCAATAATTACATTGTAATTGCCACATCTGGTACGTTTTGATATATCCCTATGAATTGGTTTTAATTTTCTTGCACCGGACTGAACACGGACGTCCGCATCACCTGCTACCTACCACTATCAGATCTGAAGTTGAATTTTTGAATTTGCCTTCCCTTCTTCGTTTGCAGCGCTTGGGTCCTTTATCGTTAACATTTTGTGTTCATCTGCTTCTGTAAGGTATACGGAAGATAAGATTATGAAATGGAGATGGATATTTCTGTTCCTATTGGCTGGTCAAGTGAATACCTTGTACCTGTTTGTGATCCCACGTGTTTTGACACTTCGGTCGAGTGATGCACTTGGAGGCATGGCGCTCACCGTTGTTCGTCTCGGTGTGCATCCAGTGATTTGGGGTTCAGTTCTATTCTTTTTTCGTTCTGTACAACGGCATATTGGACATGTGCGTAACATGCAGCAGCTTTGCTTCCTTGTCTGGCCAGTACTGTACTCCACATTATATGGCCGGTTTCTTCTGCTTCAATTGGAAAATGTAGGATCAGTTGTCGTCATGAATTTTCTGATTGCATGCTTTACAATATCCTCCGATCTTATCGAAAGAGGTACTGATGCCCCTTGGGTGTCATTTTTGTATGGGAAAAGGGCCAAGGATGCTCTGAATGCAACAGAGGTAAAGACACAAATGTGCTGGAAACTGACAAAGAAGTTAGCTTTTACGCTCAACAGCAACATCTCAATTTTATAATATTCCATCAAATTTCATGTCATTTAGTCGTATGCTTGTAGGATGTAGATGAGATCGCGCTTGCCCAGAAGCTTGCAATGGTCTCAATGGAATCTGCAAGTATTTTTGCCACTTCGTCTTTGTTTTCATTTGGTGGAATCAGTCCGATTGCGGGACAACCGCCGAATAATGTCAACATTTGGCTCAATGCATTGGCCCAGTTAGCCACAACAGTGATCTTCTCATTTATTGAGCTGATCACTGGCAGCAAATTTCACAAGTATGAATGGAGCAAGGTTTATCCAAAAAGTCTTTGGAAAGTGCTTCTATACGTCTTACCAGTCCTAACGATCGGTGGAAGCAGGTAGGAAACTTTCACAAAGATTTACATCTTCTTTAGAAAGTATAAATAGATATACTTAAGCATGGTACTCGCCTTAACTCCATTTTGCAGGCTCTGTGTGGAGCTCATTCTGTTATTCTGCCCAAAGGTAGACACTAGCTACGGTGTACTGCTGGAGCAATGTGACAAAAGATCCCTTTTCGACGAATTAGATTTGTCATCATTCCTATCCAGACCTCGTGTGCAGGCGGTTGAAGGCCCATGGATAGATTTGGGTGCCCCAGAAATGTAGACATTACATTTGTATCACTTGATATTATACATACAAATACATTGTACAATTCTCCATCTCATGCAATGACCATTTGATATAATACAGTTACTCCACCACCCTAGGTTTCTCTGAATTGAAAGGCCTCTTCTTTCGAAATTGTTTCCGTGGTCGGCTGGGCTTGTTTCCCTGTGTTTCGGTTGCATCCTTGTGAGCAAGTCCATCTCCAGATACACTGGATTTTAAATGAATCTCATGATTAGTATTCTCATCTTTTTGAACGCGCTTAGGTTTGCTTCTGAATTTTCCTTGGCCACGTCGACTATTCTTGGCATTGCGGGAATTTTTCACTCTATCATTTGTCGAGTCATGAGTATCGCCATGAGCCTTAACCGTTACCCAATCATTACCCTGCTCGAAATCGTCGGCAAAATCGTTTGGAGATAGCTTCAGGTTCATGAGTTCATGGTACAAACCGCTTTCTTTATCCCCCCCCGCATGATCTTCCCTACTCTGCTCATATGCCCTCTCTTCCTGTTCCATCTTCACAAGTCTTTCCTCTTCCAATTTCATCGAGATTGCCTTTGATACATCGACTCTTCGCACATACTCATCTCTTGACCAGTTGTGAGTTTCTCTTAATAGTGGTTGCCACGCATGTGCAAGTTTATCCACATGCCCTTTTCCCTTCTTCCCGGAAAGTTTGTGCATCGATAACCCTGGTGGCATACGATCATCTTCAGAAGGACAGAAATCAACAACAATCACGGTGACATCGTCTTTCAAGTTGTCTTTTTTGATAGCCATTGAGAGCAATTTATGGGCCGCATCCGATGATGTCATATCCCGTGTATGGTGAGCTGCTGTCTTTGGGTGGACTGCATCCCACAACCCATCACTTGCGATAAACAGCCGGGCACCATCTGAAGGAATTGTTATTTGAAAGACCTCAGCCATTGCTGCTGTAAGATTTTCTGAGTCTCTATCTCCAATAGTACGACTCATCGCCAAACCCCCGGGCCATACTCGAATCGGACCAGCAGGCTTGCCATCAATGCTAGACGGGGCCACCTCACCTCCGCTAGCTTCAATGCGACTGACTTCGTTCTTGTTATCTTCGAGTCTATGGTTCCCACTTACAGCAAGAACCTCAGATCCTGTATCCAGATAGGCACACGAATCTCCGACATTGGCTACGATAAGTTGCCATCCACAGAGTAGAGCAATCGTTGCTGTTGTTCCACCGTTTGCAAACCTCTTGCATGCTGTTGCATCACACTCCAGGAACGATTTCTCGATAGCGCCTGGAAGTCTTCGAATCAGCTCATTTTGCAATTTCCATTCCATCACATCATCATCACATGTATGGGGTAGTCCCAAAGGCATATCACTAGACAAGGGCGCCTTTTCTTCAACTGGGCAAGGTACAGAGCAATACTCTGCAATGCTCTTGAGTAATGTATGCGAGGCAAACGTTGCAACCTGTCTCCCTCCGTGCCCATCAAATACCCCCCAAGCAGACAAGTTTGTTTTCCCGGTACACATATCTGGTATTTCCCAGGTATTATGAGGCTTCAAAATCCATTTATCCTCCTTCTTTTTTGATCCTTCCTTGGCCAGAGCATCAATGGCCACTGGTCCACCCATTTTACTTTTCGTTTCTATTTCCATGCCAATGCTCAAAACACCATTGCTCCTTGCACATAATTTCCTTGAATCAGACACGGTATCACCGAGCTGAGGAATACAAACACTGTCCTTCTCTCCAGAGACTCTGTCGTGCACAGCCTTGGCCTTTTCATTATTCTTCCCTCTCCTTCTCTGCTTCCCACCAGCAGCCTTGTTTCTCTGCTTTTCATCCTCCCCGACCATCAATACATGCTCAATAAGCTCGATCGATGAATCTGCAGAACTCCCTTCGCTGCGAGCAGCCTCCAGATCAGGAGCAAGCCGTGGAGTATCGGGCACTGCCCCATTACTACCACCACCCCCTTGCTGCTCAGCTACGACAGAGTTATTCTTCTGACCTCTCCGCTGCCCATGCCGTTTCTTCCCATTGGACGTTTTGCTTCCTAGATTATCACCTGACATTTGAGAATCTTGCCCAATTTCCTTCCTCTCCCTCCTTCTCCCTTGCTTCCTTCTGCTGGATATTGCCCCGCCGCTCCTCACGGACAAACCCTCTTGAACCCCACCATCTTGATGCTGATGCCCTTTCACAGGCGTCCGGCAAAGACCTGGCTCCGCCAACGCATCCCTTTGACTCTTCACACCCGTTTCGATACTCTCTGGCTCCATACTTGCCAGCAATGAGAACTGACCTCCGACGCTCATTCCGTTTTCGGATTGACGAACCGCACCAAAATCAAGTCGATCAAAATCGGACAACCACAAAGAAACTGCACCATCAAAATCACGAGCAAACAATCACCCACTTTTGGTATTATTGTACAAACTCCACACCATCATATTCCCTCTCGACAAGCATTTCAACCTTCCACAAACGAGTGGCCTGTACTGGATCCCGCGAGTCGCATCGTCCGTGTCCGCTCCACCCCATACTAGTATGCAGAGTGCTCTGCTTGGATGCACATGCATCCTATTTCTCTCCATCATATTAATAGATATATGTTCCAATCGGACAATCCCAGGCAACTCACATCCAAACCGACCCAAAGAACAACGGACCGAACGCAACCCACGACACCACGTACCTCTCTTTTTTCTTGCTCCGACCACTTGAAGCAGATATATACGTATACGTTTATGTATCACTTTATGTTATATAGATCGAAAGCAACAACCATGCAAAATACCCTGAGATTATTCAGGTTTAGGCCCTAGAAGTGATGATGATGATGACACGACAATCTGGACTCTGGTCCTTCTACCTCGAAATACCAAAAGCGAGACTCAATACTCGGTATTCATTAATTCATAACAGAATATGGAAACATGCAATAAAAAATACAATGCCTCCATCCATCGTGGACCATCTGGTACATACCATACAATACCATCTAGAGACTTCTCCACATGGAGCATGGAACGACGCCATTCCTTCTTTCTTCCTACAGGAAGCAACAGAGGGACAGATCTGTGCTCCATAGAGCGACGTTGCTTGATGGTCATCATCAATTCATGCACCTCATGATCATGATTCAGCCTGACTGAATCAGTCACATGACTGGGCATCCTCTTGTCAAGAGCAGAGTATGGATGTATGCATGTGCACACGGATCCATATGGATCTAGATGGGCAACGCGTTGCCTGTTAACAGGCAGATCTGCATTTACAGACCAAATTTGGTGTTGGTACTGGTATTGGTATTCTTAAAAGAAGATTTGGAAAACCCATGAGTTGGAGAGTGGAGTTCAAAAGGCTACAATGGCGGGTACAAAACAGATGTAAATGAATGAAAATATTTTATTCAGTAGTTTGTATATTTGGGCCTAAATGGTTGATAAAAATGTCTCAGTAGTATGGTTTGCCTGTTCTGGGCGAATGGGGCTCGAGAAGTAGGTTTGCGTTTTGCAAAGTTCACAAAATTAGGAGACTGTGTCAGAGAAGAGATACTTGATAATTATTGGATTGAGATAATCTGATACCAGTCATACAGTAGGATGCGGCAAACGCTTCGGGTGGGTCGACTCGTTCAAAACTGCTTTCAGAAGTCAAGCGATGGTGGTCTTTCGCGAGGGTTTGGGGAAGTCCAGGGCTCTGTTAGGCAATCGATAGAGAATACATGGACAGAGCAAATGAGGATATTTAGGAAGGGGGTGCATGGGGGGTATTCTTGGGGGTCGGGCTCCGCTGCGCATGGAACGAATGCGGGCCCGCATTTACGGTCGAGGTTGTCTGGGCCGGCAGGTCGCGCTGTAAATGGGGAGAGTGGCTCTAGATTGTATAGTTCATTATCTTATGGGAAGAATCATTGGGCGAAGAGGCGTCTGGTGACAGGGGGGTCGGTGGCAGCTGGCTGCCTGGCAGCTGTGTACTTTGGGTTTGCAGGGAGTAATGAGACGAATTGCTACTCGACCGGGGGCTTTAAAAATATAAAATCGGGGACTGTGAATGAATCACAAAAGTATAATTTGTCTGACGGGAAGACTAACGGAATATCGCTGGCAGCGAGAAAGCTATTGAATGTAATAATGCATGAGGTGTACTTGCTTCAGAGGGCTGTATACCTGGGGTTCCTCTTTTTCCCCCTAGTTGCGTTGTCGCCAATGTGCTGGATAGGTGAAAAAAGCAAGCATGCTTGGTTCAAGTTGCTGAAATGGACTTTGGAGAATGCAGGGCCGGCGTTTTTGAAGTGGGGCCAATGGGCTGCAACCAGACCAGACTTGTTTTCACCTGCAGTGTGCGAGACATTGGAGCTGCTTCAAACCCAGGCACCTGTACATGAATATATTCATACTAGAAAAGTGATTGAAAGTTCATTTGGACAGCCCATTGAGAAACTCTTTGTGGAGTTTGAAGAGCAGCCAGTGGCCAGTGGAAGCATAGCACAGGTGCATAGGGCTGTCTTGTCACACGAAGGTTCTATGCGTGCTTGTCTGGGCGATTCTTCAGACTTTTATAGAATATGGTGGCCTTCAACGCGGGATAGAAGGAAAGAGTCGTCGTTCGGTGAAGGCTGTACAGTTGCAGTGAAGGTCAGACATCCAGGAGTGTCTGAAATGATGGAGTGTGATTTTGAACTTATGAATAGAGTGGCTTCATGTTTTGGAAAAATATTTTCGAGTAACTTGCTAGTAGCGCAATTAAAGGAAAGTTTGATGCAATTTGGTGCTCCGATGAGAGATCAGGTTGATCTTCGTTCCGAGGCCCAGTCTCTCGACAGCTTTGCAGAGAATTTTAGATGGTGGAACCGAGTGAGTTTTCCGTTGCCAGCTACAGGACTGACATCTGAAGATGTGTTGGTAGAAAGCTTTGAAGAAGGTGATCATATTAGTACATATCTCGGAAAATCGTGCCCATACAATAGGACGTTGGCAAATTTGGGCATGACTTGCTACTTGAAAATGCTGCTGAATGATAATCTAATTCATGCTGATCTTCATCCTGGCAATATCTTGGTGCATTTGGATACTCCTCCATCTGGATCTTTGCTTGAATTTATTGGCAAGGCGACAGGTTTCAAAATAGAAATCCCTAGAATAGTACTGCTGGACGTTGGTATGACTGCACAACTATCAGAAAATGACCAATCTCATTTGGTGAACTTTTTCGAGAGTTTGACCAGCCTGGATGGTGGGAAAATCGCCGAATGCATTCTGCAGTTTGCGGATAAAGTTGGAGATGCGCCGGCATTCAAACAAGATATGGCAAATCTTTTTGCTGCACTGGATCCAGATCATTTAAGGAAAAACACTCAAGAGGTTATCACTGACATGATGGACTCTATCAGAGAAAGAGGAATTCAGATACCCGGTTCAGTTTCATCTGTGGTCATTACCACCATGGTTCTCGAGGGCTGGTCAACGAAACTTAATCCTGATATTCGCATATTAGAAAGCTTGAAAGAAATGCTGCCAACTGCCTGGGAGGAACGAATGAAAAAAGCAGTTGACAATGTGCTTGGTGATCAAATTTTATCCCTTGTTTGATTATCAGAAAAAAACTTTTTTTAAACGAACAAGAATCCAAACCATTTTTATTATTGAAATACTAAGAATCGGATCAAAACTGTTGTATATTGTACCAATGCATCATGCTCTCTTGCCATGGTGAGAACGCTCTTCCAGCTGTTGAAGATATCGCTTGGCAAATACTTTGAAGTAATAATTTCCACCGTTCCAAATAGAAAAGGCCAAGCACAATAGAAGCGCTGCTGTATGGAGCCAGAAATATTTCCAGAACAAATATGTTGGTAAAAATGATACAAGAGCTGCAAAACCATGGCAGCACAAGTAAATAATTGGCTGCCATGCCTCGGGTACAGACAGCACAAACTTGGCAATAGGGCTCTTACGAGCCTTTTTTGTATCCTTTGGTACCATGAGCTCAAACATAGTCACTCCCCCTCGTTTCTGTATTTGATCTTTAAGGAGTACAAAAGTCAAGAAGTAGTACATAACAACCCACGCAAGGTAAAACAAGATGGGAATCACTACCAGCTGGAAAACATCCGGCTTGGCGTATTCGGATATATCCAAAATACTAGACAACCATCGTTCATCAGGGTACCATCTCAAAGACCAAGCAGTCAGTGCAGGTGATGCATGCATCATTAAAGTCGTCACTTTGTCGACATCATGGAATACCAATGCATTATTCATGGCTAAAATGCTCCACATCAATGGCCCGGCACAGATAGAAAACGCCAACCTTCTCATCACAATATATCCAGGAAAAAAATACACGTGAACGATACCCAGGATATTTCCAAAATAGCAAAGCTCAAACATCAAGTACTGATATCCAATTTTCTTGTATTTGTACCATCTCAACGTGAAGAGCACAATACTTTTAAACGTCCAGTAATGATAGTATTCTTCAGGACATTTCCCCATCAAGTATCCAATCAGTCCAACATTTGCAACCCCAAGGAAGAATGCAATTTTGTCTCGCAGCATGATTGATGCGGGATTCAGCATTTTCTTTTCCAGGGATTCTCCTCTTTGCAATTCCCTTTCTCCGTCCTCAGAACCATCACCTTTAGTTTCTTCTAACACAACTTGTTCAACCTGGCTTTGGAAATTCAAGAACTGAGATACGTCCTCAACTGCGTACTCAATCTTTTTCGAAGTGTCTCTCATTATTTGGGAGAACTTTCTTTGAGGCTCTTGCCTAGGTACAGAAGGCGTTGGTTCCACCTCTGAGGAAGTAACTTCGCTTTCCGTCGCACCAGCCATGTCTAACTTTTCTAAATTTTGCCACTATAATCGACAATGCACTGTACAGAAAAAATTCTATTTTTTTGCGAGAAATTTGACTAATTCGCAAAGTAAACGCTGGCTATCGCTCTTTTAATGGACCTACAAGTAGTAGTATTCCTTTTCTCGAACTTTCAACCGAACGACTCGTGCGAGACAAAACCCTAGCCACAACCACAGTTTGACATCCCGTCCTTCTGATCCCACTGAAATTTGATAATTATCAACTTCTCTTCTTCCTAGCTGACCTTGTTTTTGTGGTTTAAGATCACCGAATCGTGCAAGTCTGTCAGGGCGCTACCGGTAGGTACCTGCACTGCGCCAGTCCCATGATGCCAAGAGCAACTAAAGGGAGATCGACGTCAGAATAATCGCATGTGAACATTTTATTTGGTATTTATTTCTGACTATGTATCTGACAGAGATTTGGGTATCACAAATACAGAGCGGATAGGGAAAATGGCGATAAATAGTTGTCTTGCCATGAATTGCAGCGTAGGAGTCCAAAGTGGTACCCGTAGATATGGGACAAGATGCTGTGCCTGCTCTCGATGGGTTCAAAAATCTTATAATAAATGCAATAGAAATACAGGTGTGGGTGTTGGAGACGGTGAGAGTTGGGTGTATCAACGGTCGTTGACCGTGAGTAGAGGTCCCTCGAATTGCCGTAGCAGAAACAGTCAACATTGCAGCCAAAGGCAGATTTCTGATTTGAGTGCCAAGGCAGGAGGAAATGTGCAATCCATGGATCAAGATTATGAATGCACGGATTTCCATCACAATGGCAATAGTATCGATGAGGCTAGCAATGTGAAGACGTACGATCTGGTCACTTTGAGTAATTTGTGTGTGGATGTGATTGTGCCTTGCGATTCGCTGCCTTCAGCAGAGGAGGAGGAGAGAAAAAACCTGTTAAATTATCTGGCTGAAAACCCGCCGTCCATGTCTTCGTGGGAAGTGGGTGGGAATACGAACACACTGATTGCCGCATCCAGACTGGGAATGACTGTCGGGAGTATTGGGCACGTTGGGCGGGATAGGTTTGGGTATTTTATGCAAGATGTGCTTTCAAAAGAAGGAGTATTTCTGGCGTCTGGCATAGTAGAGGAAGATAGCGAAGTGGCCAAAGGATTTGACACGCTCGTGTGTTTTGTTTTAGTGGACAAGGAATCTGGTGAGCATTCCTTTTGTAGCCGGTATGACTTTGGTCCATGGCCGCTATTTCGTAGCGTTACGACGCTTTCTGAATCGGTGAAAAGTGTACTCTCACGCTCAAAGTCTGTCTTTGTTAATGGATTTGTTTTTGATGAGATGCCAGAGTCCCTTGTGGTATCAGCGGCACGCTATACACAGAGGCATGGTGCATTGGTGTTATTTGATCCTGGTCCAAGATCCTGGACGTTTTGTGAAGGGGATAGGCGACATGCGCTTGAAAGTATGCTCGATGTGGCAGATGTAGTCCTCATGACGGAGGAAGAGGCGGCCGTGGTGGTTGGGACAGATGATGCAGTTGATGCTGCTGAAAGGCTGATGGCTAGGCCAAATGCCCGTGCCCAATGGGTCGTGATCAAACGTGGCTCAAAAGGTGCCGTTCTGGGGGAAAAAGCAACTGGAAAATTGTATCATCAAGATGGTTACACTGTTAACGTGAAGGATACGGTGGGATGTGGGGATAGCTTTGCCGCAGCAATTGCACTTGGCTGTACCCACAGCAAGGATGTGGCTGCTACACTCGCATTGGCTGGTGCGGTGGGAGCAGCGACCGCCATGGGAACAGGAGCTGGGAGAAATGTGGCAACTATTGACAAGGTATCTAATATTTTGAAGACAAATGCTTCTAGTACGCCTAGAGAGGTGACGGATGCTGCATGGAATATTGTGCTAGAAGCTTGTAGCATTTCTGATGAGGCATCCAATCCTAGTGTATAAGTGTTACTCGGACGTAATGATGACGCGTTTTGTATGTTATTACCTTTTAGCAGCCGCATAATATATATTTATTGACTCTTGTTTACATCATCACAGGTTTGCGTGGTACTCACATGATATCATGGCATTTTGTGATTTTTCTCTATTAAACGGACATAAACCCCCTGGACACTACGATTTACCTCTGGGTTGCATCAAGAATTGCTCCCGTTTCTTTTCCGACTGCTCACTTTGCGTCAATACTGCCCATGCACATCTCCAGCTGCTTGAGTTCTTCGGATATCTGGTGAAGACTGGACTGGAATGCTGTGTTTGGTTCTCCTTTATCATGCTCGTGAAATCCAGTCACATCTTCCACTACAATCTTGGATTCCTTCTCTTCCAATACTTTATGACGCTCTAATACAGTATCTCTGTAGTCATCGTCTGGCATCCGATTCATCGCAAGCAGCCTGGATTGCCGTCGCTCTATCGAACACATCTTTTTGCGCAGTTCTGTCAGAAATGCTTGTTTGTTCATGGCATCTACCTTGCTCCTTTTCTCAGACTCCTCCAGCATGCTTTGCAGTCTTCGTGCTTTGCCTTCGAGAGCATCTGCTCTTTGCTTCAAACGATCTTGCGCTGATTTGTTGACAAGCCTCAGCTTCAGTAGCTCGTCTCTATCTTCTAAGAAACGAAGAAGAACTGCTTTGGCCCCATCATTCACCTTTGGAGCTGCGCCAACCGTTGTGGCTCGGCCCTGATGCTTCGAGGAGCCACCAAAAAGGCTGGAACTCTGTATTGTTTTTTCTGAATGGCTGCTATGGTCCATCCCTGGAAGTTTTTCTTGTCCGGCATCGCCATCTCGCATTGCCATGCTGACAAAGTCCTCTCCAAACAGCTCTTTACCATACTGGGCCAGCCTTTTCTGGAAGTCTTCAAGGCCTTTCTCGACCCTTTCTATGTTCATCTGCTCCAAGCCAACATACTGTTGTTCCATTAGATGTCTTTTCTGTAGCTAAGTCTTTGACACCGCGTGGTATCGATGGAGGAATCAATCGAGATGAAATCCCGTCAGCCGCTATTTCCCTTCTTTGTTCAGTACTGACAGATGTTATCAAGACGTGTCCAGCAAGGCTCCCAAGCCATACCTTTTCAGAGTAAACTCTCTTTACTATCCTGAGGTATTACTCTTCCCTGTGATTTCAAATACGTTCAACGTGCTCGTTCCATTGGTGATTCAACCAGGGGCAAAAACGAACACAATTGACCCAGTCAAGGGTCTTGGCTTTGAATCCCGCGCTCGCCAACCGCATTACGGTCAACGCTACAACATGCAGAGGGTGCGTATTTTCTCAAATTTCGAAGATTTGTTCCTCAAGATATTGTTTTTAATTACCGAGGAAAGACTGATCACATGGATTCTGTGTCTTAAAGGATAAGACTGGTGCCTAAAGAATAGGCTGGCAGGATGGACTCCACTGCTACTTGGAACCTACATCTGAGAAAGGCCTCGATTCTGACATGGATATCCCCAGTGATAGTACTATTTTTTATACTTATTTTATTAAATGCCTTAGTCTGGGGCCATAGGGTGAAAAATTGGAAGGAATACCAGCAGGTGTCTATTCCAGAAATTGAGGACGGCTGGTTTCAGTGCATCAAAGATATTCAAGAAGAGATCGAGACATTATACGCCGATTTATTTAAAGAGAGGAGATTTCTAGAAAACGATGTAATATATATAGATCCTGCGCAGCACGGGAACTTGGGAGATGCTTTTATTGTGGAAGGGACTCACAGACTGTTGACAAGATTTGGTCTCTCTCCACACAACATTTACACCTGTAGGGAATCCCAAGCACTCCTTCGAGGTCAATGTGATTATAATCCATGGTTAAAGAAGGATAAATTTATTGCTATTTGGCACGGAGGAGGCAATTGGGGTGATGGCTGGGATTTTGTTCAGCGACCTAGATTGAAAAGTGTCAAGAAACTGATATTACAATCAAATGCAACAGTCATAAGTTTCCCGCAAAGTATTTACTACGTGAAAGAGAAAATACAAAGTGAAGACGCCAAAAATTTGAATCAATGGATCGAATCAACAGATACGTCATCAAAGCTTGTTCTCTCATTTAGGCAAGAGAACCAAATAGACTTGGCCAAATCTTTGTATCCTCGGGCTGATGTCCGACTTGTTCCTGATATTGCGTTTATGATTGGTCCTCTTTTAACTCCCAAAAAGATTTGGACATCAAGCGAAGATAGTCTTGATGTTCCTTCTGTTGATATTTTGTTTCTTCTCCGAACAGACAAGGAATCTTCAAGGGGTGGCATAAGTGTAGACATGGCTCTAGATATCCTGCAACGAAAGTCACCGGAGCTTGGACCGACTCTAGAGAATTTGAAGTACAAAGTGGCCGATTGGGGGGCTTATAAAGATGTATATCCAGTAAAGAAATTGAAAGAGGCCGATGCCATGCTCAAGGTGGAAGGTGCTAGAAATCTCCTGGCACTTGGAAAAGTCATTGTGAGTGACAGACTTCATTGCTCAATTTTGGCATTATTGATGCACAAACCTCATGTATTCATAGAACAGAGCTACGGAAAGATCTCGAATACAAGAAATACAGCATTTCGTGTATCAGATCATTGCACGAATCGCAATTTAAAGTTTCAACAAGCATCCGATCTAGTCGATGCTATAGACTCAGCTATCAAGTTTTTATAATGGTGCAATCGAGTTTCAAAATCAAGCTAGTGTCCAATATTATACTATATTAAATAAATATAAAATGTGCTACATCAGCAAATATCATATCAAACTCCATCAACTTACTGCATCAGCTCTTGTATAGCCATAATCCCACCATGGCTAATGCAGTCCCACTAACCAGGTGGTGATTGAAGTTCTTATCAATCATGACTGCACTGACTAATATCACCACTCCTCTTTTCAAAATATTAAATATCGCATGAGTTGAGACCGAACATTGTTGGAGCACTGTCATTGAAAATGTATTATATAGAAGGAATGTAAATGCTGCCATCATGGTGTCAAGATATGCAGTATGCTTTGTCGAGCTTGTGAAAACTGAACGCACGTGTTCAACCCAAGGGAGCCGTATAACTGGAGATGCGTTCAAAGAACTTATTATCAAGGCTCCAACCAAAGAACTGATGAAAGAAATGACAAAAAATAATTGAATCCCACTCATTACCAGATCCTCCTTGACTGGTTTGCTCACCATCTTCTTTATCAGAACATTACGCAACGGAAACAAGAGGCTGCTCATCAGAGCAGCTGCAATCCCATAATATGCACTGATTTTATTGCTGTACGATGCCGTAGCAACCCCCAAGGTTATCAAGACCATTCCTGCAAAGCGCTTTGAACTCAGTGCTGATTCCGGGGAGATGACATACGAATAAAAGCTCGTAATCACTGGCTCTGAGGCCTTGATCAGGTGTGTTATGCTCACACTACCCAACGAAAAGCTTAAATTAGTTGCGAATACCCCTAAGAAATTCAATAAACCGACGCCAAGTATAAAATTTCTCCAACGTTTTGATTTGCCACTGCTCCAAAGAATCTGAAAAAGCCCAGTGTACGGTCCACCCTTGTGTGTGCGGCACCTGTGGATAATTTCTTGGATATAAGACGCTCCCAGACCTCCTATACCAGTGAGAAGAAGCTGCGCAAAAGATAAGGCAATTGCTCCCTGAAGAATAATCGCGACGCTAGAAGAGGAAATACTTGCAGAGTTCAGCAGGTGCTTGGAGCTTATTCCGTTCCACGTGCTTGAACCATACCTGCGGTTATAGAGAAAATGCTTGAAGAGATACATGATAAATTAATGGAAAATAAGATATAATGTAGAAGAATCAACAAGAGGTAGAACTGCAAAAAATATAAAGCAAGTGTAAAAATAGCTGCTAAGAACTTACCAGAGCAATAGAAATAGTGCCAACTTGCATTTTCCAAACAGCGAAGTACTGTCTCCAATCATATTATCACAATACAATATAAAAATATGATCTGTTGGAGTGATTCCGATCGGTACAGCCCGAAACAGACAATAGTCTAGGCGATAATGGCAAGGTTGACCAGCGCGTCAACGCCTACACGAGACTGTTCGAGTTAGATTTCGAGCATTTCCTCCTATCCTATCAATCCAAGTACATGTCAGATTTTAAATTGATACATAGGAGCATTTTTGAACTCATTAGACTAGATGCTCTCTTCTCTGCTTCGCCAGTGGAGTGCAGGGATTCAGCTGCTCTAACGAAAATTCTACGGCTGGAGGCGTCCGATCTAGGAAGCCCCTCATGCGGCGACCGATTGTGATGAACCCGGTGAAGACTGGAAATTGAAGACCCATGATTATCTCATATAAGCAACAAGGGTACGCTCCAAACGTGTTACATTCTTCATAATTTAGAAAAATAGTATACAATAGCCCAATAAATCGATCAATTGCAAGAGTCAAAAACTCCATGCAAGTCAAAAACTCCGACAGCATCCATGACATCATTATGATATTGCTTTAGAAACGCAACAATATTGCATCGAAATTTTTGTATCAATGATGCCCCCGGGTTCGAAGGAGGTTCTTTCCAGTTAAAACCGTACAGCCTACGTTGCATATTTTCTTCCTCAACGGTGAAAAATATTTTATCCAGCCCACTGAAACGGTTGTTATCCTTACCAGATCCACCGCCTGGAAGGTGTAAACTTTGGACCATGATCACCGTAACGCCCATTGAAGACGCTGGCAGTGCAGAATGCAGCCTCGAGGTGACAACTACTTTTGCAGAGCTGTAGCTCTGGAGCATCTGGAATGCTTTGACGAATCGCACCTTACCCCTGAGGACATCCGTATCACCTTCTAGGCGGTGGGACACCCTGCATGCTGCATTCCGCTTCACATGCTCTGGCAGCTGCGCGTACGCATTATCTGAGATATCGACGAACAAGTAGTCACAATCTGGGGTTCTTGATTCGCTATTCTTTATACGATACGTGGTCAAGGTCATGCAGCCGCTGAAGAATGTTCTCACTCCATTACTTGACAGAAAAGTCTCTGTAGACGTGTCCCTTGCTCCCACCAAGGCACCATTGGCTGTCAAATACTTGAGTGACGAATTGCTTGCAAATACGTGAAAGACTGACGGTTCTATATGCATAGCCAATGAAATTGGATCGATGGATTTGCTCGGGGGCCAGGGCATATTTTTCGAGCCATACCAGCCATTCATAAACGTTTTTACTCCCCTTTCAGGGAATTTATCCAGCAAAGCCGAATTCAGGTTGTCTCTCTCCACATGAGCGTCCACATACGGGAGCCAACTTGCACTAGCAAGACTTTGGATCTCGTCACCTACGTTTGCGACAATCTTTGATGGATACGGCTGGTTGTTTCTAACCCTGATATCGTACCATAACACAGCATAGTGCTTCCTCACTTCTGATGTATGTACTATATCTGCATATACAAGAGGAATCGATCAATAACCAAGACAACTCATGTGATTATTTCGATTTTTTTATTCCACGCACCTTGGAAATATTTATAGTATCTAAAGTTCGATTGTTTTGGTGCAAAAATACTCCTTTGCGCAAGTTCACTACAGGATGCATCTCCATCAATATTCACTTTTCTAAGACAGTTACTCTCAATGCCGCTCATGAAGTTTTCCATCAGTTTTAAAACGCGTTCATCCTTTGCATTCGCAAAAATAGTAAAATCATTTGCATCAAGTGATTCTCCGAACCAATAAATGCTTGTTTTAGAGAGATGCGTCTCTGGAATCTCTTGGATCATTTTCGATGCAGACGGAACTAGTAGACCCCCATGCCTGTACAAAATATTCAATTTCAATGCTATACTGAAGATTTCTGGAAATGCGTCTCCCATGAGAATTTTATAAAGTTGTAATTTCGAGAAAAATCCTTGTAGAGGAGTTGGATCCTTCATACGATATCTCAAAAATGTATTCTTATAAGCAATCAATGGATATCCAACCTTGGAAACCTGCTCATAGCACGTGCTGCTGGCACAGTACACAATACCCGGTCTTCCATGGCAATATTGAACCAACGAATCTACGAGCTCCATGGGTATAGGATCAAAAGATGACCAAAGCAGGAGCCATAGAGGGTATTCGTAGGAGCTCCATGTGCTGTAACCCCTTGACCATGGGTACCAAGGCTTTCTATTTTGCCCTGCAAAATGGATAATTTTGCCAGCATTTCTTTCCGGATCCTGCCCATCAAATATATTGAATTCCCGAACCATTTTGCTATACTTATCTTTTGTGTATGCCACAAGAATGACTTGGTCGTTCACCCCAAACGATCTGGAGACTACAACAGCATATCTGGAAAATCCGAATTCATTCATACGAGTCAGATTGAGCACCAAAACTCCAGCATTAAATCCCCGATCAATACCTCCAAGTCCCAATATACGTATAGTTTGTCCATCACACCAATTTCTCACGTTAGATTGAAAACTTTCCCGCCCACACACACCAGGTACAGACTCGTCAAAGCCTGGACACATTTCCAGGACCACAGCCTTGCTCAATTCCAACTCATCAGCCAGAACAATGTCGACATCCAAGTATAAAATTGTTTCAGCAACCCCAGACATCAAACTCGGAAGCAATAGGCGCGACATGGTAGCAATAGGCACATGCTTCAAGATCCCCCGTTGCTCAGTTTCGTATTTGAAAAACGAATCCAGCGTATTCTCAGAGAGCAGAAGCACATGCACAGGAGTAGGCAATCCTTGCTGATTCAAAAATGCACACATCCTCTCTATCTGGTAAAACTCGATACCTGTCGCCATCAGCAGTATTTCTGTATTATTATTCGATCTATCGGACACCATGTTCAAGTACGCTGGCATAAGGTGCATCACAGATGCATCAATCGAGGTGACCACAAGCAGACGATGTTCTAGATCAAAGCCATTCCCCATACAGTGTACCATGGTCCCTTCTATTTCCTCCGGGATCTTTGGATCGAAGAATTTCAATCTACCTAGATCTGATTTAAATACTTTGTTCCGCATACAATTGATTCGCTCCACTGCAGCCGAGCTCAACTGACCTAGGGGTCGCACCCAGGCCTCATGCTGCACCTTTTGATCAGAATCCTTGGAACTCTCAGAATGCTCCTGCCACAGGACCTGGCTGCTTGTATCATTCAGTATAGCGGCCACAGGGTTGGTCACGATTTGCACCATTCTCGATCCGAATGCATACTTTCTCACATCCTGACTGAGCATCGACACGCACGAGAGGATAAACACCACCTGAACAAGCAGAATGCTTGCCAGCAACGTCCTCTTCAAGCAAGGTCTGGCCGACCAGTCCATCTTCACCATCAGACCCGCGGATACGAATTTACTAGCCTGTATCATATTCTATTCATTAAATAATTCAATAAATGCCCTAACAATCATAAGAATTGGAAGTCTCCTGCTTACACCAGACCCTGTTACATCGGTCAATTGACCAAAAGTGCTTTTTGCGTTGACCTAAGACTCACAAGACTGGACAACTCTTACCCAGTGAATGACCATTCAGCAGGTTTTATTTCATCTATACTACAATTAAAAAGAATTGCAATATGTACCCCAACCTTGGAGCCCGCCAATTGTTATCCCCCCTCATATAGTTGCCACCTTGGAACTGCTGCATGCAGTACTGCCAATGCATATATTTGGGCACTGACCATGGAATTTTCAGTATATTTATTACTGTAGGTATTATTTATTTTGTAGTCTGTGTATATATGGTATTAAAACATGTTCAAGAAGAATATATCGATATCAAAAACTCACATTTTGGGTGGTAAAGATGTGAAAAACTTGATGAAAAAACTGCTAAAACGGTATGAGGCAAGGGACCTGACACAAGAACTCTTGGCGTTGCTGTTTCCGCCAAAGACGAGCGTGACGATGGCTAAGCTGTCGAATAGATCGGTGGTGTATCTAAATGAGGAAGGGAATCCAATGTTCTTTGATCCAAGTGGTCACGGCGACTCTTTATTCCCAACGGTACGCTGTCCGTTGTTGCTTGTGTCTTGTGTGGCAGAGTGTGCAATTGTAGATTGATTTTACTTTTACTAATAATTCTAGTGAATCACATGCGTTATTAGTATAGCACCTACGTCAATTGTAGGTGTATGCACTGGAGAAGGTGCCAGGCTTGGTGGAATCAATCGCTACATGGTCCATGGTGTCGAGCAAACTGATATCGGGGGCTGACTTGTTTCTGCAAGGTATCGTTGAGGGAGATGGCATGGGTTCTTTTCTGGAGGGAAGTGTTCGTGGGGTAAAAGTGCCGGGGAATCCAGTTCCTTTCTGTATAGGGAAAATGGCTGTGAGCCTTGGTCAAGCCAAAGAGAGTGGGATGAAGGGTAAAGGGCTAGCGGTTTTGCATTGTTATGGGGACTTGCTGTGGGATATGGGGGATGGAAAGGATCCGAATGAAGGATTTCGTGGAAATGAAGTGATTGAAATTGAACCGTTGGGATCTAGTTGTGCTACTACTGGAGTGGGAACGGATTCTCGGGATGGGGACATGCAAGATCCAAAAAGTGATGCTGTTGTGGATGAGTTGAGTAGGTACACGCTGCAAGATAGCAATAATGACAATGGCAACAGAGATGCAGCAAAAATGGAAAAAGTAGATGAGAATGCTACTACCAGTGTAATAGTAGAAAAAGAAGAGGATACATCGCTGAGAGATCAAGTTATGTGGTCAGCAGCACTGGGTGCCCTGGTGAAACTGACAAACAAGATGTTGCCACTGCCAATAGCAGATTTTTATTCAAGGTACATGGCGCCGTTGAGGCCAGCGGATTTTGCATTTGACTTTAAAAAGTCAAAATTCAAAAAGTTGAGCAAATTGTTGGAGGCACTGGCGCAGGAAGATGTAGTATCTCTGAAGCAGATTAGGAAAGAGACTCATATTGTTTCTATCCATCATGACCATGAATTATTGAAAGGCTGGGTCCCACATTCTATGCTGGTTGCAAGTTCAAAGAAAGCTAAAGTCGATGATCCAGCCATTGATATTGCTTTGTTGTTCAAGCCGAGATCTAGTCTTCGAAAGACGGTGTTTCGTTGTGAGGATAAAGATGCACTGTTTGATGCTGAAATGGCGCGACAAGCACTGTTTGAGTACTGCAAGGCCACTTGTTCCACTTCTCAATCCTCCAAAGTATCTATTGATCAGTTCTTAGCATCAGAACTTTTTGAAAAGAATAAAAGACCGAGTGAATCCGATTTAATCTCAATGGAGGCTCTGCAAACTCGCTTTCTGAACAATTTGCAACCATGGCATCATTTGAAAAGAAGATTGTCTAATGGGAACACGGTGGAATTGCTGAACAAGGGAGAAGTAAAGCCGATGGTAGTGATGGCCGAGAAAAGACAAGGGAGACAAATAACATGTGTTGTAGGCGCTGAACGTTTTGGCTACAAATTGTCCTCGTTGGCGGAAATCCTGCAAAAACGAATGAAGACTGCATGTTTTATTTCTGACTTGCCTGGGAAAGGTACCAAAGGACAGGAACTGACTTTGGCAGGAGATTGGTTGTCAAAACAGGGCAAATTTAATTTATTGAATTTCTTTAAAGAGGAAGGGTTTTCCTCAGAGTATATAGAGGTGACAAATAAGTTAAAGAAATAAAGTATCAACGTATGTAAAAGTGTGCTTCACAAAGTAGATATTATTTGAAGGTCTAATCCAAGGTAAGAGTCACTGATGAGATGGACAATAGGCGCTGTCTTGCCTTCTCTGAGCCTTTGCAAGAAAGTGGAGTCGTGGAGCTGCAGACTGTAGCTTGCTTTTGAGCCAAAAGAGACTCTTTTCAGAGCCAAAACCTCATTTGCAATAGGATTTACTGCACAGCACCACCAGCCTTCCTCCTTGATTTTAGGGAAACAAGGAGTTAATGCCCTAGGTGATTTTGTGGTGTACTTGGATGCTTTAGTCATTCTAGTGACATTAACTGTGATTTTAGTCTCCCCGTGCACAAAGGTTGCGCTGGCCTCTATGTTTGGAAGTCTCTCAAGGACAGTAAGAAGATCCTCTGCTTTTCGAGGTCCAATTATTTTTCGAGTTAAAACTTCCACCGATTTCTTGTCTTTTGCGTATTTCGAGACCAGTGCTTTCAAATTAGGTATCTTCAGTCCGTGGGATAATTTCTTGGCTTGTTCTTCACTGGACACATGAGGGAGCTGCATCAGATCACTTGCATCGTCCCATCTTCCTTGCATGATGCATTGAATTGCCTTCATAGTGGATAAGCAGCTTGGCCACCAACCATTTTCCGCAGTTATATCAATAATAGCCTGCATTATTCGCATTGAATTTTCGAGAACAGATCTTGTATCAGTCACATAGTCTGATATTGGCAGTGGTACTCTTCCAAGATGGGCCTGGAGCAAAAGGTAAGCCTTGCAACTTGGCTTGTCTGCGGAAGGAAAATGGAAAAAAGTCAAAACGGCAAATTTTATTGATTTTATTATTATTTCACATACCAACTGCATGTAAAGGTGGTGGGAATCTGACTTGAGGAAGCATGGCAGCATTCAAGGTGTCTTCATTGTGTCTGACTGGAAGTTCATCATACTCAGATGCACTGCACAAGACCTCGAAAATATCTTTAATTTGCATCTCAGAAACGAGGGAACTATTGAATTTATTTATGGTTTGATAATGAAGATAATATAAAGAAGCAATCTTTCCCGAGAAAGTGGCCACAAGTTCATCATCTACACTCTCCAAACAGCCAGAAATCTCCAACTCGTCCAAGTTCTTCTGGACCATTTCTGAAAGGTATACCGACACAGCATCGGGATCTGTACATTCAAGCTTATAATAAGACGGGTTCTGGAGCAGGCGGCGCATGAAGAATGTCCAATTGAGATAATCAATGCAATCTTGTTTACTGTGGATTGTGCCTCCAGCAATTTCTGCATTCAAATGATCTGCGAGCTGGGAAGGAAGAGAGCTCTCCACTGGAAACGGCTCATACAAGAATTTCTTATAGAATGACTTTTTAGGTTCGTATACCATAATCACTGCAACGCCATGATCGTCATACTGCGGTCTCCCTGCTCTTCCCATCATCTGGAGAATGTCTGTTATTGGATAGTCAACATATCTTCTGCAATTGAGGTTGAAACATATGAGAATCGGACAAATGTCTAGCTTGTACTTTCAAGGTATAATAGACAGCACAAACCGTACTTTGTCGGAGCATCATAGTACTCAGTCCCCTTGACAATCACCAAGTGAGCAGGTGTATTCACTCCCCAAGCAAGAGTGGAGGTTGCCACCAATACTTGAATTTTCCCGGCAACAAACAAGCGCTCCACTAAATTTCGATCATTATCTGATAACCCAGCATGATGAATTCCAACTCCAAACTGTAGAGTATGGCGCAAGCTTGAATCCTGCAAAATGGCTCTAACAAGTCAGTTCAAATGTGCCTTGCAGCCAAGCTTATCATTCAAATACTGGCCACTTACGCTCACATCCATCAGTAGAGGTTCAATCTCATACTCTTCCATCCTTAGAAACACTCGAGGCCTCCCATCAGCTGCAGCATACGTTATCAGATCTAGAGCTGTGAGCCGTGTCTGTCGTCTTGAGGCCACAAAAATCAACACTGGCTTGCTAGGAGAATGGGTCTGTATCGCTGCATATGATGGCTTGTTCATAGTTGCCATTCTAGGACAGTAAAATTTCCCTGGGTATCCTTGAATGTGGCATTCCAACGGAACTGGTCTGACGCTGGGTTTGAAATTGAATAGTCCTTTCTGCCCTACCCCAAGCCAGTCTGCCAAATCTGGGGCATTGGCTAGTGCAGTGGACAATCCAACAAATCTAATCGCATTACCAGTTTGACAAGAAATATAGCGCATTCTACTGACAATGACCTCTAGTACAGGTCCTCTGTCCGCGCCCAGAAGATGAATTTCGTCCATGATGATCAGTCCAACTGACTGAACATAAGCTCTGTTCTGCCAGTTTCTTGAAATGCCGTCCCACTTCTCTGGCGTTGTCACGATGATATCAGCAGAGAGTAGACCTCTCATATCAGGAGTTCTATCACCAGTCATTTCTACAATACGTATTCCAAGTTTCTTCGCCAATCCTTGGCCCCAATCTTTCATCCTCTCACGCACTAAGGCCTGGAGTATCAGCCACAATAACGCATTAGTATCAGTTTAAACATTGTATTTTGCTAAGTTGTAAATTTGAACAACCTCCATACCTTCAGTGGTGCAATAAAAACAACTTTTTTTCCGGGGTGTGCATTTTGTATCCTTAAGATAGTCAACTCAGCACTAATGGTCTTTCCACTGCCAGTTGGGGCACCCAACAAGATATTCTCATCTGTGTAATATAACGTGTGAAAGGCCTGTGTCTGTATCGGATTGAAATGAGAAAATCTATACATTCCTTCATAAATGTCATTATTCAACACTGATTTCGGTAAAGGTTGCAGATCAAGAAGCTCCGTATGAGGTGGATATCTTTGAGGCAGCAAAAGACCCTTAAACGACAGTGCGACAAATGTTTCACATCCAAGCCAACTGTCAGAAACAGCCCTCACATAGTATTGGGATGGCAGCGGTTCCATCACCGGTACCGCAAATGTCATATTCTGCTTTCCTTTTTCTTTCCACATTTGTTTAGTCAGAGCCCACACCTCTGAATGATATATCCTCTCATTATCTGAATCTTCAACCCAAATTATCCAGCGCAATGCAGAACCATGGACTGAATCTCGCCATTTAAAATCTGGATGAATTTCCAACTGGATACGAAGGACTGTGCGAGTGATTGGCATTATGGATGCCTGGATTTCAAGCATAGGCAGCTGAGACAAGGCTGCGACAACCTTGTTTCCTGCTGCTGGATGCCTCAAGGCTGCACCAATTTCATCAGCTTTCATTTCTTTCAAGTGCAAAATATCCAAATTCAACTTCTCCAACTTTTGCACGATATCTCGTTTCAGAAATTCCTCAAATTGCCAAAGAGGATGTTGCTGTGGCCACAGATTCCATTCAATAGATTTAGCAATCGAAAGGCAAGTTTCTGCCGCAGAGGGCCAGCTTTTGTTCATGCAAATCTCATATAGTGCTCTTGCCAACCTTGGTGCATTTTGAGACACATAGTTCAAGTCAGCAATAAGACTAAAAGACTCAACTCTTGACCTAGAAATAAATGCTTGCAGCAATATGTTTGCCTTGCCATGCTTTGTCTCAGGGCCACCTCTTGGCTGGAATGAGCAAGTTCTATACAGATCATCCAGCTCTGGAAGCTCCTCATCTCGTACATTTAAATTTTCAAACTCTGAAGACTTTGATATCATATACAAAATATCTTCTTCGTTCATATGAGGTTTCAACAGCTCGTTATACGTTTCGATTGATGCTTGTCGGATATAAAAATGAGACGAAACTCTCCCCATTTCTGCTGTATAGATATTGCCACTCTTTTCGTCAAAACGAACCATTCTGGACCGGTCAAGCAGCCTGGCAGCCTCTGAGATTAGCCTTGATCTATATGATACTAGCTGAGGATCCATGGCAAGTTCCTCCCATCCAATTCCATATGCCAACGGATTTCTCCTCATCCGAACAAATAAGTATGTATAACCCAGCCAAATCACCCCTTCTTTCACATTGGTCACAGTACCAAGGACAACCTCTGCATTAAGATGATCTGCAAGCTGCTCTGTAAACTTTGACTCAATTGGTACAGAATGAGATATCATGCCAAGATAGTGAGCGAGCCTATCATGCGAGGTGATGATCGATGCTTCACCAGAGTCTTGGAACTGAGGTCTACCTGCTCTGCCAAAAATTTGTTGAACATCAAGCATCCCAAGATCAGTGAATCCTCCTTTCTGCGGATTATAAATGCTAGTTCCTTTTATTATAACGGTATGGGCCGGCAAATTCACACCCCAAGCCAATGTCGCTGTGCAGCATAATACTTTAATGATACCCTGGGAGAAAAGTCTTTCAACCATGGTGCGATCAGAGCGAAGCATGCCAGCATGGTGAATCCCTAGCCCACTCTCGAAAACTTCAGCCAGTTCTTTATTCTTGGATTTTTTTGCGTCTTTTGAAGCCAGAGAGTACATTGGATGATCAGTACAAATAAAGTCGGCCGTGTCGCCATTCTGCTGTGCCTTCATAGCTAGCATTCTAGCACTTTTACCAGTATCTTTACGGGAGTGGACAAAAACCATAGCCTGATGTCCTTTCCGTATTGAATCCAACACTTTTTGATAGCAGACTTCATCCATGACAGTTTGTCTGGCAAAGTAATTTTTCTCAGAAACCCCAACAAATGACGTCTCTAAAGGAACAGGCCTGTATGATGCATCAAAGTAAAACAGACCACTTGCTGTATTAACACCAAGAAACACTGCCACGTCCTGATGGTTGGGCAATGTTGCTGACAGCCCAATAATTCGAATCATTGACTGCGATGTTTCCACTTGCCTAGTCGTCCTAGCGACCAGAGTCTCGATTACAGAGCCTCTGTCGTCATTCAGCAAATGGACTTCGTCAATAATGATCAGCTTTACCTTGGCAGCTATGGACACCTCGCCTCCTTTTCTCGTAATCACATCCCACTTTTCGGGAGTCGTCACAATCATTTGACATTCTTCCATTTCCCTTTTGCTAAGTTGCATGTCTCCAGTCAGTTCTCTGACAGTTAATCCTAAAGGATCTAGTCTTTTGGAGAAACTATTTGTAACTTCAGAGGCGAGTGCCTTCATTGGCGCAACATATACAATTTTAAAATTATCAACATCGATGTTTTCATCAATAATATGTTGAGATATTTCCCTCAATACAGACAACATAGCAATGTTGGTTTTCCCTGCGCCAGTGGGTGCACAAACAAGCAAATTTTCATTGCTGTTAAAAGCCGCAGGAAATATTTTCGACTGAATCCTATTAAGCTTCGTATACCCTTCGAACGCTAACTGTGCCCATTCTGGAAGTTCGCGTATCAGCACATGCTTTTCATCTGGTGGAATGGGTCCAGTAGGAACAGCAGGAACCTTGACCTCTTCATATCCCTTGTGCACTTTTCGCTGAGTCCCAATTGGCAGACTTCCCTTCTGCCCAGATTCGCCACTACCAAGAGTAAATTCGATTCCATTCCCCAGAACAAGCTTCTTAGAAGCCTCTTCCTTCTCTCTCTCCATGCAAAGAAGAATTCCTATTCCATTTCTTGATAGCCAATCTACTTCCGACTCGTCTCCTGCACTCTTGGCCTCCAGACCACCACCTTGGGATCGCTTGTTTTTTTTCCTTTCAGCCTTCCTTTCAGCCTTCAGCATTGCCTTTTCGGACTCTGACATTACGGTTATCGAAGGTCCATAGCTCGGGGCGGGCTGCATAGGATTGCTCTCGGCCTCCTCCTCTTTTCGACATTGCCCAATCAACTGAAGGATATTGGCTACAAAGTTTTTGCGCTGCAGCAATAGTTGCTCAGCATGCTCAAAAACACCATCCCCTAGAAGATCAAACAATTCAGACGCTACAACATCATCAGATGTCTCTTTCGAAAGCAAAATCAGCGCGATACGCGTAAGAATCCCCTCATCAACCCTCTCATCCCATGGCAAGACCCGAGAAACCCATGACTGCAGCCATCGAGCACCAACATCCCGATTTGCCACAACACCTTTGGCTCCACCCAGCGCCTCAAACTCCGCCTGAGCAACCTGATCTGCACTTATGGTTACATTTCTTTTTGATTTGCCATCCTCTTCTTCTTTACCTTGATCTAAGGCTTGCCAGTACATGCCCACATCCCATGGAGCGATGGCCACCCCCCCGCATATCCTTGATACAACTGATGAAGCAGAGGGCACACTAGTCTTCCATGTTGCCACCTTTTTCTTCTCGTGCTTCACTTTACAAATACTACCATCAGTAGTCTCAAGGCGTGGAATTCTATCTTGTTGACCATCATTCGTCACCTCAAACTGATCAAGCAGCGCCCCTACAGCACTCCCAACAACAATCTGATGCTTCCCTAAGCGCTCCCTCAATGCAGATTCAACCTCCCTCTTCACCACATCTCTTCCCATACCCACATTCTTTCCTTTCCTCACCACATCTGCAATAACTTGCCAACACTCAATTGCAGCGTCCACACACATATTCCGAGCGCTCACATCGTTCCCCAGCATTTCCACCACAATCTGCAAAAACTTTTCCAACCCCTTTCTTTCCTCTTTTCTCAGCCTGCCTTCTCCATACACAGCTTCACCCAGCAAATCGATAAACCGACGTCTCCCCTGATCATCATCAACATCACCGCCATGCAATCCTTTTTTTCCATTTCTTGCACCAGTTCTTCCACTTTTAAATCTACGACTCCCCTGCCACGTCACATCATCTACCTGCATCATTCTTGCACCACCATCCTTTTCTGCTCTCAGTCGATTCGTCAATCTGGGAGGCTGCATAAAACAGAACAGTATTACTATATCTATAAAAAAGCAACAAAATGCTTATAATTACTTATAATTCTCACGTACACATTGACCTTCACCGATTAGAAACACGTTCCCTTCTGTCTTCATGGTCAATTTTAAAATTTTCACACGACTTCTACAGTAGTAGCACTATCACAGTGTATCCAGTGATACACATCTATAATTATATGTTTTATTATTAGTATTGATATTCAAATCCTAGTATTACTTCTCAAAATACATCCTCTCTATTCTCATTTGTCCACAATACGACATCATGTCATTTTCAATGTCGCCCAATTCTAAGCAACATCAATATTGATCAATATACCTCAATGCACTCATCAATGCATGTAAATAAACTAATAATGTTTATATTTAACTATTAAATAAAATGTAGCCATTTCTCGGCCGCGCATTGCAATTGAACACCACCTGCATGCACAAGATTTGGACACCCACAGTAGTTTCAGCATCCAGTGGATAAAGTTTACTTCCAAGCAAGCTGCATTGTATTTTCTTTCAAATTAGTGTTTGGTATCAAAATTAAATTGTTCAACTACCTTTAGAAACTGGGAGAAGATACGCATCGAACGGCAGGCCAAGGGAGTTTAAATTGATTGGAAATTCTCTCGAAGAAATACATACAATCTTTACCTAGCAGTACATTCTCATATTAAATCAATCATATATTGGAGGGATACATAAACATCTGCATTCTACGTAGTTGCTAATAACAGACAAACAAACAAACCATGTTGGGATCGTTAGTGGGAACTGTGTGCACGTGGATAATCGGGATCTTCTTTCTGGGATACCTGATTCCTCATCTGTTTGTCGCATGGTTTTACAGGACGAAGAATCTGAAAAAATCGTACAAGGCGTCGTGGGCCTTGGTGACGGGATCAAGCAGTGGAATTGGGAAATCGTTTGCAAAGAGGCTGGCGAGCCAGGGGCTGAACGTGGTTCTGGTGTCTCTGGATGATGATCTGCTAGAATCGACCCATAAAGAACTTTCAGAGGCGTATCCGGACGTGATGTTCAGGAAAATTGGTGTAAATTTAGGGAAACCTGGGTATATGCCTAAAATAGCAGGGGATACGGCTGATATTGATATTCAATGCGTGTTTTTGAATGCTGGATACGTCCTGACTGGTTTCTTTGACTCCCATGATGTGGAGAAGCACATGCAAAATATGGAATGCAATGCGACGAGTGCTGTGCAAATAACGCACTTGATGTTGCAGCGAATGGTACGTTTGTATTAAATATAGTACATGGCGAAATTTGAATTGCTTTTTGCTTTCCAATAAGAATAATGTGGTGGGCAAAACACAAACTGAGATACCTTGTATGGGTATGCAGCTGGCAAAGAAATTGAAAGGGTGCTTTGTCTATACATCGTCTGCTGCTGCTGCGATACCGAATCCGTTTTCAGTGCTATATGCATCAACTAAATCATTCTTGTCATCTTTCGGCGCGTCTCTTGCAGCTGAAGTGAGGCATTCTGGGATTGATGTGTTGGTGATTCATCCTTCTCCGGTGGCATCAAGGTTTTATGATAAAGCTCACAAGCTTGGGGCTCTTGAATTCTTTAAAAAATTGGCTGTGGACCCAGATGAGCTGCCTGATAAAGTGTTTGCTTCGATCGGAAGGCTCGTGTGGAGGGATATTGGGCCCACGGCGATAGGTTTCAGGCTGCTGATGAAAGTGCTGGATTACAATCTGTTTGCCATGATTATAGCATGGACTGCGCACTTTACCGGAGACTTTAAGAAGTATGGATCACGGAGCAAGAAGGATTGAGAAGGATTTATTTTTGAGAGCGTTATTAAGTGAAATAGTAGTATGTGATTAAAAGAATCAGGTGCTCTGTGCTTATAATGAAAAACACACAGTGTAAGATGAAGAAGAGACATGCAACACGTTGTGAGTAGTTGACACTAGGAATGCTCATTAAATAACATTAAATATTCACTTATAATCGTCCTGAAGATTATCAATAGCCGCGAAGACATCAGAAATGATGTCATTTGATAGCAAAAATCCTTGAGGATCTATGAGTTTGACTATGTCGGAATTCTTGTCGTACGAGACGGTTCCTTGTTCCAGTCGAACATCAAGCGAATTCAGAATCCTCTGTGCAATGATGTCCCCATGCATGTAGCAATCTCGAATCCTGCTCAATCGGAGGCCATCCGATTTTCGAAGCTGCAGCATGATGTGATCAGTC
This sequence comes from Picochlorum sp. 'soloecismus', assembly GCA_002818215.1. NCBI lineage: Eukaryota > Viridiplantae > Chlorophyta > Trebouxiophyceae > Picochlorum > Picochlorum sp. 'soloecismus'. The sequence continues at coordinate 1,172,139 of PJAJ01000014.1, read as the reverse complement.
AGAATATCTTCATCTGCCAGAATATTGGCTGTTATATCAGGAAATACGTTTGGCTCCAGCAGCTGACGGTTCTCCAATAAAGTGGCTTGGTGAGCAGATACCCAATTCATGTACGCATTGAATCGCTTTGGCCTAGAGAAACGTCTCCCATTCACATACGACGCAGCACCCATACCAAATGCATGGTACCCATATCCATCCCAATATACGCTATTGTGCTTGCATCTGTGACTTGGCTTTGCGTAATTGGATATTTCGTAATGCTCAAAACCACCAGTTGCGAGTAACTGACTTGCCATGCTGTACATGACTGCGGCATCATCATCACTGGGTATAGGCTTTACTCCTGCCTTGTATTTCCGTGCAAAAGGTGTACCAGATTCTATCTGAAGATCGTATATCGAAATGTGAGGAGGTCCTGCGTCCAAGGCGCGAGAAAGATTGCTCTCCCATCCCGAGACTGTCAATTCCGGAAGGCCACTAATAAGATCCAGGCTCCAGGAGTCTACATTTGCCGCATAGACGTCTTCTATTGCTTTATATACCTCATAAAGTGTATGTGACCGTCCACAGAGCTCCAATAGTCGATCATCAAACGCCTGCACCCCGACACTCACCCTTTGTATACCAAGATTTTTATACGCCTTTAGAGACTCAGCATCAAACGTCCCCGGATCCGCTTCGATAGATATTTCAGCATCGGACGCGATCCCAAAATATTTGTCCAAGCATTTCAATATTTTTTCGATACATTTCGCTGGTACCAAGGACGGCGTCCCTCCGCCGAAGTACACTGTTTCCAATCTGCTCATGGCACCATCACTGCTTTGACCATCTGGTTCCCTACCATTTCTGCCAATAATCCATTTTTGAGAGAGCTTCTTCTCTTCTAAAGACTCTTCATCATTTAGGTTTTGATGATTAGAATCCCTATATGCAGCAGCGATGCGAATCTCTTCGCATACGGCATCTATATAGGCCGCCATCATCTCTTCCCTGGCATCCCTTCCCCTGTCACCTGTCTTTCCCAGACCACCATGAAAGCTTTGCCCCACAGCAATCACGGGAAAGTCGCAATACAAACACTTTTTTTTACAAAAAGGAAGATGGATATATGCCGACCGATCTCTGTATGATGCCATTTGGACTGGCATCTCGTCATCACAATTCGTTTCTTTCGAATCAAAGAGACCTGCTGGCATGGCATGGCACTTTGAACTTGTCACATATGTGTTAAGTTGTCCCATGCAAGCGCCATCAAATATATCCCTATAATTTCTACTACTATTATTAGACCATAAGAGCATCCATGAAGCGTTGTTCTTGGCAAAGCCACATTGCAGCGTGCCGCACTTCCTCATTTGATTGCACAGCAACATCACTAATGTTGATGCACGTGCTGTCGATTATGCTCACCCACAAGGACAGTCAGATTATGATCCAATATTTTCTTCTACCATTTTATATAATATTAAATGGTTACTATTTAGGCATAGAGTCTACCCCACGGTTTCGTACAGTTGCAAGTCAGTGATGCCTAAGATTATTGCTTTCATATGTGCCAGTCAAGAGGTATGACACAATCCTTAAGCATACTAATCTACCTCTACCACGAGTACTTATATACATACAATACATGTTTTTTGAAGTTTACTCTCTACTCGGCACGCACAAGAATGAAAATAGCAAGTTGGTTTCCTCGACATCGAAATTGCCCTCCGAATATCACTTTTACCATCAAGCGCTCTTTTTGATGGGACAGTTTTGCAGACAACCTCGTACCGACATCTTAATCCCATGTCCCTTTTGGATGCCGTGTATAACAAAAAGCAACAAAATACGCTATAAATAGAAGAAGAATTTGTCACTATTGGTCTTAATATCACTCTACTCTATAGCAGAGAAGAGAAGAAGCGAGTCGAAATTCAAACTGAATTCAAACACGTGCGCTGCAGATAGTGCAGTTGTGTTTCGGGGAATAAGACCGGTGTTATAATCGAGGTTTAATTACAGTGTAGTTCAAAATAAAGGCAACTTCGAGAATGGTGGGGCTTAGGAAGCGGAAGAAAGTGGACTATGAAGAGGCTGGTCGGGAAGACGATCCGTGCGTGCGATCTCTCGTCTTGTGCTTTCCTTGTGTATTGGTTGAAGAGTAAACATATTATTTGTTGAGTAAATAACTATTAAAATATCAAAGGGAATGAAAATCTCGTGGTTCATAGTGACGTGTGCAGTGGAGAACTCAGTAGTCGTGGTGGTGGTGCAGGGCGTTGGAAGAAGAGTCGGAGGTAGAGGAGGAGCCAGCAGATAGCAGGGCTGGAGATCTAAAAGAGGAGCCCGTCGCTGCAGAAGAGGGGTTAGAAGAAGGAGGAGAAGATCACAGCGATGGTGACGATGAGCTGGAGAGCGAGGAGGAAAATGATGATGAAGATGAACAAGAAGAGCAGAAGGTGTCTCAGAGGAGGGCAGGGAAGAAGAATGGAGGGCCCGTGTCGAAGCGAGTCAATGAGCGCCAAGGAAAAATGACAGGGAAGGCTGTGGCAGTGAAAAAGAATATTTTGCCTCCCCTTCAAGTGAGGAGCGAGTTTTCTGGGAATACTGCGTTGCTAGGTAGGGCATATTCCTTTGTTCTTGTTTCTATATGGAAACAAATTTCGTGCTGAATTGATTTGTATATGTATGGCAATGTGCAATTTGTATATCTCTATAATATAAAATGCGTATTGTACTTTTGATGTAGTCTCGCTGCGAAGGTCGCAAGAGGACATAGTTGATGCTGCGAGAGACTGGCTGCAGCGGTACAGAGAAGGGAGGGCCCAGGCTGCAGCCGAGGCTGCAACATTCTTGATGCAAGCGTGTGGTCTTACTTCGATTGTTGTGTCGGCTGAAGAAATTGAGCATCATGCTTCTGATGAGCTTAGGGATAAAGCAGCCACTCTGGCTGAGAAGGATGGGCTCGAAGATGTGCTTGGAGGGCGAGGAGGGAAGCAAGTGAAGCAAAACTACAGAGAACTGTGGGACAATATGGTTCGAGAAGCGGGAAAATCTGGGCAACTCTCCGATTGTTTCTTCTTGGAAAAGATTGTCGATCTATCTATTGCGTTGAGCACATCTCCTATCAGAGAATTCCGACGTGTGGCAACAATGACAGTAGCTCAGATATCAATTTCTCTCCTGGTTGTCATTGCAAACCTGAATGAGATGAGAGAAATGTCTTCTGATCAGGCAGCTAATGTGGCTAAAAATAAGAAGAAGGGTAAAGAAAGTGCATCTGCTTTTGATCAACAGGTCCAAAAGGCTTCCCAAGCAATCAAGGAAATGCTCTGCTTTGTTGATTCTGTATTTCAGTCGGTGTTCACCACTCGGTTCAGAGATATCGACTCTGAAATCCGTGCAACGGTCATTGATGGCCTTGGCAGATGGATGATGTTGTATCCTTCTTCTTTTTTGAGCACGACATATCTTAAGTATCTGGCCTGGGCTCTTTCTGATAAAGATGCTGTAGTGCGTTATGCAGCAGTCGGTGCCATCTTGACGCTGTATGAAGACGAAAAGAATGTTGTACAGCTGCGCGACTTTACAAACCGATTCTCCGATCGTATGATTGAGATTATGGAAGACAAGGATGACAGCGTTGCCGCAGCTGGAATCGATTTGGTGACATTATTGGTGAAGAAGGAGCATTTGTCTGCAGATTGCGGTAGGCAGGTGTTCAATCTTCTAAGCGACCCTTCACCAAAGTTGAGAAATGCCGCGGCTGAATTAGCTGCAGGCATGATTCACGATGTTGGCAAGAAGACGATCGCGAGCTCTAAAAACGCCTTCAATAAAAAGGGTAAGAAGGGACAGAAGGCTCGTGGTGCAACAGACCAGGAATCTGAGCTAGTCGGCGTGCTTTCGGTCCTTAGGTCTCTCGCTTCTACCGGAGAGGACGACGAAAGAATCGCTCTGCCTGAGAAGATTGTATTCTTTGTCGTATCATCCTTGTCATATCGTGTATCTGCCCTGTCAAATTGGCACCTGATGGTTGACTGGCTATTGAATGACGTGGCATTCAATCTTCTTGGTGATGAAGATTCCACGCTGGACTTGGCCAAATGCTTTCTGTGTGCTGTGAAATCTTCAGCGGATCCGTCCCTTGTCAAGGGAGTGACAAAGGAGAAGAGAAGAGATATAGAGTCAGCAAAACAGGAAGTGACACTCTTGCTACAAAAAGAACTCCCAAATCTACTGATCAAGTTTCAATCTGAACCTGAGCTTCTAGCAACGATGTGCAGGGTAATACCAGATATGAAGATAGAGCTGTACTCGCTTAAACGGCAAGAAAATAGTCTCGCAACTCTTCTAGGGACTCTTAAAGACTCGTTCTTTCGCCATGCTGATTCAGGCTGTCTGTCGTCCTGTGCTCATGCACTAGCCCACTGCAGCCGATTGGGCAAGGACAACGTCAAAGATATTGCGGTCTCAGTTCTAGGTGAAACCATAGCACAGGTCTCACGAGATATGGCGGAGGCGGTCAAATGCATGAACAAAATAGGATTTGATGAAATGGGGAAATTAGGAGATCATTACCGAGAAACGAATGGGAAGGAGGGCTCTGTCGAGTTATTCCAAATTTGCAGTGCCTTTGCTAGAGCCTCAGCTATAGAAGAAGCTCATCCTATGGCTTTTGATGATGATGCATCTGCTCAGACATCATTCAGAACTTTATTACGCTTGACTTCAGAGGGCTGGGACATCCCAGCAAAAGCCGTTTTTGACGCTGAACGCTCACTGCTGCTACTGTTATTGTCAAGTTTAGCTATGTACAACCAAGAGGATGTAGAAGAATCGAAGGGTACCGAGATATCGGAAGCTAGGATTGATCTAACATCAAGGATGCATGCAATCATTGAGACAGCCATTGGTTCAGGATACCGAGACGTGGCCGTTACGGTAAGCAATGATATTATTCTCAACAGGGTATAGGGTACCCTAGAGTCAATTTTCTTAGAGTCAATTTTCTTAGAGTCAATTTTCTTAGAGTCAATTTTATTAGAGTCAATTTTATTATAATATATGTATCTGTATTTGCAGACTGCTGGCGTATTGGCGGACGTATTCCTCGTTTTCAATTCAGAAAACCTTCCTGATCATTGTCAACACCTAGCATATGTTCCCTTGGATGAGGAAGTGGATTCATTCTGGAATGCCTTGGAGCTCAGTATTGGAAAGCAGGTAAATGACCTACGTGTTCTTCTAATATTTCATCCTGACGTTATATTAATTTCTATGCATTCATTTTGCAGTCGATTTATGAGGACACGATGTTCTCGAAAGACATGGATATTCCTTTAAGTGCTGTTCATTTGATCGCTCGCCTTTGTGGCACAGGGTCTATTCCTCAATATCGCCAGTTAGCATCCAAACTTTTATCATACTGGGAATCTGCAGATATTCCTGGCGATACTTCTGATGTATTCAAAGATCTTGTGAGAAAAATCAAATCTTTGGATGCCACCAGTCTCCCAGAAGTGTATTTGAATGCAATGAGACTTTCTTATGCTCGCTATCGCAATGCTCTACACGCTTGTCCGGCAGAAGATCAAGATGAGAAATCGGAAGAGCTCATTGCACCTTTCCTCCTGCTGTCGCATAAAATTGCCCATAGCCAAGCTAGCCTGAATGCTCCAATCTCTATTTTGGAGTATATTGCTGAAAAAGGTGCCATCTGGGCAGTAGAAAATGCCCCCGAAAAATTAGAGTTTTTGCAGGGAGCATCGTACTTCGTCGTCAGGGTAAAGGGAGAGAGCGCATCATCTATCCTTCTGAGGCTGGAAGAAGCTGGAAGGAATGCCAATGCGCCGCCTGATTCAGAGACTGAAGAAATTGGCGACTGGGAATTATATTACGAATACTGTGATGTGTTAAGAGCCCAAAGCAACAAGCAAAAGGATGCAGGCTGTCTAAAGAAGAACAAAAGCACTCCTGCGCCCAATAGAAGGATTAGTTTTGCTCTCGACGATGACCATGATCCCGTAGAGAATCGAGGCATGGACACAGCTGCTCGCAGGCGTTCCAGCAGATTAACCAAGCATCAATCTCCAAGTTACAAAGAGAAGTACTCGGATGATGAGGACGACTTGGATCAAAGAGAAAATACTCAGCTTCTTCCAACAGAAGAACAACTTCCATAATTAGATGCATTACAAAATATGCCGTCAAAATACTATTTTATGATTTAGGGTCACTTGTAAACTAGTATCCATACCGAGGAGCTCCCCAATACTGCCACGCCTTCCCCCATTCCAAAAACCACCCTTCTTCGTCCTCTCTCAAAGGAGGTGGCAGAAACAGTTGAGAGTCGATATTGGCTCGGGGTATGGATTCCAACAGCGAGATGGGAGGCTCATCATATATGCTGTCATATCGACCTACAATATACTTATTAAAAGCAAGAATAAACAACTCTCCGCAAATAATGGCAATACCTCCTTGTACATATGCTCTCTTGATCAGAAGCATGATACCAGTGAATAAGATAGTGAGTGCAAAGCATGCCAGGAGTCGATGGGCGTAAAATCTCCACATTTGTCCGGATGAGTTGTATGCTGATTGATAAACGTACAACTGTTGATAGCGCCATACTATGTACATCACAACGAAATAAAACATTGTGAATGGAAGGATAAACGGTGAAATAATAGTATACGTTAGACTGGCGACAAAGATGGTCAGGACTGCAATGGACAAATCTCTGGAATACCTGCAGTTTCTCATGGGATTGGCCCGAGCAAAATCCATCACTGTCTTTGGCCCTGGGATTCAAAAATAATACAAAAAGTAAGAGAGCATACCACAGAGGAAACAAAATAAAGATTGTCGAACACTTAAATGGACTTACTTGGCATGACTCTAAACCACTGAGCAATATTCATGGAGATACAAGCATGGGGGAAGAACAACCTAAACATTGTCATTGTGAATGCCCGAAGTATGACATAATTGATAAAAAAGTTGGACGATGCTGACAGAGATCTTCCAAGAATGTCTACAATCTTTCCAGGGTCACTGATAGCTTCTCTCAACCCGTTGAGCACGGCACCACCAAGCAAAGTTCCCAAGAAAAAGTTCCAAACTGTCCAATGGAAGAATAATTGTGCACATCTCAAGTCCAGACTGGACAGTGATACATGCCTTCCTTCGGCTTGAGAGCAAAACATTACATATATAGGCAGGAAGACCGATTGATATACTGTCATCAGAATCTGAGGAAGCACACCGGTGATTAATCCGAGGATAAACTGGGCCCATGTATTATCTGAGCATATCCAGCTGCCCGAAGCTGAGGCTGTTGCATCCTCAGGAGCTCCACAAATTGCAGTCTCAAGTTGCGAGAATGCACCTGTGAATATACCAATGGGGAATATCATCACCAAAATGATGAAAAAAAGAGAAATAGGATAACGCATCGACCTAGATCCCCAGTCCTTGCACAGAGATGGGAAATTGAGATTTTCTGGATCAGGACATGGCACTGTATGGAATCCTCTCCAACTAATCGGATTAGCATTTATATTGGAGGCAGAGTATGCAGCGATGGCAGAATGAAACAAAGCGATAAACGCAGGTCGAGGAAGGTCTTTCAACGTCGTCTCCTTTGCTTCTTTCACCAACTGCTGCAAAGCAACCTCCTTCTCTTGCAGAGTTTCCATTTTCTTCTCCAGCAACGCAAGTTTTTTCGCAGATTTTGGCGTATCCAGCTTTTGAAGGTCCGAAATACTGAGCTTTATTCGTTCGATTTGAGCTTGAACCCCGTACAGCTTCATCAGTTTGCCGTCTATATCCTGTAAAACAAACAAACAATGAGAATACAGAAACATGACTCAGGGAATGCTTGGTGACATTTTTTTCAAAAGCAAAATAAATAAGTAACAAACCTCAGTATTGTATATTGGAATAATGCAATTAAAATCATCCCCATATAATTTTTGAAAGGTTTGAGCGATGAAATGAAATCTTTCATGTCGATCTCTGAAAGTTTTTTGTACTTCCTCATTGCTCTCCTTCATCATTCCACAGAATTTTGACTTTGGCTTTCTCTCCCTTAGATTTTCTCTTGCAAGAGAAATTCCACGCGGTAAAGGAATGTTTATTTCTTCTTCCTCCATCTCCAACTCTTCGGGTTCGGCACTCTTCTGGCCCCTTTTGAAGAAAAATTTCAGATTCTCCCAGAATGACTGTTTCTTCCCTTTTTCTTTTTTCTTCTTACCCCTCGACAAAAGCGTGAGACTGACGCGATTCATTTTAGAAAACTGCTTTCTTGGTTCATCAATGACAAGAACAGCATATTTGCCAGCGAATTGGGGTCGATCAGGCGTAAAGGGCTGTGGCTTGCGAATGGGCCACAGTTTTCCTGGCTCTGTGCCCACCACTGTTTGCCTGAATGCCTGGGCCAGCAGACTTTTGTTCTCAGGATCCATCATCTTGACAATCCTATCATTAACTTCAGTCGTAGGTATGCTAGATAGCCCCGGATAATTATTCTCCAACCCTCCGCCCTCTTCTTTTTCAGCAACTGAGGCCTCTTGGCTATCAGGATCTTCAATATCTCCACATCCACCCCCCTCATCTGGTACTGTACCATCCATTTCTGAAGAAACTTTCGCAGACTCCACATAAGTTGAAAACATTGTATGTTGCATTGATATATTCTCCTCGTAGTACAGAATTATCAGGTAGCAACCGTAGAGCACCATGACAATCAGGAACACAAAATGAACCCTACAACAACACAGTGGCAACAATACATGAACACACACATCATATGGCTCTCTACGATATTATATCTTTCCGGCACCATGTACAAACGCACCATAAAACAGAAGAACCATTTTCGATATTGGATATTGTCATTCGAAGAAACAGATATGTCAAATTGCTCGAAGACGTGTCATTCCCGACAGCCCCAGTCTGGACAAAGTAGTCACCAGTGTAATTTATAGGCAGCACTGCAACCAAGCAACAAATACGTATCACTTTGTGCACCATATATAATCCATATCCAACTTCTTATCGTTCGCCATAATAACGACATCAACAAGACTAAAAACAACGCGTAACCAACCACTTACAGATTGCTATTCCAGCAAGACCAACCGGAATGAACAAGAGACCGCCATACGACAATACCCGAACAGCCACAAGCGCATCTATCCCAGCAGATGCGATAAACTCAGCATCATCCACTTTCATGGCAGGAATCATCCAAGTATAGAACCGCTTCCAACCTTTTATAGAAAGTTTCGGTGGACGGTTACGGACCCCTGGGAGAATTTCCCTCCCACGATACACTGTAAAGTACCCTCTCCACAGAACAAATCCAATGTAACATAGTACACCCAAAATTACATCCAATATTATCGACGTCACAACATTTTCCCCAGTCACGTTCGTGTTGTAGCACGTTATCGTCTCGTAGTTCCCGTCGACCTCGCAATCCGAAGACATTTTGCTTTTCTTCCCAGTCTATAACTGCTAAAGATTATTCTTCAAGTACTATAATAACAATTAAAATTACAATTACAATAAAAATATGTCAGTGTTTCTGTCAAAGTGTCGACCGAGTATCGACAAGGCGAGTAACCGTCCTGGTCGTTGTTTTCCTACACTTTCATTGTAGCACGCAGGCATTCATGCACTTTATGCAGCTTCAAGCGTACTTTTTGCTTTTTTATTATTATTACTTAACAATTGTCGAAACTACATGGGTTCTATCAGTAGCATTACCGGCACGCGTATGCATGCCCATTCGTGCATTACGTTACCCGGGGTGCCTTGCCCCCCGGGGGAGGGCCATTACAGAACCACGATCCTCTCTGGATTAGGGTAACCATTCGTTTTTCAAATAAATTTGAAATAATATCGCAGTTATACATTTATATTTATAAATCTAGTGTATGTACGAGTAGCAATGTGCACATGAACAACCAAAAGAATGATTCTTGAATAATTATGGCAATGTATTTATCCTGATATCCTCGAAGAGTCTCCAACGTGCTTCATCATTCTTTCATACCAGGGCCCAATTGAAGTATTATGTTGAAGATCCATGAACGTGTCTGTCCCGACGATACTGCGCAGGACTCCAAAAGCCTCAATGTCAGCCAAGGAAGGTCGGTCTCCATGTCCCATGAATGGCCCGTCACCCAGTCCGGCGACCCATTCTTCTGCCAGCTGGTACAACGCTTCCCTCACATCTCCGTGAATATCGTATTTCTTCTTCAACCTGCTGCTTATGCCCCACATCATAGTCGCCCCGACAATCCGAGCGGCCTGTCTCTGAGGCCATGAAAAATTCCCGTGTTCGGTGATGTAGTCAAATGTCTGAAAAGACTCCTTTGCGTTGCGATAAATATTGACAGTGATGGCCCTTACAAATTTCTCATCTACCCATCTTCTCCACGCGGATATATCCGTAGCAGAGTTGGTATCAGTAGATGGCGACTTTAGCCAATTCTTGCTCCTCTTCTTCTTGCTACTGGCAACTGACTCGACATCGGAAGCCAGCTGGCTGATGATGGATGAACTGTTGTTCATCTGAACCGAACCGTCCAATAATATTATTGGCACCTTTTTGTACTCGCTCCATTTGATCTCTGCTTTAGACAGTGGATTGACTTCCACGGTGCGATAGGGTATGCTGTGGTAATCTAAAAAGGCCTTGACTTTGCAGCAAAATGGGCAGACTTCGTACTGGTATAAAATTATGGAGGATGGAATCTTTCCTGAGGGTGTGAAATCGCCAACGTCGTATGGATTCGTTTCTTTAGATTCATTCAGTGCTGGACCGGTAGATATTTTCTTCTCTGGAGCATCCGCGCGTGCGTCCTCTGTCGATGCCAGGGTTGCCAGGGCAATGCCACCCAACCCCACCACAGGCCACCGCAGAGACCACCCTCGGTGCCTTGACGCTGTGATGGATACACCTTGTGCCTTGTCGAGATCCTGGGCGGACGTATTGATCGTTCTGCGAATGTAGCGTGTATGTGTCGTTTGTTTAATGAGGTACCAGCAGTCTGAAAACACGACTGAGCAGAGCACGCAAGGACCGAAAGCACGCAAGGACCGAATGCACGAGATCACACACCTGATACCGTTTTTGAATTCATGCACAATTGTAGACTGTAGTATGGTATTATCGATACAACCAGAGCATTGCTGGGAAATTACACCCAATATGCCCTGCTTGAGTCCTACCACGCCACGACGCAGCATGGTAAAGACGAGCCACGGGGACTGTAGACAAAATCTATGCCGAACTGGCCCTAGAATGAATAAGATGAAAGAATGAAATATTAAAGAAAAAAAATCATTTTTTGGACATAAAGTGCCCATTAGTGCCGGTGTAACTGAGTGAATACTCTTTGGCCCCATCCTCGTTCACCGCCAGATCTGGTGCTCTAGAGCTTTGGAATTCGAAGCTCTCTCCGAAGAGATCTCTTTTCGCTCTAGAGCGCTCTTTGGCCACCAGACCAAGCCGGGTCAGAGTCTGCGCAGACTGCCAGCTGGTGGGATTCCGCCTTCGAAGGTAGAGTTCGTGCGATGGTAGAAGATAAACGATCGCAGGAGTTCCGTATACGGAACGAAATCAGGAGTACCTGTACGTAATATTACGTGCTCTCTCCACGTGCGACATCTCGAGCGAAAATGTGCACGCTGTGTCGTTAAGACTCTGTATCATACTCCATGGCTACAAAACAAACTGCTAATATAATTGTGTACTTCTGCTTGAACGTGGCCCAAAATAGGTAACGGCCGTTTACTGAGTTTGATGAGGGAAACTCTTCCACGGACGAACTAAGATGCTGCACGACAAGGATGAACCAACAGAAGAGACATGGGTTGGCGTGGATACCCACGACGAGAAAGCGTACTTGTATGAGAAAATGTGTGAGAATCTCTGCGACTTGAAGATAGGGTGGAAGCCAGATTGCGTGGCATCGGATTTTGGTGCCATTGGCAAGGTACATGATCTCCCTGGGAAAACGTGGTTTCGAAAATATAGAGCCAACGAGACCTCCAAATATGCAACGGAAAGCGAGTGGAAAAAACTTCGTCGTCCTTGGAGACATTATATGGCATTTTTCCTCTTGTGGGGACCGCCAGGGAATCTTTTTTACAACATACGGGTACCAATGACGTTCGTTTCCATCATTACGATTGCCAATGCCATCTACGGAACACTGATTGAGACTGTCAATCCAAATTTGCCCCACTGGTTTGCCTTGGGTTCCAGCTCCACAGCTTTTAGTATGACATCGTTCCTTGTATCGCTCTTGGTTGGGTTTAAAATTAACCGGTCATTTGACAGATGGTGGTTGGCAAAGCAGAACTTTATCAATATCTGTTGTCGAGCGAGTGGGCTGTTGACATCTGTTTCGTTAGCAAAGTTGAGAGAAGTAGACCAAAAGGATAAAATGCATCATATTCAGCGGCTGCTCATGATCTTGCCTTATGCCCTGATCATGGCTTTGTATTCATTGGACAGGTGTCCCGTGCAGGTTAGGCACATCCTGGACGAGGATGATATCCATTGGATGGAAAATACCAAAGACGCTTGGTACTTCATATTGTGCAAAATACAAGTTGCGTTCATTGGTTTGAACACAGGAGAAGTAGCAGGTATGCTAAGAGAGTTAAATCAACTTCGAGTGGAATCAAATGCCTTGTTGGTCGTAAAGAGAACCACTTTTCCATATTTTTTGTCCAAGATACCGACTGCATTGCTCATGGTGTATAGCTTTGCGGTTCCCATGAAACTGTTTGGTGATATCATGGATTACGTAAGTGAGACAGAAGAACTACAAGGCAAGACCGTGAGAAACGTATTGCACTACTGGTACTTGGCGTCTTTGATCTTGGTATTCAGTGCTCTTATCCTAGCAGCAAATGAAGCAGCAGATCTCCTTGAAGACCCATACTATTACATCCCGATGCATGATATCGCCAGAACAGAACTTATAAAAACTTCGAAATTGATTCTACTGGTGGATCCAGATTATGGTGCGACGTTATCAGCGCATGACCATGATTACGATGACAACGATAAGAATGAAGCGGAAAGCATCAAGATAACACGTTCGTGGTTTTTTAAGATTTAATTCATCCATTGGTATACCTTGAGAAAAAACAATAATAGCCGTAGGTATCATTATCGGTCACCCACATGGGCAGCAGTGGGTACTCCTCTGCCGTTCGCATGGCTGACTTGGGGTTCTCTCTGGGCCCGTGTCTCTGGAAAACAACAACTCAAGGATTCATCTCTCTTTCATCTCTTGTTGTGTTTATTATAGATCCATCGAGATCAATATTTTTTATACTAAAAGTACTTGTAAAGCAAGACTGCTTTCCTCTGAGTATACGGTTAAGATATGTTATTCAATCAAATGATCAAGTGAACCTCCCAAGCGATGATGCGAGACGGTCCAGGATATGATCATGGTGAGATAGCTCCCAACCTTCGAAGGTTTCTCTAAGGGAGATACGTTTATGTGACTCGGATGAAGTCGCTCTTCGTTCTCTGAAACTCCCAAAAATAGTCTTATTGGATCCATTATAACAAGTTGGGCCATCCAAAGATATCACACGATCAATCATGGATGGGTCCAATGCAGCGTACTCTTCCAAGGTTGAAAGTCTCTGGCTATCGGTCAACACCCGCCAGAGGATTTGAGATGAAGATGTAAGCGACCAATCAGTTTTAACCTAGTTGAATAAATAAAAGTTCCATTCTTTATCGCGCTTGTTTCAATGTTCCAGTAGTATCCATCACACATTTTTTTTGTTGGTAGGCAACATCCTTTCAGGTGCTTGGGAAGGGGGTGATCTGCGTATGTCTAAAGGATAAGAAAGACTTTCCGGAGCTGCCACTGCTGCAATAGAACACCAACCATCATATCTAGATAATCGTTATAGAAGAGTCGAAGGACATACTTAGAAATGGGTCAATGCTTGAGTTCGTACTCGGGCTCGAGTCGTGTGAGAGAGGCGTCTGAGAGGGAAATGACTGGAAAATTGCCGGTGGACAACGAGGAGGCAGTAACGGACGTGTCACGAAAGGTACAGAAAGCTCAAGAGGTCAGCAAGAATGCTGCTCGTAGCCACCAGGCCAGGAAGAGGCTGGCTGTGGCTGCACAAGCTATCCAAGCAGAGTCCAGCATTACAATTCCTGTCCATACGAAAACGTCGGTGTCTCTGGGGGCAATATTCCAAGCGATGGACGGCAATCTGCTGTTTTCTGGGCTGACGTGGGCAAGCAAACACGCTATTGCCAACAGTATGGAGCCTATGAACGTGGAAGAAGGGGATGTCGTGATACGACAAGGTGATGCGGATGCGTCAAAGTATTTTGTCGTCGATAGGGGCTGCTTCGAGGTGACGAAAGACACTGAGGGTAACGAGGAACAGGTTCTCGCGGTCTGCAACAGGGGGAGGTGAGAAATGATGTCATTGTGTCTGTCCATTCGACCCCGCATCATCTCTTTTTTGTTTTGATGCGTGCAATGAGTGATCTTAATAATACTTGCAGTGGTTTTGGTGAGTTGGCGTTGCTGTACTCGTGTCCTCGGTCAGCGACAGTAACTGCCATGGAGACTGGAAAGGTGTGGGTCATGGAGAGGAGCATGTATCAGGCAATAGTGCAAGCGTCTGCTCGTAGAATGGAAAATAGAAAGCATGAGCTACTTGATAGTGTCCCAATATTCAATTTTCTATCCGATGTACGACTGTATGGAATTCTCCGTGGTGATAGCCCTGGTGTTGCTTGCAAAGGCTGTTGTTCACCACGATCTGTTACTCTGTTGAACGCAGGAACGAAAAGATCTTATGAAAGAAATAATGAAGGTAGAGGAATTTTAGGAAGACGAATATCTTATGCGCCAAGGAGAGGAGGGTGATCGTTTGTTCATATTGGATGAAGGGTCTGTTTCGGTTGTTGCTCATGGCTCAAAAGTGGCTGAGCTGAAGGAAGGCTCATATTTTGGAGAGAGGGCACTAGTGCAAGGCAACGAGAAACGAACAGCTGACATTGTCGCAACAGCATACACAATCTGTTTCACTATTGATAGTAAATCATTGGAACAAAATTCAGGGACTCTGCAGCAAATGTGGATCTATGAGGCGCTCAGGCGGGTGGATCTGTTCAGTCCCCTTGGCGAGACTCAGATATTTGAACTCGCACAGGTGATGATCCCAGAGCATTATAAGAGTGGAGATATAGTATTCAAACAAGGAGATCTGGGTCATTGTTTTTACATAGTGGAGAAAGGATCGTGTTCAGTGTTGGACTCCAACGGCATAGAGATTGCTTGCTGTTGTGAGGGACAATGCTTTGGGGAGCTGGCACTGCTCAACTCAGAGGTCAGATCGGCGACTGTTTGTGCGAATGAAGATGTAACCCTACTTTCATGTACTCGAAATTCCTTTATTAATTATATAGGGTATATAGATGAGATAAAAGATATATGGAATCTCGAGGCTTTGCGAAAAGTTCCATTGCTACAGGGCCTGACGAAAGAGCAGGTCAAAATGATTTGCAAACAGTTGAAGACAGAGGTGTACGAGGCTGGACAGACGATTTTTAGCCATGGAGACATTGGTGATGCCTTTTATATTATTCAAAATGGAGAATGCGAAGTATTCGTTAGAAGACCCGATCAAAAATCGTTCACTCCGGTTCAAATACTGTCACCCGGCCATCATTTCGGTGAACGGTCCCTGCTGCGGGATGAGCCTAGGGCCGCAACGGTGAGAGCAAAAACCAGATCTAGCCTGCTTGTTCTATCAAAACAAGTATTTCAAGATGATTTGAAATCTATTCATCAGCTTCTTAGTGGCAAACTATCTGCTATCGATCGGATGGTATCGGCCCACAAGATAAAGGAGAGGATAAAAAAGAGGGACATCAAGTTTATCAGACAACTTGGATATGGGGCTTTTGGTCGAGTCTACCTGGTACAGTATACTGGAAACAATCGAAAGTATGCTCTAAAGCAGATAAAAAAGTCCAAGGTCTTGAAAAATAAATTGTCTGAGCACGTGGTCAGAGAAAGGGCCATCATGGATTCATTGAATTCTTCATTTATTGTCAACTTGGCGTCCAGTTTCCAAGATCATGGTAATGTGTATATGTTGATGCAATGCATCTCTGGTGGGGAATTTTTTCAGTACCTGAATGATAGGAAAAAGCCATTGGGCGAGAAAGAAGCGAAATTCTATGCAGCTTGTGTCATATTAGGACTGGAATACTTGCAGGAGCGGAGCATTGCCTGGAGGTGAGTGTGTGGACCATCTTTGATGAAATTACGCCTCCTTCAAATTGTTTACCATGCACAAATACGATGGACTACAGGGATCTCAAGCCTGAAAATTTACTGCTTGATAGCTCTGGTTATCTAGTGCTAACGGATTTTGGATTCGCTAAACGAATCATCAAAGGATCAAAGTCTTATACAATGTGTGGGACACCAGAGTACATAGCTCCGGAAATAATCGCACAGTCAGGGCACACAGCTGCAGTGGATTGGTGGGCTCTTGGAGTTTTGATCTATGAAATGGTGGCTGGAACGCCTCCATTTCAAGATGAGGATCGCGTGGCCTTGTTTGAAGCAATCACGTCTTTGGACTATCCGATGCCTGGGTATTTTTCCTCGGTAAGCTGCACTGGTATTTATGCAGAGAAACTAGCACCCCTTTTGTGAAAAAATGCGTATTGTCACAGTTTATTACAATGCAAGAATGATTTGAGAGGCAATACACAACTTCTTTTCGTTTCTCTCTGACACAGGATCTCAAAGACTTGATCAGGAAACTTCTTCACAAGCTACCAAACAAGCGACTGGGCAGCGGGCCTGAAGGTTGCAAACACATTAAAAACCACCCTTGGTTTTTTGACCTTGATTGGCAAGCTTTGGAAAGACGTGAAATGGAGGCTCCATATATACCATCAGTCAAGATTGAAGCAAGTGCACTTGGTTCAAAGGATACTGATGGGGATCATTGCAGCACCGATTCAGATACTTTGGATCATGCAATTGTGCTAAGCCACGACAGAGTTTTTTCCGAGTTCTAAGATTCACTGTGAAAGTCATTTGAGACCCAAACATGTACAGTAGCAGTACTGTACTCACTTCCAATATTACAAAACCCAATACACGCTCATATTCACAGAATGGACAAAATGGTCGCAATAAAATACGAACAAATTACATCATTCCAGTTCTTTCATAATTTTCTTTTTTCTCGCCGGCTTTACCTCAATCGATCCTGGGGTGGAGTGTGCAATCTTATTCTTCAGCCTCTTTGACTCTGCATCTTCCATTGTCCTCCTAAGTTTCTTTGCTTTATAGATAGATGTAGGCAAGTGTCTGTGACGAATAATTCTCTTAACTTCTGGCAAATGCTTGTGCTTTTCAACCAATGCCTTATTATACGACTCCTTCTGCTGTTCTCTCGGCAAGAGAGTTCCCAGATGCTCACTGGCCTCTGCCTTCCATACCCTGACATTCATATCATCTGATCCAGAGAAAACAAAAGTCGCATCTCCACTAAAAAGAGACGCAAAAACTCTCTGCATACGTTTCGTATGGTACACCTCTCTACTATGCCCCCCTCCAACTTTAAAAATCCGAAGAGTTCTATCATATGATCCTGCCACAAACTCTTTCCCAGTAGGCGAATAATCTACGTCCATAACTGCTGACACAAAATCTTTATGTACACACGTAGAATTGGACAAGTTCCTCATGTCATACGAATATAGGCAAGAGTCATCATTTGCCACGGTAAAGTTTAGTGGCTCCATTGGATTCCAGCTCACTGCATTCGATTTCATTTGCATAACTACTTTTCTAACCGGCTTCGAAGATCGGATGTCATATAAAACTATTCCTCTATCGCTACTAGTCGCGGCAAACAAATTGGGTTCAGCTGGATTGAACCTCACAGAGGTAACAGTATCAGAACCCCAGGTAAAGGTCGACAGTGGCTCTATTCTTTGATGGTCCCATAGGTCCACTGCGGCTCCAGAGGTCACAAATTGAGTCTTTATGCTGTGGTGATCCACTCCCAGGAACGCATTCGAACCCTCAAATTCCATAATAGGCAACTGATCCGTCTGAATAGGGCCACTGACAAATGGAGCAAACGGAACCTTCCACATCTTCACCGTGCAGTCAGTTGAAGCCGATACTGCACATGTTCCGTCTGGAGTCACACATACACCACGTACCGCCCCTGTATGACCCACCAACTTCCGCATGCACCGTCTCGCAGCTACGTCCCACAGCCTCACGTCACCGTCTGCCGAACCAGCCAGCAGGCTGTTCATCCTCTTCGGATTTCTGGCCAGGCAAGTAATCCCATCATCGTGCATAAACGAAGCTACAAACGGCTTGGCAAACATTCTATCCAGTTTCGCCGCCGTCAGTGCCCTAGTATACTCCACAGCCTTTTCAAAGGGATGCAACGTTGGCTCCAAATTTTTGTGAACCTTTTGCACATCTTGCCCACGCTCTCGTGTATAAGCTTCCTCCTTCCTATTTATTACTTTAACTTTCATATTGAAAATCAATTGAATTATCAACTACAGACTAGATCCTTGCGCGAGTATTTATTCAGCTTGTGCGAACTATGTTCCCGATTTGTCGCATGCACATGCTACATATGTGATGCATCTATGTCTATCTGCGCCAATATAACAGCATGTGTAATACATTTTCGATACATACAGTTTATATTTGATCGGCAACTATTTATCAACCCAACGGCTGCACTCGCACTGCCACTTTGATCACCAGCCTCTCCAGCGCTGTGCATTTAGTTGCAGCCTGCACCCAGTTGAGGTAAAATTGCTGAAAACCGTAGAGTTGGGCCTTGTCTGTCGTTGTCGTTCCGCTCGAATATGTTTACACCTACGTATTTCTTACATGGCATTTATTGTTGCTCCTTTCCTACCGTTAACAGATCAAAACCTCGAAGTACTTCGATGCGGCAGGAGCAGCCCATAATTGGTATTGGGTCGCCACCCCCAATCAATTGGGGCTCTTGCAGGAGCCCATCAGGAGCACCAATGCCCCCACGCCTTGAATAATTCTATGACTTGCATGTTTTAGCCATAAACAATGAAATGTAATTTTAGCCGAAATCACATAACTGTATAGTGCAAACGCGATCCCCCGCCTCTCCACTCGACCTGAACGAAAGGACAGCCCCAACCTACTTACTTCCCCCCCCCCCCCCCTTCGACTATGGGACAGGCAAGGGTGCCCTGCTTTTGCGCATTTGGTTACACAATCCAAGGAAGCAGAAATTAAAGGGTATCAAATAACGAAGAGGAAGTGTGCGAAAAAACGCATCAGTCTCTTTCACCCATTCCTTCTCATCCAAACAAGTTGATTGCAAAGCTAAAATACTGCATTCATTCGACCCTGGACAGAGGGGCGCATCGTGTCCCCGACGCCGTCCTTTTTTCCCATCGCTTCTACGCCCCTCCGCCCCATCAGAACCATGCGATTCCACAAATCGACCGTGTTTCTCTACGTGCGTCATTATCGACACCCCTGATGAGCTTTGGCCTTGGAGGACGCGCCAGGTATGCGGTCTTGGAATACCGACGAGCCAATCCCGAGAATCCTGCTCAACCATGTAAGACCGTTTCCCGTCTTACGTTGCTTCACATTTCAAAAGAAAACGTTCCATATGTTTACCAAAATTTCAAGATAGGACTGAGTATCCGTCTATGTACCACTTTCGTGGAAACGGAAGGGATTCAAAATTTCACGCCAAGGGCTCAGGCTGCAACAGTTCTCCCTCCCCCGTATTGACACTCGGACGGGGGTCTCTTGATTATTTCCGCATTGAGACTGTTGCTTTGATTTGGTCCTAATTTTAAGGGTTTATATTTCATTTGGACCTATATTTTGGGAGGAAAAATCACTTTCAACGGTACGTCTGGATCCGCTGATGATGGAGAATGTGCGTCTCAGCACGACAACACTTGTGTTTGCCAAGTGTGAATGGGGCTGTAGTCTATGTAAATCAGACTACTGATTATTTATGTCGAGTTTTTAGACGGTGTGGGGGTGGTTGAGCGCGGAGTGGTCTTGCCGGTCGGGAAGCGTTCGGTGTCAGTAAGCGAGGGCAGCGGTTTTGAATCTGCTGCAGTCTGCTGAGAGAGGTAACGTCCGTCCGGTTACTGGCGCGCAGGATGTGGGGTATTTCGTATGTTTCGGACGGCCGCTCATCTTATTACTGGTCGTTGCCAGTAGCTGTACTGGACATTTGTTAATGTCGAAAAAAAAGAAAATTACTTACAATACGAATCTGGGTGGATCTGCAGCAATAGTAAGCAGTGGATACTGCTAGCAATAACAGAGTTGGTGGTTCTTTGGTCACATCTGCCCTGAATGGGTGACAATGGCTGGGCACGGTCTGTGCCTGGAACCGATGCCCAGAGGGGAAATGGTACGCCCCTCGGATCGGTGCATGACAGTATACAGCAACCCTCGGTGCCAAACGGCGGTGGAGCGCAGTATAAAACGTTTGCTGGTGGGATGAGCCAGTATGCAATGCCAATGTACAGAAACAATGGGGGGTATGTTGGGCAGCATGGGTTTCCGGTGCCCCCATACTCGGGGGCAGTGCCACCGATCGGTGTGCAGGCCTTCTCAGCTGCAGCGGCTCATATGGCTGGAGTAAATCCATTGCAGCAACCTGGTGGCGGGGCGTACGGTGCTCCGAGCGGAGGGATGCATCCTGCTGGGATGATGGGATCTCCAACCGTCGGATACAGTCCACCCTATCTCCAACAATGGAGCAATGTCGGCGCTGAAAGGAATGGAACAATGGTTGATCCAAATAGGACGAAATACACCAGTTATGACGACTCCTCGGGTCAAAAGGAGCGTGAAGAGACGTGGAAGGCGGTCAATCCAGTGATTAGTCTCCAGGATGCGGAAAAGAATATGAATACGGCATATGCTTGTGATTTTGTAATTGATGAGGAGGGGCCCGAAGAAAGAGGGATACTGCCCCCTGATGCCGATAAGAGTATGTATGCTGTTGTGAGGAACATTGTTCTGAATGCGTGGCGGTCGAACGTGTCAGCATATTTGTCTGAGAAGCAAGCTGTGAATATGTTTCCTGATATGAAGATGAAGCCTTACGCAGTTGCTGCATGGAGATTCTTAAATAGTGCGTTTTTTTGTCGATTGAAAGCCCTGACTTTGCTATGAAGCCAAATGGAGTTGCGACTTCCCAGCAGAATATTACCAGTTTTTAATTCACAGAACTTGTTACCTTGCGTGCAGGTCTGGGATACATTAATTTTGGCGTGGCTGATGAATTGCAAAAAAGAGTCAGAGATGGGGCAGAGGATAGAGGGAGTGTCGTGGTGATCGGAGCCGGCTGCGCGGGAATAGCCACTGCACGACAGCTTCGGATGAAGGGTTATAAAGTGGTGATATTGGAAGGAAGGGACAGGCCAGGGGGCAGAGTGCATACTGAAGGTATGTATGGACCGATGGGAGACGATCCTAAAGATGCAAAACCAATGGCTCTGGCAGATTTGGGAGGGTCAATTCTGACAGGAATTGATGGGAATCCGCTGGCAGTGATTGCAAAGCAAATGAAAATACCACTATCTATGATCAAATCAGATAACGTTCCAATATATTTGCCGGATGGGCAGGTAGCGGATAAAGAGATTGATACTTTAGTGGAGAGTCTGTACAATGCAATCTTGCATGAGTCGGATGGCTTGCGTCACACAGCACATCAATCACATGTTCTTTCTTTGGAAGATGCATTGGAGTCTTTGTGGAAAAAGCACGAAACTAGTTTAAACCTTAAAACAGAGGAAGAAAAGCGGACTGCGAGAGTTCTTTTTGATTGGCATCTTGCAAATTTGGAATTTGCAAATGCATCTCTGTTGAGGGAGAGTTCACTGTTGCACTGGGACCAAGATGATCCCCATGAACTCCCAGGTCCGCATTGCTTCGCCCCTGGGATGAACGGAAGATGGATTAAGCGTCTCGTTGAAGATATCCCTGTATTTTATGATTCTATAGTTAGCAAGATCAAAAGGCACTCTGATGGTGTCAAGATTTACACTGAGAGCAAAAAGGTATTCTTGGCTGATGCTGTGGTTGTCACAACCCCTCTCGGAGTGCTGAAAAGGGGTAAGATTCAATTTGACCCACCCCTTTCGCATCGAAAAACTGGGGCGATTCGTCGTCTTGGGTTTGGAAACCTAAATAAAGTCATCATGCTTTTCCACAAGGCTTTCTGGGATACCAATTATGACATTTTTGGCCATGCCAATGAGGATCAGGAACTAAGAGGTGATAGCTTCATGTTTTATTCGTACGCCGGTATTTCTGGTGGAGCCCAACTTACTGCCTTGTGCTCCGGTGAAGCTGCTCAGAAGCTTGAAGCCAGATCTCCTGAGGAATGTGCCAACAGGGTGCTTGAAGTCTTGAGAAAAATCTATGAGCCAAAGGGAATTGAAGTGCCACCGCCTCTACATGTCATATGTACTCGATGGGGCAGCGATCCAATGGCCTATGGTGCATACTCTTCTATGCCAGTGGGCTCTGAGGGGGGCATCGACTATGACATTTTGGGTGAGAACATCCATGGCAGAATTTACTTTGCTGGGGAGGCAACAAACAGGAAATTTCCAGCAACAATGCATGGAGCATTTTACACAGGACTGTGGACTGCAGCCAATATTGATGCCACGTTTAAGAAACTGAGGTTCGGAGTTTCGAGATATTCGAAGAAGCATGCGTTAATGGAAGAACGCGCGGATGACCAGTCAAGGAGGGTTTCGCCCAAGTTGTCAGTGTCTATGGCTGATCGACTCTTGCTGCAGAATGCCAGATTGAATTTGGTGTTCAATGATCCAGACTATCCACCTCCACTTATATTTTGCGACTCTTCGTTCAAATGTGTTCCTGGAAAAGAAGGAACAAGGTTCCAAGGCAAAACGCTTCTGTGTATCGATCCAATCATGCTTCGAGGCAAACAGGATGCAATTCATATTGTTGTCCCAACATATTTTGTTGAAGCCATCATGGTAAAGCCTATTCACGGGGCATTGGAAATGGTCCATGATAAATATTTCAAAGGTAAAAAGCGAGGTCCTACTGAGGAGGACATGAGGCTGGTGGATGATTTCGTGGATGAAATATTGCGCGACAGAAGAAGCAATGGTAGAAGGGTAAATCAAGAATTTCTCATCAGGAAAATGTATGACTTGTTCCAAACATAATGCTAATTTATCTGATCTTCAATTGTGCAATAAATTCAATATCTGGCTGAGTGAAACGTTTATTATTAGTTACTGGGCAGAAACTTGAGTTTATAAAATGCGCTTCCTCTTGGTATACTTGTACAAAACCCAGAACACCCAAATACTTCCAGCAACAATCATTCCAGTAGTGCCCCAAAAGCCAACTACGCTCATCTCCAACGTAGAACGCAAGTTCATTCCGAAAATTGAGGCAATCATGGCACCTAAAGCCGCTGCAAACGATGCAATAGACAGCAAAAGTTCCAATCTATTGACCTCAAATCTACGAGCAGACAGGGAGACACTAATAGATTCCTCCAAGTCCCTTGCCCCAGCCAAAAGCCTCTCGGCTTCAGATTGTGTCATTGCTGCCCGTTGCAAATAGTATTCAAGCAAATCCTCCGTTTCCTCCAGCTCTCTTTCCTCTTCCTCTTCCTCGATCAATTCCTCCAAGGCATCCTGCGCTTGGAATGCATCCTCACCATCCTCACCATCCCTGTCTCTCCTGGCCAGATTCCTACTTCCCGGTAAATTAATCCGAGATGTTCTGGACTCATCACCCCACTCTTTCCAGGACATTGCATCTCTAGACACCGGTGAGCTTTCCGATGCTGATTCTGTTCCACCATCTGGTTCATGGAGCATGGATCCATTCGGTGATTTATCGGCTTCATCATATCTCATCTCCCGCTCAGCCCATTCTCTTTCCATTTCTCTCTCCAGCCTATCACGCTCCCTCTGGCGTCTTTTCTCTTCACGAATCGGCCTGCTTGATAAATTAAGCTCTCGTATTTCGTCATCATCGTCCATTATTTCTTCAATCAGTTCTTGAATATTTGCAGATTTGGATTCCAGTTCAACCAGCAACTGTTTCACCCTTCGGAGTTCTTCCAAATTCTTAGGAGTGATCTCCTTGGGTAATCTTTGTAAAACAGTTCCAACTCTACGGGTAGCTGCAGCAAGCTCAGCTTCAAGCTTCCCAGTGGCAAGCATTAATGCACCTTCAAGAATTTCCAGCTCAAAAGGGAAATCACTCTTATCATACCCAGAACCCCCTTGATCTTCTGCATACCCGTTACTAGATACCAGAGCTTCTCTCTCAGAATCTATTGCATTTATTATTCGATCTCGAGCCTCTTGGTTTTTTCCAACACCGCTCGACAAGAGCCTGGGGCACACAATCTCAACAAACTTCTTGCTCGAGCTTGAATAAGGCTCAAACAGCAAGCACCTATCGGCTGTGATGATGGCTCGAATACCCCCTATATTTATAAGGATACAATCTTCTTTTACTGTAATGGTTGGCGACGTCTTGGTTGGCGACAATGAGGGATCCATCCTCCTCAAATCTCTTGGCTGCAGATTGTGTCTACGGATCAAATCTCTCCTCCTAAGGTAGACTCGTCTCGATTTTCCGGCACTATCGATTCTCAGAGCCTGAAAACGACACATCGTATTAGTTGCAAGCAACTTGGGCTGCACATTTTAAACAAGACAGCCACAGATTAATTAAGATACTCACCTCATACATTGCCTTTCCCACTGCAGCCGCGGAGCCTTGAGCTTCGGGCCCCACATCTTCCCAATGCTCAAACTCCTCCAAGTCGTGACTTGTTTCC
The DNA here is from genome assembly GCA_002818215.1 of Picochlorum sp. 'soloecismus'. Lineage (NCBI taxonomy): Eukaryota > Viridiplantae > Chlorophyta > Trebouxiophyceae > Picochlorum > Picochlorum sp. 'soloecismus'. The sequence continues at coordinate 1,147,188 of PJAJ01000014.1, read as the reverse complement.
ACACCATCCTCCGAGAAATCTAGCGAGGATAACACTGCTTGCCGTAATTGTTTAAACGTATCATTTGCACCTGGACCGTGCTGTGGACCACCTTTATGTGCCTGAAGCGCTTTCAAAATATTCGAATATTCTGACGCTAGGAATAACTTTGAGGACTCCATTCTATCATCCTCTTGTTCATTGGCAGATATGGGAGGGTCGATATATTCCCTTTCCAGCCTTGACGACCCCCGCACATTCTTCCCCAGGAACCTCTCTCGGCTTACCCATTTCAAACGCCCAACCCTCCCAACGCCACTCCCATACCCCACGTGAAATTTTGCTTTGCTTTTTAATATCCCATGCAATGCCTTTGGCCCTACTCTATGGTGAACTCGATTCGCAAACCACGTGCGGTTCGCTGGATATCTCGAGCACACCTGCTGCTGCATTGTGGATTCTACTACGACCCACCCAGCCACTCCGATGTATACCACGAAAAGAACCTTTAAATAATAAATTCCTTCCAAATTCACACACTCTGATGTACCCACGAGACTAAAAATTCCTGCTCTCTTTTACAAAGACCAACACCAGAGTGTGCGTCCTCACAGCGGACTGCTACTGTGCGCAAGTGGTGATCAGATTTTTGTAGGAGTGTTGCAATAAAGAAGCAAAATATCCAAATTGTGTTCGACTTCCTGAGCATGCCAGGTGCCATTTTTTATCGCAGAGGTGCATACTCGAATCAGATCAGCTTACGGTCATGACTGACCAATCATCCTTGGCATGCAACAGAGAGCTGTCTGTTTTTTACAATAAATATTTCTCGATAACAAGTTGATTCTAGCCAAGTGTTCTCAGCATGTTTCTAAGCATGGAACCAAAGCCATCCTCATAACCTGGAGGCGCAGGACAGTATTTCGTGACAATATCTTCTGCCAAACGCTCAATGTCTGGGTCATTAGCTTTCAATATATCTTCATATTTATCCAAGAGTAAAGTGCAAAGTTCCCAGCTTCCTTGACGGAGGCCCTACATGTTGCATTTGCAGCAGTTATGTTTGTCAGTCCATTGTGTTCATTTGCTTCTTTAGAGTACAAAACACGTTTGTTTGGTTTGGTCATGGCGTTGTTTATTCTGTTTTCTGTGTGCAAAAAGACAAGAACCTTCCGGATCTAACATCCAGTATATAACATTAGTATCGTACCTGGACTAGTAATTGAATAAAGTCGAACAAATAATTGGAGGCAGACGGCTGTTTGTATCCTTCAAAATTACGTTGCAAGCTATCCACCATGGAGAATGCCTCTCCTTTTCTGGATTGAGGCATGCTTGCAAATACTTGCAGGCATATCCTGGTGATGAATAGTTCCATCTCGTCCTTGCGTAAACGACGTATAGTATCTTGGAGCACTGAAAGCAGCAATTCAGCATCTCCAGATCGCGCAACATCAGAGAAAAATACGTTAACACCTTTCCATCCAACGAGGGATGCCAGATACTGGCCAGATATTGTATACACTTTTCTCTGGTCTTCCACGCTCCCTCCACATCTGCATGCAAGCATCATATGCCTTGAATTTTAACAGTCTAAGAATGATGAAGGAAAAACAAATAAAAGAAACCTACTTGACGATCCATTTCAGCGTCCCTTGCTTCAACTTGGCCATTCCTTTCACCAAGTCATTCTGGTCAAATCTAGTGGGAAACGCTTTCAGCAGCTCGCATGCATGCTCTATCGCAGTCGATGTGACTGACATACCATCATTCAAGCATGATTCCAGAAACAAATCTCCCATTTCAATCCCACAATGCAGTTGACCCTCTGCAAACTGCAACATTGCTCCATACTGCACTTGTGTCAAGTTTCACAATCAGCCAAATTACCTCTTGACATCACGTTACAAACATACAAAAGAGCAAAATCACACATACCCGGGCAATATCATAACTTTCGTGCAGCTTCTTTCTCGATCGCATGCGGTAAAATGCGGTCTTTAGCATTTCATGGCCTTCATACGTGGCTCCTGATTGCAGACTCGAACTCAAATTATCCAAAGCCTTCAAGCGCAGAGTCGACTTATGTTAGGGTAATACGGTATACATCATCGCTAAATAAACACATAACACGTCATGTTGACCATTCTATAATACAGAGAAACACCGCACCCTCTTGGCAGGACCAGAAACACCGCTATAGTCGACTTGACTCCTGTTGCTATCACTCATTGTATCGGGAATGGCATGAACCTTCTATTCAGTAATTGACTAATATGCAAAGGCTGTAACAATGCCTACTTTTTCATGTTTTCATATACCACGGGAAATTGGGCATTTTTTATTTTTTTTTGCATTGTATTTTTCGGCACCGCTGTATTTTCGGCACTTCGGTTCAAGTAAAAGTTGAAATATAGGCAGTATATTTCGTTGAAAATATTTGCAGTCGCTGCTATACCAGCTAGTATTACTATAGATTATAAACGAACAAATAACGGGGCATGTTGCGGTCTCTTCGTGCTTCGTCTCGTGTTTTGAGTCGACTGGAGACGTGTGGTGGGTGGTCGGGGGCGTATCTTGCGAGTGGTGTATACGTCCGTGTGAGGGAAAGATTATGAAGATGCTAAGGTATTTATTGTAAAATGACCATTGCAGGTATCGACTCGGTCGAAAGATGTAGTGGTGTTTTGGCTGGAGGACAGGTGAACGCGTGTCGACGCTGGCAGAGCGGCAATCCAACTGACGAGACTCACGATGACTTTAAACCACAGTATAAAGGGGAAGCTCCAAAGAGTGTATCAGATTTAGTAGACTCGGATGTGAAGGCGCATGGTGTTTTTGTGTACATGAAGGGGGTTCCAGAGGCACCAATGTGTGGCTTCAGTAATATGGCTTGCAGGATTTTGGATGCATATGAGGTAGAGTATGGGTCCAGGGACGTTTTGGCCGATCCTGATCTTCGAGAAGGGATTAAGAAATATACCCACTGGCCGACAATACCGCAGATATTCATTGGCGGGGAGTTTGTGGGGGGGTGCGACATTCTCATGGAGATGCATCAAAATGGGGAGCTCCAGCAGGCTCTGCAAGTTGTCAAGGCAGACTGAGCGTGCGTCTGAATTTCTGATTACATAACGTATGAGGGCAAGATAATTTGATCTTGATACCTTGTAAGGAATAAATAAACGAGAACGAGAATAATCAAATCACGACAATCTGTGGGAACGACCACTAAAGGCTCTAAATCCAACACTGCTTGGATGCTCTGGCCTGGCTTGCTGCACCGGAACCTTACCCAGTCCATAACGATAGACGGATCTAGAAAGCCACAAGGGCGTGGAAATGAGACGGCGCCCTGATGTCGAAGGATATATCTCAGTCAAAAAATAATACATGTGACCGGCGAGTATTCCTCGAACACCGTGCATAGGATTGGCACCTTGCAGAACATCAATGAACAACAATGCAAAGGGCAAATAGAGCGCTTGAAATTTGATGACCCCAAAGAATGACACCTGAGTGGATGGACTGTTCTTGCTCCACAGATATAAGAGCATGAATACTAGTGCCTGACCATGGAACGCGGCATAAAACAAGGACGGCAGCAGGCCGTCCAGCGTCAGCATAAACATCATCCCACATCCAACCATGGTGAGCGCGTCTGCTGCATTCCCTAGGAACTTTGCAGACTCGTACGCCGCCCCATATTGCACTCTGCGCAACAGCATAAACACACATAATAATATAAAGTTCTCTTTGTTTCGGCAGTAAACAAAGTGAAAGCAAGATGATGACATTGTTCAACAACAACAAAACAATAAACACGTACAGCCACACCAACTGAAACAGGTAGTTAATGCTTGGAGTCCCGACAACTAGAAAGTTTGTGACCCACCTCCACACTTGAGGTACAGGAAGAGACAGCTCTTTACTCCACTGGTGCCATATCAATCGCCAAGGCATAAGATCAAACACCCCCAGCAGACCGGTCACCAGGTAGCACACGAACAGAGACCGGGTCACCACTGGCAGCCTCGAAAACCATTGCCCGATTGAACTGCGTCACATGTACACATATTTAATACATATATTTCAAACGATTAAATGAATGAAATTCGTATTCATCCTTCCCAGAGATTCCAGCGTTATGCATGTATCTCCCAGGCACCCCCAATCTCAACCAGAAGCGATCATGTTTCTTGTTGTTGTTGTTTTTATCTTTGTCCATTTCGCGCTGACTCGTTCTAGAGCACATCCATCAGAATTTTCGTCCCATTTCTTTTTTTATCCAATACTATGTTCCATGTGTTGAAGTACACGCGTGGCAGAACGGCACTAGCACTCCTGACATTTTGATCGCTTGGTTTGAAAACAAGCACACTTACCTTTCATGAATATCGTGAATTCGACCCCGAGGAGGCATCTTGAATAGTTTTATTTGTTATTTTTTTTGCCAAAATGTTACAGTCCCATTAAAAATGCAGACGATCCTCAGGTCCCGTTTCTTTCTTTGCCCTTCGTTTCTTTCTTTGCCCTTCGTTTTGCTCTGCCGACCTTAAGGCCGGCACGCGGTTGCTGCATCCTATAGGATCCTAGCTAGGGTGCACAGGCCTGTGTTCCTCGAGTCACATGCGTGCAGCAGCGCTGTGCAGCTCCTGCCGAAGAGGAGAATTCTCTGCATCCGAACGCTTTGCGGTGCACGTAAAGAAACGGCCTGGCTATCGAGTAAGAGCGATGGTGGCGATCACACGGATACTATGGCTCTGACTCGAGCGCTTTGCATCAAAGATGGGCCTCGGCCCATTGCACCCCACGGCGATCCAATAGTGGGTCGATTGATCAATCGAGCAAGTAGCACTGCGCCCCGTGCGTTGGCAAGTTGGCGGCGTCACCAACCCGGTGTCGACCCGAGAGCACGGAGATTTCGAATGGATCGGGTCGCATTGGAAGCAGAGATACCATTCGTCCACAACAACGTGCTTGATACGTCGTTCAAACTCTGCACACGTACATATCTTGCATAACTAATACCATGCACACAAGCAGTCTGTTGCGAGTGGACAATGTACCCGGAACCCAGGTATCGGGAATGGCATTTCCGTACGTCGTTGTAGAGATGGTACACGTGATACTGATTCGTGGTACCGTGGATGCGGGCCTTGCACCTTTTTGGGGGGCGCAACTGCAAAGGAGGCCAGTTGCTGCTGCTCCCCTTGGTCTAAAACCGAGAGCACGGCGATCCATTTCCTTTTGCCACAAGGCGCGTCGAATGCAAAGATGGATGCGCATCCATGCGTAGAGAAGTTGTTCCTGCCCAATCACACGCAAAGTGGAGGATGCCGGTTGCAACTTACTCACGAGTACTAAGATGAGCTAGACTAGTTTTGCACCCTTTGCTATGGACCCCCCCCCCCCCCCCCCCAATTGTTGGGCATGGCAAATGTCGTAGTGCCTGCATCGAGATCTCTTGCTCCTCACATTTTGGATCATCTTCTTCGGTTGCAACAACGTAAGGGCTGAGCATGTCACTCTACTACTACTCGAATATGTCTATTTTTTATTTTGTAGGACATGAATATTGAGTAGAAAACTGTCATTCGACGGCTTGTTTCGATAACCGTGAGACCGCCAACGTTTGTGTCGGTCGAGTGTTCATGCCCCCGAAAACGTGTTTAAAATTCACGCGTTACAAGGGGGGGGAGGGGGCGATATCGCCATCTATTCTCAATCAATATTGAATACGTAATAAGACCCGACTATCGACTACGTGGCAAGTAGGCGAACTCGGTGTCTTGCAAGGTGGCCAGAGGGGGGAGGCGGGCCCGAGACCAGGAGATTTGTCGTTCAGACAGCGATCGATCTACAGCAAAACGACTCTATAGAGGGAACACTCATCATGCAGCAGAGCAAGTTGGCTGAGCGTATTGTGGCCCAGGTTCTTGCTTCGGAATTAGGAAAAGAGGAATATATAGCAAAGAATGAGGTCGGTATGATGGGTACGGAGCAAAGGCAGAATGGCCTGCCGTTGGAAGAGGATGGGAATGACCTGGCGCCGATGAAGAAGAGGAGAGGGCAGGCTGGAATAGTTGCTAGCGGTCAGTCGTCCAAGTCAAAAACAATGCGGGCGGTACAGACAATGAGAACAGATGGTTCTATTCATCCGATCGTTAGGATGGGATGGAAACCTCTGTGCTCTGTGGTGTGCAATGGGGTCTATGGAGCGTTTTATGGGGGTCACGATAGGGATGTGTTTGTTCAGTGTACTTCACCTCCGTACGCGGGTCTACCTTTAGTAGATGTGTCGTATGGTGGATGTATGGTGACGTGTAGTCATTTTGAAAGAATTGCTGGGCGAGAGCTGAGCAAGAAATGGAAAGAAAGTATCCATGTCGTCGGACAAGGGGAGGGTTCGAGGTCGACAATGCTCGGGTGGCTGAAAAGGATGAGTGCTAAAATGTATGGCGCGTCAGTTGTAGGGAAGCGAGTATGGGTATGCTGGTGTGCAGATGCAAAGTATTATCAGGGTACTATCGTGGGGTATAATCCATCCACCGGGAAGCACATGGTGCAGTACAGCTCTTCAGTCACCGAGGAATTGCACCTACCAATGGAAAAGATTGATTTTGGTGTGGCGGAGCCATCTCTGCCGTCCATGCAGGAATTGTGCTCAGTTGATGAAAGATTTATAATGAATGCGCCAAACATACCGCCCTCTACGCCTACCAATGGGCCTGTTGGTCAAACTGATGGGAAAGGAGTGCCAAATCCTATTTGGAATCAAGGTTCAGATGTGTCTGTGAACACTGCTTCTGTCGAGTTGGAACTTGCGCATCACCCTCCTATTCTAGATCTAGATCCCTCTAGCAGTAATAAGAAAATGAGTCGAATTCGACAGCTGCAAGGTGACGAATTGACTGCGCCGAAGCGGTCCAGATCTGCACCTGCATCGGTGCTGCAACAGCTTGCTGCCCTGGCATGCCATCATGCCAGATTGGAAGAACAAGATGTCGACCAGTTATACAAAGCTGATGGGTTGTGTCAAAGGGGGAGAAAATATGCTCATGAGGCAGCAGAGGAGGATAGGCACATTGAAATACCTTGTCCTCCGAAATATGATACTGAGGATGGGTCAGTCGATCGATACAGGAGCGTCCAGTGGCTTCACAGACTGGCGCTGGCATTGGAAAATGACTTGCAGGAATGTTGTGCACGAGTACCCCCTGCAGCAACAGATACTGGACTAGTTTCTACACTCAGCATCGCAAAAAAATCTCTTTGTAGCAATTTCCAGGCTCTAGTCGCTCTCTCGACGCCAGAACAAAATGAAGGAATGTTCATTGCATTGGTGGAAAGGTACAATTTCTTCGCGGGCAACTCTGGCGTTTGTAGAGTAAAGCTGGTTGAATGCATTGTCTCGATACTTGAACAACGTGCATATGCAGACTCTGAATCGGATCAATGGCAGAATAAGGACTCGACCACCAAGTGTGGATCAGTCAAGCGACAGGAGGATGCAGCCATGGTAGATGCTCAGCCCATGCAATGATTGTTGGTAGCATTCGATTTGTTGTCACACCTAGTGGGGCCTTTTGCCATACACGTTGCTGTTAGTAGAACATTTCTGGCGTTTTCCCTTCATACCGGATTCTTGTTTTGTATGTTTTTTTGTTGTTTCTCTAGATCTCTTGTCTCAGTGTATGCAGCCGTTTCAAGCAAGTAGTTGACGTTGTGTGGACAGATGAACGTGTAAATAACCAAGTTTGGAAGTGATGTATCGGTCTTACATAAGACCACACAGAGTACCAGATATTTCGTACATATTTAGAGACTCAAGACCGTTTTATGCCATATCGTCTAAGTTCGCGTTTAAACAAAGTCCACGCCTTAGGGTGCCAAACATGCCTGTTGCCAACAGGTAAACGTTTACCTCGGGCCATGGAACTTCCATGGACGCAACTGTGACCATGGCCGTGATGGAAGTACCGCAATCCTGGAAGCCTTGCCACAATTGATTGCTCCAATCATTGGAGCGCATTCAGGTGCCCCAATGCGCCTACGGAGTGCGTATTTTCAATTTTTTCAATTACTACTCGAGGCTGACCGAACATACCATGATTCGCAATGGATGATGACCACGGGTGTTTGAGGAGTTGATTCGTGTTAGTGCTGTAGGGGAGGCGATGTACTGCTTTGAACGTGCAAAATCTTTCCTGCTGATGTAGGTCTTGATGGAAGCGTGGGTCAAATAGTATCTGTAAGATAATGGATTCGGTAGAAGAATCGGCATCGCAAAGGGAGGTATGTTGTGAAGAGGGTCAGCGCGGCTCACTACCGCGGGATTCTCACGATTGTTTGGGCACTGCATGTCGAGGTCAGACGTCATTTCGTTGCGCTAAACGATCAACTATCGTTATTATATAATACAGGATACAGTATACCGGATTTCGAGAGTTTATGAGCCGTCACGACGGTTTGCCGTCGGTCCCCTTCTGCGATTCCATCGAGGGGAAAAGGAATTTCAGGAGTCGGTCTCTCAAGGAAGGCTGATATCCCAGCGCTTGATACGCATTGACATGGCTTTATTCATGCTTTTGGCGTTATTTATGATGACGGGATGGAAACGAGTGTATAATGCTGGCCATAAAGACGAGGTGGGTGGTGTGAGAGTTAATTCCTAGTCGTTGCTAAGAAGTCTCTAAATAGAGCGCTTGCTGCAGATGAATAACATGTACATCGCGGGGATAGTGTACTCGATGTGTGCTATTTTGTATTCCTTTCGGGATCCGGCTCCGGATGGATCTCTTGCAATTCTTCAAAGTATTCTTAGACTGCCTTTACAAATCTTTACATATTCACTAGCAATGGTTATGTTTTCGCATCACATAGGACTTGATAATATGGGGGCCTGCAGCCCGTTTGTTAAAGAATTTTCTGCATTGGAAGCATTAGTAGTGTACTTGACCTGGGCGGCTGTGTACCCCGTGATGGCTGCAATTCCTCTTGCTCATGCATTGCCTCTACAGGTTGGGTCGTTTGTTGGGCTCGTCAGTGCATCCTGGAAAGAGTGCCAGATGGGGGATGAATGCGCCAAGACAGATCATATGTACTGGTTGTACAGCAAAACGGCATCAAAAATGGCATTTTTTTTGCCAATAACCATCCCATTGGATGGTGATTTTGCTATTGACCTTGACTGCATGGTGGTCATGAACTTTGTCAAGGTGAGGATACTCCGTCATTTCTATCCCATTATTTCTTTATTCTGAATCTGCTACTTTCATGAAAAAAGTGCTGGTTTTATTTTGATATTGTCTGACGATATTATGCAATGTTGCCGCAGTTTTTTGTCGTCGTAGTCCTTTCATTTTATTTGACATACATATCTGAGCTTTCGACTAGAGAATCGTACGCCCTTGAGAGGGGCTATATTGTCGTCTCCCACGAGCTTTCAAAACGAAAGCCCTACAGGCTGCACTCTTTGCTAGAGATATTTGTAGTTGGGTGCTTGAGCTGGCACATTGTCTTGTTCATGCAACAGATCCCTGATTTTGTGAAAGAGATCTCTCTGATCTAGATCAATCTGTAGATTTTGTAGTTATTTGATATTTATTTGATATTTTTTTTAAATTCAGTCGCGTGTACCACAGGGCATGGATGGATTGTGGAATATGTAGCGAAGAATATTCAAGCCACTGATCATTCATCTGGCAATGTAAACCATGTGGACTTTCAAAAGGTTACAACCATAGGATCAAATGCCGATCAATAATATGCTGATTGTATACGTACGTATGAAATACGTGCACGTACATATAGCACCGAGGAATTACTCGAGTTATAACTCATTTCGAAGAAGTACTATATATACTACTAGCCGGCTGGCTGGCACCATAGTGCTGGATATCCTCATCGATGAGCACCGATCTCATCAAAAGGTCCGCGACAAATCTGCGACAGTTCTTAGTCTCTTTTACTCAAATCTTTGATAATAAACCAATGATTGTAGTACCCGATATCAAACTCAGCATAGGCGACAGTTTCTAACAAACAAACTTCTTTCAAAGTGTAGACGACCAGATGGACGGCCAGCCTCTCGGCAACTTTGAATGCGTAGATTGCAAAATACGTGATAATGTCGGACTCTTAGGATTGAATCGAGAAGAAAAGAATAACGCATTAAGTGCGCAACTGAGGCAAGAGTTGGTTGAAGCTCTCAAATTGCTGGTTGCTGAAGGGGCTCGTTGTGTACGTTTGTATGGAAAATGGATTTGCAGAATACATCTGAAGATTTATTGTTTTGTTTTTTTTTAAATTTCAGATTGTCTTGTACGCTATTGGACGAAATTTTTGTGCGGGTCTTGACATGAAAGAGTTGGAAAGCTTTGCCTCGGAGCCTCAAGGAAACGCTGAGCCCTCGTGTGAAGCCCGGAAGCGGCTACAATTTATGCAGCACATCCGTTCCCTGCAGAAAGATATGTCTGCTTTTGAAGAATGTCCATGTCCAGTTATTGTCGCTCTACACGGGCATTGTGTTGGGGCTGGGGTTGATCTAGCTACTGCATGCGATATTCGGTTGGCCACGAAAGATTGCACAATTTCAGTTAAGGAAGTGGACTTGGGAATAACCGCGGATATGGGCACTCTCAGCCGTTTGCCATATATTGTAGGACACGGTTTGGCCATGTATCTGGCACTCACTGCGGAAGGCATAAGCGGTTCTGATGCAGAGAAGTACAACCATTTTGTGTTGAAAACATTTGATAGCTATGACAAGTTGCTGAGCTATTCGCTCAGACTAGCGCAAAGAATTGCAAAGAAATCCCCTGTAGCAGTTACTATGACAAAGAAAATGCTTTTATTTCAACGATCGCATACAGTCCAGGACGGTTTAGATCATGTCGCAATTTTAAATGCTTCTACTCTGCTGGGATCAGAGGATGTCTCCAGGGTTTTTCAAGGCAGAATATCAGGTCGTAAGCCAGTATTCTCAAAGTTATAGAATCTTGTACATCAGTATTCAATATTGCGTCAGTTTGCATAGGCTCTGGTACTTATCAATGCACTATCTCATGATCTGTCTTGAACTTCATTAGCTAAATTAACTAAATTTAGGTACACTTTCAACAGTGTAGCGGTTTTGGGCCCATGTTGCTTGTTTGGTGAAGGGTAGAGATGACCCAAGAGACCAGGCCTCGATGCGTTAGATATGGTATTTTATTATTTTATTCATGAACTAGTATTATACTATTTAGGAGGGATTTGTTGCCCTGAAATGTTCTTTGGTTGTAAAAATATGCGACAACAACAATTCTTTGACTGGAACATGAGTACGGCCAACTCACCACTCATATCGGATACCTGTGAGTGAAAGACTCGTATAGTAGTAGAATATATTTTATTAGAAAATGGCTTCGATTTGGGGAAATTATTTAAGGGCTAGGGAATCGGCATATTTCAAAGTTGAGCAAGAAGCCGCTGTTCAGGTGAGACCACAGTGCTATCGTTTTTGTGCGTTTGTCGCCATAGAGGAGACCTTACTTGAGTTATCAACTGGATGGCAGCCCCATGACCAATTTTTATTATTGAAACAGGAGAGAAGAGATAAACTGGAGAAGGAAGGAAAGTTACAAGCTGTTAAAGCTGCTAAAACAAGTGAGCAAGTGTACGAAACGCTATCAGAAATTCTTCAGGCCGAAGCTAGAGTATACGCACCAAATGCGTCGCTAGCAAAGCGAGTAGAGGTCAGATTGAAAGCTCTGCCTGAGCCACCGACTCGAGAGGAGATTCGAAGGGTCCGGATGGCTCTAATGGGGACCAAATTTGCTCTTGCCACGCCACAGAAGTTGACCCTTGGTGGGAGGCATAGGTACGACTCCATAGCCAATATGCTGGAAATGATTGAAAAGGAGCGGGCAGAATCTACTCGGGTGATTCAGAGGCATTCGAAAGAGACGTTGGAACTGGCACAAAGATCGTATGCCGTGGGTGTGCGCAGCTTGGTGTACGGCTCTCTTGCAGGACTTGTTTTCTGTACCGTTGCAGCTGTCGCAGCAGTCCGTTACTTTGACATTTCTTCTGGGGAAGATTTGAAGGTTGCATTTCAAGAACAATCTACACCGTATGTAATTGCGGCTAGAATGAAGGGAGAGTCATTGAAATCGGAGTTGCAGGCATATATTCCATTCGTGAGAAGCACCTCGTCAACCGATGAGGCAAGCGCAAACAGTAGGAGCCAACAAGTTGCAAAGTCCCAGTTTCAACTTCGACTTAGGCGCATGTATCAGCCAGATTCCTATTCAGATTAACCACTAATACTCGTAGTAAATATTTTTTTTTGGCTTTTGTTTATCTTCTTTTAGCATTATTTCATTGCCTTTTGTGTGCCACACCACAGATATTGTCTTTATTCTTGTGTTACAAGAATGGTTAATTTCTACTAACATGACATGATCATGTTTGGTTCTACTCTCTGGCAAAGCAAGAGAACAACTATGCCATCATACATTTACTGGTAGTATGGCAGAATTTGGGTGCACACGTACCCCCATGCGACACCAGACAGGCCACCAACGGCAAATCCGGCTCCAAACTTGCCCCAGCCTTCAGCGGTCTGCAATGGATCCCTCTGAATGTTGCGTCCAGACAGGGTCTTCACACCAACCTGTGGGACTTCGTTCTGGAACGTCACCTGGCCGTACATGGAGAGGCACATTGTCAGAATGAGAACCAGTCCAGCGGCAGAGAGGCATCCGGCTATTTCTGCAGAACCCTCCAGCCCGCGGAGAGGACCCAGCTTGATGAAGGGTCCTACGAGCAAGAATCCGTGTGCCAGTCCAATCTCCACACCTCTAAGAAGAGGAGAAACTCCAGTGCGGTAAGCAGGGAGATTTGACAGGTATCCGGCTACCAATGGGGAAGAAGTAACGGGGGTCTCCAACATTCCGATGAATGGGTCGCCGTTGATTGGCTGGATCACCTGCACAAGATAGTCGGACAAATATCAGCAGGATGCCACGATTGTATCTATCTAATACATTTCAGACTTTTTCGACCAATGGCAATCCAGCGGAGATCGCTTTCATCTTGCCGAGGAAAACCGAGGTCGTGTTGACAGCCATTCCTCGGTGACAACCCAGCCCTTCCGAGTCAAGATATCCCGCGATTACATCCCGTCATCAACTGTACGATGACTATCACATAATAAATCGGATTTCATCTTCCTAGAGTGCTCAACAGCAAACCATATCTACGTAAGTCGACGACTATGCAACGTAGAAGACAGGGACGGCACGTCCAACTTATCGACGACATTGCCGTTCAAGCCTACTCGGTGCAATTCTAAATGCATCTAATACCCTACCTGATCCTTTTCAGCAGCAGCACGAACTGGAACACGAGCGGCGCGGGACACTCTGCGTGTTGACACTGCAGATGTCAGTCCCTGAACGCGACCGGCGAATGGCTTTGCAACAACTGCGGCAGACATGTCTTGTTCTTCTAGGTGGTATCAAGGAATCAAAATTTAGTTAATTCTGAAGGGATTTGGGGGGTTTTCGGCTCTTTATGTCGGACTGGCATTAGAAGAGGGAGCGAGATCCGAGGCGATCCGAAGCCTATCCTTTCTTCGTGTGCCTCGCGAGGCCGATCGGCGATCGGCCACTTGGCCTGTGCAAAGCCCACGTGCCCCCAAGCTTGGGGCTTGAGCGTGCCGCTTCGAATGAATGAATATAGGCCTAGGGCCCTTGAGAGGGCAAAGGTAAACCAGAGAGCAGAAGAGGTCGATTGGCATTGATTCATTGCTACAACATTTGAGCTTTTGCTAGTAGAGAAAAGATAAAATCCAACTCTACGCATGGGTGAGTGGATACAATATCGAATCTCACGCTTCAGAGGATGCAGGACCTGAAACTGCCCTGCAGACTTGTGGAATTGAATTCATCTTTATCATCTGTGATACAGACAAAAGAATGACACTGAAAAAAAACCAAAAAAGAACTATTTCATATTAACACTGCACTAATCGGCCAAATGAAAAAAAAATAGCAACATGGATAGATAGAATCCTGCTAGGTTCATACCAATCAAACACTGAATGCTGTAATAAGGCATGTCTGAAATAATGAATACATTTCTACTATACAGAAACAAAATAAATCGAATCAAAGACTTATTCCACTAGGCCAAGAATTTGCCGAATTCTATCTCTATCCGAGGAACTCAGATATTTGTATGCATCCTCTGGAAGCCACTGAAACTCGTGCCAGTCCCGGTTGTCCAAAATGTCAAAAGTTGCTCCACGGATGGCATCCTTATTTGGCCCACATGGCCTGATGCTCGTCACGTACTCGTATGCTTCGTCGAGATCAAAGTCATGCAGCCAAAATAATGATGCAATGGCCACTGCTGGAGAGCGTCCCAGACCGGCTGTGCAGTGCACGTACACTTTCCCAGCACGTCTCTGTGCCTTCTCCAGGGCGCTCACAGCCCTGGGAAGGGTTGCCCTCAGACTATTCGGATCAAAATCAACTGCTTCAATGCGTACATATTCGATATCCGAGTCCGACGCCGCTTCCTCCAGTTCAGAATAGTCCACTCCCCAATACTCCAGGTCTTTCATCTGCTGGAGACTCATGACGACGCTCACTTGCTCTTGATCTCTGAGATGGTCAATGTCGATCGAATTGAGTGGCTGACTTCCAACCAGCAGGTTGGGCGCGATGTAGTGATAGTACAGACCCCTCTCTGGCTTGTATTCATATGGATTATCAATCCAACCCATTCTTTCCGCCATTTCCTTGTTATATTCCTCCATCCTCGAATCAGCGGAGACGAAGTCTTTGGACACGCGCCCGTCTTTCGTAGCTGTCTGCGTCGCTGCACTCTCGCCGCTTGCATCGCTTGAAAAACTTGCTTTCGGCAGCGTTACACGTTTTAATTTCTTGCTTATATCAAACGAATGATAATGACATGGTCTCCTGTATGTCATTTTACCCCCTACAGTAGCGCGGCGAGGTGCAATCATAGGAGACGAGCAACTTCCCGCCTCCGTAAGACTACTTGCTCCGCCCGCGTTTGTATCATGAAACGCTTGGAACATTAATATCAACGCTGTATATTAAAAAAATAAAAGAATTAAACTCATAAAAAATTAATCATTTTTTTTCGCTTTGATGGCTGAAACGCACCGACCCGTTCGAGATATGCAGCGCTGACAGCCTGCCACCTGGCACTGGATCCAGTATGCTGGAGCATACGTAGCATCCGGATGCGGCATCCTTTCTAGAAAGAAGGGAATCTCTAGAAAGACGAGAATTTGATCAAGTCTCTTGAGGCCACCGTTGTTATGGGCGCTCGTTGCCTTGGTTGAAGCAAATGACGTGATTTTTTCATGGATGTCACAAGAAATAATAATCAACACTTTCTATCTTTGCGCTGAATACCAGGCCAAGCCAATGCCTATGATCGACGCTGCTGCCCATACATACCGATTCTTAAGATACATAGGTGGTGTGTAATTCTCCCAGAATTCTTCATCCCAAGTCTTTGGCTTGGTTTTGGTAGGTTTTGGCGGTCTAGGGCGGCTTTGGTTTCCTGTTCGACTAGCCTTTTCTATATCTGTCAAAACAGGTATCTGTACTTTCTCGTCCTCTCCAAGTTCCAGCTTTGGAGCCTCCATTATATATCGTAGGTCAGCTGCTTGTCTCCTAATCAGAGGTACTGGATGGTTCCTCTCAAGATTTTTGTACACAGATATGCATTGCTCTTCTTTGCCACACGCCTGGTAACCTAACGCCAGCCAGAGCTGCATTTCTCCACCAAGCACAGATAACTCGCCCTCTAACCTGAGTGCCTCTTCCAGCACCGTCACAGATTCGCTGTACCTGCCCCTTTCATACAAGGCCTTGCCAGCTTCAAATTGGGCGCACCTTGCCGCCTTCTCCTGCTCCATCTCTCTCGCCCGTTCTTTGATTTTTTCTTTCAATTTCGCAGCATATTCCCCTTGTGCACCTTCCAGTTGACTCGCATCCCGATATCCGAGCTCCTGTGCAACAAGGTCATCCTCGGTCTTCCCTTCTTTGATTCCTTGTGCAAAATTCATCGCGGCCGCGTCTAAAATGGCACCAGAAGATACATATTCCTTCATATCTCTATATTCATCGGTTGCTGGTCGCCTCCAAACCGTAGTTTTCGCTACAACAGAGGAATTGACTGAACAATTCAGTTGCTGGCTCACATGTGCTGAAGCCTTTCCCGCTTCTACACGAGATATCTGACGATATAAACTACTCATGAATGAATTAATGATTCTGAAAAGAAAAGATGAGCGATACAATATAGGCTCGCCTGATTCAATCTTAACAAACAAATTAAATATTACAATCTATCAGTGAGGCTGACAGGTGTTTTAGTTCAACCATCAACCTTGATGAAGAACTTGTGGAGTAACAATGCACAATGTTATTACTTTCTTTCTGTATAAGATAAAATAGTATTATACATAATTGTACATGAAGAAAATCAGTTCCAAATCCCGCGATTAAAAAAAAACAAATTGCATGCATGCACTCCATTCATTCATGTATTCAGCCGTAACAAGACTGTTCTGCCCCTGCCTTCGATTCCATCCAAGCATCTGCCTCGATAATGAGCCTGGTTACTCGTTTCCTCCTTCTCAATCGAAAACCCATTTTTATTGTAAAATTCAATGGCTGCCTCATTTACCGCCATGGTATGCACAAAAATGTCTTTTATTCCCCATGACCTGGCAATCTCTATCGCTTGTCGAACCATTGCCTCTCCCACACCCCTTCTGCGCGCTTGTGGTGCTGTGCACACGTTGGCCAGATAGGCGGCATTTGAACAAGATGCGATTAATACCTCTCCAGCCAGGGCTCGGGATGCGTGTATGTCCAGAGTGCCGACGACGGCCAACTGGGTTTCTCCGCCTTCATCAGAGATCACCAGATTCTCATCATCAAATTCCTCCAGCTCCTCCTCATTGCACACCACAATGATACTGCAAAACTTATTTGAACTCGATTCATTGTTACTTCCAAGCTTTTGTTCGAGCCTACAAGCTCTCAGAGCTTTCGATTCCTCTTCGGCAATCATCATTTGATGGATCTGTACAAATATGCTCTTGCAGGTCACATGAGAAACATCCATCAGTTGTTGCTGTAAAGCGATACAGGTTGTGCACAACCGTTATAGCGACGCACCTCTCCCGCAAACTTGCGATCTGCTGGATACGCATAGAATGATTTTGCGCGCAGCCAGGACACTGCGTCGATTTCATCATCCCTCTCCACCACACTGCACGTGTTCCCACAAACAACATGACAGACGGTTCAAGTCGATTGCTTGTTGTGTTTTTCACGCACAGTCTAGTATTCTCATCAAAGATGCATATCATCAATGTACCATCGATCTGAAATCTATCTAACAT
Organism: Picochlorum sp. 'soloecismus'; assembly: GCA_002818215.1. NCBI lineage: Eukaryota > Viridiplantae > Chlorophyta > Trebouxiophyceae > Picochlorum > Picochlorum sp. 'soloecismus'. The sequence goes on along the minus strand of PJAJ01000014.1, from coordinate 1,129,763 downwards.
ATAGTTTTCAAATAAACGTGAAATAAACGCACCGTATCTGCAATTGGACTGGATTCTTAGGGAATGTTGCACTCGACTTTTTAAGCCTGCTCTGATGAAAGGAATGAGACGACTCTATTGGCGCGCTGTTGCAGGAGCACGACAAGTGCCCTCTTCCTCTTCTAGATGCATATGTTCTTTTAATGAATCTGTCATGCATCTGGAAGTCCTGACTCTTACGAACAGAATCGGCACTCTGCAGGACATGATGGCACCCACCAACATGTTGGGTACCACGGGATGCCCCTGAAATACACTTAGGAGCGACACAAGTAGCAATAAAACTCATAGATATCAATAATAAAACAATGTACCATGAATATTGTGCATTCAAATTCACAGGGGTCCCTATGTTCCATGACACTTGTAGGTGCATGCAATCCGGATATCCCACCAGCTAGTGGGATCAAGGTGGCCTCATCACGAGGATGTCGACAGTTTGATAAAGCAGAATTTCGAACGCTCGCCATCTGACCACTAAATATATATAATTTATGCTTGATATCGTATTCTCTCACCTGCAGGCTCTTTTGCCTACGGTAATGTACAACAACCAAATCAGTTAATTTGACACCACACATTTAGAGTGTGTACCTGTGGACAATGAAATTTACGCTTTCAAGGGATGGATTAGTCATGAATAGTACATTAGAAGCTTTTAAAGAATTTAGATGTGCTGGTTCAGCCGTTTCTATCAGAAGACGACGTCATCGTAAGGTACAAGTTGTCGCAACACAGCAAAAGCCAGCCATGCGGACCCTGTCCCCGGGAGACTCGTCTGATGTCATTGCAGCAAAAAATGTTGACGAGAGAGCTTCAGCTAGAATTCCAGAGAGACTGGTGCCAATGACGTACAGGGGTCCGCCAGAGCTGGGGACAAGCGGGCAGGAGACTGGAACGCATCAGTCTGTGGTGGTGGTAACTCCTGCCATGGTGAGCAGGTCCAGTCATCAGGACGCCCCTAGATCGCAGTTTTCGAGAACAATGATCATTGCAGGGTTTGATGAAAATCCAGAGAATGATTTGCCACAAGATTACAAGTATACTTGGGCGAAGGATGACTATAATAAGACTAAAAGGACTATTGATACATGGTCGTTTGTGCTCACCCTGAGAGCCAGACTGTGGCTTCTGGAACAGCCATGGTCGTATCCTGGAGGCATGGACGATGCAAAAAAAGGAGCGAGGGCGAGGAGTTTGGCTATCTGGATTCGAGAGAGTATCTTGCAACTGGGTCCAACGTTTATCAAATTGGGGCAATTGTTTTCCACCAGAAGTGATTTGTTTCCAGCCGAATTTGTTGAAGAGCTGAGTAAGTTGCAGGATAGAGTGCCTGCTTTCTCATCTGACAAAGCAATTGCTTTGATTGAAAAAGAACTTGGGGCCCCTGTGGAGGAATTGTTCGTGTCGTTCAACAGGAAGCCCATCGCAGCTGCTTCTTTGGGTCAAGTACATACTGCGACCCTGCATTCTGGAGAAACTGTTGTTGTCAAAGTCCAGCGTCCTGGATTGAAAAGGCTGTTTGATATAGATTTAGAAAATTTGAGGATTATTGCCACCCAGCTGGATAAAGGTGATGATGGATCTGGAGCACGTGACTTCAAAGGAATCTACGAGGAATGTGCAAAGATTTTATATGAGGAGATTGACTACATCAACGAGGGCAAAAATGCTGATAAGTTTCGCCGAAACTTTAAGCTTCAAGATTGGGTAAAGACGCCAAGAGTCTACTGGCAGCGCACTTCGAGTGCAATCCTGACGATGGAGTATGCCCCTGGTTCCAAAATAACTGACTTGAATGCAATTAAAAGCGCTAATCTTGATTCAAAGATCATAGCCAAGCAAGCTACGGAAGCTTATTTGATTCAGATTCTGAAACATGGTTTTTTCCATGCTGATCCTCACCCTGGAAACATTGCAATCGACCCCAAGGGAAACCTTATTTTCTATGACTTTGGCATGATGGGAACCATTGTGCCCGGAACTCGTGAACAACTATTGGACCTGTTCTACGGCATTGCGCAAAAAGACGTTGATGCGGTTTTGGTAAATCTAACGGATTTGGGGATTATTGCTCCCACATCCACAGATACAATTGCTTTGAGACGTGCCCTGGGATATTTCGTTGATAATATTGGTCGTCAAGCCCAAGAGCAGGAGACAGTTGCGGCTATCGGAGAAGATTTGTTTTCCATCGCAGTAGATTCTCCGTTTAGATTTCCAGCGACGTTTACATTTGTTTTGCGTGCATTTGCCACGCTAGAGGGTATTGGCAAGGCTCTTGACCCTGGATTCTCATTTGCCCAGACAGCAGCCCCATACGCACAGGAGCTGCTGGATATTCAGGCAACTCAGTCGCAACAAAGCTTTATTCTAGACCAATTGACGACCCAAGCATCTGAAGTCGGTGCAGCAGCGGCTGCGATGCCAATGCGAGTGCAGCGAATAGAAAAGGCAGTTAGAGGTCTCGAGTTGGGTGACTGGAAGCCAAGAGTTCGAGTATTAGAGGCTGAAAGGACAGCCAGGAAAGCTGGGATCATGCAAGTAGCGACTCTGCAGAGTATAGCAAGCATGGGATTTTTTAATGCTGGAATTCAGTTTGCGCTCCAAGATAAGACTGGACCAGCCGGTGCACTCCTAGCAGTCGCATCCGTCTTTGGAGTTTCTGTACTCTTACAGATGAGAAGAGTAAAACGTTTGGACAAATTTGAAGATAATCTTAAAGGAAGGAATCCATTTACCAATTAATATGTATTACGCCATAATCTATATTTCATCATCAGTAAGTACTGCAAGGGTAGATACCCCCCTCTGTGCATTTTGCTGCTAAGCAAATCAAAGTTTGCCCGTTGAAGAGCATCCAGATAAAGCTCTACACTCAAAGATGGCATGAAAAGCGGCTTGGCTGTATCGGGAATTGAGCGTTCCTTTGCCGTCTCTAGATGCCCTTTGGCGACTGTTGCAATTTTAAGAACGATATCGGGCAGCGCAGAGCCCCCATCTTTTGTCTCCAACACATCTGGCGTCCTGCCAAACTCGGCACACACATCCTCTGGAAGATACGTCTTGCCCTTCTGCATGGAAGCAACCACGCTCCGTAAGACAGAGCAAATACCAACTGCAATACCTAGATGAGAAGCAGCGTGCTCAGTCTCAGAAGTGGCTTCATTGCAGGCTTCCAGCTGCAGGTATAACAGCTGAGAAGCAGTGCTCTCTGCAAACCGCTCCAAGTCACTCATTGTGGATATGGGACAAGTTCTCAGAGCGTCATCTTCGTACGCTTTGATCATTCGCATTATCCTATAACGCGAAAGAGGTGTCTTTCTAATAACTTCCGACAGCATGTGCATCGTAGGTTGAGTCAGTTCGTATGATTTCGAGCTGGAGAAGGCTTGATTCACAGCATCCCTCCACCACTGGTACCTCATAAGCAGAAGCATTTCCGCATTAGCATGGCTAGAAACTTGCCCAATCTCCACCCCTAGTGCCCGGAGAACTATAACAGGAACTCTTCTATCCTACGCGAGCAAGACAATGTATATTACCAGCCTGCTATATAGGACTTTCAGTGCACATTCATTCCAAAATACTCACCACTGGAAGTTGAGTGCTCCAGAGGTAATTTTCGTAATCATGCTCCTTCACCTGATCCATGCAATATTTCATAGAAGATTTCAAGTCCAAATTTGGTTTTTCTGAACCATCCGACCGAGTCAGTTTGCCGGAGCTGTCCAAAGACAACCGTCGGGACAGTTTCAGGCTGTTCTCTACAGCCAAAGTCTGAACCATATCCACATGACCGCCCTTTCTTGAGGAAAAAAGCAGATTACCACCTAATAAAAATAATTTATTCCTTTGAAGTGATAAAATAGACGCCATCCTCTCTTTCCAACCCAAATTACCCCTTCAACTTCAAGCGCATGTTCTTCCCTTGCGTGGAGAAGATGATCCTCGGCCTCTTGATTTGCAAAACGCCAAGAAAACAAAACAACCAATAATAAAAACAGTATATTAGTAAATCTCGAGTGTTACCTGTCACGTATCACCTGTTTCTTACGTTCCATGCTTTTGATGCCAGAGGTTGAAAATAAGGCAACCCAGATCTAGGTCTTTGGTCCTCCCATCACATTTGAATTGGATGGGATACTTTACAAAGCAAGGGATGTAAACTGCTTGGCTAAATGTTGTCACACCCGAAGCGACAAAGTATCTGAAACCTGAGATCATCTCAGCATTCCCATTTTTTGATCATATTTTGCTTTACACTTCACATAGTTGTATTTTTAAAAAGTACCTCGCTGTAGGTTGATCTTGGAACCAAAAGTATTGCCTGGAAATAGCAAACCATTTTCAGAATGACGGTTGCAGGCACGGTCCTTCAGTGTGGTGCAACGGATTACTGGGCGATTGGAAGATCGAAAGAAACGAGACTTGAATATCCTTGTCTGGCCGTGCCTCATAAGCTGAAGGAGCTTGAGGTAGGATTTCATCTTGCTTTTGCCTCGATGGCGCCGTATTGTTTGATCCCAGCGTGTGCCTCTTGGCTGATTTTGGTGCACTAATTGCTCATCGATAATTCCTTTTATCGGATTACATTGGCTGCAGGATGTAAAAATTTCATTCATTGCAGCCGGGAGTGCTGCTTGTCACTCGGTTGCTATCGACGTTGACGGTCGTGTGTATGTGTGGGGGAGGAACGAAAAGGGACAGCTAGGCTTGGGTGATCAACTGAATCGCAATGTCCCTACTCTATTAGAAGCGTTGAAAGATGAAAAGATTGTAGCAGCTGCCTGTGGGAGGCATCATACCGCTTTTATAACTGATAAGGGGGAGAGTTACACCTGTGGTCTGAACTCCTATGGGCAGTGTGGCACAGGAACCGTGAAGAAGGTCAAGGGTGGGGAGGATATGCTTCTGACTCCACAAAAGGCTCAAATTCTTAATGCTTCAAAAGTGTGCTGTGGTGCGGAGTTTACAATTTGGCTGTGCGATGGGGCACTCTACTCTGCTGGTTTGCCCCAGTATGGACAGCTGGGCCATGGTACAGACAATCAGTATAATGCATCCGATTCGTCCGTGAAAATGGTGTTTGATCCTCAACCTGTTCCAAGAAAGATTGATGCGTTAGCTGAGAAGAAGGTGACTCGGCTTGCGTGCGGTCACAACCACTCGATCGCAGTGTGTTCTGATGGCGGGGTATGGACTTGGGGATTTGGAGGGTATGGGCGTCTAGGCCACAAGGTGCAGCAGGATGAGTTCAAGCCCAGACTTGTCGAAACTTTGACGGGCAGAATTAAGGTTCCAGAAGACGCTACCGTGGCAGCCGGATCCACGTCGACATTCTGCACCATGCTAGGTGGTCAGCTCTTCGCTTGGGGAAAGCTCAAAATATCTGGAGATAATCTCATGTACCCTACCCCGTACATGGAACTCGCAGGCTGGGATATTCGAAGTTTATCTTGTGGTGCAACAACGTTTGGATGTGCAGCAAGCGCTGAGGGTGAGAACTCGACAATCACTTGGGGAGCAACAAGTGGCTTTGGAGAGCTTGGGTATGGAGAGGGTGGAAAGAAGAGTTCAGCAAACCCAGACAAATGCATGGCACTGGAAGGGGCTCTTTGTCATCAAGTAGCTATGGGACAAGGCCATAGCTTGTTCCTATTAGATTCGGATTGCGCACAGGTCAAGGGTTCACCTGTTCACAGTGCTTGCAAGCCCATTGATGACAAAGCACCATCTGGTGCAGCACCAGTATCTGGCTCAAAGAGAAAGGCTTCTGGATCCACACAGAGAGGAAAGGGGGGGAAACGAAAATAAACGAACCATCTTTGGCGCATACATGTTGGCCCTGGACATTAATACAATATATATTTTAATGTTGCTGACGTCACTCAATTTCACTTCAAACTTCAAACTGCATTGTAACAACATGGTAATAATTGGATAGTTTGCTTGCCTTCACTCTCAAGGCATTGAGATGCCGATACGTTGTTCCTCGGATCGATAATTTTCCGATTCTTTTTTCTCGAACAACAGAGTGGAATCAAAACGACGAGGCCAAAAGTATACATCTTCATCTAAAGTTTATATCCGCTCGGAGCACCCCTTTGATGGGGTGTTTCTCGCTGTACCGACTCGTGGAAATTGCAATGCGCGGTCAACCTGGTGGTCAGCCTGGTCGACCCCGTAACGAAACTATCTGTCAATTTCTCGAGCAATTCAGGGAAAGAACCAATGCAGTCAACCACGCGTAGCCACCAGTCGTTCATCTAGTCAATCCATACTCCGCATAGAGTGCACTTGAAGCGTTGAAACGCTGGCCCCATAGTGGGCATGCACACCTGTGGTTACTGGTGGTTAATTACCCACGTGCACGTTGACTGACACGGCCTCGACAACAACGTGCTTGCGCGCAGCCCCGTGAAATGACCAAAACACCACGGACCGAGTCCGACGTAGGATGGAATAAATCTAAATGAGAGAATATGTATCTACTACAATTTATACACCAGTAAAATGAATTTTAAGATTTCAAAAGGATTTGTATTCGCTCGGCTACTCGTTAAAAGCCCGCTGAGGAGGTTGGTTGTCATCGGTTTGCTGACTCCAGTGTACCTCAGGTTGTACTCTCTTTCCAAAATTTCGGTATATGAAGATTCTTTTATTAGGGAACCATTGACTTTTGTCACGTCGCTGCATGAGCTGCCACAGGAATACAATCAGTGCACCAGGGAGCATTCAAAAAGAGCAGCCCTGCATTCCTGGTCCCAAGAGTTCTCCAGAACTATTATCTTGGCAGACAATGGTCAAGTTTGTGATGAATTGAGCGAAATGGAATTGATAAATACTGATTGTATCGTCCATAATTGTGTATACGCTAGTCACACCGTGCCTTCAGTAAGATGCCTGCTCATACAGGCTGAGAGACTGGTTGGTGACAAAGGGACAGTTATGTTTAGCAATTCCGATATCATTTATAGGAATACGTCCTTGGCATTGAAAATAGCACAACAGAATTTTGATGATTTCATCCTAGTTGGAAAGAGGCTGGATACGGATTTTAGAAAGGTCTGTGACTCAAATTTGCGATTGCTGCACAAGGAAGGTGACATGATTTTGACCTCAAAACGCTTCACCAAGCAACTGTTCAAGAATGCTGTTCTTCATAACGAATATGGAATTGATTATTTTATTTTTACAAAAGGGTCGCTGCCTTTGCATATGATGCCTGATTTCCTAATTGGAGCGTGGAAGTGGGACAATTGGTTGCTGGATACTGTAGTTAGAAAATCAAACATACCTCTGATTGATGCCACGGAGGTTGTTAAAGCTGTGCACCTGCAAACGACGAAAGGAACGCACTACGACAGAATAGGTACAGAATGGAATAAAGATGAATACATGAAGTTTTATGGTCTAACAGGTACCATGCATCTATTAAGTGATCCACACCCTGTTGGGTACGGCTCTATCAAATATACTCCCTTCCTCATCAATGGGAGTGCCATGATAGCCAATAAACAGTGTTACTCTGACCTGCCATTGAGAACAATGATTGAATGCTGAGTTAGAGTACTCTCAGAATTGTGGATACGCGTAATTTTGGGAATAATGGAATAATGTAAGGGAAAACAGTCAGGAGGAATGGATGCATTCATTCTCGTTTGAGCATCTCTCTAACGATGCGATACTCGATGATATTCATTACAATGAATTATTTATATCTCTCAGTCACTGTGCATCCACACTGTCACTCTGGGCACCAGACCTGAATCAGAAGAGCTTGGTTTGGAATTCGGACCCCACCAAGCCTGAGGACATGTCCTGTGTACACTGGGCCATGAACCGGATGAGTGGATGGACTTATATCTTGTATAAATACCATTGAAACCGCCGTCGTGCATTAATTATCTTTAAAACGTCAAATTTAAACTCTTCAGTGTTTTTTTGAGTTACATGTCCGCGGTTTTCGAGGCTTATCGAAGCTAAAGGCCAGCAGAATGTTTGTCACCAACATTTGGTCGTTGAGTTTCTTGTCAGTTTGTACAACGAATAGAAGGGATAAATGATGTGTTAAATGACACCTGATGTCATCTGTTGGACGTAAAATATGCCGAGATGAATGGCAATAGGATTGTGTTGAATATAGCGGAGAAGAATAGCGTGTCAAGGGAAGTCACGCGTCTGTTGTGCCAAGGAAATCGAGCGAGAGATATTCCATCATGGTGCGTTGTGTTTATTTTTTTTCTTTTCAGTTGCTCAATGGTTGCGGTAATCGATTCCCTACAGCAAAGGCAAGACATTAAGGAAATATTTTCCCTTGCAGTGCTACCTACTGCAAGAACTTTTCCTTTCCCTTCACCTTGAATGGTGCTCCGGTGGAGATGATTTTCTCGTCGGTCGCAGGGCATTTGCTAGAATTGGACTTTAAACCTCCTAATAATACGTGGCGAGGATGTGCACCCGGATATCTCTATGAAGCACCAGTGGAGAAGCAGGTTTCCAAAGGGGAGGGACAAAAGATTAAGAGGAACCTGCAGCAACTCGCTCGACGTGCGAGTCTGCTGATCCTATGGCTTGATTGCGATCGAGAAGGGGAAAATATAGCTTTTGAAGTAATATCTGTTTGTCGAGAAGTCAATCCCAGGATGGAAGTGAAAAGAGCAAGGTTTTCCGCACTCATATCTCGAGATATTTTTCAAGCTGTTCATAACCTTGTGCAGCCGAATGAGAATGAAGCCTCTGCTGTTGATGCAAGACAAGAGATTGATCTCAGGATCGGTTCATCGTTTACCAGATTGCAGACATTGTTGCTTCAGGAGAAATTTGACTGGTCCGAGTTGCTTCCACGAGGGAGAGACAGGATGCTCTTGAGTTATGGTCCCTGCCAGTTTCCGACGCTTGGATTGATCGTTCAGAGAGAATGGTAGGAATTTCTGCCTTTTATTTTGTGTTTTGTTTTTGCTTAATCTGTGTAATAAGTTCTCATATCCTGGTGTTTTTAATACATGGCAGGGAGATCCAGTCACACGTTTTTGAACCGTTTTGGACACTCAATGTCCACTACAAGCAAGATGAGGGTCCTAGCGCTGGTAAATGTAAGTTTAGTTGGGATAGAGGGAATATGTTTGATGAAGATGTTGCCAGGATGTATTATCAACTTTGTGCAAACCAGCCAGAAGCTACGGTTATGGAAATAGCTGGAGCTCAGAAGAGGAGGCATGCACCAGTCCCCCTGTGTACCTTGGAACTGCAGAAAAAAGGAAGTCAGTCGCTACGGATGTCTGGTGAAAGAATTATGAAAATAGCTGAAGAGCTGTATCAGGGTGGATTCATTTCGTATCCTCGAACTGAAACAACATTATATTCAAACGGTTATGATTTGCGTGGGATGATTCAAACACAGGCTGATTCCCAATCACCATGGTCAAACTTTGCTACCAGACTTCTTCAACGAGATTTTCGTTGGCCTGCTTCGGGGGGGCAAGACGACGGGGCTCATCCTCCAATTCATCCTACAAAGTTGTTTGATGGTCAAGGACAAAATGCCCCAGAGAAACAGAGGATCTATGAGTTTATCGTGAGGCATTTTCTTGCTTCGTGTGCACCAGATGCAATCGGCCAGGAGACCAAGATAGTTATTCAAATAGCTGGAGAATCTTTCACGAGCAGAGGCTTGATGGTCGTAGAGAAAAACTGGCTTGAGGTATTCCCATGGACCAACTGGGGTGGCACTGATGGGCTCCCAACATTTACTCAGTTTCAAAGTTTTCAGCCAGAAGCGATTGATCTCCATGAAGGAATGACTCAGCCTCCTCCTAGAATGAAGGAATCAGATCTTTTAGCAAAAATGGACGAATATGGAATTGGAACAGATGCAACCGTCGCAGATCATATTGCCAAGCAGTTGGAACGAGGATATGCCTTGAAGGATGAAGCCAACATGACTTTCTCCCCAACGCCGCTTGGCGAGGCACTTATATCAGCATATAGAAAAATGGGTCTTGAAAACTTATGGCTACCGACTTTAAGAGGCATCATAGAGCGAAATATCGATTCGGTTGCTCGTGGGAGGCGATCAAAGCAGGAGGTGCTCGCAGAGGCCGTAGACGCTTTCAAGCGAGACTTTGAGTTTGCGTCATTACGTTCACGTGTCCTCGAAGATGAGGTGAGAAGCATAGTATTTGTGCACGATCATATGAGAGGAAGGCGTAATGGTGCAGCAGATCTTTTGCAAGGCCAGCCATTTGCTCCCTGTACCTGTGGGGCAAATTTAGTCATCATTCCAGCCAATGGGACTCATGGTCCTGCTATAGCGTGTGCTCGCATGCATGCAGGGGAAGCAAGCAAAAAGGAATTACCCCAACGGGTTACTCGAGAGATTCGAATATCTGATCTCGTATGCGAACGATGTGGCCCAGACTCAAGGAAACTGTCCTTTGTATTTGATGTGAATCTGCTTCCTCCTCCATTCAGACACATGGCACGCTGCACTTGCTGTGTCAAATGCGACCGCGAGCTTGCAAACCTTCTACGAGTGATCGGACCCGTGCGAAACAGGCAACAAAATAACCGCCCTCCCCACGAGAGGCAGCATAGGCAGAGAGAAAGAGGCAGGGGTAACGGCAGACGAGGCAGGAGACCAGCTGGTCATGGGGCAAACCGAATGTGAGTATACGAATACGACTTTATTTATACATTCTTCTCTGACATCATTATAATTATGTTAATAATTAGTTGAAAAGTAGCAATATCATCATGCATCTATGCTCCTAGGCTTGGGCGCATACAACTTTTTGGATGCTTCAAGAACAGTGAAGAAAACACTTCCACCAACCCCGATCCAGATTACTCTTGGCTGCCAGCCTCTAAACAGCGCACTTGGCCCTTCTTCTGCTGCAATTTTCATAGCACAATCTAAAAAGTTTGCGTACTTTTTATTCGCACCCTGAATCATCAAACGAGTTTTCAGCACGTCCAGAGGAGTTGTTAGCAGCCCAGTGGCAGCCCCAGCCCCAGCACCAAACACCGAGTGCTCGGCTGGATTGAGATCCCTCGAGTCTTTCAGAACAACCTGTTTATACCCTTTTTTAAGTTGCTCGTACGTGACAAATTCGATAGCATCGAATGGTAGATCCCGAAGAAGGAACGAGCCATACCCTGCAAAGATACCTTTCGTACCCTCCCTCATCAAGATTGTCTTGAGAGCTGTAAATGCATGTTTGAACTCCCCAGTCTGCATCCTCGTCTTTACAACTTCTGTAGGCACTCGAATAACAGAAGACGCGATCCCAGCTGCCACTCCGGCAGACAATGGACCCAGAAAACTCTTATCATCTGGCACAGCAGCAATGACAGCCTGTTTCACTGGCTCATACACAGCCATGAACACTGCAGAAGCCGGGGCAACACCCACTAGGTTACCCCAGATTCCAGCATAGAGGCCCCTGCCGCCTCCCGCTTTCAGCAAAGCCGAGAATCCACCACCAGAATGCATCGCCTGAAGCCTAGTCTTGATCGTGTCGATTGGATACAGTGCGGCTTCAACAGAGCATCCAGCCGTGGCTCCAGCGGCAAGATTCCCAGCAGCTATTCTCCACGCAGGCACACCATCCAACCCAGAAGCAGAAGACGATTCAGCAGCCGACGCGATAGTAAATATCTCCTTCGCAGGCTTGCTCCTTTTATGGCTGGGCGACTCCACCCCTCTTGCCTTGGGTATACAACCCCCACAGATAGAAGCCAGCGGTATGGTGGCCCCCATCGCCACTTGATCACACCCCTTTCTCCCATCTCCCATATTTCCATACATTTTTCGATCTCTCAGTAATCGACGCCCTGCTCTCCTATCACCTCCACTCCGATACGCACCAGAATTCGACAATCTATCGTTATCTTGCAGCAGCAACTCAAACTGCAGCCCGTTCCTCTCCAAACTTTTTCTGTTACACTTTTTCATTACTAGTATTCAGTTTAATGGAATAAACTCCTGCGATCGCGGTATTGCACTTCTAATCAGACAAAAAAAACCGACTTGTTTTTCTCACTCTTCGGTCAAAGTCGACGTCGACGGCGGTATCGCTCGTTATCTGCCGCGGCATAAAAAGAATCAATTCAATTCAAATCAAATCAAATCAATGCATTTCTCATAACCACTTTCTCCGATCGCTTCTTTGTAATTCCATCAATTTGGATCCCACAACACCAGCACCCACATTGCTGCAACCGGATACTTTCCGGTGCTGGATCTCACTAGTGGGTGTGCAACCCACCCACCACCGGCACTGGTGGTGATGTGCAAATCGTCGCCAGGTCACCAGCCGGTACTATTTTCATCAGATTCGCACCTGGTCTACGTAGATCTACTCTGTACAGGTCGATCTGTACTCTAGATCTGGTGCGTACCAGCTGGCTGGTACTACAGTAGCCAGCAATTGCCTTGCAAGGCCTCGATGAAAGTGACAGATTTCACTGGAACTGCTTCAGCATTCATATTCAAACAGCCATTCATCTGTACCCAGTTTTTTTAAGAACAAAAAATTAATAATGAATTTACATAATAAGTAGAGATTTCAAAATATGATGGCAACTTTGTACCGCTAGATAGCTATCGAATTCGCTGGCTGAGTTTGAAGGAATTCGTCGTATTCAAATAATTCAACGGACCCAAGAGCTGCAATATGGGCGCAACAGCTGGTGGAGCTAGCGCTGTGGGAACAAAATATGGATTACTGAATCAGGATTATATTTTCATAAAGAGAATTCCTCGATCAATGGGTGTGGCACGGGAGGGAGACAATGGGGTGACGATGGTCCATGGTACTGCGACCGTATCAGAGATGGAGGATAGTGGCCCGCAAATGATGGATACGGAGGAATCGATGCTGCTGGCAATGGTTTTAGATGGCCATGGGATGCTTGGGGAAGTAGCGGCGAGGGTAGCAGCGAGAGCGATTAGCAAAGAAGTGGAGGGACAGGTGTTTGAGAATATTGTTGGGAAAGGGCTGTCGCTAAGGGAGTACGGAAGGCGGAATATCGAGCAGTTGATGCATGTTGCATTTGAAAATGCTCATAAAGAAGTATTAGATGTGTATGAATCGGCTCCTGTGGAATATACGTATCCTGAAGGAAGCAGCGGGCAGGTTTTCGAACTGGAAGAGCATGATGCTGCCACTGGGACACCAACCTCTAAAAAGAAGGGTCGAGGTCCGGCTCCAAAGCCCCTTGTCTATCGCAATAACAAATCTGATACTCCTTCTCTCGTAGAATTTGGAACGACCGCGAGCGTCGTGCTGGTCGATGGCGATTTCGCAGTGGTTGCACACGTTGGAGACAGCTCTATTATTCTGGCATCTGTAGAGGACAAGTTTTTGGATGGTACTCTTATGACGAAACCACATACAGGTCACAGCGTATCGGAACGATTTAGAATAGGAGAGATTATATGCGAGGATGAGGAACTGGCTGACGAAGCCACGGTCAGAGAAGATGGGTATGTAGAAGTGAGCAACCTTGCTGGTGTGTTGTCCTGTGTAGCATTGAGCATGACCAGGGCGATAGGACATCTCCACCTCCAGTCGTACGGCGTCATACCGAGGCCGGATATCAAGTTTAAGGATATTCTTCCCGAAGACGTCTGCTTCATCATCGCTTCCGACGGTGTTTGGGATGTATATACTCCCAGACAAGCAAGCATCATAATCTGGGAAGCGCTCGCTGATGGTGCTAACCCCACGGAAGCAGCCCGAATACTGTGCGATAAAGCAGTCGAACTTTCCAAGTTGACATTTGGAGCAGCAGATAATACATCAGCAGTCATTGTGTTATTAGGAGGAATCTATCTGCCAAAATGTCTGCCAGATCAGGCCAACAATGAATCAAGTGACACCCCTCATCAATACATTATTTAGACGTATTTTTGTGCTACACTAAATATTATTTCACTAAATATTTTTGCTTATCGAATTCAATACACATATTGTAGTAATTATTATATCAAGTGAATCGTGTAACCTCCATCATGAAGCAAACATTGTCCTTGTGCAAAAAGAGTGCAATCATTGGAGGACAACAGCAAAGGGTTCTAGGTACTGCTGGGACCAAAAGTAATGCGAGGAGCAGAGTTTCTTTTTATGTGTATGCTTTTAAAGAGAGCAGTCAGTTGCAGGATTGGAGGGTGAAGGAGATGGTAGAGGTGCGTGTCGGAACAACGTGTTCGAAACCTGTCGTCAATTTCGATACTGTGATACAGTTTTGAAACCCTTGCCGCGAATCTCGGTGCAGATGTCTCATAAATACTTTGTAGATTTTATAACAAAAGGGAATGAAAATGTTGCCGAAGAAATCTTCAGTGATGAATGCGTGCACATGGACGTTGTGTGGGATCCTGCTCATCCATCGGTGGGCACAAAAGCATTGAAGCAATATCTGCATGATCTGAAGACGACATTTCCCGATTTCCAAGTTGATATTGATGAGATTTCGACGTGCGATACGAATGGGATTTGGGTGAGTTATGAAGGAAATGCGACTGGGCTGGGAGAGTGGAAACACCAGATAAAGGCAAGTCATCACTCGAACCATTTCACAGGTGTGAACCTGTTCAAATTCAATGATGATCGGACAAAGATAACTGAAGTTCGAGTGTATCGTTCTGCTTTTGCTGAGGATAAAGAAGAGATTAAAGAAATGGTTCCAGGAGGAAATTTTAGAGAGCTGCGTCTGCGAAGACTGGCTTGATCGATTCAGTTTGCACTGCATGCAGTTGGCCAAACGTAATGAATACGAGAGACGAAATAACAATACTTTGTGTTCCTTGACTATTATGGTTCAAAAATAGAGTGTTATGTAACAATATCATTTCTCAGTCTTTTTGTTTTGATGAGCCCGAAGAGATCCTTTTGATCCTGAAGCGTGTCTCTTGATGCCACGGCTTTTTCTTGATTCTGTGTAATTTCTTTGGCTGGTTTCCTTGGAAGCCTGTCTTCCGTGGTTCGGATAAACATCTGCATTAGGCCTCTGCCTCGATGTTAGAATGGCGAGATTGGAAAATGGATTACCATCCTTTAAGAACATGTTTGATGTCAGGTGCACAGCCGAGGCCAGATGCTTTGGCAAGTCCCTTCTTGGGTGGGTTGCTTTGGTGGCAAATGCTGATGACACCCTTAGCCGTAGCAGGCTCAGCATGACAGCCTCTGGGAAGGTCATTCGGTATTTGAGCCATCCATCTACGATGACAATTGCATTAAATTTCTTGCGCTGCTCAATGTTCTGCCAGAATGTGCTTGCTTTGATTGTGCTGATGTCAACCGAATCATCGAGTTGCATTCCGTTCACCGATTTCTCCAAGTCTTTGTCATCCGGAGAATCGGTCTCTTCCTCTCTCGGATGCTGTAGTTCCATTGCTAAATGAGATGCTACCAGGAATATTGGATGTGGTTGGACTTCTGTACATGACTTTACGTCTACAAGAATGGAAAAGATTAGAACGTATAATAATAGCAAATGATAATAGAGTAGCAAACAGTAGAGCATGCATGGAAGAGACTCACATGTTACCGCATCTCCTCTTGTTAACTCGTCGTAAAACAAGAGATTCGATTTTCCTAGATCGTCTCCTTGTTCAGTGTCGTTTCTTGAGTCGATATTGACAGAGTTTGGATGGATGCGAACACGCTCACCGGTGGTGGTAATTATAGCAGATTTTGACTTTCTGTCATTCCTTGGGTTGCCTGCGATTCGTGCAACATTGGGATAGAATCCACAAGCCTGCGAATGTTGAAAAGTATTGCTCTTATTCGTTCAATGCTATAAGGGTGGTCCAATGGAATGAAGCGAAAATGAAAACGCCTCATTTCTTGATGAAAACGTACCATAACAGAGCGAACAACATCTGCTCTTGAGGCCTTTGATGATGAATCATCGAGTGACTTGATAAAGCCTTTGCCAACAAGCTCTCCCAGAAGTTGATAGCGCATTCCATCGATCATCATCATTGTGGCATTATTTAGAAAGTTACGCTGGCAAAAATTCCACTCTTTACCCCTCTACAGCAAACAATTTCCACAGTCAACATAGGTCTTCTTAACATGGTAACATGATGTTGCACAACATATCTCACCTGCTTGGCACTTGTCCATTCATTGAATGCCATAACTGTTGCAAGATGATCCGAAAACCCCGACCCGGATGAGCTGAAGTTTTTCTTGATTCTAAATGCCTGTCTTCTGGCCTCTGGATTTGCTGGTAGAACCCAAGGATCCCTGCAAAGGCACTCAACAGACACACCATGTATGACATAACCAATACCACAATTTTGTACACACAAGCACTCCCTCACCTGTAACCCAAGCAGCATGATACTGTAAGGATAGGATCCAAACAGTCATATATAACCCCATATAAAAGCATTTTACCCAGTGTTGGCGATATTGGTAAACTCGCCAGATGCTTTCCAAGCACAGTCAGTTTTTCAGATCCCTCTTCTAAGGCCCCAATAGCCTCCAACAGCTTGATTGCTGCATTCACTGCTTGAAGTACTGGCGGTTCAACGGCTTTCGATAGAAAGTCTGCTATTTTAATTCTATTCCCAGGAGTTTCAAGGAGTTTAACCTGTAAGCCCATTTCTTCCAAGGGAGTCCGCATTATCTCTGGAAGTTGGTACTCTTCTAGAGATTCGCTGCGTTGTTTGGTGTACAAGTGAAATGCAATGCCAGGCTGGCATCTTCCAGCCCTCCCTCGTCGCTGTTTTGCAGACGCTTGACTTATCCACCCACTTTGAAGCGTTGATACACCAGTGTAAGGGTCATACGATTTCTCCTTGTGTCTACCACTGTCAATCACGAATGCAACATCATCAATTGTAATTGCTGTTTCTGCAACATTGGTTGACAATATAATCTTCCGAATTGATACATCTGGCCTAATAAATACTTTTGATTGCTCAGCTGGTGCGACCATTGAGTGAAGGGGTAGTATCAAGTATGCATGTCGGTTGCCAAATGTACTAGAGGCTTCCAGTTTCTCCTTTAATCGGATGATTTCATCCCAGCCAGGAAGGAATATCAAAATAGCGTTTGCCTCCGGATTCACAGCCAGCAACGATGCATGCAGTGTATTTGTTATTAGCGAATCATTGTGTTGCTCGTCACATACGCACAACAGTAGTTCCTCAATCAACCCAAGATCAACCTCATCTAAATCAGTATGAGACTGATAGTAAGAAACTGCCAGCGCTGCATTTGCCACATCATCTATTCCAGAAGATTGCGTACAATGCGTTTCTAGAAGATCTGCTAGATCGTTATGACCGAATAGTCTGGCGCAGGCTATTGCATCCATACCATTGGTAGCTTTTACTTTTGGATCTGCTCCATTTGCAAGCAAAGTTCCTACCATATCCCCCCTTCCATGGAAGCACGCAGCAATCAATGCTGTGGCTCCAGTCTCTTCATGCTGCACATTTATCCCAGGGGCAACCTCGGGTGAAACCTCTTCTGTTTCTACAGCACCTGTTATATCCACCAGATGCCGAAAGTCTTCTTCATGCCCTCTTTTAAAGGCATGTTCGATTGCATTCTGAATCTCAATCTCTTTCTTAGGTCCAACATTAGGTCGTCTTATCGTCGATACTAAATCACTGTCCCCGATTTCCTTTTTCATCTGGCGTAAGGCTGCAGCCTCATAGCCAGTCACCCGGAGAATATCTTCCAGATAAACATCCTTCACAGGGTATGTGAATCCCGGAACTCGAATAACTGGGCACGAACCAAAATAAGAAGAGAATAAGTCCTCATGCAAAGTTGCAGACATAAGTATTACTCTTAATTTTGGATATCGCGGTAAAAGGTCACGAATGATGATGAGCATAAAATCAGCAAACCTATCTCTCTCATGTATCTCATCAATTACCACATGAGAAAGTGATCCAAAAGTGTCCTCTTCTGGAGATGTAAGCATTCTTAGCAAAATACCATTTGTGCAAAACATTATTGAGCATTCATCACTCCCCTTTTTATCCAACCTGATCGTATATCCAACATTGGTTCCCAATTTTTCAGCCCTTTCCGAGGCAATTCTCTCGGCAACAGAAGTAGCACTAATGCGCCTTGGCTGAGTGCACAGGATCCGACAAGGCTGGTTATTATTCCAAGATTCTTCTAAAATATACTGTGGTACCTGTGTAGTTTTCCCGCATCCTGTTTCCCCTGCAATGAGGACCACTTGGTGACTGGAGACGGCTTGCAAAATTGCATCTCTGTGTTGAGCAATGGGTAGTTTATTTCTCGCAGTCACGAGTTTTTTCATCGACTTGTTCTCCATATTTGCCTCCCAAGCAGATCTTCTCTTTTCAATTTCAAATGGTGTCAAGTCTAAAGCGCCCTTTGTCTTTGATTTGCTCTTTGCTGCTTTTGTTGTCAAATGACCAACCTCTTGATCCTCCTCAGTCATGTACAGCTTGGACAGCACATTTCCCTCTTCGGGAGAAGTTTTCGTCTCCTCTATGATTGCCGAAATTTCTTCTTCTGAGGGCGGGAACCCCTTGAAGTATTTTTCAACCCGCGAAAGCGTTTCCTCCTTCATCTGAAAGTTAAAAGAAGAACTCTTGCCACTCTTCCGTTGCCGTTTGAAAATGCACACAGCTCTATCAGATCCTTTCCCAAATGATTTTGAGACATATCCATATTTTTTACACTCATTATGTACGACTGCACGCTCGTGATTCGTCAGATTTGGCGGGAATCGGTATTCTGCAGTTAAAAGAGGCAAAACAACCGTTATAATTTCTCTGGCAAAACTCCAGAAAAGGACAGTCATTCGAGGATAGAACTGTGATTCAATACCTAGATGACAAAATATTAAACATACCATCATCATTACCAGCCTGAAAATCCGAAATTATCTTGGCAACGTCGATTCGCGTAGTTTCGTCAACAGGGCGCATTCCGGGAGCTATTCGCCCACCACGGCCTCTTCTATTATTCTGCATTCTACAATTTAACGATACAACGTCATCTTATATCCCTTAAATATGAAATTTAATGCCCATAAGTACAAGACGCATGGGGATTTGACCAAGACTTTGGCTTCCAACATCAAAATCTGCAGGTCACTGCAGCAAATCTGTACTTGATATCAGGCAAAATAGACTTGCTACCCACTGACTGATGGAGCATTTGAATGCACTGACAATAGATACAAATAGTTACATTACCATTAAAGTCAATAATTAAATGAGAAATGCAAGTAGCCTTAAAAACCAAACCATGGAATGAGTGATATGGCCTCAGCTTGAGCCATGGTCACCACTCTGGCTTGGTGATGGTCAGGAACCTTTACAAGAGTCGCAGGCCAGGCCAACTCCCAGATTTCCTTCTCTTCCTCGGAACGACCGGTGCATTTTTTCTCCACCTTGTGCATTTTCGCGACGTCACAAGTGCAATTAAAGCCACATACAAAGTACTTTGCTTCCCAGTCCTGGAAGCCCCACTGGAAGCCATTCCCATCATTTCTCCAATCATTGCCTCCTAAAAGCATGATATTTCCATGCGTGTCACTCAATTCGGTGCTTACTGCATCAATTGGCCATACTGTATGTCCCGGATCCCCTTTTGCAGGAATCTTCTCCACGGTCTTGTGGTTGAACATCATGGACCCATCAGGCCTAAGCTGAATATTCCCTATTGATTTGAACCTTGGCTGCGTCTGCAGTCAGACATCCCAATAGAGGGCATTCATTCATGTATATATAGGCATCATACAATAAGGAAACATTGGAACCACTAACAGATATTACAGAGAGCCGCGATTCTCACCTCGTTGTCTCCATGCTTCCAATGATCCACAAGGGCGCCGAGTGGCCCCTTGTCTACCTGCACAAAATCATCCTTCTTCCCAGCCAAAGCAAAGGCAACTCTGAATGTATCCTTGTCCCCCAATGTCCCAGGAATATTATATGTAATATTGTGATGCATATTGAGAAACAATAGCCATTCCAACACGTCCCAATGCTTTTCCCTGTTCAGAAGAAACTGCCCGGCTTCTGCTTGTCTCTCAGGAACCTTCATAGATTTAAGCTTCTCAATATCCCAGCCCGCATCGCTATTAAATTGATTCACGTTATCCCTCCAAACTCCAAGGTCTCCTCTTTCGTACCATGGACTCTGATTCTCGATATCAAAGAAGTTCCAGAGCTCTGTGCGACCACGCCAAATATCAGGCCAAAACATACTGCCATGTTCGAGATACTCTGGCTCATCAAACAGAAGGCGTGGGCTTTGAATAGCAAAGCTATCGACGTCCATAAACACCATCTCTTTGAATGGAGCTGCTCGAATCGCCAGAATCTTTACCATGTAGCCATCCTCCCTGCTCCTAGGAGCTGCATACCCATCAAAAACTGGCAAATGATATGAAGGGAATAGAACTTGAGAAAGGTCCAAAAAGCTCAGGTCCTCGATATGTTTATGGAAGAATTGCTTATTTTTTACGCTTATCTTATCTCCAAAATGACAGACAACTATGGGCAATTTGCATCGAGTCACATTCCGAAGCGTCATCATTGAGGCAAATGCATTTGTCAACTGCTCAGCACCGCCAGCAGTATACACAATGCCTTTGGGCTCTAGGTTTGCCAGCTCTTTCTTCCATGCTTCCTGGATTGTATCTGTTTTCAAAAGATTCTTTAGCAATTTAAATCGTTTCATCAGCAGTTCGCGGCCATCATCTGCGTCACTTCTTTTCCATCTCAGTCCCTCCAAGGCCAGCCAGGACTCTTCTGATGTACCATTTACGAGTGAAATCACATCTAAACTTGTTTTGCGTATTCTTTGTTCATATTTGGTATATGGAGTCTGTAACAGAAAATATCCTGCACCAATTCAGACATCCCTCGTTTCGCGTGTCCTCGAGATCGACGCTTGCCCGAGACATAGTACCGCACCTGTCAAGCATACTGCTGCTATACAAGGCAAGAATATGACTTTTACAACTTTAAAGTATGCTGAAGATTTTAAATTGCCACTTTGGCTCGAGGAGGTAGTTTGCCTCATATCTTAGTCTGTAGTATACGACAGGGATGATCTACACCCTGTGTCAACGCATAGGACTCGGGTAGCGATGAAATATACGTACGTATAGTAAATGTATAACACTGAAATTTCATTAAAATTAAAAAATTTGTATCACATTGCTTAAAGTAAGAGAGAAAATGCTCCTATTAGTTCATGCAAGCGTAAGATGCATTGCCCAGATGATGGGGACAGGCTGTCCCGGACATGTCGGCTGGTCATGTACATGGCCATGGCCATCATGGTGGCTGATCGATCAGCCTGACATCCGCCTGGTGGCCCACCAGGGCCGTGTAAACAGACAGATGCAAATGCAACTTTGCAGTTTGCCAATTCATGAGATCCCATACTTGAAAGATTTATAAAGGGTCCCTGGAAGTCCAGGTTTTTTAAAGAGATAGCAGAATATTATGAAAGAAAAGAATAAAGAGATATTAATTCCATTCATTCATTATGGTTGTGGCTCTCAAGCATGGAAAACAGTTTGCTGTTACGATTTAGGCTCTTTTGACCAGAGTTTGGATCTTTGGTGCCCCGCATCATGGAGCTGGTTGCCTTCAAACGGCGACAGATTTTCCTTTGAACTGAAGAACTATTAGCTTTGATATCCTTCGAGGTTTTGGAAGGCTGATGCAGCGCATCGCTCTCTCGTTCTACCCCCATCCTTTGCGATCTCTCCTGAAGAGCAGTCATCTCAAGCAGAGTCGTTTGCAAGGTTTCAACCTGCTGCTTCAGTGCCTCTCTGTCAGCTTCCGCAGCACCCAAGGCCTTTTTTGTGCTCGAGTATTTGGGCTCTACGTCCTTGAGTTCATGGAGCGACTTTTCCAATTCCTGATTGGCAGATTTGTAATCATCAAGCTGTTCCTTGTGGCTTCTCCTCAGCATTGCATTTTCACGTTCAGCCCTTTCCAACTGCGCCTGCAGTTCCTCTACCGTGCCTTCCATTGTCGAGACTTTTGAGTTCAGCAGATGAGTAACTTTTTCATGCATTTCTTGCACGGCTGCGATCTCCTACAACGTTGTTACTCATTATGATCAGAAAAAAGTCAGTTGGAACACGAATCATGTGGCCAAAAAGCAGTCCGAACCTTTTCAAAACCATTCCTCAGTTGACTCGAGTGTTCCTTGTGCCCCTCTTTCAGAGCTTCAAGGTCTCTCAGAACCCTGTCCGTCTCGTTCTTGGCCTGTCCCACTTGGTCTTCCTTTGCACCGACGAGTGCATCCTTGTCCTGCACCTGACGCAGCAAGAAGGAAATTTCGGCACCAGATTCGGAAGCTTGAATTTTCATGCATTCGATATCCTTTTGCTGCTGCTCCATAAGATTTCTTAAATTTGACTCCTGGTTCCGATATTTTATCTGGAAAGGAAATACTTAAAGCGATAAGCACGTGGCATCGAATGAACAAATTCGTATGTCGTGATCTGCAAGCACCGTCTCACCTCTAGGCATTGTCGCTCCTGTTTGGCTTCTTCTAGAGACTCTTTGAGCTTGACGTTAGAGTTGAGCGACTCTTCCAGCTCATCTTGAATCCCGTTCTGCATTATATAGATATCGTAACTGCTGCAGTGATTACCAGGTAGGCAGACAGTATGAAAAATGCACACGCCCTCGATTGCAACAGTACCTTTTCCAATTCCATCTCACAAATCGTCTCGGCAAAGGCCTGATTTGCCTCAGAGAGAGACTTTTCCCTTTCTTTCAGCATATCAATTCGATTCAGAGCTTCATTTGACTCTTCATCGTACTTGTTCTGGAGGCTTGCAAGTGCAACTTCCTTCCCTCTGACAACCTGTTTGATTCTCTCCAGCTGTTCAGCAGCCTCTTTGCATTTCTCATCGCTAAGCGACAGGCGTTCAGCCAATTCATCCTGCAATCAATCGACAATAAATACATCAATACGTATTACATACTTAAAATCCACAATATCAATGCGCGTGGCACCTTTTCTTTGAGAGCATTTCCAAGTTCCCTTTCTTTGTCCTTGGCGTACACGACCTCTGCATCACGCGTGACCGCATATAGCATCCTCTCACAAAGCCAAGCATGCATACATAGATACATCGTTTCATTGACAATTATCTATAGTAAATTATATTGTGTATACATACCATCGATACATTTTACTTGCAGCCTTTCCAGTTCCTCAGATTGCTCCTTTCCTCGCTTTCTTTCAGCCTGCATTGCATTGCACCATGCCATGAGTAATGCGCATCAACCAATGCGACCATCATCCCGTCTCTCTTAATTTCATTGGCACAAGTTACATGGTAACACATTTCATACCTGTAATTTACTCTCATGTTCCTTGCTTCGTCGCTTCAACTCTTCATAGGTCGCCTTTTCTGCGACCAACACGCACCACTTGAGTTGAACCCAATTCCGTGGAACGTGGCCACGACATACTAGGACCATCCGACAAGCATCAATGGCCTCAGCACTCACCTGCACCCATGCGCTGAACCAGGGACTTGATCTCTTCATCCACGAGCCTTTCTTTCTCCAGCACAGCCTCTACTTGCTCTTGCAGTCTCCTTAGAATGAATTCATCACTGCCCCTTTCTTTCCTCAGGTGGTCATTCTCTTGACGCAGCCATGTGATGGACGCCTCTGCCTCTCTCAGAAAGTACAGAGCACGGTGGTCTGCCGGAACGCTCTCGCATCCACGATTCCCACCAGATCCTCCCACACCATGATGATGGTTCGCTTCCTCGAGAAGCACTCCTCCAGAAGCATTGGTATTAGCCAGATATGCTGCACCATTAAGATTCGTACCCCCGTGCTTGCTGGCACCATTGTCTGGCGTACTCCAAGAAGCTGCCTCTTCCCCACCTCCTTTACCAGGAGTGGCAACTACCATGCCATCGAGCCCATCGGTACGAGGAGCATCACTGGCACCATTCTGAGCCGTGGTTCCTTTCTCCAGCACCCCCGAGTTATTCATCTTACGCGAAATTACTAAAAACAAAGCTCACAAAGCAAGCGACCGACCGACTATGCGCTGTTTTTTGCCGTTCAATCTCCAAGGTTGTTGCGTTGACGTGCGTTGCGCAACGGTCGAGAAACCGTCCTTCACTCTGCAAAGGATTCTATCGAATGTTGCTTATCTTGATAATTGAGTATATTGTACTGATTAATTCACTTGCTGGTATCTGACACACATGGAAACAAGGAATAATTAGCATTTGATAATGCACGTGTCTCCTCTGCGATGCATGCACGCATATGCGTCTGTGTGTATGCTATGCTATCCATGACGCAAAGCAGGATACAAGTCGACCTGCAACGTTGCAAGAATGTTCTCACTGTACGATCATAGAGTTGATATCAATGCAACGTACTGATCATGAATCATCAGCTAACGAGTGCCATAGCGGTGCATCTACGCTGAGCAAAGTAGGCTCGAGTTCGAGTTCGAGTTCGAGTTCGAGTTCGAGTTCGAGTTCGAGTTCGAGTGAGCTCGTGAGCGATCGATCGCGACCGAACGATGCATCTCCATGGAGATGCCGGCCGGCCGGGCCGGCCTTCGAAGGCGAAGAGAGTTCTCTACCAGGATGCATTGATGCAGGTATGATGCTGCGATTCTACTTGCTTGCGACCATACAGTTAAAGTATGCAGTGCAAAGTAGAAAAAAACAGCGATTTCATCGGAGAGGTTGAAATCGACAGTGTGAGACCGGGGGGGGGGCGTCGTTCGATACGACATAACCGGGATTATTCTCTTGCGGTCTGCTATCTCTGTCGTGCACTGGCTTCCATAGTGTTCAAGCGTCTCGAACAGTAACATATATAAGATTAGTCAGTAATCTGAATTCAAATTACCGTCCGTTGAATGCTAGAGAGGGACACATACCAATAGTAGTAGGCCGTGTCGGAGGATCGACAAGCGTCAATGCCGGCGACCAAACACGTGTCGATAGGTCCCCGAGTTTCGGGTTTGATGTTTCATAATAGATGCAATTGCTCAATTAATATACGTAGAGGTTCGTTGGGGGCAGACGTACGAGGCTTCAATGGAAATGGCGACAAAGTGAGTAGAAGGGTGTCTGCCAACGGTCTGTTTCATGGAATGGGTTTTTTGTTTCCAAAGCACGAGGCGCAGTCGACGACGCGGCAAGTTATTGCCGAGGCTGGGGGGTCGAAGAAAACGTTTTCAACTTTTGATGAGTTGGTCCGACAAAGCGATCTCGTGTTGGTGGACTTTTATGCCACGTGGTGTGGCCCTTGCCAGCTCATGTCCCAAGTTATGTCGGAGATGTCTCCTAGAATGCCAGAGGTTAGTTTTGTCAAGATAAATACAGAGAAATATCCATCTATTGCGAGTAAGTTTCAGGTGAATGCGCTTCCTACTCTGGTGCTGTTTAAGAATGGAAAGCCAGTGCGAAGGTTTGAAGGCGCATTAACTGCGTCTCAGCTGCAGCAATGGCTCGTGGAGGCTTTCCGCTCATGACTTGCGTATTGGATTACATTATAGTTCTATTGAAACTCGGGCTTATTCGAGACAGGGACATGCAAGGGATGAATTCATTTGAACAAGCTGGAATGTTGTATGCGATATGCCATTCGACTCTGCTATTTTACTGAGACCGTGTAAAGCTTGGTTTGGATCGACATCTTCACAAATCTCCACGTGGGCAGCCAGCAGGGGTATGCCTGGGGTCAGGGACCAGACATGCAAGTCATGCAAGCTGTGCACTCCTTGGACGGATTCAAACTGTGCATGCATGGACCCAATGTCAATCTGACGAGGAGTTCTCTCCATAAGAACATCTGATATGTCTCTAACAATGCCCGAGGTTGTCCATAGTACAATCAGTGCAAAGAGAATGGTGCAGAGGGGGTCAATTATGAACCATTTGGGATCCCCCTGATGCCACCAGATGAGACCACCAGCTATTGCCACACCTATGCTCTGTATAAAGTCCCCGATTACATGAATCACGGCCCCCCGAAGATTCAAATTGGCCCCGTCGTGATGATCATCAGCGTGGGAGGAGTGGCTGTCCGACTCCTTGTCGTGGGCATGAGAGTGACTGTGACTGTGTCCATGGCTGTGTCCACCGAGAACGAATATCAGTATGATATTGATAACGATTCCAATAATTGCAAGTATTGTCATAATCTTCCCATTGATTGGCTCTGGCTTCAGAATCCGACCAACCGCTTCAAACAGCAGTATGCCAGTGACCAACCAAATTGTTAGTACTGAGGCAAGTGCACCAAGGACCTCCATACGGTGATATCCGTAGGAGAACGGCTTTCCAGATTCTTTGGAAGCATAGTAAATTGCAAACAACGACACTATGAATCCCGAAACATCTGCCAACAAATGAGCTGCATCGGTAATGATTGCCAGAGAACCAGCCATTATTCCTCCAATCGTTTCGAGGCCCATAAAGAGAAGGGCAAGACTGGCAGCGAAAGCCAATTTTTTCACCTGTACGTAGTATATATAGATAGAGAGAGATTATTCTCGCTGTCAACCACCCAGACAGCCGTGGAGTCCAGGAGATCAAATGCAGTGACTCAAAGATACAGCAACTCCCCTCACCGTGGCTTTCTCCCTGGGCGAAAGGCTACTGTACGTTTTACCCTCTGATAAATTACATCTAGACGCATTTCTAGTGTTTGTTCCCTCAAGCAGGGGCGATTCTTCGTCCATGTCAGTCAAGAAACAAGACTACGAATGGAATGTCGGTGGAGAAGATTGAGCCGCTTCTTGTTCTTCTTCTTGTGGTTGGAACGATGGCATGCATGCAGATGGGGATAGTAAGAATATCGAAATCTTAGATATATAATACATAAAGCGACATCGATTATAACACCTCTCGCATATTGTGGAAGGCCTTCGTGTACCTGGGTAATCATCCCAAAACCCTATAGATTCAAAGGGACACAGGGTATGGAACACATTTACGTTTCAGCGTCCACCAGACATGTCTGGACACGGTCTCAAGGAACGGTCAAACCTCATCAGCAGGCCCGGTCGGCTGTGAAAAGCCCTACCACCGGCGGAATAATACAACTGTTAAGTGCATGTATAAATATGCATTATTCTGTTTTAGAATGCCATAATTTTTTTTTCTATAGACTGCACGCAGATCTGACTCTTCGGGAGCCTAGTTGAAACGTCATGCCCTTTCCAGCAGTGGTCCGGTCAATACTGACGTCAGTCGACTGCTGTTTTATTGTCTTAGAAAAGCCGCTATTCCTTCTATAGAGAATAAAACTGGCACTTCTCGTGATTATGAAACTATCAAATGTACATAAATTCCTAGCACTATTTGCCGTATCTTACACAGGGCTGATTGTACGTTTGCACAGTGCATACAGTGGCAGCAGTCTCCAGGTGCAGATTGCTGCTTCGCCGCGACACCGATCGGTGGACCGCCAGCACGTGAGTGAGCGATTGCATACAGATGTACTACGATCGACGCCATGGGAGCATATTATGCAGCATGCTCCTACTAATTCGACAAATGGTAACCATATTCACAGGAATTGTAAATATTTGTATGGGGTAGAACATATTGTCGCCTACAGGGATCAGACAGAGCTGTGCAGCGGTGGGAGGTCAACGGTCAAATGTTCGCGATTTGAAGATACACATCCAGAGTCAGGAGAGGACGAGTTTGGAGAGGCTTTGTGCGAGGCGATAAATATAACGATTGATTACAACCATCTCTCAAGGTGGAGCGACGAAAAAGAAGAAAAGTTTTTGGACATCAAAAAGCAGTCCAAAGATATCGGTACGGACTGGTGGGCGACTGAGAGCCTGGCAGGAGCACTACGAGGATCGTGCAACGAAGCAGAGTATAGGGTTAAAAACTGGACGACTGGCCATGGTGGACAAGCATTCCTTAGGCACTCGTTTGTTTCTGAGCCTGTGGATCGTACTGCTCCAGCAGAACGTGTCTTGGATGAGCAGCAGGAGTGCAAGTTTGGCGGTGGTCTGAAACACACGCTGTATGTAATTGGAGACAAGTGGTCTGTTGAAGACAACTTGTGGCACAATATCGAGGAGATTATGAGCATGTTTGTGGGTACGACGCACATGAATGCCGACTGGAGTCCGTGAAAACAATGTTGGTTTATCCCTTCATGCGTATTTTTTTATGCAGCTTATGCTGTATTCGAGCTACGACCAGAAGATACCCAAGTTGTCCTGGCTGGTGCGGGTTCCAGCGTTCCGGCATCCTCGTCATTCAGTATGTTTCAAGAGGTTGCAGAAGCCTTCAGTGGAGCATACCCTGTTGAGAGCCTGGAGGATGCGATAAAGAGGGTGGCCGGAAACGCAGCAGATGGCCGAGTTTGCCTACCCAGAATAATATTCTCTACATGGGGCCACCCCAGCATACAGGCAGCAGGGTCATACTTTAACATGCAGCGAATGGACCTTTCAGCTCCTTACGAGTGCTCCACTTCTCCTATTCTTTTGGGTATGAGGGATTTTATAGTATCTAGAGTATTGAGCAGCTCAGAGTCTAGCATTGTTGCCAGGAGAGATGGTCAATCCATGCTACATGGCTTGGCGAATGAGAAAACCATCCGAGTGCTGTGGCCTGTTCGCAAGACCAGGCTGACTGGGCTTGAAGATGTTATGCTCGACATCATTCGACGAGTATGCAGGGAAAAGAATGCGCATTTGATCGAACAAGATCTTTCTCACATGTCCTTTTCGGAGCAATTAGGTATCATTAGGAGCACGAATGTGCTCGTGGGCCTCCACGGAGCAGCACTTACTTGGGCATACTTCCTACCTCCAAACAGCAGTCTGATCGAGATATCGAATGAACCCGCATCTGCTCGCTGTTTTTGCTTTCAAACTGCAGCCAAGAGTGTCGGAGTGGGGTACAGGTTCATTCAATTCGGCAAGGACAGAGCAACTGATGATGATCGACACCAAGATGATGCAAGATTGTACAAATCTGTTGAAGCTGCAATCCACAAGGCTTCAAACGCAAAACCCTATGACAGTCCCTTGCAAGGTGCATTTGCTCAAGGACTGCCTTGAGACACATAATTATAATTTAATGTTAAAATATAGATAAAGCATGTCATGGATTCGATTGGTCAATAGAACTGTTTCTGAACTGGCCTTTGTATACCCAAAGTCCATTCGCAGCATGCATGGCACTAGTTTCGGGGCTAAGAGTTGCCCTCATTTCTTGAGACCGGGTTTTACTATTGTACCAGACTATTATGTATATAGAAATGAAATAGATACGAAATCAAAAATGGTTGGCGCAGTGAATGCAAGGTCTGGGATTCAGTTTTGGGCTGGGAACCGTGCGTGTGCTAGTAGCAGCGTGCTATTGTTCTCTGCTCCTCGCCGGACTAGCTGTATTCTAGCAGCGTCTCAAGCTTCAGAAAGCGAGTCACAGAATAATCAAAATCAAGGGGATTTCTTTGCAGAGTCATCATCGTCTTTTCGAGAGTTGGGAGTCAGTGAACCCGTGGCAGATTGCCTTGCTTCATCTGGGTATGACCGGCCTTCTCGCACTCAGGAACTTGCGTTCGATGCTCTGAGGAATGGTGAGACGGCGGTGATTGCAGCAGAGACTGGAAGTGGAAAGACGCTGGCGTATTTGATTCCTTTGCTGGATTCTATCGTGCGGACGAAAAAGGATAGAGAAGAGGCTGAGAGAGGCTCTGATGTTCTTATTCCTCCTGATCCAGAGAGCATGCTAATCTTATGCCCTAATCTTGTCCTGTGCGAACAAGTACATCAAGTGATACAACATGCTTTCAATACTCCAAGTGGTAATGGTGATGCCCTGGTTCGTTCTGCGGTGGTTTCGTCGAAAAGTCCTCCACCCTTCCAGTTTCCTGATGTCGTGATCACCACTCCTGGTGCATTGTTTACCTTGGTGTTCGAATCAGGGGGGGGGTTTGGGCACGAATGGACCAGAGATGGATTTTCTGAACTGATTCGATATGTTGTTTTGGATGAATGCGATATGCTTCTGGGTGGTTCGTTCGGCAAGCAGATTGAGCAGATACTCGAGATGCTGAGGACAGGGGACAGGCAACGGGCTGCTCAACGGGCTTGTGAAGAGGTTGGAATCGATCTGGAAACGTATTGGACCTTGCCTCGACATCTACGAAAAGCAGCTCAGTTGCAAGGTGGAAAAGGTTTGGTGGAAGAGGGGGTTGGGGATTTCCTGAAAGTGGTTGTTGATCTTCAAGAAAGCAGCACATGGCTTAGGCAATATGCCTTTGTCGCCGCAACTATACCTTCCGAGGGTAAGGAAACCATTGGGGCGAGAATAAAAAGAGATTATCCGGAGGTCTCGTGGCTAAGCAGTGATGGAGTTCATAGACTTCTTAATACTGTAGAATTTGCGTGGAGGGATGTGGCTGGTAAAGACGAAAAGATTGATGCAATCATGGTGGGTTGGATGTACACGTGCAATGTCAACTTGAGTAGTTAAGAAATCACAGTTCTGAATATTGGGTTCGTGCAGAAAATTATCGAAGATTTAGAAGCGAGCGAAAATCCAGGCAAAATACTTGTGTTTGCTGGGAATTCCAACTCAGCAAGGTCGATTGCATCAAGGCTGTCAGACATTATAAGAGGTGATCCTGACAGGCCATTGATTTTGGAATATCACAGCGGGGTAAATGCTTTAGATAGATCAGAATCTCTTAAACTAATTCATGCGAATGCAAACAATAGGGACATTGTTCTAGTGTGCACTGACTCTGCATCCAGGGGAATCGACATTCATGGTGTTGCACACATAGTTCAAGCAGATTTTGCATCTTCTGCCATAGATTTTCTGCATCGATCAGGAAGAACTGGCAGAGCAGGGAAGGCTGGAATGGTGACCTCATTAATCACAGAGAATGATGCGGATCTGGCAGAGGTCATAAAGGAGATGGTGGAAAATAATGCCTTGGTAGATGGGGCATTTAGTAGAAACAGATCTTTTAGAAAGAAGTTCAGAAGGTATGGTAAATTCGTCCCAAGAGGGGAATAAGACATATTTAAAAAGAAAAGAATCTAATATTTATGCAAAAAACAATAAACTGGTCATTTGTTGCAACTTTGATCGCCATCATGGAATATTCTGGCGTGTCCAAGGTAGCCATTAGAACTCAGGCTAAACCCCAAAAAATAAGGACATTGTAGAAAGACATTCACTTCTCTTAACGTATCATACAATCACCTCACTTGAAACGTAGCAAAGTATCATTCTCTTACGTGCATTGAAATATTGTGCGTTGTATTTCTGCATTTCACAAAACATTAAGGAAGCGATCAGTGATGGTGATCACAAGTCATCAATCTCAGAGATGCAAACTCACCATATATGTTGAAGTCTATTCATTTAATTCAAGATAATACTTGAAACCATTGTACGATTAAAAACTTCATGCAAAAGTTAAAGAACTGTATGCAGCATCCTTTGACTGGAGCTTCATTATTTTGACCACAGATTGCTTCAATTCGCTTTCATCATGGAATTTAAGACCTGTGAGCTGCTCAAGAGCTCGTGGCCAGAAAGGCGTTATTCCCTCGCATTTTCGTCCAGCAATGATGAGAGATGCAGCCATAACTGATGGCCGCAAGTGCCTCAGCGACTCACTGCATATAGCCTCAGGCAAGAGAGAGAATGTATTTCCTGACACCAAGTCTGATGAAAGACTGGAACCAGCAAAGTTGATCCCTAACCTCTCCAAGTAGAGTTTAATCACACGCAGCGATGATATCGATGACACTTTACCCATTAAAATCATCTTGATTTTAGTACAGGCACCCTGGACATCTGCAGATGACAATCCAGCAGCATTCTCAGCAGCAGAAATCACAGCTAAACCAAGGCTATCAATGGACCCTGACTGCTCTGCTGCAATGGTAAGACAGCCTGCTGCAAGCGCATGGATCGAATAAGACATTAAAGAGTCCTTTGATTTCATCATTGCTCGATCAAGAATATCGTATGCATCGTAAAATACATCTTCTGGATAACAGCATGCATCAGACAGCTCCCGCATTGCACAAAACCATTCGGCATGCCCATCTTCTTTCAATTTCGTTTGAATGGCCCTCTCCTGCTCAAACATGGATACAGGCATTTTTAGCTCCTGCAAGGACTCAAACTGCAAGACAGCAGCAAACGCCTCTTTGCATCTACCTTCCGTGAGTGCATCTTCATGTTGGAACCATTCATTTGATTGAAATCTGTCAGCCAGGTCGCTTGCACCCAAGAAATGCACTATTGATGCATTCACTCGATTTGAATCAAGGAGCCAAGAGTCGACCGTCTGTTTGTCTCCCTGAATCTTGCACCCAATGGTTATGTCTACCAAATCAAGAGGAGCCTTCCATGCATCCAAAATTGAGAGCAAGGCTTCCTTAATGGCTGGGTATGTGTGTTCTCTGGAAGGCTTTCCTTTGTTAAGAACCAGAGCAACTCTTTGAGGCATTAATGCATTGGTATCGGTTGGCAACCTTGATTTCAGTTCAGCAAGCCACCTATGCAAACATAGGACAGCACTTCCAACTGTGAAAGCATGCATTCCAAACTCAACACAATTTCCAAGTTGAAGGTTGACGGCGTCTTTTGAGTTCATGTCACCACCATCAGAGGCACTTGAAAATGCTGCCAAATAGTTGGGGAACTCTAAATTTCCAGAGTTTGACTCTGGAGACAAAGAACCATTTGGTGAGATAACTGGCGATTTTTGACTTGGAGACGAGGACTCCTGATGCTCTGCATTGTCTGAGGAAATAGTCATGCGGAAGTGACCCTGTCTGCAAGCCAAATGGAAGATCTGCATTGCTTTCGCCTGCGCGACAGTTATCCCTGTCTGCCAAAGCGATCCAATTATGGTATTATACACAACTGTATCAGGACGGCAGCCCGAGAGCCTGATGCTCTCAAACGTAATGAACGCTTTCCTCCAATCTCCTGCTCGATCATATGCTCCAATGAGGGCTCCAAATGTAACACTATCGGGTCGGCAGCCCCTGCTACGCATCAAATCGAAAATCTCCTGGCCTTTGTCGGCTTGGGAACCCTGAGCACAGGCCGCAATCAACGAATTGTAGGTCACAACATTTGGCTGGCAACCTTCCTCATGCATCTTGTTGAAAAGATCAAGTGCAAGCTCCCAGCGACCACCTTTTTCACAAGCAGAAATGAGGCTCGAATATGTGATGACATTCCTCTCACAGCCACGCTTCACCATGTCTTGGAAGATTTGCAGGGCCGCATCCAACTGTCCAGATTTCCCATATGCTGATATGAGAGCTGTGTACGTGGTTGCAGTTGGCTTTGCATTTCCACGAAGCATACGCTCATATACTTGCAGAGCCTCTGCTGCCCTAGATGATTGGTTGCATGCAATGATGACAGTATTGTACGTTCTGGCCTCCGGTTCAAGCCCAAGCTGCTCAATCTCATCCAGTACAGCAATTGCCTCTTCCCATGCCCCTGTTTTCCCGTAAACGTCAATTAGAGTATTAAAGGTTACCAGATTCGGAGTACAGCCCTCATTCAGCATCTGCTGGTAGACATCAAGAGCAAGATCCAATTCTCCAGCTGCATAATGTGGACAAGAAAACATTATAGAATGACCTTATATGAATCCGTGTAATGCACAAATCAAATAAAGCATACCTTTGATGCAGACATTCATCAGCGCAGAATAAGTATGGACATTGCACTGAATCCCTCTGCTTCGCATCTCAGCAATCAGCTCAAGACCACGCCTCAAAGCCCTCTGTGATCCGCATTGGGAAATCATTGTTGTGTACGTCATCGTCGTACACAATGGATAAAGGGGGTGTGAAGGCTCCAATTGCCTGAGCCAATCAAAAATCTCCTGTGCTCGTCTCCAGTTCTTGTTTCTGCTCAGCTCCTTAAGAAGTGCCGCCAAAGCGCCAGCATCTAAATTGTGGAGGCCCTGATGAATAGCAGGTATTGCAGACATTTCAGGAGAAAGGTTCTGGATAACTTCCAGTAGATCCTCAACTGTGGCATTCCCTCCCATTGAAGACCTTTGTGCACCCAGTTTGCCACCTTTATTTACAGCTGTAACCTGCTGCCATAGTTTTCTGTAACCTTGGCCTTTAGAACGATCTTGTGAATTGCGTCCTTTATTGCCAAATGTGTTTTGCTTAACATGCGGAGGGGGCTGATTTTGGGTGGCAACAGGCTGTCCTTGCGCAGCATAATCACCCGATCCTCTATTGGAGCCAGGATGAGCTCCATGTGAAGATCTGCTTGCGTCAATCGCATAAAGATTTTGTGAATTGTTGTTGAAAAACTGAGAGCGTGTCTGAGGAGCCGCGTGGTGATGCCACATCATCCCCTGTCTTTGATCATCACCGACCTGTTGCCATTGACTGGTGGTAGATCCATCCTGCAAAACATTGATCAAAAGAGACGAGTTGGAAAGATGCAGGATTGACTTTATTAATTATAAATATATTCAAGAGAAAGGCATACCTGTATTTCGTGTTGCCCTCCACCTAGCGACATATGACCCATCATATGAGGTAGTGACATTGATTGGGCTTGCATCCTAGAATCGTGCATGCCAGGCGGAACACCAGAATGAGCAGCCAAGTCTTGATTGACTGGCTGCGCAACTTGAGATCTTCCCCAAGTATTAGGCATGGCTTGATAGGGGCGTTCCAGCATTCCCTGCCCATTCATGCCAAAATTCCCAGGCCTTGCAGTCCCCAGAGTTGCAATCTCTTGTGCAAGATGGTGACCGGGTACACCACCGTATGCTTGCGTGCCACCGTTTCCTTGTGCCATCATCAACATCATCATCTGCACTGCATCTTGGTGTTCTTGTTGCAGCCCTTCCGAGACCACGTCCCCTCCGTTATTCACACCAGCACTTGACCTTGCTTCTCCACTTGTCCTCATGGTAACGCCACCGTCTTCCCCATTTGAGATTCTCCCATTAGAAATATCTGATTGGTTAGAACCCCTTCTACCGCCCCACCATTCAGAGTTATTCTTCTTTTCTTCTTCTGCATACACCGTTGCATCAGAATTCCGATGCGTCTGCCAGGTGGGGCCGTCGCTTCCCCGGCTCCTCGTACGACATTCACCTCTCGCAACATCAGCAAAACTGGACTTTAGTTTTGGAACACTATTTTGCGCATTTGTTTGGCCTCCTGAAACAGCCCTTTCTACGCCAACCCTCCCTTCTTCAAACGACCGTCTTCCGTCCTGTCCCTTCATGCCCTTGCTCTTACAACAAACCGATGGTAAATCCGACAACTTTTCACTATAGGTTCAAAAACTATTGATTGATATCGATATTCAGTCATATATTAGATACCCATGGCATCTATCTGTCGCGTTCAGAACTTGCACGGCGACGGCAGCGATGATGACTGAGTCTGAAAGTCCCTATGTTCTAGGGTTTCTCACTAATACGCACAGGTGAGCAATACAACCACTCCAAAAATATCAGAAATACTATAATACAATGTCTTCAACCCGAGTCGTCCGCCTGACTCCAGCAACCGTTCACGTGCGGTTTCGGAGGTATCGCAACGTCTCGCAAAGGTTCGTTGCAAGCATACACTGCCGTATACTATTGTACAACTTCTGGTTAAATTACAATATTTCTTGAGAACTTAAGAATCATTCGTTTGTGTCCGGGTTTATGTAGACACCGACATTTGTATCCCCGTTGTGGTCGACGTGCCAATCTTTTAGCTCCAGTCATCCTTTAAAACAAAGATTTAATGGGAGCATGTGTGAAACAAAGGACATGCATCTTCATCTTGCACAGGCAGTAGTTCGTCTATAACATAGACCCCGGCGAGTAAACACAGTGTCAGAATATTTCTATTTAATAGAGAATATTGAGGGTACATTGTGATGAGAGAGTAACATGCACTTAACACGACTGAATAAGACAACAACATTAGACTTGTGCAGATGTCATAAGGGTGTCCAATCCAGTAGTGTGGACTCTATTGCCAAACCATCAGTATTCTTATCCAAAATAACCCCATTGAACATAAGACGTATAAATAATCGAATTAGTCAGATATCATGGAGCAAAGGAGGCCGTCATCAACAGGACAAGGTTGGAGTGATGAGCTGTTTCTACTATGGGACGATCGACGTGCCTTCCACAAAGGAGGCCGAAATCACGGATATAACTGAAGATTTGGAGTCTATAATTTCCAATGAATCCATCGAACAGGGGATGTTGACAGTCCAATCAAGTACGTGCTTTTCAAGTATCAACTTGGAAGTACTGGAGTTTCCAAAGATTAAGATTCACGTCATGCAAATGTGCTCATATTTCTTTTTCATGTATATATATTACAGTGCACACGACCTGTGGATTGGTTGTGAATGAGAATGAGTATTTCCTGAAGGACGACTTGATTAAATACTTTTCCAAGCTTGCTCCTTCTGATGGTGAGTATAAGCATAATGATCTAGCAGCCCGTCCTGCAACAGAGCGGGATAGGGAAGCTATTGTGAAGAACAGTTTTGGTGGGTTTGCAAGCGTGGATGAATTCATGAAGGCAGAGCCAAAAAATGCCCATGCCCATATCCAATCGATTCTATGTGGTAATGCGGTCACTATGGGTGTAGCTGATGGTAAATTAGTGCGTGGACAATGGCAAAGCGTGCTATTTTGTGATTTCGATGGTCCTCGGGCCAACAGGAAGGCTAGTGTGACAATCATTGTCTCAAAAAAGAGATGAAAAATATATCTGCGTGTGGCAGATATGCTATTCGAATGCCATATGACATGCATTCCAGCAGCAGTACTGCTGAAACTGGAACTGTCATTCATAGTACTGTGGCATTCAGCAGTACATTTATCAGTCTGGAACGCCATTTGGTTCGAAGCACGATGACGTATTTTGGTGTAAAATTGAAGTAGAAATCATTGACATTGTGCAGATTGAAGGAAATATCGCATAATCCTCGGAAAGAAAGATGTCTGCGAGAAAGAGCCCATTAGTCGTCAACTGACACGTGCTTTGCATATTTTCCCAACAAGCAATGGAAATATCGACCATTGTCGAGTTCTATATTTAATTAATTTTCTTCATTTGTACAAATATCTGGTGTGTAAGGAGTCGCATTGGCACAGTGTATAAAGGCGGAGTAAGCGAGCGTCGATCCAGAACGGATCAGGGGACAAGGGCATTTTCGTTGGGACTAGTTCCATTGATTGCTCAGTAGAATTTCATATACTTTTCTCTATGCTACCCCATAATCAAAATCGACGGGTGCAATCAGGCGGCGGGGTATTTGTCGTACCCAGGAAGCAGAAAGGGGCGTCCAGTTCAAAGTCCGGTCTTACATGGGCCTTTTTGGTTGGATTTTGTGCTGGCAGTCTTGTGCTTTTTTTCGTACTGGGTGGTTTTGGATCTGATAAAGCCAAAGTGGATGGTTTTGGATCTGATGAAGACAAAATGGAGGATGCTATTGTGGCACATGCTGACAGGGAAGTTGGTGCTTGTGAAGCTGAGCTTGGAAGGGTAAACAATAGGGTCATGGAACTGGAAAGTGCCATAAAGGAAATGGATGACAACGGAAGTACGTCTGGTCAAAATCATAATGGCAAAGACTCGAAAGTCAATGGAGAGGTATTGGAGGATGGGACGAACTTGGCTGATTTAGAGGATGAAGGCTTGCCAGGGACAAAGCATGTGCTTGTGTTTGTGGGAATCCAGACTGGCTTTGAAATCAATCCTCATAATGAAAATGGGAACTATGCAAGACGCAGACAAGTTATTCGTCAGACATGGATGCCTTCTAAGAAATATCAGAAACGTTACAGCAAGGCAGGGATCGTGACAAAATTCGTGATAGGAAATTGCAAGGATCAACATCGTGAAGAAGAATTACAGAAAGAAGTTGACAAATATGACGACTTTATGAGAATACCTACAACAGAATCGTATGAAAATCTCGCCGTGAAAAGCCGTGTGTTTCTTGAAATAGTGATGCTGGAGTACAGCCCTGATTACATTGTTAAAGTAGATGATGATGTGTATGTTAGGCTTGACCGCATTCCTGGTGCTATTCGGCAATGGAAGGAAATGAAGGCGGATTATATCGGTTGCATGAAACATGGGGAGGTTCTTGTCAATCCAAATTACAAATGGTACGAACCCCAGCACGGACTTTTTGGTAAAGAGTATTTTGCACATTCATGGGGCTCCCTGTACATCTTATCCAACAATGCAGTCACGGCAATTTTATCTATTGATGACAAGTATCTCCGAAACTTTGCGAATGAGGACGTGACAATCGGTTCTTGGATGTTGGCGTTGAACATGAACCACTATGATGATAGGAGATTGTGTATGCCTACTTGTGCCATGTCAGGACTAGCCATGATTGATATACCACATCCTGGTTTGTTGCCTGTTGTGGAGCGTATGCGCGAACTAGATGAATCTGCTGAATGTCAAAAAGATAGACACGATTTTCATCAAGCTCTGGAGAAGCAGCCATCAGCAATATATTTTACTGACCAGTAGTAATTGATATTGTGTACACTGTACTGAATTGTTGACAAAAAGTCTCAAAGATGTATGAACTGTAAGAATTATCCAAAATCATTGCTCTTTCTTTGAGAACTTGAGAGTCCAGTCGGAAGATATTGGTAATCCGGGTTTTCGGATTACCATTGCCAAGTTCTGTGGCAAATCAGGATCTAGTCGAATGGGTCCTGGGGAAGCATCCAACTCCACCCCATTATACGACACAGTCCATTTTGTTGGACCACCTGCCAGGCCTAAAATGATAATCTTTTCGATCGTGTTTTCAGGTTGGAATGTTCCATCTGGAACGTTCAATGTTTGACTATCTGGTAGATTTCCCTGACGAGATGTCAATTGGTAGTCTCTGAATGTGAATTGCCTATAAAGGTATGTGCCTTTTTGGAATGCAAAGGAGTGTCCGTCATCAGCATAAAGATCGCCTTCGGAGACTTGATATAGGTTTAGTCCTATAATTAGGGTGTATGGATCCTTCTCCATAGAAGAAGTTGAGCGACGTGGTCGTTCTTTGGTCACCAGCATAGATCCTCCTTTTAAGTATGTCCTCACACCTTCATCCAAAGTACAGGAGGCCTTAAAAGCTCTAAAATCAGTTTTCGACTTATCTAGCAGACGCCCATCAGACATATCAAACCAGATATTCTCGGACGAAACCGTCACTACAACTGCATTTGAGCCTTTGTGAAGAACTGGAGACACCAACAAGGAAGGCCCAAACATAAATACATGTTCTCTGGTTATCAAGCCTTCCTCTCCGGGGAACTCGTACCAAAGAGGCCGTAAGATAGGGGCACCAGTTAAGTTCGAGTGAAAAAACTGGGTGTAAAGGTATGGCAAAAGCCTGTACCTTTCCCTAATGGCTTCCCTTATCCTTGTGGTGGCTTCCTCTCCAAACAGCCATGGCTCCCTTCTCTGGGACTCCAAGTGCGCATGGCCCCTGAAAAACGGATAGTATGTACCAAGTTGGTACCAGCGTGTGATCAGTTCTGTATCTGGATTCCCGAAAAATCCCCCAACGTCAGCTCCATTGAAAGGGAGGCCAGCAAGCCCAATAGAAATCACCATGGGCACCGAAACTGCAAGATGCTCCCAGTCTGCGGCATTGTCTCCAGTCCAGATTGGACCAATCCGTTGGGACCCTGCAAAAAATGCTCTAGAAAGAACAAATGGCCTATCTCCATGTGGACTATCAAACTCGGGTGAAGATCCTCTCTTTAAATGACCATCAGCTGAAGCCATATGGTAAAAGAATCCAAAGACGTTGTGAAGATCCCGATGCTCTGCTCCACCATCATGCTTTGCATCTTTATGCATTGTAATCTCTGGTCCGTTGAAAACAGATGGTTCATTCATATCATTCCATGTATACAGATTTTTAGTGCTTCCGATGTACGAGGAAAGTGCGAATTTGCCAGCCCACCAATCACGAGTCTTGGCAGAAAGCCAGTCTGGGTACATTGATGATCCTGGCCAACACCATCCTTCATAGTCCTGGCCATTCTTGTCTTTAACGTATAGTCCCATATCTTTAGCCTCAGAGTATATCGCCCAGTTTTCATCCTTCTTTATATGTGGATCGACAACAGTGACCATTTTCCGTCCCCTTGAGGCCAAATCATCCTGCATTGCTGCTGGAGTTGGGAAATACTTGTCGTCCCAGGAGAAATACCGTTTATCATTTGTATGCTCTATATCAAGCCATAGGACATCATAAGGTATATTGTGATGGTCGAAACCTGAGTCCACATTGGTCACATCTTCCTGATCCTTGTAATTCCATCGGCATTGGTGATATCCAAGAGAAAACATTTGAGGAAGCGCAGTACCTCCAGTCAACATTGCATACTGAGCACTAACATCGCTTGGCTTGGGCCCCATCAAGAAGAAGAGATCCAATACACCACTTTCACTAATCCATTGCGTTTTCATACCTCCATCAAGCTTTTCTGATTTGATCACATCAACAAACATTTCTGCCGAATTAAGCCAAAACACTCCCATTGTATTCTGCAAATTGTATGCCATCACAAACGGAATCGACCCATAGAGTCCAAAAGGCGACTCGGATAAATACTCAAATACATCAAGGTTATACAGCCGGTAAGGCTCCGATATAGGCTGACCATTTTCGTCTGCAAAACAGCACAGTAGTCTTTATAACCTTTATAGATAATACAGCATGCAAGTGGTAGTGCTGACATGCATGTACGTGTGTACCGTACCAACAGTCGATTTCAAAGACAGTGACGTTGCTCTTTCAGGAAGTCCAAAGATGTACGAATGCTTTGGCCAAGATATATCAAATGATATAGCTTCAGGCCCCCAGGGCTTTGAGTCCTTATGCGAATTGAAGCTCTCCTCCCACCATCCCTCTGGGTCACCCTCCTTTTTCTCCCTATGATGCTCAAAAGCAAATTGCTTCTCACCGTTCCATGACATCATTGTTTCCCATATTGTTTCAGAAATATCGAGTCGAATAGGATCGTATTTCAATGCAAACGTATAGTCCCCAAGTTTCAATTTCAGCAGATTACTCGACTTGCTAAGCAGTTTGAATGGCACCCTCTTCTCATCCAGGGATGCCAACAATACGTTTGGAACTTCATATCTCTTTTTCCCGAATTTCCCATCATCTTTTTCCGTCATGTGCAGTCGCAGGGCTGGCCCATCATACGACACGAGCCTCATCACCAACGTCCCATTGGGGTCAGCTTTATTGGTCACAGTAGCTGTGACTTCGTATTCCCCGACAACCACAGAATCCGCCGACACAGCATATCCCTCCAGATTCTTCTTCCCTCGAAGTCGCGAGCAGAATGCCGCATCTTTACATTTCTGCACAAATAGCGTGGAGAAGAAGGATCAGCCAGGAGCAGTGTTTATCAGAGAGCACAGAATAATTAACCACGAGGACATCATCGTCAAAATTGCATAGTTATTCCATTGCCATAGTACAATCACAAAGAGAATGATACCTTGAAATCTTCCGATTTAAATCCGTGAACTCCAACGAGCACATTGAGAAGGAGCACACCACTCAAACACAGAGAGCACAGCAAGATCGAAGAGAGCCTCATCAGCCTTGCCAATGCATTCGTATCAGCACGTCACAGGTCTTTAAGCAAAACTTCAAAATACAATCGATCTTCAACCGTATACCAAAACTGGTGTATCGCCCCTATTCAAAATGTCAATGGAAACTGATCGTTTACCTGCGGCAGAATCCTATCTCAACGATCCACGAAATCAATCACTATGCTGGAACATCAACATATCCAGTACACTATAATGTATTTATTTTCAGCAATACCCGCGACTTGCCCGTTTCTCCAGCCTTTATTGCCGGCATCAGGCACTCAAAAGTACCTGATGGTCATCGTTTGAGCCATCTTGAGATTCCAAAATTTCCATTACTGCTGGGGCTGTCTTTTACTCACACATTTATTACGGGAAGAGATTTTAAAGATCATTATCATCGTTCTTGGACATTTCCGAGGCCCAAAGATGCCCAAGGGTACTATTGTGTACTCGGTGGTTACATCAACTCAGCATGCTCATCCAAGAGGCCATGTCGAACGACCCGAAAGGATTGATGGGATAATGAAGCACATTGGTGCTGAATTGAAAGAAGATTTGTATTTTAGAGAGCATGTGAAGGAGATATCGTCAAAGAGACTTGTAACAACGGACGAGGTTGGACTGGTTCACTCATACCTTGACACACTCCGGGACAGTACTCGTCGACTTGGATCGCAAGATGATGATATTGCTGTACTGGCTGATGAATTCGATGTAGATGGCTGCACATATGCTACGAGAGTGTCGGATACCTGTGCTTTGATGGCAACCGGAACAGTCCTTGACTTGGTTGATCTTGTCTGTTCTGTGGAGTCTTCCAGCAAGTCTGGGGGTGAAATGCGTAATGCTCCCAACGAAAGGTCTAAAGGAGAAGGCCAAAAGCAAACATGTGGATTTGCCATCGTTCGGCCTCCAGGGCATCACGCGACGCCTTCGACTCCGCTTGGCTTTTGCCTTTTGAATAATGTTTCCATAGCGGCAAAGTATGCACAACAGACATATGGAATAGAACGCGTGGTGATATTCGACTTTGACCTACATAATGGAAATGGAACGGCTGAGATATTTTGGGAAGATGACAGCGTCATGGTGATTGACATGCACGAGGCGAGTAGCGTGTACGAACCACCAGAGTATGTTGCAAGCGACTGTACAGCGATTGGGTCTGGCAAAGGCTCGGGTTTCACGGTCAATATCCCTCTGCCTGCGCACGCTGGACATGAATGTGCCATATATGCATTTGAATCTATTGTAGAGCCCATGATACGTCGAATGAATCCAGGTTTGCTGATTGTAAGCGCTGGGTATGATGCTCATAAGGAAGATCCTTTTAGAATGCTTGGGTTTTCTGACAGCACGTATCATTGGTTTGGCTCAAAGCTAGCTGCGCTAGCCGACGAACTTTGCACGGGACGCCTAGTTTTTGTTCTGGAAGGCGGGTATAATGTTGAAGCAATTGGTCGGTCGGTAGTTCAAACGATGAGAGGAGTGCTGGGGATGGCAGAGACGTCTGGAGATGACCAACCGATTCAGGAAGAAGAGGACCAT
Organism: Picochlorum sp. 'soloecismus'; assembly: GCA_002818215.1. NCBI lineage: Eukaryota > Viridiplantae > Chlorophyta > Trebouxiophyceae > Picochlorum > Picochlorum sp. 'soloecismus'. The sequence continues at coordinate 1,086,513 of PJAJ01000014.1, read as the reverse complement.
TGCATGAGCTCAACCAGAGGGAAAGAAGTGGAAAAGATTGTATCCGATTTGAAACAAGTGCACGACATATCATGGTCGTAAGATCATCCATGCATGGAGAATCTTGAATTTTTACGTATCATATGCTACTGTTCTGTTTACACAAACAGCATTATTTCATTCATTTTATCAGTAAACATAATCGTTTCATGCAGCCAATGCAGAGCTCACCAACTGTGGCCACAGTCTGTCAAATTCGTCGTGGGCGGTTTTCTTAATCCATCCCTTGATCTCAACACGAAGAAATTCTGGATTGGTTTTCCATTTTCCTTTGAGTTGGCGCAAATTTGCCATGTCTTCTGTCTCCAAAGCGGTGATCAAATCGTGCACACGCTTATGTGCACGCATTTCTGGTTTCATTGCTATAGATGGAGACATTACCATGGCTGGGCGGATTTTCTTCAAGATTGGAATCAACTTTCCACCTAATATGGCTGACGCAAATATTGAACATCGCTCCTGTCGGACGGGGTGAAGTCTGGTGACTCTCGGCAAGGTCCAGTAGTTGCTTCCAAACCTGGCATCATGCCAAGAAAATACATTATCCAACTTGAAACTGTATGCGGGAGGTGGGTCCAATAGAGGCTCGGAAATATTGCATAAGGCAGGTACCGCGTTTGGAATCCAGCTTGGGTCAATCGCTGTCACACCAATCATGTAAGGCCTATTCGTGGTCCGTATGACCTCAGAGTACACCAACCACTCTGGCAATGTTGAATGTAGAGATGAGTTGGGATGCAGGAATACATCTTCATCCAAAGAATTACTCTCATAACGAACGGCTCTTGAACGCTTTGATGATGCAGCTTTATTTTTTATGTAATCTACTCCTCTTACTCTCTTTGCTACGCAATCACCCCAGCCTGAAACAATTGCCTTTTTCAACATTTCCTTCATGCCATGGGTAAGCTTTCTCTTGGGGAATTCCAACAGAGATTTGACTTTGAGAGAGACTTCAAGGTATAGATCCGTTGCGTTGCCTAGAACTCTCTCAAGTTGCTTTGTCAAAGATATTCCTTCTTTCAGATTTTTGAATATCAGGAAATTGTCGTTGCAAAATCGACTTGTTGCACCTGCCTCCTCAAATGCACATAATGCTGACAAACTGCTCAGCGCATCACTATCAGGAATGCGTATCTTGGAGTGAGTATGACGCAAGTTTTGGAGTTTTTTCTTCCGATTATCATCTTCTTTAGTTTTATCAGCTCCATCTCGTTGAATGTCACTACCAATGTGTTCACTAATAGACGATGGCAGGAGAAATGGTGACTCCAAGCTCATTGCTGCCACCAGGCGAATGGCATATGCAATCAGTAGACTCTTCTCATTGGTATTTGCAGCGTCTACTTTCGTAGAACCTGCAGTACTCGCAATCTCCAGTAATAATCTTGCATGCCTAGGACTAACTGGTAGCCTTGACATTGTCCTACCTAGTTCTGAAAGATGACCTGAATCAGCATCAATTGCGGACAGAGAAACTAACACCTTGACAGCCGAAGCCAATGCATTGACATCAGGAGGGGATGGGAATGGAAAATTGGCAACTTTATCAACCCCTATACTTTTCAAAAGAAGCACCACGCCCTCAAGTGATACGTTGTTGATCTCTGGTGGAGAAAACGTGGGAAACGTGTCGTTGAACACTGCAGAAGAATAAAGGCGATAGCAATGACCGGGACCCATTCTTCCAGCGCGTCCGGCGCGTTGCTCTGCAGAAGCTTTACTAATCCACCTAATATCATATTTTGCAAGTCCAGAGTTGGTCTCCAGAATCCTCTGCTTGGAGCGACCGGCATCAACTACATATCGTATACCAGGAATTGTCAAAGATGTTTCTGCAATGTTCGTTGCTACGATTATTAATCTATGTCCTTCAGGTGCACTCTTGAAAACCTTTTTCTGCTGCTCAGGTCGAAGCATCGCATATAAAGGTAGCACCCATACTTTTTCCGGTGCATTTTCATTGCCCTCAAGCTTTAACTTTTCCCTGGATTCTTCATCACCCCCATTCATCACTTGAACTTCATCTTCTTCTTCCATTGCTTCAAGATCATCAAAGTCATCATTATTATCAAAGTCAGAAATATCTGGTCCATAGTCAATATCGGCTTCATCGAGGCCACCTAGCATATCAAGAGGTTCATCTTCTGTTACAAGTCTCCCCTGTGATGCTGAATAATGTCTGGTCATGTCACCTCCAGAGTCTGACCGCGAGGAAAACTCTGCACGAAGCTTATGACATAGATGTTCAACTTCTCTTTGACCTGTAAGAAAGACCAGAATACCGCCTGCTGGCAGCTTTCTATGGACTTGGCACGCCTTTTTGAAAGCTGCACCAACATAGTCATCCAAAACTGTTTTCTTCTGGAAATGCACAGCAACAGGGTACTGCCGGGCTTGTACATTTAGAACTGGAGGAGGAATCTTGAATAAAGATTTGTTGTCCACAAAATCATCAATCCGTAGCGTCGCACTCATGATGATAAGCTTGAGTGGCACAACAGATCTTGGAGAATTCTTGCTCTCCGCTTCATCAAACATACTCCTTCGAAGCTTAACTATACGCGAAAGCATACCAAGTAAAATGTCAGTATTAAGAGAGCGTTCGTGAGCTTCATCAATAATAATGGAATTGTACTTTTTCAACAAAAAATCGCCTTGTATTTCTCTTAGAAGTATACCATCTGTCATGAATTGTAATGCAGATTTCGAACCCATCTTTCGATCATATCGAACATGATACCCAACCACATCCCCCAGAGAGGTACCTAACTCATCTGCTACCCGTGTAGCAGTACTTATCGCCGCAACTCTCCTCGGTTGTGTTATCCCAATAATGCCACGAGTACCAGATGCAGCTCCAGTGAAACTGTAACCACCTTCATACAAAAACTGAGGAACTTGCGTCGTCTTCCCGCATCCTGTTTCACCACAAAGTATCAAGACATCATTCTGAGAGACAGATTCCATTATTTCTTGCTCCATACCCACGATTGGCAGTTCAGATCTGCATGCCTCAATTTCTTCAGATCTCTCTACTTTGACAACTTTTCTGGAAATGTTTGAAAGCAAAGACTCCCATATTGGCTGCACATCCATATCATCATCACCCACAACAATTCCCTCGTTTTGCTGAATTTCCTCTTTCGCCCTCTCCACAGCTTGTCGAATCATCGATTGGTCATGGCCAACAGCATCTCCACTTGGGTCTTCAAAGTCACCCCTTTGCCTTCCGAAGTCATTTTTATCCTTATTACCAATTGTCTGTACGCCTTCCAGTAGTTTTGAAGGTTTAGTTGACTCATATGGATTGGTAATGTCATCCTCGTCCTCGTCCTCCGAAGGATTGCCAGAGGAGCTCGCATCAGTTTTCCCATCAACATCCTTAGGCTTTTTGACCAAGTAGAGTTTCATATGTTCCGGAACTTCCAATCCAGCCCTCTCCATCTGCAATGCTCTTTTGAGGAGATTTTTCTTCGATTCAGTTTGGCCTCTAGAAGCTACAGAGCGCATGAATGAAAGTTCAGACGCTTCCAACTTATGCTCGGACAGAGTGCTCAGAAGCTGGGCACGCTGAGCACGCCTCTCCTTTTCCTCCTGAATTTTCTTCAACTTTCGTTGCTGTGATTTGCTTAATTTAGGTCGCTTGTCAGACTCGTCATCCGATCCAATTCCACGCTCATTCTCACTTTTTTCAGGCTCCAGGATGAATGCATTTGGGTCGTGGCTGCAAGGCACAATTCACTAGATTAGATTCTTTACCCAATTTACCATGTGAGATATATGTAATAAATTTCAATACATACTTTGGGTTATTCCCAGCCTTAATTTTCAGCGACTGCAGGTCTTTCTGCTTTCTCTTCCGTTTGCTTGCTTTAGGCATGGCTCGTAAAGAGTTCTAACCTACAGCACGTGGATAATTGTACAGAATTGGATTACTCGGGTATGAAATAATTACAAATATAAACTTTAATTTTTCGATATGCGGGGCTGTCCTTCATGTTGAAATTTTGAATTCTTTATGAAGAGCTTAATGCATATGAGTTTGAACTGGTCAATTCAGTTTTGCTTTACAAAATTGAGCAACACTGGGGCGACCATTATCCAATGTTGGTTTATTTTAAATCAGTACTGTGGTATTTGATGGATCATCATTAAACGCATCACTCATATCACCATTGATCGCCAAAGACTAGCTGCGCTAATGAGGTTAATTGCAGCTAAGACCAAAAGCCATGAGTTCATCTTTTGTAAAGCCACGAGACTGCAAAAACCAATGCACAAGAATAGGCGCCCAAGAACAGTAGCCTGATAGAAACGAATTGGTTTTCTGCCTTCACAGTCGTCCCATGCAGCTCCGAGATAGTAAAATCCAAACAGGGAAGCAAGTATTCCTCCAACTTGTATCCATCCAGTTGAAGGTGCAGTCATCCTGCACACTCATCACAGCAGCATTAGTATTATTAGTACCAGCAGAATGAACTGCAGTGAATAGATCTTCAATTTAAACTAGTATTATCATTACGTACGCAGTTCCAGCTTGTGTTGACAAGATCAATTCTGATACATAGCCAGGAAAGCACAAGAGCGCAATGCCTAGCATACCAATGTACATGCCTGTCCTCAGGCTGACCTGAGCAGTAACTGGCGCATCATGATACATTTGATACCACGGCAAGGCGTATTTTGCCATTCTCACTTTCTCAAACATCTTGGGCTTCCGTAGGTGTAGAGGAACAAACATTGCTGGATGCTGAAACCTCTGGCTGGGACTGGCGTTTCCAAAAGGATTCGATCGAATCATGTCAATGGAGCAGCAATTCTCATCATAATAAGTTAATACGCTTCCAGATCTTAACAATGCTCTTTGCCTCACGGCTGACGCAGATTGGAAAGTCGAGCACTGTGACAACGATACCTACGTCCATTCACCGGATACAATTAATTGTCATGTCCATTGCATTGTGCACCTTTAGAAAATCAGGAAATTTTTTATAAAATCCGTACCATTTCTCGACAGACTTCTCGACACTCTGGCGACAAACAGCCTCTCGAGCTTCGTCCAAATGAAGGACGTTGGGGGCTTGCTCTTTCCGACGTGAAACAAGTCTGAGGACCTCGTGAGCTTGTTCTTTGATCACCCTATGACAACAATATGTCCTTATGAATCAAAATAACTCACATGATCGCAGATTGAGGCAAAACGATGAGAATGGGCATCCTACCGCAGCGTTCCTCTTGCTGTCTTTCCAAACATGTAATACCTTCTGTCTCGGTGTAGAGTGAGCAATAACTAGGCTATGTATTCATTATACTCCTTCAAAACACATTCCAAATTAAACCCAAATTGTATTTTTTACTTTAATGCCCTGATCGTTTGGCGCTGAACATTGAAATGCAGCAATCTCTGCATTCCAAAAGGGGAGGTTTTGTACTACCAAGATTTGAATTGAATCCATGTTTACTGCGTGAAGCTCGTGGATCCCAGAGTAAATGACATTTTATAAATTTAAGAGTACCATATATTCTGCTAGTAATGCATGAAAATTAGAGATCGGCATTCAATCTCTCGTTGCATGATTCGTAGTCCTTTGGTGGCAAGTCTACGCTGGGTCAGTGGTAATTGCTGCTCCCATTATAATAGGAAATATACACGAATTATGACAGCATCCAATTCTGCTGGGGAGTATACGTATGCTTATCCACGGCCTGCTGTCACGGTTGACTATGGACTTCTTCTACTTGGTAGCAAGCCTGAAATATTGCTGATTCAGCGCAAAAATGATCCGTTTGCAGGGAAATGGGCTCTCCCAGGAGGTTTTGTAGACGAAGGAGAGAAGCTGGATGTTGCCGCTGTGCGTGAGTTGCAGGAAGAGACATCCATCGATTTGGATGCTATTCCAGAGCCAAGGCAAATAGGAACTTTCGGAGATCCAGGGCGTGATCCTAGGGGTTGGACGGTAACCGTGGTTTTTGCTGGGCTATGTAATAGCCGAGTTCATGTGAAAGGGGCCGATGATGCGGCCGAGGCAAAGTTTTTCAGTCTTGACGAGCTTCCGCCTCTGGCTTTTGACCACGACAAGGTGATATCTGAATTGTGCAAGAATGTTTCTAGATGGGAAGGATGCACAGCAGAGACGACAAATGCGTTGGTTGAATGGTTAGAACGTAATAAATGATAATGTAGTACTATTATTCTTGGTCGCTTTCGGTGATTTGTAAAACTGCCATAAATGCCTCCTGAGGTACCTCTACTTTACCAAACTGCTTCATTCTCTTCTTTCCCTTTGCCTGCTTTTTCAACAGCTTCTTCTTACGAGATATATCCCCTCCATAGCACTTAGCCAGCACATCTTTGCGCATAGCTGGGATAGACTCAGCAGCAATGACACGGGACCCAAGAGCTGCCTGAATTGGCACTTTGAATTGTTGTCGAGGAATCAATTCCTTCAATCTCTTTACTAGCCCTTTGCCCATAGCGAAAGCCCTGTCCTTATGAACAATTGCAGCGAGTGGATCAATTGCTTCGTTATTAATCTTGATTTCAAGCAGAACTAGATCATTTTTCTTGTATCCAGTGACAGAATATTCCATGCTGGCATAGCCTCTAGATCGAGATTTGAGCACATCAAAAAAGTCAGTCACCACTTCAGCCAAAGGCATAGAGTAAACTAATGTAGTCCTTGTTTCCGTAAGATATGTCATATCTATATATTCTCCTCTTCTAGACTGTGCTAACTCCATGATAGAACCTACAAACTCTTTTGGGGTGATAATTTCCATGCGTACGTATGGTTCTGAAACACTCTCTCGCTTAGCAGGCTCTGGTAACTTAGAAGGGCAGTCAACCACATGCTCCTCTCCATCCATTGTTGTGCATCTAAATACAACTGTCGGGGCAGTTGTTATAAGATCAAGATCATACTCACGCTCAAGCCTTTCCTGAACAATCTCCATATGAAGCAGACCTAAGAAACCACATCTGAAGCCAAAACCCATGGCAGATGACACCTCTGGCTCAAACTGTAGAGCTGAATCGTTAAGCTGAAGCTTTAGTAAAGCTTCACGAAGGTCAGGATACTGTTGAGCATCAGTTGGGAAGAGCCCACAAAATACCATGGGCAAAACTTCTGTATATCCTGGAAGTGGTGCATCAGCAGGCATTGACTTGTTTGTAATTGTATCACCAACCCGTGCATCCGCTACTTGCTTGATGGATGCTGCCAAATATCCAACCTCTCCAGTATATAATTCGTTGACAATGACAGACTTGGGAGCTAAGACACCTAGTTCTGTAATCTCATACTCGCACTGAGTATTCATGAATCTTACAGTATCTCCCTTGCGAAGAGCCCCATCTGTCACTCTGAACTGCACCACTACCCCTTTGTATGGATCATAGTACGAATCAAATATCAGCGCACGAAAGCGCTCATCTCTATTATCTTTTGGAGGTGGAATTCTTTCCACCACTGCCTCCAATATATCCTCAATACCGAGACCTTGTTTGGCAGAAGCCATTATGGCATTGCTGCAGTCCAAGCCAATCACTTCCTCAATTTCCCTCTTCACTCTCTCCGGATCTGCTCCAGGAAGATCAATCTTATTCAATACAGGAATAATCTCCAAGTCGTTTTCCAGTGCCAAATACACATTGGCGAGTGTCTGCGCCTCTACTCCTTGAGAGGCATCAACAACAAGCAGGCAACCTTCACATGCAGCAAGAGAACGTGACACTTCATACGAGAAATCGACGTGTCCAGGGGTATCAATTAAGTTAAGCGCATATGTCTGACCATCCGAAGCTTTATACTTCATCCTCGCAGTATTAAGCTTGATTGTAATGCCTCTTTCTCTTTCCAGATCCATACCATCCAGATATTGGGCCTGCATATCTCTATTTTCCACTGTGTCAGTCTTGATCAGCAGCTGGTCTGCAAGCGTACTTTTCCCATGGTCGATATGAGCAATGATTGAAAAGTTTCTGAGATTTTCTGGGGGTACCTATACACCAAAAATACAGACAGAGCATCATCCATTGTCCAGCCATGGTCCTGCCACACTTTGGTGTCTACCACATACAGAAGAGGCAACTATCGCACAGCGTATTGTCACACACCTTTGTTACTTTGCCTCCATCATACATCTTTTCACAGTCAATTATCGATGTAGAAGACGCCATTGTCTTCACATTTGACCCCAGTCGAACGCTTTGTTCCCTCGACGCAGTCCATGGCGTTGCTGGTCTGACCGCAGAGCAAAGGACAGTTCGTACATTCCGGATCAATTTTGGAGTTTCATGTGATACTTTATCACCTGATACATTGCTGCAACAGATACACGATGAAGTGATCTGATTCCGCCTAGAGACATTCACTTTGCTTCCCAGAACTGTCGCCTGGTGCAAGCCTCCAAGCATGTTGACACTTGGCTTCCTTTTCCTTTACTGTATTCCAAGCTCTCGTATGGATACAAAACAATCAAATTCGATTGAAAGAAGATTAAAAATATTCCAAGTACACTTTAAAATGAGTCTGCACCGGCCCAAAAATCATCATTTGGGATAGGAGAAGGCGCCACATGCCACACCTGCACTTGCGCAAATACGCATGCGTACCCACAAGGCAACATTGCAGTCTTCCATTTCACTGGGATGGTATCAAAATTAGAAGACTATGATTCATCAGGGAGTATTATTTCTGTTGGAATCTTTGGGAATCACGCAACACTAGCCTATGGAATTGGAGAACGTTCACTTTTCACAGCCAAGTGTAGCATGGCAAAGTACATGCGGAGCGGACAGAACCTTGCGATGAGGATATTTAGGGGATAGCAGTTTGCCGCACATGGATTTACAAGAGAGTATCGAGCTTATTACAAGGAGCGATGGTGAAAAAATTGAAGGATCGCATCAGGGTCTTTCCATCACAACAGAGGGACTTTGGAAAGAACATGGCCAGGGGAAAACAAGAATGGCAATGTATGCGAGCCATGGCTTATCAATGTGGGGTCAAAGAGCATGGGAATTTCTTGTTGGATTGGTGATGATTGAAATATACCCATCTTCTCTATTTCTGGTGGCTCTGTTTGGGATTTGTGACTCTGCTGCTGTTGCCCTTCTCTCACCGTATGTTGGATATTTGGTGGATAGTTTACCAAGATACAAAGCAGCATGCTCCATGTACCTATTACAAAATTTATCAGTTCTTGTATCCGGTGTTGGATGCCTTTTGCTTTTGTGGAGAAAACCGGAAGTGCCAGAGAATGCATTCTTTTTTCATGGCATGATTGCAATGTCCATTCTGGCAGCATGCCTATCGTCCTTGGGGGCAACTGGTGCATCCATTAGTGTCGAGAGAGAATGGACGAAAGCTTTGTGCCGTGGAAATGACTCGGATCTTGCAACGGTGAATGCTGTGATGAAACGCGTTGATCTGATATGTCTGATAGCTTCTCCAATAGTTATTGGATTGATCATGACAAAATTTGGAGCAATGACTGCTATCGTATTCTTCTGCTCATGGAATATAGTCTCTTGGCCTTTTGAATGTTGGTCTCTTCATATAGCGAGACAATTCAGTCCTTGGTTGAAGGAAGAGAGGTCTGAAGCTGAATGTTCAGTTAATGCCCCAAAGATAGAAATGTCTTGGTTGACTGGATCATTGATATATTTCCAACAGCCTTTCACTGCATCTGCCTTTGCTTTGGCTCTTATATATCTAACAGTAATGTCATTTGGAACAGTGATGACAGGTTACCTGGCTTGGGCAGGTGTAAGCGAGTTCAAGTTATCGATTTTTAGGGGTTTGGGGGCTGTAAGTGGAGTGTGTGCAACCTTGGTATTCCCCATGCTGTATGAGAAGCAGGGTCTTAAAATATGCGGGCTTTGGGGGATCTGGGTGCAGTTTATAAGTCTAGTGTGCTCTATCATTCCCTCACTTCTTAAATATATTGGAATGGATGTATCAGTGCAAGTAGCAAGTATCGTCTTAATGGCTGGCCTTGCTTTATCCAGGTTTGGGCTATGGCTCTTCGATCTTGCATGCAATCAAATAATTCAAGATGAAGCCCCACGTGAGCTACTTGGAAAACTGTTTGGCATCCAGCAGAGCCTTCAGAGCCTGTTTCAAACAATTTCTTTTGCAATAACATTATCAGTACCTGACCCTTCTGTCTTTTTCTTTCTAATGGCTGGATCTACATTAGTTGTTCTCGCAGCAGCAATGCTATTTACTATTTCAATGTTTTCAAACAAAGCATTTATGTTATCAGACCTCTGACTCTTCAAGTATGGCTTGTTGCCTTTTTAGCTTTCGAGATTCTCTTTGTGTAGCCCATTCTTGGCTCCTCTCTGCAATCATGCTCCCAGCATCAATATCATAGTATGCAAAACCAACTGTGTCAAGCCAGCGCTCCCAGTCATCATGAGAAAACTGTTCATTGATGGCAGGAAATAGAAAGTCTTGAGCAAACTGGTCCTGTTTCTCTATCCCCTTTGATAATAGACAGAGTTTATCACCAGAACATTTCTGAGTAATTGACGGTCTGCCATCCCAGCTACTACGAAATTTCATAAACTGCGCGTTTCGAAGCAAAAGAGTCCCTGGAGGAGCCAATGGCAAATTCATTCGAGTTGGAGGGGTAAGAGCTGCCTGTAATACTTCTATGGGCAACTTTCCCAATGCGACCAAGACTGCACCTCCAACCATATGCCGAATTTGATGCAGCATGAATGACTGACCAGTGACACTTAATTTGAGACATTCGATACCACCATTGGCCAAAACTAATGGAGATCCACTGCAAGTACAATCTTCTACTAGTCTAAAATGCCTCTTCGTCACAGGATCCGCATCGTCCTTTTGCTTCTTCCACTCTATATGAATTTTCCCTTTTGTGCTTTTTCCACGACTCTCCCCCTCCTCTTCATCTACTGAGGAATCGGGTTCAGTATCAATGGCAGATTCCGTTATCGGTTCCAAATCGATCGATGAAAGGGTACTTTTATTTTTATCACCAGTCTTGTCATCCTTCTTGGTCCGATATCGGTATAGTCGCCGCTTTGTGAAATTGTGAAAGGCGTGATAACCTTCGTACATCCTCCATGCCTCTCCCAGTCTCTCAATTATCTTTTCTTCTGAAAACCCATTTTCGTTCGCTCTCATTAGGAAGGATAAAGGCAAGTAATAATCATACTGTCGCCTCACACAGTCCCTCCTGGCATCAAAACTTTTTACCACTCGTTGAACAGCGAAGACACGAATTTCTGGTGGAAGATGCCCATTAATGCTATCTGCAATACTTTCGCCATCAGGCTCTTCCTCAAAAATACCAGCGCCGCATTCCAATTTCAGTGATATTACTGTACAAAGGCTATGAACTCTCTTGTCGGTACGACTAGACCTTGCCCATCCAATCTTTTTCAAGGACCCCCTATTCGACTCCAATATCCCTCCAGACTGAAAAATAGCTTCTTCAAGTGTGTGTTCAATTGAATCCGCAGATCCTGTAGATTCTGGCTGTATTTGCAACCCCCTGTAGTTGGTTCCCTGTGCAGACATGCCAACATCAACATCACGTTTTAAGGATAGTCATGGTTGTCTATGCAAAGAACTCAATTGAGACCAACAGCAGCTATACCCCATGGGTATCTATGTAAGCCACCCAGATTCCGCAGATTGATTCAGTACGATTCAATGATTATTACAAATACGTACCTCATACCCTACAAATATCGCAACTTTTCGTTTTCCTTTACGAGCAGGCTCCACGCCTCCAGTATCGGCTCTTTCTTGCTGCCGGCAACTCGCTGCATGGCAACTTTGACGGCTTAGAAATGAGCCCATTTGACTCTCGCAGCCAGCTGATATCAATTTCGGGACACTGAAACTTTTATGATTCAACGATCTCCACAATGGGTCATGAATAGAGCGACGATCCAGAGCGTAGGCATCTGAGAGACCTCGAAACAAAAGGCCCTTGCCTGTGAGAAGACCCGACAATCGCACGAGCGATTTCTTCATTCCCTTTTCATAGGACCATTTCACTGAATACATACTACAATTTGATTGTTATTATAATACTCCGAGATGTATCTACCCGATGCCATCTTTGAAATGATGGATGCCCTGCCTTATGCACATGCAGTAGGGGTAAAGTTGACATGACACTTAATTAAGCGTATAAGTGTTGCATACGGGAGTGGTATCAATCGAACAACCGGCAAAAGTAAATTTGGTTGGTTGTTCTGAACAAGAAAAAAAAAATTATTCTGCTATAATATTCAGACATGAGATCAATCAGCCAGTTTTAATTTACTACAGTATTTATGCCAAATTAGGCACCGTAAAACTTTCAGCAATCTTTTTCAGATTCTTCTCAGCCCTTCTCCACTGTCTGCTGTTCGCTGTAGTACTGAGAATGAAGAGCCTATTACCAACAGCAGTGGCTGTAACCAGATGATGTGGCTTCACAGACCACATATAGTACGGCAGTCCATCCCTTTCAAACTCCTGTGTATCTAGAATATCACCATCTAAAAGGGGCTTACCATACAGTTCTGGAGCAAATCCTGCAATTATTCTATCTGGAGGCCCTATTTGTTTGATCGTAACATTGGCATTATACCCGACGTCCATAAATCTCAAAACGGGCGCCACCACGACCAGAGCGCTTCCTTCTTCTTCGTTCGCATACCGCAGATCAATCTCTGTCCCACCCAGATCCGCAATGCTAACTGGCTTTTCATCCCAACCCGGAGGTACCTTGAAGCTGTACCTGGGTATTTCGCTCCAGCCAACACCGTGTCCCCCGCTTTTACCTTCAGGCCTCGTGTACAGAAAATACCCTTCGGCATCGGGCCCTTCTATTCCAGGAATCCTGCCAGCGGTCAGCCCTTGGATGGCGAAAGAAGCAGGAGGGGCGACTCCCGGACCAGCTGACAGGCCCACCAACAAGAGCCCTTGTCTGAGCACGGCAGACCTGCCCATGTTTCCCGATGAATCAAGTCTTCCTCCCTTCAAATCCACTTTTTGATCGTTTTTCATACAGCGCATACGACTCCCTCTCCTTTGTTTACCTGTTTTGGCAGCATCACTGTGCGCCACTCCGCTGACAGGCTTCACGTGTCTCGGTTCTCCGTCACATGATTTTCCCGACTGCGACTGAAAGGTCCCAACTCCCTTTACACCAATCATTTCACTTCTCTATTAGTGATGTATACGACTGTTGTTTCAGGATGTAGTCCGCAATCGCACTTTCGACGTTCTGATACCAGGCAGGCAATCACAATAATGCTTCGTGCAAGGTAATTAATTAAACCCAGAGACCATGAATACCTCCTGAGTACCAGTACTTTTATGTCCTCATCAAAATAAATAATTTGTAAAATATCAAGGGAACGTCCTTTGTCTTCTCTCATAGTAATAATCAAGCCTTGAACACCATCGACGATTGACGATCAGGATCTTTGTCTCTTATTTTTTTCGGTACCGGTCTTGGTACCCTGTCGAACGGGCTGGATTAATTAATCAACCCAGGGTCCTGCATGCATGCAATTCATTTATTTATTTATTCAGAGCATCGCCTGTGTAGGTGTTGTTTCACAGATACGGATTGATTGGCAGTACAACGTTCTTCCATAAGAAATCAGCGATGGGATGAGATACTATAATCTTCAACAATTCTCAGCTTCTTTCTACATGTATGAAGAGATGCATCTTTCCAGTGCAGTGCAGTGCAGTGCATCCCGAGTTGGTGGGAACCTTGCTTAACATTATTAACAGATTTATGCAGATTATGATACTTTATGCATATCTCGAAACTTCGAACGATCTATGTCGACTCAAGAATACTAGTATAATAAAGAGGACTGTGATGCTTTACTCTATTTGTAGTGTTTGGGTAGGGCTTGCTAGCCACACGATTCTGCACGCAGTCTCTATTCTCCGCGGATCGATCCGGATCGATCCGGATCGATCCGGCCGGCCGGGGTCCACACTACACCGCAGTCACAGAGTGACATTACAGTCCCGTACAAGATGATCCAAGACAATACACGTGGTAGGCTCTGTGCTGGTTCGCTATCAATTTGTAAAATTGTGTTTGGATAATTTAAGTACCAAACTGATTGGGTTGAAACTGGTGAGATTTTTGGGTTTTAGTTCCGTCTTCAGGTTTTACCGCGGACGGACGGAATGCCGACATTCAGTGTACCGGAAGCAATCTCGTCAGGAAAGGTGCGTATGTGATACAAACGGTGTATGGGGTTGTTTTGTTGGCTGTGACTGAAGGAAAATGAAATTATATGCGAATAGAGGCTCGTGGTTGGAGTAGCCAAAGGGGTCTGCTCTTGTGGAAATGGAACGACTCGTTGTCCGTTTGTATCCGTCTGTTAATGGGCGATGCATTGAGTGATTCTTGCAGAGTATTTAGTATATGATTCGTGTTCTATTTGTTCCGTTTGTTTTGATATCTGGGAATATCTGCTGAGGGTAAAAACATAGAAGGGTCGGTCTCTGAAGAGATGGATGGTTGGCAAATACGCAAGAAAGCAGGTCAAAGCTTATAAAGGAAACGAGTAGAAAGCGGTCGTGTAAAAAGGATGGATTCAAGTGATTTCATGTCATTGAATAATACCGATCGTGCTGATGAGGGCCGCCGTGAGAAGGAGGGCTCTGTGGGTCAGGGGATCTCGAATGATGTTCCAGAGGACAGGAGTGTAAATGGGCTGGAACGGGCAATGCAGCTTGCTGCTGAAGCTGCATTGAATGCAGATGGTGGTATGGGAGTCATGGCGCACGGCAAAATGTCCGATAGTAAGATGTACTCGAGGCAGACTGAATACGTTGACGCCCCTCGCTCTAGTGCTCCGGTGGGCAGACATCAACCAAGGTCTAGGAGATTGTCTATGCAGCAGGATTGGTGCCATTGTGGGGATTCTCATGGCTATCGGTATGATACAGGATCCGTATCTAGTGTTCGGATATCTTCGGGAAATCATGAATACGAGGAGCTGGGTCCTCCAGCTATAATTAGGGATGCAGATGGACAGGAATACCTTGTCCAGCCAGTGAGGGAATCCCTGGATATTTACAGAGATAGCAGCGCGATGGCTCAAACATCGCACGCATCTGACCATGATATGAGCGTGTATCGTTTATCGAATGGATTATATACTGAAGGGGAGACGGTTCCCATCGTGCAAGATGATCCTGGCGATCTTTTTACGCCCTTTGGGGTGCCTGATGGCGGCCACCAAGGTGTAAACTCGACTCCCAAAAGGCATTCACTGGAGGGGGGAAAGAGTGCCGCTGAGATGCTGCAACAGTATAAGCAGGGCTCAGGCAACGTCAATATGGGGGGAAGCATCCAAGATGATTTGATGGAAGCGCTTAGGAAAGCATCTCTCTCCACGGGAGGGAGCATGGGGCGTCCAGATGTCCTGCAGGCCGGGAGTCCAAGCATCCCCCCATCATCATCGGTCAACGGTGGTATTGATGTTGGTCATCTTTATCGTCAAGGCCTCATGTCCAGACCCCCAAGTATATCGTGTCCAGTAGATCCAGAATTTAGGACGTCTTTGTTGAGAAAACGTACATCCAAGGAAAACTCAGGAACCCTGAGGAATACAAGCAATGAGTTGCCAGATCAATCCTCTTTTGATGATACAGAGAGACTTTCAGACTCGTCGCTGCGTCTATCTGGGGGGGTTTATGATCCACGACAGAGGTTCAGTTTTGATCAAAATAGCGTAAATGCTAGCAGGGCGGGCACATCAATATATACTGCTAGCGAGGAGGGTGCTTCATGGGAAATCGATATGAGTGAGATACAGTTTGGGCCTCGGATTGGCATAGGAGCGTATGGTGCGTGGCACACTACAATCTCTTGGTACTATTATTGTTGTACAGGTATACATTTGATATGTAGTTTGAAATATTGTTAATTGTTGTTAATATTCAGGCGAGGTGTTTAGAGGCTTGTGGAGACAAACTGACGTAGCTGTTAAGCTTCTTCTTGAACAAGACTTGCCTGAAAGGATAGTCAGAGATTTTAAACGAGAGGTTTCTATAATGAAGAAACTTCGTCATCCAAATATTCTTCAACTTGTAGGTTTGGTGCATAGAATATGTATCTTCAATCAATCAGTTTGTTCAATTGTCAATGTGAAGATAAAAGAAGCCTCATGCTGGTTGTTTGTTGTGCAGATGGGAGCATGTACGACGCCTCCAAATCTCTGCATTGTGTCTGAGTATGTTTCTAAAGGCTCGTTGTTCAAGATACTTCACAAAAGCAAAGAGCAGCCCCTCTCCATGGAGAGAAAGATTAGAATTGCTCTCGACGCTGCCAAGGGGATCCATTACTTGCACACATGTCGACCTCCAATAATCCATGGGGACTTGAAATCCCCCAACTTACTTTTAGATAGAAATGATGTAGTGAAGGTTTGCGACTTTGGACTTTCAAGAGTCAAAATATCTTCAAAATTTAGCGTTGCTTCTAAAATGGGAACGCCAGAATGGACAGCACCTGAGGTTCTGAAGAGCGAGTCTTGCAGCGAAGCTTCAGACACATATTCATTTGGGGTTGTACTGTGGGAACTATTGACTGGTCGAGTACCATGGTCTGACAAGAACCCAATGCAAGTTGTTTTGAGCGTTGGGTTAAATCATGAGAGGCTTCCCATCCCCGAAAATACGTCTCCTCGTTTGCAAGGGATATTGGCTGGATGTTTTGGGAATTCTCATGAACGCCCTAGTTTCGATCAGATCATTCACACTTTAAAGGTTGAGCTCCGCGAGGTTCTGCGAGCTGCAGAGGATGCTAAGTTGACAACTAAAGCAGTATGATAGTCATAATGGCTCATGAATGCATGATGATATTCTGATGTTAGCTTCAATGGATTTTTTACTTGTTCCTCTCTGATAACTTTGCCTCTGAACAAACTCTGGTTATTTTATGTAAATACTTACACGATTCGCTACCCTATTGAATAGAAATAGTACATCTTTTATTTCAATAGAAAAAAACAAGCCAGTTAGTGAGTGCGCGTATATTATTTCCCTGGGAACGCCTCAAACATTTTGGATTTGTGACTGCAATCTCACTTTTGAAAGTTTCAAACTGGAAGTCAATGGACTTCACTCAGACCAGCCGTGATATCGTTATTATAAATTTATACTATCTGCCAATTAATAAGAATACTTTTGTAAGAATAAATTGCTGGAATGAATGACGGAGCCGATTTTAGAACCCCGCAGAACAACAACACTCTGACTTATGGCATCCATTCAACGCTCGCACCCGAGGATCTACAAACAATTTTAAATTCGAGAAGATCCCAGAATATGAGTGGTACGGATATGGGAAAGATGATTACAAGATGTTTAAGGGTTCCACTGAGCTCTACCGCTACTGTTAAGATTGCAGAAGAGATTGATAAAGAGACGCAGGACCAACTGGCAGAGAAAGGTAAGCTTTTTTTTAGTGCTGAGGAATTGTAGAATTAATGTTTGAGTTGATACCCTCGCTCATTGCATCGGAGTATCTCTTTACCACATTGGCGCTGGAAATCACTTTCTTATGGGCTTGCTGTGCACTTGGTAACTTGCAGCAATCCTTGAAGCAACGTTGACCAATCTGAGGAGTAAACTGAACGATCTTGAGAAAGACAAGTACGCTATACGAGAATATAGTTCAGGAACATGTATGCTTTGGGCTTTGCAGATTAAAACATGCAATGTGTTGATTTTTGCTGTTATATTTACTTTATGCAGTTGGCTGTATGAAGCACCCAGATATTCTTATCAATAAGGGCATTCAAAAGGCTTTTTGAGCGAGATTTTGTGTCACAACTCATCATTTGGAAGTTTGATTTTGATAGATACACATTTTCTTGTAGACGTATGGAGAATATTACAGAGACAGATTTTCAATTTGGTCCCATTGGTTCTAGGGAATCATGGAATGATGTGTCCATCCTGGAATTGAGGAGAAGGCAAAGAGCAGTTGATGGGGTTGGAAATGAAGAGAAACCGATGCCAGTAGTGCACATTGACCTTGATCAAGATAGACAAGATGTTTTGAATGTCTTTAATGATCGATTAGTAAACGGAGAGATTAGTGAACGGGTTTTCTGTCTCACAGAAGAAATTATTTTGCATGTGAATTCTGCCAACTACTCTGTTTGGCAATGGAGATGGTGCTGCTTTCTGCACTTTTTTGGAAAAGAGGATTCTGCCGAGGCAAAGGAACAACTAGTGTTAAAAGAATTGAGTCTGATGCAGATTGTTGCTACCGAGAATCCAAAAAATTACCAATTGTGGAACCATAAACGCAAAGTTGCATTAAAGAGAGGGGAATCACACTTGAGGGATGAATTGGATTTTGCTTCTGCATGCCTGGAGCATGATGCTAAGAACTACCATGCGTGGGCTCATAGACAATTCTTGATTAAAAAATATGTTAGTCCATCGACAATATTATTTGAGCTGGAGTATACTAGGAAATGCCTGGAAAAGGATGTGATGAACAATTCTGCGTGGAATCAGAGGGCCTTCTTAAGAAAAGTTTGCAGTGATTCTTGTAGTGATGATATGAAAATGGTATGGAACGATGAGGATGAAATTCTCTTTGTTGCCTTAAGGATACAAGATGATCAAGAGAATGAAGCTGCATGGGCATACTTGAAACATATTTGTTTATTTGAGCCAGTTGATGGGAAATTTGGTATGGAGCAGTTTACAAAGACCATCAGGTTTGTTCTGGAGTCTGATCCAAATAATGTAGCAGCTTCATGCGCTTTAATGGAATACTATAAGTGTAGATCCAAGATGGTTTTAGAAACAGAACGGGAAGAGTTACAATCTTTGATCAAATCAATCAAAGATAAATTAGAAACCTTGGATCCACTAGGTAAATCCCGGTACAAAGATTGTAACCAGTGAAAGGCATATTATTTTACCTCTCGTTGATTCTAAGAGTAAAATTTGTAAGGTACTCTCCTTCAGGATAACCAGGATCAAGGCAATGATCTAACCCTGCTCCTCTCTTTAGAATAATAGTTGCTGACACCTGAGCTCTTTGAGATGCCATCTGGATCACTCTTGTGAATTCCCCAGAACTGTTCATGGCACCACTGCAGCTGCATGTCATCAATATGCCCCCTGGATTGACTAGCTTCATAGCTGCTGCATTAAGCGCCACATATTTTCTCATTGCCTTTTTCAAAAGTCCCTTAGAAGGGGCGAGCTTTGGAGGATCCAGGATAACAATGTCCCATTGTTTTCCTTGCTTCAGTGCTTCTTGCATAAACTTGGTAGCATCCTCTCTACAGAACTCTGCGCAACTCTCCACATTATTCAATAAGGAGTTTTTCTTTGCTAGATCGATTGCAGAGCTACTGGAGTCTACACCTATGACGGAAGTTGCCCCACCTAATGCTGCATGGATTGAAAAGCCTCCAGAGTAACAGCAGATATCAAGAACCGATTTTCCTTTCGAAATCGACCTGATAAATTGCCTGTTGTCTCTTTGATCAGCGTAAAACCCAGTTTTTTGACCAAAAGGGGATACAAAGAATTTGGCGCCAAATTCATGAGCCACGGAAAGCTCGTCAGCATCATGATTCTCATCACTTTCCTCAAATTCTATACCTTCCATCTTGAGCATGTTTTCTGCCCGCCTCCAAACTATCTTGTCCACATCTGCAGCAGCTTGGAGGATATACTGCTCAATATCATCTCTCCACTGTTCGACCCAGGCAGCAGATGAATGGACTACTGCTATATTAGAAATAACATCAACCACCAATCCCGACAACCTATCTCCCTCACTGTTGATCATGCGATAAGTCGTTAAAGAATTGTCTTCAACATCTGCTGATTTACCTATTAAGATTGACCTTAACTCCCTTGCAGACTTTATTCTAGAGAGAATTATGTGTTTTACATAATCATCCAATGTTGCTTTATCGCCTAATTTTAGTGCATTAGCCTCGGGCATTTCATCAACAGTCTGAAGCATTCGGACTCTGTACATGGAGCATGGATTGTAAAATCCAAAACCAATTGTTTCTCGTTTCCCATTTTGAACAAGAACAAGGTCACCAATATGAGGCGTGGGCTTTCCTATGACACAGTCAATCGCCCCTCCATAAACTATAGGCGACTTATAGTCTCCAGAGAACAGTTTTGCCTTTCCACCTTTGAGAACAACTTGGGGCATCGTTGCAAAGATGGAAGAGCTTTCCACTTGTTGCATGCCATCAGACTCGCCAACAACACCCACGGAGGCACAGATCAATAAACCAGTATTGTGCGTTTCATTCAAACCATAATTATCTTTATTGCATGTTCTGCTGTGCCATTTGCAAACTTGCTTGTGCACTTGTTTAGGAGCTTGAACTGAGCTCGACAAAGAACAGCGACTCTTACTATTTGAGTATACTCTTGATTTCATTCTTATATTCAATTATACTTTAAAAATAAAGCCTATGATT
The DNA here is from genome assembly GCA_002818215.1 of Picochlorum sp. 'soloecismus'. Taxonomy (NCBI): domain Eukaryota; kingdom Viridiplantae; phylum Chlorophyta; class Trebouxiophyceae; genus Picochlorum; species Picochlorum sp. 'soloecismus'. The sequence continues at coordinate 1,065,974 of PJAJ01000014.1, read as the reverse complement.
TTAGGTAGGAGTGGCAATGAACCACCTTCGTTACCTCTGGCTTGCGGTAGAGCATGCAACGGGAAAACGCTGCATGCAAGTTAAACATACAAAGATAATCTGATCATGTCTAAGGTTCGTTATATCACTAAATCATACAAATTATTAATGTATATATTATGAAGAGTGCTTTCTGACATTGTCCCGAGTAAATAAACTTGCACACAGAACATCAGAAACCCTACTGCTGGAGGCCCAATAGGGTTTCTTTTTTTTTTTTTTGAAATGATCCGGTAGTCAGTGAACCATATGTCTGTCGCCATGTACTGCCACCAGAGTCAGAAATTGAAAGCCAAAAATAATCGTCACTTTAATGGCCTTCCATTTGAGCAGCAGTGGGACCCCTACCCTGCCTGTGCAACGTAGAGATGTCCGTGGTGGGAGAGTTCAGCCTACTCGCAAAAAGACGGAGGAAACCCTGATTTGGAAGATCCTTGCCGTGGCTATCATCATTTTTCTGTTTGCTTGTATTAGTGCTGGATTCTTGGGTGAGAGTAAAAGTGAATTTGCCCGGAATAGTCGAGCTGAAGATGGCAAGGGAAGCAATACCTTGGGCTCAACCCAGCAGGTGTCAGAGGAAGATACAAACACGCTTATCCAATCCATCGAAGATGTCGATATCCAGTTGATTAGTAGGGTATGTGGAATATCCTTGTCGAAGGATCACTTGTCATCTTGCAAGAATAAGGAACATGGTGAGATTGCACATAGGCTGCATATACTTGGTGAACGCCATTCTGGCACCAACGTTGCAACCGAGCTTATCCTCAAGAATTTCAGGATCAAGCTTCCCAGTAGATCTAAATTATTGAAGGAATCCCCATGGATCAACGTGGAGCAGTATCGTAAGGAGTATGGACTTAATTCTCATAAACATAACACTCAGAGGGACACTGGCTATTATCCTGGACTGTCCATAGTTTCTATTCGCAACCCATACGACTGGGTTCGATCCATGATGAAGGAATGCTATCATTGCTCTAAACAGCAGATGAAGGCCAAGAATGACCCCGAAAGGTTCGTCAGTATTCCATGGACGCGAGGTGCACATATTTTGCCCCATGAACAGTTTGATAATATTTTTGATCTTAGGAAGAGAAAGTTCTGCAACCAAGTATCTGTTGCAGCTAAGAGATCAGATTGCGTTGTTATTGTTAACTCAGAGAGTACAATTCTTGGAGACCAACAGAAGGCTTTGGTTCACAGAGTAAAGGAGATGACTGGGTGGGCCATGGTTCACAAAGAGCCACAAGAAGCATTAGGCTATTTCGGCCGAATGGGAGCTTCATTATTCGACCCTGCTACTTATATACATAAATCGATATATTTGAAATCCAACTACACGAATACGGATCGGCGAATCATTCAAGCAGTTCGTTCTTCAATGGATGCTGACTTTGAGCGGGCTGTGGGTTACAAAACTGATCTGGGAATTTAGAGAATGCTACGTCTAGGAAGACAAAGCTCACATTCTTGAGAAGTATGGGTCATTAATTTATTTCTTGTTGTTTAATAAGTATACAATTAACTGTAATCTGAGTCCTTGTCACGGGACCTGAAGGAGCCAAGAGTGGAGAAATTTCTGTCCGTTTGAACGAGTCGCATGGGGACTCTAACGAGTGCATTCTGGTCGATACATAGATCAAATACATTTTATTCTAATTTCAGCTTTCGGAATGGGGCTGGGGAAGTAAGCCATTCAGTAAGGTGGGTCCTGCGTATGTGGTTTTGGAGTGTCTGCTTCGATCTAGTCTGCAACGGTCGAGATATAGCGTGATAACGCCCCTAGTTAAGGGATCAAATCAGCTGTTTTCAAGTGATATATTGAATCTAAATAGTCAATTGTCATTCAAGCAGTGCAAAGAAAAATGCTTCGATGTCCAATGGAATGTCAGCAGGGTACCTGGTTCCCTTTGTTCAGTTCAAGGCAAGGCAACATGTGAGGAATGTCACAATGCATGCTGCTGATCAGGTTGAGACAATGTCTAGGGCTCCGTTGACTTACACTAGCTATGAAGGAAATAGTTGGAATGTAGAGCTTGCTGCAACAGGAGCAAATATTCTGGTTGACCCATGGCTGGTGGATAAATTAACATTTGGTGGCTTGGAGTTTATATACGCAGGAAGTAAGAGAAAGAGCACAGCGGATGCCATCAATCTAGATAAAATTGCTGCTCAAACGGATTTCATCTTAATTACCATGTCAATTGATGACCATTGTCACAGGCCTACGCTGCAAGTGCTACCAAAGAGCTTGCCTGTTGTGGCATCTCCTTCAGCAGCCAAAGTTGCAAGAGAACTCGGCTATCAGACTGTATATGAGCTTGATCATGGTCAGGAAATGTCCTTGATGGAAGGGAAAATATATGTCAAAGCTACTGAGGGCGCCTTAGTGGGCCCACCATGGTCGAAAAGAGAGAATGGCTTTGTGATTGAAGAAAAGGTTCCAGGAGGTGTGTCATTATACTACGAGCCACACGCTGATTATAATCCAGCATCTGTTGCTACTGTCGGTACTGTGGACGTAGTTGTATCCCCTCCTTGCACGCAAAGCCTTCTAGGATATGACCTGGTCAAAGGTACAAGCGAGAACGTATCTTTGCTAAAGATGTTGAAGCCCAAGGTATTTATTCCATTGATGAATGCCGAGTTCGATGCTACTGGGCCTCTAAATTCGCTTATAATGGAAACAGGAGGTCCTGAAATGCTTTCGAAGCAGTTAAAACAGCAGAAAGAATTGCAAGATATTAAGATATGCCTGCCTGAAGCAGGAAAGGAATGCCCTGTGAGATTTTGATTTTGCATGGCATATGAGAAGGAATCATATTTCATTATTGCAATCTACTTGATATGCTATCTGCTACTTTCACTGCATCTTTAACCGCTTTTATGTTGTGCGCTCTTATAATATTTCCCCCTTGAAAAGCTGAGATTGCAGATATTGCACACGTTGCCCATTCTCTATCAAGGGGGCTCTCTCTACCAGTTACATCTCCCAAAAACTTTTTCCTGGACGGCCCTATTAGAATTGGAAGATTTTGAAAGGGACTCTCCATGGCTTTTCTCATCTTATGTATTCCCGAGATTAGATTTAAATTTCCGTCAGTACTTTTTGAGAACCCAATGCCTGGATCCAAGACCAGCCTCCATGGCTCTATTCCAGCTAGGCTTGCTTCCTTACAGGATTCAGACAGAGAATGTCCAACTTCTTTACAGATATTATCGTACACTTGCAGGGTACGATCGTGCATTGTACGCGGGTCTCCCCTGATGTGCATCATGATATACGGAACACCAAGGTCAGCTACAGCATCAAACATTGCACTATCGCCTTTTCCTCCTGATATATCATTCACCATAGTCGCTCCAGCAGCAACGGCATGTTCTGCAACTAAGCTGTAGAAAGTATCAATAGAGATAGGAATGCCATCAAATCGCTCGTCACCTTGCATGGCTTCAAGCACAGGCTTTACCCGGTTCCACTCTTGACCAGGTTCAAGCACTTCGGCACCAGGACGCGTGGATTGACCACCAATATCTATAATATCAGCCCCATCGGCAACCATTTGAGCTGCTGAATCAACTGCAGCTTTGGCATTCAGATTAATTCCACCGTCACTGAAGCTGTCTGGAGTAGCATTCAGAATACCCATGACATGTGTTTGGTTGCTCCAAGCCCAGACATTGCCATTCCCAACAGGTAAAACGCACTGTAAAGATTTATTCATTGAATATTTTCTCACAGCTGACTCGCCTCCTTGACTCTCCCATAGTTTCTTGGCAATATGCAAATTCTTGTTCAGTCCTGTAGCCTGATCAGCTTTGGATGGTTGAAGCAAATCAGCCATTGGCGCCTTCACAAAGTCTCGCTCTTGCCATCTAGGATGCGGAATCACGAGTATTTCACCTTCTAAAACAGTCTCTTCTTCATAAAAGACTATGTCGAGATCTATGGGACGGGGGCCCCATCGTATTTGCTTTGTACCAAACTCCCTCCCCAACTGCTTCTCCACATGCTTCAGAGCACGGAGCAGATCCAAAGGAGCCAAGGTAGTCCTGACTATTGCAGCTGCATTCAAAAATGCCGGTTGCTCAGTGACATACTGAGGCGCGCTTTCGTATAGCCTCGACAGTGATTCTATTTCAATCTTTCCTCTGTACAGTTCCAACAACTTGCCACAGGCACTACGCAGGTTTTGGACCCGATTACCCTACATATGACCACATAAACGCCTTACGTATATATTTATACACAATCGTCATACAAAGCCATCAGATAGTTCCCTTTGCTTACCAAATTACTCCCAAGGGCTATTGCAGCACGCTTGGCGTTGTGCATGCTGCTATCTTTGACTGAGCATAAATCCAGTAGATAAGGAGCTCAATAACAGATATATGGAATATAAAAAATATGTATATCGCATATAAGGTATCCAGATGTACCGATTTGCCACATTGCTTCTACCATTTGGCCAAAATGGCGCCCAACTTTCAAAGCATCGTGCCATTCAATAATGAGAACGCTCTCTTGCCCCTAAATTTGACTGAATTTATTCAAAACCCATTTTTAAAATATTAAATCTGATAAGACGATACCATTGAAGTCGGTATTGTGTTAAGCACAAAGGAAAATTTCTCTCGTGCATTCAACTTTCTTACGTGGAGTAGGATGCTCTCTAAAGTAGAGTGCAATAGTATAGATGTCCATTCACTGCGTAATGATTTGAGAAGTAAAATTAGAATTTCAGATAGAGTAATACTTGCTGAAGCCAACAGAAAAGTGGTCTCCTCCTCCACCAAGTCGACTCAAAGCAGAAAAACCAAACACCTGCGAAAATTCTCAACGATATACGAATCTCCTGATGAACCCAAAGCAGAAAGTGAGAGAGAGCCGTCGATGCTGATGACTAACTCTTATGACAGCGACCTTGTTAAGCCTGAAGTTTTAGCTCCAGCAGGTGGCTGGACCCATCTTTTTTCGGCTGTTCAAAATGGAGCAGATGCTGTGTACTTTGGCGTGACAGATTTCAATGCGCGAGTCAGAGCAGACAATTTTACTTCTGAAGAGCTTCCAGATGTGATGAAATTTCTCCATGAGCATGGAATGAAGGGTTATTTGACGCTAAATGTCCTTGTTTTTGATAATGAGTTGAAAATGATTGCTGAACGAGCCCAAACTGCTGAAAAGGCAGGGGTAGACGCATTAATTGTGCAAGATATTGGTGCAGTGAGAATTATTAGGGAGGTATCATCTATTCCGATCCATGGGTCGACCCAAATGACTGTTACGTCCGCAGAGGGCTTGCTCTGTGCAGCAGATATGGGCATTGAAAGGGTGGTCGTTGCAAGGGAGCTTTCGATAGAAGATATTGCTGAAATATCGGAGAAGACCAGACACAAGAATGTTGAAGTTGAAGCCTTTGTCCATGGCGCAATGTGTGTTTCGTACTCAGGGCAATGCTTTTCCAGCGAATTCACATCAGGACGCTCAGCTAATAGAGGGCAGTGTGCTCAAGCATGCAGACTTCCATATGGGTATGTCTCTACTTTGCCAAGTTATCTGTATGTCGCTGTGATATATCTCAATGTGCTTATTGTGGCGCAGTCTCTTGGTGGATGGTCAATTGAAGGACCTCGTAGGTAAAGATTATCTTTTAAGCCCCCAAGACCTTGCAGCAGTAGATCTTATTCCCGAGTTGATAAAAGCAAGGGTAGTCAGCTTGAAAATCGAGGGTCGTTTAAAGTCTCCTGAATATGTGGCTGTAACGACAGCTGCGTACAGGAAAGCTGTCGACAAAGCTTGGGACATGCTGCATGTGAAAAATACTGGCCACCATTTCGAGGTCGATCAGAAAGATTTGTTGGAATTGAGACAAATATTTTCAAGAGGACAGGACGAAGATTCTAACGGACTAACACATGGATTTTTAGAAGGTTCAAGGCACCAAGAGCTCGTGATAGGGAGGAATCCACGACATAGAGGCATTTATATGGGTAAAGTTGTTTCTGGTACCAAGAGTGGCATCAGACTATGCCTGCAACATCCTTTGCGTAGAGGTGACGGCATTGTCATTGATAGAGGAAGAGCTAGCGAGGAAGAGATTGGTGGTTCTGTCTTCGAAATATGCGTGATAAGCGGTAAGAAAAGAAAAACTGTCTCCGAGGCCCAAGAAGGAGAAGTGGTTGAGATTAAACTAGGACCTGACCTGGTAGATTATTCCAAGGTTTCAGAGGATGATTTCGTATGGAGAACAAAAGATCCCGTATTGAGCGCAAAACTCAGGTCAACGTATTCTTCAGTCTCTTCGCTTTCAAAGAGAAGGGTACCTTTGGATGTAACCTTGAGTATCCAAGTTGGAAAGCCTCTGAAAATTGAGATTTCCGAGAGTGATCAGGCCTACAATTTAAAAGCGACTGCATATTCTGACGTAAATGTTGAAATATCTAAAAATAAACCTATTACTGGTGAGGACTTGAAGAATGCGGTCGGCATACATCTTGGGGATATAGGTCCTTTCGTCTTGCAAAATTTTGAGGTTGTTGGGGAGTATGATGCTTGCTTCATTCCCATGAACCAAGTCAAAGCCGCCAGAAGAAAAGCTATGGAGATCTTACTGCAAAAGATCAATAGTTCTAGTGCAATTGAGCACCTCGATCCAGAGAGTATTGTCAATGGCCTTTTGCATGACATCCAGAAAAAGACCTTGTCCAAGGACTGGCCAAAAGGCTCTATGCAGGACTCTGCAGACTGGCAACGGCCCCGAATTCGACTTCTTTGCAGAAATCCTGAACAAGTGGATGCCGCAATCACTGTTGATTGGCTCGAAGAAATAATCATAGATTTTCTAGAGGTAAAAGGTTTGAGAGAATCATGTGACAAGGTACATCAAGCAGGAAAACGAGTTATTGTAGCAGCTCCCAGAATCCTGAAGCCAGACGAACAGCATCTCTGGCTCTTTTACCTAAAACTTGGTGCCGACGCAATTTTAGTTAGAAGCACAGGAATTCTGTACCATTTTGCAAGTCTTGGAGGCCAAGGTACACTTGTTGAAGCTGCGGACAACCACGTTATTCCACCTTTACAGGGAGACTCATCTCTTAATGCTGCCAACATTGTATCAGCAGACTTATTGCTCAGTTCCGGACTGGAAACGCTTGCCCCTGCTCACGACTGCAACTCAAATCAGATTATTAATTTATTAAAAGGTCTTGGAGAGAGAAAAAAACAGATGGAGATCATTTTGCACACAAATTTGCCTGTTTTCCACACAGAACACTGCATATTTGCTCGATTCTTGTCCAATGGCAATTCCTACCTAGACTGCGGCAGACCGTGTGAAAGGCACACAGTCCATATTCGTGATCCTGATGGCATCGATCATCTTGTTGAGGCTGACATGGGATGTCGAAACACAGTATTTGAGGGCAAGGCGCAGAGTGCATTGCAATATTTGCCAGAAATCCTATTTGCAGGCGCCGAATGCTTTCGAATAGAGCTTGTTGACCAGTCATCAGAGTTGGTGCCTGAAATTCTGGAGGGATATAGGCGTGCTATAACTAGTGGAAGCTACAAATACTACAAAGATTTCTCGGAATGGCTTCAGACCGTACCCGATGCTAATGGAAGAAGCCAGGGATTCAGCTCTGGCTCCTTGGAGCCACGGCAAGAGAGGGACAAATCCAGCATGAAGCCAACTGCCTACTCCTCATCCAGGAGAGGTCTAAAAGCACCTTGATGGTCAACTCTTTCAATTGAAATTTAACATATAATATTAGAATATAGAAAACATTATTTGAAACCATATTTTTTTCTATCGTAATGCAAATCAACACGGGCACTTCCCAAGTTTATAATTTTTGGACAACCTTCTCTCTGCAGAGGCACATATCCCTCATTAACAATCAATACACTAGACCAAACAGTAATGCAATCTAGAGGACTATCATCACATTTTTATTCACCCCAATGCATAAAACCACGTACATCTTTCTCTAAACTCGTGCATTCTTTACAGTAGTATGCATCAGCTACTCCAATCCCACCACAGACAACACATCGACCAGCGTACGACCCATAGTTACATTCATCGCACACCCGTACAAGCGTTGCTGGCTTTACAAAACTATCACAAATGACACATCGACCATCACCTGCACAAAAGATCGTAACACGTATGTTCATTTCACAGCGACTATATATGCCAAAGGAAATCTTCTTGGCAATTCACACAGCATGACAATTTTCATCGCTCACATCTCTCGCAAAGTCTTCCTATTGCTGCAATTTAAATACAAGGACAATGTAACCATCGTTTTCTAGGACTTATAAAATCGAAATGAGCGACAATAGGCACAGGTACTCTCAAACAACGCACCAATTCCAGGCTGTTTGCGGCACATTATCAAATCCTGATGATGTTTCGCCATAGTTGACTATGCAGAAGTCAAATATTCAATAATATATTTTTTTATTTTACTGTCTAGTATGAGAATGAACGACCTTATATTTGGTAATTCGCTCGACAGTGGCAGTGATTTGTCACAGAAACCAAAAGCACGCCCAGTATAGAGAACCAAGTGCCCGTGCAAATCCTCTGAAATATCGACCAGAAACTATTTTAAATCCAAATTAATGTTTTTGCTTTGTATTCGCACGACTTGTGATTTTTTAGTGAAATGGGATTGCTGACAGCGACTGTACTGAAAACGGCATACAGGAACAAATCTTATCTGGAGTTTCAAATAGTTGTGTGTGCAATATTGCACCTAGAATGTAGCAAATTTGCTATTTAAATTGACTTAATCAAATTAAAAGACTGGAATGTATATACATATGTACTGTTGAAATAAAGAGACAGCATTTATACCTTTGTTTGAGACCAAGATGTCGACACTGGGAAGACAGAAAAATATTCAAAAGACATGTGAAAAAATGTAGACTTTTGGGCAGTCGAATCGGCCCATGGCCGCAGCCTGAACTCCGATACAACAACAGTGCAACAGTTGCACTAGATTGATACGAATGATTTTGCAGGACTGCAAGGAACGTTATAGGGCCAGTCGCATGCACCTGCCTGCTGATTAAAAAGTAGGCCTGCTGGACACTCAAAATACCAAGAGCCAGCAGATTCACATCTGTAGAAACCTGCACACCCGCTCTCGATATCTGCATAAAAGCCATATGGAAAACCTTGACTGAGTATTCTCTCACACACGTATGGTGCCGAAGATTCCGGGTACTCCACCGGTGGAGAAACAACTGGCACAGGTGGTGGCACAGGTGGCTGCGGACTTGGGCTGCTGGGTTTTGGTATCGATGGTGATGGACTTGGTGTTACTGGAACTGGAGATGGAGAAGAGGGAATAGGTGGCGTTCTCTCATAAATGGAGATGTCTGCACAGTTCCAAAATTCTTCCGGATATCCAGACTGAGTACCGCATGTTGGCAGAACAGGAGATGCATATTTCCCAGGAATTCCAGGTGGATTGCAGGAGTTTCCTGTGACGTAGTGCCATTGCAAAACACAGCGAGAGGATACTCCATCACAATTCAACCCGGCAGGTAGCTGATAGTACATCACATAGTCCCAATTACCGTTGGATTCAGGACCAATGTAGTATTGAGACACGCCAGGATTCTGTGCTTCGGGAACACTGGCTTGCTTTAGCCAATGCTGATCTAAACAGTCTTCAGTCAACTGTTCAGCCTCGTCTTGGGCACTAGCACCATTGATCTTGCAAATCCTGAATTCAAAGAACCCCTTGTGATACGCAGTCAGACGGACATTGAGAGTGATAATTTGTCCCTGTTCGTATACAGCTGCACTTTGACCTGTCCAGTACTTGCCATAGGCTTCGTGTTTTCTAGGGACTGCGTCTGCCCATGGGTCTCCACATATACCATGCTTTCCTTCTGGGAACACTGCTCCATTTGATCCTACTAATCCTGAACCTCCAGCATTCAGACAATGCGGGCAGTAGTCGCTATTGGCCAATACATTGCGGGCTGCATTGTTAAAATATTTGGTACATTTACTTAAATAATGTAATACACTACACTGTAATATAACGCGTCGATGGCGCTAGCGGAATACGAAAGCTCCTTATAATATTGGTACTAAATTAGTTCTGGAGGATGTCATTTTGTATCGATCAATTCGACTGCGAATTCGCATTGAATTCGAATAAGACCACCTACCTGCTGGTATCCTGAGGTACCCATGACCATGAGCAGTTTGACAAGCAGATGCAAGGAACAATATTCCAATCAAATAGAGAAAACATGTGTTACTCATGACTAATTTTGTTTTATTTTTACTGTTTACACTATCAAAGCAAAAATACAAAGCATGCGAGCTGACTTGCCATTATTATTATTATTATTATTATTATCAACTTCAACAGTTAGTTCGGACAGACGATGCATCGTCGCAATCGATGCAATCTCCTACGTGACGGGCGCCATGGTTACATCTGTGTAAATCGTCTCTGAACCGATTCCAAACAGCAACTCATGGTGTTATCATTGTATGTACAAACCTTACCAATATATTCATTCATTTGTTTGTTACAATACTGGTCGCAATCATCTTGGCCAGCGTATTCACACTCATTTTGAGATACTTTAGGTCACAATGAAGACGCCGTGTGTGACAACTCGCCTGTTGTCTATCTGCGAAATCGTCTTGCACAAAAGAAACGCTAGCAATGCCAGTGTTATTTTCCCCTCGGAGAATCAAATCAGATTCCCGATATTTTGCATCTTTAGTATGCCTTGAAATCGAGGATTCAATCTTCGATAGTAAGGACAACCTTTTAAAGGCACTCAGAAGTGGGGAGCTGCTGCTGCTGGACTCTTTCTCCAAAGCGACCTGCAACTGCTCGAATGTCACATAGCCGCTGAATAGCAACAGCCCGGGAATGATTCTTTTCCTTTTTTCAAGAGACCAGGATGAATGCATGTTGGCCATCAGAGATATCGCAAAGCAATTGGTCGAGGTTTCACTTGATATATCAATTCCTGAGAATCTATCTAGCAGTTCAAAGTAAACATCGGGGTACGAGTGGTGCATCGAGTTCTGTTTGCTGTCCCGGACAAATGAATGACAAGAAAGAACGGGATATACCTTCTTTCGGATACACAGGGGATCATCGAGGTCCGATGTGTGTGAGTCTTTGCTCTCACTGTATGCCCTTGTATCCTTCAACATGGTTCTCACATTGGACTCCAAGTTTGCCAAGCTGTCACGAAACGCAGCAAATTCATAATTCGTCTGCATCACCAAATTTAAAATTACAGTTTCTTGCCAGTCAACTTTCTCGCTATTACTCCCTTGAAAATCGACAGGGATCTCTATTGTCTTTCTTCTGACCTGAACCTGCTTGCTGTGTCCGTCACCATCTCCTTTTTCACCTTCCATCATGACAAAGAAGACCAAATCATCCCTGGATTCTTCATGGGTTTTCGGCATTTCATACATCTGAATAAAACCAAAAAACTTTGAAAATACCAGATCCATATCAGTAATGGCCCATGAGGAGAATGATTCGAAACGCACCAGAATCTGTGCTGCAATCTGCCACTGCTCTTGAGGCCATGCACGATCCCCGAACGTTTCGGAGTCTCCTGTCACTCGGACAAATTCCCCACATGATGTGTCTATAACATTAGGAGTCAGAGAAATAATAATTTGTTCCGCCGTCTCTACCAAGGTCGCAAACCATAGTTCCTCTTCGGGCATTTGTTCAACACAAATGGGCAAGGCATAGTAAACTATTACCTTGAACGCATATTACACTCGCATTCGTGAATAATATGATTTGAAAACTATATAAAAGTTTAGAAGATGGGATAAAATCGAGCATCCAGAGGTCATATTAAGCACATTGTGCATCTTTAATAGCAGCAGAAACCTGCCACAATGGATGAGGAGGATTTATTTAGCCATGATCTGGACAATGTGTGTTATTTTAAAGACCCAAAAGTATTTTTGTTACTTTAAATTGAAAATTTAACGACTTTGTAAGAGGATTGGTCCAGCCACGATACTCTCGTGCGCTGAATGTTGATATCCAAATTGGCAGCAGCCCTCCCTCCATTGTGGAAATCAAGAACGCTAATCTCATATCGATTTAGATTTAATACATTATTTCATTCATATAGAGAGATGGGATTGATCAAAGTCTCAGTTTTGAGTTTGAGTGGTTCAGGCTGCGCCCCTGGCCGACCTGGGTCCTGTAAGAGTCCGGCCGGAGGACCCAGGCTAAGATCGCTCCATACTAGGGGATATAATAATTACAAGAAACCTCATATTCACAGAAGGAGACTGATTCAGAGTACGGCAGGTAGGTGTTGTGAGTGACGTGTGTTTGTTAACAAGAAATTTGGGTTTCGGAGTTGTGCTAAATATTGCTATAATACATACTCTGTTTGCAGTGGCGCAAGATATCCAACAACAAGGGTTGCCAAAAAATTTTGATCCTCTCGAGTCAGAGCAAAAACTGTACGATTGGTGGGAGAAGAATGGGTACTTCACACCAAATGAAGCAGCAACTGGGGAACCATTTACAATATCCATGCCTCCGCCTAATGTGACTGGGAAATTGCACATGGGGCATGCGATGTTTGTTACGTTGCAAGATATAATGACAAGGTTTCAGAGAATGCGCGGAAGGCCTACATTCTGGGTACCAGGGACGGATCACGCTGGCATTGCTACTCAAATGGTTGTAGAACGTATGCTGACAGAGAAGGGCATGACTAGACAGTCTATGGGGCGAGAAGCGTTTGAGCAAGAGGTATGGAGATGGAAAGAACAATATGGTGGCTATATTACGCAACAGCTTCGAAGGCTGGGAGCTTCTTGTGATTGGACAAAAGAAAGGTTTACTTTGGATGAAGGATTGTGTGGTGAGTTTTTTTTTCATTTTTTTGTTGTATATTTTGGACAGATACTTAGGCATGTGTTCAAACCAGGCACATAGTACTCTTTATGAACCTTATTGGTATAGTTGTTAAATAATCAACGACCTATGCAGATTCCGTTGTCGAAGCCTTTGTCCAACTGCACGAAAAAGGTCTGATATACAAAGGTTCTTACTTGGTTAATTGGGCGCCTGGGCTTCAAACAGCTGTCTCGGACTTGGAGGTCGAGTATTCTGAAGAAAATGGAATTCTCTATTATTTCAAATATTACGTTGATGGATCTGATGAATATTTGCCGATCGCGACAACTAGGCCTGAAACAATCTTGGGAGATACTGCTGTGGCTGTACATCCTGATGATGCTAGATATTCTCATTTGATTGGAAAGAAGGCCCAGGTGCCATTGAGCGGTGGTCGTACGATTCCCATCATATCCGACACATATGTTGATATGGAATTTGGAACTGGGGCACTCAAAATTACTCCTGGGCATGATGTCAATGATTACGAACTTGGAAAGAGGCACAGTTTGGAGATTATGAATATTATGAACAATGACGGCACTTTGAATGCAGCAGCTGGTGCGTATGAGGCTATGGATCGATTTGAGGCTAGAAAGTTAATATGGGAGGATCTAAAGAAAGCTGATATGGTATTAAAGGAGGAGCAACATGTGCAAAGAGTCCCGAGATCTCAAAGAGGAGGAGAAATTGTAGAGCCTCTTGTTAGGGAGCAGTGGTTCATCAAGATGGAAGGTCTTGCGAAGCCAGCTTTGGAAGCTGTTGAAAATGGTGACACAAAAATAGTGCCAGAAAGGTTTGAGAAGACGTATAGAATGTGGTTGGGGGATATCCGTGACTGGTGCATCTCTAGACAGCTATGGTGGGGTCATCGTATTCCTGTTTGGTACGTTTTTGATAGTGATCAAGAGGTAGAAGAAGCAGGAAGCGCTGCCTCAGATAGATATGTTGTTGCGAGAAATGATAAGGAAGCCTTGGAGACTGCCAAGGCTTTGTATGGTCCAGATATTGCACTGAGACAAGAAGAGGATGTCCTTGATACCTGGTTCTCTTCCTCTTTGTGGCCATTCAGTACTTTGGGGTGGCCAGATACCACATCAAAAGATTTAATGAAGTATTATCCAACTTCCGTGATGGAAACTGGTCATGATATCTTATTTTTCTGGGTTGCAAGAATGATGATGATGGGAATTGAGTTTACTGGAGTTGCACCATTTCATACCATATATTTGCATGGGCTTGTACGAGATGAGAAAGGCAGAAAGATGTCCAAGTCATTAGGAAATGTAGTGGACCCTGTTGAAACAATTGAGCAGTATGGAGCTGACTCTCTGAGGTATACTCTTGCAACAGGGACCTCACCAGGCCAGGACCTGAATTTATCTCTAGATAGGGTAAATGGCTCTAGAAACTTTACCAATAAAATCTGGAACATTGCCAAATTTGTCCTCTTCTCGCTAGATCAAAAACAAATTATTTCTGGAACCGAGAGTTGGAGCAAGTTGAGTTCTGTTTCGTTAGATTCGGATGAAATTACTAGATTGAGTCTCCCTGAGAGATGGATAGTCTCCCGTTTGCATGAAACGATCGATCGAAGCACCAGAGCACATGACAACTACGACTTTGGTGACGCTGGTCGGCTCTTATATGATTTTATATGGTCTGATCTTGCTGACTGGTACGTTGAGATATCCAAGTCAAGATTGTACAGTGACAACAACCAAGCATCTGAGACAACAATGAAGGTTTTGGTGTATGTCTTGCAAAACACTTTGAAATTGGCCCACCCATTTATGCCATTCGTCACAGAAGAGCTATGGCAGGCTATTCCAAATAATTCTGAGGCTTTAATAGCCGCACAGTGGCCAGTCGAAGGCTCGTTTATTGACACTGAGTCCCTAGAAAATTTTGAGTCTTTCCAGGCTGCCATTCGTGCAATCAGGAATGCCAGGGCTGAGTATGAAGTTGAGCCGGGAAAGAAGATCGCAGCCACAGTAGTAACATCTTCTTCTTCCTTATGTGAATATTTCAAGCAAGAAATTGAATCATTGGCGCTTTTGGCTAAGCTTGATAAAGAGCAACTGTCTGTGACTCAGGGCAATGTGAGGGCAGACGGTAAAACAGATGCACAGCAAATCGAGTTAGTAGTAAAAGAAGGTCTGGAGGTCATTATACCCCTTTCAGGATTATTTGATCCCGCAAAAGAGATAGATCGACTTGAGAAACAAGCAAGTAAGATCTCGAAAGAGTTTGATGGACTATCTAACCGTCTTTCAAATAAGAATTTTGTGGATAAGGCACCTAAACATGTGGTAGATGAGGTTCAAGCTGCTGCTCAAGAACTTTCAAACCAACTTGCCGTCATTAATGAGAAAATTGAAAATTTTAAAAGTATGTAATCAGGAAATTGGGCAAAGGTTCATTTTTATTTTTGCGCATTTGTTAAATTAGGGCAGAAAGCAGAAACCTGAAACCTATAAATCCAGATATTTAATAACAGTATTGACATCCTTATCCCCTCTACCACTACAATTGATAACAATACGGGTACCGGGTGCTACTGTTGGGCATAATTTGTCCAGGTATGCCAGAGCATGTGACGTCTCGAGTGCTGGAATGATGCCCTCCAATTTTGAGAGAAGCTGGAATGCATCGAGCGCCTCTTGATCTGTGACAGAGTGGTACTCTGCTCGTCCAATTTCCTTCAAAAATGAATGTTCTGGTCCAACCCCTGGGTAATCCAGACCAGCAGATATAGAGTGGGGATCTACTACTTGCCCTTCATCATCTTGAATCAGATACGAGTAGGACCCATGAAGGACACCTGGCCTCCCCTTTGTCAGCGTGGCGGCATGCTTTGGAGTGTTCACACCCTCTCCACCAGCTTCAACGCCAATGATGCGAATCTCGGTATCATTAATGAATTCATCAAACAAACCCATGGCATTAGACCCTCCACCTACACAAGCTAACAACACATCAGGCTTCCCTCCCCATTTTTCCATTGCTTGTTGGCGAGTTTCTTTCCCAATACATGCATGGAAGTCTCGAACCATCATAGGATATGGATGAGGCCCGGCAACCGATCCCAGAATATAATGCGTTGTCTCTACATTGGTCACCCAATCTCTGATAGCCTCAGACGTTGCATCCTTCAGCGTAGCAGTACCCGCATTGACCGGTCGGACCTCAGCACCTAGAAGTCGCATCCTGAAAACATTGAGAGACTGCCTTTCCATATCCTTCGCACCCATGTAGATGATGCATTCAAGACCCTCCCGGGCACATACAGTAGCAGTAGCAACACCATGCTGACCAGCTCCAGTTTCAGCAATAATTCTCTTTTTACCCATTCTTTTGCACAAAAGTGCTTGTCCTAGAGAGTTGTTAATCTTATGAGCACCAGTGTGATTTAAATCTTCCCTCTTTAGGTAAATCTCTGGACCAGTTCCGTCAGGACTGCAGGAACACCTTGAAACATATTTAATTTACGTGCTAGGGTAGCGTGTTCATCAAGCGTATTATAGAAAACGATAAACGCAGCTAATGCATGATTCAAGTATGCAACGCACCTCTTGTAGTGCTCTGAGAGTCTTTCAGCATGATACAGAGGGGAAGGCCTTCCCACATAGTCCTTCAACACTGAATCCAACTCTGCCTGCAGTCAGCATGGACACGCGATTTCAGCAACAATACATTTTTCTTTGCGATATCTATCCATTATATGATATTTTCATCCAGAAGGCACGAAAAAAATCAATAAAACTCTGCTCGCTCAAGACAACGCATCAATAACACCATAAAGAAGAGGCTCTCTTGTGCAGAGCACCCAGAGCCACACACGTACAATAAACTCCGGGTCAGCCATGGCGTCCGCATACGCCTTTTCGAGATCCGCCAATGCCGATATCAATGTCTCTGGCACATACTTGCCCCCAAATCGACCAAATCGACCAGAAGCATCGGGCCTTGCTCCGATTTTATCAGCTGCCGCGGCTGCTGTTATCACATTCGATTGAGCCATTCTTCTCGATTGTCCACTCGACCCAACACCTCTAACTCCTTTTACACTACGAGTTATATTCGACACAAACTGCACCGACGCGGGGATCTGTCTAGACTTCTCGCTCGTCCGTAATGCAGCAACAGGCCTTGTCTTTACAAGTCCAGTTGCACTCATGGCGACGCGGATATTCTCTCTAAGCTTCCAGGCCTTGCTGTTAGAAGATCAAAAAAAATATAAATTTGTTGCTATAATGTAATCGTGGTAGCGACACCATTTCTATTACCGCCGACAACTCTTCAAGATGACTGACTGATGCATCTCTATGGCCTTTCCAGGCCAAATTTGGGTTGAGAGAATCTCAGAACACATGACTGGCAATTTTATTTACACAATCAAGCTACCGCACTGAGTATACAACAATGGGCTTGCCAGGTGATCTACAAATTGGACATTTATACCGCGCTGTGCCTTTTGAGCCACATACTTTACAGACGCAAAGATGCCCACAACTATTGTACACCAATTTTGATTCCTGCTGGAGACAAATAACACACAAAGTCTGTGTATCTTCATCGTCACTGGATGACTGTTTCGGTATTAAGGAAGAATCTGCGCCTGTATTAGTACCACCCGCATCCTGATGACTATCTTGCAGCTGTTTTCTTTCTTTGTTACGTGCAACTAGGGCATCACGGACTCTTTTCCTCATTTGCTTCTCATGATACCACGCAGAAAATTTTCTATATCCGGCCAGCAAGAGCATTGACGTACCCATTGCAACAAAATATATGGATACCGTATTGGTAAATGCAGCTGCCCCTTTGTATAGATCTATCAGATCTGGGAGGCTCGTATTGCTCAGAATAAAAGTTCCCTTGTTTGCCCCCTTTTGGGGTTCCTGTATCACAAACAGTTTCCCATCTTTTCGTATTGCGCCCTCAAAACTCTTTGTATCCGTATCCAAAACCTCTTGTAATTCACCGATTGCTGTTATAGTTTCTCCAACAGGCAAATAGCGCTCCGTTATCCGGATGCCAACATTTCTGTGCCCAGATAATTGACCAAGCAGAACCTCAACTACCGAATCTTTAGCAGGATGGAATACTTCACCAGATAGCTTCATGAAACGCCCTCTCGCCTCCGACCCTTGTACAACAGGAACAAGAACACAATCTTGAGTAGCATCGCTGACTTCGGTCTGGTGCCCTGCCTCTGCATTACCAAATGCAACGGACGCATCCTGGGCCACGGCCCAAGGGCATTCCCTTGTCGTCTCTCTCAGAGGCTCGCTTCCTGTTAACCATACGTCAGCTGCTCTCGATTCCGACTTCTTCTCCTCTTTTAGCTGCATCATTATGATTTGATACAGTTACAAGGTTCTATAGTCTTACTTTGAACATATTCATCCTCAACGTACGTTTATTATGCATCCCTCTCCGTCAGACAGCGTGCATTTCAATGGTTTCTTGCACCACACCCGACCAGTAATAGCAACTAAAATGGGAACTAGATGTATTAAATGCTGCAATTCAGCAAAACGGTCCACCCTGACACAAGTGGTTTCGAGGCTCTTGGCTGTGCCAGATTTTGCTCTCGAATTCAGCTGCAGCAGTCCTCCAATAGCGCAGGATGCAATCCCTCCAAACGTTAAAAATGCATCCATATTGAATTATCGTAATACAAATATGAATGCAATTGCACATGTTCCCTCTCATTTTTTTTTCCTGCTCTTGGGTGGCCATGCATGGGAAATTTCCCATCTCGATGGGAAGATCTTCGAAGGTGTGATTTAAACCATTCAAATTTGAATATGTATTCAAATACTAGTACTACTATAATAGTTTTTAAAACTTAGTTCCATACTGCCATTGAATATAAGTATATGATGTTATGGGCGTATAAATTTGCTTAGTTGTTTTGTTGTAGAATCTCGTCAGGGTCATTCACCGTTGATGAAATCAAGTCAATCAACGGCGTCATATGAAAATGAAACCCAATTGGGTCGTTGCAACGGTTCAGTTGCAATCCCTGCAGTACATAATTTTTCCGAAGGAGGTGTACTGCCTAGGTCAGCCCTTTAAAGCCCTTGGATCCTCGGCATTACTCGGAGACCGGATCCGTGCAACTCTTTGTGCGATATTATGAAACAAAACCGATATATTTTGCTATGATTTTAAGATGAAGGCGTAAATCGCTTGTGGCGCATGGATGCTTAACCCATGTTTTCAAGCCTGCTTCAAAGCTGCTGTGGTACGAGAACGATGACGATAGACTTGTTTATTTGCACATGTGGGTCCCGATAAGGCGGAAATATTGGTTCAAACTCGCTTTATATTAAGTTCATAGCCTTTGATCTAGGGGTTAAGGCTCTGCAGGGTCGGTATAGGGAGTCTATGTCTGACAGTCTTTACAAGGCTTTTTGTTATCTGTGTAGGGGCACCATCCAAGCCAGGGGCACGGAAAGGAGGAAAATCAAGTACGATTCAAACTCTTCCTTCTGAATTTGATCTTTTGATTGCTGCGCGCAAGGGGGCTTTGGAACAACTTGAGGAGCTGCTGCTGACTTTTGGGGACCAGGTGAATGTGAAGGACCCGGTTGATGGGTCGACCCCTCTATATAATGCCTGCGACAAAGGGAACGATGCGATCGTAGTCAGACTCTTGCAAGCGAATGCCGATGTCAATATACCTACAATATACGGAGTGACGCCGCTCATGCGAGCGAGTCACAAAGGGCACGTACACATAGTGGATGAGTTGGTTGCTAAACCCGAGACAGAAATTAATGCTGCAAGCGAGTCTGGCTACTCGGCATTGATCTATGCGAGTGAGCACGGATATGTTGCGGTAGTTGAGAGACTGGTTGAACACGGGGCAAAAGTGAATAAACGAACCGTCTATGGGGCGACGGCTCTCATGCGTGCGAGTTGCAATGGCCATGCTGGCATTGTAGACAGGCTGCTTGCCTCCGGTGCAGAAGTAAACATACAAGATGGTGATGGGTTTAACGCACTCATTTATGCCAGTCAAAAGGGACATCGGACTATTGTGGATAGGTTATTGTCATCTCATGCAGATGTAGATAATCGGAATAAAGAAGGACATACAGCTTTGATGAAGGCATGTACAGGCGGTCACGATGGAGTTGTTGAGAGGCTTCTGGCTGCCGGAGCCCATGTGAACATGCGTGGAAACTACGGTGGAACGGCTCTGATGGATGCCGCCAAGTTTGGAAATGAGGATATTGTAAAACTGTTGCTCTTTGCTGGAGCAGATACGAATATTTCCACCAAGTATGGGTACACTGCATTAATCTTTGCTTGTGAAAAGGGTAACAATGCGATAGTCAAGAGGCTCCTTGACTCTGGAGCTCAAGTGAATGCATGCACTGAAATGGGATGGACGGCGTTAATGCTAAGTTGCAACACTTGTCATGAAGAAACCGTGAGAATTTTGATTTCTGCCGGAGCAGATCCTGACATGCAAAACTCCTACGGCGTCACCGCCTTGATGTTTGCAAGCTCTAAAGGAAATGAATCAATTGTTGAAAAGTTGCTGGAAGCAGGGGCGAATGTGAATCTGAAGGACAATACTCAGTGGACAGCACTACTGAGAGCGAGTAAAAAAGGATATTATGGTATAGTAGATCAGCTTTTATCACATGGGGCAGATGTGGAGATGAAGGATAATCGAGGCAGGACTGCGCTGTTCCGTGCTTCAGTCAATGGTCATAAAGATATTGTCGAGACATTGATCCAATCGGGGGCAGATGGAACTGCAAGTGACAATAGAGGCAGGACTGCACTCTTTCGTGCGAGTGTGAATGGACACGTGGATGTCGTACAGGTACTGGAGAAGAAACTCCAAGGGCAACGAGATATGGAGAGAACAAGCAGTTTAAAGTCGAATCTTTCAGGCGAATTTGATGATCCTTCAGTCAAGAGGGAAAAAGTTTTGGATTGTGGACTGTGAAAGTTTTTACATGAATTTTTTTGATAGATAGTAACTCTCCAATGTATTGGATCCTCTATATAGAGGATGATCAAATTGTTGTATCCCGTAACTATAATTACACAATCGGTTGAATTTGGTTCAACGTATCGTTGATTATTATAGCATTCGCTTTTTCATTACATATTAGCCCCGCGCGGCATGTGGATGCATCCGTACGGATGGAAATCACTATTATTATGATAATGCGTTAATTGATGGGGGCACCTCTAGTGCAGCAAAACTGAAATAAAAAAAAAAATAATGGTAATTATCTCTGCAGCGGTAACCAGCTGGCGGTACGACTTAATCGGTGTACTTCGAAGTAGAAGGAGAGTTCTCCTGAATTCGGTTCGAAGCGCATCCACCGACGAAAGCACACGTGTACTTTTCTCGAGTGCATCGATTAACAGGCTGTAAAAAAAGCTGAATACCATAGTATAAATTATGTCAAACATTATTTGGAGACGAAATTTGGTTGTACAGATGAAGGATCATCAAATTCCGCTGTTTGCAGATTTACACACGTTTGCGTAGCTTAACTGTAGCGGAAAATCTGTGTCGCAAGGAATATTTCGAGAGCGGCATGCAGCCGGAGGTGGGAGAATTCCAACATACAATGTTGAATATTTTGCCATAAATAATACCCTTTGCTAGGATTTCAAGGACTTGCAGGCTTTAATGAACATATGCCGCCGCTATTTCACCGAGTCGCCCGCCTGGTATCAAGAGCGTATCTGATTCTGGATCTCATCTTCCTAGAGCGATTCTCTTTCAATTGATTCCAATACTGGGCATTGTTCCATCTAAAAGGAACGGATTTCTATACCTTGCAAGCATTGCAATTCAAGTTTATTTCGCAGTCTCAATTCGCAAAACCTAGGGAGCATGGCCGGTTTTATACACCAGGCTCCACCCCTGCAGGTTCCCTCAAGTGATGTCATAAGCTATACAGGACTCTATTTCCTGCTGGGGAACATAGGCCTGACTGTCATTACTGCGTGCCTCATATTTATTGGACGCTGGTACAAATCTAAAGGAAAATTAGATGCCAGAATACGAGGGAGAATTCGGTTCGCAGCGACCACAGGGAAGGCATGGGTCTTGCAAGGGTTGAAACGTCATTGTGGGAATGCCTTTGATGTTGAGAGCTCAAACACGGGGTTTACAGCTCTACAAGCTGCTTCCATCCAAGGTCAAGCCAGTACAGTGCTATGGTTGTGTCAGAATGGTGCAAGAGTAAATGCTACAAAGGACGATGGCTGGGGTTATTCTAGTCTACACTTTGCTGCTGCGAGGGGACACTTTGTGAGCTGCAAAATTCTCGTAGCATTTGGAGCAGATACCAGGATGAAAAACTTTCAAGGACTTACGGCAGCTGAACTAGCATCTCATCATGGAAAAAAACAAGTTGCAGCGTTTTTATCAGATCCAAGCTCGCCCTCGTACACCATGTTGGACCCATTGGTATACAAAGGAAAAAGGTATGTCTTTCAAGACGATGAATGGTTGCTCCTAAAGGGGGAGGTAGAAGAGGAAGGCGATATAAAAGAGTGGCTTGAGCCTGATTTCTACGGGTATGGTACTGAAGGTACAGTTTCCCCTCCACGGTGGTACATATATAGATGTCTAGCTGTACTTGCTCAGACTTGTGCAGCAGCGTACTTAATTTGGCGTGCGCTAAGGAGCATGAACCAGGGTGCACGATTCGTCTATAGTGCTATATTTTGGGAATGCGAATTTATCATGTATATTGTCGGGTTCGTCTTTTATATGTCACTCTGGTATCGGATCGAGCGACCTGCTAGAAGGCTGGACAACATGCTCGAAGAAAGCGATTTTCCAGATGTGGAGGTGATGATACCAACGTACTCAGAGCCTGTTGACATTGTGGAGGCCACCGTGGTTGCAGCGTTGAACATGGATTATCCGGGACACAAGCTGAATGTATGCGTTCTAGACGATGGAGGAAGAACAGAATTACGTGATCATGTCAAGAAAATGCAGGTCCAGCTGAAGTATATGGAGCGTGCATGTACTTTAAGATATGTGGAGAGAACCAAAGTCAACGGTATAAACCACCACGCAAAAGCGGGAAACATCAATAGTTGCCTCATGCTGGAATCTTCACCGAAAGAATATATAGTCGTACTGGATGCGGACATGATTGTTGACCCCATGTTTTTGCTGAGGACGCTGGGTCACATGTACATGTCAACTGATTTAGGTGCATGGAAAAAGAAGACCTTCGCGAGCTTGGTGCAAACTCCCCAAGACTTTTGGAACGTTGATCCAAAAGACCCTCTCGTTAACTGTGCCAGATTCTTTTATGGACCTATGCTGCAGGGACGGGATGGAATCGGCTCATGTCCGTGTGTAGGGACAGGTGTCCTATTTCAGCGCAACGCACTGCTCTCCATTGGTGGGCAGCCAACCACGTCCATCACCGAGGACTATTTCACTGCAATGCACTTGATATCCTCAAGTTTTGGTACCATGTATTTGAACGAACGATTGACGTATGGGATGGCCCCCAGTGATATTATTTCCCTCTTTGAGCAAAGACTGAGATGGGCCATTGGGGCACTCCAAATCATGTTTCTTGACAACCCACTGACCAAGCCGGGCCTGAATTTAGCTCAATCCTTTCTATTTTGGGAGGCTGCTTTTCAGTATTTCCTTTCGTATGGTACTGTGCTCTTTTGTGTCTCTCCAATCATATACATCTTCTCTGGACTTGCTCCAATGCTGTTGGAGAGGCTTTGGGAATTCTGTATTGCATTCCTTGTTTACTACCTGAGTAACCGCCTCGTTCTTTGGTATGCGCACAAAGACGTCCTTGGTGGACCATTGGAGCTATGGAGAGGATCTCAGGTGCGTGGCATATATTTTACCCTGTCAACATGTGCCTTTCCTGAGCGAGTGATCTAATGTTCCGAGGTGCTTTGAAGGTCTGGGTCTGGTTGTCCATGAATCAAATCAAGGCCACGATAAAAGTTATACTGTGGCAAATTCGCCTTGTTCCGAAGGTAATGATATTAAACTGATTTTTGGTTGATTAAGTGTCTGATGCTACTTCTGTATAATACTGCTATAACTGCTTTTTGTCTCCCAGATTACGTTCAAAGTGACCAGGAAGGACCAGATGCACAAGGGGCCTAGCCGGATCTCATTTCTGCGAGTGTTATGGCCACTTATTCTTTACTACATATCCCTCGTGGCTGCTACAGTATTCTTTATAGCAAATTGGGCTCTTGGATCATACTCGTCTGCTGGTATCGTCGTAGGATTGACATCTATCGGATGGGGAATTGTGATCGGATTGTACATTTGGCCCCCAGTGAGCACCTTGTTGCCAAGGAGAGAGAGCAGCCAAGGATGGCAAATCGCATGGAAAGTCAGCATCGACTCCAATCGATTCCATGTTGACTCGAGAAATAGACTCAGAAAGGTATTGCGCAGAATACTTTCAAATAATACTACGGCGTCAAGGCAGTCCGTCCTCAAAGATGAGGTTGAGATTGGCAACATATCCTTGTCAAAGATTGAGGCACATTTTTCCCCGGGAAATTACAAGAAATTAGAAACTGAAACGGCTCTCTCTCCCTTCGAGATGATAGGAATTCAACCACTCCAGTTGAAACGAGGTTCATGCGACAGTCAGAATTCAAATCTGCAAGGGGATTCTCACTCGATAAATCGAGAGTTGTCTGACTTTCTTTCGCCTTTTGAGGAGGATCTGGCAGATGGGGAATCGAATGTACGACTATTTTGCTCGAAACTAGGTTTCTATATTATACCCTTCTATGATATTGCTCTGGATTCTATGCAGGATTCTATAGTTTCCGACCATGCTTTGCATAACCATTCTATGCTCTCTGGGCATGCCAAACAAAACTCTGGGCACTTGAGGAGCCCTTTGAATTCCACTGTGGGAAAAATAGCAATGCCGAGCAAAGACATATCTTATTTACACTCATGGAATCCATATACATGTGAGTGGTAATTTTAATTTAGCCATGTTTGCTAATATATTCAGCTCATTGACTGGAGTTGACCTTTTTTTGTCATGCAGCAATCATTTTGCCAGAGCCAGAGATAGTCGGAAGGGTCCCTATACGTGTAGCATCACTCCAGCAAAGCATAATGCATATACCGGTCCTCGAATTGAAAATCAATCCACACCACAGCGATCCATCACTAGGCATTGAGAGGACTCGGCAACAAGGTTTAACGAGACATTCATCCTTGCAGTTAGGCGATCTGAGGCAGCGTGGAGATAGCTATCAACGACCAGTTTTTACTAGCTTCCTCTCAAGGACGTCGATCGAGTCCAATTTCAGAGACATTGAATCGCAGATATCCAATATTGCCCCCAACTTACCAGAAAACGAGTTTGATTACAATATTGTTGCAAAGTCAAGTTTTGAGCATAGACACACTCCTGCCAGCAGTTACATGTTCCTGCTCGTCAATATTCTTGTGTTTGTTGCTCTTATTATCGGTGCAGTGCTGTATATATCAGAATGAGCACAGTATTACACTTTGCTACCCTCTCATAGATGCGTACATTTTATTATTACAAGACGTGAAGATTTCATAGATATATAGTCAGTATTTTTAACAAGTTGCTAATTGAGATAATCTAAAAGCTACCTTCTGAATCGTCATCCTCGATTCTAGGCGCGAGAAAAAATTCCAAATCTATGAAATCATTATGATATCCTATTAAGAGTGGCATCTCTTCAGTAAAATCAATCTTGACGTATTCCGACAAGGCCGCTGCTTTTGTGAATGTACAAACATACCTCAAGGCAAATGCCAGGGTAAGCTCGTCTTCATCCATCAGCCCGCCGATCGATACTTTATCGTGATTATTTCTACATGTTATGTACGCTTGTGAAAAGCTACCTTTGCACGAAAAGCCTATTTTCTCTTTGTTGACTGTAATCTCTAATGTTTCCCCAACGACTGCCAAGTTTGAGCAAATATCTCTAAACACAGCACCAGGCATCTTTACCGAATACGTCTCCCGTGTCTCGGGTATACCTAATCTCTCTCCAGTTATCGCAAGCTTCTTCAATTCGAATTCAGACATCTTTGTTTGGGCTGCATTTGTGAATCGAAATCTGACAGTGTCATCCTGCTCTTTGGCTTCAACTGTCAAACAGTCGTCATCATCCGCGCAGCGCAACATTTTGGCAACCTGGTTTATATTCAACCCCAAATCCATACTACTACTATTAGTAAGGGTTATACTATTAGGACAAGCCCCAACGATACGCAAGTTCACCAGCGATACGTGACTAGAGTCCATGGCCTGCAGAGTAATTTCGCCTTGTCCATATAGATAGCTCACGTGAAAACAACCTTCCGTCAATAATTCACGAATACCATCAAAGAGCTACAATTAAACATAAAACAGGAGCGGAAATTAGTTACGAAAAAGCCAGAGGACACTATGAAGTCTACGATGCAACAAAAGACCCTGTCGAGGTTCGACAGCAAGTCTTTCTTTGATGCAGAGTGCTACCGATCCATAATATGCCAAAATTACATTTATAAGAATCAATAAATGCATGAAATCGACAAAAAATCCCAAATATAGACCCCTTGGTGCAATTGCTTCGACCAACGGAATGTTTCTGTTAGATACAACGAACCTTCTTCAGCTGCCCGACAGAAGCAAAAGTGGCATGAAGTGTTCCCATCTCAGATTTCCTTGAAAAATAAATTAACTATAAATACAATGAACCATCGTGTGCAGATTCAAGGTAAAAAATCTAGGGATGACGATTGCAACATGCCCTTGCAAGCTTGCAATTGGCGCCTCTCTTGGGATTTCCTCTGCTCTAAAGTATGCTTTGCCTCCATCCTTGCATGCACTGTAAAAATAATAAAAAATATTCTTAAGTATATGTTTCTGAATACACCTGCACCCTACTCCAAGCGGATCTGGATTTGCAGCAGAGGTTAGTATTGTCAAGTTGAAACTTCATGCTAGGCTTACTTTGCGGCATCCACGGGAATTACGACGGTATTTGACATGTTAAGATCGATGGTGAGAATATTAAGAGATAATGGGACACATAAAGGGGCGTCGAAGTTGATATCAAGGGCGCAGGGCCAGCGAGTAGTGTATTTGGCAGCGATGCATGAGCGTGTGGGTTGGAGCCAGAAGTCGACGTGTTCCTGGAGGAATGAGAATACTGAGATGCAATTATCAGATTCAAAATATCTTAGAAGGCGAAATTTGAGCAAGAGATTGATTTGGATCGGGTCAAAATACCCGGTGATACAACCGACTCTTCCAGGTTCACAGTCAATGCATGTGTCTTCGATGAAGCTTGTCGTGTCTGCTGTTGGGACTGGGGCAAATATGGAAGGTGAATCTTCAGAAATGTATGAGGAGGAAGAGATATATCTTCCTGAACGTTGCCCTGGTTGTGGGGTGAAGCTTCAATTGGATGATCCGGATGCTCCAGGGTAAGTAATTCTGTGTGGTCGGGTTGGAAGTGGCACATGTCGTGCTGACAAATTACCAAGATGATGAATTGCAGGTACTGCCACGTTCCGAAGAAGATAATAAATATTTTGACAAATGCTGAGACGGATGAGACGTTTGTAGAGGAGGCAGAAGAAGGTGTCGCATTTGAGGAAGAAGAGGAGCAAGAGGAGACTAAGGACTTGGCAGATGATGATAACCCTGATTTTGTCAAACTACAAATCGACGATCCGTTGTTTCCATTCGACAGGGTGGATAATGATTGGGATTTCGATACAATTGGTCAGAAGAGGAAGAAGAGTGAGGCTGAGCCGAGGCCTGACGTGTTTGAAACAGAAGAAGACAGTGACATTTTTGCTGATTTAGTCTGTGCTCGTTGCTATTCTCTAAAGCACTATGGTAAAGTGAAGTCACAAGTGGCTGAAAGCGCCCTGCCAGACTTTGATTTGGGTACAAATGTTGGTCGGACGATATCATTGAGGCAGTTTAGGAGGTCAGTAGTGGTTGCAGTTGTTGATCTTGCTGACTTTGATGGGTCACTTCCAAGGAAAGCCATCCTGTCTCTTCTGCCACAAGATGAAGTACGCAATAAGCCAAGTAAGATGATGGCTGAGAATTTCCGGTTTATTGTGGTAGCAAATAAAGCAGATTTGCTGCCCAAACAGGCAACAAAAGCAAGGCTAGAGCAATGGGTGCGAAAGAGAGTTGAAGAGGGTGGACTGCCAAGGCCATCTTCTGTGTATATTGTAAGCAGCCATACACAAAATGGAGTTAGATCATTATTAGTCGATATTCAGAAATCTGTAGGGTCTCGAGGTGATGCCTGGGTCGTAGGGGCGCAAAATGCAGGAAAAAGCAGCTTGTTGAATGCAATGAGGAAGAGTGTTGGTCTTAAACCTAGCACAGTAACTGCAGCCCATCTTCCAGGGACTACTTTAGGAATGGTTAATGTATCTGGATTGGTTCCGACAGGATGCAAGATGCTAGATACCCCCGGAGTCAGGCATGAATATCAGCTAACTAGCTTGCTTATGCCAGAGGAAGTAAAGATGATTCTTCCCAGGCGAAGCCTGAAGCCCAGGACATACAGAGTAGGACAAGATCAAACAATCTCAATTGGAGGAGTGGCAAGAATTGATGCCTGTTCCATACCGGGAGCGACCATATATTTGACATTTTGGGTGAGTGATGATATAAGAACGCATTTAGGTAAGACATCAAGCGTGGAATCGCTTTATGCCACGCACTTGGGAGGAAAGCTTAGCCCACCAGTATGTAGTGGAGATGACAGCTCTAGACTAGATATGTTCCCATCCCTTCTTCCAACAGACGTCGAAGTCGAAGGTATTGACTGGAGAAGTAATTCTGTAGATATTTGTATTGCTGGTCTTGGATGGATTGCCGTCGGAGTAAAGGGAAAAGCCAGTTTCAAAGTCTGGGCGCCGCCTGGTGTTGCAATAACAACCAGATCTGCATTGATTCCAGACATGGCAAAGGAATTCTGTCGGCCTGGTTTCGATACTGTTCTGCCTCAGCCTCGTGGTAAAGCAAAGAGAACTTCCAAACGTAATTAGATTTCATGCCAATTATTATTATTATTGTCCATTGAATCAAATCATATAATCATCAGGTGCTGCAGTTGCAACCCATGCACCAACTTTTTGAGCAGCAGGAAATCCCATGTCTGATTTCTCACTGGCCGGTGGTGCTAATGTCATTGCATTCAAAAGGTTCATAACCACTGGCTCCGATATTGCACTAGAGAATCTGTGTTTGAATTCATCTTCAAGAATCACCCGAGCCTTCAATGGGTCCCCTTGAAATACACTCAACACTGCTAAATTACTAGAAATCATCACTGTTGCGTCCCATTGGTCTTTAATCTTGCGATATATTACCTCCGCCTCATCCATTTTTCCTCTCATGCTCAGAACAATGGCTCGATCCAACTGAGATAGAACAGAAAGTCTCTGTCCAAAAACAATGACATCCTGCTTTTCTTGTCCTAAAGCCAGAGACCGGTCTATTAACTCTTGTGCTTTTTCTAGATCGCCAAATATGATGAATATTCTTGAAGCTTGACTGAGCCAAAGAACCTCATATTCAGCCATTTCCTCGAGGAGTCTGTCAATGCACCCCAGTGCTGCTTTGATCTGAGACCTCCTGATATAATGACCAATCATGCTCAAACCACAATGTGTTGCTCTATTCTTCCATACTTCTCCCTCATGGCCACCTGGAATGCTTTTCTCAATAGATTCACGAAGCATCTGATCCAACAGCAAATGCGCTTTCCCTTGAAATGTGTCAGTGTCAGTTGAAACTTTTTCAAACAGAATCTGAGTCTCGAGAAATCTCAGCATAAACGGCCATGACTCTCTTTCGTTTTCCATGTTCAACAGCTGGATCTCTGCTTCCTGAATGACTTTTAGTTTAAACAATGCAAGAATGTGGAATGCATGTAGCCCCAGGTTCCCATTACATGCCGCCACCACATCTCCTTGCTGGTGCACAGCTTCTCTCTCCAGAGAGGCAGAGGAGGTATCCAGAAGTCTCTTGGCTACAGCAGCAACGTCTTGCCATCGACCCTGCATACCACATCTTATTTACATCTGATTAAACTAACACAATAATTAAACTGTTCAGTCATTGTACCACACGGCACATGCATTTACCTGTAAAGCCAAATTCTTCAAGTCAGATTGACCCGCTCTCGCCAGATCAACATATGGCTCTTCCGGAATGGAAATGTTCCACAAATACTCATCCATTTTTAATCAAATGTCTACTTTTGTGATACCGACATAAAGTTGTCTGAAAGCAGGATACTGGACAGGCGAAGAGCCAAACTAAAAAAATGACAGTCTGAAATTTTACTCACTGTATTTTCATGGATAACTCGTTACATCGATTCGAGCCAGTACCGAATATACATATTTACATTAATTTTGAATATTTCATTTCAAAGCTCCCCATTTGCTAATCTGGGATCTATCGGTCTTAGTTCGTTGTGTCCGCAATCCTGCAATGGCCCTGCCTCTTTGCAAAGAAGGCTGGGTGGCTCTAGATTCGAATTGACTTGGCGTTGTACCGGAGCGTGTTGATGCTCTAGTGGCTCGTTTCGTTCCTACAATCTGGACCTCATCCTCGTCTTCTTCTACTGAGGATTCGGACAGTTTCCATGACCCCTCAGTTTCAGAGTCTGCTCGTTTCTCGGTTTGAGTCCTGGTTCGTTTCTTGTTCGGCCTTTTAGTACTTTTGCTTACCATGGGGGGGACGGTTAGATCCCCGATTTCCGACGTTTTCTCGATTTCTGTTTTCCTTGATTTCGTATTGCTCGTCTTCAGATCTGAAGATGGGATCGCTTTATTTGCGTTTGTGAGTCTGGCATCCGTACCCAGCTGCATGACTGCTGACATGAAATTTCCCTGTGTACTAGAATCAGCCTTGCTTGGTAATGCTGAATGTTCAGCCTGTAATTTTGCAGCTTCTCCTATGACTTGTTTCGCTGATATTCTATACCTGCGATGCTCGGCGGCTGATGATATAGCAGCAGCTATAGACTGGAGTTCATCATTTGCTGCATCCTGGCACGCATTTCTCTCAGCGAATGTCCAAGTTTCCTCCATTACTCTATTGACTGTGTCAATTAATGCTGACTTTTCGTCTTTTTGTACAAAATCATGCAGTGCATCCCCGAGCTCCTTCTCGTGCAATACCTTTAATTGCTCAACAAGGTTCTCTGTCACCAGGTCTTCAATGTTTGTCTCCTCGGTTGCATGGGACACTGATTTCGCGACAACATTTCCATTTGTCATTCTCTTGGATTGACTTTTCTGCCAAATAAGCAGATCTTGTGGATTTGCCACTTTTTTTACGTATTTCTGCGCAAATTTTTGTGTATTTATCGTACTGAAGCCAGTATAGTCCACTCGGCAGCGAACCAGGGGTAGGTCTGGGGCTCCAGCTCCTTGGGACCTTTTCGCTTCGGCAATCATGCTATCAATCTTTGAGGTCAGAAATTCAGTCACCGAGTCAGGGTTTCCAGGATTGACATTTTGCTCTTTTGAGAGCACCACAGAATCAAACGAAAACGGCCTAACAGTCTCTAGTGGTATCTGAATGGTGCGCCACTGCTGGTTCTTCACCTCCAGCAAGAAAACATGTTTCTTTTTAGACTCTCCTTCACTCAGAGCGGTAGCGACAGATGATCCAGGTTGAAGAACATTGAATGCACAGGCAGCTTCTAATGATGGCTGCAGTAAAGTCCCAAGGTAAGGCAACATAAACTCTCCATGCTTTTATGCATACTCAGTACACACAGATAAATTCAGACAAAAAATGCTAGATTCAAACGTACCCATGGTTGCGTAATGCATTCATGCTCATGCCCCCATACGACAATATCTAAGAATTTAGGAAGATGACTTTCTTTAACAGTATTCTTAGCTCCCTGAGAATGAGGAATCCTGTTCTGATGCAAAATAAAAAGATTGACCCAATCCTCTACCTTTGCAAAGTCAGTAGATGCTGGCCTAACCCATTCCACACCATTGGGACTACTAAAAAGCCTAGCGAGTCTCTCGTCCCTTACATTTCCGAGACCGTAAAGTGCAATCTTCGTGTTCCCTTTCCGGATAAAAATTGGACTAATTCTAATCTTACCAGTTCCGGTTCCACTGATCACCACCTTGCCAAAATAATTCACCAAATTATTCGATGCCAGTATATCCACAGCAGATATATTATCTAGGGATGATGGATCATCATGATTTCCATGAATGGTAAACACTGGCATGCCGATATTATAATGTGGGCTTTTAAAGTTTGCTTGCCTGCACAAATTAGGTGAATCTTGAACCAAGCACTTTGCCAGGATATTTGCTTCCTTAAAAAATACCGAATCAACTCCAACAGTTTACAAATACAGAAGCTTTCACAAGTATCTACGTACCCAGTGGTGAAGTTGATTTTCTCATCGGACAAAATTTCAAAAGACACCTTTTCAAAATTCAAACAATGCTTCGTGAGAATGTCAGTTGCCTTGACTATAGTATGCCTCGAAGGTTTATTGTCATGAAATAGGTCACCTCCAAGCAACACAAAGTCAGCTTTGTTAGATTTGGCGATCTGAAAAATTTCATCGAATGTCTCAAAGCTGTCGTTCTGGCGAACTGGATCAGACTCCCAAACTCCCTGTAGCAACATTTCAAGAACGTCAATGCAAAAAATACTCCAAATTGTCTCAAACCAGGCATATTTCTCGAGTCAATGGATTTAAAAGATATTATTTAAACACCGACTTATCGATTCATGCTCTTGTAGCGATCAAAAGTCGGGAATTAGGACAAGAAGAGTGGACACCAATAAAGTTGGTCAAACATACCAGGTGGTTATCTGTCGCAACTAGGATTCTCAGGGTATCACTATTCTCCATTTCATTCAACCACTAATTAGGATAATTTTTAATCATTAGAAATTGGATACATCAGCTAGACTACGACTGAATACAAGAGTCTCTAGTCTGGCCATCAAGCTTGGCAAAGTTGGATATCGTGGATCCTGGAAAATTCGTAGAGTACTATCGACCTATACTACTGTCTCTAAAAGTATAATTTGAAACGTTTCCTAATGGACTAGACTACAAAGTCCAAAATAACTATGGCTCTCAGAGGCGAGGTGTTGCGTCCTTGAAGACAGGCCTGGCCTGGAGTCAGCGTCATTTAAAAAAAAAATCGCAAACTCTTATGCGGCCCCTGCAAAGAGAGTTGCATGAAATCGTTGGAAGTTTATACTCTAATCAATTTTGATATGCATTCGCCATGCATATGAACTGGATTTTGAAGAAAACACATAGTCCACCACGATGGCTAGCTTGAGGGAACCAGCAAACCAAAGTATTGTATAGGGTTTGTCTCAACTGATGGTGTAGCCTCCTCCATTCCCGGGCGATGACAATGATGGGACTTCACACTATGTTGACTATATCTACTTTTCCTATTTTATACGTTCTTCCGCTTTACTTGGCGACAGGCGGCCATGCACGATCGAGCATTCAAAGTATGAAGAAGAGGATGCTTGTGTCTCTTGTGTGGGTGCCATTGTACAGTCTGATTCCAACGGCATGGGCCATTGTACATAAAGACACAGCAGTACTTGCTGAGACTCGATATATGGCATCTCATGAATTTTCGCTGGACATAGGGTGGCTTTCGGGGTGTGATGCATCGAAATTGCTGCAAACAATTTCTGTCTTGGGAGGGCTTCCGTCCGCGTTCAGCATGACAGATAACGCGGTTGCAATACTACTGGGAGCAGGAAGCGTGCTTGTAATCTTCATAGGACCGTTAACTAGTCTATTTCTAGAGCCACAGGCAAGAATGTTGATGATGGCGTCGCTGGAGAACAAATATGTGTCCTTGAGAAATCTGCTGGTGGCACCATTGACTGAAGAAATATGCTTTAGATCAGGTTTAATTTCCTATTTACTGATGATGGGATACTCGCCAGGGACATGCATATGGGCATCTCCTTTTGTCTTTGGATTGTCTCATGTGCACCACATTGTAGACATGATACGGTTTAGAGGCTTTAGTATCGCTCAATCAGTTGTTGCAGTGTCTGTGCAGTTGGGATATACAGTGATGTTTGGCTGGTTTGCCTCGTACTTGTTTGTTCAGAGCGGCAACGTGCTCGCTGTTGTTGCTGCGCACAGTGTCTGCAATTTATTTGGTTTTCCCCCATTTGCCCAAATTCGTTACTACTCGTGCCGGAATATTGTCCTATTGTCGTATGTGATTGGGGTGCTACTGTTTCCACTGTTTGTGGTATTTGCTCTGGTACCAAGGAGATTTGGGTATGAAGGTGGGGAGGATTATTTGAGCAATTATATTAGGTATAACAGACCATTACAATACGATCACTGTCTCGAAGATACATTAAGGATCAATAAATAAGTTAGGGCTCATCCTCATCGGAGATATCCATAAGGAATTCAAAGTCACTGTCAAATTCATTATCTTCCTCTGTGTCTGTGGCGTAAAATGGTTCCTCTTGTAGCAGCTGACTTTCCGATGCTGGTACACTTATTTGATATAATAATGGCCATACTTGGCCCCATTGGGCATTGCGTGCATGTCTATACATTTTTTCATGACCCCAAACATCCCTCGATTTGCCCTTGGAGATGATTTGACGCAGAATTGTTCCTGATTTGCCACCCATGAAGGCTCCTGATTCATCCAGGGCACTGCATATATCAATCATCACATGTCCTTTTCGCTTCAATGGCGGTTTCAATACTCTAGAGGCAGGTATCGACCAGCTATTGAAAGGATTTGAATTCGTGTGTACATCTGTTTGGTTTATCCTGGCTTCCAAATCAAACTCTTTTTCCTTGGCTATTTCCAAGGACTTTTGATCAAAGCCATGTAACAATGACAATATCTTTTGCTGAGCATTGGCATTTGTCGTGCGATGTTTTCGCTTCCCACGAGCTAGAATGACATACGAAAACTTCTCTGATTGAGTGCCCCTTGGAGCCTTTCCTGTTAAGCTCTTGACCGCAATCCTTTGTTCTTCGGTCCGCTCAAACTTTTGTACAAAGTGACACCATGATCTAGCCCCAACAAGTGGGCACTTCCCATCATGCGGGCAAGGAGCCATTACATGCACCGCCCAGCCGAGCTTACCAGCCACTTTCAAAAGATGCTGCTTGGAGGACTCAATCAGCGAAAATCCATAAGGGGTGCCATGTTCCATCAGCACAAGATAATCTTTGGTAGCATGCAAAAGCTTATTGAGTACTTGATGCCTATGTACATCATCTCTAAGTTCGCTCAGAACGTATGCAGCAACCACTAAATCGTATTTTTGCGTGTAGCTTGCACTCTTTCTAGGAAGAAATGGCCTCCAACTGATCTGGACGTTTGCTGGATTACAATCCATTTTCACTCTCGACGCAGAAGCACCTTCCATTCCCCCCATCGCACCATACTTATCATTACACATATCCAATATTTGAACCCCAATGTCTGCCATGGAATCAGATGTATCAATGGCGTTGACATGCAGCTTCTGTGATGGCCACACACTGTGAGCAGCCCATGCAGCTGTCCCTGGGCCAGAGCCAAAATCTAGCACTGTAGACGGCTCCCAGGCGTCTCCATTCAGCGATTTTAGATGTTGCAGCACATTTCTCAGAGCAGAATACGTGGATGGCAGCCTCGCAACAGCATATGCCAAGGCTCCCAGCCCGTTGTATACTTTAGACCCAATCTTTTTCCGCTGTATGTCATATGCTAAAAGCCTATTTCGCGCCCTGAGCATATCAATGCTAGGATGATCCTTCAATAGAGATTCTACATTGCCGTCTTCCATGTCATCCACACTGTAAAGTCCGAAAGTCAACTGCCGAAGTGCGAGTCTCTCTTGCTGTAACGAACTGCCGCGAATATATGGCAGTTCATCGTGAAAGTTTGGCTGAATTCCCCCGCGATGCTTGCTCAAGGTGTTCATTTTAATTTTTGATATAATATCTTGCCCCAACTGTCTTACTTTCTTGGGATTACTTTCTTTGAGCAATGTTGAAATTGCACCTCGAAGCGTTGGTGGCAGTTCGACAAGTCGGAGCAGTGAGGCATCATAATCAGACTTCCGAGCCTCTACCGACGTAAACTGTGAGATATCTTCCAATTGATTAGATGTTCTTCTCGTCTCGTCCAAAGCCGAAGTCGAAAATACCCTGCATGCTGCAGTGGCATGTCGCAAAAAACGTGCTCTACCGAGACATAAACTCATTCCATCTCCACGATCGATATTCTTCAGCATTTACAACAATAATATTAGTACTAGTATATTTAAAAGAATAGCACCGACATGATCGATAGGACACAAGAAGGGAATATCTCAATCCCAGATACTGCACATGTATCTTCAACTGGTATGATGATGATCTCAATTGTTACAGTAACTAGGCGAGGAACAAAATGTTGTGTTCAACTTGCAAGCTGAAAAGAATGCAATTTCAGACAAGGACTTTGAACACGAATGTATACAAAGTAGTTTGTCATTTCTCTGATGATGATGCAGTAGCAGATTCTCTAGTCATCTGCACGATTGCATCCTTGATTGATTTTCTATCCTGAATTGGTTCTGGGAATGGTAGCCTGCACATGAAGGCTTCCCCATTTCTTTTGCAAGAGATATCAATCCCCAGACTATCCAGAGACACCATCATCGCTTCATCTACAGACAACCCAACATAGTGTTTCACCATGGCTATCGTAGAATCCATGTGATCTTGATTCATATGACCACACACAGGTCCACTAAACTGTGCAACTGGATCTGGCTTTGCAATTCGGTATGACTCTCCAGAAACAGATCCTGCTCTTCCAAATCCTCCAACTACTCGAACTGTCTGGATGGTATCCAACTTGAACCACGTAAAGTCACCAAAATCTACCCAAAATGAAGCAGGATGTTTTGTAGCATACATCTCCCTTGCCTTTGCGATATTATCCCCTGCAACAGGAGCAATCTTCCCCACAAGGGTGATGCGAGCATCTTTCATTCCTCTGAATCCATTTGCCATGATTGTAATGCTGCACCTGGCATCCTCCAACACATCACCAGTGTGAGCACTCAGTGAACTCAGCGACATTATCAAACTCCCATCCTCACCCTCTGCTGCATATTCTACAACAGATCCCGACGGATACCCACCAATCAAATCCCCCCTCGCTAGTGTCGATAATACCCCAAAACTACCATTTTCTACCATTGTTCTTGCCAACACGGCCAGAGGCAATTTGAGCACCTTTGACTGGTGCTCCTGAAATGCAGCCAACTCGGCCTCACTAATTTCTGCAGATGCATTCTCCTCTTTAGCAGAATTCATTCTATATTGTCTCTGACCCTTTGGAAGAACATATTGAGCAATCGATGGAGAAATTCTATTTCTCAGAGCGGCACCAACCTGCGAAGAATTGTTGCAATTTTTTAAAAGAATTCAGATATTGTTGATACGTATTGCTATAAACAGTAATCTTAAATAACTGTGATTTCAAGTATCCCAAAATTTACCTTGGCTGGCACAGGGCCTCGCACAGACACAAGTCGAGACAACAGCATTCGAACTGTTCGAATCGAATCGATTTCCACTGCCTATTACTAGCGGTGATAATGTACAGAGGATACCAAATTTATATTATTAATATTTTAAAAATAACAATAAATTGTAGCAAACTAGTTAAGACTCAACTGGGACCGGTTGCATTTCAGATCCCCATTCGCTCCATGACCCATCATACACCGACATGGCACCTTGCTTTGACAGCAACAGCTCGGACGCCAGGACCAGTATACATGCGGTTGTCCCGCTACCACAGGAAGCAACCACAGCACCAAAATTAGTATTTGCAGGATCCAGGCCCACGCTCTTGAATATGCCATGAATCTCTTCAGGACTCTTCATCTTTTTTGCCCCTTCCGTCAGCACATGATTCCACACGATATTTTTGCTATTGGGAATACGCCCTTTCCTCAATCCTGGTCTAGGCTCCTCAGCCACGCCATCAAACCGAGGCGCTGGTCTGGCGTCCACCACAATCTCTTTCCTTTCTTCAACCACTCTTGACAGCACCTGCTCCAGCGAACGAACATATGCAGACTGGAGTTTTGCAGGGTACTGTGTCTTTGTTTCATCCGTCGCTTCTTGACATGCCTTGGTAGGCTTTAGCACATCATTTTTATCGAGCTCCTCGCACTCAATCTCCCCACAACTATCCACCCACGCATCCAGACCACCATCCAACACAGACACGCAGCCCCTATGACCCAGCATTTTCCATGTCCACCATGCCCTTGGAGCGCTAAAAATACCTTGTCTATCGTATATCACGATAGAATCATTCACAGAGATACCCAAAGCATCTGCAGCAGCAGCAAACTGTTTCTCCGACGGCAGCATATGGGGCAGGTCTCTAGACTTATCAGCAATACCATCCAGATCGAAGAACTGGGCCCCTTGAATTCTGTCTCTTGTACAGAACAAGTCCAACCCATCCTTCCCCTGGTTTGGTAGATACCACGTCGCATCCAGCACTTTTACATTCGATAGATTATTCTTGAGCCATGTCGCGGATACAAGGGGACCGGGTGCGCATTCTTTCTCACTCTCGTCCAACCCAGCATCAGCGTTGGAATACATTGACAAGCACCGTTGCTGCGTTTTATGCCAGTCCCTGGAATTAGTATCAGTCTTGTTCCAATTTGTAGAATATAACTGATGCTGTGCAGAGTATATGAATGATCCTGGTCTGTATCTTGGGTTCAAATTCGTTTGAACCGTCACCACCCTGGCCACGAAACCACCCAGTCTTACGATACCCCTCTCCATCACCATGACAACCCAATTGCAGAAGTCTTCATACTTAGTAGTACATGGAAACTGATGTATTTATAAAATATAATAAATCTGTTGAGATTCCACTGGACCGTATAAAGTGCAAAATTCGGCATGCCTTGATCAGGATTCTCAGAATCAGAGTCTGGCTCATGAGCCTGATCAGGTTCGAACATATTGTTGCCTTTGATTGGACATGATCTGTTCATATTTGTCTTTACATTATTTTTTTAGAACGATTGTTATTACAATTGGTTTCATCTAAGAGCTTATCATAGGATTGTAGAGATTGTATATCGACGAAGTGAATGACGATGGCTATCTCGGCTTCAACAGCGACACGGAAATCCGTTGTAGCAGTGTCTTCTGGGTCTCGAGCGATTCGAGTATCGAGTTATCGATATACTACATCGAATTCTAACTCTCATCACAAGGCAGTGCAGGGACGGATGGGACAGGAATGGATCAGCAAGAAGCAGGACGATTGGAATTGGAAACCAATGGCTGGTATGTGCACTGCAGCCATGTTGACTGGGTTCCTTGCGTGGAGCGGAGGAGAACAGGCAGCATATGCTGCCATGTGCCCACAACTGACAAAATCTGAGAGCGGATTGGAGTTTTGTGATGTGAAGGAAGGGGATGGAGATACTCCAGTGAAAGGTGCTTTTATAAAGGTTCATTATTCTGGGAGACTGGATAGTGATTCTGCATCTGGTACCTTTGATAGCAGCTACGACAGGGGCAGGCCTCTGGGCTTTGCTGTTGGTACTGGGCAAGTGATCAAGGGATGGGATCAAGGTATTCTTGGTGATGGTAAGACAGTGCCAGGGATGAAGCCAGGAGGGAAGCGTCAGCTTGTGATTCCTCCGGGGCTTGGGTACGGGGAAAGAGGAGCTGGTGGTGGCATCATACCTCCAAATGCTACCCTGTACTTTGATGTGGAGTACCTTGGGCGCTTGGGTCAGAAATAAGTGCTACAGTTTCTCTTAGTATCAATGTATGTAATTATACAACTATTCGCCCCTATTCGGAATCAATCTATACTGGTGCCACGTAAAGGTGCACTCTCACCATCTTGGTCATCTTCATTATTATTGTTATTATTATTCTCGTATCTATAATCTACCGCATGCTGTGACGCCTTGGTCGCTGCTCCGTATAAAATTCCCCCAAGTATAATCACGACTGCAGCAATGCTCATCGTGATTCTCCAGTTGCCCAACTGCCCCTGCAACAGGCCCAAAAGCGGTGGCATTGGTACGTCCCCAAACAGGTGCATTGATACTACGGACAAGGATATTGCCAGAGCTCGCTGTTGCGGTGGCACAGACCATAAGATGAGAGCATTGCTAGGAGCTTGAGTGACAAATAAGAGAAACTCTCCTATGGAGAAAATCAGGGCAAACACTCCAAAAGAGGGTGCAGTTAGGAATGCCACGATAATAACAACTGCACCCAACAGCATGCTGCCTGAGCAGATTGTTGCAGCATTCCTCATACTGCTCCCCATTTTATCCAGAGCGATTCCTCCACTGAGTGTACCTAAAATGCCAGTGATGACTGTGATAACTCCAAAGAGCATATCTGCAGATTTGGGCTCCACGTGAAATGCATCCTTCCCAGCCAGAGGACCATAAAAAGCGTAGGATCCAATGACTGCGGTATAACACGTCATCCCTAGCGTGGTAAATAGGAACAGCGGATATCGGCATAGATCTACAACATCACGCCACGCCTGCACAACTATCTCTCCCAGAGTCTTTTGTCTCGGCTCACTGTCCGGCTCTTCATTTCGATTCGCTTTCTTCAGTTGAACATCTGAAGTAAAATGAAACACTATGAACGGCACCATGGCCAACGCTTCGAGCAGAAATGCAGCTCGCCATCCAACTAGGTTAGCCATAATACCGCCGTATAAGAATCCGAATGCATACCCTACTGGTATGCACAGGTAAAATATTGCCAGCCAACTTGTCTTTTGCTCTTTTGGCGCACAGTCATCTGCAATTTGTCTTGCCTTGTTCTGTTATACATTATGTATGCTCTTCTTCGTTAGAGTTAATTAATCCAATATTACTACTCTATAATACTACTATACAGTAGTATAACAACAGTCTATCGCACCTATGAATGGAGCAGCTAGTGCTACAAAAGACGCTTCACCCACACCAACCACCATTCTGCAGCACAGCAGACTCCAAAAATCAACAGACACGGCGCACCCGGCCACCGCTGTAGCCCACACAGACAGGCCTATCCCGATCAACCTAAACGATTTTGAGTATTTAGCAGACTCTGCGAATATTGGAGACGATACCAGCAGCCCAACCATAAAGGCAGCCGGCAGCAACCCATCTTGAAACAGGGTCAGACCGAATTCCCGAGACAGCCCTTCAGCATTCACACCGTTACTGGAGATTGCACCTGTTCAAATTCATGCAGTCGTGTTAGAATATATTCATTTATTTTCATCAATATCTCTCGACGTATCTACCCTCGATACAACCAACCAACCAGTATAAACAACTCCCTACCTCGATCGAGATACACGAGAGTGTTCAGGGCACAGAATACCCCGAGTAGCGATCTTGGATTCATTGGAATTCTCCATGAATAGATTTATCAACGATACTTTGATTTGTTTATCACAGCTTAATGCACGTTGAGTCCGGAGAATTGATTTTTTGTACAAAAAAATATATAGTTTTTGATACCCTATACCCTATACCAGTTCGTAGTACGCCGTATACGGCGCGGTCCCTAGAGGCCTCTAGAGGGTAGGGTAGAGAGTAGAGAGTAGCTACTCTGGATCTATAGATCTAGATCTCTCTCTAGTTGATGAAATGAAAAAAAATAAAAAAAAATTACGCGGCAACAAGGACTGCCGTTGACGGCATTTTCTTGGCTTTTCTCTTTCTCTCCACAAGAAAAGCCAAGAATATTCAAATCTAATTACACGTATTTACATGTTATGTACATAACGGTAATATTCTTTAACGGTTGGTAGCCTATCAGTTGCATCTTTAAACTGTTGACTGTTATGTACAAGTCGCGACCGATCGGTCTTTATAAAGACTTTATAATTATATAAACCTAATTAGGTTTCAAGTGGTGACGCTGCTGCTGTCGCTGGCACACACAGACCGAGGGCTTGCATTTGGAATAGATTCTGCTGGTGTAAATGCTATATGGTTGGATGAATATATATGGGGATGGGAAGAATTTTACGGTGTACGTCGCACCGATGATAACTGTCGGCGATAATGAAAACTTTAAAAGTTTACCACTGGTCGGGAGCCCTATTTGAACTGGACAGTGAATCGTGGACTGTATACGAAGACTTAAAAACAATCAGCCATGCTGTGTTGGGTTTATACGGAGCATGTGCTGCTGCGCAGAATAATACCAACGGTGGTTGCGAGGGGGGACAAAAGCCGAGCAATAGGTGAGCAACCTGGATAATCTGGCACAAGTGACTGTGCCTTTGGTGCCAAAGGATTTGTTCT
Source organism: Picochlorum sp. 'soloecismus' (assembly GCA_002818215.1). Lineage (NCBI taxonomy): Eukaryota > Viridiplantae > Chlorophyta > Trebouxiophyceae > Picochlorum > Picochlorum sp. 'soloecismus'. The sequence goes on along the minus strand of PJAJ01000014.1, from coordinate 1,023,576 downwards.
ATGAGCCCTCGATGAAGTTGGGTTGGATACTGCAATGATACGATAAATGCTTTCACCAAAAGTGATTGCTCGTCGGGTGCAGCTGAAGTGTGCCTGGAGGCGTTGAGCGGGACACCTGAGCTGCTGAATCCGTTGATTGATGGAGCGGGGGATGCTCATGTCGAGCAGTATTCATCTACGATTAAGCAGGTTAGGGGAGATATTGGGGAAGAAAGGTGGCAACAGTCCATAATTGCCGTGTTAGGCGGTAGTCAGCCTGGAGCAGCCAATATAGAGTATGGGTCTTTGGCGCAGAGAAAGGGGTAAAGGTGTGTGTGTGTTTATGCAGATACCTGCATGTATCAGGTGTAGATAGATTTGACTTTGTTGCGTTAATTATACGTACCTTCGAAGGTAGAATTCAACTTGCGTATCGTGCATGCTTTCATTGAGTTATGCGCATTGCAGAATCCCAAGGTTTGACTCTACCCTATACCTATGGAATAGACGACACATCCAAAAAAATTTGAAACCTTGAAACTGATCTTGGAGACCAGAATTTGTCCAAATACGTGTTTGGTGATCCGTTTCGGATGAGCCAGGGCTTGTTCGCAAATACAACGATGAAATGTGTCAAAGCATTTGTGATTTCTGGCTTTCCTAATCCCACAAATCCGAGCATCCAGTCTGCATATCACAGAAACAGCACGTTGGTTTCGACAAAGCAGCTCGTGGAAGGTCGGGGGTCTGATTATTCATCATCGTGTCCGTTTGTCTCTGGGTCAGCACTGTCAGCAAGTGAGGGAAATGGAGAACCTATGTCGAACCAGGATGTTCCCAGTTCTTCGGCCCGTAGTGCACAATATGGATTGCATGCATTCGCCTTGTTGTTCACTGCCATGTTGTTTGGCTGCCACTAATACGGTGCATGTATCTGCATCCAGTGATATCTCTGGGAAGATACCATTAGAGTCTGGCAAGAAACCGTTATTGCAATATTGTGAGACATGAATCTTGATAGTTTAAGATCATCATCGATTCGAATGCAGCGTCAGTCATTGCCAAGTAAATATAATTGCGGTCCTATTGACTGCAGTCTTCGAAGAATTCTTCTTGGACCATGCAAGCCTTGTCAAGCTAGCTTGCCTTGAGGCAACTATAGTTGCCATCAAATCTGATGAGAGCCGGAGCAAATTGGAATTGGAATTCAAAATTTTATTTTTATTGATGGGTTATTCCTTTGTAAATTCTTCCATTTAATCGTAGGTATCGATTGCGGTAGATTGGCTGCGAGTTCCACGCTACAAACCTGCAACGGAGTGGCGGCATGTGCGTGACCAGCACGAGCCCAGCTAAAGATGTTGATGGCAATGAAGAACACGAAATATTCGTTCCTGGGCGTCTTTGTCTGTTTGGAGAACATAGCGATTGGGCTGGCGCGATGAGAAAGTGCGTTTATGGTCTGTTTGCGTTTAGATCCTCTTACATTGTCCAACTGGGTCGCTTGTTCTAATCTATAGGTACAATGGTGATATAGCGTGTGGATCCACCATTGTTATGGGTATAAATTATGGTCTGTATGCCCGGGCTCGTCGTCTTGAGGAACGCGTGCTTCGGTTGCGGTCAGTTAGAGAGGATGGCGCAGAAGAGAAGGCAGAATTGGCCATGGACGAAGAGGTGCTGGGGACACTGGCCAAAGCAGGAGGTTTTTGGTCATACGCGGCGGGAGTGGCATATATTTTCTGTACAGAGTTTCAAGTTGAGGGCTTGGAGGTGGATAATTTCAAGACAACACTTCCACTGAAGAAAGGACTATCCAGCTCAGCTGCTTTTTGTGTACTCTTGGCTCGCTGCTTTAACATATGTTATGATTTAAAATTAACAAAACGTGGAGAAATGCAGACAGCGTATGAAGGTGAACGCTTGACTCCAAGTCAATGCGGGAGGATGGATCAAGCTGTTGCGTATGGAACAGTGCCTGTTGTTCTGACATATGATGGCGATCTGCTGAGGATTGAAAAGGCAAGGTTGGCACAGATTTTATATATTGTATTGGTTGATCTTCACGCCTCTAAAGATACAGTAGAAATTTTGGCCGCCTTGCAACACGCTTATCCTTATCCTAAAACAGAGAATGGGCGTAATTTAGTGGACTTGTTAGGGAAGATTAACTTGAATATCAACCAGAGGGCTATTCAGCTTATGTTGGATGGAGATGCAGCGGGTTTGGGGCGATTAATGGAAGAAGCTCAGGAAGAATTCGATAAGAAAGCTGGACCAATATGTCCAAAGCACCTGGGGCTCGAAGGAAGTCCGGTGCTTCATAAGGTTCTTCAGTATGAAGCAATACAGCCTTTTGTCTATGGTGGCAAAGGAGTGGGGAGCCAAGGTGATGGAACAGCTCAATTTATCTGTAAATCGGAAGAAGCACAGAGGCGTGTATGCGAAATTTTAGAGGCGAATCTTTCCGTCTCCTGCCTTCCAGTGACTGTGGAAAAGAATATGTGATTCAAACCATACCAGACCATCGTGATTCGTTGCGTGCAATGTTAATTTAATCTAATATGCTACAATTCATCACAACACAATTTTTAAATAAAAGACATCGCTTGCGTTAGTCTAGCCTGAGCCTGTCGAACTTCGAATAAGCTGCAAGACGGCAGCTTCCTTTGCTGCAATATCCTGTGAAGCGTCACCACGTTCCCCTGCAGAGGTTGATACCATGCCAAAATGGGCAGTTTCCTTCCTTTCACCCCCATACACTTCAGGTTCATGTAGCGCATCAAGACTCCCTGACGCATCACTAGAATACTGTTCTTGATCTCCGAGAACAACATCTCCATGAGATTCTTCTCTCTCTCTAGCCAGTCGCTTTGCTCGTTTTGCATCCCTCTTTGCTTTGCGTAATTGTTTGATGGCCTCTTTGTCTTGAGTATCACGCTCCTGGAGGAGTCTCTGAGCAGCAACCGCTCTTTCTTCTACTGTCTTGAAGTCCTTCTCCTCCTCTGCTATATTTCCAGCAAGAGCTTCGAGAGGATCCAATGCATTACCTTCTTCGTCAAAGATGACCTTGGTTCCCGAGGTCTTATGAGCATCAATTTTCATCTTCTTCTTCTTCTTTTTCAAAGAGTTTCCTGAAGTGGTGTTTTGGAGTGAAGGACTCGCCTCTGGTACCACATCATCAATCTCATGATGCTTTCTCTTCACGACCAAAAAGTCATCACCTCCGGTATCATTTACAGCAGTTCCGTTTCCTTCTTCATTTGAATTATCATCATGGTCATCATGGTACTCTTCCATCTCCCTGATTTTGGACTTCTGATCACTGGTGAGCATCTTGAGTTTTGGAACTGTCGTCAATCCTAGGCTAAGAGCGTATTCAGCAGCAGGGAGCTTTGAGACATCAAATATGTTTTTTCTTGGCTGCAGAAATACTGATTTAAGGTAGCATATCAAAGATTTCTGTGCCGTTTCCTTTACGGATGCATCCTTTGAAAGTAAAGCCTGAAGAGATGGACTTACGGGCTGAATCTTCTCCTTGTTATATTTCAAACATTTCAACTGAACTTTTGCTTCCTTCAATGCTTCCATCATACCTTCTTGCTCCGAGGGAAGTAGCAACAAAAGGCCTTTACCGCTATTGACGTATCGAGCTGTCCGGCCAACTCGATGAATATATGCTGCCACATCCTCTGGACAATCTGCTTGCACGACCCAGTCAACTGCAGGAAAATCAAGGCCTCTGGCAGCGATATCCGTCGCAAACAAGACTCCCGCTTTAGATTCACAAAACTGCTGATATACAACTACTCGTTTTTGCTGTGACATCCTACCATGTAAGCATCTAAGCGGAGTCCCAGGGCGCAATCTTCTGAATGCTTCATACACAAATTTGACTTGTTTGCACGTTGAGAAGAAAATGATCATCCTTGATGATAAATGGGTTTTAATGAACGACCATACTACATCCATTTTGTCTTGCAAGTTACAGATCATATACGCCTGCTCCAATTTGACTGGAGTTGGTGCACTGGCCTCGGCATGGGCCGACACATATTCTGGGTCCCTCAAGCTAAGCCGTGCCAATGCACTCACGCTCTTTGTCTGAGTTGCTGAGAACAAGAGCGTCTGCCTCTGTCGTGGTAAATTTGCGATTATAGCATTTACTGTTGCGGAAAATCCCTGGCACGAAAGAAACGCTCTAAGGTTATGATACCAGCAAAGAAATATACATGCAAGAGAAGCAGAGAAACATAAAGGACAGACTATTTTTTATCATGACTCACCATATCAAGAATTCGGTCAGCCTCGTCCAGTACCAGAGCTTGCAAGTTATCGGCATTAAAATCAGGAGACTCGTCCATATGCTGAAGCAACCTTCCAGGAGTTGCGACCAGGATATTCATAGAACCAATCCTGCTAGCTTCTTGCTCGACATCTTTGCCACCAATCAACAAACCAGCTGATAAATCATGCCCTGAGCCAATTGTCCTCAACTCTTCAAAAATCTGTAAAGCTAATTCCCTCGTTGGCGATATGATTAAGGCTCCAAGACCATCATATATATTCCATTTGAGTCGATATAGCTTTTCAATCGTCGGGATCAAGAAAGCCAAAGTCTTGCCTGAACCAGTTTTCGCAGCACCTAATACGTCCCTACCCACCAATGCATGGGGAACAGCAGCCCTTTGGATTGCTGTCATGGTCACAAATTTTGATTTTCGTAAAGCATCCTTTGTATATCTCGAAATTGGCAGATCTTCAAACTTTCTCGCAGTAGCAAAGCCTTGGGAGTCCCCAGCACTCTTCGCCGACAGAGCAGCTGTATCGCAACCGCTGGATGGCTTTTGTGATTCTAATATCAACTCTATCTCTTGAATTTCATCTTCTTCTATCTGGGCCTTTTTGCGCTTCTGCTTATTCCCACAGACGCGCGCATGCTGTTGTCCAGCACTCATTCCACTTTCAAAATGCCAACACTGGCTTCCAATCAAAGAACATTAATGCCATGAAATACTTAATTCGAAAAATATTAAATATAAATTTCATTCATATGGCGTATGACCTGTGTCTTTGATCTCTTCTTTTGCATGCATGCTCCCCTTGCACTCATCTTGTCAAGATCATGCTTTGCTTTGAGCCAAAAGTGGAATTTTACAGAACTAAAATTCAATTCACAAATAATTCAATAAGAAATAATTTACAGAATTGTTCTTGTTCAGCCTTGGAATGCGAACACTCCTCTGGCCAATAAGGAACTTTAGTTAGTACAACTACTCATTTGCTACTCCTGTGCAGACGCACGAATTCTGGATTTGAAACAAAAACACATTTCAAGCATAAATTAAGAGACTTGAAAATTATATGAGATCCAATCTAGATCACAAATTATCCATCAGAGCATGAAGACAGGGCAAGAAGTCTACAAGGAAGAGATTCTCATAGCTGCTGGCGTGGCTAGCGCTTTGAGCGCGACCTTCTTCTATCGGCAGAAAAAGACGATACCGTTTAAATTGGCATATTTTTTAAGCTGGCCACTTCTAGGGACCGCTATACTGACCGCTGTCTCACCAGATCAAGAAAAAATGCGTCAGGTAAGTATGCTTGGCTATGCAACAGTTGTGCTGAATGGAAATCATTGATATTGGTTGCGTGCTAGTATCTCACATTTCCGATTTGTACCGCAGAAGTTAGAAAAAGATATAACGCCCGCTAATAGGATAGCAACCGCGGATCAAATACAGGAGTTGAAGTCGATAGCATCGAAAAATAGCTAATTCAGCTGCATTTCAAATGTCAATTGACAGAATTTATTTCAGGATTCCTGTTCAACAATATCTGTGCATTATCATTATTTTGAATTAATTGAGCTCATACGATTGAATTTATTCGCTTTCGATTTTTTTAATCACTCGAGAAATATCATCCCAACTAAATCCACGCCGTTGAAGCCAACCTCCTAATCTCCTGCGCTTGGCTTCTTTTGAGGTTCTAGACCCATACGTTTGGTACAGCCTTCTGACAGTGTCAAGCAGGGCGGCTTCAGGAGCGCCCTCTGGAGACCACATTGCATTTTCATCCTCCGCAGCCTCTTCATCTAGATATCGTTTCATCGAAATTCCCTTATCGCCGAATATCTCATCGACTGCATCCTCCACAACAGCCTTTGTAATTCCCCTTTTACCAAGCTCCTGTAGATGCATTCACATGGGTATATTCGCTTTCGTTTCGAGACGTCATCAATTGGCTACAACTTCAGCAATCTTTCAAGTACATCACGTACCGTGCGAATTTTACTTGGGCCCCATTTGGACTGCCTCCATTTAGAGCGTGCGAATATCATTGCAAACTCTCTGTCATTCTGAAGACCCACATCTTCCAGCTTATCCAATGCAGTCGAGATGTCATTATGATCGTAGCCCCTTTCCTCTAATTTTTTTCGAAGCTCTTTCCTAGAGTGAGATCTACGGCCCAGCATCCTCAGTGCCGACGCTTTAATTCTCTCCACAGAATCTGTAGCAGTTCTTTTTGAGGAATCCTGCTGATTGTGCTTACTGCAGCAGGAACAAACATGGGATCATCGAACAGTCATATGCATTCAAAGCAAAGCAGAAATTTTGAAAAACCTACTGCTGATGCATGAACTCGTCCGTGCCAAACACAGCCTCCTCCATATTTGGTGGTTTATCATCAGGATAAAAATCAAAGGGATTGTGATGCCTGTGGCTCTTTGGAGCACAAGAGAGCAAACGATCCTTCCCAACTCTGTGAATCGCGATACTACTGGGTCCATTCCATCTTCCAGTATTATAACTTCTCAAGTCTGGCACATTCAAACCGACGCCTCCGGTTCCGGGAATACAGCCACGGCGTGTCGCGCTGCCAAGCGCAAGTCGACCAGCAACAATCCCGGCAGAGCTGGAACAACGAGGAGCGAAAAAACTCCGCAAACCCTGAACAATGTCGTATTTAATCATATATTTTGAGGCAATGCAAGATGAAAATCTTAGATTCCAACAGCCATACATTATGCCACGACACAATTAAACCGAAAGCGGGTACATTTCAAAACCTATTCTAGACGGTAAGAAATATGTGCATCAGATGGAGAAATCGAAAGATTTGACCTCTAAGAGCATTAAACAAAACAAGAAATGTTTAATCTACCGTAGGTAATATCATATGTGGTCTGAAAATGATTTGCCCACCCAAAATCCTGGGCCAGTATCTGCATCTCAGATTGATTTTCAAGTCAGGAAAAAGGCAGTCTGAGTCGGCTAGTAGCTTTAATAAATAACATGATAATAAATTTATAAAAATGTACATGTCTTCCGATAGGAACTGTACTCAATGTAGGGGAATGGTTGTGGAAAATGTGCAGGAGGGAGTTGAACTGCTGCTGTCGACAGCAAGGACGTCCTTATACAAGGACCCTAATTAGGGACTGCCCAACCATATGGTTGGGCATATGGTTGTGATGCATATGCATATGGTACCAAAGATGCATCTTTGAGATGAGCCATATCTCTATTGGCTTTGCCAAATCAAGTTGGTTCTCTTAGAACGTAGGTCTGGTGCTGTATATTAATGATGGGTTTTGGTCTCAAGATGTTGAGTCGAGGTACAAAGCAGACGCCTGCATGATACTCTGAAGACTGGCTTTCAATCGAACAGCCAACATGTTTTTTGTAACGCAGATTGTACAGGGCTTGCACATTTTTTGGGGAGGAAAGTATTACGTCTAATTATGGACTTGATAATGTGCTATATTGAGTTAAGAGGGGGAATCAAGCTGCTCACGCTGGATGAAGGCGATATCGTCAACGTGTGTCCCCTTGGGATACTCGCTCTAGAAGTATACTGGGGAAAAGGGTTTACAGGACACATAGAACGGGGTTAGTATCGGAGCGAAGAGCCTGGGACAAGTAAGTAAGGCCCATTGGGAGCATCATGTGCATGACACAGATTCATGATCGATACGCCACGAGGGTAATTGATTACATACCAAAGGTACTTAATTTGGAAAATGAGTGCTACCATAAAGCCTAAGCCACGCGCTATTGTCATTCCATCTGTTATATCATTGGTCATTCATTATTCTTAATCATTTTTGCTTAAAACTTTTTATCGTGTCATATTACCAGCAACGTTGCGCCGACTAATGCAGCCTGTACAAGCATTCCCCAAGCTGGCAGGCTAGATGGAGCAGAAGCCAAGAAGGGCTCATCGTCGACATCGACCACGTAGACCTCTGCTAACATCCCTGAAGGACACCAAAGCAAGCATATATATATATATATATAAGTCAACTGTTTTGTAATCTCATTTTCGTTCGTACGATTCGATCCACGCACCTCTTTGACAGTCATTCTGATGCTGGCTAGTTATCCAGTAGTGCCCAGTTTTGTTGGGCACCTCCCACTCATATCGACCACCATTAGACACTGGAGCCAAAAATTTATATGTTTCCGTCTCTCCACTTGTATAGTTTGATGGACAGGCTATATTTGGAACCTGGAACAAGCCATGCATGCCCCTCCATTGAAAGGTAACTGTTCCTCCTAGACAGACCACGTAAGGTCCAAACCATTTGACATCCCAGTCTAGTAGATCGAAATTATTGTTGCATGCTTTGGGATCTATTGTAACTACAAACGCAATTTATCAATGAATAAAGTCAGTTTCTATCCCTTTTGATACCGATTCCACAGTTCGACGCGTTGGCACAGAGTTACGATCTTCCTCTTGCCGACCTGGATGCAGCGAAGCCATCATGCCCCAAGATGGGGCCTTTAGCCTAAAACAAAAGTTTGAACCATATAAGATTGCATATTGTGCGAAAGTACGTACTTGGAACGGCAACTGCACTTTGGGTAATGCCAACTAGAACGCCACAGATCGCAAGCCAAGTATGAAATGACATTTCATCAATCGTTGAGAACTATATCTATTGATGAATATAAAGTCATCCTATCTCTAAAATTAATGTTTCTTATGACGGAATGGAGTGCAATATGTAGATTTGTCATCGCCTTGTGGGCACCTTGCTCAAGGGCTGCCCTGCTTTAATCAAAGCTTGATGCACGCACACATACTGAGCTGTGTCAATACAGCATCTATAGATCAAAGGGCACATCAATGTACCAATACCGTTGTCACTATATAGTGACAATTGATCAGCTCCTGTGCTATCAATGTCATGCATTTCATGTATTTGATAAAACAAGACTCTTTCAAAGATTCACTCACTCGATATTTCTCTCTTTGTCAGTAGCCTCTGCCTCACAAAACATCCCCACCGGCCATTTCATACTTGGCTTTCAGATCTCCAGGCACCAAATCATACACCGAAAGAAGCCTAAATACGGGTTCCTCTTCCTCTTGAACATGTCTCCGTACTTCATCCCGCTCCATGTTTGGCTTCCTAAACGTTTTCTTGAACTCACCATAAGCATCCACCACAGTATCAATAGGCCCACGAGCAACCGCTACCCAGTGATCAGCTGCCAATTCATGGAGCATGAACGACCAGTCGTCACTCGGCCCTCTCCCTTCTATATTTACCTTTGCCGTGTTGGTGTCATGATTGATGATAAACTCAACATTGCCCAGGTCGTACCCTAGCCCCATTCCAATCGCCTTGACATACGCCTGCAACCATGGCATTGATTCAGTCATAGAGCACAGTAGACTCGAAAACATATATAATAAGAACAAAGTGCCTCGCACGCACCTCTTTCAAACTCCAGTACTTGCTAAATATATTTTCTATATGTTTACAGTGGGTCTGATCGTCCTCAAAATACCTCTTGCCATACACATCATCCCATTCTTTCCTAGTCAACTGCTTTTCAAATGCCCTCAATTTCTCCTTTATTTTCCCCAAAGTCAGCAAATTCCCCTTTACACGAAGAGACTGAGGGGATGCCACATCACAACCACATATACAGTGACTCTCTGATGCTAAAACCACATACCGCCCCTACAGAATCGGAATACTTGCTATTCAGAGAGAGCTCACACGGTCACTCCGATTTTGACTCAGCATTTTGAACAAAAAATGAGATGACTCGGCATTCGTTGCCCTCGGTCCATAATCTTTGCCCAACAACAGAAAGAAACATTTCTTGTACTCTACATTCTCAAGTTCACAAAACCCACCTCGTGTGAGACACTAAAGTTAAAATTCGGAACAACCTCCCACCCTCTGCTCCCTGGATGCAGCTCGTGACTCGCCAGGAACGGCTTCCGACCTTTGGTCTTCCCCAGTTCCACTTGCCGCAGCTCAAGAGCACTAGTACAATTAGATATCATATTAATTTCCTCTATACATTCCGTAATTGCATTTCCATCCACCATCGACCCCACAAACCCAGCGATGCTGCTGCCAGCATGCCTCTGAAGCAGTCTGCTTACAACTGCCCTTTTTCGATCTTCCAAGAATTTGAACCTCATACACTGCGTTTTTTCATCTTCCCGCAGTATCTCAGAGCATATAAACTCCAATTCCTCTTCCTCAGGATTCCAGTGCGAGATATCCACCGCCCAACGATACCGACCCACGTTTCCCTTTTGGGTCCCACATGCCTCTCCCTCCAGCTCGACTTTTGTCATCCTCTATGCCTCTTTTACTCTCAAGTTGATTTCAGACCTCCATAACGATACAACAATCTTTTCTAAACGGCAGATAACAACGTTTTGTCCCCCAAATCGCGCTATTAATGTCCACAGTTGATTTCTGTGGCCCCTCAGATCCGAGTCGACTCGGGACGGCCCTTCTCTCGGTCGAGACTGGTCAGGAGTACGTACTTGTCGTCATCTGGACGGTGACGACCAGTCACAGAGCCAAGTCTGTGGTGTCATACCATACGACAACCATTTCAAATACTGAATTTCGAATCATGATCCATCTTTGTCTCAGTCTACCAACATGGCGTTGGTCAAGAGGAATCGTGCAGGACGATGCAGTGACCTAAAACCAGGGGTATCTCCCGGAATCAGGTAGCTTTGCCTCGTTGCGAGGGAACGAAGTTTGTTTGCGACCGACATTCCCCTCACACTGGCTATTCCATGACCGTGTCATTTCATCATGAGGACACTTGTGTAGCATAAAGTAGCATCATTGCATTCTGCTTCAAGAAGTTTCACCATGCAGATAAATGTCGCCCGGCCCGGCCATGGCCATGGCCTGGCCAATCAATCCATGGAATCGAGATGCCCCTATATCGGATTACATTTAGTCGCAGTTATAGGGGCGGGTGGCGGAGATCCCCTGCCTACTGGTGGAATCGATTCCTGAATGGCCCTTGATCTCCGTATTTAGCCATCGATCGAGGCTGAGGTTGGACCGGAACGATGAAAAACAGTGTGGAATATTCTGCCAACACAATGCCGGCGGCACTCTGCCCATCTACAGCACTCTAAATTTTCAAGTTTGATAGTATTATTATTTTTTGAGTGATTATCATAAAAAAATTAAGATGGCGAGCTCATCCATGACTGTTGTCGAGAAAACCGCCTCTGGGCGTGAGGTGCGTATGGACGGGATCGCTGATGCGCTGACTCTCCTCTCTGGAGAAATTGTCTGTCGGGAGGGGTATGAATTTGCGTGTTTAGACTATCCATCATACACATTCATCCAGAGAATGGACCTGGATGTATCGATGTTATGATGATGCGAAGATTTCGTTTGGGCGATGAAGATTCGTGATCTGGTTGCGGCTGATTGACTATATTGGTCTTGGAATCGTGTGCATGCATGGGGGCGATTGAATTGTGGGAAATTGCGTGGATGAATATGTTTATTTATCAGCAATAGCATAATCGCGGGACAGAGTTTTAGAAATGAAGAGGTTGGGAGTTGCCTGGAGAGTGTCGACTGACAAACTACTGACGGCGTGGACCGCTGTTATGGAGTCCTACCGGGAAGGTTGTCGTTTGGATGGGGTGGGCTCAATGTAAATAAATATGCATAGATATAGCAGAAAGGATGATGCGATTGCGGTCGTATAATTGTTTGGGTGGTGCATGGTTGACGCACGCACGGCAAGGTTGTGCTAATGGATTGTTGATCAATGTATGCTGATACGTTGATTTGGTTTCTTCTCGCAGTACAAGGTGAAGGACATGACCCAAGCAGACTTTGGGCGCCTTGAAATCGAATTGGCCGAAGCCGAAATGCCTGGATTGATCGCTTGCCGAACCGAGTTTGGGGCACAGCAGCCTTTCAAAGGAGCCAAGATCACCGGATCCCTGCACATGACGATTCAGACGGCTGTGCTCGTGGAGACTTTGACTGCCTTGGGTGCTGAAGTGAGATGGTGCTCTTGCAATATTTTCTCCACGCAGGATCACGCCGCTGCTGCCGTGGCTCGTGACTCTGCCGCTGTCTTTGCCTGGAAGGGAGAGACACTGGAGGAGTACTGGTGGTGCACAGAGCAGGCTTTGGCCTGGCCAGATGCCGATGGTGCTGATCTCCTGGTCGACGATGGTGGTGACGCAACCCTGTTGATTCACGAAGGTGTCAAGGCTGAGGAGGCGTACGCCAAGGACGGAACTCTGCCAGACCCTACTTCCACTGACAACCTTGAGTTCCAGATTGTCCTGGGAATGATCCGTGATGGACTTCCAAAGGACCCAACCAGGTGGACAAGGATGTCCAAGAAGCTTGTCGGTGTTAGCGAGGAAACTACAACTGGAGTCAAGCGACTTTATGAGATGACTGCCAATGGAACCTTGTTGTTCCCTGCCATCAATGTCAATGACTCTGTCACCAAGTCCAAGTTTGACAATGTGTATGGATGCCGCCACTCTCTTCCAGATGGTATCATGCGTGCCACCGATGTGATGATTGCGGGTAAAACTGCCTTCATTGCTGGATATGGTGATGTCGGTAAGGGTTGCGCCTCTGCCATGAAGGCTGCTGGTGCCCGTGTGATTGTCTCTGAGATTGATCCAATCTGCGCCCTGCAAGCTGCTATGGAGGGATACGAGATCAAGCCTTTGGAAGATGTGCTTTCTGATGTTGATATCTTTATCACAACTACTGGTAATAAAGATATCATCATGGCTGAACACATGTCCAAGATGAAGCACAATGCCATTGTTGGAAACATTGGACATTTTGACAATGAAATTGACATGGCTGGCGTCATGGCCTGGCCAGGTGTGAAGAGGCAGAACATCAAGCCCCAGTGCGATCGTTTCATCTTCCCAGATGGACATGGAGTGATCATCCTGGCTGAAGGACGACTGCTGAACTTGGGTTGCGCCACTGGACATCCATCCTTTGTCATGTCCTGCTCCTTCACCAACCAGGTTATTGCCCAGCTGGAGCTCTGGAACGAGAAGGACTCTGGCAAGTACGAGAAGAAGGTCTATGTCTTGCCAAAACACTTAGATGAGAAGGTGGCTGCTCTCCACTTGCCAAAGCTTGGAGCCAAGCTTACCAAGCTGTCCAAGGAGCAGGCTGAGTACATCAATGTACCAGAGGGTGGGCCATACAAGCCAGCCCACTACCGTTACTAGATGCCATGTAGCCTTATGATCAAGCGTATATTACATAGAGTTTAACCCTCGACGTATACGCGCTCAGTAACTACTTAGTACCGCACAGTCATGATTAGATTTTTACATCAACAGATTTGCATGGATTATTTTTTGTAATACATAATACACATGAAATGCACCAGACCTCATGAATCATCAACGGATATTTGACGATAAGTTCAATGCATCCTTTATGATTAGGAATATTCCGACAGAAGTGAGCAATAAAAACCCACTTGCCATGATGCCCTTTTCAAAGTCAGGGTCTACCTTTTTTCCTCTAATTGCTTCCAGAAGCTGAAATACTAGATAACCGCCTGAAGAAGATGACAAGAAAGAAAAGTTATTTAGTTAACGTCTCATCACAAAGGCAGCCAAATCTCGATTGAATAGATATATTCCCAGGAGCACCAGGATCACATATCCACCATAGTTTATCAGTGCCTCTGTGTCCTTGTCAAACTTCTTTGACCAGGCAGCCTCAATGAGGAGCAAAACGAGAGCACCTCCTGGGAGGGAAGACGAGGCGTCACATGTTTAGAAAAAAGATTAATATTTTTCATAAACAGAAACAAAGGGATATTGTTATTTATTCGTCTTTTCTATCGTCAAGTCAAAAATGCATTATATTGCAGAAGTTCAGTTTCTTCACATTCAATTATTATCAATGCACGACATACCGTCTAGAGCTGGAAGAGGAAGAATGTTCACAATAGCAAGATTGATGTTGATAAGCGCAGCAAACTGATACAATCCATTTATGTCGGTCCTTGCCACTTCAGAACCCACTGCTAATATTGCTACTGGTCCAGACACATTTTTTGACGATTCCTGAAAGTTTGTCACAAATTGATACAATCCTGTACATACACAAGACGGCAATTAGTTGTACATGCATATACAGCATGGAATCAACAACGTTCAACACTCAAACCTACCATTTGATACAGTCCTACCCAACGCTAAAAACTCTTTAAACCCGAGCGCAATAGCTTCTACAGGACCGTCGGCTTTCACTTTGTTCAATTTCACATTCGGCGCCAAGGCAACACCAATCCGTCCAGAACCATCTGGCATCTCTGCCGGCGTCACAGTCAGATCCAGTATTTCTTCCCCTCTCTTTACTTTGACATCCAATGGCTTTTTAGGATTAACTTTTACAGTATTAACAAATTTCCCTACCATTCCAGGCTCAGGGGCCAGTTTCAGGTCACCCAACTGCAACACAATATCCCCCCTTTTCAACCCTGCCTTTTCTGCAACAGTATCCGGGTTTATTGTACCCATCAAAATACCAGGAGAATATTCCGGCTCCGTTATCCCCACAACAGCAGCTTGAAACGTGCAAATCCCCAGCGCAAATACGATATTTGCAGCCACTCCGGCACATGTCACAATCACCCTGTCCAGCACAGGCCTATTCGTCAGCAAGTCGGGATCATCCTTCTCGTACGGACTATCTTCATCTTCATCCGGAAATGCAACAAAACCTCCCAGAGGAATCGCTCTCAGAGAGTATTCTACCTCTCTCCCAGAGTATTTCCACAGCACCGGCCCGAATCCAATAGCAAACTTCTTCACATGAATGTTTTGCAACCGTGCTGCAGAAAAATGACCCAGTTCATGCACACCCACAACCGCAGCCAGCACACCCAACGCCTCTAGCACACTCCCAGGCCCAGACACATCAAATCCAGAACCAAGAAGACCTCCGCCCCCTGTAATCGCCCCCAGCCCCACCAACAGCCCCAAGCTTTTACCATCAATGCTGCTTCTCCTAGTCAAAGCCGGGCCAACCCGCTGCCTCTCGACAGCGCCGCCTTCTCCCTGTCGTTCCACAGCAATATTTTTTTCAGTAAATTCCTTGACCTCCCGTCGCCTTCCGTCCATCGCCGATACAATGGCCAATCTCATCGCACCCCTCGTCCCTACTTGCGTGCCCTTAGACCTTACAGCCTCATACTCCCGGACAACCTTAGACTTGCCCAACCACGAACTCATCTCCCATGTCTTTGACTTGTTGATACACTGTCTAATATTTGATCTATGACTACCACTGCTTTGCATACTACCAGTCACACAAGTACCCATCATCCTTGCTCTCAGAGTTTTACTTGGTGCTCACGCCTTACCCACCACTGGATACCTTGTTCTGGTAATTTAATATCCCTCTCTAATATTCATTAAAATTTTACAGCCAAAGTAATGCACATCCTCATCTGATGTACTGTTCTGCACTCCATGATGCAAATGGATGGACAGAAAATCACTCACTCTGTTTCTTAGTGTGCACAGTGGTAACAAGGTGAGGGCCACTAGTACAGACTGTCTGACTGATGCTATCAGTAGTAGCATCATACATTCATACCAAGGTACTGCATTGGCCACTGGACAGCAAAATATGACCACCAGATGGAGGGTGGATGGTACAATCAGAATTCCCTTCGACGGGATGGCAAACTTGAGTCATATGAGTCTGATCAGATCTGACAGAACCAGCCCAGACTGATCAAATGCTTTGGAATTGAATTGAAACAGTCAGATCTAATGTTGAGTATAAATTTAGTAGTGAGAGAAAAGGTGATGAAACTGATTGTCTGATAGGATAAGAATTGTACACGATCGCAAGGATTGTTGTTGAAATTTAAAATTCAAGTGATCGAGGAAAAGCAGTCTGGAAGAGTGGTACATATTGTAATAATAGTGAAAAGAACCAAGTATAAATTGGGATCATAAGAAAGGAGAAAGAAAGATAGGAAGAGTAGTGGTGGACATCATTGGGAACCTGGTGCCTCGGTTCTGTAAGGTGCCAATCGGTCGCGTCGGGACTGTTGGGTGTCTGCGGGTGCAGAGATATCAAGGTCTTGAGAGAGAGGGTTTTGTACCGAGTCGTGGGCTGGCGAAGAAGGGAATAATAACGTGTCTCGCTTGGCAAAGGGGATTGTTTGTTAGTACAGCGTCGGGCCAAAAAAGGAGACACGGTTGGTGCAGTGGTATTTCTTTGGGATTTTGGTCGCTGGATAGAAGGATGAAATCTAAACAGATGGATATAGCTGTGTTCTTTGGGGGGAAGGGGAAAGGTGGCGCCCTGCGTCAGTTTGCTGTCAAGGATGCTGAAAGTGGAGTGCCTGAGCAAGATCCGAGGGTTGAAAGTGGAGTACCTGGAGGAAGAGAAATAATCTGCAGTGAGAAGGCGATGGAAGATGAGTATGTCGAGGAGGAGGAGGAGGAAGTGAATGTCGTCGGGAAAAAAAGGGCAATCATCTCGTCGTCTTCGTCAGAATACAGTGATATAGGAGGGGAAGATGATGTAGATGAGTCTGATGGGAGTATTCTATCAGAAGAGGTTGATGATACGGATGTTGGAAGTAAGCCTGAGAAGAAACGGAAAAAGAATTCGTCGCCAAGGAAGAAGAATGGGAAAAAGACAGAGGGTGTTGGGGCCCTGGCTGTAAAAGCTGCTGAACAGCATCAGCTGGTGGACATTTCTTCGTTGATAACTTGGGGGCAGAATGAGCCTGTTCCTTTTGCGTTTCTTTCAAATACATTTGAAGGTATTGCAGAAGAAAGTAAGAGATTGGTTATAACGAGTTTGCTGACGAATTCCTTCCGTGCCATAATCGAATCTACTCCTGATGATTTACTTGCCACAGTGTATCTGTGCACGAATCAAATTTCGCCGGCACACGAAGGGATAGAACTAGGTATCGGAGATTCTATTCTGATAAAATCTATTTCTCAGGCGACTGGTAGAAAGGAAGCTGCAATTAAGGCGGATTGTGATGAGAATGGAGACCTTGGAATGGTGGCAGCAAATGCAAGGGGTAGTCAAAAGACAATGTTCAAGCCAAAGCCGCTGACAGTCAGGGGCGTGTTGAAGGCTTTTCGCGATATAGCAGCAGCCGAAGGTTCAAAAAGTCAAGAGCGTAAGAGAAATATGATTGTCAAGCTGCTTGCCGCTGCTTCGCAGAATGAAGCTGGTTATTTGATACGGGCTTTGCAGGGCAAACTTCGGATTGGCCTAGCAGAACAGACAGTGTTAGTTTCTATTGCGCATGCAGTACTGTTGCAGAAGGGACAAATTTTGGAAAAGGATGTTGATATTGCATCTGAGCTTGAGGAAGGAGCAAAGATTGTAAAGTCGGTGTATTCTGAATGTCCATCCTATGAAGATTTGATTCCAGCCTTGTTGAACACCACTATTCATGATCTCCCGTCAAAGGTTCATTTCCGGCCCGGTGTTCCTGTAAAACCCATGTTGGCGAAACCAACCACGGGGGTCAGTGAAGTGCTAGATAAATTTGCAAATCAGCCCTTCACATGCGAGTACAAGTATGATGGTGAAAGGGCACAGATTCATCTTCTTGAAGATGGTACTGTCAAGGTGAGTGCCGTGTTGTTTGTTGCTTGTTGCACGTCTGGCTACAGAGTATACGTTATTTGATAAAATGTCGAATGTTTTTGTAGATTTACAGCCGAAACAGCGAAAACAACACAGGCAAGTATCCGGATATTGTTGCCATGTTCCCTGAAGTGCTTGCTGAGGGAACCAAGAGCATTGTGTTGGATGCCGAGGCGGTAGCTTACGACCCTGAAAACAAAAAGATTCTCCCTTTTCAGGTAAGAAGAGAAGATAATAATCTTTGAATGCTTGCATTGGATGCATTAGTATTAAAAATGCAATTATTATTTGCAGATTTTGAGCACTAGAGCAAGAAAGGATGTCACCATCGACTCTATCAAAGTCCCAGTATGTGTTTACGCGTTTGATTGTCTTTATATCAATGGTGAAGCTTTGCTTAAGCGCCCATTGACAGAGAGACGAGAGGCGTTGTACAAGGCTCTGAAGCCAACACCCGGAAGGCTTGAATTTGCAACTGCCAAAGTACGCTTGCTAATGAATTTCACTGTGATGTTCATATTCCCAGTTTCATGTCATTTAGAACATACATGAATTACATACAGAAAGTAAACTTTGATTTCTTGTGCAGGTCTCTCACGATGTGGAAGAACTGAGCAGGTTCCTTGACGAGTCTGTAGAGATGGGCACTGAAGGCCTGATTGTCAAGACCCTGGATGACTCGTATGAGCCATCAAAGCGCTCTTCTCACTGGCTCAAACTTAAAAAGGACTATCTCGATGGAGTAGGAGATACGTTTGATTTGGTCCCTATCGGTGCCTGGTATGGTAAGGGAAAGCGCACTGGTGTATATGGGTCCTACATGCTTGCTATTTGGGATCCCGAGAATGAAGAGTATCAGGCCATCACGAAGATTGGAACAGGATTTTCAGAGGAATTATTGAAAGATTTATCTTCAAGTATGGGACGAAACGTCATGCAGGCGCCCAAAGGATACTTCAATTACCCCGAAACACTAGTTCCTGATGTTTGGTTTGAGCCCAATGCTGTCTGGGAAGTCAAGGCAGCGGATTTATCAATTTCCCCAATTTACAAGGCTGGAATTGGTCTGGTTGACGAAGGAAAGGGTATATCCATTCGTTTCCCTCGTCTCGTTCGTGTTAGAGAGGATAAGGGTCCAGAAGATTCCACTTCCCCAGACCAGGTGGCAGACATGTACCGGCAACAAGCTGTGTTGCAAGGCAAGTCAGCCCCTGGAGACGAGTAAAGAGTTCTCTTTGTCGTGTGAGGATCAGATATTTCTGCATCCCCTTGTAATATTTCCCTTAAATTGACTCCAAGATCGGTACCATATCTCCTAGCATGCAGTTCTAAGATTAGCGATTAATCGCTGTAAGATTTCAGATCATGAGATTATGACGTGACCATGCTCGGACAATTGAAGCAGTAGTGCTATTCCCACTGACCATTCGAAATTCAGCAAATTATTTTTCTATTTTTTCAGAAGTGGGTTCTACCACACTCTTCATTTCAAGATTTAATAGAGTCAGGGAGAGCAAATATAATGGCAGGGACTATGTTTCGACAAACCTGCTGCTCGAAACATGCCGCAAGCAACATGTCCCTTACGCCTGGAGCACCATTTCCTGCATCTCGCTCAATTTCAGGTGAAAGAAGAAGAAATTTAGTTTTTGATCCATTGCGAAGGAAGCGGATCCAGATGAAATCTACTGAAGCAAGTGCTTCGGATAGCAGCAGCCCTCAAGGAGATGAGACCACGTGCGTGCTCTGTCGACCTGCGATTTTTTGCTTCCCGAGACTTGTCGTATTTATGAAGTCGTAATCTGTAGAATCTTAATAGTACAATTCATGATATTGTTTGATCGCAGGACCGATATGAGTGCTCTGCCAGACAACTTTTGTATCATAGAAAGCAGGGAATCGGTGAAGAACTTTGCAAACATGCAGCTAGACGAGTTGGAGAACAACATTCAATCCAGGAGGAACAAAATCTTCTTGCTGATGGAGGAAGTGAGGCGGCTCCGTATTCAGCAGCGTCTGCGACAAGATGCTCCTGGTACATTGGCTGCAGAGAGGGAAGAGACTACCCAGGAATCCTATCCATCCTTTATCCCATTCTTCCCGCCCGTAAATGAAAGCACATTGCGGTTGTACACAAACTTTTACTATTTATCGGTAGCCGGAATTATACTGTTTGGCGCATTGATCGCACCTTCCCTCGAAGTTCGGCTGGGACTGGGGGGCACTTCATACCATGATTTTATTGCCAGTGTGCATCTTCCCCAACAACTGGCCGAAGTAGACCCCATTGTTGCGTCATTCTGTGGTGGGGCAGTTGGAGTATTGACATCCCTTTTAATCGTAGAGACGAATAATAGCAAAATGCAAGCAAAGCAAAAGTGTATTTATTGCAAAGGAGCAGGATACCTTCCATGTGGCAACTGTATGGGATCTGGTATTGCCACTGGAGATGACTCAACGAACGCGACTGCGAGCACGTGTTCATTTTGTTCTGGGTCTGGAAAAGTGATGTGCACAGCTTGTCTGTGTACTGGGAAACAGTTGGCGACAGAGCATGATCCTCGTGTGGATCCCTTCACCCTGTCTGATTGATACTTGGATTGATTATATATTTCTAGCGAAATTTTATGCACTTACTAGTTACTTTCTACGACATCATGTCCACAACAAATACATTTTATTGTGTATTAAAAAAAAATCTGCGATTACAGTATGCAGTAGAAAACACGTGACATTCATCACCTCCTGAGAGAGTTGGCTGCCTCGCCTTGCAGCACCCCATCCCGAATCTGTGAAGCCAGATCTGACACAGCTCCAGGAGCAGACGGCACGAAAATCGTGGATGCCCGTCCAGCCGTACCGATTTCTTTGATTGCATCAAAGTATTGGGTCAAAAGCATAAGAGAAAGCACATCTCTGCTCCCGACTTCTGTAACTTCAGACTGGAAGCTCTGCACACTCTCCCTTAGACCGCTCATGATGGCCTGTCGCTGTCTGGCAATACCCTGACCTGCCAAATACTTTGCTTCCGCATCGGCCTCAGCTGCCTTGACCACTCGAATCTTTTCAGCTTCACTCTCCTCGTATGCAGCCAGTCTCAGGCGCTGCGCCGCGTTGATTTCGTTCATAGCAGCCTTGACTTTGGGAGCAGGCTCGATATCAGTAATCAGCGTTTGAATGATTTGGAAACCAAAACCGGACATAGACTTTGTCAATTCAGCTTTGATAGCCAGCGCAATTTCTTCCTTGGCCAAAAAGACTTCATCTAAAGATATTTTTGGCACCTGGGCACGCACTTCGTCAAACACATAGGACAGAATTTGCGCCCTGGAGTCTGTCAATTTGTAAAAGGCATCATACAGGTTATCTCGCACAATCTGAAATTGGACGGATATGTTGATCTCCACAAAAACATTGTCTTTAGTTTTCGTTTCACATCGACAGTCGATTTGTTGAATACGGAGCGACATGCCCCCAGCCACGCTCTCACCCAAACAACACCAGACGCAGTTGAACCCAGGGTAGGCCATACGTTTGAATTTCCCAAACTGCTCAATCACTTGAATGCTGGATTGATCTGCAAAATACGCAACAGAAACTAATATTGATAAGGGTACTGTTACCGTTCGAACACCTCTTCTCCCATTAGCAATATTCAAGCAATACAAAACGTAGACGCGTGTCCAAAGCGAAAGACCACACTCCACGTACCCACACAAGTACAGCACACATTCCCCATGATTATCCACTCTTTTACGACAGTATATGCAATCAGATACTAAAACGTTGATCTTTGAGGATGCCAGTCCACAACGCGTAGGGTCGGAAATAGCGATATGTGGTTTCTAGACACCAGGTGTAATGAACAGGATGTGTTGCGATCTTGTCCTCGTAATAATAGTCTCCTTGGTGTTTAAAAAAAAAAATTTATTCGCTGTCCCAAAGGAATTCCTTTGGGTTTTATCGCTGGTTGGGATACCGTCGGTCAGCAGGCACGGGCTATAGCCCGAGTCCAAGGAAAGAATTCTTGGAATTCCAGGCCTCGATCACAGGACTTTGGGGATGTGATCAATCTGAGAACGCAAAGAGCGGAAATAGAGGACAATCGATATTGTTTATATTTCAATTGATATCATATAAAGGGATGGTTATTTGTTCTATAGATGCCTGGAATAGAGTCGAGAGAAATTGGGCATGTGGGACTTGTCATGCACGGTCAACCTCTGTTCAGAGATCCAGTTGGTTGAATAGGGATCATTTTATTGTATAAAGGATACATTTTAGTTTTGAATATATTACCAAAGAAAGTTTCGAGCTGTTTGACTTTGGGGGAGGAAGAGCGAACGAGTAGTCGGCATGAGTTATAGCGGTGGCGACCTTTTACTTCTTCAGGTGCGAACAAAACGCTAAAATGGTGATGTATCGTAGATATCTATGGCATTAAATTTGAGGTCAGAGAGATAGTGGTCGGGATGCAATCTCCTGTTCGAGGTTGCTTTGCACGTCTTGACTGCAATTTGAGTAAACTATTTTGGAGGATTTCTGTCCAAGTTACAATGTGTAACATACAAATGGTATTGTTGCAGCAACAAATTAAACGGGACCCTCAAGGATATAAAGATGAATTTCAAATGCAATGGAGGCACTACCTGGCCAATAGGTCTCTGTTTCTGATGTCTCCGGGGCAATGCTCGCTGGAATTTCAGTCGCTTACCATGTTTTTGGCCCATGTGAGCGAAAACTTTCCTGAAGAGGTAGGGAACTCGTTTGTAACAGGTATAATAGAGATGTTAGATAAACATGGGCCCCTGCTGGAGCATGGGACGCGCATGACGCTGGTAAAGTCTCTGATTTTGATGAGGAATAAGTCTCAGGTTCCTGCCACAGTGCTGCTTCCTGTACTCTTTCGTCTGTTTCCGCTCAAAGATAAGACGCTACGGCAGTTGATGTCTCGTCACATTGCCGCTGATATTAGAGGAGCAAATAAAAAGAGTAAAAATGAACAATTCAATAGGAAAATTCAGAACATTCTTCTGCCGATTGTTGAGGAAGATGATGAAATCTGTGCCAAGAGGGCGCTTGTGGTGTTGACAGACATGTGGAGGAGGCAAGTATGGAGAGATGCCAAGACGGCGAATGCAATCGCGGCTGCCGCATTTCACCCGAGCTATAGGGTCATGTTGGCATCTTTGAAATTCTTTCTAGGTCAAGATGTCCAAGACGAAGGCCCTGTGGATAGTGACGATGACGATGACGATGATGGACAGTCCAATGGGGCCAGAGCTGCTCCCCAGCCCAGTAAAGAAGATGTGTACAAGGCTTTCCACAAAGGCACCCAAAGTAGCAAGAAGAAGAAACAAAAGAAATTGAGGCGCGCAATGGCATCCGTGAAGAAAACCATGCGACGAGAAGAAGGGCACCAAAAAGAAACTTTTGCAGCTATTCAGCTTCTCCATGATCCTCAAGGATTTGCAGAAAAGCTATTCGCGAGAATGCGCAACGGTAACGAAAAGGCGGAGACGCGAATGTTGATGATGTCTGTTATATCGAGAGTGATTGGAGTTCATGAAATTCTTCTCCTAAACTTTTACCCATACTTGCAAAAATACATCAATCCATCCCGGCCAGAAATCACTACTGTTTTGGCAGCTTTAATTCAGTCTTGCCACGAGCAGGTGCCGCCGGATGTGATGGCGCCAGTACTTCGGCAGTTGGTGGATCGATTTGTTCACGATAAAGCACGACCAGAGATCATCACGGTTGGTATCAAGACTGTGAGAGAATTGTGTCTCAGGGCACCACTGGTCATGACACCTGAGCTTTTGCAGGAACTGGTAGAGTACAAGAAATTTAGGGATAAAGAGGTGTCCACGACAGCAAGAGGTCTACTTGGTTTATTTAGAGAAATTGCACCAAGCATGCTGAGAAAGAAGGATAGGGGAAGAAATGCAGACATGTCTGCATTGCCTACTGAATATGGCGCTACGACAATTGCGGATCGAGTTCAGGGTGCCGAACTCTTGGAGCAGGCAGTCCGTGCCGGGAAAATTGATCCTGAGACGGGAGAAATAGCCATGTCATCCTCTGATGATGAAGATGAAGAAGAGGAGGCTGATGATAGCTCTGATGAATCAGAAGAAGAAGCAGTATCAGCAGACCAAGTATCTGACGAGTCTTTTGATGAAGGAGATGTGAATGAAGAAGAACCAGAGGCGTCTGTTGAGAGCGAGCCTTCATCTGAGCACAGCGATCAACTCAATGACAGTGCATCACAGCATTCTGAAGATGAGTCCCCTGAACGTATAGATAGTTTGCAAATTGAAAAAGATGGCAAGGAAGACGAGGTGCCTGATGATCCTTCCCAAGAGACAAGGCCGTCGAAAAGCCCACAAGCAGATAGCATAAAGAGCCTGAAGAGAAAATTGCAGGCCGAGAAGAAGAAAAACGATGACACTCAGGAGGATACAGATGCAACTATTCCGCTTGAATGGGGACGCATTTTGACCCAAGAAGACTTTAGAAACATAAAGGCATTGCGCCACAAGCAGATTGTAGATGAGGCCATGAAGAAACATGGGCTTAAATCTGCCCGACGAAGGGAAGCTGCCCGTGAAGCAGCAGAGATTGAGGCAGACACATATATTGAGCTTCAAGACAAGCGTGCAAAACTTCATGAACAGGCTGTCAATCCCTCCGATCTACTGGGAAAACGCAGAGGAAAGCAGACCAAGGAGGAGCGACTTGCAACTGTCATGGAGGGAAGAGAAGGCAGAGAATTTGGAGCCAAATCAAGAGTCAAAAAGGCCAAAACTGGAGGTTTGAGCAATAAAGAAAAACTAAAGAGAAAGAAACTACCCATGAGAGCGGTCAGTGGCCAGGTCCGCAAAAGACTTGTGAAAAACAAGATGAAAAGTGCAAAGAATTTCAAAGGTCACGTTAGAAAGTAGTCAACGTAGCCCGGCTTGATGAGACCATATGGTATTTGATGCTCCGATTATTATGAATATTTTATGAAAAATAATTGAATTATTTGATATGAGTCTGTAAAGTCATCATGTTTAGCCTGGGCATTCGAGGAAAAGCAACTTCAGTTACCACGGCAAGGAAAGACTCGCTGCAGTTAAGAGAAATGTACGACGCAGAAGGCGATGAACTGCACGAATCAGGACATGTAAATAGAACTAAAAGTAATATAAAACCAACTAATGTATTTTGGGTCTTTACGGGGACCATGTTTTTTGTCCTCGGTCTAATCCACGCAAGTCTCAGCTTCCAGTGGAGTTATTGGATAGGGATAGCCACCGGATTATGGTTGGCCAAGACAGGAACCTCATTTATTGGACTTGGAATGGCAGATCAATCAGTGTCATCGTGGTTTGTCGTCATGCCGTCGGACTCGTGGTTTGTTAGGATGTTCAAGCAGCTTTTGACCAAGCTGATTTCCTCGGGAAGTTCTGGGTTGAAGACCGTATTCTACACCTTTAGATGGCCTCTTTTTGTCATGGGAATATATGTGGGTATATGTGTAGCGATCCACATTGCGAGTCCGGACCTTACGGTGTCGAATTTCCCTGCAAAGGGGTGTCCAAAATCCAAACGGCTTGGCTGCAGTGCAGTGGAGGAAGTTTTCAATATGCCGGCCGCCACTGCTCGCTCTAAGGTGACAGAGTGGATACAAGACCAGTCATTCAGTACTATGTTAATATCAGACGAAGATAGAGGATTTATACATGCCCGGATGCTTTCGACCTTCTTTGGATTTGCAGATGATTTATTCTTACAGATTCTGCCGGAGAATGATTCTGCCTGTCATGTCAAATTGCAAGGGCAATTAAGGATTGGGAAAAGCGATCTGGGAGTCAATAAAAGAAGGAATAAGCGAATTATTAGGTTTTTGCATTCTCAAGAGACTGGTGGTAGAGTGTTGCATGGACAGGCACATTGACCTGGCCTGTTTTATTTATTGCTAATCCTAGATTTGGATCTATTTGATATCGATGTTTGCCAATATTTATGTAATCAATGTAGTACAGTCTGATTCTAGAATTTGTCTATACACATCTCCATTTATGAATCAGCGAATTCGAATAAATTTATATACAGATTTTGAATTTTACGTGGATTTTCGAAACAAAAATAAAAGTGACGCCTGCTGGACTGCCTTTTCCTTTTGGAGTCTGTTTCGCTGCTGTAGCACCTGTTGTTCCTTCAAGATGGAATCATCCGTTTGAACGAGAGGCAGCAGCTCGAAATAATACGTTTACCACCATATGTCACAGGCTCATACAACTCGTTGTTCAAGAAGTGGCTCCGTCGCAGGGCCCAGCACATGCTGGGTGTTTTGAATCGATCGATCGATCATCATCTCTTTAAAGAGCTAAATTTAGCACCACACGACTGCGTTTCAGCCAAAAAAACGTTGATGTATCTTCTGATTTATTTCTGATATCACTTCGTCAACAACAAACAAAAGAAGAAAATTACAGCGAGTGAACTGGTTAGTAGGGTATTGCAGTACAATTTCGGAATTGAACAGAATTCGGAATTGAACAGAATTCGGAATTGAACAGAATTCTGCAAGTGCCCCAAGCCTGCATCACATTGGTTTTGGAGCCTACTGGTGTCCATTTTGGGTGTTTGAACTCTAGAATTTCTTCTAAACTTGTATTACAAGTCATTAAATAAAGATATACAAAGTGCTAAAAAGGGGAGAAAAAAATTCAAGCTCACTGCGAGATTCGAACTCGCGTTATGGGATTCAGAGTCCCAGGTGATAACCACTACACTAAGCGAGCGTTTTTCTGCCGACGGGGTATTTCTAGAAACCTATGTAGATGAAAGCAAAATTTAAGCCGCCGCGAAAAAAGATCATTTTGGCAGGCTCCAACACGTATTGATCACTAAAATATCGATATTACTTAATAATAACTTAATGCGTTAATTATTCTGGCCGCAAAGATTGCCGCACTCTTGGCTAATATCTGTAGTGCATTTTTTTCCGGCTCTAATCTGATCTGTACCCAAATCCCTGCGCGTTTCTTACATTGAAAAGGAATCTGTGCGTGTTTCAAGTCGTGTTTTTTTATCATTAGAGAAGTTGATAGGCTAGTGATACTAACAATCAGCCCTGGCGTTTATCTCTGTCCATTGCTATTTTCCTGAGAGTTGCCCGTCTACCAGCTTGTGTGCGTTGAATAATATCTGTGCGTGCTCGGGCTTGTCGTTCCCAGCAAAAGGCCCACCGATGGAGTCCCTTTGCCTTTGTCACTGTTGGCAGGCTCGGTTGGCACCATGCATAATGGCCATTTATATCGTACGATCACGCGCGCTCATGATTCAAAGTGGCCACGTCACGAATTTGCTGGCTGACGTCAGACACCGGAAAGATGCATACCGCTGTCGACAGTCGGGTTTCAACGCAACAATATATTTTTATTTAGAATAAAAAACCATTGCATTCTATAGATTTTACTCTGTTGCAAGTGATTCCTGCTAAGACTCGGTCGAGTGCACGGTACGTGGGGAATTCACTGGTTCCTGTCTGTATGATGGCCTCATTTGCCCAATGTCATGAACGCTCGGATCCTGGCTGAGCGACCTGCTGACGGATGTTACTGATATATTATGCATAGTAAAGTGTTGAAAGACGTGTACTTTACTTCGCTTTGTATGCATGTCGAGAGACACACGCCATCAAATGTGTCGTGTTGAAATCATGGCAATATGCATTAACAATATTATATTGTGCTAAGGGTTTCTTGTCTTCTTTCTTTCGTGCAGCTGAGTATCATTGTATCTTGAGGTTAATATTTACTTACGCTCTGTTCTTGTTTGGATTGTTGTTTTCACGCAAGAATAAAAAGTACCCGTCATTGGTTCTGCTGCCCTGCAAAATGAGGCCAGTCTACGGTGGACTAATGACCCTGCTGTTGGCGGCTACTGTATTGAATGTGCCAACGCTTTTAGCCGTGGATATTTCTGACTTTATAAGGAGTTCAAAAATTGATCGCGATTGTTTTGGCAGTATGCCATGTGTCGTGGTCTTCTGCAAGGTGGGAGCCCTGAACTTTCGGTGGAGTTGCCAGACAAACATAGAGTACACTGGAGAGTTTCGCGAAAACTGCGATTATTACAATATTACGGAAAGCGAGTACAATAAAAAGGAACCTAAAGATCAGTTGGACTTTTTGAGGCAACGCGACATGACTGGTTGTTATCGCAAATATGCTCCAAGCGACATAAAAAAGTACAGAATCGTGGGCTACTATCAGGATGCCTTTTGCCCGACACATTTTCCAATTAGCTCCAAAAAGTACAAGGACTATTTCTGGAGCGAATGCCAAAACACGACTTCGAATAGATGAGGAAAATTCGAGAAGGATCTCTTTTTGGATAATATTTGATAGATTGAAGTAGGGGTATCCAATCCACAGATGCTTCTCTCATTTGCTGAACCACTTATCTGTGCTTAAAATATGCCGAAATGGTTTTAATTGTATATTGTGTCAATGATTTATCTCAAGACTGAAAGTATTACAAAAATAGTATTGTCAACTGAAAGAATGAGTACCAGAAGTTGGCAGGTCGATTTTCCATGGCATGCATGGAAATTGTTGCAGCAATTTCTCGATGATTCGCTCTCACTAGTCACCGGATCATCCGATTTATACAATGGCCCATCAGGTCGGGGAGGGGGGGCTCTTTCTATTAAAATATATCTCTAGGGTACATTGTTTCACCAATGCAATGATACCGGTAAAGGGCAATGGATGCAATCAAACACAATGTTGACAGTCCTCTCACTAACCGAACCGAGTTCACTTCACACAGCACGGGAGCTGCTGCCGTTCTGAAATCGGGCAGAAAGAGATTGTTGCGATTCATGAGTCAACTGTGAAATCTTTAATCAGTTGAACGCATTTATGATGCCCCTGTTCCAAAGCAATATCAAGAGGTGTATACCCCCCAGAGTCACGTATCCCAGCCAAAGTTTGGGCTGTTCCAGTTGATACAGCTTGAAGAATGTGCATAATGGCAGCTGCGTTACCAACAGCACAAGCCCTGTGCAAGGCAGTTGATCTTGTGCAATCTTGAGCTGAAACAAAACTAACAAAGGTCGCTGGATCTGCTGACGAACTGGCCGCCTCGAGCAGTATTTGGACTATTCCACCTGGGTTCTGTGACTTCACATCTTTGCTACTAGCATAAAATAGACAAGTCCTACCTTGTGGATTCTTTCGGAATAGATCACAATTTGCATATTCTATCAAATATCGCACGAGTTCCTGATCGCAGCAACTACACGCGGACATTAAAGGAGTCCAACCTGACTCGTCCGGTTGGTCAGCGACGGATGGATTACTTGAGAGCAAGAGTCTCGACAAATTCATACTTCCCGACGCTATCGAAATATGAAATAAAGATCTCTGGTCTTCATCTTTCTGATGGGTAAAAGTACTAAGTTCGTCCTCAGGTAGTTGCTCAAACCACTCAAGTCTCCCTTCTACGGCTGCCTGACGAGCCTCTTTGTTCAAAACCAAAGAGGACTGTTCCCCCATCCCACATAAATATCCATGTATTATTTATCGTGTAGTTTGTCTATTTTAGATTTTGGATGACCTTTCTTATTTCCCGATGAATGCGACAAATTTTGACAAATTTGAAAATGAGAAAAATTTCATTCATAAGTTTACCTTCTAGAAAGCATATATTGTTACAGTCGCGCCATAATAATTACATAATTGCAAGTCATTCTATCTTATCTTCAGAGACATCTTTATAAAGTCCTACTAATGCAGATTTAATCCAAAAGGCAGATGTCAACCTTGTCATTCTACACACATCTTTCTACCTCAAGTTCGTGACTGATGCTCTCTCTTGGGGCCTTGGTAAAGTATTTGCAATCGACTGCTTTAACGTGGATTGTTTTTCATTTATCGTAGAATATTCCTTGGAGGAAATTGATTGTTGCACGAATTCACCCTTGTTATTATTGTTTCCTTGCTGCTGTTGAGCCAGAGTGGAATGGATCATGGCAAACTTTTGTTGAAGTCTCTCAACTTGATGAAGCTCATTCTCCAAGCTCTTCAGCCTTTGCTCCAAAGCAGCACGCACTGCTGCGACATCAAACACTTCATCTAAATCTTCCTCGTACGCCGACTCGAGCTCTTCCCTAAGGCGAGTTGGGAAAACATCAATCAGAGGCATCAAGAAAAAGCAATTGAATTTCAACTCCACACTTTGAACAAAGTGATCACGAATGCCCTCAAAGATTTGACAAACTAGAGCGGCAACAATTTCTTCACTCATTGGACCCAGAGTCCTGTTCCACAGAGTGTTTTCCAACATTTCAACCAAGCTTGTTTCCTCGTTGGCGGTATCGCCTTTATTTTTTGTTGGAGTGTGATCAGAAGTCACCTTGGCCAACATAGTTTTGAGGGCAGTTCTACTCTTGGTGTGCAGGGACCAAGAGACATAACGAGTAGTTGATTGAAGGTCCTCGGTGCATTTTGAGCGCGCAGAACGTTCAATTTCCTCAATGTAAGCATGGAATGCAGCTCCAACTCGCTTCAAAAACAGGTCATGTCCATTCAGGAAGGCACCATCTTTTTGTAGAAGATGCATTGCGATAGGAAGCATCCTTCTTAAAACATGTGCCAGCCGATATCCGAGCTGATGCAGGAACGGTTCAAACATGTCTCTTGCCTTTGCCACTGCAATGACACATGCAGTGCGTGTGTAGTTCACTCCATCATGGAAATCATCAATACCACAAGCATTCACGATTTCTTCCCTGGAAATATCAGGGCAGGTAATACTCCCGATTCCGGCATGGAATTCTGCCATTGCCCTGTGGTACTGTGCACCACCAAACAATCTCATGTGAGCATTTGGCAGATGGGCCGCCTCCACCTGGACTGGGGACCCATCTGGTCCAATGAATGCTCCTCCTCTAATATGCTCGTCTGTGAGTGTCTCTCCAAATCTTTCAGGCGGTGCGGCAACAGTTCCTCTCAATAACAAACCCAGCTTGGAGATGAATGACTCCCTAAATACTCTGCCCCTCTCCTTCAGTTTTTCTGGCTCCAAGTCATTTAGTTCACCCTGGGTATCCTCAAGTTTCTGACTAGCGTTTCTATACTCCCTTTCAAGAACAGGCACAATAGTTGGAACATTCTCAAGATATCTTCTTTGGAGAAGATGTTCGAGGAAGCGCCTCAGCTGACCAACTCCAATGCGAGCCCTTTCGGCCTTCTCCAGTCGTCTTCCCAAACGAGCCTCCAGCTCGGCAACATCAAGAGCTTCCCGCTCAGCTACTGCGGATCGAAAGTGTTCATTAGACCTGAAAATTGCGTCCCGAGAATTTCCAACTCGACCTGAGGGTACCGACGAGAAGAATGGTGACCCACCGAGCATTGTTGGCTCAAGCAGTCGGGTTGGTGGCCTCAAAAACATTTCTACATCATGGGGCCGGGCAAACTGAGGAATCCTCGTGTCCAATTTTGTAGACACAACCACAGTTCGTGTTAAATTTGGATCTACCATCATCACCAGTCGTCGAGTTGTTGCATTCGACCAGTCGTTGGAATCCTCCAAACACAGGATTATGTACTCCTTCTGTTCCATCTTGGCTCGCACCATGGCTTCAACTTGCCGTGCACTGTTCTGGATGCCTGTATTCCGTTTACCTGGAGCTGCGGATATCAAACCAGGAGTATCAATGATTGTCAAATTTGGACAGTATTTGTACTCGATCCGGACAACAATTTCCTTTGACCAAAACTGCCCTTCATGGTCCAGGCGTGCATTTTCGCTCTCAATGTAGTCTTGCAGCTCCTCCAAGGACACGTCTTGCTCCCCAAACTCCTCAGTCAGTAGATAACACTGTGGCTGCACGCATGCCGAGTTATACTTCATATGCAGCGTGATGGGCCTCCTCGTTTTTGTTCCCCCGCCAACATGATTGAACTGAAAGCCCATCAGAGCTTCCACCAGAGCTGCACCAAATATACGCTCAGCGATGAGTCATGGCGTCGCATCATCACACTATATGCTCGAGAAACTCGAATCAACTTTGAAATAAGAATCGCCCTACAAACCATCCCAAGGCTGCGGAAGCCTCTGCTGGCCTTTAGCAACCGTCGACTCGCTCAGAAAATTAACAACAACGCACCTGATTTCCCGTCGGTTTGATGCCCCACGACCAGTATAGCAGGCGCATCAAACGGTTTTTCGAAATCTTGAGCTAGAGAATGAAGATCGTTGTACGCTTCATACAGACGCTCGTTCCCGCTTCGAAATGCTCGGTCCAAGCGACCCGGGGATGCCTCGATCGGGGGCATACCATCTGACAGTCTCGATCCACTCTGTCGCACGGCTGGAGTGCGCCGTGTCTCTTCATTCATAGAATTTTCATTTGCAGAGTCATTACCTGGGACACTCATCACAGAATGCCGTAAACTGCTCTGCTGCGACGCGTGGACGGAGGCATTGTTACCACCGTATCGCTGTTGGCCATTGCTGCCAGCATGCATCGCAAGCCATCGCTCAGCCATCTCTAACTCTTTGAAAGTTCTCAAAGGTTTCTTTTGTCTGAAAGAATTCACACCGCGATGTGTTAAAGATACCCAAACCCCCAGTGCATCGTCGTGGTCGAATTTAAATTCCCGCTCTCACAGATTTTCAGAGATTGTATGTCACAATCGAATGCTCCCATCAACAGAGTCACTGGATGGGAGAAATCGCCCCTCGTCACCACAGGGGGAACCAGTGGATACCAACCAGTGGGTTTGCCGACAATCAGGCATGAAAAGAAGAGTAGGCATTTAATGCCGTTCTACTCGCTTCATAGACTGAATAACGCGTGACTTTTGGTTCCCTTCAAACACCATCCGGTAGCAAGAGTCATGATGCCAAGCAGATTGTTGTGTTGTTCAAACAAGGGTTTGCAGATAATTTTATTTGTTTCTGCCATCGCTGCATGCATGGATTTGATGTGGCATTGATTGACAGAAACATGCAAATGCGTTACAGTGCAGAAGAGAATCAAATTGATCTACCGAGACGCTTCAAAAAGGTGTGAAGATTCTTATCAATCTCTTCTTCTCGAGCATGTGGTACTTTCATCCGGGCAATCGGGTCAGAGCGATCAGCTACCCCTGACATCGGTGCCATCCTGTCTTGCTGCTCAAACACCCTCATGGCCAACAAGGCTGTCATAAAATCACCCTCCTCAGGGTAGCTCTCCACTGAAGTACATGGATATGGGGCATGGGGCATGGGGATCAGGCCAGATGTTGAAAGAAGGAACCAAATGCCCAGGCATAAGTGGTACAACTCGCTGGCGGGACTCGCTGACACGCAACAAATCCAGAAACTCTCTGTACGAATCCAACCCCATGAGCGAACTCGAAAGCTTTTCCCAAAGTACACCCTTTTCCCTCTCCATTCTCAACAGCATACCTCCTCTCGCTGTAAGGTTAATATACAAATTTGAGTTCAAGTTGACTCCTAGTAAAGTGTGTACAACAACAGGAGACTCAGCAAATCAAACAATCAATCAATGCTTACGTACGTGTTGTTGGGGCAGCAGATACTGGAGACTGGACTTGGAAGTATTTCTGACAAGTGACTATGATTTTGAATTTTTTAGAATTTATGTATTATAATCCCATTAGAATTAAATTGATCTGCCTACTAGTGTATAAAATAGTGACTAGTATGTTTTAAAGTGCCAGTGAGGAATGTGGGTCGACCAAACTTGCATGGCCTCGAGCCATGGCGTGGCGCACATTGATGCACCTTCCATGGAAGCCTCCATCAGATGACCCACTTGACCGGTCAGCAAGGATTATATGAAGAATGTCGATTCCCGGGACGAGGAACGGTGGCGATTAAGCCAGCCGGGCAAGGCTTAGAATAAAAGCAAGTAGTGATGTGAATATACACATAGTAAAATACAGCGATAAAGATGATATGGAAGGGTGAAAGCATGTGTCGCAGAATTCAAAGTGGGTTTTTGCAAACTGCGAATGCATGCTGCCTCAAATGTTGCAAAAGGTAGTCGACACGAAGTGCAAAACGAGTAGTGTAGGATAAAAGATCATTAATCTATAACATTGTATAGAACGTTTGATTCCAAGCATCCTGTTGGTGCATTGCCATCCGTCGCGAAAGATAAACCGATACAGTTTGGGAAAGGGCAGGTGAACGAACCAGAGTTTTGTTGGGCAAAGTGGGGGGGGGGGGGTACCCTATAAGTACTACTGGTATCACACAATGAGACAATCAAACTCAGATAAAATTTAAAATCGAAATATAGGAGCATCAAATGGGCGCCTCGGGGAAAGGTAAGGGTAGACGAACGCACGTCCTTCGTCAGGCACTGCAAGAATATGCCAGTCCTCCAGGGCCAGGCGAATGCATTTGTAAGGCCCATGGGAGCAGAGGGAGTAATCATATTGATGTCGAGTTGCCAAATGGAGAACGTACTCTGATGCTGCTTCCAGCAAAATTCCACAGGAAGATTTGGATTCGGAAAGGGAGCTATGTTATAGCGGAGTTGCTGGCCGATCATGAGAATGTCGGTGAGTCTGTTTGTGGGCGGATTGCACGAGTGCTGATGCAGGATGATGTGAAATATCTAAGGTCGATGGAAGGGGTGTGGCCGGAGCGGTTTGCGGAATCGCCAGGTGTAGAGGACGTTGAAAAGGATATGGACAGTTTGGGCCTGGAGGAGCACACTGTGTCGCAAGAGGTCAAGGGGCTGTTGTCTCCAACAACGGAAGATGGCTTGGGAACAGATGATGCTGGTGGTGATGATGGCAATAGCAGCGAGGAAGATGGGCTGCCGCCTATAGAGCGAATTCAGAATAGAAGGAACAAAAACATCCATTATGCTGTATCTGATTCCGACTCTGAGTAGCAATATTGCCGAAAATTATGATGCGAGTTGCCCCCGCGGGCAATGTCACCCGGCCCGGGTAATATTCTCTATAGAGAATGCAGGTATCAACGTGTTCAACCTGCTCTTGTGGAAGGTAGCTCACGGTAGCGAATTCGTTTCTTCGAAGAACCCCCTATCCCTTTCCAGAGGAAAAAAGCATACTGGAGAAATAAGACAAATGTGGCTCGTCCTAAGTCTCCTACGGGGTAGGAGCAGGCGGCCTACTCAGAGGACAAAGTACTTTGTTACAGTTGTTGCATTATAATTTTCGGCAATGTGGTATTACTTTTCAGGAATTAGAATTAAAGAACAGAGTGTAGATAGATATATTGTTCGATACACGGGTGCAATGCAATTTTCTATTTGTATTACATCCAATTTTCTATTTGTATTCATTGATGAATAACAAATCAATCGTGAAGGCTGTCAAAATTGGGATTTGGATTCGGCAGGATTTGAAAAGAGTTGGCAGACCTGAAATAACTCGCACTAAGATCCTTCCATTTTTTCTCTGCACATTGGGCTAGAAACGTATAGAGTACTCCATCCTGAGATCCGACGACTGCGACATTGTGGCGCTTCCATTTACCGACTCTTTCTATTATGAATTCAAAAGTGTACACAACATCACCCCTAGAAGTCACCCTGGATGTTGCATCCAAGAGTGTGGCCACCTTGTCGCCTCCGGGCGGAGCAATCGTTGTGTCCAGGACAGTCTTTGCAGCTTGATTGGGGGGTCCCAGTCCTTGTACTGTGAATCCTTCGGCTATTGGTGCTACTATAACGCTCATATTGTCCTCACCTGTGCTGCCAGGTGGGCCAAACGCTGCAGATGGGTCATACTTCGCCTTCTTTGGTCGCTGTTGATTCCTAATTGGCGGCAAGTCGAGTGACCTTTCCCTTTCCATTCGTTCGGCATACCGTCTATAGATTCGTTGGTCAGCGAGCCACTGTGCGGGATACATAAATTCGTACCCGTTTTGCAGGTCAACACAGCGTTTAAAGCCGTTCACCGGAACCAGCGCATCCAGCCGCAGATTGCCGGCAGTCTTGCCTCCATCTAACCCTAAAATAAAGCTTGATATTCCAAATAAATTTCCACCAAGTGCGATGGCAGCAGCAGAGGAAAATCCTACCAAGGCTCTCCTAGTGTTTGGTTGGTACCCGCCCCACTGCACGAGCTCCACCGGTCCAGGTTCGTTCACTGCCGTCGGAGTTGGAGTATCTGCATAAGCATTAAATGAAACATCCACGATAATATACCATTTAAATGTATCATGGCCAGCATCTGCTTTATGACAACAGATTAACGATGTAGACTTGATGGGTGGTTGAGGTTGGAAAGGAGGAACACTTTTTGTCCACACTATTTTATCAACTCACCGATATCACCAGATTTCTCATCTGAAGAACTGGGAGTGCTACAACATATTTGTCTTATGGACCTCGATTTACACCCAAATCCAAGAAATCTCGGCCTTTTGTTTGTATTTTGTAGCCCAGAGTGAGGTGCCGCAGGCAGTGAATGGCAGCAGCGAAGACTGCCCATGGCTATGTTGAGTGCAATTTACAAACAACCAAAGGTAATAAATATGATCTTTAGAATAAAAGTGACTGGGGTACATTTCGAATAAGATGTGGCCCAATGTCGCTGAGCGAACTGCAACCGAGCAAGGCCATTGATCGTTCAATGTCTTGCTGCAACATTTCTATGGCTTGTTCCACACCCTGGGACCCTCCAAGGGCCAGAGACCATAGAAAAGGTCTGCCAATAAGGCAAGCATCTGCACCCAGTGCTATGCATTTGATCACATCAGTCCCCCTTCGAATGCCACCATCAATAAGCACAGGGATGCGATTCTGCACGGCATCCGCTATTGCCGGCAGGCAATACAGCGGTGGTGCTGAAAAGTCCAGCTGTCTGCCACCATGGTTTGAGACAATTATTGCATCCACGCCATATGTGACAGCCAGTGATGCATCTTCTGCCGACAAGATGCCCTTCAACAGAATTGGCAGCTTTGTGATTGATCGAAGCCAGGGCACAACCTCCCAGGTTAACGAATCATCTACAAGTGATGAAAATTGCTGCGCAAACTCGTTGTTGTGGTGCAAGGTGTGCTCTTTCGTTCCAATTTGAGTCAATGGATCTTTTCCTAAATAATGAGATACAATTTCCAGGGACAAGTGATCTGGCAATGAAAAGCAACATTTCTCATTGATCTCTCTCTTACCCAGCCTTGGTGCATCGACCGTGAGAACAATTCCCTTAAAATTTTGTACCTCGGCATCCCTAACCATGGCTTCCGTCACTGATCGATCAGACAGACAGTACAATTGGAAGAAAAGGGATTCGTTCCCTGTATTCGACACGTCCTCCATTTTACTCGTTGACATGGTCGATAAGCAAATTGGGATCCGCATGTGCTTTGCAGCTTGGGCCATAGCGATTTCTCCCTCTGTTGCAATTAATTTTTGCATCGCCATGGGCGCAATCATAATGGGGCAAGATGAAGCACAACCTAGTATATCGGTTTCAGTGGATACACTCGAAACGTCCACTAAACATCGAGGGATAAAGTAGTACAATGAGAAGGATTTTTTGTTAGCAGCAAGGGACCACTCGCTTTCGCTACCGCTTGAAAGATAACCATACGCACTTGCATCGACGACATGCTTGGCGTCCTCCTCCAACTCATTTAAATTGCAGTAGATTTTTCCTCCTAATTTCATGTCTATTGGTCCCTCGAGGAACCACAAAAAAAAACACAAGTACAGGCAGTGAAGATTCCTCGGCTCTCAAATACCGCCTTGACGGTCGACTGTCCTGTGCGCCAGCTGATAAAATTGGATTCTTTATCTATTAAAATATCAATATAATTAATACACTGTATGGGTGGATGCCCAGGGACTTGCTTTGCCTGCTACAAAGCGACATCCTCATGTGGGTACCCATTTTTAATCAAGAGGGCTGGTCAACATTTAGCATCTGGATGGCTTCAAAGCAACTCCGTTATGGTGGATCTGGATGTGAAAAATATGCTATAATCAAAGATTTGTGAACATTGCTTACAGCATCAGGATTACCTGCAGAAATTTATCGAAACGAAACGACATGCATCTTTTGCAACGTTCCACAATTGCTTTGGTACAAGTGAGCAGCTGCTCCCGATATGGAAGAAAAAGCAGTGGAACTTCATTTAAATGCCTTGATGTACGAGTAAACTACTCAAAATCGCTCTCCAGTGGTTACACAAATGGTGCGGTATTCTAGACAATTATTTCTTGCCCGGAGGCGCATTGGCTCAGGTTGCCTATTTCATCCATGATGATCTATTCGGTGACAAATTCTCCTTTACGTAGGTTTATTTAATGGAAACACGAATAGCCCACTGCCAACTCGATTTGGATCTTCCAGGTCAGGAGTGGAGGTCAGAGCAGACGCTTCTGGTGACTATATTGGGTCGCTTATCGGTACAGGAATGAAATTTGCAATTGTAGTCGGTCGATTTAATGACTTGGTGACAAAATTATTGCTTCAAGGGGCATTAGACGACTTTGAGAGACACGGAGTAGCGAGAGAAGACGTAGATGTACGTCAATTATTGCTTGTTGCCCTGTTTGTGCTTGTCTTCCTGTGCAACTACCAATTTGTGGGCAACTGTTTTTCTGCATTTCAGGTTGTTTGGGTGCCAGGTAGTTTTGAACTTCCTGTTGTAGCAAAGTCACTTGCTAAGAGTGCAGCGTACGATGGAGTTGTGGCGATTGGAGTCGTGGTGAGAGGTGCCACCTCTCATTATGATGCAGTTGTGGCTGGTGCAACATCTGGAGTCCTTGGGGCCTCCACGGACTCAGGGGTTCCAGTTATCTTTGGTGTGCTAACGTGCGATACCATGGAGCAAGCATTGGATAGGGCAGGAGGAAAGGTTGGAAATAAAGGTGGAGAAGCTGCTGTTACAGCAATCGAGACAGCCAGTGTGCTGAAAAAACTGAGGGCCGAAGGCAAGGCAGCTGGTCCTTGGTGAAGCCTCACTAGGAAGTACTGCTCGCATTCTTTTGATGCTGATCCCTCTTTATCTTGTAAAATAAAGTTATTTTATAGATTGCGTTACTCTGAACTTTTACATTTGGGGCTCTTAATTCGGCATTTTCTGTTCTCACAATTCAAGAAGTCAAGTGTGGGAAAATGGGGTCGTATGCATCTTCAAAGGTATACGGGGAATGGATAGATATCATTTCATTGGGGTTGGGGTATATGAGAAATTTCTCCTCTCTTCTCCAGAGGGGTCCAGGGGTATGCAAACAAAATAGGTTCATTTCATGGTTGGGAAAAGCATGCTGGTTGTCAGTGACTGTAAAATCACTTCATTACCAAGAAATCACTGCAAAAGATTGGCAACGTTTAGTTCTTGCCCTTGGAGAAGTATCCCTCCAAAGTGTAGTTGTGCTTTGGGGTGTACTTGAAGTCCACAGTCTTCTTCTCCCACTGGGAGGTCAAGGAGGTGATCGTCTCCTCGGCCTTGGCCTTAATCTCGTCAATGGAGGCCTGGGCCTTGCTGGTCACTTCCTCGATCTTGGTCTTCAAGTCCTCGGAAGAGAACTCGGTCTCGTACTTCTGCAGGCGCCTTCCCTTGGTGGTCTTCTTGGCGTATCCCCCGAAGGTGTAGTTGTGCTTTGGGGTGTACTTGAAGTCCACAGTCTTCTTCTCCCACTGGGAGGTCAAGGAGGTGATCGTCTCCTCGGCCTTGGCCTTAATCTCGTCAATCGTCTTTTCGGCATCGGCCTTTACCTCCTTAATCTTTGCCAACAGCTCATCCTTTTTAGCAGAGGTGTCAAACTCGATTTTTTTAAGACGTCTTCCGGTCTTTTCCTTGGAGTGGTGCTCCTGAGCCTGAGCAATCAAATCAGCAACAATGGAGTGAGTCTGATTCTTGATTTCCTCAATGGCAGCACGAGCGTCAGTCCTGTATTCTTCAATCATTGCCACAAGTTCTGCATGAGCTTCAGAGATTGGCTCAATAGAGCTCTGCAAACCAAATTCTAGACCGTCAGACAAAAATGTAAACAAGCTAATGGGATCAGTCTTAGGCTCCAGCTCTTGGGAGAACCAACCATGCCTTAGCCGCCGACTCCCGAACATTCCTGCCCGACAAACCTTGGTACGTCGGGCAGCAACCCAGGGTGCAGTTTTAGCCGCACAATGATTATTGCATCAACACGAGTGCCAAATGTGCACTTTTTCATTCATTGTTCACTCACCTTGTGGAGGTTTTTGGCATGGGATGGAGCAACTGCAGTAGACAAAGTAACCTTGACTTTAGTTTCTGTCACATAGTCTACAGTGGCAAGGTTTGCCTATTCACATGTGATGCAGACAGAAATAAACATACCTGCTCCGATCAGGAACACAACCAGGAGAATGGAGACAAATGTCTTCATCTTGACCTTTCGATTTAGAAATGAAGGGAGATCGGTGGAAATATCTTGTTTCATTGATTCAGCCTCCATCAGGCGATGTCTGTCTGACTGAGATTGCCACGTGCATAAAATGCGATTTCTCGGAAATTTTATGGGATGCGCCGATTTTTTTGTTTTTCGTACCGATGCCTATGTCAGCTGGTAAATTCCTATCAAGTCTGCAAAATGAGCAGATGACGAGTTCATAGAGACTAAGATTATTGATTCGACCAAAAGAATACACGCATTAAATCAAAGTCTAATCGCAATGCCTATTTGAACTTTGCATGATCACATGATCAGCGTTGACTGGTCAACGCATATACGTACGTAATTGACAGATGAAGATCTATTATTACAGGCGACACACAAACGTGCCGAGGAGAAACATTACTAAATTATTGGAGTTGTTATCCCTGGACTTGCCATCTCCAATCTATCCAGCATTTGAGCACAATCGAGCTTTGAAACCATGATGTTGATACTCGTCCGTCCTCTCCAGCAAGGGACTGCAAAGGGGCTATTTGCAGCAAGACCTCCTTGTGTCTCATTTGAATCCCTACCAAGTCCCAATTTAGACAGATCATCTTCTCTCATCAAAGCAATACAACAACCTAATCGAATGTTGGGCAGTTCTTGGAGAGTTTTGGGGTCGCTGATATAACAGCCTTGGGGCTTTGAAGGTGGAGGTTTCTTGAGGTCGTCATTGTCCACCGACCTTTTCTCAGCGTTCCGATGATCAGTCAGAGTAATTATATGTTCTTGTGGTACCGGTAGAGCTCTATCCCGCAACAATGATATGAATTCATCAAGGTTCGGATAAAGTATCTGCTTTGTCAGGTATGGCAATATAACTGAAACACCTTCTTGGGCGATTCTATACTCACAACTAGTACCCTTTTCCCCAAAAGACTGTCGCTCAAACATTTTTAGGCCACATGCGACAACTTTGAGGGCTTCTTTGATGTCCATCTGGAGTAATAACTTGGGCCCTGAACTGATGAACAACAGCCTCTTGGGTGCTTTGTCAGCATCAGCATTTCTGGAAATGAGTCCATCTAAAATATTTGAGTCTTCCGAGATACCATAAAATTCCTTAATATTATCAATTACTTGCTTATCAGTGAAAGGAACGATGGGATCAATACCTGTCCATTTCCCCTTGTCTTCTGTCGTGCGATTTCTTCCCCCACCTCCTCGAATCCCCCATGGTGGTAGAACCTTTTCCTTGGAATTTTTTGACTCTGTTTTCTCGTTCCGTACCTCATTGGTGTCGTGATTATCTAATAAGTCAATTTTAATCTTTAGATTCTCTCCCTCAGACTCAATGTATACTTTTGCTCGAGGGGCAGAGCTTGGAACATCTGACTTGTATCGGCTAGGATACACAATCTTCCCCGTCGGCTTTAGTTTCTCGAGCACAGTGACAAAAAATCCACCTGTATTTTGATGATGAGGTAGAAAACGCATGGCAAAATGCAAATTCAGGGCGTCCTCGTCCCCCTTGGGGAACATGGTTTCTTGCAGTCTCTTTGCAGTCATGCCCTCCTCCCAGGTATCATGCCATTTCCCTTGGCCTTTCTCTTTCACCCTCCAAGTCTTCATTCCTGGCTGATACTTGAGATTTTGTACTTCACTGGACACGTCAACAAGTCTCATGGCCCCATTTGTGCGCCGCAGTATCTCAGCAACAACTGCTTCATCTTCAATAGGATTAAAGGTACAAGTAGAATAAACCATTCGGCCTCCCACTCGCAGTATTTCACAAGCGCGAAGGCCAATTCGAATCTGTAAATTATGTAATCCATTACCATTCGCGACGGTCCATTTCCCCCATATATCAGGTTGTTTACGTGCTGTGCCATCTCCACTACAGGGCACGTCACATAAAATGCGATCATACATCACTTTGCTATCATCGGAGTCGGGATTCGAGTCTACAATTGCTGGAAAGTTCTGCGCTTCATGATTTGTTATGATGATTGACGGACTACGCATTCGTTGTGCCTGATGTGTCAACATGCTACATCTCATCACATCTGCATCATTAGCAATTACCACACCGGATGGCTCGCTCCCCTGTCCATGAAGTGCCTCCAGAAGCTGAAATGTTTTCGAACCAGGTGCAGCGCAAAGATCCAAAACTCTATGATGTGGTTTCACATCCAAGAATAGTGGAGGTATCATCGATACAGCTTCTTGTCTGGTGATGGCTCCAACTTCTGTCTCCCTCTTCATAAATTCATGCAGAGCTTCCAGATTCGGATCCTTTCTCAATTGAGTCCTGGAAAACTCAAGCTGCCATGCAAGTCTATTCGGATACCAAGGAAGCGGCTTGGGGGGATTTACTGTCTCACCGTCTAGTGTTTTTACCCCTTCTGAACTGAACTTGGACAGAAAATCACACTCCAGCTTTTTCCTCAAAGCATCGGCAAACCTCCCACTCCCATTGATTCTAAACGTAAGAGGAAGCTGACGTTTCAAGGAGCCCATAAAATCATCCCACTCCCCTTCTGGACAGATGTTTTGCTCCTTGTAGTACTCCTCAAAATCCGGGTTCTCCGTCAATGTTACCTCCCATTCTACCCGCATCCTCTTTTCATCCTGCTGCCCCTTGTCACCCCTGGTAGATCGTCTTTTCTACACAATTCATCCAAAACTTCCAGTTACAGACATAAACCAAACCAACAAATCAGTACATTATGATTAAGTATAGCACCCTCGATACATGCATAGATCATTATCGATAGATCATTCAATATCAACAGAGCATGTCAGCCCCTCCACACTGACTCCCAAGCCTTTCTTCTCACCTTGCCACCTTTGTACTTCCTTCCCATTCTGCTAAGATTTTAGGCTCTAGGAAATGTATATATTGTTGTGATTTATATTAAATATTGCAACTCTACCCTCGAAATTAGATCAAAAGATCAGCAATACGAGACTACAGCGTTGTCAAAACTGCAATGGCATGTCATGCAACGCCTCCCGGGAAACAAAAACGATCGGTTACTTTCCTGCATCAAAACCGAAATCGAATAAAATTTTATCTTATGAAACATCTACATTGTTCATAGGGGGTGGCTGTTAAATACGCCGCTCTGATGCCACCCATTTTGGCCGGTATGGAAATTGACGAGAATTTGCACATCTTGTGTTCACACGCGTGTGGCTGCAGCGACGATGTTGTTCCATTACTACCCATCCAATCATTCCTCGGATGGGGAACTATAGAAAATACCGATGGATGATCGGTGCACCAACCCCAAGAGATAAGACAGTCCAAGCCCATGCGGCTGCCGGACAATTTAGTGATACATTTTATTCAGTTTTAGAAAATGCAGGCAACTAT
This sequence comes from Picochlorum sp. 'soloecismus', assembly GCA_002818215.1. Lineage (NCBI taxonomy): Eukaryota > Viridiplantae > Chlorophyta > Trebouxiophyceae > Picochlorum > Picochlorum sp. 'soloecismus'. Next base: position 979,893 of record PJAJ01000014.1, on the reverse strand, counting down.
CGCACAAACTGCACGCCCATTGGCTGTGCGCAGCACAGCTGCCAGGACAGCCTGCAGACGCACCCCCGTCGTGGTGCGAGCCGAGAAGCAGGAATCCGCAAGGTACGAACGGGCATTTGCTAGATTGGGCAGTTGAGATAACGGGATATTTATATACACGGCTTTTGAATGGGATATTACTTGTCGGGGAGTGCTGAGTGAGGCAAGTGATGGGGATAAGCCCCATCCTATCAGCGGCTGGAGGGCAATGGCGGTGACCGAAGATCAGAGCAATGGGTCCGCAAACGAAAAGCAATCGATGGAAATGGCTCTTGGATTCGATGAAAGTTTGTTTACAATGTGTATAGTTCTTGCATTTTGGACTATGGGTTAGGTCGGGGAAGGCAGCAGCCTCGTAGGTTTTGTTTTGAGTAATGGCAGGCTTAATGGAAATGGCGACGCTTGCTGTCCATCTTGAATCGTGGAGACACACTTTATGTTGATTAATAATTGATTGAATTGATTCGTGCAGATCCGTGGCCCCTCTTGTGAAGCCAGCTACCATCACTGTGCTTTCCAATGCCATCATGGCCATGGGAGCCCACGCCGAGGCCGGTAAGATTTTCGACTTCAACCTGACTCTGCCAATGATGGCTGGTCAGTTCTTATTGTTGATGGTTTTCCTTGACAAGACTTGGTTCTCCCCAGTCGGAAACCTTCTCGATCAGCGTGACAAGGAGCTCAGGGAAAAGTTGGCCTCTGTGAAGGGCAACACCGGTGAAGTCTCCAAGTTGCAGGAAGAAGCCGAGAAGCTCATTGCCGAAGCCAGGTCTGCAGCCCAAAAGAAGGTTGCTGAAGCTAAGTCTGTTGTGTCTGCTGAAGCCGCCAGTGAACTCGCTGCTGCAAAGGCCAAGGTTGATGCTGAGTTGGAAAGGGCCCTGGCAACCCTGGAAGCTGAGAAGGACGCTGCCCTCAAGGGATTGGATGTCCAGGTCACCAAGCTCTCTGATGACATCCTGTCTCGTGTGCTTCCAGAAGGCGTCAAGGTTTAAGTGGTATGCACGATTTTTCAGCGTAGGTGCCATTTTGTGTTTTTTAATCTGTCAATATTGACTAGTATATTGACTGATATTTAGATATTGAAAATGTAAATACAATACCATATATAAACCACTATTGAAATACAACATAAGTTTTTAAAAGTAACGTTTGATTACAAAATCAAATGAAAAGAATCATGATATTTCATACTATTTTATCTACCTCGTAGCATAACAGGAAAGTTCAACAACATCATACATTCAAAACGCATGTATATATACTGCAGAGTACACAGATCGCAAATGCTGATAAGAAGCAATCTGCGCGGCTAATATAAGCGTTCAAGGACATACTCCACCATTAGGCCCATGGATTCTTTGGCAGGAGATGGTGGGAGCACGTCAAGATTAGACAAGGCTTTATCTGCCTCTTCACGGGCGAGAAGTCTAGCCTTCTCGATGCCACCACCTGCATTCACCAGATCCAAAGCTTCTTGCAGCGAGTCATCCTTTTTAAATCTGGATTCAATGAGGGTCAGCAATCGGGGCCCTACTGTTGGGTTTTGGAGAGCAAAGAGAGCAGGCGCAGTCAAATTCCCTGAAGCCAAATCCTGACCTTGTGGTTTCCCAAGCTTTTGAGAAGATTGGGTAAAATCCAAAATATCGTCCACGATTTGAAACGCAAGGCCCAAATGCTTCCCATACTCGTACATGGCCAACTTTTCTGCCTCTGTGCACTCGGAGAACACTGCAGCACCTCTGCAGGATGCGGCGATTAAAGACGCGGTCTTATAAAATGATTTATCCAAGTACTTTTCCATGGTCGTTGATGAATCAAAAAGAGAGGCTGCCTGAGAAATCTCTCCATCCGCAAAATCAGCAATAACTTGTGATATCAGTTTGATCACCTCCAAGTTGTCCAAATTTGCTAAGAACCATGATGACTGTGCGAACAAAAAGTCTCCAACCAGCACAGCAACTCTGCTACCGTATATGTTGTTCACCGTCTTTTTTCCTCTTCGCGTGTCGCACTCATCCAGCACATCATCATGTACCAAACTTGCAGTGTGAATCATCTCTGTTATTTCTGCCAGCCTCCTATGACGTTCTGTCAAGTCTTCCAGACCATGCATTGTATAAGTTGCTCTTGCTACTAGAAGAACAATCAGAGGCCTCAACCTCTTTCCCCCCGCACTAAAAATCTGATCAGCAGCAGCTCTCAGCAAGGGATGCCGTTTCCCGACTACATCTACCAAATTCTTCCTACAAATCGCCATATCCACATCTACAGGACCCTTCACGTCCTTGATCGACACTTTTGATGGATCTGACATCAATCCAGATGAAGTCAGCTCCTGAATCGAGCTCGCCAACGCCGCGGAAGCGTCTCTTAGAGGAGCAAACACCCGAAGAGGCCCCGCTCTCACCTGTCCACGCCTGCCGCTCGACCCCCCTCCGACTTGGGCAACCCCTTCTCCATCGCTGTCCACGCTGCCTTGACCCCCGCTTTGCACCTGCATCCGAATCCGCCCTTCTTCGCTCCTCTTTCTTCCCCAGCACAAACTTCCACGCACAAATCTGTTATAGCTGGCTGGAATCACATCACATGTCCCTACCATTCCGCATTGCCTCGAAGATAGACCTGTTCTATGCGGCACACTACCCATGTGCCCCAACATCATTTCTCACCAGTCGATTTATCCCTTCTGTTCAACTTTAGAACTCAACTAATATCAGCACTCAATCAATCAATGTCCCTTGCTGCAACAATTCTTCTCGATCAACGGGAGATTGCTGCTTCTCGCTCGTGGACCACACACGCCAGAATTTATCGCTTCTGATCTTTTCCGGGGCGTGTATCCCTATTGTTTACCGGATCAAAAGACTTGAAACAATGTCAATATGCTTCGAGAGATATCCAATGACTGTCTCCCTGGAACTAGCTATTCCCTCGAGGAATAATTCCTTGTGTTTTTCTGAACTGTCGCTACTACCACACGCAAGCTTTCTTGCTTACTCTAGGGGCTAAAGCAACGATTCAATGTCGTGCTCAACGAAAAAAATATTTTTTTAATTAGATACCAACTATGGCATACCAAAAAAATAATGTGGAAATTGATATTGACTGGTCGGGGCGATTCGTGTGGCTCTTGTACAAGGCTCCTCAGCAGTGACTAGATGTTGTCCATGATCTCAGATCAAGAGTCTTCCGATTGAAACGTTTGCAAATGGACACACCTAAGATGCGATGCATTAAAGACCAGTTTTTGCCGGGTCACTTGCTCCGATTTTTGGGATGACGGGTTGTATCAAGTTTATCCTGCCTGTCTCTCAGGGCAAGATTCATGCAAACAGCAAGGTATGGGGTTTGGCCTTTTGTACAGGCAGGCAGTCTCCCAATTGGAAGTTGAGTTGCAACTCATCATCTATATATGATGCATAGAATAGATATATGGCACATAAATGCATACGTACGCACATCTGATCGAAAGACCTTTCCTCCTCCTCCTCCTCATCCTGATGAGGGTTGCCTTGACCTTTGCCAAGGTACCAATTGATAAAGATCCTCATCAGTGAAAAGATAAGGCTGTTTAGGTATCCTACATGGTAAATAATTTCATTTAGTTGATTTTGACTGTTGATAAAATATGATTGATTCGACGTTACTGAAGATGCGACTGGGTTGGTTCTCTTGTCAGAGAAGGGTCGATCGACATGTGGCACCGAGGAAGGTGCACATTGCCTTTGGAAAGACAAAGCAGCGATTTGACATCCCTATTGTACAGAAAAGGAATTTCGATTTTCGCCCTTGCTCGACAGGTACGCCGTGGATTATTGCGTGCAAGAAAAGTATAGCAGTGTGTTGTATACAAGTATGTACAGAAGAAGAAAAAGAAGGAAATATAACCAATGCTGTAATAATGTTTGCAGGTCCAGGGGTTTCTCCCGAACTAAAATCAGCTATAGATACATTCCTCATAGAGAATAAAGTGGTGGTGTTTATGAAAGGGACCAAGGAAATGCCAATGTGTGGGTTCAGTAATACTGTGGTGCAAATTTTGAACTCGATGAATGCTCCGTTTGTGAGCGTGAATATCCTTGAAAATGAATTGCTTCGAAGCGGAATGAAAGAATATAGCATGTGGCCTACGTTTCCTCAAGTGTATATTGATGGGGAGTTTTATGGGGGGTGTGATATCATGATTGAATCCTATCAAAATGGGGAGCTGGCTGAGATTCTTGAGGCAGCTTTGAACTCTTGAACTCTTGTTCTTCTTGTTTGGGTGGTGGATCTAGTGCTATTGTAATAATGAAGATATGATGTATATTTCATTTTTATTTTAAAAAAATATCTCGCTATAGTAAAGTAATAGAGACAAAGCAGTGCTAGACACTGGAATGAGTTGCAAAGATCATCCTTGGAATGATGTGCAATTGTTAGATATTTGACATTAAACCAGAGTAGATGTCGATGATTTTATTAAGGAGAATTGTTACAGAAATGTATGGGCGGAAGGGTAGGCAGGTGATGAAGCGAGGGTACAGCGGGATGGGGGTCGTGCCGACGAGTCTAGGAGTGATTGCTCGTCGGAGCGCAATCATGATTCCATCTGCGGGACTTGGAGTGTACTTGGCGACTTTTGAAGACGCAAAGAAAGTGGCGTTTTACTCTGCGGTGCTGCCAGTGAGGCTGGCAAGGGATGTCCATTGCGCTGGCAGCATGATGATGGATTACACCTTGAGTCTGAGAGGGAAAAAGCACAGCAGAGAGGAGTACGAAGAGGAGAAGGAGCGTTGCCATGAGAGGGGGGCTCGGAAGCTTTTGGATTTGTGTTTTGCGAATGGGGGTATTTATATCAAACTGGGTCAGCATATCGCCATGCTGGACCATATGTTGCCTGATGTGTATGTGTCAACGATGAGAAGGCATATGCTGGACAAGTGTCCAGTCTCGTCTTGGGAGTCCGTGAAGGCTACCGTAGAAGAAGAAATAGGAGGGACGGTGGATTCTTGGTTTGATGAATTTGATGAGAAACCGATTGCAAGTGCTTCTCTTGCTCAAGTGCACAGGGCAGTCGATAAGAAGAGTGGTGAGATTGTGGCGGTAAAAGTGCAGCATAGGCATTTGCGGGAGACCAGTGCAGTGGATTTGGCTGCGATCGATGGTCTTGTTAGGATGGTTAAATATTTTGCTCCAAATGCTGATTTTACGTGGCTAGTGAATGAAGCCAAGGACAATCTAGTACGTTTTTATTGTGTAAATATGTAATGTGCTTTGCTGCCTGTTGGGGATTATGTACAGTATGTCATGTTTGTTGTGTGTCAAAAAGTACAATATAAAATGGTACAATGCCATCACCATTAGCATCATCATCATGCTATATATAAATATATTTGTGCGATGCAGCCAAGAGAATTGGATTTTCGGGTGGAAACTCAAAATGCCGAATATTGTGCCAAAATGGTCGAGTCGTCACAGTCTCTCAGATATAAGGTGGCTGTGCCCAAAATCACATATTCAAGTCCCCGCGTATTAGTCATGGAGTTTATCCATGGAGTCAATATCTCGGATAAAGAAGGACTGAGAAAGATTGGATGCTCTCCTAAAAGTTTAGCCCATTTGATTGCATTGACTTTTAATGAAATGATATTTAGGTATGGAAATGTTCATGCGGATCCGCACCCAGCAAATCTGCTCATCAGACAGCACCCGGATAGAAAGAATACTTGGCAGCTGGTTCTACTGGACCACGGTCTCTATCGACATTTGGATGACGAATTCAGATTAGAATACTCAAAATTGTGGAAATCTCTCATCTTTGCCGATGTTAAAGGCATTGAAGAAAGTGCTCAAGCAATGAATGCTGGACATGCAGTACCTCTCTTTGCTGGAATGCTGACCCAGAGGCAGTGGAAGGAGGTTAAGAAATGGAAAGCAGGTAGTGCTCGCCTTGGGAAAAAGAGAACAGAATCTGACAAGAAGGAAATTCAAGAGTATGTCAGCAATAATGCTCAGGAAATTGCAATGTTGTTGCAACACCTTCCGAGGCAGATTTTATTGCTGCTGAAAACAAACGATAATCTTCGGGCATTAGATTCACAGTTGAACGCTGGCTACAATTCTTTCATCGTTACTGCGAGAGAATGCAGTCGAGCTATTAGTGAAGCTCGACGGAGAGAAAATCCAGGCTGGAAAACTTTTCTCTCTACAGTGTGGGCCAGACTGCAGCTAGAAAGCAGACTGCTTGTCATGCAATCCGTTGCAGCAGTAAGCAACATGCCATGACAGTTCTTTACTTAGGATGCCATTCTTTAATTTAACTTACACTCTTCTAATTTATCACATCTAATCACCTACGAAGCATTGCACGATACGAAATCAGAACATAGATCCTGCGAAAAGATGCTGTCAGCTTTGACTTGCCAACTGTCCCAGGGCCCATGACAGTCTCGAGCCTAATACTGATAGCTTGGAAGTCGCGTTCAACGGTTGTACAGGGGGTAAAGATGGGAGATTTAGTGACTGGCTCCTCATATTAATTCCTTCCTGTATAATGCCTGTTATAACTTTTTCCTTGTCAAAAAACGCTGCAGTAGACTTCCCCTTGAATGGAGTAGCATCACGAGGTTGCACAACATCATCCCCAGGAGATGGGAGATCCTTGTACCAACCATCATGCGGTTTTGGTGCATGTTTTTCGATCACTTCAATCGACGTTTTGCTTGAAGAGAAGAGCGGAGGACAGTCGGATGGTCGCATGACCTTCGGACCATCTCCATACTTTTCCAGATCAATATGCACATCATCATCCAACATGACAATACCATCCTTCTTCCTTCCATCCCGCCTCTTTGTCTCATCAGAGAACTTTACATTACGAAGCTGTTGAAGAGATTCGGTATCTTCAATTTCTGGCGAGGATTTTGCCATCTCGGCAGCCTGCATGAGTGGTTCCACCACATTCTCTTGCTTCGACCTCTTTCCTTTTCTTGCTCCTATGACTGAATCCGGAAGTTGAGTCCTCTTGTTGTTATTATTCCTGCTTTTGTTCTCATGAGAAGTATCTTTTGTGAGAGAGGCTGGTTTCCGAGAGGCTGACGATGAACCAGGGGTCAACACAAATTGAGAATCCACAATTGCCACAGCTGGCGTCACACTGCAATCCAATTCAAAAAAATCAGTTCATTTCATATGATGAGAAAAAAACATTTGATATTCAAAATAATTACGCACCATGCATCGTGCAACCTTTTCTTCTTCTTCTTTCCATCTTTTCCACTCCAGCACACACCAGGAGTTTGCACCTCTACCAAGCCGCCTGCAACTTTGGATTCGCATGCAACCGGCGATCCTGATGCATTTTCCTTCGATGTGCTATCTTCCAATGTATCACTATCTTTAATCTCCATCTTTGCCACACGATCGTTCGCTGCTTGCACAGCAGCAAGCGCACTCGACAACGCATCCATCTTCTGGTCAGCAGCACCACCATGCTTTTCACCATCCACCTCTCCACCTGTTGCTGTTGTCACCATTTCCGCTTCAACCGGGTCCATCATTTCAATTCCCACTTTCTCATCACCTCCATCCCTAGGAATCATATTTTCTTTATCATCGTCTGTTCTTTCAACAACATCCACACTTGGCTCGTCGAACAAGACGCCTTCTTCCACTTGCACCTGACCAACAGGACTTTCTTCTTCTTTCTTCTCATTTTTTTCCTTCATTGTGACAGCGTGTCCAACGACTGGATGACTTCTCCTTTTCCTTCCATCCATCCGATAATTCACAATATCCTCAAAGTCGTGCATAGCCTTTTCCCCAGGAGGATGTTCCTCCACTCTGCAGCGCATCCCAACCAGAACCATACAGCCACTCTCCAACGTATCACAGAAACATCGAACATATATTATAGATCAGTATTCATTCAACAGAAAACAACTTCACCACAAACTCACCTCGAATCCCAGTTCCATGGCATAAGCCGACGAAGCTCCTTCAATTGCCGTTGAGCCTTCTTCTCCATTATCTCCCCTTTCCTTTCTTCCGGTAAAACACCTCGTTTACCTCCAATAGATTACTTATATAATAATGATCGAAAACGTAGCAGATTATCGAGATAACCAACACAAATAACTGACTGAACCAGACCACACGTTGCCGTTGTTACGTCGTCGTTACAGCCCGTTTGATTCTCGAGTCCCCTTCTACTGCACAGGATCCACCTCAAATCCCTCTAATTATGATAAATCACCATTGATATATGCACAACAACCTTTATTTACTCGTTTCATTCAGACCTGATCCTTCTCTACAAAGGCCTCTTCAACCAACGCTGCCAGGCTGAGGTACTGCAGACTTTGCAGTACCAATCCGAAGTCCGACCGGCCCGAGCCCTGATGGATCGGGCCTAGGCCTTCATAAAGATGCCGATCGGCCACGTAAACCGCGATTTTTTTCTCAACTATTTCGAGATACCAACGCAGTAGATTAACAATAACTGTCAACATGTCCCAAGCACTGTACGTATCTGATAGCCCGGAGAATTTGCGGTTTTGGGAAACGCATCATCGTCATCGAATCAGCAGCCAGTTGTAGATGGTGCTTCTGTTCGTATGGAGTATCGATGTCGTACTGCTGCGGATGTAATGGTTCGATTTGATAATGTGGAAAATGGTGTTGGGTTGGGAAGGATAGTGAGAAAGAAGGACGGTCAGACCGTGGTTCGGTGTGGTGACGTGGGCGACGTGTGTTTTGCCGATGTGTGGACATGACGAGACGAGAATTGCGGGCGGGTGCAGAGATGTCGGAATGGCGTGACATGCATGCAGATATAAAGAGAGATTTGAATTGGTCTGTGTGTAGGGATCATCGTGCTTTCGTGAACGTGTAGCGCTTGATTTGTTTGGATGTTTTGCTTGGTTGTTTGCACGGTACATGGGTACAGTTACGGGATATGGAAATTGTAGTATTGCGTACTATACAAAGTAATAATAAGGGATTTAAAGATCTGAAGCGACGTGATCAAGATGGATATCGCGTGCACTCACAATAAAATGGTACTGATTGTTGCAGGAGTTCCCAGGCCCTTTGTGGAGCACAGCTCGTATCGAAAAGGAGAGTGGTCCATAATAGGTGCTCCGCTGGCGTAGTGCTGTGCCAGGCGAAAACTAATGCTAACGAGAGTGTAGATCGCCGCAGCGTGCTAGGTGCAACGATGGGCTTGGCTGCTGCTGTAATCTCTGCCCAGCAGCCAGCACATGCTTTCTTGGGTATCGGGGAAGACAGGAGCGCTCAATATGTTCAAGAGACGCAAAAAATGATTGGTGATATTAAAGGTGCACTGGAACTTGAAGCCAATTCAGATGTGAGGGAGGAAGCAATGAGAGTTGTGAAGGATGAGACGGTTGCTTGGGTGAGCAAATACAGGCGTGATACAAAATTCTCTGGTCGCCAGTCTTTTAGTCTGATGTACTCTGCGGTGAATGCCCTGGATGGACAACTAGTCTCTTTTGGACTGAAGGCGAATGTTCCAAAGAAAAGACTGGACAGAATGATGAAGAGTATTGAAGATGCGGAGCGTCAATTGCAAAGAGGCAGGTAGATGATGCATCACATGCAATGAGCCTGATGGAGGATTGATCAAAAAACTTGATGATGACGTTGCATATCTTGTCATTGATATATTTTCTGGAGATTTATTTCTTTTCTTTTTATACTCGTCGATACAAAGTGCATGAAATAGATTTCATACATATGAAATAATAAAAAAAAAAAAAGGAAACACAATCTCAAAATCTCTAATGATGCAGAGTACAAGATCTCAAAGAAGTCTTTTATGGTTTTCGGAAAAAATGACAATACATGTGATACAGCACAAACAGAAACACGATTGAAGAGTACTAGTACTGCGGCTACTTCTACTCTAGAGATCGCATATCAATTCCCGGTATCGTAGGCCCTCCACCCCAGATATCATTTCCATTTCCACTATCGTTGCTCCCATTTGGGCCACTTCCATTACCCTTATTAGGAAAGGGAAAATCGCCATCATCATCCGACTCGTCGCTATCATCTTGGCCTGGAGGATGCACGTCCTTTCTCTCGATGCAATATTTTTCTCTGAGCTGCCTCGCTGGAATCAAATTCCCGTGACCGTCAGAACCCAAGAACATGAGATACGAATACGGATGCTGGAATGATGAGTTTACAAGGGGCTCGTCAGATTCAAAATCAGCCATTGATGCTTCGTCCAGGAGCTCCTCTGCCACGTATGCAACAGGTGCTAGTTCATCTTCCAACGGCCAGTCACCAACATCAACCAACACATGATAAAACACCTGCTCTTCCCCACCTTTCAAGCTCCCAATTGACGCATTCGTCTTCCACGCATCATTTTCACAACATGCCAAGTCCCAGCCACACACAACCCCTCTGTACCCCTTTGTCGTGTGGACAATCATCTGCCCCAAAGAGAATGCTGGCTCTGCAACTGGACACGGCATATTTGCTTCTTCCGACGATTCTTCGATCGCGGTCAGCTTATCTCGCAGTCTCGCTGCCTCGTCGTACTTCTCTTCCTCTATGGCTCGCGACAGGTCTGCTCGTATAGCCAGGGCTTGAGGCGCCAGGTTGAACTGCGACCCCTCCCTGGCATGTCTCGACCCGCACCCATACCCTTTCTCCTTCTGCAGTTCCCTCAAAGCTTCATCAATGCCATCCCTTTTACGCCTCAACTCTTTCACAAGATCGAAATTGTCGTACGTCAGAGCACGCTGCAGCTGAGAATCCAGCTCTAATTGTATGAGAAACAAGACAACTTCTCTGTTCACCATTGCTGATCGTTCGGACGTATCATTATTCATGCTCGTCCATCCAGCCCGCGCGATACACCACATTCTATCATTCTTATTACGCATAGCAGCCTTTTCTGACCCAATCACGCGACCAAAGAATGCCGACATGCCAACGTCACCGCGCCCATCGCTCCCCCACCTTCCACCCCTGGCAGCCCACGGTTTCGCACAGCTAGATTGAAATCGTTTCATTGATTTGCTGCTGGTTACAACCTCAGCGTGAATCCCGACTCCCAATCCTGCGCTCATGGCCCTCATGGCGCTCCGTCGTCTCCCTTTTGTGGCGACACTCTGCCCACAACACGCCACGCTCCCATTGCCTGCCAATAGGTTCTCTTTGATTTTGCACTGCATGCTATAGACTCACAGAGTAGTACTTATAATAACCAATGCACTGCTAGTCCAACAGGACACCAGAATGATTCACGAGGTCACCAATCTGTCGTGCCTGCCCCGTGGCTGAATCAGTCCGACACGTCTCGCCCTCGCACTGTATCACGTCTCGGTACAATTCCAGCATCAACTTGACAATAAAATGCATATGCATCAATCCATTGACATGAACAGCGTAGTTCCTCCCTCTCTTGGACTGTTACGGAGCATCACCACGGAACTCTGGGATTCGCCACATTTTCCAGTGCTGATTGTCTGTTCTGACTCAGAACAGAGTCGGTTCTACCAGGGTACCGGTACCATGGTGCCGGTTCACCAGTACGAGTACAGACTAGTCAGTCAGTCAGCCAGTCACTGGCGAATACCAGAAAATCTTGTTTGCATGCACCCGAAACTGCATCAGATTTCAGAAACCGAGGTGGGTGAATGTATACCAGGCTATCCTCCATGCATTTTATTATAGGGACCTTTGAAGGTATGGAGCTTTGCGTATCAAGGCATGCCCATGATGGGTATGTGGCCATATCTATCCATCGGCTTTGTGCTCTAATGTGGCATGTAGCCGGTAGAAATTTCTAGTTTTTTGGTACTGTTTATATGCTTCTAAATTATCTAAAGAAACAAAGAGAGACAGAGACATCAAGTTCCATACGTCAGTCGGTCTATATAGACAACCACTGAAAGAGGGAGGAAGTAAATACAAATGTACATGTCCCTCTCAACAGCGGCAGCAGTGCCAAGGAGGACTTGGACTCGCATTGCCGATAATAAAAAGAATCACCATAGACCAGACATCGTGTATTCAGAGTATTCACAAGGGATGCAGGGGAAGAAAGGACGTGACACAGTGTTGGTGCTGCGAGCAACACAAGACGATGACACGTCAGAAGGACAAGGGGAGGAAGCGTTGCCCATGCCACCAGTAGGAAGAGATGACGATGTCCTCCCTGATAGCTTGACAGATGCGATTCAGGAGTCAGCGGCAGCGACTGCAGATGCCATGGCGTCGGGGTTTTCGAAATGTGTTGTGGAGATTTTGCTGCCTGATTTCTGGGATCCTATGTCTGGTCCGGTGTACTCGGAAGAGGGCGATCAGCAGCGGTTTTGGAAACTGACGAGAAGATTCATAGACGATGTGGTGTCTAGAAATGGTGGTGTGAAAGTGCGGGCAATCTATCCGGATGCCGGTGTTGCGGCAATGTTGAGGAATCAATGGAGCGACGCTGAGTTCTCCATATCCAGTCTGAATGATCGTAAGCCTGTGGAGGAAGACGATGAATTGATTGTGATGGCTGCGCCTGATCCTCCCAGCTTGAACTCCATTATGAAGATTAGCAATGGGCTGGGAGCTCAGCAGAGTCTGGTGATGTTCAATCCTCGGTTGGCGAGTGGGGATGTTGGTGTGGGGTTGAACATGAGGAGGTTGCGGGATAATTTCTTGAAAGATTTCATGACAGTGTACTCGCTACGACCTATTGGAGATATTGGGTCTGTATTTAAACGGTTTCCGAGCCAGTGGCAGGTGTTCGTGGCGGATCCTGAGACTCCAGGGAGATATGTGTTGGCTGCCGAACAGCCGTCCAGACCTGGAGGGGAGGATTTGGATTACATTGTGATGAAAGCACTCGGCGATGGGGAAGCACGTGAAGATGAGTCTTCAGAATTGGGTATCGTTGATCAAGTTTCCATGGTTGTTCGGAATTTACAGAGATTTATGAATTCGTTGTCGAGATGAAACGTTCTACTATACTCTAGTACTTGGTCACTGCCACTTGGATCACGCACACGTCTGTCAGCTGCTGCTAGCAGTTTGTATACATACATACACACTAAATATATGCTGCTAGATGACACTGTCATACTTGACAACCTGGTCGAGTTCCATCATGCTAATAACGTCGTTGAACTGATCGTTTGCACAAAGCCATTTGACGAAAGAGGAGCTCATTTCCCCCGTCAACATACCGAGAGACCGCAAGACACGAAGCCCTCCAATCTGTCCATCGACCTGGGCTGTCAACAGAGCCTTGGCAACCTCTCCGCAGTCCTTCTGCGCTGCGCACTTGATGATGTACGAATTTATTCCTTCTGGGGCTAAAAGTGGGTCGACTAAATCCTTTCCTATTCCAAGCCTCCAATCGCAGATAGAGGAACCAGTGGCAGCCAAAACATGTCGCCTGCTGACCAAGACCACGAGGCAGGCGAGCAAGCACTGCCAAAATAGAGGCCGCTGCATTCGTGTTGCTGGCAAATTAAATATCAATAATACGGCCTCTTTGAATAATTATTTAGTACCTTCAAAACAGATGGAGAAATTGCTATCCGAAATTTATTGGTTTCCGAACGCTACCTCGTGCCATCGAAATCCCTTGGGACTGCCCTGCTAGCAGGCGCTCGTACAGGGTCACGCCCCCTAGGTGCACAATTAATTAGTCGTGCAGATTGCAACCTGGGGCTACACACGTGGCCGGACTGACCAATAAAACCCGAATACTATCTTGCTGGCTTTGCGAAAGATTACCTCTTCTATCACGGATTGGAAGTGGGTATTGACAGAAACTCTGAACGAGTGCTGTCTGTCACCGCCATGCACGCCTACAGGCTTGTGTCTCTTAAGAGATTAAAATATCCGTTTCATAAAAAGTTGGACCAAACATCGTGGCTGTCGTGCCTTAAGGCCTATGAGGTCACATTTTCTACGTAGAGTACTATCTATATTCAGATGCAGGAGTTCGGTTTTACAAAGGGAATGCGGACAGATGGATGCAGAGGAGATCTGGTCTAGGGCATGGCTGCCAAGGAACCGGCTGCAGCGCTGGCAGTAGGACGATTGGAGGGCTCGGATGACCAACAATCATTCATCAAGCCCACATATGCGTCGAATGCAGCCCTTGAGCACAAAGTAGAGTCATATTTGTACGCAAGTCGCTCTCCTTTCCGAATCTTCTCGACAATAACCCATGGATTAGCGCCTTCCCATGGCACTTCCAAGGTTAGAAGCTCCCACAAAACAACACCAAGTGAGAAAATGTCACTCTCGGCAGACGCAGGGACACCATCAAGCAATTCTGGTGCAAGCCATCGCGGATTCATTGCTGCAACAGAAGATGATTGCATGCTTGCATCCATATACTTGGACAGGTTAAAGTCTGTGAGTTTGATGCTATTTGCCTCATCAATCAGGACATTTGGACTCTTTAAATCGCGGTGGAGAATGTTCTTTGAATGAAGGTACTGCAATCCAAGAGCAATTCCATGTGCCTGCATTTTTAATCAAGAAGCCACATTAATGGGAATTTATTGCCGAAAAGACCAAAGAGTTTTTTACCTACGTATCGAACGCGCGTCTTCCACTCGAGAGGGATGTTTTCCTCTTTGCAGGTGGAGAGATTTTGGGCCAGATTGCCTTGAGAGCAAAGTTCTGTCATGATGCAAACAGGGACCCTGCAAAACCCAATCAAAGATACAACGTTTGGGTGGTCAAGGGAACTCATGAGTTGCACTTCTTTCTCCATTTTCTCCAATATCTTTCTCCCTGTACGCTTTAGTCCCTCCACTGGATCCCCAGTCGGCATCGTGGAGTCTCCCTGGAAAATTTTGATGGCCACAGGTTTCCCACAGTAGGTCGCTTCATATACCTGCACCCAAATACAATACATTTGAAATACCAGATGAGAAAAGCATATACTACATTTTCTAGAATTGCTTTATTGCAGTAAGGGGTTACCTTTCCAAAGGATCCCTCTCCTATTGGCTTTGTGACAGAGACGTCCGCAAAGGAAAATTCCTTGGAATGTGTCAGTTCTACAGGGCCCATGCTTTTCTGCACTGAATTTAGCCATGTTATGTACGGATCAAAATCTACTGTTGGAGCAGCTTTATTGGTGATATTTCCGTTGGTAGCATGGCCATTGGCAGACTTGTTGGCGTTTTCTACCTCTTCAGACTTCCCTGACTTTCTTCGATAGATAACAATCACGACCACTAGTATTATTGCCAGCCCGACAACGCCACCAATAACTCCTCCAACAATCGCTCCCACGTTCGTCGAAGAGGATTCGGAGCCTTCGTATGAAAATGAATCAGAGCCGACAGAATCTTGAAAGGAACTTGACTCCTCAGCAAAATCAAAAGGTTCTGGCACGTAGATCACCTCTGGCTCTGGATCCGGTACGTAAACTACCTCTGGTTCAGGCTCTTCACACTCACATCTATACTCGACGTCGCCTCCCCCAAACCAAGAGAACCAAGAGGGCTCTGAACAGGAATGATATGCAATGTCTGCTCCTCCTCCACAATAATCAGCACATTCTCCCTCCGAACACTCGCAATTCGACCAAAAACCACAGCAATCGCAAAAAGTACTGGTCTTTGCAGATATACTATGAAATTTAGACACTTGCAATGCCAAAAGTATGAAAAAGATCTGGCGACACATTCAGGGCTTCTGGTCTAGGTAGACGCTTTAGCGAAACACGCACAGCCGTCGGTATCAGCGGGGATGTCAGAAGGCAAATTTGTTTGAAAAGATACTATATACGGTACCGGTGTGAATTATTGTACAAATTATGTCTGCTCATGCACGTCAAGGTAGCGATGATATCGTTCATTTAACATTCCTCAAACTTGCAAACGATGCTTCCTCTACCCCTGTGCAGGCCCTCAGTTTTCCGGGGACAAGTGCATGTGAATGTATCGCTTCCTCCCGTCTGGCAGGAGGTATCCACCGGACGTCATGTACAACATGCAGGCTAGCCTAGGGGCACCGTCCAGTTTTTATCGGACGAATATGAATGACTACTTATTATCAGGATGTCTATATTACCGATGATGCACAAGCACATGTTCATTTTTCTGCCAATATTGCTGATCCAGATGCATAGCAGTTTTCTAAGTCCTCAAGCTCATCCTTACTAAAGAAATGCATCCAACCATGTTGTGCCTTCTTTCTAATAATATCAACAATTTCTGAATCGAATTCTTGGCCCATATATGCAAGAGCTTCCCTTAGGGCAGCAATATGCAAGACAATGCGAGGGAGTGTTGTGGCACGGCACAGCATTGCAGATACAGCACAGGAAACCGACAGATTTGTGGCCATGAACTTTGTGTCAACTAAACCATCTACCTTTAGTTCCCCTTTCAGAATCTGTATCATTATCTTTGCACTTGCATCTTGCACAAGGGTAGCATGTTCTGGATTCTTTGTCCATACATCAAATTCCAGCAACCCTGGTAAATGTACATTTCCATCATCAAGAGCAGGGCCAATCGCATAGGACAATTGGGCTTCATCAAAGGATTCTGAGCACAAGTTAGATATTGATTTTGCGACAGATTCAATCTGCGAGTCCGTGAACGACGGATACACGGACGAGGTGTTGGTTGCAGGGTCTGCAGAGTTGGATTCAGGTGGTGCCAAAATGATTGTTGCCTCCATGTCAGCCATCTCAGGGCCCATCAAGCTGTCCGATATCCACCCATACGTTTCTGAAAGAACAAATTCCGTCATTGCTGCGTACAGTGGTATGGTTTCTCGTCCCAAATCTCTCAATGCCTCAGTGGGTTCTTCCACGTTCTCCAGTACTTTCTGCACTGCAGCCCCATATATTTCCTCCCATGCTGCAAACTCCTTGCATAATTCGTAATATCTTTCCCAAGCAAGCAGTTCTCTTGTCGCTTGATTCATTTGGGATACATCAGTCGTGCCTATGAGCCGGAATAACCCATCAGAGCTTGTTGCGGCTGGAATAACATGTTTCAACAAGGCACATCCAGCCTCTATACCACCAGACCCACAGAGGCAGAAATCTCTACAGAGAATCAACGCTTTCTGAATTGCTTCGTTGCTCATACTGGGATCAAAGCATAGCCAACTGAACATCAGGGCTCGTCGCAACGGTCCACCCTCGACAGATGTCCTTGCCTTTTCAAAAGTCTGCAACTCGGTCAAAAAGAATAAAATCTCACACTTGTATTTTTTCAAGTTGCTTTCAAACAACTTTCAAGCAGCATACAAGCATTGAGATTACAAGAATACATACTAAATAATCCTGCTAATTAATATAATGCGTACCTTGGAGACCACCAGTGCAATCTCATCCTGCGAGATATCTGCAGTTCCTTCAAACTTGGCAAACCATTGCCTGCAAATCCCATACATCTTTCTGCACATGGGTATATTCTCGCTCCAACTAGCCTGCTCTAAAAGCAGAATACTAGTTGTTCTACGTAACCCAGGTCTCAAATGAACCAGGTAAATGGGTACAAGCGAGAAGGACGCTGAATCGATCAGATGAACAGCATACACCCACACAAGCCTTTGAAGCACATCCTGAAACTTGGAATACAACGTGGATTCGCCAGGGTCTTCCTCAATTTGCGGCATCCCAACTTGCTTGAATAAAAGTGCCAGATGTGCTGCAAACCGCATAATCCCTGGAGGACAAGGTGGCCCCTCATCTGCTGTATCCTCCTTTGGACTGATCCAACCAACCAATGTTTCCAACAGCGATCCACTGTCCCCAATAATAATATCAGTTTGGATTTTTCTATACCTTTTCGCATCGTTGCTGGCATCAACACAGAGTCCACCAAATTCAGACGATCCTTTTGACACGGCTTCTTCTAGCCTATCAGGAATCTCCCTAGAAATTGCATCCGATGGCCACAGCTGCACAGCATTGTTGAATTCATCCACGTCTAATCTAGGAGCAACCAGACCAGGCCCCAAATCATTCGCTGTCCCTCTTTGATCTTCCGCATGACATTGCAATTCTTGTAACACAATTTTATCGACATGATATTCTAACCAACAGCGCAAAGTCGCCCATAAAACATCCTCCCATGAAGAGCACGCTGGGACAATCCTCTTTACATTTGCCGAAAGCAAACCATACACAGCAGCCTCATACTTGCCATGCCCTACGTCGCTCGCAGATTCGCCAATCTTTTCAGACGCACTATAACATGCCCACCTCCATAGAGACCTCACTGGAATGCTCTGTGCAGACTCGACTTCCCCTGCAAGTATCTCGGCCTGCAATGCTCCCGTCTCTGTCTCATCAGCCTCTATCGCTGCCTGCCCAAGCGGCAACGGCCCATTTGACCCACCAGCCGCCAACGACACACACCGCCATGACTGACCAGCTTTATGACACGCATTCAACGCCCCATAAACCCTCCCAGATCTCACAAACCTCCACACCATTTTCCCGAGCCTCTCTTCATCTTTTGCATTATCAGGATGAATCCCAGCACCTTCCCTCGTCATTGCATCAGGATCGATATGCTCCACCATACTCCCCCCTTGTACATCCATTGTATTATTATTACTTTTTCCCTTCAGAGCTGCTCGAGTCTCTTGCCAGACACCATCCTTCTGCACCAGACCCTGACCAGGCTCTGGATCTCTCTCTACCGCCTCTGCTTCCAACCACGCCACAGCCCTCGCAGCTCTATTCAACACCTCATCTTGAAACACCAGATCCGTCACATGCTGTCTATACGTCTTTTCAAACCCAGCCCCTTGCACAAAATCTCCACCCCTCCCTGCCGGAAACGACCTATCACTATCACCAAACAGGTACAACAATAGATTCCACGTGGAGCCTTCAGCTTCCAACTCCTCTGCATACTTGCTCAGCCCAACATATGCACCCGTTTCTTGCAGCTGACTCGACGCCAAACTTTTCAAATCACCAGCCCTATCCATACACACGTTTCTATATTCCGCCAAACTCTCCGCCACCCTAGTTTCACCAGTCACAAACCGACGAAGCGACGCTTCGAAGCTCTCTTCCTCTGGCCGATCATTCCCCATCGCAGCACGCACCACACCATCCATAGTATTACCACTATAGTATTCTGAATACATGTCGATGCCATCACCTTTTCCCTGCAGCAATTCTTCTTCTTCTTCTGCCCGTATATTATTATCACCACCACCCAGGTCAAACCGCCTCGCCACTCTGTCCTCGTCTGTACCGTACGGTACACCACGCCTCCCAGCGTCCGACTTCGCCCCCGAAAACCACACTGGATTCCCTCTTACATTCTCTCCAGCGAGTGGCATCGGAGTGTATCTCCGATCCTCGTTCTCTTGAGGAGAAGTCTCAAACACTGCACAACTCTGCATCCCTTCACCGTCAGCATCCTCACGATTAAATCCCTCCATCTCTCTTTCTCTCTATCCACTACTATCAACTCTACTACTATTGCTAGATTTCTAATTGTTTACTCACTAATACCGGTCGACACGGCGGCAGAATCAAGTTCAAAGGTTTATTATTAGTTTACTGTCGATGAGTAGATATACTACTGCTAGAGTATTCTATTCCAACAACAGATAAAATCAGATTGAAATATTAAAATTCCACTGTAAATACCAATAATCAGCAGACTCTCAAGTCTGGGTACAAGAAAGGCTGAAATCCCCCAATTGCACTGCCACTGGTAGCTTGTACGTAGCTAGGGACAAATTGCAGCCGGCAACATATTTCATCAGAATAGTAATATAGTTGTCAATTTGAATTGAATAAGTGATTATAGTTTATCAAAACTCTACCGTTGTCAATCTGGACTGAACTAGTCGGTTGAGAAGGTTGACAAGTCAATCAATTAGCTAAGAAATGCAACTTGATATGATACCAGTGGGATGGTGCTGATAGAGCCAGTCAGATACGTGTTCAAGCGTATATTGGATATATAAATATAAGTTTACATCGAGTGTGTTATCGGTGTTTGTATGGGAATATCGGAGACTTGGGGAATCGGGTTTGACAATTGGGACACGTGTACTCTGGAAGAAATAGCGCGAGGCTGTAATGGTTTAGTGGCGTGGGATGAATAAGAGATATAACTATTGCTGATAAAATAGGGAAAGAGTGGCTCTTGGGGGTAAAAAAATCGAGTGATAGAGAAGGAAGCGAGGATGAGTATGAGGGGTCGTGGGACCGTTGTGGTGCTGCTGATTGTGCTGCTGGGAATGCAGTTGCAAAAATGCCTAGCTGGGAGTCATGATAATTTTGTGGGGGGCGCAGAGGGTGATGAGAGAATGGTGAGTAATAATACTAGTAGTATTGGTTATTTATGATGATGATGATCATAGTAATAACAACAATAATAATAATAAATGCAGGTTGGGAGAATCAAAATGGATGGGGACAGGTTGAAGGGAAAGGTTGAGATGAATGGCCTGGATAGAATCGGTAGGCGGCGATTGCTGGATGACGCCAAAGGGAATCGTGATGATGAGTTGGATGCTGCCGTGCTGGATGTAGATATTGAAAAGAAGGATGAGAAGGAAGAAGTGGTGGGAGATGCTCAAGGTAACGGCAAGAGGCGTGACGATGAAATGGATGCTGCTGTGTTGGATGTAGATATTGAAAAGAAGGAGTTAGAGAATGATGAGAAGAAGAATAAAGAAGAATTGAAAACGGAAAATGTAAGGAATGATGAGGAAAAGGTTCAAAAAGTGCAGGATGAAGAGGTGGATGGTGCTGTGCTGGATGTGAAACAGGAGATGGACAAGGGCGTGCTGGTGGGGAATGATGATGCAGAAGAGGATGATGATGTGAAAGATGAAAATATTGATATTGAAAATGAAGAAGAAGAAGAAGAAGAAGAAAATTTGGAAGAAAATGTCGAGTTTGAAGACGAAAAGGAAGAAGAAGAAGAAGAACAAGATGACGACGATGATGAAGGGTCTCAAGAAGATTATGAGGAAATGCAAGCAGAGGAGAATTTGAAAACCGCTGATATGTTTGCAAAGAGTATGATGGGAAGAAAGAAGAAGGAGAAAAAATCTGCAGTAGAAAGTCCAAGGATGAATAAAAAGAAGCAGAGTAGTCCACACAGTTCAGATGCCAATGGCAAGAGGAAGAATGCTACGAGCATATGGCAAGTGACTATACTCACCATTGTTATGGCATTGGGGGCAGGCCTGGGTGCGGTACCTTTCTTCTTTGTAAAGACTCTGTCGTCCACTTGGAGAGGTATTGCAACAGCAATTGCTTGTGGTGTCATGTTTGCTGCGAGTTTTGACTTGGTTCATGAAGGGCAACCTCAAGGGGGTACTTTGGTCATTCTGGGCCTGATCTTGGGAACTGTATTCATTCGAATCACGCAACACTATTTGAATGGTATAGAAGATGTCAAGTTTGGTCATCTTCATGGAGAGAGGGCCAAAAGGTTGATTCTTGTTGTTGGCATCATGGCTGCTCATTCAATCGGAGAAGGATGCGGTGTTGGTGTCAGCTTCTGTGGGGAAAACGGTTTTGAGCAAGGAATCCTGACTACCCTTGCAATCGGTGTTCATAATATCCCAGAGGGACTTGCAAAGGCGACTGTTCTCGTATCCCAGGGAGCCACTGCGCGAGAGGCACTCATCTGGAGCATCTTGACATGTCTTCCACAGCCATTAATGGCGGTTCCATCATATGCCTTTGTTCAGACGTTTGAGTTCCTACTCCCTATCGCCTTGGGGTTTGCAGCTGGATGCATGATCTGGATGGTGTTTGCGGAACTGCTACCTGATGCCCTGAAGGATGCTCAGCCAACCCAAGTGGCAAGTGCTGCTACCGTGTCTGCTGCCGCATTGGAAGGTATACGCATGATGTTTGAATCGATAGAAAAAAGTGGTCAAGGAATTCCAACACCTCCACTCATATTTGACGACAGTGGAGGACTTACTCCCTTGGTTAAAGCAGTTGTATTGATCATGGGTTCAGGGGCTTGTACTGGCTGGCTTTCCAGTGCAGCTCTCTTTCCCAGTCCCATTATCCTAGGATTTTTCTCTGCTCTCGCTGGTATTTCAGGATTGTTACATATTTTGGATCAGCTTATTTTCCCACTCGTGGTACCAAGAGCCCACACTCTGAGTGCAGCTGTCGTTGGTGCAGTCTGCGTCTTGCTCCTCAGGAGACACGTGATTCTATCGACAAAACTCATGTTTCCAGGTAATAAAACATTCTTGAAATCCAAGAATGATGATGATTGGAGTGTGTCAGAGGAAGGTCTGCCTGTAACAAACAGATCAAATGGGGCATCTCGGCAGCCAGATTCACCAAGCAAATCCAAAGGGGCAGATGCGTATCATAAAAGGCATGCTGGTGCCCCTTTGAAGATGTTGGTGCCCCTTCGATCCTCTGGTATAGTCTCATTCGCAGTATTCCTAGTATATGCTCTCTTAGTTGGGTTCTTGTTGTGTCGCAAATCGCAAGATCTAGGCCTAAGCCCGTTGTACTCCATTTCAACAGGAAGCTTGTTTGGCCTGTTTGCAACTTGTTCAGTTAATCTCATTGCATCTGGCAGAATGTCAACCATGGGCCTTGGCATGATACTTGGATCAGTTTTTTCATCAGCAGTGGCAGGAACTCTAGTGCTGGGCTCGGAACACCCATCGTACATTGCCATGTACCCTGAAAGCATGCTTGATTCATTCTTTGCAGCAATTTGTGGAGCACTGTGCATGCTTGCCTTCCTCATGTTTGCCGTTGGAATGAGCATGAATCCACGCCATACTCGATTTGGACTGCTTGTTTCCATTCTGATAATCTTGGCAATGACAATTCTGTCGTACATAGGCTGTGTTGCGACTGGAAACCAGTCAATGTGTGAAATATCATCCTCGATATTCTAACTCGTTTTCTATTTATTTCACAAATGTAATATACTATGTTCTTCACTGCTTTTCTATCGCACATGAGAGAAAAATTTCAAAGAATGCGTCTTACTTTACGGAAAAAAAAAATGCTGCGCGCATAATAATTCGAACATAATTCGTTGGCCTCCTGACTTTTGGTCAAATTTCAGGCCAGGAGTTTTTGGTGTTCCTTGCTGAAAAGCCTGCAATCTACTACAAAGGCCTCAATTCAATTGCTGAGGTTTTCTCTTTGAAGAGCAAACAGCAGAGTCTGTTTACACGACAGTTCTTTTACATACATTCATATTCATCGCAAATCGAGATTTGGTTTCACTCTCTGTACGTTGGGCGTAGAATGGTGCGTTGGATTATAATCGCGAGGAATGTTTGGACATGCCTTTCCCGTTCGGGTTAGTTATGTGGATGCAAGTGATAACGTATCTGAGTATTATATTTCGTATGATGCCGCAGTCGTTTATTCAGCGAGTGGCAAATTATCTTCTTCACGAGGTAGGTTTTTCGGGTCGCACGACATGCGCAATTGGAAATGTTTATTCTCGTGCCGAATGCATTTGGTTTATCTTGAAAATTATTTAAAATATGATTAGTTGTATCAAATAACTGCTTGTATTGCGTTTGATGTCGTTATTCTGGCGAGAGGCCAATAGCTGAGAACGTGTCACTGTGTCTTCAGGTCTTGGTAGATACCTTGGCAAACAACAAGGCATTTCAGCGGTTTGCTATACGTTCAAACGCCTTACTTAGTGACGTGTCGAAGAAGACAACTGAGCATGGCTCTGATGTCGGGCAAAAGTCTGCCGAGTTCTTTTCTGTGTTTAAAGAGGAGGTATGAGGCAAGAGATGATGCAACACTTTCTCTGTCTGAAAAAAATACGATGGAATACCGAATAGGGCAAATAGGATGATGCATGCTAAGGATTGACATTTTGCGATATTGTTTGGTGCAGTTGAAAAAAGGAATGGGAGATATTTACAAAAAATAGCGGTTTGGAGGGAATGAATACATGGTCACGAAATATCTTTGCTTTTTGTTTTCAATAGGAATTCTAATATTTATGCCCTTCTTTTTCTCTATTTTCTTCTCATTCATCTTGTAACAGATTTCGGATATTATACGGTGGCATTAGTGCGCATGCCAGAGGTTCTTTCTTTATTATGGCCAGCATTGGTACCCTCCTGGGTACTTAGAGCATCTTTCCTCAATCTTAAATGTGGAGCGCTCGGACGACTGCGAGTTCCATTTGAGTTGGACACAATCCCAGGTTGCAGACAGGAACTCTCTTTAAGCTTCCACTGTGGCACTGACCATTTGTAACTGTTGCTGTGGATACTTTGCACGAGTCCTCTGCAACAAGCTGGAAAGACGGGCACACGGCTGGTGTGAGGTTGTATCTCCCCTTAAATTTGCATCGGCCCGCAGCATCTGACATTGGAGCCTCTGACCAAGTCCAATCCTTGGAATTTTTCAACCTGGCTGGCACATAAGGAGAATCGATGACCCATCTCTCCCACAGATGAGACCACCTTCTCAATATCCTTTCTGATCATGACCCACGATTTGGGTCCTCGCACTTTACGCAAGTGTGCTCGTCACAGAAATCGTCTTCCTTAACATTAGCTCCTTGTGTACTAGGAATTCAGGAACTCCAAAAAATAAATGGACGAGGCCCCAAAATATTCATATTGCACAAGAATCGGCTCACCAAGGGAGACGGGACTGCATTTGTTGGACACACGAAACAAATTTGCAATACTAGTAAAGATAAATTTAGAACAGCGATTGAGATCTGCTTGAGATTCATCTCCTTCTAATCCAATCTGGGACACTTAAATTTCCCCTGCGGGAAACTGGAAACACCGGAGCAACACTGGAAAGTCAATTCAATCTGGGCAAAGATACTGTCTTTCCTTTCATTTTTGATGTAGATATTCGACTTTCAATTTATAATACATGCATTCAATAGTATTTTGGGCACAAATTGGCGCCTTGCTGCCATTTGCCATGCCATGCAGACGTGCTAGTACTGGATAGAAGTCCGTACGTACGGCACTGCATATGATGCAAGACATACGATTTCGAGTGCTGTTTCAAAGTCATTTTGGTATTCACATGCGTTGCACTGTTGACACGAAGCCTTCGTCGGATGTACAGAGATCGCTTTTTTTGTATAGTATGATGTCGCTCGGTCTCGAAGAAGGAAGGACGACAAGAGGCGCCTTCATCAGGACCAGTACCAAAGTGCGACGAAAGTAACACAAAAAAGTAACACGTGGTCTAAAAACTTTTTAAAAGGAATCGATCGAAGGACTAGGTTCATGTTGCGACCCGCTCCTTCAGAATACCAAGGGTACGACGAAAGCCCCAAAGAGCATTACCACTCGCTCAAACGGCTCGGCGCAGAAAAAAACCGGAGTCGTCTCCGAGGGACGTTGTACGGATTAAGCGCTCTGGCTCTCTCGACAAATCCGGGAGTCTTGTTGAGGTCACTGAGAGAGGCATTTCTCTGCAGGGAATTTACTGGGCATACGCGGCTTTAAATTCCTTACAATCGGATGGGAAAAATAAGGTTTCTTTGTATCGCAGGAATTGATACGGGCAATAGGACTCAAGGAATTCCTTGCCATTCGAATGGCAGACAGTCCTATATGCAAGATGGAATGGAATGGAAGGCAAAACATGACGGCATCAGTTGGTCTGATGCAACAAACAAACAACGAAACCTTTTCTCAAAACACCAGTGAAACACACCAAATGCATTTACTTTGCATACTTGGTGCGTGCAGCCTTTGCTGCTTCAACCATATTTTTCAATGAAGGGATGACTT
Organism: Picochlorum sp. 'soloecismus'; assembly: GCA_002818215.1. Taxonomy (NCBI): domain Eukaryota; kingdom Viridiplantae; phylum Chlorophyta; class Trebouxiophyceae; genus Picochlorum; species Picochlorum sp. 'soloecismus'. The sequence goes on along the minus strand of PJAJ01000014.1, from coordinate 954,132 downwards.
CTTCCCATCTCCTTGTCTTGAGACCACAGTCAGGATTGACATGAATACGATGTACATCACCTTTGAGAATACCTGACTTCATAAAGGACTCGATTTTGCGCAAAATAAAGTCCACTGTTGGAACAACAGGTGAATGAATGTCATACACACCGGGACCAATGTCCCTTTGGTATCCATAGGACGACAGTGCACGAACCATTTCGTCATCTGACCTCGAGTTTTCAATCGTCAAAACATCCGCTGCAGAAACCATTATCAAAGGACTTGAAATCCAATATGAAACATAAAACGTCTCAGCAAGCAAGCAACTACGCACCATCCAAAGAATCGATAGCCCCCAAAATCTGTTCAAACTCGCTGTAACAAAGGTGGGTTACAATTTGGACTTCTGGCCTTGCAATGGAGGTGGCAAGCCTGAACGCTTTTGTCGCCCAATTCAAATAGTCGCCCTTCCGATGCTCTTTAAGTGGCAGTCCTTCTCTCAATGCAGGTTCATCCACCTGTATAATCCTGCAGCCATTCTTTTGCAAGTCATCAACCTCTTCCCGAATAGCAAAAGCGATTTGCATGGCCTGCTCTGCACGTGAAATATCTGTTCGAGGAAAGCTCCAATTCAAGATTGTCACTGGCCCTGTGAGCATGCCTTTTACGGGTTTTGCTGTCAAATTTTGAGCAATCAAGAACTCATGCAAAGTCATAGCTTCCGTTCTAGATACGTCGGCGTAGATGATTGGCGGTCGGACGTATCTGGAGCCATATGATTGGACCCACCTGCACAAGAGCATCTCTTTGTCATACATATGCGGGAAGATGAAAACAGAACACCGACATGCGAAAGAGACTTCCAAAGAAACACCCATGCGTAAATCAAGATTTTAATAACAATATTTTGAATGAATTTGGCCGCGTACCCATGTGCCGTGAAGGCAAATCCATCAAGCTTCACGCCGAAAAACTCAACCATATCGGTTCTTTCTGCCTCCCCATGCACCAAAACATCGAGGCCAATTCCCTCCTGGACCCCAATTGCGTAACCAATTTCCGATGCAATGACCTCACGATATGTTTCAATAGAAATCTCTCCTTTTCTGAATTTCAACCTGGCTGAGCGTATATTCTGTGTCTGAGGGAAACTCCCAATAGTGGTGGTAGGAAAGGCAAGGTACTGTTCCTGCTTCTCCCTCCTGTCCTCATAGGGCTCAGACCTACAGATCAAGATTTCGTCGACTTCTCCGACATCGAAGGTGTATGCCTTTTCATTGCCCATGGTCTCAGAATTGAAGAAGTCTTGTTTCAGCATGGAGGCAATAGAAACAATCTCTTCGAGCTTTTGGACAGCAAAGGACAGCTTTGACCTGAGTTCTGGAGCCAAGCCCTTCTCGATTCGAGAATTGTACGGCACATGCTGAAGAGACGTCGAAGATTGGATGCAAATATCTTGATCAGCGCCAAGCAGTCCCTTTATTTGATATCCAATGCTGACAGCTCTTCCTTCAGAGTCCAGCCAAATGCTTCTCCCATCCACCACTCCAAGCCCCAAGCGTTTACTCTGGAGATTCCATTCGAATACTGTCATTCATGTCGATCTCCAAACTCCACATCATCAGAGAATGCGGCAAAAAATTAAGCTAAGAAAAAAAAATTCCACCTCACCTTTGGGAAACCATGCTTCTTAACAAGATCTAGCATGTTGTTTCCGGCAGTCCCTGGGGCACTGCAGAAATCAAACCCAACCCCAGCAATGCCCTCTAGATCTACGAGGAGGCAATATACTGCCTCATTTACATCGTCGTAGGGAACGACAATGTGAATTGGCGTATTTTTGTTGCCATAGGCACTGTAAATTGCCCTGGTAACATTGATCAAAGATAACGCTTTGGAGGTGGCAAGAACAGGTTCGTGAATCTGTAGAGATCACAATTGTTTACGAAACTTTTTTAAGAAATTTAAGGCGTGATAACTTTTTGGCGATGATCGCATGGCAATATCGCGCGGTCCCCATTTTTACTCAACACCAGCAACAACATTTCATGTACAACTCGTGACACTTTGCCTCAAACACCCAGCATCTTCCCATTTCTGTTGAGTAAATGCGAGATTCCCTGCTGCCTCAAAGATTTGTGTGGCCACAGAAATAACCCTCAAGGATTTGAACCTTGATGATCTCCCAAAGGAGGTGCTTTACCTATCAGCCAAGGGCATCAAGACCATCTTTGAGACACTTGCTAGGAAATTCATCGCAGCCAGCGCATTGTTCCCCATTGCCCGGAAACATATTAGTACAAAATCATTTGATAATAGATGAGGCATAATGCACTCAGTGCATGAAAGCGTGTGAGCACAATATTCACAAAAGCATACCTGTACTTCTGGAACCCCGAGCTTCTCCAATTCCTCAAGCAAAGGATGGTACAAGGGAGCAAGCAAATGTGCCAGCTCCTCAATATCGTCGTGGCCTTTGCATAATGATGCAATTGTTACTGGGCCAAGTAGCAGAGGAACTGCCCTCTTTTTCCCAATAGCAGCTTGCCCCCTCTTGACTTTGCCAAGCAATCCACTCCAGTCACAGCGCGGCTTGGTCCATGACCCGACCTCCGGAATTAAACAGTGGTAATTCGTATCAAAGAACTTACTCATATCCAGAGCTGGGCCTTCTGTTCTTCCACGGCAGCAGGCAAAGTACAAATCCAGGCCTTCAAGGTGCTGTATCCACACAGGGTGTTGGTAAGAAACGTGTCACGGGCCTATAACACAACGGCGCCATTGTAATATACCTTGAATCTTTCAGGAACAAGCCCAAGATACATGACAGCAAAGTCCAGGACCTGATCATACAATGTGCCATCCAAGGCGACCAAGTGAAGCCCTGCGGCTGCCTGTTCAGCCCAGGCCGACAACTCGATCTCATCAGAGTTTGATACGAGAACATCTTGGGTTATTTGACCCTTCCAAAATGCCTCGAGAGATTTTTTCATCTCTCTGTTTGGTCCAATGCGAGGGAAACCGATAGTTGCAGAAGAAATCATCGTGGTTGTGGCGGCTGACAGATTGACCGATCAACAGACGTATGTGAGTTAATCAAGAGTACGTAAAAGCAGTTGTGGTTGCGTACAGATTATTTCCGTTTAAAGAGCGTTTAAATTTATCGAGGAACAAATTCTCAACAATTTCAACAAAAGTATAAAGTGCCCAGGGAGTGAAGTAGATGGTAGGCTTTGGACTCGAGATGTGTGTGATTTGTCACAATTGTGTCAATATCATGACGTCTCCAGAATTCTGGATCCATTGGAATGGTACTGATACTGGCAGCGCATGTTGCATCACTACCGATACCCATCCTGCCTAGTGATGAAGAATCTTTTCGAAAACCTTGCTGTAGCTTTTATGGTACCGTGTCTCACAGCATCCATGAATATATTTATTTCAACAACAGCCATGACACTACACAAAGCCATCTTTGCCAAGTCAGCTGGCACCCGTTGCCCACAGACGCTGGTACTCCATCCATGCCCCACAATACTCTTTAAATCTCCCTTCACTAATAGCTTGTCTCACAGCTTTCATAAATTGCAGCATGTGCAGCACGTTGTGCTGTTCCAGCAGCACGTGTCCAGTCATTTCATGTGTCACCAGCAGATGATGAATGTAGGATCGACTGTGCATACGGCAAGTATCGCATGAACATCCCTCAACTATTGGTCGCGCATCTACTTTATAGCTAGAAGACCATAGATTCATCTTGGTACCATCCTGACCAGCATCAAATACTTGCTCACCCTCTTCCTCTTGAATAGTACCAGAGTCAATCCGTCTCTTGGTACCGTTCAGCATAGAGAAACTTGTACCTCTGGGATCGAGTGGAAAGTTGAGCCCATATCCACCTCGCGTGGCATCTGAAATATACGATGAATCAAACGCATCAACCCCGAGGGCAACCATCTGCAGCATCTCCCAAGGACTTGATACCGTAGATACCATTCTAAATTTTCCATCCTGATCCCCCGTCATGTTCTCTACAAGTTTCTCTACAATATCCATCCGTTGATGGATCGACTCTCCTGTCCCAATCCCAGTTATACATACTCCATGGCACTGGTGCACCATTGCTTTCACCCCATCAAAGCATGCCATCCGGTTCCCTACCTCAGCCCCACCAGGAATCGGACACAGCATGACAGCATCTCTGCATCCAACCTGCAGACTACGAGACACCCACTCCGAAGTTCTACGACATGCTGTCTTCATTCTTGATGGCTTCGAATCCGCCACAACTTCATCGCACATTGGCACCACAATATCAGCACGAATACAACTTGCAACCCTCATGTACTCCTCTGGTGTCACCATCTTTGCCCCACCGCTCGTAATCACCGATGCACTCTCATCCGTAGAGTTTCTCACCGCACCAAGATACTCGTACACACATGGATCGCGACCGGTACCCACCAGCACAGCATGCTCATCGAATCCCATGAACTCCCTGCCCCCTCCAGGATATCGCTCCAAGTTTTGTTTCTGATCATACCTGCATTTGCATATATAATGACATCAACTCATAGTGATATAGAGTAATTTGTACGTAATATATATTCGTTCACGCACAATTGCAGCAGATCGACCTGGAGACCACAGTTCCCAGCTATCTGTCCCAACCCTTCAAGCACGTCCCCTGTCAAGTTTGGCGACGACCCTCTTGCTGTATGAATCAAAAGAGCCGGAGTCTCCAAGATTCGATTAGTGTTACCATTAAGTGGACAATACAGCAACAATATACCCCTTCGTGCCTTCCCATCTCGCCTTTCGATTCTAAATCTGCTATCCATAGACGACATGGTGGGATCAAAATGCAATGCAACTGCACAGAACCATTGTCGTCGTCGTCCTTGCGATTATCTCGATATGCGCCCGTGTATGCAGCAATTAGTGCAACATAATATATTTCTAGTTTTTAATAGATGATGATCAATAGCATTCCGTAGGATCGTTCACCCCACGCTGCATCTTGACATGAGCAAACAACCAGGTATGCATGTCACAGTGGTACTACTCCAAACCAGTATTTTCTGGATGCATACTGTTTGAAACTGGATGTGTTTAAATTATTTGTCATATCAAAGTGAAAATAATTAAAAATGTGATTTGAGTAGTCAATCTCAGGCGCCCAAGTTCCCAAGTTGCATTCGGAAACCTCCTCCTTGCTTCGAATTATTAATTCGAAACCGAACGAAATATATATTCGAAAAGACCGAATTTCACCGCCAACGTTGGTGGCCAGTTAACTCGGCACCGTGAAACTATCTCCACCGAGATGTACATATTGGGCGTATTTCAGTGGAGTGGGAGTATTCAGCAGAATAGTACTACAGTATTTTATAAGAATATCAGTTTTGAGTAGAGGGTTCCTGGTTTATTCATCATCTGTGTGAAAACAAAAACAATGAATAGTTCAGGCAGTTCGAGACGCGGTGGCGAGTCTGGGCAGTTGGGAAGCGGGAATAGGAGGCTTCGTGTTATGGCGACTCACTTGGCTCAGCCACAGTGTCAGTATGAAGATGAAAAGATGAATTGGGGTGGTCGGATCGGTGGTTCGAGTGCGTCTATGGAAGTGAATGCGACGCAGGCAGTGCCGATACACGTGGCCTGCGAGCCGTTTCGGCGGACGGGAAGGGAGAGAGCGTTGTATGAATGGCTGGTTCGAGATAATAGAGAACTGAGGGAATCGATTTTCGATTTTTTAAAGGTACGGTTCGGGCAATGTGGGCGACTGCTGTTTGTAGCTGCTCTGGTGGTGACGCCCTCCTTGTCAACGGTGCTATTGGACAACAGAGAATGTATGACTGAATTAATACTTGGGGGATGTTGCAACTATGCAGGATCCTTTGTACAGACCGAATTATTATGCTGGGTTGCAAGAGTTTCGAGAGTTGACGAGTGAACGGGTGAAACGGTTTGTGGGTCAGAAGTTCTTTTCCGTGTTTGACTACGCACGGGATCCATTGAAGTTTCAGGCAGCCCTCGAGTCCTTGTCGTTCTGTGATTACTCGTTGGCGATTAAAAGCGGGGTTCATTTCACACTGTGTGGTGGGACTATTGTGAAATTGGGGACAGAAAGACACCACGAAGAGTTCCTGCCCAAGATGGATACCTTGGAACTCCCTGGTTGTTTTGGTATGACTGAGTTGGGGCATGGTTCGAATGTAATGGGTATTGAAACTACAGCGACGTATGACCAGGGTTCTGATTCGTTTATAATACATACTCCAAATAATGAAGCATCCAAGTTTTGGATTGGAGGAGCTGGTTCGACTGCCAAGATTTGTGCTGTGTTTGCGCAGCTGACTATACATGGCAATTGGGAAGGGCCCCATGTTTTTGTTGTGCGGCTGAGAGATGAAAATGGGAACACCGTGCCAGGAGTGAGGATTCTGGATAATGGGCCAAAGCAAGGGCTGAATGGTGTTGATAATGGGCAGATTTGGTTTGATCATGTGCGGGTGCCAAGGCATGCATTGCTGGACAGATTTGCTTCCGTTGACGATCAGGGTAAATATTCTTCGCCTATTCCAAACCCAGCACAGCGATTTGGTACCATGGTGTCCGGTCTGACTACTGGAAGAATGCTTATTGCCCAGGCAGCTGTTGATGCTATGAAAGTAGGTGTGACTATCGCACTGAGATATTCTGCCATGAGACCGCAGTTTGGAGACTCCCCAATAGTAGCGTACATCACACAGCAGAGAAGGCTTCTGCCTGCATTATCAACTGCATATGCAATGCATTTGTCGCTGGCAAAGTGTAAGGAGCTGGCCATGACTGGTGGCGGAAAGACAATGTCGCATGCAGATGCAAACATTGCCAAGCAGATCCATGTTTTATCCTCTGGGCTAAAAGCAGCAGCGACTTGGCACAGAGTCCAGGTTCTCCAAGACTGCCGAGAATGCTGTGGTGGTATGGGATTCCTTGCCATCAACAAAATTGGGCCCATGTTGAATGATATGAATGTAGACGTTACGTTTGAAGGAGACAACACAGTCATGATGCAGCAAGTGGCCAAGCCCCTGGTGGACGCTGCAGTCAAGTCTAGGCAAATATCAGTCCCACCTGGGCCCAGGTCTATCAATCCCGAACGACTTGGTGACAAATGTATCTCATCTCTTCTGGCTTGGAGGAGAGATGCCTTGGCTGCAGAGATTGCGCAGGGTGTAAGCGCGGCAGCCATGCAAGGTGGATCCAGGGCAGCAGGGCAGGCATTTGAAAATAATCTTGATAGAGTTGTACGCTTGGGCTGGGCGTCCGTAGACAGCTCCACGTATGATATATTCCTGAATGAGATTGCCTCTGCGCCAGCAGAGTGGCAAGAGCAGTTGGGAGTTCTTCAACGCTTGTATGGTCTCTACCGCATGGAAAAAGGCATAGAGACGTATTTACAATATGGTGCCTTGGAAGGCAGACATGTGGCTGGGTTGAGAGCACAGATACATGAAGCATGCTCCAAGCTATCCAAGAATGATGCCCATCCCGCTCAGAGTCTTTGCAAAGGCTTTGGCATTCCTGACCACTTGCTTCAGGCCCCTATAGCTCTTGGAAGTTGGAGAGATGTGGGAGCACCAAGTACTCAGTAGGATCTCGTACATTGCTGTAGTGGCTAGCGATGCATTGACAGTATCCATTTGTTGTTGTTGTTTTCTTGTGAATAAAAAGTATAAGATTTTTGTATCGAGTTTCTACCAATGCGTGAAATCATGAATCAAGATGATCGGGCTTGAGACTGCATGTTGCAATGCTCCACGTGGCCACGTACCCTGGTGGCGCACCGTCTCCCTGCATGGAGTCTTGACCGAGTCGCGCAATTGATTGGATGTCGATACAAGGCGACCGTGAGTTTCTAGTCGCACCATTTCAAATTTGAAATAAATGTATTTTCACATTGGTGCGAAACTAATAATTTCCAAGTACCGTTATTACACTGTAGTATCGATGTGGAATCTGGATGATGATCAAGGCAGAACGAGAGCAAAACAAACAAACCGGCATAAAAAGGCCAAGCGTTCGTCCGAGGATGGCTGGTCGCCTCTCCACGTCGCTGCTCTACGAGGAGACGTTAGCGCAATATACAGCATCTTGAAGCGAGAACCGGGCATGATTACACATGTTACGTCAAAGAGCAAGTCGACTGCATTGCACCTTGCGTCGATGAGCGGGAATGTTCTTGCCGTGCAGTCCATTTTGGCACACTGCGGTTCTGACGAGGCAGGCCTATTGCTTTCCAGGAGCCACCCGGTCTACCCCGACCAGGCAGGCTGGACACTTCCGATGGAAAAGGATTTAGCGGAATCTTTCGGGGTGACGGAACTACGTCGAAGCAGTCAGCGAGGATATCTTGCCTTAGACCTGGGCGTTATCTCTGCTGACGAGGCCGTTGTAGACGTGCTGTTGGCAGCCCACAGAAGTTTGGTGCTGTCCAGTCCTTCCGCCTCATCATCCAGTGGAGGCGGTGACTCGGAAACAGCCATTCCCTATCAAAAGAAAAATCTGCCGTTTCATATGCCGAAACAGTACGTGGACCCCGACATCCTCATATATACAACGAGAAGGCAGGACCGGGCAATGCTTTCCAAATTGCTCCATCATGGGGCAAGCATAGAGAGCTGGTGTGATCCAGATACGCTGATGAGGCCTCTTCACTGGGCAGCTGCATTAGGCTCCCTACCAGTCGCGAGTCTCTTACTACAAAACGGTGCAGATCCGCTTTCAAGAACCCGCGAGGGACTGACTGCCTCGGAGCTGGTCCAATCTCTGCATCCTGAGAACGAAGCTCTCCTGGCCCTATTGGATCAGTGCTCCGAGATTTGACTGCAGTCGTATTTCTCTACAGAATTGAAAAGTTAGTGCAGCATCAACATCGGGATAGGAGGAAATTAATTGAAATTAATCAAAGTTTGAAAGTAATAGAGAATTCTGAATGAACGGCCCTAAAGTAGGAATAGGAGTGCTCGTCGTCTCGGACGAGTGCATCTTGGTGGGAAAACGGTGCGCTCTGTTTCTTGCTTTCATTCTTCTGATCGTCCTTGCGACGGACTAGGATATTGCAGCTTCTTATGGATACATAAATATGCTTATTTTATTTCATGCATAAATCGAAACAGTTGATTCATCTCCCTTGTGAAATCTCTGTCGCAGGAAGGGTGTCTTTGGGGACGGCACGTATGCCCTGCCTGGAGGAAAACTAGAACTTGGAGAAAGTTTTCACTCTTGTGCTTCAAGGGAGCTTGAAGAGGAGACAGCGCTGCAAATATCTGGAGATTGTTTTGCGTTTCACTATGCTGTAAATGCTGTATTTCCCAGTGGAGAGCATCACGTCGCTATTTTCATGCGCACCGAGGTGGAATCTACTGCCAGAAAGGCAGTTGAAAATGTGGAGCCAGAAAAGAATCATGGGTGGGACTGGGTCCCAATCTCATCCTTACAAAGCCTTGAGCCTCTATTTCTTCCCTTTAAGAAAGCTCTGGATGAAGGAATGCATACATCCCTGTTAAAGTAGTATCGTCTCTGGTTCCAAGTCCAACTGAATGATATCAGATCGGTCTGCCTGATTTGAAAATTTGAATTTGGCAGCATTAGTAAGCTCACATAAACCGCCTTGTTGTTCTGCGTAATAATAGGGTATATTTATTATTTAATAACTATTTAATGACATAGATACCGTGGTTTAGTTTGTTCGTTACAGCAACGCTGTGTACACGATACTTCGCCACCGATGGATGGTGGAAGAGCGCAGCATGGCAGTGTTGCCACACGACAATGGCTTCAAAAGCAGTTTCAATCGAGTGGTATTCAAATAGATTCTGCATCTTTGAAACAATTGGCAAAGACGATCGAAGCAACAACGAATCCAGAGGATCTGCTGGCTGCACTACTGGATGAGATTGAAACGAGTATGTTTGGCTGTGTACCTAATTGTTGCGAGTGGGATAGATGCAAGAACGAGGGTGCATTATTCATATATGGACTTTTTGTGCAGATACGGATGATCGTAAACTGAGATTGGAATTTTTGAACGATTTTCTGGAGAGGGCGAAAGGTTCGACGTTTGGGGAGATTGAAGTGCTTCAAGCATTTGATACTCCTCTGTATCAGTATGATGCTGTGCGGAAAATGTTTCACAAGTGTGCAGAGCGTCGGAAAATCGTTTCTAATGCAGAGGTACTTACTTTATTGTCAATGGAATTGTCTTTCCCCTTCGTGTTGTCGAGTGTGTTGGTCTGATGATGATGATGATGATGATGATGATGATGCTGAAGAAGAAGAAGAAGAAGAACGAGAGGAGGATGTTATTTGAATGTAAACAGATTAGGGAATGCACAAAACTTACTATTTGTACAAGTATATTGCAGAGTAAAATACAGCTGTACGTGGATAGATACCTATTGGTTCAGCAGAGGCTGAGAAGGAATGCTCTGTTTCGTCCAATGAGATGGGGTTCGCTTGGTTCGAGAAAGGAAGTGGCAGAGTTGACAGAGTTGAAAGCTCTTTTAGGCTTACAAGGGGAACGGAAGTTCGTATGCGGGTTTCTGACAAAGCATGAAGAAGGACAGTATTATATAGAAGACTTATCTGCCCGTCTTCCGATAGATCTGAGCGTGTGTGACACTGCGGATGGACTCTTTACTGAAAATTGCATTGTTGTGGCAGAAGGTGAGTTGCTGCCAGGTGGGGAATTTAGAGCGGCTGCGCTGGGGCTGCCTCCTGCAGAGCCCAGACAAGATAGTATCAATGCGCTTCAAGGGCTGGATTTGTTTATGGGGAGAACTGCAGCTGAACAGCAGCGTGTGCAAGAATCCGATGGGACGGATGATGGTGACCGGGTTGTGTTTTTATCAGATGTGCACCTTGACAACCCACAAGTACTTGACTATTTAAAAGTAATATTTGACGGATTCGCAAACATGGAGGAGCCGCCTTCTGTTTTCGTGTTGTTCGGTAGCTTCCAATCGTTCAATGCTAATCATCCAGGAGTGAGTTTGAAGGAGATTAAGCAACATTTTTCAACATTGGGACGATTGATTGCTCAGTACCCCAGCATCAAGTCCAAATCGCAGATTATATTAGTTCCTGGACCGAATGATATTGGACCTGCAAATATGCTTCCAAGATCAGGGTTGCCAAACTCGATCGCAGAAGGTTTGCTCGAGCTTGTTCCAAATGTGACACTTGCCAGCAATCCTTGTCGCCTTCGCCACAGAGGATGTGACTTGATTCTATTCAGAGCTAATTTGCATCACCTTCTCCAGGGTCTTTGTATTCTACCACCACCAATAGCAGAAGATTCAGTAGAAGACAAGAATGCATACGCGTCCTTTTACTTTGATCAGGTGGCAAGCTCTGTCATTCAAGAGTCCCATCTGTGTCCTGTTCCTCTTGAATATCAACCCATTGCATGGGAATGGGATCATTCGCTATGGATCTATCCCAATCCACATGGTCTGGTTTTAGCAGACACAGAACCAGCAGCCCGGAGTATATTTGATACATGTGATTGTCTCAATCCGGTACGCATCATTTGGTCTATTGTATTATGGTTGAAAGTGAATGGATTTGATTGTATTCGGGTGCAATAATACGTATCATTGTTAGATTGAACTCACCTTTGTTGCGAAGACTGCGGTTGCTGGTGGTGATCCAAATATATTGCTCTTTAGCACAATGAGCAAGACATTATTACACGTATTATTTGCTCTTCTTATAATCACCAACCACCTGTTGAAAGTGCAGGGTTCGCTATCAAGAGGCACATTTGGTGCGTGGAGTCCATCATTGAGGGAAATGGAGCTATGTGACGTTGCCGGACAAGAAGTAGGAGACGAGGAGAATACAGACGCTTCTGATCAAGAAATTGATGACCAAGGGGAAGCGCCTGAGATTGAAATTGAGAATCAAGATGTCTGATTTTGGATGGTGATGATCTGTGATTGTGAACCACCGCCGTGTACCGTCCATGGACGGCCATATGGCGCGCTGATCCGAAAATTCAAAATGTAAACTCTTCGATACAGCCTCCAAACCACCAATCATTTTGTAATTTTACATTTTGTGGATGTCATGATACCATATCGAATGCTAGCTTGTTATCTACACGCCGCCTTCGAGAAAGACTGAAGGATCGACACGGTCGCGTGGGGTCTGAAAGATTATCATAATGGCTCCCGATAATATGAAGCAAAAGGAAGAGGATGGGAGGAAACCAACATTTAACGCATTAATTAGGCCCAAGAGAGCTGTTCCACAGGGATATCTACATGACTTGTTGCAGTCGCGCCACATGATGAAGACGGTCGGTCTTCAAGGATTGGGTGGACGCCTCAAGTCGATGGATTCTAAAATCGCAAAGTTGCAGCCTCGTTCTTCCTTGACTGAAATGAAGGGCATGTCAGATGTAAGACGAAGTGCTAAGATCTTTTCGTACAATAAGACAGCTGCGCTGCATACAACTCAGAAGCTGCCAGAGCTGTTTGAGCATCGCAAGAGGTTCCTTCAGAAGAAGAAACGGCAAAAAGAAGATTTAACGTACAGAAGGAATCCTGAGAAACCAGTTGGACTACTCTCTCTTCCGGAAGATGTACTGGTGAGTCATGTCTTTTTATCAAAGCGGTGTTCAGAGTAATGTGACAGTCTTGAACTCACTTCGTGTGTGCATGTGTGTCATGACAATTGTGCAGTTGAAAATTGTGTGCTTCTTGGGCCACGATGATATCAAGCCTTTATTTCAAGTCTGTAAAGAATTGGGGAACACGGTGCGTTGTGTTGTTTTTGTTTTAAGATGGTGGAACTGGTATCATGCTGATGACCTTTGCGTTGTATTTGTTGATGCAGCTAGAAAATGCAGTCAAATTTCATTTCAACTTTGCGACTCCAAATATAGGGCAAGTTGATGAATATTTGCCTCATGCGAAGCGCCCTACAAAAAAGAGAGCAGTGACAGCGTATGCTGATGTGGTTGCTCACTTGAGGCGAGGGAAACAGAGGAATGTGGTACCATTGGAGGCACCTGGGTCAGGGAATAGTACTGGCCCTCGAACGCTGCGATTCACTCCACAAACCACTCCTATATCGCGACAGACAACTGTCGAGCTTGACTTTGATGATTAACCCGTATTGCTTTTCTCTTGACATGTTTAACTGTTTGACATTTGGGTTTCGCTATTGAAAGTGACTGACATCCATGTTGAAAACACTAGGGTGCTTTGATAAGATTTGAGATGTATAATCATTATTACAATATTTGATTTAAAAGCGAGAAAGCAACTAATCTTATCTAACTCGATCCATGCAACCATTCAATTTATGCACACATAATAGATAGCTCCAGAGCACAGAGGACAATGTGTACTACTGCGAGCTTTCCTTGATTGCTTAAATATTCTACCTCGCACTGATTCCCATGCCCGCCTAGTCAAAGGCGTACAGGTATCTCCAAACAAACGACTTCCTGCCTAAAATTATGTTATGCGAAAACATCCACTATACAACAGCATACAGTATATGGCCTTCGTGCGACAATATTCACTGGAATAGCCAGTCGGGTAATGTTTCAGGTGCACGAAGCAAACTCACAGATCCATATTTTGATGATGCATATTTTTCCCTGGAGGCGGGAAGCGCAGAATTCTTTGAGTTCAAAAACATCCTGTGAATAGCTTGAACACAAGGCTTCAAATCTTTTGGCACATAGGAACTGTAATGCATGAGGGTGGTTGACCACCTGGGCTTGCCCATCAAGAAGAGACCCAGAAGTACGCATGACGCTGCCACCTGAGAGGGCAGATAGTTGAGCATACTGTAGTCCATCAAAGTCAACTCGGCAAGATACGAAACCAAGAATTCAAACATGACATCCAGAGGAATTTCTCCGCTTGCAGCCTTGATGTAACGTCTGAGGAACGTTTTCGTTGTTGGCTGTGTCAAATCAAACTCCAGAGCTTTCAACAGTTCTTTTTCAGTCTCCAGCACTTCCTCTCTGGTATATGTATTATCCGTGATGAAACAAAATTCATCGATTTGTGGGGCGTAAATCTCCTCGTACTTGGATGCAATAAGCATCGAAGTCACACCCACTAGTTGAAGCTTATTCCGCCTCACATCACACAAAGACAGAAATCGATCCACGTATGCCACCGATAGAAACAATGTATCTGATGACAATCTGTACTCCTGTCCCACTTCAACCAGCCAATCCACCAAAATAGAGCGCATGGCTGGGTTGATATCTGTCTGCACAGAGTCCATGTATGTAGTTCCTGGTCTGCGCATTTTCTCGCTTTGTCTTAGATTCTCAAAAATCACTGGCGCATACTCCACACAGGAACCGATATCCTCTATGTTACCGTCGATATCTACCCAAGAAGCATGGCGTGCGCTAAGTTGGCTCTGCTGACCATAGTGCAGCGAACACACGCTCCCTTGGTCACCAGCAGGAGTCTGTCGCACGAGGCGCGACTGCCCTTCATTCAGCGCTCCTACATCTCTCACTGCCGAAGCCGATTTTTGTTCGGTATCATTCGAAGAGGGCAGATTGACCAACAGCACCTGCAACAAAAACCTCCCGTCAGCGCTTTGAAAACATTCAAAATTCAAACTGCGCCTACGTAGGCGAGCGGGATACCAAGCGGTGCTCTCAACCCAATACAGCCACACATTTCGTCTAGGAATGATGTCAAAAGGTGATTTTTCAGGCCATCGAATGGTCAAACGCAAGAGAATACACAATTCAAACTTCCCGCTTCACGTGGGCCCCCCCAGGACCCTGGGATCAAACGCGCAGCCTCCAAGTTCAAAATCAACCCCAACGATACAAATAAGTCAAGGTCAATAGAGCACTAGATAATAAACGTACGTGTTTTAGCGCCGCAACGTCGATGCGGTGATTAGTGATATCATCAAAAGCAGATCGCTTCATCCTTGGTCCCGCACGCAACGCCTCTGCTCGGTTTCTCTCTTACTTTAATTTCCTCCCGTTTCTTACGGTCGTTCGTTCATTTACAACGTAGGTGTGCAAAAAAATGCAAAAAAGGAAGGCAAAGAACAGATGAATTATAAAGCTGGATAGTATAACAACGACGTTTTGTATCATTTTATTTTTCATTTCATTTTTGTTACACTAGAGGTGCCCCCATCAACCACAGCCTTTGATGGGCGCTATGTTCAATTCAGACTGATTAGGTCGAGCATTGCAATGATTCGATCGACCGATCTACCAAGTGTTTTGACCGATGAAATCTGCCAGGGGATCATAGCCTGAGCCGTATCTGCCATCGTAGCCGTACCTGCTCTGCTCCTAGACACGTGGGATGACATGGCTGCCAGATCCGTTGCGTTACTTTTTATGGCGGCTGCAAAACTATTGTGGGTCGATTCAAAAATGTTGAAGCAAGGGATTGAGTCAAATTTGGCATCGTCTTAGATCGTATTGGTTGCACCTTTGGTCCTTTGGTGGACTGAACAGCAAGGTTTCAGGGTGCATTTGAATTCAAATTTGGTGCTGTTACATGAAGGGAACTTGAGATGTGATCAAAAGAGTCTGGTTCTGGAATTGTTTGTCAAATATTACTCGTACCCATTTATGAACCGGAACATGTCTTAAGTAAACTAAGTATGTTACGTGGGTGGCTAATCCAAGGAATAATTTGGATTCATTGCCAGAACCCTTTCAAGCTGAACACGCTTGGCAAAGTCAGTCGCAGATTCGCCTTCTCGCCTTTCTGGTGTTTCTACAACAAGAAGAACTTGTTCCCGCCGGATTAAGTGGGCCAAAATTTTCTCAGCCAGTACAATCTCCTTGACTCCCTCTTCCCTGGTCGTTATTGCGCCCTGATGCACAAGGTAGTTAAAGTACCACTTGAGCAAATCTCTCTGCTTTGCCCCAATCATATCCCCTTCAGGGCCAGCATCGACTCTCTCAGCTTCTTGGCTATTCTCTAGCTCTTTGAATCGGACAACAAACAGATTTTTCACATTGTTGAGCTTGGCTTGGGTCACTTTGGTGACTGCCTGATGTTTCGCTCGAAGTTCTGCCTCTTCCTGCTGGGACCCTGGTTGGGTTGGCTCGGGTGCAGCTACGGGACCTGCACCTTCTTCAGGACGTGCTGCAAGGGAGGATGCAAGATTGCTCTCCATGAGTATGTCGTCTGCCCCATCTTCAAGCTCATCGAACATGTCTTCCTCACGGAGCTCTGCATCTGGAGCCTCGACTTGCACAATCGAATTCTTCAAAAGTCTGAACGCCTCCTTCACATCAGATCGAGTGACCTCATCTCGCAAGTGAAGTCGAGCAAGAGCCTCTGACAAGCGAACAAGAGCTTCCAATTGTCTCACAGTTATTCTATATGCTGCTGAGGACCCAGGGGCTGCATCATCACACCTTAGCCTCTTGTATGATCCGACGAGCTGTTTCTGAGCTGCCGGAGTGATTCGAGGCTTGATAGATCGTGCTAATTTTAGATAACATTGCATGCGCTCCTTTTTGTATGGAGGAGTCAGTGCGGCTCCAGTTCCCAAATGAACTGAAAGAATATGGTTGGCAATCTGAGCATCCATCACTGGATCTGGCTCGTCCACCATGACATGCAGCAAATCAAAGCGCGATAAGATTGCCGGAGGGAGAGCAACATTGTACTTTAGAGGTTTTGATCTGTCATAGCGACCTGTAGCTGGATTCGCAGCTGCAAGGATTGATGTTCTTGCATTCAAGGTAGCCTGGATGCCAGCCTTGGCAATAGAAATGGTCTGCTGTTCCATGGCTTCGTGAATTGCAACTTGATCCTTCACGTCCATCTTATCAAATTCATCAATACAACAAACGCCATTGTCAGCCAGCATCAATGCTCCAGCCTCAATGCAGTATTCACCAGAGTCTGCTTCTTTCACAACACTGGCTGTCAAACCAGCAGCAGAAGAAGATTTCCCCGAGGTATAGACGGCCCGTGGAAGAAAACTTGCAACATATTTCAGAATTTGAGACTTTGCACAAGACGGATCTCCAACAATGGCAACGTTGATGTCGCCTCGAAGTTTGATTCCTTCGCTTGTAGTTTTCTGCACACCACCCAGGAGCATAAGCAATACTGCTCTCTTCACATCAACATGACCAAACACATTTGGAGCGACAGACTCTGCCATGCGATCATAGAGGGCACGATCTCTGCGCATTTCTTCCAGCTCCTCACGCTGCTCAGTTGTGAACTGGGCCAAGACATCCTCAGGGGTTTGATCTTCTTCAGTTCTTATGTTGACCATTCCCTCCTGCTGATCCAATGGCTGGGTTCCAGAAGCAATGAACGCGAGCCTGTATGTCAATTCACGAACACCGGTTCGTGCTGGGCCATTCACGAGGCCAGAAATACCATCGCCACCAGGCCCTCTTTCAACACCTGATAATTTTGTCTGCAGCCTTTCTCCTGGTGCCCTGCAATGTATGTGATGATGGCAGTAAGATGGAAAGCTGCTCAATTATGAGATGATACTTTTTTTAATAGTTCAAAGATTAAACGTACGTCAAAGCAGCCACGTCTGGGACAACAACGAGTGTACCAGTGAAAATGGCCTTGTCACCAGGTCTGACAGCCTCAACTTGGGAATTTCGTAGAATAACGTCCATGGTCCTCGGAAGACTTCCTGCCGGCACTTCATCTGGATTTTCCTGAACTTTTGCCTTTTGCCAGTCAACAAAAGTAGAGTCATCCAGAACTAGCGTCCACTTATTACTGCAAAACAACAATCATGCAATTTCCATATGTCAGCCTTGCAGCCAGATGTGATTGATTGGGCAGACATCTGCATCTCACAGGTTGTATACCAAAACACGTACGTATTTCCACATGTTTCCTGAGGACAAATGGTTGGTGTAGTATACTTGAACTGTTGTTGAACTCCTTTCACAACATTCATACAATCAAGGCATCTGAAGGACCCAGTAAACAACTCTGGTCGCACTTCAGTTGTCCTGGTTACAGTTCCCACAAACTGAGAAAGGGATCCAATCCTATCCGACCTCAGAGATCTCAGTTTCTCGTTATGGCCCAAATTGTAAAAGGATATCCAGAACTCTTTCTCACTGCCATCTTCTTTGTTTGCAAAGCCACCACCCAGACGTTCTCTCACAAACTCCTTGACTGCTGCCCTCAGATAAGGCTCCATACGATAAAATGCATCAGATATATCTGCTGCCAAGTTTGCGTTAAACTCCATCAGATGATTGTAGTTAACGTATAATGTTTCAAGCTCTCGTTCTTTCATGGTAGCCAGTTGATCAACATAGACTTTCCTTGGTCTCTGTGATCCAGCTGCACACAAACACTCAAACTCGTCAGTCGTAGAAATCCAAGTCTCATAAGCACAATCTATCTAATGAACAACGAGTCGCTCTATTTGCCCACTGCAGGTGCCTGGAATCGTGAATCATTCATTCCTCTGCTTCCTCGGTAGGCTCCAGCCGAAGACGCACACATACCTGGAGTACCACTGGCTTGACTACTAATATGATCATTTTCATTCTCTATTTCAGTCTGAAATTCATTCAAGAATCGAAGAAACAGAGACTGTCGCTGTTCGCACGCCTCGGGCGTGGCACTGATGTTGCTAAACGCAACATCGTATTGCTGCCCAGCTTGGCTACCAAAGTCCATCTTGGTGCTTTAAATTACTTTAAATACTCTTTTTCTTTAAAAACCAGATCCCTTTTCCCCTTTCACAGCTGCCTGGATAGGTACTGGCCCTATGGCGATTTTGAAAATTCAAATAAAAACTGCGACGGGGGTACCAAAGAGAGCCGTTTCTCACGCTAATAGCGAAATTAAACGCTATAATGAACTTCCAAAAGACAAAATTACTATCAATCTTGTTTCATACTGACACTACGGGCACGATGTCGACACGAATATCTCAATGGCGATTTTGAATTTGAAAGTTTGGCGCCTCGAGGCGCCATACAGAACAAGGCAAGAGCTGCAGTTGACTCTTGCCCTGGAGCTGAATGTTCGTCCTTCTAAGCGCAGCATTTGCATGACATGTCCAGTCGAAATAGTCTTCTTGAAATATAAAATATCTCTTTTACGTCTCGATTGTTTTTGCAGGTTCTTTAAAATGGAAAAGCTCCTTCCGGTTCCTGCAAAATCGTTCTTGCCGAGATTTTCCCCATCAAAGGATACCGTTGACCGATACATGCATTCGGAGATCGAAACTCAAGAATTTTCTGCGAGGTGTCCTAATATTAGGTCTATCAATTGAGGGGGGAAAAGCCGAGGGTCGCCCCGTACGAAATGCAGTCGGAATTCTTTACCGAAACTAGTCTAATAGCACTTGAATTACATTGAAAAATTTTAATTCGACAAAACCCATTACTTTAAACCGCTTTAATCGGAGGTCGCTACGTTAAAGATAAAATTTGAACCGTGACCAGACTGCCAAATCTCAATCTGAGACGATGACGAGTGGCTGTCTTTCGCTCGGAAGAGCAATGCTCTTCCCATATGGAATGGGGAAAGATATAAAATCATCTACTGATGACCAGGGGGGTCATATCAAGGTTCTGGATGGCCCAAACTTGGTGCAGGATGACTCGAAACTGTACGAAGCGATAGCTGGAAGGGTAACGCCTTTTGTCTGTTGCTTATGCGAGGCTACAATAAATGTCGGTGGAGTTATATGGAGTGAAAAAGAACCAAGAGATGATTTTAGGCGAGTGATGAGTCTCGGGAAGAGACAGCTTTCTGGTGCGTGCTTGGGGGAATTTAGATTTTGTTTCCTAGATGAGACCTACCAGTACTAATTCGATCAATGTGCATCATGATGCAGGATTTGGATGGCAAGCCAGTTATGAAAATTATAGACGAATTAATAGGATTCATCTGGGGTCGGAGAGGGTGATTTGCCTCGAGGATCAAGAGAATTGCCTTAGAAGGGTAAACAACAGCCTCCATCTATTGAAATTGGAAGCAAATCCACCCCTGAAGGATGCCTCGGATGCCAATGCTGCACTACGAACCTCCAGAGGAGGGAACAGTTTGTTTGAATGTGTCGCATTGGGACTTTGGGGTAGCACTTCTTATCACACCAGGCTCCGAAAAGAGTTAGTCGACTATATGTATGAGAATATGCAAGATTATGCTCACTTTCTGGGAGATGACTATGCCTCATACTTGGAGTCTATGAGGCATGATCAAATGTCTGGGGATGAATTGGTTATTCGGGCCCTAGCAGATAAATTTGGTACCCCCATAAGTGTATTAACAGGTGACGAAGTGATCTGGTGCTTGAGATATCCCCCAAAGAAATTGAAGACGCAAAGAGAAGTAGTGCTGGTTGCTCGGCCCAATGCGTGTTTCTCTCTGCTGCAACGAAAGCACACAAATCCATCGTCCTTTATAAAATCACTTGTTTATCTTGGATCCAGAGCACATCCAGAGGCTTGAACGTGCTACGGTGATACGCATGGTACAGCCGTCATACGGAATAGGTAACTTGCGCATGCACAATACAGGGTACCCCCCGTGAAACTTGAAAATCCTGCCAAGAATCTTTAAAATACAAGCTTAAGTTGCTTGTAAAACATGGTTCCAAAGAGCGACATCACGGGATAAAGTCTTGTGATAAAGATTTATGTAGACATTAATGTATAAGAGGGATGATTGGAGAAACGTAGATGTGGAGCAACAGTCAAACCGCCAGTGTGAGTGAAAATTCAACCTTGCAATTTTCCTCTGACAATGTCAGCATTGTGAACAAAAATAAATGTTATATCTCAAGCTCCTCTAGATTGATTCTGATTACTTCAATGGAGATATTTCAGATAATGAAAAGCCAGCTTGTCGAGTGCGTCCTATACTCAAATGGCGAGGACAGGAAAATTAGAGTAGATACAGATAAATTGATTTGTCTGTCTTTACCCAGAAGGAGTTTCGGCGATGGGAATGTGGCCAAAATGTACAATCTACACTGATTAAATGGAATGCCTCTCGGGTATGATCTACAGTTTCTTGTGCCAAGAGTGACATATTTCGGTGAATTTGTTACAGTAGAAGACCAGTCTGGATGATCAAATAGAACTTCAAAGATATATGGAGAATGCATGCAATGTCTATGGAGGGAATCTGCTCAAAGATCAATTTGGAGGTGTGAAGATCTTGAACGCCAGATCTTTCGTCAGGGATTATATCAGATGCAAATGAATCGTGAAAAGGGAACTTCTATAACTCGCTAATGGAAAGTCGTTCAACAAGGGAAAAGGTAAGCCATTTATATGAGCGAGGATGATTTGGAGATGGTTGTCTACCAGAACGTTTGGCTAGTAAATACACCAAAGTGTTCCCAATTCGCAAGACGTGCAAAAGCAGCAAACGTGATTTTACTGTTCTACTTTACTAATAAAGAACATTGGACTAAGGCGCAGGCTAACTAACGATCCAAGAAATTTAAGGGAGATAAGGAGTTAAAGTCTCCTTCAGCCAATCAGGCAGATGATGGGCCCCTGGGTGATCCTAGTGATCAGGACGAGCTCCTACTCGACTAGAGCCATTATCTAGCTATAACTGTAGGTCCTTTAAATTTAAAGGACAATGCTAAATTTTGCATTTGCAGCATCAAGAGTCTATTGTACAGTACTACATGTAGTGCCCAATCATGACAATGATCATTGAATCAATATGTTTGTTACCAAGGCAATGGGACCAATTCATGTGCTGATAAAAATACACCTTTTGTAGGGCAAAAATAATTAAGATTAATTTGAAATTTAAAAATACGAAAGTTTGCATTGGTTCGGTGCATGTGAATCCAAACAAGACCGTTTCTGCAGCGTAGCAGAAGGATTGCAAATTCTGGACAGGTGCTTGAAACATGGAGGATGCAAAGGAACATGTTGTGCGTAACCTTAGAGCACTAGTTCAGGACATGATGGCGAAACATATGTATGAAGGCGCAATATTCTACGCCAATAAGCTCGCTTTGATGACCGGATTTAATCCGAAGGATGTCTTTCTGTTGGCAAATGCGCTCTTTGTGGACAACCAGTATCATCGATGTCTATATTTATTAGAATCTCGCAGGGAATTGATCGATTTGGATATGCGATTTCGTCTTCTGGCTGCTCGGTGCCTGATCGAAGCAAAGTCATGGGAAGAGTGCGTTGCGATTTTGGAAGGGCAGGAAGCTGGAAATGCTGCTGAGCTGCCTTTCAAGCCAGCTGCTGAAACAGCAGTAACTGATAACAAATTGAATATGATGTCTTGTGTCTGTTCGCTGCTCGGTCAGGCTTACGAGAACTTGGAAAACTTTGAAAAAGCAATTGTCTGGTATAAAGAGGCTGTTCTGTGTGATCCTTTCAATTCGGAAGCTTTTACTCGTTTGGTTCATGGGAACAAATTGACGGAATTTGAAGAAGGGGAATTTTTGAACGAGGTGATCGGGCGGATTCCGAGTGAAGCCTCGTGGCTGAAATTGTTGTACACTTCGCTGTGCAGAGGGAATGAGAAGAGCCAAGAACATCGTGTTAGAGGCGCCCTAGAAGTGCTGGAAGGGCATATAGAGTCTCCAAATAGCAACAAGCCAGTAGGTCGTGATGATCGGACGGGTGATGGCTCGACTCGAGGGAAGAAAAGTTCAGGACATAGACCAACAACTCGATCTAGTACGAGGAGCAGGAGAACAAGCAGGTTTAGTCCGATGGAGGAGAGCACCCCATCGCCTGGCGACTCTCCAATAAATGACACTCTTGGCCTGATAAAGTGGAATATAGGGTCTGACAGTGACGTAGTTGCAAGTAGAGCAAAATTACTCATGAAGGAAGGAAGACACAGCGATGCTCATAGAATTACAAAGGCTGTGTTAGACAGAGACTCGTTCGACAAAAATATACTGCCCGTGTACCTAGCTGTTGCAGTAAAACTTAGAAAGAAGAATGAAATATTTCTGCTGGGGCACAAACTCATGGCACAAGATCCCGAGAGCGCCGAAGCATGGTATGCTGCTGGCTGTTACTATTTCAACACATATCAGTTTCCTTCTGCACGGCAATACTTTGGAAAAGCTACGACGATAAACAAAATGTTTGCACCAGGATGGATTGCATTTGCGCACTCTTTTGCAGCAATGGATGAGACGGATCATGCTATGGCAGCATATCGAACAGCAGCAAGGCTCTTTCCTGGATTACATGAACCTCTGGTTGGAATGAGCCTGGAATATGCAAAAATGAACAATATGCCGTTAGCAGAAGAGATGATGCGTTTGGCATATGCCAAGTGTCCACATGATCCTTCTCTTCTTCACGAAATGGGAACATTAGCGTACCGGGATGGAAAATATTACGAAGCCTGCAAAGTATTGGAGCGGGTTGTGGAGATATTAGACCAGCAGGTTACAGTCTCTAATGCCGAGGCTGAGGATATTCGGGAGGTTTCTCTCGTGAATCTCGGACATACATATCGCAAATTGCAACGCTGGGAAGATTCTTTGGACGTGCTGCATAAAGCTCTCGCCATAGAACCATACCAGCCAGGAACACACGCTGCCATTGCATATACATACCACTTGATGAAGCATCCAGATCAAGCCATAGAGTATTACCACAAGGCTCTGTCTCTAAACCCGGCAGATCCATTCTCGACACTGATGCTGAATATAGCGCTTACAGAGGCAACCCCCGCAACGCTCAATGCCTTGGAAGAGATTCAAGGTGATGACCCCATGATGACCTCTTGATGTTGTATTACTTGCTTTTAAATACATACTGTATATGTATAAATTAATAATAAATTGATCATTCAACAGAACTGGACAACTTTTGGTGAATATTCCAAAAATCGACTGCAGTTATGGCAAACGCAGCCATCATTGGCGCAGTCAGATCCTCAGTCTCCAGCCAAAGCAGACCCAAGTAAAACACTTCAAATGAAGAAATTGCCCCAGCAAACCTGGCAGCCACCTGCCTCCTTGCCAACCAGGTCAATGCTACAACCTCAAATGCAGCCTGTTGATCCACTTTTTCTTCCCCAGGCCCCCCCATCACTGTATAATATCTATCCGCGTTATCCAATGCATCTTTAATCACGTCATACTCTTCAGGCAGAGCAGATTCATCGACTATTTTACTAATTCCGGCCAACAATGCAGCCACCGCCAACCCCAGAATAGAAGGTATCGTTTCAGGCACATACACCGCCATGCTTGTCCTATACATTTCTAACAGCTTTGCAACACCAGCTGTCAATGCTGGAATAACAAGAAGAACAGTAGGTACCACCTCAAATACCATCACCATCATTGACTGGGTCAAACTCATTCCAGACAAAATGGGCCGAAACTCTTCCATCATCCTGCCTTGAATATCTTCTACAAACGGCAACTGCTTTCTCGCATCATCCGACCACAGAGACTGCTTGAACACCACCAAAGGCACTGACACTGTCAATCCCACCAACCCAGCCTGTAAGCTCCCAGTGTTTAGCCTTGCTCCGCCCAGAGGATCCAGGCCCAGCAAAACTATAACCAACCAAGCCCCTCCTGTAGCGATAGACCCAGCCAGCCCAGCAAGCGCTAGTTTCTTTTCTACAGACGTATCTGACAGCATGGAATCAATAATCTCTTCTTCTCCACCATCCCTGCCCAGACCACGCAGCAAAGCTTCCAACCTTTGCCCAGCTGCCCTGTATGGATCACTACGTTTCCTCGCATATGCCCTGACACTATCTTGTAGCACTCTATTCTCTCTGACATCAATCCCAGACTCTTCCCCTTGCTGAGCATGAGGCAGCACCAGCCGAGTTGACTTGACTCTTTGTACAGAGTAATCATTTATCCAACCATGCGCCCCATGTCCCACGACTGCATGTCGAACTGGCACACCATGCCCTGTATGCATTTTCATATTAATGGTACATTAACTAATCTATTATTTTTAAATTGATTATCCACATCAGGTGCAAGTGCTGTCCAAAGCAGATGCAGAATGACCCAGCATTGGTTCACAACTGACTCGGATCTATATTGAATATTTTGAGCTCAATATACTCATTTTAAAACTAAATATACTACATATTATTTCAGTGAGTTGCTGATACAAAATCTGTCGGGAATAGTAATAATGCAAACATATAGAGCAGAATTAGAATGTGCCATTGCTAGAGGGCGTGAGAGGCCTGCGAAACGACGTGCTGTGCGTCGAATACCTTTAGAGACAATTCAACATGATAGAAATCACATTGCAGCAGTGATGGATCCGAGAAATGTTGTTGTGGATCACTACGAGGCGGTGTCAAATGAGAATGAAGAGCAAGGGTGGTTTCCTTTTCGAGTGGCCAAGAATATAACAGTGGCAGGTGGTGCACGGCGACCGGTGGTGATTTTTCTTCATCCGACCGGATCGAGTCGAGACTATCATGCACAATGGGAAATCAAGTACCTGAACAAGGGGTATATTGCAGTCGATTTGGATATGAGGTATCATGGGAAGAGGGTGGACCCAAACCTTGAGTATCAAGAAGCTATTGTTGAAGCGTGGAAGAGTGGGGAATCGGGAAGGCCGTTTCTGTTGGATAATGTATGGGATTTGCAGTGTTTGGTTGATTTTTTGGTGAATGAGAGAGAGGATGTGGATCCAGCGAGGATTGGGGTGACAGGGATGTCTCTTGGTGGGATGCATAGTTGGATGCTGGCTGCTGTGGATGAAAGGATTGCGTGCTGTGCGCCTATCGCTGGGGTGCAGTATTTTAAATATGCGATTGATAATTATGTGTATCATGAGAGGGTGAATAGTATACCTAATGTGTTTCGGGTGGCAGCACGTGAGCTGCAAGGGTGTGGTGTTGAAGACCAAGCGTTTCCAGAGTGTGTTGAGGCTGGTACTGTGCAAGAGGTGTGGAACAGGATCCTGCCCGGGATGCTGGAATACTATGATGCGGATAAATCTTTAGCTATGATTGCACCACGGCCTCTGTTGATTGTGTCTGGTGTCTCGGATATGAGGTGTCCGGTTCAAGGTATTCGATTGGCGCTAAAGAGTGCTGAGAGTGCCTATGGTGAGCAAGGTGTGCCGCAGAATGTAAAGTTGTATGTAGACATGAAGGCTGGGCATGAGCTGACTAGGGCAATGATGGAGCAAGTTGAATGTTGGATGGATTTGCACCTATTACAGCCTGTCTCTTAGTTTATTTCTATTTATTAAATATGTATAAATAAATTATATCAAGGCAAATTTAAAAGTGTTGAAAAGTGATATTAATTGATTATGAAATCTGGCAATCCACCTCTCCAGAGCCGTAGTCCTGATCAGTCTGGCTGTCGGAGTACATGTCTTCATCATTCTGGTCGTCGCCATTGCCGTCTGGTCGCTGTCTAAGACTTTGACGGTAGAGTAGATGGACCAGACTCGAATGACGAGCAAGGGCGGCCATGAGATATTCGTTTCTAGCTCCCAGGTGGCCAAAGGGAGGTGAGACGAAGAAGGGTTCGTCATCTTCGCCTTCTAGTTCAGCCACTTTGTCAATCTTGTCGACATCTGTAATACAATGCTTGCCTGATGGGCCTTCTATAGGAGACCATATTTTGATACTGTGCTCAATGCCTGATGTGGCAATCACAGGTAACGTGGGATGAGGGCGGATACAATTCACAATTTCCCTGTCAGCTTCCAGTGCTGCAATGCACTGGCCAGAAGCAGCTTCATAAATGAAGACGAATCCTGAATCTGAAGCAGCTGCGACGTGGCTGTCCCTGCTTCCTAGGAAAACAGCTTCTTTGATATCGGTTCTGAAGTTCCTGTGGTATTGGTAACTCTGTAAATAGTTGCTGTAAAACCTATTGCCTAGTAGTAATATTGGTGAATTAGTGTTACTGTGCTCTGACGATGGCCTGTTCTTGTCTGCATGGCCAGAAGACGGACTCTCACTTTGCTTCAGGTATGTGCCCCACGTATTAGCGTATACTATATCTATCTCTGGAATTCTGTCGTTGTATTTTGCCTTCATACTTCCTTTAAAAGCCAATGTAACCATGGCTTTTATGCTCTCAGAGTCCAAAGAGTACTTTGCTGCCAATATCTCATCAATTCGCTTTGACAAGTCAGATATAGTACTTTGGTGCCAAAACTTTTCTGCCAATACTTTAGCTGTCAATATTAATTGAACATTTAATAGTGCCTCGATCAATGCATTCTGACAGCTCTGATTTGCTGGGTCGAGCCTCACAGCCAATTCAGCAGCATGTACAGCATCCAGTCTATCTTGAGCCCAAGAGCGCCGACCAAGAGATTTGCTATATTCTACATACGTGCCTGGATCATTCGGGTTATATTTAAGGGATTTGGATATATATCTAGCCTCTCCTATAGTATCATTTTCGGTTGCCATTTCGTATTTTCCATAGTCTTTGAAATGGCTGGCCAATGAAGCACTTTCATGGGAGGTCTCGACTATAGCAGATACCCCAGGGATATCTTGCATTGTACTCATCATTTTCATTTCTGTACTCACGTCCCGCTGCAATTCTTCATCTCGACCGTAGAAAGATTTGCAGCTACATTCATCTGACAATAAGCATGACCATGTTGCTGCCCCATAGCCATGATACGATGCAATAACCTTATCACCACAAGCTCCAAAGGAAACATACGTCGGACAAATATCATATCTAGTTTCATCTATAAGACACTCGATTGAATAATGTGGGATAGATAAGTTCAGAAGTACTTCATCCTTCTGTGCACGAAACATATTGTCCCTCTTGCTCGATCTGGTATCCAAGCCCGATTTTCTCCTATCAAAAATCCGTATAATATCATCAGGACCAGCAACAGCCATCATTTCTGGTTTTAAAGGATTAATGTTTATAGCGGATATGCCCCTTGACATCCTTCGTCGACTATGAAGAGAAAGGAGCACATTTGGTGAATGCTCTGTAGACTGCCTTCCTGTCGATATCCTATAATCAAACTGCCTCACATCACCATCTTCCGACGCCGACCAGAAAAGATAGGGCTCGGATGGAGACACCTCTACGTGCTTTACTCTGTCCAGGTGACACCGATACACAGCCGTATGGGCCACTAGAGCATGCCAACCTGCATCTTGCATCTGTGAATCCGAATCAGGGCCAAAGTCTGGGTCGACGAATTCCCTTCTTCTAGGCCCCGATAAGGCTACTAACTTATCAACACCTGCCATTCTATGCAATTGAACAAGATTGTCCATGCCGCCAGTCACGAGGACGGTCGAGTTTGTCTTTGGCAAGAATTTTATCCCAAAAACATTGTGCTCGTGAAGCGTGGATACCATGTACGCTTGTCCAGTAGGATAGGGCCACAGCATAATATTTGTATCGTCTGACACTGAAGCTAAAAATGTACCATCTTCGTTCCATTCCAACCGATTAACACAACCGTAATGACCTTTGAGTTCCTCCGTAAGCTTCAGTCTCCTTAGGAACAAGTCATCCAACTCAGCAACTACCTGAAGTCGTTCAAATTAGACAAATGCCCGTAACTAAGTAACCAAATATTTCGAAACTTGAAATATTCACCATTATTCGGCTCGTCTAATGCCCTAACTACGAGACTCCGAGGCAAGCAATTCAAAGATTTCGACAGTATTCCACACATCCGCTTCTTACCTTGGTTTTCGAGCCAATCTCTCTATTGACTAAAGTATTTATAAGGTTATTTTTACTAATATTACTTCTATGCCAAGACATTATGCAAGAGAAAAATGCTCGTCAATTCAAGCAAAGTTCCACTGTTCCGTGAGATACATGCTGTCGCTCTTAGCGAGTGAAACTACGTCCATGCTAGGACTAAAATTCATTAAAATTATGTAATTCATTCCAATTTATGTATAAAAATGTAGGAATGCGCTTACCTCTCGAATGGGTACCTTTGCCATTATCATTACCCACTGGGCGGGCCAGGTGTTAGGCCTGGCCTGCAGGCCAGCTAGCTGGCCATTCAACAAATCATGAGACATGTCATCAAATTTGATACATTTTATACATGTACATTGGCATGCGCGATAAGTACAGTCTGGGTTATATAGTAGATGTTAACGTTTTTGGTTTATTTAATGTTTTTTTAAAAGTTGCTGCACCAATCAATCCATCAAAGTATATGTGTATATGTGTATAAACTTAATTCTTTTTCCTGCTTCCTTTCTTCTTGCTACTCTTCTTTTTCTCTTTCGGCGCAGATTCTTGGGCTGCCAATACCTCAACAGCTTCTTCGACGATGTCTGCTGCCCCATTCACCTCTGATGGGCTCTCCTCAATATTTTCCACTTCTACATCTACCTGCTGCACGGATGACTCTGCCAACTGACCCTCTTTCTTGGCAGTCTCCTTGGCCTTGAGTGCCCTAAACTTTTCTCCTCTTCTAGATGAAGACTGACTTGGAGTGGCAGGTGAGTCCGCAGTGGTAAAATCGACATCAATCACCTTTGGGGAACGCCTTGCATTCAAATCCTTTCCTGTTGGCTTCTGGGGTTCTGTCTGCTTTGGAGCAACATACGTCCCTGATGAAGCGGTTGCAGTTTCCAGTTCACTATTTTCAGCAAATTTCTTTCTCAAGTACACTTGCTGTGCAGTTGTCACCAAATTATTCGTAAACCAATACAAGGTCAGACCAGATGGCACATTAAGAGAAAAGTATCCAATCATCAGTGGAATGAACTTGAGAATATTCTGTGTCTGCGCCTGAGCCGGGTCCTGACTTTGGGGAGGGGAAATTATTTTCTGAGAAGCATATTGTGACGCAATAAGTAAAAGGGGAAGGACCAGGTACGAGATGGTATCATGCCATCCAAGAGGTGGGACACCATCTACAGGAACCAACCATCCGAGTCCGCCATTCAGCTTTGTCGGTCCAGCAAGCGACGGAATCCAGAAGAAACCTTCGGTAAGCAGTCCTTCATCTGCGACATTTCCTAAAGCTCGGTACAGACCAATAAATACTGGAATAGTTGCAAGGGTTGGCAGACATCCAGCAAGTGGATTCACTCCAGACGTCTGATAAAGCTTGGCGGTCTCCACCTGAAGCCTTTCGGCATCATTGGCATATTTAGCTTGTAGCTCCTTCACTTTTGGCTGCAGCTGTTGCATACTGAGCGTGCTCTCCACTTGCTTCTTACTCAGAGGATAAGTTGCAAATTTCACGAGCAAGGTTATCACAATAATGGAGAAGCCATACGAATACGGAACGCCCATGTTTGCAAGACTGGCATCAATCAACTTCAAAAACGATTCGAATCCGTCCGCAAAAAACGACATAAATCCGCTCTTCTTGGCCGGCGCATCCGTCACAGCCTCTGCAACAGCAGCTGGGTCTACATCTGCCATCACCATCAGTGTTGTCAGCGCAGCAGCGGCGTGATCCAGCGCGGAAGGCACGACTTTATCAACAATCTCATGGGCAATTCTCTCACCCGCCAGGCTTGCGCGGCAGGCCATATTCCTCCTGCCATTACTACGGACAAGACGTGCTGTTGGGGCAGCGAGACTGCGAAATCTTGAATTCGTCCCATCCGGCCTGTAGAAAGTCACATTTGCCATTTCTTATATCAAAACATTACAATTATACATATAGTTTCCCTAAAGCATCAATCAAATCCAAAATAGACAAGTAGTGGCAGGATATATCCCCGGAGGCTCAGACGTGATTGAAGCCTCGAACCGAACCACCGTATTAATTCGAATCCCATTGCCAGGCATTAAGCATCAATTTTAAATCTCCCAAAATACGTTGAAGCCTAGTACACCAACATGTCCCATATCGTACCTTATCTGTCGAAGAGTTTGTCCATGCGGCTTCACGGCCGAGGCTGTGAGACGAATATACATTGTTGTCACCACAATGCAGTAAGAGAAAAACTCCTGACAATGTCGTAAAAGAGTCTGAAAATGCAATTTTAATGGAAGAGTCGTTATGGTGGTGTGAACATTTGTGTGGGCTATAGAGATCCTGGGATTACCCTCCTGTAGAGCAACCAACAGTGGGATGCAGTTCCAATTATTTACTACTGTGCAAGATGCTGTCACGATGCCTAAAACGTTATTGCAAAATTGTTGTCAGGGGAGTGAAATAGCATTTAGAGGGAATATTGGGAATACACTACACGATGAGCCGACAGTATCATGTGCAGCCGAGGACAAACTTTACGCCTCGTACGCCCTCAGTAGTTCTTTCGAGGGCTAGGCATGTGTCTGTAGTAAATAAATGTGAATTCAAGCGCGCATTTCACGCGATGCATAGCAGTTGCGGGGCAAGGGAGAGAGCACTGGGACTAGCAAAACGTAGGGAACAGGATTGGAGACTGGCGGTATACAGCGGGTCTAGTGGCCCTGATCAGAGCGAGAGCTCTGAACAGGGACCAGAAATTATGCCATCTGAAAGTGATTTACAAAATGTTGGTGGGCTCCATAGTCGCTCTCGGAGATTGAGCATGCAGCAGAAGCTGAGAGCCTTGTGGTTTAGGCTGGAAGAGTTGAAGGCAAAGGCAGCGAAACTGCCTCCCTTTGCGTCCATAATATCTTTACTTGCCGCATTAAAAGTCCAGATGAAACCATTTTTGGACTTGCTTGAGGATTTGGAGAGGAAAAAGCAGGACTTGATCGAGACGTATGAACAATATCTGGCAGAGGAAACCAAGCTGCGTTGGAACTGGGAGAAGAAGAACCAAAAGGAAATAGCATTGCTAAAGAGCATCCCACCCTATATATTTGGTGCGCATAATTTCATTCAAAAGAGTTGTATCTATATATTTTTTTGCTTGCTATAGCATAAGAATACCTCTTTCGTTCAAATAGCTTAGGAAATCCTAGCAATTGAAATGTGGTGCTTGCTTTGCTGCAGGGGTTCTGTGTACTTTAGCTTATGAAATCTTTATTCCCGTGAGCCTGGTGTTCGCTCTACTTCTTCCTCTGTATTATTCTTGGGTCATGTGGGATAGATGGTGGCTGTCTCCCGTTTTTCTCGGTCTTGTGCTGATATCTCCTCTCAAATTTGTCCCCCCTGCCTTGTCATGTAGCTGTTGGATATGGCCTGGTCTCCTCTGATTGACCAAACAGAATAGGTACAACAACACAGGGTATCCATGCTGACAGGGTATAATATCTTGTCAAATCATCAAATGTAAGTAATTAATTCATTAATTACTCTGACATACAATGCTTTCTTCTGCCGCTCAGACGTTTGTGGCAATCTTTGTAACTGTCATCGCCTCAACTGCCAGTTCGATAGGGAAAGCATTACAGAAAGAGGCGACCAAGCATTTGCCAAAATTTAGTCTGGAGGAAAAAATTATCCAACAGTATCGTTACGACCGTACATGGCTCATTGGACTCGTGTCTGACGTGAGCGGGGGGATTCTTCAGACCGGTGCATTCGCTCTTGCCCCAGTATCAATCCTGCAGCCTGTTTCTGGTATTGGTCTGGTTGGATTAGCGATTTACAGTCATTTTTACATGCAAGAGGTCTTGTATCAATGGGAATGGATCGCTGTGGGGCTGGCAGGGTTGGGGACAGTTGGACTGGGTGTCTCATCTGCCAATGTCGGTTCAACTGTGGACGTTCATCCCGGCTTTTTTCGTATGATTTTTACATTGGGAACCGTTGGATATGGAATATCAAAATTGACACACGTGAGATACAAGCAAGCTAAACTGCTTCGGGGTCAAGGATCGTTAAAAGTCACATCTGCCCTGTATGGACTCCAAGCTGGAGGTTGCTTTGGATTGTCTGCCTCTGTCATACGAACGGGATTCTTGATGGCGAGCTACAAAAGATGGACATGGGCCCCCCTTGGAATTATTTGTGGAATTGGGCTTAGTTCGACCGGGTTTGTCCTGCAAACATGTGGGTTGAAGGAAGGGTCAACAGTCATTGTATGTACTTGTGCAGCTGTGACAGCCATGGTGGTGGGTGTTATTGTGGGACTTGTCGGCCTCGGAGAGGCCATGCCGAATTCTACATATGCAGTTATGATGCGATTAGCGAGCTGGGCTTTACTGTTGTATGGAGTTGTCGTGCTATCTGGAGGAACCAGGCTGATAAAAGAAGCAGTTGCTTGGGCGATTCAACAAGTGCCTGCCAAATTTTGGCAGCAAGTGCCTGCAGATGTTGCCGTAAAGATTAAGAATTGGGCAGTACATGAGCAAGGATTGCCCGAGATTCACAGCTCGAATCATCGAGGACAGGACTAAATTGTTGGAATGATTATTGATTGATTGACTTACTGCTTGACTGCTGACTCATAAGAAATAAATTGATAGGAATCATTGACGTGATGATAATTACAAGACCTTTTTCCAAAAGAACATTGCGAAGACTGAGGAAAAAACGTGCATGCGTTGCATTACAAATGAATAATCTTTGATAATCAATCACACTTGGCCTCAGACCGCAACATACCCACGCAGAGGGAGAAATGATTCACCAACACAGCAACGCCATACAACCAATTTCGGCATCATCAACTTCAAGGATTAAGAACCTTCTTAATTTCGTCATACAACACCAGCACGAATGCTCCACCTGCTCCACGCAAGATATTGGACAGAGCACCCTTGAAGAATGCCTTGGATCCTTCCTGTGCAGCAATCTTGCGCCAGCAGTCTAGTGTACCAGCGTATTGCTTCTTATCGCTACCAGCTTGCATCATAAGACGACGACGAACGGTATCAAATGGATAAGACAGCACACCAGCAGCGGAGGTCACAGCCTGAGCCACAGCCCACTTGGCAACAAATGGTGCAGCCTTCTCATCCTTGAAAAGGACTCCCTTGGCAGTATCATACAGTCCAAAGTAGGCTCCGCGGTACACGATGATACCTTGCACAGACACACCAAATCCTTGATATAAGGCCATTGGTCCACCTCTCTTCACAGTCTTGGACAGGCAGTCCACCAGACCTGTGAATTCTCTCTGCTTGCCTTGACCAATATCAGCAGCCAAGCGAGTTCTTGCAAAATCGAGAGGATACACGATCAGCAGAGATCCAGCACCGGCCAGACCACCGGATGCCAAGTTAGTAAAGAAGAATGGCCAAAAGTCCGATGTAGGATTGTATTTTGGGAACATCCCTTTGATCGTATCCTTGAACGCAAAGTTGAATGCTTGCGTTGGGAAGTAACGGATCACATTCGCCATGTTTCCACGCCAGAAGGAAGCGACCCCCTGCTCCCTGCTCACACGAATAAAGCAATCCCCAATACCTTTGTATCGTGGAATCTCACCGGATTGGATGCGAGGGTTAGAATCCTGGGTCTGGAGCAACAGCTTCACTCGCTCGATGGGAGCCACCGCCGTCTTCGAGATGGCACCGGCTGTCCCTCCCGCGGCCAGATCTTTCACAAAAGCAAATGGATCAGGACCTTCTTTGGCCGCGAATGCCATCGGAGCTTTGCTTTTCCCGGACAAAGGCAGAGAACCTTGTGGCCCGTTCGCCATGTTGGCGCGTGCCAGACCCGCCAACCCCGCTTCTTCGTATAGTTTGGACGACAGCATGATTACAGTTTTTTACGATCTTTGTTCAGTATACAAACAGTAGAATTGATCTAAGATGTTCAGATCACTTTCAGATACAGGCAGCCACCAAATGCTACAGACGACCAGGGTACAAGCTCTTCTACACCACCGAGAAAAACACAACTCTCTTGGGTAAATTACTGTAATATCCTAAAATAAACTAATTAAAGAATATAACCCTAAGTTGCACAAGGGGTTTGCCTTTTGCATCATCATTGGGGCATTGAAGAAGGGTCGATCGATCAAAACCCTGATTTCAGCGTCCGGATGGCGTTGCGCGTGCTGCAATCCGATATTGCCCATCAACCACCATGGTCAATGGGCAATCATAAATATTTCAACATCGATGACTGCATCCACATTCTCAATTGTTTCCCTCAGATTCACTGAATCGAGATATATCGCTATCTCCCTTGAAACTGGTACCAAGTTGTATCAAGTATCGTAGGATTTCACAAAACTGCTGCTTATGTACCGTACCAGACAGGACAGAGGCCAGTGGTACTAGAACCACCAGAGAACAAGAACTGCAACTGGGCAGGCACTGAAATAAACATGCATATCTGTCATTTCTTGAATTTTACAGACGTACATGATACTAAAAAACTAATACTATACTTTAAGTGCCACCGATTCAATCCAATCCTCGAGCCTACAGTCCCAGGCTCTACCGTATACATGTACAGCCTTGGTCAACGCTGCAGCTCAGCTGAGAATTCAAATGTGCCAATGAGCGGCACTGGTCAACACCACCCGGTCGGCATATGTTGGCCTTGGATGCGTAAATAGCATAAGATAATTATAATTATATTCGATATATTATTTTTAAGTATATATATACGGAATTGTATGCGTAGAACTCGTACACGACTGACTACGGGCACGGAGACCTTTATCTTGGCGGTGCAGTGGTATTGCTCGGATAGTTGTCATACGGCAAGCGCGGATACAATCAGCGTTGATTAGTGAGTACGTACTGCTTCTTATTTATGACTGTGTATTAGATTGGATGAAATCGTGATGTGCGTGGGAATGGATCGTATTTCCCGCCTACGTGCGGGCTTGGAGGGTTTATTACTGGAGGATCGATATCGAAGATTCCCAAGGACTAGTACCTGCTGGGACTCGCTGGTCATGACCTCCCTTGATCAAAAGATTCGGTCAACAGACGCAACCAGTCGGACGATCAACTGCAGGACGACGAAATGAAAAAGTTGAAATGTTGAATGCAGGGAGTCAATAGGGAATCAACAAAGTTACTTGCCTTCAAGAGAGTATAAATATGGATATTGATCTAAATATTATGAGTGATATAATAAGAGATGGAGGAATGGTGCCCGGGAATCTAGAAAATGGAGCATGGATGGAAACTTTTTGTGGGGATGCCTTGCCAGTGACTCTTCCTCCAGTGACTACTCCTCCAGTGGCTCAGGATGGAGGCGTGCCTTTGGGTCTAAGAGAAGACTATGCATACGAGAATAAAATGTTACTGGAGTCTAGGGCCACCAATGTGAATAATAATAAGGAGACTAAGGATTCGAAGATTGTTGGTTGGGCTGAAAATGGGGGTGATGGTCCTCAAGCGATTGGATTGCAAAATAGTGACGCTGACCAAAGTGAGAGAAGAAAATTCAAAGGAGTAACGTGGTACAAAAGGACGAGAAGGTGGGAGGCGTATGTGTGGGCGACAATCGATGATTATGCCAAGCAATATCATCTCGGGAGTTTCTCAAGCCAAGAAGAAGCTGCAAAAGCATACGACTTGGCATTGATAAAGCTTCGTGGGGAGAAAGCCAAAACGAATTTCCCCAGGGAAATGTACAATCAAGATGATTTCTTGGTGAAACACGGCAATGATGATGCGAAAGACTTTATAATAGCGTTGAAAAATGAATTTCTTCTGCGACAGGGGCTAAAACCTCGGGCACACGCAGTACAGAAAAGGAAGAAGGTAAAAAGAAAAGATGTTCCAAGAACGAAGAAAAGCAAAGTGACTGAACCAGTGACAAACGTAGTTGATACGAAATCAAGCATAAAGCATGAGACCCCAAATCCCGTTGTGACTGCTCCTGTTGCTTGTGGTCGATATGAGGAACCTAGTCATCACGAATCGCTGTGGCGCCCAGAAGAATCTGCAGTTGTATATCAGAATAACCAGCAATTCGCTCATAATCAGCCCAATATGTCAAGATTATGGCCCCAAATGGGCAATAACAACGCTGCCATGTACAATCCTGGACTCGGAGTGAATGCAGCAAGGATGGGCCCCTTCGATAATTATCTCGCTGGACTGCATCCTAACGTGCAGCAACAGCAACAGCCAATGCAGGACCGCTATCTTGAATCGGGACCCACCATGATGAGGGAAAATCATACCTCCCAGAGACCATTGACCGCCGAAGCCATGCATGGCCTGCTTCATGAAAATGCTAGTATGGGAAATGTCAACTTGGCTGAGCAATACCGCAGCATGACTCGCCATGATGTGAGGGGAGAACGTCATAAGGATTTAATAAGTGTGGAAGATTTATTACAAATTGATTGGAGAAGCATCTTTCCTGATGAATATGCTGCCTAGAGGGTTACACTCCTCTTTATTCTTTCAGATTTCAGAACATCAGTACGTGGGAATTCCATACAATCTGGAAAGAATTCGTATTCTCTCAAGTGTTGATTGATTGCATATAGTTATACGTTTCAAGCCAGCTGAATTTGCAAACATACTGTGGATATTTTGTTTGCTGAATGTACCTGTCTATATACCAAATGAGTTACTAGTAGTTGGAGATTGTTCTTGCCTGATGTTTATCTACATGCTTTTTTACATAGATTTTCTGCAACATACCATTCGATCAACTAAAAGTCAAATATGCTGGCTACTGCACATGCGGGATTGTCAGTGTAGGTATTGCAAAGAATATATTCTATCTGTAGATCAATCTGCATGCTAGCATGAGAGTCGTGCCATTCCACATGATCTAAAGATGATCTAAAGATGATCGGCCTTTTGTGGAGATGAAAAAATTAAAAAATATGTTGATTGAAATTGATTTGTAATAAGCGGTCTTT
The DNA here is from genome assembly GCA_002818215.1 of Picochlorum sp. 'soloecismus'. Classification (NCBI taxonomy): domain Eukaryota; kingdom Viridiplantae; phylum Chlorophyta; class Trebouxiophyceae; genus Picochlorum; species Picochlorum sp. 'soloecismus'. The sequence continues at coordinate 916,513 of PJAJ01000014.1, read as the reverse complement.
TAACTTGCTGGGACAGGGCAGTAGTGGGCAACTCGTTCTCCTACGCAGAGGAAATCGGTGTCGGAGTTTCCTCAAAGCGACGTGAATTGTTATTCTTTTTTCAGGAGATAGATTTTATGTATCAATCGTGGCATATGTTTTACGCATCGTGATCTCTTGGTGATTGTCAGGTGATCTTCTGAAGGCGACAAAGTGCTCGATTAATTACTCCGGGCCTTGTGTGTTTAAGAAGCAACTGGACAGGGCAGAGAAGGACTGGCAGGTCAATTGGAATAAAGATGGGAATGAACAATGTCGAGAGAAAGGTGGAGTACGTTGATGTAGTTGACAGGAATTCTAATGGAGATGAGGGAAAGGGTCTTTTGGTGGAAGAAGAGGAGGTCAATAATTGGATGAAGAATGCTGAGGTCAAAATGAGAGTGGATCATTTTCCGAGGAGCGATGTGTCGATTGCCTTTGCTCTAAATGAGCTTGACTCTATCTTGGAGGCGGAAGATGAAATTTCCTCATTTCCTCTGGAAGGAGAGGAGGGAGTAGAGGCAGCGTCTCTGTTTGAAAGAGGGGAGCCAGAGGAATTCCTAGTGTCAGGAAGGGAGGGTCCTGCAAAGGTAGAGTCGCATCCATTGGATTTCGTGCTTCAGTTTCCAGTGATTTGTATCGTGACAACTGCTTCTCTTCCTTGGCTCACTGGGACTGCAGTGAATCCTGCTCTAAGGGCCGCGTATCTTTGGAACCAAGGGATACAAGTGACATTGTTGGTACCATGGGTGCCAAACGAGGATCAGAAGATGATTTTTGCCCCAGGGATTTGTTTCAATGATCCAAGTCATCAGTTGAAAGCGATACAAGAATCCATTCAGCATCGTGTGCCATTTGATCTGCCTGAGATAAAAATGATGACTCTGATGGAGACAAGGAGGAGACTGAGGAAGAGAAGAAGAACTGGTGGCTGTATCGTGGAGCATGGAGTCTCGCAGGACAATACTGGCGAACCAGAATTTTGCATTGGATTTTATCGAGGCAAGTATGCTCCGGCACTGGGTTCTATTATTCCAGCTGAGGACATTCAACCGCTGGTCCCTAGGAATGTGTCGTGTGTTGTTTTGGAGGAGCCAGAGCACCTGACATGGTACCATAGTGGATGTCGATGGATAAGGGCATTCGAAAAATATGTACCCGTTATTGGTATTATGCATACTAACTATGTGGACTATGCTAGAAGGATGGCTGGAGAAACGGCGTCGCTCACTTTGAAAAGGCTAAATAGATTTCTGTGCAGACAGCATACACATAGAGTCATCAAGCTCAGTGATGCTGTGCAAAAGCTGCCGAGAGAAGAGACATGCTTTGTTCACGGAGTGTCCGAAAAATTCTTAGATGTTGGTAGGCAAGTATGCTCGACCGATTGGAAATTCTCAAAGGGGGCTTATTTTCTTGGAAAGGCTCTGTGGGCCAAGGGTTTTGAGGAACTCCTGGAGAGGGTGTCAGAGCATGCCACAGCATGCCAACAGACAAGAAAAGAGTCTGTCTCGATTGATGTTTATGGTCATGGAAAGGAATTGAACGAAATCGTAGATGCTTCAATAGAAAGAGAATTGCCGATTCAATTTCTTGGCCCGAAAGATCACCTCTCTAAGGAAATGGCAGAGTATCGTGTATTTGTGAACCCATCAACATCAGATGTTGTTGCGACTACTAGTGCAGAGGCGCTGGCCATGGGGAAATGGTTACTTGTCCCAAAACACCCGTGTAATCAGTTCTTTGCAGGGAATTTTAGAAATTGTTTGGTGTACAATTCTGCCACAGAGTTTTCGGAATTGATAGTCCATGCAACCACAACAGATCCGCATAAACTGTCCAAGGAAGAAATGTACAGCCTGTCATGGGAATGTGCGACCCAGAGATTTCTTCATTGCTGTAGTGGAGCTGATCTAGAGCGTAGTAAGAGATTGAGCTTTGAAAGAGTTGCGTGCAAGACAAGCTGGTTCGGTTATAACGTAGGCTACAATGTGTACAGCATAGTTTCAAAGGCTATGGATTCCGTGCTAAAGGCTATGCAACATAGTACAGACGCGAAGAAAATTAAATCCCATGCGTTGTGATCAAAATACCATATTTAACCATGATATATATATATATATATATATATGAAATAAATAAATAAACGAGAAATCATAATTCGTTAGTAATGCCTCTTTTGTTCGTGCTTTGCTGCAATAAAAGGAGGAACGTGCTCAAGTATTTCCCGATCAACCGCTGCTTGTTGAACCCATGTTGCAATCTTTCTCGCCTTCGTCTCGCCCTTCTTAAGAGCTATAATTCTCTTTACTTCGTTCAATGTTGAGTGGGCTGGATCGAGCTCGTGTGACCAGCCCTCAAGGACTAACGTAGTGACAACAGTCGCACAAATATGACCTGGAAGAGAAACTTGATGCAATCGCACCATTTCCAGTACAGCAGCCAAAGCTTCCGCTCCACTAGATGTGCTCCCTTTCGCAAACATTTGACGTCTTTTCAATTCTTTAAAGTGCGTCGTCAAATCGCTCTTGAACTTTTCTGGATCTGGACATGTTTGCTCATCAGCTGCGAACCGCAAGACCCAATCAGCTATATCAGTTGGATCCAATCGAGAAAACGCTTCAAAAAGCCCAAACATATTCACCTGATCTTCTGAAGACAGCTGAGTGCACATTCCCGCGTCTAGAAGAATAATCGAAGGTTTGAAATATTTTGTTGTATCAAACTCCATGCCCATAGCATTGAGCATTCTTTTAACCTTATCTAAAACATATAGTCCCAAAGTTCCCCCTACTGGTTTTAGCTTGACTAATATATTGCCCGGGTGCAAATCTGAGTGAACCAAATTATCCACCACCATCATATGGAGCATTGCATGGGCTCCTATCTGTGCCAACTCGGTGTTATATGGTGCTCCTGCACCTTTGGCAACATATGAGGATATATGGCAACCATCTTCAAATGTCTCCACGAGGACTGCTGGTGACACTAATGGGTACAATGGGACAGGAAATCGTACTGTAGATTCTTTCCTAAAGTTATAATTAAAGGCATGCAAATAGTAGCCTTCTCTAGATAGATCAACCTGCTCTCGCAAGGGGGCTGCAAATTGCTTCAAGCTTTCTTCAAGCCTCAAGTTCTGTAGAGCTGGCAAATAATTTAATGCTCGAGCGACAGCAGTCATCAACGCAAAGTCCCTCTGTATAGACTCAGTCACCCCTGGATGCCTAACTTTGACCGCTACCACGGCCCCTTCCTGCATACCTGTCAGCCTGGACCCAATGCTGGACACCCGTGCCTTGTGGATCTGACCAATGCTTCCACTCGCAACTGGATCTTTGTCAAATTCCGAAAATAAATCGCCTAAAGGAAACCCGAATGAACTCTCTACTGTTTCTTCTGTCACGCTAAATACATGTGCTGGTGCGTCCGAATGCAATTTTTCCAATTCCCGACACATGTCAGGAGGAAACAAGTCAGCACGAGTTGCAGCCCATTGTCCCCATTTTATAAACGCAGGTCCACATCGCTCCAATGTCCTCCTCAAAAGAATCATCCAATCATCTCTATGATATCCATGTCCCAAGGATATAGGTGCACTAAGCAGCACTGGGGCAAACATAATCCACAGCCATACCAGCCTGAATACATTCAGCACATACTCCTTCATGGCACCCCACCACTTTTTCCTGGCAGCATCAGCACTCAAAATACCAGCTGCATCAGCTTGCACCAGGTGCGCTTTCTCTCTCTCAGTCACTGGAATACTATAGCACCACGCCACAGGATCTCCTCGAGTCAAGGCTTCCGCCACCAACAGAGAAACCAGCCTGGTCCAATGCGTCGCTGGCTGCATTGCATTGAGAGCATTAATAATCGTCACCCTAAAATTGTACCCCTGACCAAGTATTTTCTTATCTGTATTCGTCATTGGATATATTCGTTTCCATTTCCTCCCTAAAACCCACGACTTTGCACTCTTGCTCCTTTCCCAATACCTAGCAATCTCTCCAACCCCTGTTGCTGTCCCAAAGTTGCTGGACCCTGGATTCTGTCTTTTAGGTGTCACCCCATGCTTCCCAGTACCAGTGTGATAACTACTTTTATTTATAAAAAAACCGTCCTTGTACAAATACCTCTTGCTCCATCCCTGACATGTGCATTGCTCGCCTAACCTCGAGACAAAAGAAATACCTTTCCAGCCACAATCTGCCACCAGAGCACCAGGAGCACTAGATCCACCTCCAACCCCCAACCATTCTTTCGCCGCACGCAAAATCACTGACTGACCCCTACGATGCATCGTGATTGTATATTCATTCCAGCATCCTACCGCACTCTGAACACACCAGCCTCAATTACTGCCACTATTTTCTGTTGTCCCGTTGCACTGCGCACATCCAGATCACAATCATCGTCTTAAACTAGTATATTAAATTACTATAATAACTTGCATACAACTCGAACCAAGCCCAGGACCAGACCCTCCGTCCAACGATATGCTTGCATTCGAGGTTCCAACCCTGTACCATTGTACGTAGGTTGTATCCACCCATTCCATCCTCGTGATTGTATCATTGTACATCCCAACATGATTTACCCACAAGACTTGAAAAAATAACATTACACTCTCCCATAGAGTGCCTCAAGGAAGAGAAATTAAATAAACACCCACACACACCATGTCATTTCTCCGACCTGAGATGCATCTCTTACACAGAAGAATAGGATGATAAATGAATAAGACAGTGTTGATTAACTTTATGACCACTCTATTTATCGAACAACCACAGAATTCTTTGACATTTTATTTTTTCTAGGTGCAGACCCTGGTCCTGGTGCAGTGATATCATTTCCCATGGGAGATGGCCATATGGCGGGTGCATCGATGGGATCGATCTGTAATAGAATTAGTAGAGCATTAATTAATTAACTAATCGCATGTACTGCACATGTTCATGTTAATTACATTTAATGTAAGATAAGCAGTAAATTGGAACAAGCAGACTTGCCACAGATTCGATTTGATTCAAAAGTTATATTCTAGCGATGATCATCATTAGAATAGTGGAATTTAATGTGTTACAACCAAAGCAGAGAATATTGATAATTTGATTGGAAGCAGATACTGCAATATTGCTGGCTGGCTGGCTGGCTGGCTGGCTGGCTGGCTGGCTGGCTGCTTAGTAAGTATCACCATTCATGTCGGGTTACAGGCACATCTCTTCGACTTACTTCACCACTCTCACACAGTATATGTCATTATATCATATCGTTCATAAATTGATACATCGACGGGCGGCTACAGCGTCTAAAGAAGCAACAAAGCAATGCCGAACCCAAAGCCAACCAGACCAGCTCCCACTGTACTCGTAGCTGCTGCAGAGACGGTCTCCACAACCGTAGGAGATGGTGACTCGGTCGTTGATGAAGACTCGGTCGTTGATGAAGACGATGCAGATTCCTCAGTAGCCTCTGACACGGTCTCCGAAATGTTTGAAGCAATGCCGTCAGCCTCAGATGGCGACACCTTTGTCGCATCGATGTAATCCTGCAGCGTGGCAGCTTTTCCGTCCATAGTCACGGAACACTCTTTATTTCCGTCGCAAGAACATGAAATATCTCCACCAAGCGACATGGAGGCTGCTGACCCGTCGTCGCAGAACACGCAGATCAGTGCGTCATCTTTCGTGGTTGTAGATTGCCCTTTTGGTGGACAAGCTGCCAACGCTGTTGCCAGCAAAGCACTCAAACAGAGCAAAAGAACTGAACTTGATGGACTCATGAATACAAATTGTCAAATATGCCACAGTTATCGTCACTTGGTTATTTGGAACTGTGTTATTGCGCATGACTCGGCCACCTTAGAGCACTCGATCGAGCATAGATCCACATGTGTTACTCTTTTACGTAGAGCCCTATAGCCATCATGGTGGATAGGGAACCAAAAAAGAAAGTAGGAATGAAGTCATGTGAGACGGTCTGAACTAATGTAGCGCCCATCAAAGGCTGTGGTTGATGGGGGCACCTCCAGTGTAACAAAAATGAAATGAAATGAGGTGAACCTCAACACACGTGCGGAGACGTTCCGGACTACTGTAAAATAATTTCAGTATGCTAATTTGTACCGTACAATAAAAAAATTGTACTCAACAAAGATTGAAAGTGGACTGTTGTTAGTGTCCAAGGGCATTACATTACATTGTGTCGGAAACGAGTAACGTGGGGAGAACGAAGATTCGAGGGTTCGAGAAGGCTCGGTTTATTTCGTTCCATTCAATCTCGGTTGCAAGAAAGCATACCGAGTGATATATTTGGAACGATAAGGTGGGTGAAAGAAACAAATGGTGCAGTTGTTGTCGTGTGTGGGAATGGAGTGGACGGAACTTTTTGTCCTCGGACACGGGGGATCTTTCTGGCACTCACGGCCGGTATTGTTGCGTGGTCCGTGTTGAGAGGGGTACGGTGAAAAAACTATGATATTATGGCTGGTTTTATATATTATATAATGTACAGGTTTAATACTCGAGTACGAGTATGGCGACGTCCGTAGTGGCGAGACAATATCAATACGCGACAAGAGGGGATATGATGGCAACGACGAATGCTGGGTTGGCGGAGGGCCAACGGAGGCAGGGAGGTTTTAAAGGGGATCGAGAGTATCATGTGGACGCGCTGATTCAAGCATGTGAGAAGCCTGTGGTGGATGAACGGGGGGCTGGTGTGAAGGAACGAGCCCTGGTGCCATTTTTTGGGACAGATGACCTGGTTGGCGGAATGGGTTCTGCTCTGGATTGGCCGGTAGGAGGAAATCAAAAGAAGCAGCGAGGGTACGGGAATGGAAACAAGGGAGGATACTATGCTTCCCAACAGCAGCAGCAGCAGCAACAACAACAACAACAAGATGGTGGAAAAGGAGGAAAGAAGAAGGGAGGGGATGGAAGCAAGGGAGGAGCGAGGCAATATTCGCAGAAACAGAAGAGTGGATCGTCGTCGCCAAAGGAAAAGTATGCTGGTCCAGCATTTACAGTGAGTCCTGTTCCAGAAAGTGTTCCAAAGCCGACATTTATCCTGTAAATGGGTGAGCAATGTGGACGTATAGGCAGTGTATACTACTAGAGTTTTGTTCAATTACAGACAGCAATAGTAGGATGGGAAGAAGAAGAGTAAATTTTGAATTTTTTTTTTTTCATTTTTTTTTTCCTTGGAAGCACGTCAGAGAGTTGTTTATAAAATGATCTGTCGTGGGCTCTGTGAATAATGAAGTGTTGCCATCTCATATCGTATGCTGTGAGAAGGTTTGCTTTTTTTCTTAGAGCTTTGCTGCTTCTGCCATATAAATCATGGATTGTATGGTGGGGCACTGGTGCAGCGCATGCGAGTTTTAAGAGCATTGACGCTGTACCGCGATATGCTTTGGCATATCTCTTATGTATTCATCCATATGTTGAAGAAGGATGCGCAAGAATTTGAATGACTGTTTTTCATGGCGTGTAATGGATATTGTTGCAACAATAGCAATTGCTATAAAGCAACATATATGCCTAGCCTAGCCTATGTGCAGATTAAGTAATAAGTAACTACTTGCTCTATATATATTCATATGCTGGGTATAAAAACATGGAAAACTGACTGATAAGTTTCTCTTTCTGCCCTGTCCAAAAGGAGGGACTGGTGTCCTCTTTTGGTTGGGTGGTTGGTTGGCCACTATCAACCATCAGCCGAGGTGTTTTATGTGAGATTTCTCTCAATATGGTATCCTGCTCGCCAATTTAGCGAGACGATGGGAGATGATGTGATTGTGGAATACGGTATGCACAGTTATTATGTAATAACACTGTGTGTGCTTGAGAAGGAATGCCCTTTTTTCTGATTGATTGCTTGTTTGTTCGTTACACAAGAGATATTATTTATCTGTTTCCATGTTAATGGATGACGATATGGCATTGTTGATAGATCGATCACAATGTATGAATTGATGTAAACAGCTTGCAACCTTTTTGGCACATTCATCAACTGTCAATTTTGCTCAAAATGTCTTCCTCGTCACTGTAGAGGACCTCTCCTGCGAGCTTCTTATGTCGAAGCCGAGCAATGTCATCAAAACCCATGTGCGATATTCTATCGTCTTGTACAGAGGAAGTATCTGTACTTTGCCCCTGCTTACTGCTCTTCTCTGCTGCTGTTTGAGATCTCTCCAATGCTCTGCGTTGTGCATTGAGTTGATCAATCAGCCTTCGCTGCGCTCGAGCCTGTTTGGCTCTATTTGCCTTCTCCATATTCTTAAGTCTACTCTGAGCTATTACAATTCGCTGCTTTATATCTAAAATTTGCTTCTTTGCGCTCTCTGTCTGGTCACCAGATGATGCACCATGTTGCTGCTGTGTCATCCATACAGCAATACCTCCTCCAACAAGAGCCGCAACACCCATGAGCTTCACCCATATGGACATCTGAGACGGCTTGCAATGGATAGCTAGATTTTTCTCGATTAAATCTCTCATTTCGCTCGGAGCTGTCCCAGTATATGACTGCAGCATAATAACCAAGTCTGATCATGCACATCCAATACGACATTGCATGCAGACCAATTTGTATTCACAGACAACGCACATCGACTAAAACACCTTCAAAATAACATTGGTATGTAGGGATACGCTTAACATTGGCATGAGATGCAACATCCTGTACATGAATAAAAAACAAACTTTCAAAACTAATGAGTCTGAACAATAGGCAAAAGCAGCAGACACACAATGAGAAATCGATCAACATACACTAGCCTCATCTACATCTACTTCAATAAATAAAACCTTCTTAAACGATGAAAGAGCAGAATATCGGGAAAATATTGGCCGCAGCTGCTTGCAAGCCCACATGCTCGTTTGAGAGAACTGCACGACGACAATCTTTTTCGATCCTGCCTTCTCCAATGCAGCATTCCATTGAGAAAGAGATTTTATTTGCTTCACCCTACTGGCAGTCGTTGCAACCTTACGTTGCTTCGCTTTACGTCTCGTGGGTGGCATGGCCGCTCAACAAAAATGCGCTTCCCTCTACGATCCGAAAAGAAATGCCAATATGGGTATCAGATTTTCGTCAAATTACTTCTTGGTGTCTCGATATCTAAATACAAGAATAAATTACAAATTATGATGGATCGGACTCAACATTCAGTCTGATAAATTTCATCATGGTTATAGGCACCTGTCTTGGATCCAATTTGCCTTCATCACGAACTGTCACCTCCGTGCTACTTGATTCTTGTACTTCAAATCCACATAGCTTCACCAAATCAATAAATTTTATTCTATTCGCCTTGGCTCGCAAAGGAGGGTCAGCAAGGAGCAAAGCACCTCCTGTGTGGCTAACCAGCTTGGGAGCTATACGGGCAATTGACTGCAAGCATCAAATCAACTTGTCAAATGCCACTTGTGCATAATCAACTCAAACAATGGATGGATGGCTAAAGTATCCAAAAAAAAATTTCACTCTTTTGGTTTTTTCACAAAGCCACAAACCAGGTAGAAGATCCTACCTCTACAGAGAAACTTTCGTAAAGTACATCACACATCAGCACCAAGTCAAAATCTTCTTGCTTCGTAATTTCCGCAGACCAATCAAATATCTGAGCAGTTATCTGAACTTCACTAAGATTAGAAGTATCATGGCGTACCAAAGAATCCTTGAATTGATTCGGAAGGGATGGAAATCTGATCCCATCTCCAATGCTACATTGCCCACGTTGAATTCCATAAAGTTGAGCATTCAACAAAGCACATTCCAAGGCTAAAGGCTCCCTATCTAAAAAAACTACATGTTTTGCGCCTGATAAAGCAGCTGCTATACCAGCTAGTCCCAAGCCACATCCTACATCAGCCACCTTCTTCTCACTTACAATATCTGGTTGTGACAAGAATGCTGTTGCCAATGCAATGGACGAGGGCCATGGACAAGTCCAGTAAGGATCTCTATCTTCTTTACCAGCATCTATGTACATTTGCATGACTACGTCGCAATCGGCCTGGATAAGAGGCATTTGGATTCTACCCACATCCATTTGAACAACATCAAGTGGTATGTCAATATCAAGCCTCAGTTCGTGTGGTTGAGGGATCGCATGTTGTTTATGACGATAAAATCTCCCACTTTTAGGTCCATTAAAATGTATTTGATACCGTATATTGACATGCAAGCACTCATGCTGGGCTGTCCGGAATTCGCCAAAGTGATGTCGAGGCATGCTAGTGTCGCATTTGGTTGAGTGCCCAATATTACATATGTGCGGGATAATAGTCGTCACACCACTTTCCTGAACTAAGAATTATATTAATTCGCCGAACATTTATATTCATTTGATATAATCAATCTCGACGTTGAATGTGAATTGAAATTACAAGGTACATCTCAGAAACAAACCAAGGACCAATTGGTCAGCATCTTGCCTGGCCAAGATCTATGCTATTCATTGTAATGATTTGGATTCATTCCTTTGAACTTTTGGCTTGACTTGAAAGGTATAATAATCATTAGCTAAATAAACTCTTGCAGTACCCGCTTCTGCGCTAGCTTCATCTCTAAGGATTCCCACAGAAGATGATTGCATCTCTCCAACAGTCATACCCATTTCTTTTGCTGTAGTCCACATCTTCTTGTACTTGTCGACCTGATCATACCGGGCTGAGAAATGAGTAAGTACGAGACTTTTAGCATTTACACGTCGTGCAAAAGCGCCGGCCTGCGAAGATGTCGAATGCGTGGCAATTCGTGCTTTTTCTTCCATTCCTGCATAGCAAAACAGGGCAACGTTAGCATGGTAACTACTTGACATTACTGCTACTACTAATTAATCGCATGCTCTTGCTTTTCCGACTACATTTTTCAAGAATTTAAAATAAAAACTTGCCATTTTTGTAGGTCGCCTCGTGGGAAATTACATCACACCCCATGGCTGCCTTTGCAATCGCTTCTGAATTGCACGTATCACCCAATAACACAATCTTCCTGGGCTTTATGCCCTCAACTCCTGGTTCCTCGAACACATATCCCCAGCAAGGCATCCGGTGCTGAAGCTGAGCAGCTACCACACGCACACCACAAGGCAATTTGGTTCTCCAAGTGAGACCATTGCGAACAACTTGATCTGATCCGGAATCATATGCTTTCTGCCAACTCTTGGCTGCCCTTGGATTGAGCCGCCGAGACTGATCAGGACCCTGCAATGCCAGGTACAGCATTTTCGTCCCTGGGGCAAGAACCGGCTCAGTTTGCTTTTTAGGATCCAGCACCCAACCAGTAACGTATACAGGCATATCTAGCTGGAGTTGAGCTGCTCTGCAGGATGCCATCACTAGCCTGTGAAGCTCAGGAGGACCATAAATGTAAAACGGCTCTCCTTCCCTAGGCGTGCCCCGTCTTGCATTCATCACTGTATTAAGCCCACCAGCTATACCAAAACAATGATCCCCATGGAGATGCGTGATAAACATGTGGTTAATCCTGGCTGGATCAATTTTAGCAGACCGTAATTGATTCCTTGTCCCCTCCCCACAGTCTACCAGGACGACATCACCTTTTTCTCCAAGCTGCAATGCCATACTGGAAACATTTCGACGCGATGTAGGAGCACCACTACTCGTCCCCAGCCACGTCACGAACATAGTCTCCCGAGATAGATCGCGATGGTCACTCTGTTTGCTATCAATAGCAACCCTATCAATAGCAGGTTCAGCATCATGCTCCTCCTCCTCTGACTCGATATCAGTCTCACAACCTTCTTGAACCTCTACAGATTCCTCGCTCCTCGTATTGCTATCCCCGGATTCTAGCCGACATAATATACGCTCCACGAGCACCGGCTTTGTCCCTTCATGCTCCATACCCAGCTGGGAACAAACCTCCCTCAGTTCACCAACTTTGCATTTCGTTATCATCGACTTGTTCACTTTCTGCCCCCCTCGAATCTTGGAAATCAAATCACATCCACCCTCATCCCTTTCCAATATTCCAACTTCCACCACCGCGTTGTCTCCCTCTCCCAACCCAGCAGCAACAACAGAGCCCAACAACAGATTCACATCGTGTGGTGAATAACCTCCTGCAAGACCCACCGACCTCGGCTCTCTCCGACACACGAGCCTGGACCCCGAGACTAGAGCACGCCTATTCTTCCTACTAAATATTTTAAAATTTATATTAGTACACTTTGAGATGCAACACACTGTTCCAGGGTCATGCAGTCTCCCAAAAAACCTCGCCTGCGTTTTTTGTACGTTATTGACATGCCTGTGGCTACTACATAACTCCACACTGATTCCCCTTCCACGCGTAGCAGCATGACTATTAAACATTATAAATTGATATTATTATATATATTTACGCCTAATGGATGTATAATTATAACAGGAGAACAGTGTAACAGGGAATGAGTCGACTCTAGGTGGTATACAGATGGATTTCAACCCACTTGTACAATGCTACTCACAAAATAAGAATATTTTTTACTCAATAAAAATACAAAATTGATTTGATTTGACCATAGCCCAACATGTGGCAGATGAAAGGTCTAGAATTCGTTTTCTCTTCATGACAATCTTTCTATTCCTGCCATGTGCCCTGAAATTTCAGGCTTTAAATCAAGTGAGTGGGGCACAACAGATGAGATAGTCATTAAATAGATTTTACTTTCATTTCATGGTCCAATTGGATTGTTTATTGGGACGTGATCGAACACTGGACTGTGCTAGTATACATAAATTAGCAAGGGATGGATTCGCTTGGAGAGCAGGGGCAGCGTAAACTGCCACTGCAAAAGGTTGTCGATCCATTACAGAAAAAGTTTAAGGTGAGCATCTTGATAAGTTGAGAGTGCAATGTTACGGAAAGTGTCGAAAATGGAGAGAGCCGGTTGCTGTGCTGATAGAGTCTTGTTGCGCTATTGCGGTGATGCAATCCATCTCGAGGGTTGATAAAACAGGAAATGTTTTTAATACTATATAAATGATAATATGTCGTGTATGTCTATATATTGGTGCAGTTGTTGTTAGATAAAAGCACGCCTCACATACTGTACCGTTGGTTGGTGTGGTGCCTGGCAGTTGTGCTCTATGTGGTTCGAGTGTGGTATATAGAAGGGTTCTACATTGTGACATATGCTATGGCTATATTCAATCTTAATTTGATGCTAGGATTCTTGACACCGCTTCATGTAGAAGCACCGCGAGACGAGCCGACTCTGCCGTCCAAAGCAAGTGATGAGTTCAAACCTTTTGTTCGTAGATTGCCAGAATTCAAGTTCTGGTATGCTAGTTTGCGATCAGTATGCATGGGATTTTGCGCAACCTTCTTTGCGATATTCGATGTTCCAGTGTTTTGGCCAATTCTAGTAATTTACTGGTTCATTTTATTTTTTGTGACGATGAAGAGGCAAATCAAGCATATGTTGAAGTATAAGTATGTTCCATTTTCATTTGGAAAGAAAAGGTATGATTCAAAAACTTCGGGTACAAATAAGGGGGTCAGATTAGCCAAATGAACTAGTGTTATTTATTTATTCTTATTCTGATCACATCCATGTACTTTAGTGGAAATTTTGTAAAGGTACATGCACGATAATATCAATAAATACTAGTCCCGGATAATATGCTCCTTTTTTCCTATTTTGCACAGTATACGAGAGACGCATACACTCCATGATATTGATTCGACTAATCTCTTGTATTTGAGTAAAAGCTTTTCCAACTCGGGCCTCTGGGTGCTTCCAACACACCAAGCAATCGATGTGTGAATGCATGGATTGTCATAGTATTCTGGCAGTCCGTGAAGAAGAAACACTTTGGATACTATACCCATCCATGTCCGTATAGATATCTCTGATTCATTAGAAGATTGGTTCGTGATAGAATACTCTTCGACTACCTTGAGCGCAACAAAGGTTCTGGTCCCTTCGTCGTTTACTAGTACCTGTGCACCAGAACCCACAGTCAGATGGAGCTTCTTCCTCGTTTTCATTTTATTAAACCCATGACGCAGCCCATTCAATAGAGAATGGATCTGAATAGATGATATTGGAACAGTTCTTGACAAGCTGAGGTGCATGGAGCACTCGCTCTCTGCTCTAGAAGAAAACACTCTTTCCAAGCCTCGTACGGAACTCTGCAGCAGTTGGCACAAATCGGCAAGAAGTTTGACCGTCCTTCCATCTTTAGGCGGATCGATTTCTATATAAACATGGGTAGCAAATTGACCTTCTACGTGAGGGAAAGATCGTATTCGACCTTGATGAGGGTCTTCAGCATGACGTGTTTTTGAATCTTCTTGTCCCACTTCCTCTGTTTCGCTCCTGCGCGAAGCAAAGGTATCCCCAGGTGTGGTTTCGAACGATGTATTTTTTTCCTTCTTCTGTTTATTTATACATGATACATCATCTTTGCCATTATTCAAATGAACTCTCTGGCCTAAACAGTTATTGTTCAAATTGACAACTGGTTGTGGTTCAGCTTCTTCTTCCTCCTCGCTATCACTACTATAATCACAGATTATATCCATTTATGAAAATTTAAAATATAAAATGGATTTGTACTCCATTTCACTGCATTCGTGAACGAGATATCCAAAGGAGCATCAATTGACCTTCTGTCTTCCTATGAGAAAATTCTTGCGCTTTGATGTGCCCCAAGGTTGAGTAGCAATTTCAGATTAACAATTACATCGAATTGTATTGACGAAAAGAAAAATGAGTACTGCACTCTTTTTTTTGTATAATGTTAATAAAATCTAGCATGAATAGTACCTACTGCACAGCTTTTTGAACAATCGTAAGCATGCTTATGGAAGGCCATTGCCAACATTCGTATCACCCATAATATATTAATTAATAAATTAGCATCGACCACAAGTCTCGGCGCAGAGGCCATCGTTAATGAGCCACTGTTTTTCACAGTTACCCCATCCCTTGTGCTGCTCGCAAGTAAAGTCATCTCTGGGTGGGACATCTTTGCAGTCTTCCGAGCTGGTTGGAGCAGGGGTTGAGTCTGACTGAATGTCGGAAGGCTCTGATGACGCTTTTTCAGCTCCAGCAGATGAGCATCGACCGCACGTCTTGGCGCAAAATCCGTCGTTAATGAGCCACTGTTTTTCACAGTTACCCCAGCCCTTGTGCTGCTCGCAAGTAAAGTCATCTCTGGGCGGGACATCTTTGCAATCCTCTTCAGCAGGCGACTCGACTACAGGTGCTGATTCGCTTTCTACTACAGGTGCTGATTCGCTTTCTACTACAGGTGCTGGTTCGCTTTCTACTACAGGTGCTGGTTCGCTTTCTGGTTCAGGAGCCGGTTCACTCTCTGGTTCGCTAACATCCTGCTGTTGAGCACCACTGCTGGTGGTTGCCGAGAGATCTGCTCCCTTGGACATTTGTAAAGTGCCATCTCTGTACAACTGTGTTGCAGGAACGATTGGCTTTCCACTTGCTTGATTGAAGTCTTGTACCTCGGACACAGCACCTTGTGGCAATCCAGTGGGATCAAAACGCTTGACAAAGATTTTCTCATGTGGCCTTTTGGCACCATCCCATGGCTGCTCTGGTGGAGATGGATTGTCCGTGTTGGCAGGATTGGATGAAACATAATTGCATGGAACTTCACGGAATGAGATTGCAATCACTCCGAGATTCAGCGACGCCAACTTCTCGAACGACCACACTGACAGGTCCATATGAGCTGAGCCAGCACCCGCGTCCCCACAGCACCACCTCTTGTTGGAGTACTCATTTGATGGATACTGGCATGGGCAGTTATCCACAGTGCGAACTACCACAGTTTTACTTTCATCAAAGCAGACGCTCGACCTATCAATAGAATCTCCGTATCCGTCCGTCAAAACGGTATTTTTGCACTTGACTTCGTAGCAGCGACCACAAGAGGCTGGGAATTCAGGAGACGCATCTGAGATGGCAGCCACATCAAATCCCGGGTAGATATCTGGCCACTGATATCCCATTCCACAGCTTCCTCTGTGAATACTCCACGCATCAAGACCAAAATAGGTCGCACGCCTGCACGTACACGAGGATCGCTCAGAACTGCCACGCGCCGGCTACAGCCACAACCCTACAGGGCCCTACGGAGAGGAAAGGGCGTCGTCCTTGACCGTCAAACTTTTTCAAAGATACGCACCCGTCCTTCCATTCTCCTTGAACCTGTGCAATCACAGAGACAAGTACGACCAAAATTGCAAACATCATTGAATTGACCGTCATTCTGTCGAATCTGGATGATTCCAACTTCAGCACAGCCGACGCAGGTTAAAGTTGCAGTTGAGAAATTAGTGCTCGTTGTAGCAATGATTCAGTAAGAATATACAATCCAATGGAAATAATCGAGGAAAAGAATTGAATAAACGGCGAGCACGTCGTTGACCAGGCATATGATCGTAGGACCAATGAGTCGCTGTCAGTCAGTCAGTCTGTCAGTCGCGGTTCGAGTGCAAAGTGTGAACTCAGTACAGAGCCTAGGACGGATACGTGGTAGTTTGAAGGTGTCTCAGTGTACAGGAAGGACAGGAGACTGCCACAGCAGTGTGATTGGGCCGACGAATTAAAGCAATATGGGTCTACCTGCCGAGGTGTAAGTACACAATCTCGTGAAAAAATAAGCAACTTGACGTTGTTATAGGGTGGATTTGCCTGGGTGCCATTCAGTGACGAACTGATGGCTGTCAGACAGGTGACCAGCTGAAGCGGCAACCGACTGCATGCATGCACTCCCATAGGGGGGTTGACCTAGACTGGCGCTGACTGGTCAATACTGCAGAAGGCAGATGCATGCTTTGTCACGCAGCACACCTCTTTAGTTTATTGGATCCTGTCCACAGAATGGACGAGAAAACGAACGTATTGTGTGTTACAATCGATTGCATGAATGTGGTATGAGTGCGGATGTAGTACGCATTACTCGTCTCCAAGGATGGATTCAATAATGCCTCCCTCTCTGCGGGCAGGGATAGTTGATACATATGCCTCGCTCAAACCTTCCTGGCGATCCGGTGGTGCAGCAGCATTGTCGACTCGATTTAAAGCATCCTTCCACCTCTGCTGCTCTTTTGGGTCGGATATTTCTGACTCAATGATACCGTCTGCATCTACAACATTCTGCTGGCCCGGCTGGCGATGTTGCTGCTGTGGGCCACCTGACAGCATTTGGGATATCATCGGGCCAGCAGTGTTCAACAAGGAGCCTATATCCAATGAAGGTGTATTTCTATTGTCATCTTGACCACCGAGGAGATTTCTCAGGGAGGGAGACTGCATTACTTGATTGAGCATGCTTTGCATGCCACTGGAAGACCGAGAAGTGGATCGATTGGTTCCTCGAGGAGCCTGCTGCTGTGACGACTGTTGCTCACTTGTTCGCATTGTAGGTGCATCTTTGGGAGCATCTTCTGTCTTTTCTTTGGCGGTTGTGCTGACTTTTCTCCTCTTGAGTCCTCCACCCAGCCCCACCGGATTTGGTCCCTTTTGGCCTGAGGATGGCTGTGATGGTCCTGCTGCTCCTGGCTTGGCGTCCCCAGCTGCCTGGGCGGACGAATCCTCGACCTTTCTCTTCTCCGTCTGCTCTTCTGACTGATTTGACTCTTTTTGCATATCAGTAGCAGTTAATCCTTCCATGGGAGAGGATCTTGGTTGCGCACTTGGTGTTTCTTCTGGTTGATTGGGCTGAGCAGCATGGGCTGCATCTGCCTGGGGTTCTTCAGGTTGATTGGGAGGAGAATCTGTTGTTCCATCATTGCTAGTATTAATGAACTGAGACATATGGCTACTTAATGCCTGGCCTACTCTCGATGTTATTCGTGGCAAGGCAGATTGGATTAATGCATTAATTGAGACCGCCTGTTGCTGTCTCAAGTCAGCTGCTGCTTCTTGCAGGCCACTTCGTATAGCAGACATAACATCACGCATAATGTCATTTAAATTTACTGAAGATCCTGTATATATCAAGATATTACGTCAGATGGTTAAATATAGTTCAGTCCGGAGTATCAAGACAACATGCCACCAAATAGCTCACCTGGTGCAGTCCCCATAGTATTGGCAAATACATCTCGGACATTGATACGTTCAAGCGCAGCGCGTATTGCATTAGCAAGATCTGGAGGTAATATTCTCAACAAATCCTCCCCCCCAATCGGACCTGAGGCGCTCGTGGGAGGATTTGCTGCATTCGGCTGAGGCTGCCTTCTTTGTGCACCTATCAAAACTGCTCTAGCTTGGGGTCCTGGTTGTCTGTTGCCACCAGCATTCGGGACACCCGCCTGAATATTCACAGGAATTGGATGTGGAGGTTGACCGCCAGAACTATTAGCAGGCCTTTGAGGGCCTGTTTGCGGACTGTTTCCTGTTTGCATTTGAACCGGTCCTGGAGCAGGCATGTCATTCGATCCTGCTTGTGGTGCAGGCTGCCCAGGCATTGGCACTTGAATCGGTATAGACATTGACATAAATCCATGTGTTGTACCCGTAGAAAATTCTTCCATGGAAGGCATGCCGGGAAGATCAGGGATCATTGTCATGACTCGGTGTGCTTCAATATTGTGCAAAATCCCCAAATTTGGACGTGGCAACCCATCTGTAAAGCAAAAAAAATATACAATCAATACGCTTTATCAAACTTATCTGTATCTTTATATATATAGTATCAATTAGCACCTTGCATTTGTATATAACCAGGATATAGTTGTAGGAGAAACATGTTGTTTTGATCAATGGCTGATGTCAAATATGCCAAGCCCCTGCTCAACTCTGCTGCAGAAACAGCGACCCTGGATAAATGCCCTATAATAAGCCTCATCTGACGCTGCATTAAAAAATAAAACTTGAAGTGAGAAATATGCTTTTCTTCTTCATATCTGTCGTCAAAATTATGTGTAGAAACAGTTTCATTTTCAAAACAACGTACAATAGTCTCTTGCTGATTTCTGATTGATGACATGCTCCTGAGCCTCTCTGCTATTCTCAAGATCATTGCATTTACCCCAGTAGGAGATTGCAAATCCCCCACTACACCCATAAAACGTCTTGTCAGCTCTCCAATAGCAACCGCAGCCACAACAATCAAATCCTCATGCGATATATTCTGAACCCAAGAGTGGTCTTCTTCCTCGGTTGCAGCAGGTTGCTGACTTGCAGCCCTTTCATTTCGCTGTGCAGATTGCCTGCCACTTTGAGACCCCGAGAGCTCCATAGGAATAGGCTCCTCATTATCATCATCACTGCCGCTGGCTGAATGAGCGACTGGAAAACTTCTTACACCCAAAGGCAAAGGATCCAGCCCAGATGCCCTCAGAGCCCGATTGACAACCTCTCTGGTCTCGCGATTCAATCGGCAATCCTGTAGAATCACTCTTGCAGCATTCAGAAAAGATCTTATAGCAACGGACCAATTTCTATTGTATTCAGGATTGTGGAAATTTTCCAAGTCTGTTTCTTGCAATGCAGGAACTTGGTCCTCCTCCATATTCTCATTCTCCAGGCGAATAAGCATTTGGTCGAGCACATCAATAGACGCCCCCATTTCCAATTCACCATTCTCATTTAATGGAGGAGGCCTTCCATTCAGCAAATCGCCTGGAATTGGTGGAGCCACTGTATTATTTCTCAAGGCATCTTGCAACATCTCCTGCATTTGTTCTGCAAACCCAGCCCCATTTTCCCCATCCATAGGCACAGCAATTGGACCAATCATACCACCCTGTATACCCACGCCTTCCCTCGTAAGAGAGTCTCTGAAAGCATTAAAAGCCGGGGCCAGATCGGGAGGCAGCAGAGAAGAAAAGTCAAAAAGGCCTTGTTGCTCTCCCCCCTGTTGCTGTGGGCCTGTTGTAGGACCAGCAGCAGCCTGCGCTCGCCTGCCGGTCTGTGTACCACCACCTCTGGTAGCTGGAGGTGGCTGTTGCGACACCATGTGCAGCACCACGCCATCACGCCACCCCAAAGACTCTGCACTTGAAGACTCATCAGTCAACTCTCTTCCCCTGTGTAGCAGCCTCTGTCGAGACACCTCCACACCAGTAACAGTTTCCAAGGCTTGTTTCAAAACTCCCAAGTTCGCCTACATGAAGAATACGAGACACCATATCAGTTGTACTTCGTTTCCATTCTGCAAGATTCTAACGCTCTCAGCTGCCTGAAATGCCGGTTCCGTGTTGTACGTATGCACAAGAGAACCCCTTTGATTGAACGACTAGAACCGTCAACCTCTCAAACATATCGCCATTGGCCCCCCGGCCACACTTATTTTACATAGTATCATAAAGATACAAAATAAGACATCCAACTCAACGCACCATCCTCGATAAAGAAATCTCATGAGTCCCAAATTCTACAGTCCTAACTATTACTTTGACCTCTTCAGCACTGTTATCACCCATTCTTTACCTATTTAATTCTTCTATGATATCACTATACTCTAAATAAATTATGTTATCGTTGTAATGCAGCCCTGGCAGGAGGTGGGTCTCTTAGCTAAGAGCCAGTTCTTTCGAAAGAGGTTATTCGAACCTTCCTCGCGAGGCCGATCGGCCGTTAGAGAGCGGGGTTAGTCGATAATCAAACTTCCATCGGTCCAAGATATTACTTGATCGGAAGCATGGCATCGATCTACAAGCCCAAGGTAAATCTAACCACAGTACTTAGTAGTTCTACTCTGTGCTGGATACTACTCGTGCATTGCCAGAATAAATAGGAATTCTATTGATTCTGGACTTTATTTGAAACAGAAGATTGAACAGAATGCCAGTCTGCCACGTTGCACACTCCTGCTCTGGACTGACGACGAACAGGACATGCCCACAAAGAGTACAAAATTCATTGGGTACCGGGGGCACATGTGCGACCAGACAGCGCAATAAAATGATGCTACGAACCGTGTGCTCAGCTGCTGCAGACAGCGAAGTAACGATAAGAAGGCGTCCCCCTGAAGGGGTGGATAGACAGGCGTGTGGTCCAGTAGATTTCAAAGTACCATGCTCGGATGACAATAAGCCTCGAAATATTCTTGAGGAAATAGTTTGGTATAAAGCAGTGGAGATTGAAGCTATGAGACAGAAGCTTCCGTTGGCAATGCTGTTGGCGCAAGCAAAAAATGCTACTCCTGCTAGGGACTTTATTGGAGCGCTTGTAACGAAATCGAAGGAAACTGGGTGTCCTGGGCTGATTGCGGAAGTGAAGAAGGCGTCTCCGTCGAAAGGTGTCATTCAGCCTAACTTTGATCCAGTGAAAATTGCGAAAGCGTACGAGGCCGGAGGTGCAGCCTGTCTGTCTGTGCTTACAGATGCCAAATTCTTTCAAGGAGGGTTTGAAAACTTGCAGATGATTCGAGGCGCTGGGGTGACGTGTCCTTTGCTATGCAAAGAGTTTATCGTGGAGGCTTATCAAGTTTTCAAGGCGAGGGCTAGTGGAGCGGACGCGATTCTGCTGATAGCTGCAGTCTTGCCAAACTCGGACTTGGAATATTTGATCAAATCGGCAAGGAGCGTTGGGCTACAATGCTTGATTGAAGTACATACTATTCGAGAGCTAGAAAGGGTATTAGAAATCTCTAATTTGGAGGATTGCATGCTTGGAATCAATAATAGAGACCTTCAGACTTTCAAGGTTGATTTGGCTGTGACTGAGGAGATCATGGAGAGCAGTGCTGGCAAAGAAGTGCTGCAGAGAGGTCTCATGATGGCATCTGAGAGTGGTATATTTGTCAATGAAGATGTGCTGCGTGTCCAAAAGGCAGGATGTGAAACTATACTGGTGGGAGAGAGCCTGGTGAAGCAAGGAGACCCAAAGACTGGAGTTGAACAGCTGCTGCAGGTTGGAAACTAGTGCATTTATTCTTACTTACTTCCTGCGGGGTTTTCATACATATTTTATTCTTCTACGTCAGTGTAAATAGACATTATTGTGATCGTGAGTAGATAATTTTGTTTCATTTCCTCTTCATTCGTGTTACACCAGATTTTGTCTTTCCAATCCCCCTGTTGTAGTGGCATTTGACCGGTCGCCAGCTGCGGAGGTGGGCTGGCGCCGACTCTACAAGAGGCAAGACAACTGGAGGCGATCATGACCGCTGGGTGCATGAAATGGGAGGTGGAGCAGAATCTCTGCATTCTTATATTGTTACTTAGGTTTATAAGGTAAGATTGAGTTGCTTATTGGCTTGTATGGGGGCTTGAATTCGTGTTTGTACTCGTTGCGGCTGTGGGGCTGTAGCAGTAGTGCGGTGGCTTCTTTGGTCTATCCAGGCGTTATCAAAGTATTCTTTATAGTTTTTGGTAATATAGTTATGTTTGGATGGTCATATGGCTACTGAACCGCTGCATTTGGTTCTTTTTGTACGCGCCCGCACTGTATGAAATGGCAGCGCAGCGTTTTGCTCTTCTTTCAGTGTACTCTCGATGCTGATAGAAATCATTAATGATTATTGTAGGATATAAAGCGATACATCATGGTGCAAATTGGTCGTCGCAATGCTTCCGGGCCTAAGAAGGCCAAGAAAACGCTGACTTTCCACATCGACTGCTCCAAACCAGTAGAAGATAGCATTATGGAAATCGCGGCTTTTGAGAAGTTCTTGACCGATAAAATTAAGGTGGAAGGAAAGACCGGTGTCTTGGGTGATAATGTCAAAGTGACCAGAGATAAGACGAGGGTGACGGTGACTAGTGAAATCCCAATGAGCAAGAGGTACCTCAAGTATCTGACAAAGAAGTTCCTGAAGAAGCACAACGTCCGTGACTGGCTTCGTGTGATTGCATCTAACAAGGACAGATCTGTGTATGAGCTGCGATACTTCAACATTGCTGATCAGGTGGAAGATGAAGAAGAGGAGTAAATATTTGTATATGCATACCATAGCTCTGTAAATAATCTTAACAAGTTAGTTACATTTTACAACGATTTATCCCTTGTCTCGGGATCAATATTATTCTCGACGACATATTTCTACACTGCATTATGATAACTGGTATGTCTGTTAAGAAGAGTCACCGAAATTTCCACATTTGCACTTGATGACAGATACACACAATCTCCAAGTAATATTGCTGCTGTTGCAGTAGACCAGTAGTACATGTTTTGTACAGATTTGATTTAAATCTTGACTGCTATTTTTGCCAGAATTCTCTTCCCATGAGGTGTTCCCCGCAAAGAAGTCAAATGAGGACGTATTGCATCCACCAGTTGAGAATGCAGATCCCCAGAGGTAACTGCCAAGGCACTCTGCATGACATAGTTGGCATATGGGTCTTGCAGAAGTCTTCCTAGGCTTGAAGACTGCATAAGCTCGATAACAACCGCCTCTCTAGATTTAGTCAAACCAGGTCCACCAAGTTTCAAACATTTCTCAACCACATTGGAGGAAAATTTTTGAACCGCTAAATCTGAATAATGCCCCAGGAGTTTTTCCATGACAAGAGAAGAGGACTCTGTGTGTCCAAGTTCCAAAACATATTGTACAACATAATTACCGAATGGATCCTGGGACAAAGGCAAAGAGTGGGTTGCTATATTCTCCACTAATATACGTCTTTGTTGGTTGGTGGAAAAATCGACACAGCGCTGTAGGACACAACAACCATGGCGATGCGTTGCTATATCATGACAATGCTCGCAAGCTGCATCATATATAAATTGCGCCTCCGTCGGGCTCATTCTTTGTAAGCATCTTTGAATAACATGGTTTCCATTGAGATCTCTGATCAAGTTGACCACGCCTGGAGACAACGTGCTCACGACAAGTTCCGTCTGTTCCCGACTAGTTAGAGTTTCTATCAGTTTTTGAACTGCCCTGGTTCCATGAGTGTTCAGTGCTGCCTTGATCAAATCCCCATCTGATGATGTTACTTTCAAAACTTGAAGTCTCTGCTCTTCACTACATCTATCCAGCATTTTTTGGATTAGATAGTTCCCAAAAGGGTCTGTCATCAAATCCAAGATGTTGTCCAATATTTCTTGGAAAACAACATCAATTGCTGCTGCACCGCCATCGTCAAACTTCTTTTGTAGAAACCTACACCCAACTTGGTCACGGGCAACCTCTGCCACTTTTCCTGTAATCTGTTCTAATGTTTCATATTGATACGCGACATCATCATCCGGTCCTCCTGGTCCTAATAGACCAGATCCTGTTGGCTGCCGTGAGGAGGACGAACCTCTAGTTAGATTCCTGTCTTCTTGCCCTTTCCCTTTGTTTCTTTTCTCATAGCCCCGTCCAGATCGTCTTTCACCTTCGTTATACATGTTTCTTGACCCTCCACGTGAACCATTCTGGTTTGCCATAGCCATGGCGGCAGCAGCAGCTGCAGCTGCAGCTGCTGTTGGGTTGTTGTGCATCATTCCCGGATTAAGTGCCATCTGTGCTGCAGTTGCTGCAGCCAACATGCCATTCATCGGTTGCTGCATTTGCATATTATGGAGCATTTGATGATTCTGTGGCACGGAAAAGCCTGCTCCTGGCATTGCTTGGCCAACATACATTTGAGCAGCTTGCTGCTGCAGGGCTGCATGATATGCTGCCTGATATGCAATGTGATAGTCCATTTGTGGATTTCCCTGAGCTGGAAACCCTCGGTGGGAATTCGACCCCCCCATCATCCCCGAAGACACATGCGTTGGAGGTGGAGTAGAGGCTCCTAATCTGGACACATCCTGCATCTGATTCCCTTGATGGGATAACGATGTCAAGTTTGGATATGAATTCGCATTAGGCATTTGGGGCAAAGGAGAAGATCCCCTGGAGATTTCATTTCCAGCTACATTCATCTGGGACAATGCATGAAGTACTGAAGCTGCAACTCCTCCATTTGTGCCTCCACCGACGGATGCCGGCCTTTCAATCGCATTTCCAGCCGACATTTGAGAGGCAACATCCATTGAATTGGGACCCTGTCTTTGTTGAAGAATTTGTTGAATATCATTCATTGCCGCCATCGATTCTGCTGATGAGAAAGCTGCTAAATCATTGTACAAAGTTCTACCCTCCAGGGGAGGTGGTAATTTTTTGCCAGTTGCAACCTGAGCTTGATAAAATTGTTCATACTCTTCATCCAACCGTATGTCAGCCAAAGCCTGGCTACTTGTATTCCCGGCCTGCATTATATTCATTTTTTCAGCCATAAATCGTTGTCACAAGAATAATTGTGCAATATATCATTGAACGTCTCCTCGACTACCATGCACGATAATGACACAAATACCTACCAAAGGGTTGCCCCATCTATCATCCAAATGAGGAGGACAAGATATAGCACGGGGAATATCCAGCTCTTGCAGCAGTGACGTCACGCTTTGATTCAAATCTTGCCTGCAACAGTATAATTACAGTCATATGAATTTACAGGCTATTCATGAAAGAGCTGATCTGTGTACCACTCTTATCATGATACAGGACGCACCACTCTGTACCAAACTGCTGCTGGGACTGCTGTTGCTCATCACGACCACCACCCTGATTACCTCCTGGCGTTGGAAACATTCTTCCCTGGATTATTCTAATATCTATATAGGTCTAATTCCTGATGTACACGGCTGTCACCACGAGCCAAGTGGACTACAAGTAGTTCCAAGTCCAGCTGGAAGTAAGGTCACTTGAACCCACTTGAAAAGGACAATACAGTCTCACGCCGCTCATCATGCATTCGTATTTTTGATTGATACTGATCACAAAAAATAATTTTTTTTTACAATAGTGTCCAAGGACGAACAGCAATGCTGCAGAACCGAAGACGCCGTCGACTGAAAGCCGCAGGAACTGATGGAACGCTGGTTGGAATATGTAACGAACAGGTTCTCAGCCTTGTCTCTATTTCGAGACCTTCAAACACCAAGATGACAATATAGATTTGATTTGAACCAAACTCCGATTGCTCATGCTCAAATACCCTCCCTCGCAGCACCCAGTCTCCAGAAAGAGAAATGTTGTGCGTCAAAGCCTTCCAAAGTATCCGCTCTTTCAAACGATTCAGCACTCTAAGGTGGGGAAAATGAAATCCTTTTCTTTATTAGGCTATTCAAGGCATTAAGATAATAGATAGGTCTTGAGTTTTGCTATGTCTTAAGGCTGCTGGATAAGACGTATTGATAGGGTTTTATGTGAGATTGTGGAAACCCTATTTGGCATGCTAGTGGACCCTAATATTTGCAATGACTTCAATGATTTGCTGTCTCTAAAGTAATTTCAGATTGTATTTCTGATGAAAAAGATTTTGATTGCGTTCCTTTGATCTTATATGAAAGAAAAAAGGTTGGTCCAATAAAATGTGATTGATAGAGATACACTTGGTGAATCGAACGAGATGAATAATGACGAAGAAGAGGGACGGAAAGCACGCCAACGGAAAATTCTGGAAGAAGAAAGGAGGAGGAAAGAACGTATAAGGGAAATAGGGAAACGGCATGATGAGGAAATTGAAAGGAAACTGGAGAAACAAATTGCAACTTTCAAAGCTGGGTTGGAAAAGTTTGCATCGGAGCATAAAACGGAGATTCAGCAACATGCAGGATTCTCTGATCAATTTTACCACTTGTGTGCGGTAATGGGAGTTGATCCTGTGCTGTGTGGATTGTCGAAAGGGGCTGGCTCGAATAGGGAAGAAGAAGAGGTGTATTATTCCTCCCTTGGTGTTGCTGTATTGGACATTTGTTCTGCAAGAAGTGCGTTTGACGGAGGTTTGTCAGATTTGGATGTAGTAGTGGAGCATATAAGGAAGAGGATTGGATCTGGAGGAGTAGAGTCTAGAGGACGTGAGCATGTATCTCGTGGATCTGGTTCTCGTGCTGTTAGTAAGGATGACGTAAAGGCTGCAATAAAAAGGCTCTCGATATTAGGGAATGGTCTGGGTATTGTCACAATTGGTGGGAAGGAGTTTGTGAAGAGCCTTGCTGCTGAATTCTCAACTGACTGTAATGTGCTATTAGAACTCTTTCAGAAATGGCAAGGACGCATGACTCGGAGGGATGCTATGGATGAGCTGAGATGGAGCGACCAGAGGGTAGCAGATGCGATGACAGCGCTTGTACGAGAAGGTCTTGTCTTGATTGATGATCCAGGTGAAGCTATGCCACGGCTTTATTGGTGTCTCGCAGTGCCATACGAGGTCAGTCTGGCACTGTGATTTCAATCAAAATACTTTAACCTTTAACTTAAGTTTTAATTAAAACTACATTATAATGTACATCTATATTTACAGGTATGTAATCCATGGCACTAGAATAAGTCATTATGATTCTTTATGATCTCCTTGTAGACTTTTATCGCTTAATACAATTCTGAAATCATCAATGCTGTTTTCAAGGTCCAATAATCCAGCATTAATATATGCCTGGCGTTCCAAGATACTGTCCAACAATTCTTTTGCTGGCTCATCCATGTCATCATAAGACACGCTGCGTTCGTCAGCATGTACAGCATCTTGTAACAGCTCATAGTATCCTTTTTCCTCCCAACCCTTTATTAAAGTCTTCCACCAATGCTCAACTCTGTCTTTTGGTATAGCAATGTGCACCTCATCATCCTCAACGCACCAGGTCATATCAGTTGCTTTCACTTTACCGTAAAACTCACCGTCCAGTATCTTTCCATACCACTTGAGAGTTGCAGTGATTTTTGATCCAGAAGACACAGCTATTGATATCTCTTTTGCTCTTGTACCCAGTGGTAACTTGACCCAGACAGAAATATCAGTTGAGGTCTGCTCCCACCGAATTCTCTTTCTTTCTGGAATTGCCAGCCATTGCATTCGAACGGATCTCACTTTTTCAGCTGGAGTGGAGTCATATACCTCAACTAAATCAGGAACATCGTCGTCCTCTTCCTGTGTTGAGCGGCTTGACCTGGAATCTGCATGATTGAATTGAGTCACTTCAGGACATGATTCGACAGCATCTAAAGGATTGTGGCTCTCTACATCCTTGGACTGTACGTTTGTTTGATCTCGATTTGTTATATTATTGGGTATTTTCAAAGAGCTGTTACCAGAGTTACTTCCACCAGATTTCGCTGGGTATTTGTTGCGCAGGTTTTCATCAACAGTTTTTTTCCTATTCCCCAGAAAGCCCCTTTTCAGGGAATCTAAGGACGTGTCCTTGACATCTTCTTTGATAAACTCTTGACTGTTTGTAAGAATATCTTGTAGCAAGTTTGAATCGATGCAAGACCAACCATAGCCCTTGGGAAGCTTCAATCCAGATTTGAGAGTCTTGTGTTTCCCATGTTTGATGGTCCTCTCAGCAAGAGAAGTGAGCAGTTGCAGGCAAACTTTTTTCTCTATGATTAAATCAGGATCCCCTGGTTTGAATTGCAGTTTTGAAACAAGGAGTTGCAATATCCCCAGTTCCGGATCTGTCATAGATACAAAATCACTTCCGTTGCATGATTGGGCCACAGACAAAATCTCTCTTAGCCCCTTAACAATGATATCCTTCCCTTGAGAAAATTTAACTACTCCCATTAACGCTATTGGGTTTGGCTCAGACAACATAGCTTCCTGCGCTTCTTGACAGTTATCAACCAATAGTGCAGATATTTGTTGTGCAAGAAGAACAGTCCTCTTGGTCACAAAATGGTAAATCGAATCACAGAAGGGCATGAGCCCTGCTTTGTACAGTAGCCTTGTTATCACAGAGGACTGTTTGTTCTCTAATAGAGCCCTTATAGCGGCAAGATATAGCTCTATGATAGGAGGTCTGTTCTGACTCCCCACGAAAACATCCTCAATGGACATTTTCCCCCTGCAATCAATCTCTTGTGCTATGGAGGAGGAATCATCAAGATTTATATTGGCCAAGAAATCGCCAGCAGGATTATCGACAAAGTCAGCTGCATATGGCCTTTTTTCATAGGTAGGATTCATATCTCTATCTAATATTACGGTAGTTTTCTTGGGACATTGGCCTGCGAGCTGCTGACCGACCTGAACGATCCTGTGATGCAACTGACCTGCCATTTTCTTCCCATTCTTCCATTGAATAAGTTCATCCAATACCATCAAACTATTCCTAAAAATCTTTTCGATAGCATTGATAATCGAAATACGTAAATGTATGACATTTTCGTTATAAATCGCTTGCTTTTTTTCGATCAATTGTGCTTTTGCTTCCAATTCTGGATCTGTGAACTCCTCTTTCACAGAATCATTGTTGCCTTTTTGCTTCTCAACAATTTCCTTAGCAAAACTGCAAGCATCCAAAAATGCAACAAGGTATCCTGAAGTTGACATTTTCAAGACTTTAGTCGAGTCGTATTGATCTGTATCTGCATACGAAGAGATCAAAAGACAAACTTCCTCTACACCTTTAGGACCAATACTCTTTTTCACAAGATGTGCATTCTGGACACAATGCACTATCCTTTGAACTATCGAATCTCCTTTCTTCCAAGGCAAGACGAGCAAATGATTTTTAACCCAAATATTTGCGTCTGAAACACGCCGAAAAATATTTAATGCGACCCTAGCCACCTCCATCCCTTCAGCACCACATGCCAAGTTGACCAGACGATCCCATGTCTCCTCAGGCCACAATATCGCAGCATGCCCGAGCGCAACAAAAACTTCCGCTGTCTCTTGAGCAGTTGCATCGTTAAAAAAATACCAGAGCACCTGATGGCCGATATCCCGCTGAACGGTAACAGCAGAATCAGGATATTTCCTCACAAACTCAGATAGTTCATGTAAAGCCAGCGGAACATCAATATCCTCCTCGCCATCAATCTCCGCCATCATCTTATTTCTCACATGTTGTATATCACTGCTGCATGATTCAGAAACATGCTCAATTCCCAATCTCATGAGTCTTGCCTGTTCCATCAAACCTGGTACATCGTCTGGAACAAGCACATTTTCTTCAATCCCAACTGACTCTGACAGCAACTCAAACAGCTTGTATACTTTTTCCACATCATCTCCAACACCACCATTTCGCAACATGAGCATAGATATACCTTGGCGGTATAGACTCTTTTGATTTGTACCATCTATCTCGAGACCCGCACAAGCGTCCTCCAGGGCCAAGTCAAAGATACCTTGCCTGTAGTATGCCTGCAATAAACAATACCTCCTACATCACGATACTATTCCATATTTTGATTCTTTCCAGACTTTATTCCTTATTAGATGGACAATGTATAGTTATTGTACAAACAAACGCACCAGACTTCTATTATTCAGCAAGTGCAGTAGCAGCACCTGTGATCCTCCTTCCCCTTTCTTGGCTTGCTCACTCTTGCTTATAGCCTCAATACCTTTCGAATACTCCCGAATAGAATCATTATATCTCTGAAGTACATATAAGCTAGATCAGCATCTTTTACCTCGTATACTTCCATCGAAGCACCAGAACATGTACTAGATTGTCGTGTAGCCACAATCAACATTTCTTTGGCAATCGCACCCCGTCACCATATTCATATGTTGAGGCTATTAAAACATTTATTATACATTTAAAGGCTATTTATTACACTACTTTTCTACCCTACGCACTCTACGACCAAAATATTCGTTCCCTCGTTGCCTGCACATGTCGGCTTCTCCTTCAAGTTCTTCCCGCTTTCCATCCTCCGCCGCTCTATTTCCCTCCGACATCATTCTCATACAGATATATATAATAACTAATCTATAGTCTCGACAGACTTTGCCGGGCAACTTTTTGCCCTTCGTGTCAGTCAAACCTTTGACCATTCAGCAGCGCCCAGATCTGGGCTCTATAGCAGATCTGCTGCTAGACAATTTTGAGTTTGCAAACTCGAGTCTTCCATGTAGCACAGGCGGAGGACAGCCCTGGATGACGGATCCTAACTTGCTGAGATTGGCTTCCCCTTTCAGTGGTACAGAATCGTTTCGAATGCGTGCATATACGCTGTATAATAGGGCTGTCGATGCTTCCGTAGCAAGCAATCAACTACTGACCAACCCATGCGTCTTTGGTGAAGACTCTTGATATCACTTTCGATGAATATAAAACCAAAGTTAGAAACAAATATAAATGAATTGTATAAAATATTCATGAAGTATGCTGACTTTCTGCAAGTATTAGTTTGCAACAGTTCTTGCTGTGCAATACGGTCTGCACATAAACCGATGTAATCTTGGGAAACCGTTGTGCACCTTTTGAGAAGAGGCTCTTATTTTCGTTAATTTTCATTTTTTCTTGATATGGATCAGACGGTATATGGGTTAGGTGTGGAAGACTCGGCAACCAAGTGGCATGCTCTTGCAACAGGTGCGATCGTCAAGACAAGTCGCTGTTCCTTCTTTCTGCATTTTCTCCGATTAATGAGCGGTTTTGGGGGCATCTTTATAGGTTTTGCTTTGATTCTGGTGGATGCTTTTGTGGTGAAAGGCCCTCTGAAGAATGCTATTTGTGGGCATTTTGGGGAACAAAACTCTGGAACTGGTGCCAGCGAGAGGCGTAGAACACGGCTCTGTGGGCAGGTAGCGACCAGGCTGGTTGGGTCCATTTTCTTAATACTCATGGTGAGGCTCTTCTGTCTTCGGAAGTATGGTGTATTTCTCCATCGCATCTTTCATTCTATTCTTCTCTTGTCTTCTGGAAGACTGCCAGGTTCTGTCGTGTTTATATGGATATTAGACTGGTCAATTTTTTCTACGTGTATGAATGAATCAATTCATGAATTCGTAGATATATCTAGTAGTAGTAGCGCATGACCATGACTGAGTCATGACTCTGCAGAGTCAGCTGACATGTATGCTCTATGCCTTGCAGTTTCCATATGCTTTCAGGATTTTACAGGACCCTCACATGAAGCAGGATACTTTGTATTCTCAGACTAGAGATTCCCAAGCATGCATGTCCTTGGCAGCTGGTTACTTCCTGTACGATTTGTTCATCTGTATATACAGATATTCTGAGAACGGAGCTGCCTTTTTCCTTCACGGATTTGTCTGCTGCTTGGCATATGCATACCCAATTTTGTCTGGACACTTGCATTACATGGGTGCATCTTTCCTGATGTGGGAGATTTCGACGCCATTCTTGTATTTCAGGTGGTATCTGATCAAGGCAGGCAAAGGACATACGACGCTCATGCATATTGCTAATGTGCTATTCGCCATTGCCTTTTTTGGCTGTAGAATAGTGTATGGTCCAATCATGTCGTGGAACTTTTGGAAATCTTCTGGACTAGATCTGGCAAACCCAAGAGGCTTACATGGTATCCCATCAGCAGTGACATATTCTTACAGAACTGCAATGTTTGTACTTAACGGTCTTAATTATTACTGGTTCACGGCTATTATTCGAGCTGGTTTGAGGAAAGAAAAGAGAACACAGACTGAATTTGAAAGCAAAAATGCTTGATATTCAGCATTCGACTGCTGGCCTACACAATTAAAAGCAATTGAATCATTGCAATACTTTTAGGAAAGTACGCAATATTATGAAAATATAAATGTAATATAAATGATGTCGGATTCAGAGGATGAAGTATCTGATTTGGCAGTTGACATTGCCGTTTCAGAGTGCACGACCTCATCTTCTGAGGAAGAGTGCTCGGATGGTGGAGATGAGTTTGAGATGGAGGAAGAGAGCGATAGTGAATTAGAGAGTGAAAGCGATTATGAAGAGGAAGAGGAGGAACTGAAACAGCCTCGAGCGAAGAAGCAGCAACCGACAACGACATTCAACACGCCAAAAACCCATGCTGGGAAGAGGCCGGCAGGATTGAAATTAAAACAACAACACGAAAAAAGGCTGGTTCAAGCAAGGGCACAAAAGGCGGCCGTACGCCGGTCAACTATTTTGACTCCTGTCAAGTCGTCGTTGCCAAAACCAACAACGTCCTCGAGCAACATTACGCTGAAGCAACAATATCGAAAGCCCGTTCTTACAGACGAAATGAAGAGCGGTTTGTCTCAAGAAGATGAGGAACGCCGTAAAGAAAACATAAAAGCTCTTATGAGCGGTCGTCTGGATATTCACCGGAATTCTCTGATGCCCAAACTGCTGTCAGTTCAAGATGCTGCTGCTGTTCTTCGCAAGCCTTTCAAGAGTCCGCATCCTAATGCCCCGGCGCAAACAGATGTACGTGCTGTGTTTCGTATTCATTTTACATGCATATTCTGATTGTTATATTGTTCTATGATGCTTGATACATAGCGAGGTTGATCGAGCGATGCATTTGTTTGTTGGGTATTCTACAGTCGTTAAAGAAGGCACTGGCAGCAAGGAGGCAGTTCGTTCCCTGGGGTGCTGGCAAGCCTTTCAAGCCTTTGAAAGTGCAAGTTACTGTTACGAGTGAGCAATGTCTGGATTCTAAGGAAGATAAACCTGTTTCGTACGAATTGCCCCCTGGAGTTGATCCCTTGATTCTGTGGGAATCGTCATCAGGAGACCATAAGGTGCAGGTTGATAATGCATTGACAAGATTCCTTAGGCCTCATCAAAGGGAAGGAGTACAGTTTATGTTTGAATGTGTTTCTGGTCTGAGGAACTTTGAAGGATACGGCTGTATTTTGGCGGATGATATGGGCCTTGGCAAGACACTTCAGGGAATTACGCTGCTTTGGACGCTCCTGAATTCAGGTCATGATGAACTGGGAGGGAAGCTTATGGCCAAACGAGTGGTTATTTGCTGTCCAACATCTCTAGTATCGAATTGGGACTCTGAATGTTCAAAATGGCTCAATGGAAGAGTTCGCACGATTCCATTATGTGAATCCTCTCGTGAAGACGTGATATCAAGCATCAACCAATTTCTATCCCCAGCATGCCGATTTCAGCTTTTAATTGTGAGTTATGAAACATTCAGACTTCACTCGGAGCGATTTGAAGCTGAGAATACGTGTGATTTGCTCATTTGTGATGAAGCACACCGGCTGAAGAATGATCAGACGCTTACCAACAAGGCACTTGCATCTATGGATTGCAAGAGGCGAGTTTTATTGAGCGGCACCCCCATGCAAAATCAGCTTCAAGAGTTTTATGCCATGGTGAACTTTTGTAATCCCGGAGTTTTGGGGACGCCATCCCAATTTCGGAAGCGATATGAAAATCCAATTGTTGCTGGCCGAGAGCCAGAAGCAAGTGATGAGGAAAAAGCTCTAGGGCAAGAGAGGTCGGCTGAACTTTCCTCAATAGTGAACGAATTCATTCTAAGGCGAACAAACAACTTGCTGAGTCAACACTTACCTCCAAAAGTAGTCGAGGTGGTCTGTTGTAGAATGACTCCCATTCAATTTGAATTGTACTCGCATTTTGTGCAATCTAGGACAGTGCGTTCATTATTTTCATCTGACAAGTCAGCTCAGGCCTTGTCGGCCATAACATCAGTTAGAAAGCTTCTAAATCATCCAAAACTGATCTATGATGAAGTTCAAGCCTCTAATAGGGCTGGGAAATCGTCAGGCAGTAAAGGTTTTGAAGGATGTAAGAGAATTATGGAACCTGGACTCTTTGATACCCAAAGAGGATCCCGTGGCTCGTTGCCTTCTGGCTGGGAAAAAATGTCTGGGAAGTTTTTGGTGGTGACACGAATGCTAGAACTTTTGAGAATTCAAACGAAGGATCGAGTGGTGATTGTTAGCAATTTTACCCAAACCCTGGACCTGTTCTCAACATACTGCAGGGAGAAAAAATTTCCATGCTTACGACTGGATGGCTCGACTTCGAATTCAAAGAGAGAAAAACTTGTCAAACAGTTTAATGATGCAAATGACAACCAATTTGTCTTTCTACTTTCATCAAAAGCTGGAGGGTGCGGCTTGAATCTGATTGGTGGAAATAGGCTAATATTGTTTGACATGTCTTGGAACCCAGCTGAGGATAAACAGGCAGCAGCACGAGTCTGGAGAGATGGACAGCGGAGACGAGTGTACGTGTACAAGTTTATGACCACTGGAACTATTGAAGAGAAAATTTTCCAGCGACAATTAAGTAAGGAGGGTCTTCAGTCAGTTGTTGATGCAAAAGAGGGAACAACAGCTGGATCAAATGCGATGAGTATGAATGAACTTCGAGATCTATTTTCTTATAATCCCGAGACATTTTCCACGACATACGATCATTTCGTAACAAATAAAAGGCAGAAAGATGCAAACGATGACTTTGAAATAGATATTGAGCTCGAAGGAGGGATCACTTGTGACCCAGTGGGCATGATTCATAAGCAGCAAAGAGGAAATCCAAAAGAGGAGGAACTTGCCGATTGGGGCCATCATTCGAGTACTTCTACAGTCCCAGATCAATGCATGCAGCTTTGCGGGAAAGATGGCGTGACTTTTGTTTTTAGCTGCCAAGTAGATGGTAGACCAGTGGACCCTGATCCTGATTTGATGCCTCTTGATGCTTTTGCAACAAACAGGGGTAACACTCACAGCAGGAAACCTTTGGAGCAGATTCGCGCAACAAATAGACTCCAGCATGTCATCAAAATTAATGATGAAGGGATGGTCAAGCCAAGAAACGAGCTTGGAGAACGCCAAAACACTGCCACGGAGAATATGAAAAAGCAACGTGTGTCTTCCCCAGTCAAAGACAGAAGAAAACAAAAACCAATAGTCATCTCAGATAGCGATGATGACTTTATGTAGCATATGTTTACTATATTAATCATCTAAAACAATAATAGATTTGTAATCTACTAACGAGTTTGCATCCTTCAGCAGATGAAACAAGTCTGGGGCTGGATAATGCTGTAGAATTTTCATTGCCCGCGCAAAGTCTGCCTGTAATAGATTCTCTCTTTCCCACATCAGCATTGCCGTACATATACGCAGTATATAGTCACTCCTTGAATTTTGAACTGCCAGCATGTGATCCCATATGATAATCACCTCTGGCAAAGCGAAATCTTGCGTAAAGAGGGTGGTTACCCATCGGAATGCATAGAGCTGTGGTACAATGTGTAAACTAGATTCCAAATGCTGCCATAGCCAAGGATCAAAACATTTCAGCTGTTGCGATAATTGCTGCATCCTCCCAGATATCCCAAGTTGGCTTTTATCTAACTGCACACAAAAGTTATCCCTAAATTCCCCCATCAAGTCTACAAAACAATAAAATGCTGCCACTTCTGGGTCCACATCAACCATATCTGTTAGCCCCTCATCCACCGTATTCCTGCTCGAAGCTGCCCCAATCACATAGTACAACACCGCGTATAACTCATTCATTCCCTGGACATAGCGAATCCCGGGATTGAGCTTGTAATAAACAAACAGAGACCTGCTCATCTTGCTCCTATGAGGCATCTCGTCCTTTGAGTACATCCCGCTGAAAAAATTCAAATCTGGATGAGTTCTTTCCACATCCCTATCAATCTGCTCTCTCATTTCCTTGTCCTGAAAATATGCATTCCAAACAGAGTCCGAATGCGTACTCAACGGATGATCATTGCTCGACACCAACTGCCTCTCCAGACCCTGGTCACTCAAGCGACTCCTCCCATCGACAGCCTCATTCCCTGATTCTTGGAGATCCAAAATTAAATCGTCACAAAATCTTGAGTACTCTAAGCCTTTTTCTAAAATGGTCCGCTTCCATTCTCCTCGTTTTTCCGGCAAAAAGCCCAACAACAGACACCACACAACTCTTCGGATGCAGACTTCTTCACCCGGAATACCCCGTTCCTGTACCAAACAACGCAGCCTTTTCACATCCACAACATGATTATTTAGTTCATTCAGTAGCAAGCTCACTGTCCCGCCGATCTGAGAGACCGCTCCCTCTTCCCGCTGCTGAACGTTGTCCATCTGCAGTCAGTTGGCCACCTTGATCAAGGCTTCATGAAACATTTAGGGGCTCCATCTCCATCGTTTCTACCAATCTGTACATCTTCAACCTAACATTTAAATATTAATTAATTAAGGTGCGTTACAATCGCTCAACTGCCTACAAACATCGTTTCACCACAGAATGATGCATGTTTGGCTTTTTGTGATTTGAACGTTGATGCCCCCAAGTTGGCCATGTGCTTGCAAGCTCAATTGTGGACGGCCCTTCCCCTTGCCCGACGTATCAATGGAGTGATCTAGGACATGTTCACTCTGACCGCAGCGTGGTGTCTGGACTCTGGCCGTCAGAGGTTACATAGTTGCTAGGCTCGACAGCCATCCACCACCTCCATCTTCCACACCCTTCGCCTGGACTTGAACACCTTCTGGAGCACGCCGGAAGGCTTAATGACCACCTCCATTTTTCTCTTCAATTGCCCCATCACCTGCGTTCGGACATGGCCCCTCTTGTTGACCTTTCCCTCTTGGTATGATGCTTCAACTTTCTGAGACGAGCCTATCTTCCGGCTTTGCCTCTGCCCTATACAGATTGATTGATTCGAGCTTTGTTGCATCATCTTTTTACCCGCATTTTTTTTTTCTTGGTGACAGGACTAGTGCCTTATTTTGTTGAATTTCCAGGCGCACTAGATCCCCTGACATTGCATATGAGCCACTTGGCCATGGCCATGCCCCATGCATGGTGTTTTTTGTCTGCAACCCCCCCCTCCCCTTCCGGGGGTCATCAGGGCCCTTGTTGCCCCCTCAATGAGCCTTCTATGCATGCCACCACAAATGAAGGCAGGAAAAAAAACACCTCTTATGTGTGAAACATAAAATATATGTATACCGTGTTACACCTACGCTCGCTATGTATGGCAGTGCCATAGGTTTCAGCATGGCATGCAAGGCAGCGAGTACCATACTTTGGTTGCTCTTGTCGCTTCACGTCTCGGAAGTCCTTGGTTATGGGGGTATTTGCCTTGATCAGTCATACTGGGTAAAGGATAAATCTTTTACCTGCTCTAAATCTGACAAATCGTGCAAAGCAGGCATTCAAGAAGGGGTTAAAAGTTCGAAAGAGTGTTGCGGCAAGTGTGGTGCAGACTGGTCAGCTGCATGCCGCTGGTGGTCGTTTCAAGAACCAACCAAGACCTGTATTTTCTTCTTTGCTTCCACAAGTACTAAAATTCTTCCAACCAAATCTGAAGTTGGAACAATATCATCATCAATTGGGCAGAGCGAATGGTTTGACAACCCCCGGGGAACTGCTCTCTTCGGAACCAAAAAGGTTTTGGTAACAAATCATAATGGTGGCGGATCCAAAAGCACAATAACTGCTTGTAATTTGAAGGCATCAGGAGGAATCCTTTCTGGCTGCAGACGGCAGAAAATAAGCTCTCAATATGGGGATGCTTTCGCTTTGGCTGTGGATCAGAAGCGGAAGGTTGCATTCTTTACAGGTCGAAAAGATTACAATGGACTACTGATTGGGTGTAAGGTTACCTCAACTGGACAACTAAAGTCGTGCCAAAAGAATAAGCCGGGATCAGATGGGCCATATTGGAATTCTGTCTCTGATATGGCTATTGGAAATGGCTATCTGTTTGCCCTGAATGCTGGGAGCAGCGTCAAGAAACAAGGATGGCTTTCCATTTGTAAGATCTCGGGGAGAAAGATTTCTTCATGTTCAGATGACATTCTTTATGGGGATTTGGGGATCGCAACAGGGATAGTGATGCAGTCAAACAATGTATTCATTGGCCATTCATCAGATGATGGGGGGCACGTGATGCAATGTGCCTTATCGCAGGACTCGCCTCCAACATTGACCAACTGCAAAGACTCCAAAGTTCAAGTGGACTTTGTGGGTGGTATTGGCGCCTCTGAATCTAAATTATTTGTGACGGATAGGAATGGGGATACATTGTCTGTTTGTGACAAAGCAACTTCCATAAAGTGCTCAAGCAACAATGATGTTGGGAATGGCAATACAAATTATATGAAAATGCCTGGAGACGTCATCTTCATACCAGGATTTAAAGTTTTAGTTGCAAATACAGGTGTTGCTGATTCGATAGCGACATGTGATGTGTCTGGAAAATCCCCTTCATGCACTCTTGCTTCTCTTATCCGCAGGTTTTAGAAAGTTTCTTGTGATATAAATTACAATATCCCGCGTGTTGCGATAACTTCAAGCAAATGGCAATTTCACTGTAACTCTTACGAATGAAGTTCCTCCAATAATAAGCATTGCTTCCAAACTCTCACATGTGAATTCAAATTCACAATGCATTCATTCCACCCAACTTACCTGTGATGGCACTTACATCAAGTTACAATTAAAAGCATTCTTTCATTCTATTGAATAGTCACATTTTATTCTATATTTACTTAATTTGCGTATACTATTTCATACATTGAGTGAATGCGATACATTTGTTGAAAGATAATGTCTGCCGCCAAACACTGCATTCTAGGGCATAAGGATAGACTTTGGGAATCGGACCCACCAATCTTTCAAAGTCGATTCTGCAAGCGAAATAAACCAAATAGATTCAACAAAGGAGGAAATTATCTTCAGCCATCTCCAGCAGCTGCTACAGAACATTCTGAGTTTTGTAGAGTGCAAGGTAGCATTTTGGAAACGTCAGTAGTGAGTGATCTGGTAAACGTGATGGAGGCGCAAGGCTATGGCTTAGTAGATCCATTTGAAAGAGAAAATATACACCCACTTTTGATTCCTCTAGGTAAATCGAAGGATGGTAACCTCGTGGGTCTTATTCGCTGGCCTAAAGCCAGAACAACCGATAGCTTGACAGTTGTGCAAACATTGCCAAATTCGAGTAGCCTTGGTCTCTTAGCCAGGTCTCCCACTGAGTATATACACCGTGCCCTGGTAGAAGAGGATTCTTCTAGCCTGAGTGAATCAGGAAATAGGCCGGTTTCGGATGCAGCAGGGGACCTGGGAAAGCAACTGTACACACCAGGAGATGTGAAAAACAGTAGTTTGCCAAGTCTAGATGCCTACATTGTGAGGCGGGTTGGCATGTTTTGCGACACGTCAGAAAACTTAGTTCAATCTCATTTGGATAAAAATGACAAGATGAGTTCCCTCATTACAGCCGAGTGGTACATGAGGGATGGTCATTTCCCTGACTGGGGACGTCCATATGAATATGTATTCGAGCTGATGAGAGAGCTAGGTAGGGAAGAAGAAAGCAGAGATATAGCCAGATTAGCATTACGATCACCTTGGTGGTCATTATCCAAAGGATTCCAGCACGCTCGAGATGCAGGTGCTCTTTCTGGGAGTGCAGATCAAGTTCGAGCCATACTGAGCGAACAAGAAGAAATGGCCAATAAAGGCATACTCCAAGGCAAATATAAGTCGAATCCTAAGACAGAAGAGCAACAATGTCTAGATGAAGCATCTCACGCTCTCAATAAGGCATCTGCAGGGGAAGCTACTTGGGATGAGATAAGGCCGTTGTTGGAAGAACAGTACGAAAAGGCAGGATTCGTTGATGTCGCCAGATTTGTGGCACTGATATGATTCTTTGGTTAGTCCACTACATGGCATAATGAGCTTCAGGAGATACATACTACATTGCTGTTGTTGTTGTCCTTATTATGCAAGAATGCGTTTTAAAGGTATGTAATATATACTTGGCATTCGATTTAATATCACATTGGCTTGATTCTAGTCAAGTCAGGGAAAATATTCCAACTTTCTTTTTTCGAAATTCAAATTCAACCCGCTCCAAGTATTTGCTCCATGTGCCATTCAATTACAGCTGCACTATCCATTGATTATAGATAAATTGTGTAATATTTAAATTTTCCATAGCTGAAATGAATTGCATCAGTAGGTCTGGGTGAGAGTGACGAAAAGTTGTGTATCGATATCGGAATGTCATCCTGTCTTGATTTCGTGGTGGAATGCACAGTCGCACCCAGTGCTTTCAGCGTACGTGTCTTGCCTGAGTATGACAGAGTAATGTATTTATATACATAACACGAAAAGTGTGTATGGATTGAATTGACCATGCGAGATTAGATTTGCAGAATCAAGATGCAGCTGAACTAGGGGAAGAGGTGGAGAGCCCTGACAAGACCGGGGAGCAGGTGGATAATCAGGCCAGTGAACGAAGGCAGAAGCGAAGGAAAAAAGCGAAATCTTCTCGTAGAAAGCTGTCTCTGGGTGTGAGTAAATGTGAAAGATCGTCTGCCGAGTATTGCACACCGAAAAAGGGAGGCAAACGAAAAAGGAGGAAGAAGGCCAAGATTATTGATATGATTGATCTATCTGGAGAGGAGGAGCCTTCGCCAGGGGAGGAGCCAATAAGTCCCGACTTGGTTATCGATACATTTACGAGGAGAAGCAAAAAGACAAAAAGTCGTGTGGGGGATATGAGTGATGACAACGAGAATCGTTTGGAGCAAGACAACCAAGTTGAACAAGGGATTGTGGAGGAAAACAATTCCGAAAAGCAAAATGCATGTATCAGAAGAATTTCAAAAAGAAGATTAGTTGAAATTGAGGAAAATCAGGCTCCATGTGAACAAGAGACAGATGATGCGATTGGACTGGACGGTATTGAGGAAGAACTTGAAATTGAATTTGGTCACAATGACAATGATACTGAGAGCAGTGAGCAATCTGAAGAGCTTGACATAAT
Organism: Picochlorum sp. 'soloecismus'; assembly: GCA_002818215.1. Taxonomy (NCBI): domain Eukaryota; kingdom Viridiplantae; phylum Chlorophyta; class Trebouxiophyceae; genus Picochlorum; species Picochlorum sp. 'soloecismus'. The sequence continues at coordinate 875,048 of PJAJ01000014.1, read as the reverse complement.
GCCTGCTGCCAACGATGCAGCCCTGATACATACCTCGCCCCTGATATCTCCTGATACGAATATGCCACGTGCGAGGCCTGTGAAGCAAATTAAGTGTCAAAGGAACGTCAATTCAGATGCATGCAGATGGCTAACAAGAAGCTTGGGTCTTCCGTTGAGCAAAGAGGCACTAGTGATGAAAATACGTCCAGCGCTACAGAAAGCTATCGACTTTGTCGAATCCAATTTAGAGAGTACAATTACAGAAGGATTTAACAATTCTATCCTTATGTTTGGGGCTCCAGGCTCTGGGAAAAGTCTAGCAATCTCTAGAATCTGCAGCAAGGCACATGAAAGATGGAATTCGGATCCAGATGATCCCCGAGTTGTTATTGTTCGACTTTCTGGATGGGCGCACTCGGATGAGCGCGTGGCATTCAGAGAAATTGCAAGACAGTTGTGCAGTGCACTGAAGCTGGAGTACTTTAGGACTGCCTCTTTTGGTGAGAATATTCAGTTCCTTCTTGCCATTTTGAAAGGCATGGCTAGTGTGGACAAGACTGCATTATTCATGTTGGAGGATTTTGACATGTTTGCGAGAGTCCAAAGGCAAACCTTTTTATATTGCCTGTTAGATTCTCTCCAAAAGTGTGATGCAAAAGCAGTTGTTGTGGGCACGACATGTCGATATGATTGCATGGACATGCTTGAGAAAAGAGTTAAATCTCGGTTCAGCCACAGAAGTATAGTTCTATGTCCACCAATGTGCATCGGAGCAACCAAGCCAGAGGTCAAAAAGCGGTCTCAGGCAAGCACTTCAAGTCAAATACAAGATGAGGATGGAGCTATAGCAATTCTTGAATCCATGCTGACATTGCCAGAAGAGTATCCCGATTCGGAATTTTCCAAAACGTTCAACAAAGCAACTATATCAGCCATTAGGGGTCCAAAAATCTTGGATTCGGTAAGCATATTGCTGGATAATACCAATAACCTTCATGAAATAGCCAATGTTGCAAGGTGGACATTATCAGACGCTGAGATGCAAGAAGGCAGTCACATTGGTATCCATGCAAACTCGATAGTAAAAGCAGTCTCGGTGGTAGATGAACAGTACAAAGGCTTTGATGCACTAATCTCTGGATTAAGCATTTTGGAACTTACATTTTTGGTCGCTGCCCATAGAGTTTCCCGCAAACAGCCAGATGCCATCCTAAACTTTGAGTCTATACTCCATGAGTTTCGAACCTATGTAGCGTCTGGGGATCACGTTGACAATTATTCCAAAACAGCAGCCAATAAGGCATTCGATAGCCTTCAAATCATGGGCCTCATCGTGCCCAGTAGGACTCCATGTGGCCCGCTGTCTAGAAGAAACAATAACTTTATGCCAGTGACTCTTCAGGCCTCCCGTGGAGAAATCATTCGGGGAGTGAAAGACCATTCCACATGCCCAATGAGACTTGCAGAATGGTGCGTAAAAGAATCTGGGCCGGGAACAACAGCACATACATTCTTGACTTAAATAATAGAGCCATATATCCAAATGACATGATCCTGCTATGACATATATATCAAGGCGAATACCATTAATCTCTTGTAATTGATCCCATCTCAGATGTTTGCCTTCTAAGCAAAGCTTTGATCGCATCACATGATGACCAAAGATTGGTGCTTAATGACTTGAACGGCTGAAATGATTGACCTTATATTTCAACTTATTCTGGTATTTTTTCATAATCTAGGTGACTCATCTGCCTTTGTGACATAAGAAACGTCAAATCGCCCAGCATACCTTGTGAGAAATGTCGTGCTCTGTTGCACTATTTCAGAGAACGCCTTCTGCTCTTCGCGGTGCGAATGCCCGTACCCCTAGAACACATAGAAATGCAGCATCAAAAAAGGTGACCGCTATGGCTGGAACCGGAAAGTTTTTTGTTGGAGGTACGTGTCGCCGTCTTGCTAACAACTTCAGGATAAGGGTCAGCCAAAGACCTCGGCCAAACTTGCTCCATTCGCCCTCAGAATGTCCGATTACAGGCACATTTTTCAAGATATCCTCATCACTGGAAATAATCATCGGAGCAATTTGACAGCATCGCTCTGTTGGGTTGGAAGAAGAGTAGGGATAATTGTCGTGTAGGGTATATTCACAAATTTTTGCTCCTTTTTCATGCAGGCAATTGGAAATGCAACGGTACTATTGATTCTGTCACAGAACTAGTGAAAGATTTAAATGCTGGTACGTGATGGGCAGCAAGATCGGGGAAATAAGAAGGGTTGACTTTTTGGATTATGCAGCTCAGTTTCTTGTCAGGATGATGCACAAGCGTAATACATGTTGCTGACTTTATCGCAGGAAGCATACCATCAGATGTAGATGTTGTTATTGCACCGACGTTTGTGCACCTGAGTACGGTAAAGCAGAGTATTTCTGCACCGTACCTGGTTGCAGCACAAAACTGTTGGGTAGGGAAAGGAGGCGCTTTCACTGGAGAAATCTCCGCTGAAATGCTTGTAGATATGGATATTCCATGGGTTATTCTCGGTCATTCGGAACGCCGAGCATTATGCGGAGAAAGTAATGACACTGTGGGAACCAAAGTGGGATATGCCCTGAGCCAAGGCCTCAAGGTTATTGCCTGCATTGGGGAGACTTTAGACCAAAGGGAGAGTGGGGATATGTTCAACGTATTGGGAGGTCAATTGGAACCTATCGCCGCAGCAATAAATGACTGGAATGATGTGGTGATTGCCTATGAACCAGTTTGGGCAATTGGCACAGGAGTTGTTGCAACTCCAGATCAGGCACAGGAGGCACATGCATTCGTACGATCATGGCTCACAGACAAGGTTGGAAAAGAAAATGCCCAGGCAATTCGTATCCTGTACGGTGGATCAGTAAATGACGGAAATTGCGAGGAGCTGGCAAAGCAAGAGGATGTCGATGGATTCTTGGTCGGTGGAGCTTCGCTCAAGGGATCATCATTCGTCCAGATTTGCAATGCCAACAGCTAAATCATAGATATACATTGCAATTTACAGTAAATTTGATACTCATTGTGATGATATATATATATACGGAAACATGTTGCATATCCTGCAAGGGCTTACAGACTTATCTTTAAACTCTGATCATTTCAATGTTGAATTACATGTATCAGAATGCTGACGATAATTACCAGCTGATTAGGCTGCTAACCAATAATTAATTTCAGGAAAATAACAAGAACATTCACAACGACTAGAGGAACTCGCATATACGTTGCAGCATGCAATGTACCAATGATTTGATGCTTTAGTGCACCAGGACCCTCGCCAACAGGGTTCTGTCCCAATTGTGAGAAGCCCCAACCGTCTGCACAACACCAAAAAACGCCTGATTGTAACGCATTGCCACGGAATAAAACGTCAATTATATCAATTATATCACATGAGATCTACATTCGTGTAAACAAACCATCGCCACAAAACTCACAGTGTTCCAAAACTCGTTTTTCATTCAAGATTGCAGCAGCATTGAATAGCAACAGGATTGCCTACACGCAACATTACTTCCTTATAAACTGATTACAATATTTAAATCAAATAATTACCATTAAAACGACTGGATCACAAACCTGTAAAAGTGTCCACAGCGTCATTGCTACAGAGTTCTAAACTGAACAGATCAAATATCTTTGCAAATACTCTTCTCTCTATCTAAATCTATACCTCAACACCTATATCATAATCTTCAACGGATCTACTACAAAACAACAAACAGTTCCAAATGTTTTGTATACAAGAAGCACCGACAAAATTCAATGCTTCAGATGTTTCTGCTGGTCTAGGCAATATTATCACTTCAATCTGAGTCCACGTTACTCCATTCAAAATTTCTAGAAACCCTTGAAATAACAATGATCCATATGTACCTGGTGCACTGAATTCATAGAGAAATCGTCAAATCTTGCCACATTGGACTGTGATTACTGGGCCAATCATATGATTGGGCCACTGGTGCAGCTGCAGTGGGCTTGGAAGATTTGAAGGAAAGGAGCCCACAATATTTGCATTTTCAAATCGACAAAAGGATACGTTAGAGACTGAGTAGAAGAAGATTATTGAGATCTCGCAATGTCTGGTTACGAGTACGATCAAGAGGTAGGATTCTAGTTTCTTGTGTTAGCCGTCAAAGTTCCCTCTCGCTTGGTCCTTCTTGCTGGCGATGGCAGACTGTTCATTCGATTTGCTTGTTTTCTGCGATGCAGCCCGTTGATGAGGGACTCGATAACCCTGATGTTGTGACGAAATACAAAGCAGCAGCAAAGATTGTCAATGGTGCGTTGTCTTGTGTTCAACGTGGCGCAGACGTGGACGGGTTCGTGTCGGCGTCCTTTGGGGAGAAGCCATACTGCGTGTATTTGGCGGGAGAGTTTACAAAAAAATGTTTATACTTCTATTTTGGGGGTGATGTGGGGTATATTGTGGAGATAGAGAGCATGGCTCTGTCTGCCTGGTGGGGGAAATGTAGTAGTGGTGCACTGTGTGTTTAAGACAGAATTTGATGTGTGCCGTGCTGCCAAAGTCGTGAGATTGAGATATGCAAACCATCAAATAATGTATTTTGTGAGAGTGACAATATTTTTTTTGGTTGTTAAGGGGCTATTGCCGCCGTAATTGAGGCATGCAAGCCTGGTGCCAAAATTGTGGACTTGTGTGAAACTGGAGATTCTTTCATTAACTCGTACGTTTCTTCTTTTATATACTATATTACTGGTGTATATACGTGTTCTGAAATTGATTAAATGAATACTTGGAAATAGAATATTGTATTCAAGTGTATGCCTGGTTGATGTCCTGCAGTGGGGTGTCAAAAGAATTTAAAGGAAAAGATATTGAAAAAGGAATTGCTGTGCCAACATGCATCTCTGTTAACAATGTAGTGGGTCACTACTCCCCCTTGAATGGAAATACAGAGGAAATTGAAGAGGGAGATATGGTGAAGATTGATCTGGGATGCCACATTGATGGATATAGTGCACAAGCTGCACACACTATTGTTGTTCAGTCTGCTCCCATCACAGGTAGAGCTGCTGATGTCATGCAAGCAACTTCTGTATGCTACGAAGCCGCAGCGAGACTCATCAAGCCTGGCAAGAAGATATCTGATGTCGCCCCCGTATTAGCCAAAATTGCAGAGGCATACGGATGCAATCACATAGAAGGCGTGATGTCTCACCAAATGAATAGGTTCATTATTGACGGTGGAAAGGTTGTGTTAAACAGACCAAACCCGGACCAAAAGATTGAAGATGCAGAATTTGCCGAAGGAGAAGTGTATTCTATCGACATTATCATGTCCACTGGTGATGGAAAGCCAAGGGTTGGAGATGAGAAAGAGACCACTGTTTTCAAGCGCTCATTAGAACACAATTACATGCTCAAATTGAAAGCATCAAGGGAGCTTTTTGCTGAAATTAACAAAAAGTATCCTACTATGCTCTTCTCACTTAGAGGAATCGAGGATGGTGAGGCTGGTCGCACTCGTTTAGGACTTGCTGACTGCCTGGCCCATGGCCTTCTCAATGCCTTCCCAGTCACCTATGAGAAACCTGGAGACCTGGTGGCTCAGATGAAGGGTACATTCCTTCTGACACCTAATGGAAGTGACAGGATTACTCAGGCAGCACTCCAGGCTGTGCAGTCGGACAAGTCAGTTGTTGATGAGGAGATCACAGCTCTCCTGTCAACCTCGTTGAAGAAGAAGAAGGGCAAGAAGGCCAAGAAGGCTGCAGCTGCTGCTCAGTAGAAACCCTTTTTCGACATCCGATTTAGCACGAACACAAGAAGCGACAATTTTACTTTCTTTGTGACGGTGTTTTCCATAAATCCGTACGTCCATTGTAATGCTTATAAGCAATAAGTAAGCAACAAATGCTCAGCATAAGCTTCTTCAGAAGTGCTTGACTACAAATTCCAACTCTCTGCCTGTGCCATCCACACTGAATAATTAACTCAAATTTCTGAAACAAACAACCGAAATTGTATTTTGTATGAATTAGACTATTTAAAGATGATGAGGCTTGGTATGGGCCCTCTTGTACGTTCTTAGAGAGAATTCTTCTTTCGATTGTGCCTTGACATGACTGTAGGAGGAAACTACCTCGTGATATCAACCTTTGCTTGATTTGCGCTTTCACATCATGTACTTTTTAGAAATCAATAAGACGAATGATTGATCCAATCTTGCAGACTCAACCAAAACCCAGCCTTGCGACCGCCCTTTTGAGCATTAGGAAACCTGGACGACTGTCAGTGGGAGTCAGACATACAAAGAGGCGTACATGGTGTTCGGCAGCCGATGGTGGGGTGTTAGATAGACCAACTTTACCTGGGCTAAAACCGAGGTGCGCCTTTTGTGCATTTAATTTGTGGTGGCACGTGGTATCTGCCCTTTAACTTGTGGAAGAGGAGGCTTCCACATAATTCTATTCACAGGAATCCCTCTACGAATTTATCCATGCAGGAAAAATCGACAGAAGAAAAGGCCCCCAATATACAAAGTACTCTTGCACAATGATGACTATAATAAGCGTGAATATGTGGTCCAAGTGTTGCTGAAAGTAGTTGATGGTTTTTCAGTTGAGGATGCATTAAATGTAATGCAAGAAGCACATCAATATGGGCTGGCGTTGGTGACTGAATGCAGCCAAGATCGCGCAGAGGAAATTTGCGAAAATATACGCAGAAGCGGTTTGATTTCGACGATCGAGCCAGCAAGTTAACGTCCTGGATCAGGTGACCTGTCCAGTTGACTAGCAAGGCTTCTTGTGTTTTGTAGCAATGTGTACACATGCTGACTTTATTCTTTTACTTTCCAAGTTGTAATTTAATTACAGATAAGGAATAAAACATGATAAAAGAAACAGAGAATAGTCCACATTCATTATCGAAAGAAATTCATTCTATTATGACACTAACACTGGACACAAAGAAATTGTCTCCTCGTAAGCAGGAATGCCTTCCACCTTAATTTCGATGCCTTTAACAAGTAACTTACTCTCTTGGCATAAGAATTTGGTATAGGTCCAAGGGAACAGTGCCTTTTGCTCACCGCATTTGATTGTTTCTGCATCTGTTTGTACAGAAACAGTTATTCCTGGAATTATGCTGCTGCTTGACAGAGCTATTGAGGACAATTTCGATGGCATTTTCTCAGACAAGACAATAGACTTTTTTTCTCGACTGATGATATGTTCACAAGTGCTTAAATTGCCCATCAGAGTATCACCCTGATTGGGGTATATTGCCCAGGACCCTGTTGCTCCACTTTGGCCTACTCGAAGAAATGAAGATTTTGAGAGCGCCTCTGGTCTACTCGCTTCATTCACTCTGATCTCGCAAAGCTCTTTAAATTTCCTTATAATGATTGATGATACAACGATGTTTGGAATATGCAGTATCCCAGTCTTATTCAAACTTTCCCACAAAGTCTCCTGATGCATACCTTGCAGTTCTACTTCCACTGGCCCTTTGGCCTCTAAAATCAGATACGACAAAACTGTGGGGCTCTGCAGCGACCAAAAAAGTGAATATTATGCTCATCTCCTTTGTACATCGAAATATAAATCAAAGAAAAAACATAGCCAGAAAAGGACTATCCTAGTTCAATATATATACAGGGGCGATCCTTACCTTGAAATCTACCTGCCAAATAGACTCATTCAATTCTGAAGCATTTGGTGAGATACATGTACGTTTGTCATTATCAACAGGATTTGCAAATTGGGGAGTGAGTGATTTTGGAGACACTGAAAGAGATGCTAAGGAAACCAAGTCACCAATTGGCACCAATCCAGAACCTTGAATCAACACATCACAAAGCTGTAGAGACTTTAATAATCGAGTATCAGAAGCTTGAATCAAAATTGTGTCTCCTTCATCCCAATCTTGGCAGGAAATTTTGGAAAATGTTCCTGGTGACATGGAAATTAATTTTGCACAGAGATTTTGACTTTTCAATGTTTCCTGCTCCAGATACGAATTCTTCAGAACATGGACATTGATGGAAAAGCTTAAGTTTCTATCCAAACAACCAGCCACATCCGTTGCAATTTTACCAAAGTTGAGCTCATTCTTTTGTAGAAGAAGTGATCCAGTACAGTCGTTAGGTGTGGTGAAAGTGATTGATTCCATAATAAAGTCCCTTTGAAGTTCTAACTGCCACCAAGGCCGCCTTTCTGACCTTGTTGTTGAGCACGATGCCCCTGATGACTTTTTCTCCAAAGGAAATAATGCTGCCACCGCATCCAGATCTGAAGCGGTGGTGCTTTGACTAGCAATACTTTGGGCTCTATCGATCCACAGATTCGGAGCTTCCCCAACAGATTGCTCAAATTCGATAGCTGGAGAAAATAAAGACAAAAGAGATATCCCACTAATGCAAAGTGGTGATATCTTGGACACATGAAACGTTAACATAATGGATGAACCGATGAGTGCTTGATCACACATGATGCGCTGGGATAGACCTTCAATGGGAACAAATGAGGAAGTGCATAGAGTACTGTTTTGCAGAAATTTTGAGAATACTCGTACTTCGACTGCATGACCACTCAGTAAATTCCTTTCTGGGAGAAAACTTTGGGTAATTTCCACCCCATCAATTAACATTTCTTTTTTCATAAATCCAACCCATGATGTCGGTCCTTCGTCATTACCAAAGCAGATAAAAGTGGTCATATCCATCATCTGATCGTTTGCTACTAGTGCTGAATATTTGAAAACGTCAGCATACGAAGCTAACTTATTTTGAAGGACCTCGACATCTTGAGAAACGTCCGAATCCTCAATCCTGCCCTTCATCTGATCCCTCAAAATTGTATCTCCTGGCATTTTGGAGATCAAAGCTCGGTAAAATGGCTCCATTACAGGTCTCGCAAAGCTTTCATGATTGTTTCGAGATGTTTCCTCAGAGAGGAGGTAATCATATCCAGACACCGTCATAGCATGCATAATGGCTCGCATCCTTAGAATTTGTCCAGGCGTAAATTTATTTCGACAATCATCTGGTGAAATATCCATAAATACTTCTCCGGGGACACCCCAAAGCAATGTAGAATTAACTTCCTCTGGAGAGCAAAGAGGAGCATTTTTTAGCAGGCAAGAATCGCTACTTGCATATACATCTAACGTATCTGGAATAAAGTCACCATCAAATTTGCAGGTCTGATAGGGGGGAAATGGATGAGGCAAACCGAACACATGACCAAACTGATGCACCAGAGAAGTCATTGAAAATTTCAATGCACTAAGCCGAATATATATGACTCCCAGGCTATTTGTTGCCCCGTTTTGTAGAGAAAAGTTTGGTAATGTTGACCAATCATGTACGCCATCTCCTGATATTCCAGAAATCCCATTCACATCTGGGGGGTTACACACAATCACAGCAACAGAATCCGTCGAATTTATTGCACGTAGCAAATTCACAACCATTGGACTAGAGGAACAGCCGTCATAAATCTTATCAGACACTCTGATGTAGCGAATACTATGAAGCTGGAAAATCACTTTAGCACCTCTATATGCAGCGTTCAGTGCAATCATTTGCTCATGTATCATCTTCGAGGCGACCTCAAAATCTCTAATTTCACTTTTCTGAAGAATCCAGAAGGATACAGACACAAATACGTGACGTAACCCCCCAAGGATCTCTTTAGCCTGAGATATGGAAAGATTTGCAATATGATTTCCATACATTTCAAATTCTGCATGATATGCATACTCCCGATATGCATCTCGGTCCTGAAGTTCCACATTACAATCTACTTCAGCTTTATCAGAGGGCCGGATCCCTTCAATCGGGACGCCTTCGTCATCCCGTGCAACCAAACTGGAATCTTCTGTTTGAGGACTACCTGAAAAACCTTGGGGCAAGGTGCTCGATAAACTCGCCCCAACAGAGACCAATGCAATCCCAGCGCTCGCAAGAATCAATCCAATAATAAGCAAAGACTTTGGGTTCGTACTATAGTCCTGCGTCAATACCAAATGTAGATAAATTCCAATATTTCACCCGAGCACTTCTGTCTCTCATTTGTTTGCTAAAGCAAACATAATTCAAAATCATAACCCTTTTTAACATACCTTTATTTTATCCCAACTGACTTTTGAGGACTTTGGGAACATATCGCTTTGTGCCTTCAGCTTTCACGCAAATCAAACATCCCAGTAACCAGACAAGAAAGCATTGCTATCCGTGTTCGAATCTCATACTCTATTCCTCGACCATAAGGCTTTTTCTGCCTCTTGCAGTGAATCAGGTGTCTTCTCGACGTGCTACACGTCCAAAAATTGCGTACACTTGGCTCAGTTCAAGTGTTGTATTGTGTGAACTGCGCAAGACGCTATGCTAGATAAATCAGTTGTTTATACATGCTTGTAACTTAATGAATATCTTGGAACGTCTGGTGCTTTCAAAAAAATAGAAGTATAAATAGATCACAGATGATAGATATCAAGGTTGACATTTTCAAGACTTTCATGGACCTTCTCTTCCACCATGCACCATTATGCACAGTAATGCCAATGTATTTTTAGGGATTGATCAAAGAAAAGAAGAGGGAATCTTCTAATATCACGGTACAATAGATTGCGTCATAACAAGAATTATTCCAAATCCAATACAGATGACAGGTATGAGATCTCTTTCCTGTCGGAAACCCATTTGCCAAAGGTAGTATTAGCATCTCCATCTTGCTCCAAAAATGCCCTAAATGCGATCAAATAGAAATACCTTTGTAAGTAGTGCAGTCCTAGACGCCTTGCTGCCACAGCAGTTGAGCCTTCTGAATCTTCCTCGGATATCTGTTTACATTTTAGGATATCTTCTTTCAAGTTGCCGATGGCTTTACATTGCTCTATAGCCTCATCAACCGCCTTTTTGGCATCAACACCACTTGGCAGAACTCGACAAAGGTTCATTATTCCGCGATACTCACCGATTTCTACTGATCTCGAAAGTTCTAATGATTCAGAGTCATGCCGCACGGTTGCCCGCAAAATCTTGGGCTTTTTAGATGGTTGAATGGATTCTGTGTCTGGCCCAAGAGGCTTTTTCATCAAGCAGCAGCAAGCAAAGGCCGTGGCAAATCTTGCACTGCTTCCTGTAGCTGTCCTAGAGACAAAAACATAATATACTTTTTTGTCCTTTTGAGTAGTGTGCACCTGCTGATGAAGCAGATCCAAATCAGATGCCCTGGGTGTCCTTTCACGGGACAGAGGGACTCGTCTGTATTGAATATCATACCCTTGAGCTGCAAGTCCCGAAAAAATTTCTGTTGGAGTACATAGGCCCTACATAGAACCACATTTCTATGAATATAAGAATTAAAAATTGAATTGAAATTGAAACCACGAAAAAAAAGTGTTCAACTTACAGAGTCGATATCACCCTCTGAGCCAGCTGATTCCCAAAATGGAGAGATATGCATGGTTGTTTGATAACTAGTTGTCTTGGTGATATCCTCGTTAAAATCGTCGCCTTTCCAATTTTTGAAAGAGTTGTACTTTTCGAGGGTATCCTTTCCATTAGATTTACCTTCTTCATTGTCTCCAAAGAGATTGGCAACAGTGGTTTCTTTGCTGATCTCCTCATGAAGAAGCACCTTTCCTCCCCAAGCAATCGATTCTACGATCAAGTCGGACCTTAATCTCCGCTCCAAATCTTCGAGCTTATTTGCCTGTATGCCTGCATGATGCAGAGCTGCGGCTGGCATCTCCAGTTCTCTCCTCAGGTATGCAACACCATTAACATACAAGACAAGTTCTTCTCGTAGATCAGTTATGACAACTCTCGAGTCTCCATTAGGTAAGGCATTCAATTGATCGAAAAGAACTCGCAGTCCAGGCACAGTTATATTTCCCACTGTCAAGATTGAGCATTGAAGGGCACATCTGATGTCACTAATACCATCAACAAGGAGATTGGCTGGGACATTCATTTTCGTCTTATCCCCAGGAACGGTATAACTTTTCAAAATCGATCGCCTTCCAAGGACACTACCTCTTCTTCTCATCAGCACTTTTCTTTCTTCTTTTGAAGAAACTCTTCGATCACCATGTGGTCCTGCTCGGGACAAAGTCGCAGGCGTGTTTTCTGGAGGCACAGGGATTGGAGCAAGGGCTCTTGCAGGATTTTGATGAATAGCATCCCTAGCTGCACTTATGTCGGTTCTATTGCATATCCAATCTTCAAATGTCAGTGTCCTACCCTTCTGCTGACATAATCTGAGATATACAGAGAAAGCCATCAGCATGCAATATCTTTCCATGTATGCTGAACCTCTTTGAAAGGCACTGTGACGAGTTTGGAGCTCAGGCCTGCAGTCCTCGAAGAACTAAATGAGACACTGTATGTATGCATAAATCAGCACAAAAATTCTAATCTTTTACCTGAAAAATGCTTCGACGGATTTTGGCTTCCTATAACGCACTATGGCTGTGCGCAGGTTGACCAATAGCCCACATGCATCTATGACAGCATCTACTTCAGCCTTCGCCTCTAGCCCCATTTCCAAAGTCCTAGTGAACTTTCGAACCCCGACATATTCTCCGTCTTCCATATTTTTACGCTCTGGATCAATCGAAAGATTCCTTGGTGAAGACACATCACCCCCTGGGGTTGCAGGGAAAGGACCTTGCAATTCATACTCATCATTCTCATCAATCCGATGTGGAGGGCTTGTTCCACCCACATCCTCATCTAGCCTTTGAAGGGCACTAGACCTCTCTACTTCTGTAGGTTTTGGAACATCAACTCCATTTAGATGCATTCTCAGCAGCGTTCCGATGCACATCCCCATAGTCGTTCTTCCACCACCCAACTGGCAGGTATATATCAAGGCATCTGTAGGCCTAGCTGCAGCAGCGGCGGCATAAAATTCGTCAAAATCAGCAGGCTTTGGACAAGTGCCATCTGTCAAAGGAATACGAATAAATGTCACCCTATATCCTTGGGATTGTAGCTTTCCTATTGCCCCTCTTGGTGTTTCAACGACAGCAGGACTTTCTATCCTCACAAATTCATCCTTCAATACACGATTGCCATCGGATTCAATATGCTCAACTGTCACCGCTATCTTTCCATTATATTTCGAAGCTTCCTCGATAATATCTTCTTTTAAACGCTGTTCCATTTTGTCGAGTCTAGTTGAATCTATCCCTTTGTACTCCATGAGATTTTTGAAAGGCCTTGATGCTTCCCTCAATACATAAGGGTCTCCATTGATGTAAATAACAGGCTCTTCACGCATCATATGCCACACAGCGCGCACATTTGATTCATCCTCTGGGGCAGCTCCTACAGATGCAAGCACGTGCTTGGTGCCATCAACTGTTGCAATGGCTCCTCCATACACTTTGAAGCCTTTGTCTGAAATTCCTCGAAAGTTTGGAGCTCCTTTAATTGGATTTATAATTCTTGAGCTCTCACATCCCTCAAAATGGTCTAATTTTAAAGTTGTGTACGGACCAAGGACCGATCCAGCCCTCTTGGAGATGTATTCTCCAAAAACATCCCCTGGGCTACTTGTTTCTTTGCTCTTGCTGAAAACACTCATGCTATCTTGCTCAATATCTAAAGCATTCAATGGATTGCTCCTGAGAAGTCTCAACAAAATAGCTTTCAACTCAGGTCTAGCCAAAACCCATTCAGAAAAGCTTGTGTGCACTGTTGTTGCCGGAGAAAATGCCTTATCATCCAGATAAGAAGAAAAGACGATCAAGGTGTAATATCTATCCAGGTACTCTAGGCATACTTGCAGCAAAGATTGGCGCCTTAACTCGTTTCTCTCGTGAAAGATTTTGGCTCGGTAAACAGCAATAGCTTCTCTCAAATTTTGCATTGCTGAACATGCATCCAAAATGAGGTCTAGTGATATTTTAGCCATTTTGCCATTCTCTAACACCCTGAGCAAGCTTCTTATCACCACAAACATTCCGCTCTTTAAGTCATCAGTCGAGTACCGTGGACTGGCAGCAACAATATCTCCGTCAGTGCTATTGTAGCACCACCACTTTGGCATGCCATCGGAGGGTACAAGTGGAGGGAGAGATAGGTGGCCTTGCTTTTTTCTCAGAATAAGCATGCATGCAATGCACATTCCAGTGGTTGTTCTTCCTCTCCCCATTTGACAATTAAAAATGATAGCGTCGCCCTCCTCCACATGCCAGCATTTTTTCATGATGATTTCAAAGTCTTGTCCATCAGGAGCCTTCTCGTCCGTCACTGGGACCCTCACATAGTCTATATTGTAACCATCATCACACAACTCGTGGTAAACATCAGCCGGGGTCTGTACATCCACTTCCGTTACAGCCTCCCAATCTTCCACTACCTGAAATTGATCATCTTCATGTGCTACGATCACGCTCCCGTCATACTTGGCGGCCTCTGTCAAAACATCCATTTTGAGCCTGTTCTCCATCTCTTCCACTCTATGTGTATCAATTCCAGTATATTCCAGATTTGCAAATGGCTTATCAGACTCACGCACTACAAATGGATTTCCATTCACGTATAGTACAGGCTCTTCCCTCATATTCACCCAGACAACTCGTCTTCTCCCCTTTTCCGCACCTAGCAAACTAAGCACGTTTCGAAGCCCACTGACTGTGGGAATTGCGACACCGTAGACTGGCAACCCTTCCACGGCTCTAAAGTTTGGCGCACCATCCACTAGTGGCCTCAACTTTGTATTTTGGCAACCGGGAAAATGATCGCTTTTGAGTATCGTATGAGATAGAAGAACATCACCGCTTCTCTTTGCTACTACTTCTTCAGCATCAGGGTACTTGCTAGATACACTCAGAGCAGCTATATTCTCCTCATTTCGCCTCATTTCATCACCCATATCCAATACATTCACAATAGATTCAATCGTGCTCTTATCCCTTCCACAAACCGTTCAGACAAGAGACAAGTCCTCGGCCCTTGCAGAGTATTCCACTCAGCTTGATAGAGCTGGTACTTGGTTTAATGAGAAGCAATGTGTGTATGTAAATATAAAATTTTTATGATATAATTTCTAATAAAGATGGGTACAATGTGCGGCATTGAGGTACCTCATCTACCGGTAGATTCCTTCGAAGGATGAATTCATCACAGAATTTATCGGAATCCTTCATAAACTGTCAGTTTCTTTTGCAATGACAGATTTGTCAGAATAATGCGAATGGTCGTTTAACTACAGTTGAAGAATAATTCGACTAATATTTTGCTTGCTCTACTCGAAAGTGAACCCACCAACGAGTTTGAAAAAGAGAAGTGGCATGCAACAGAGATTCTGTTGGAGATCCTTCTAAAGCGATTGAATCATCACTAAACGTGAGATTGTTGAATTGTTAGATAGAAGAAAGACGTTTATATCAATTTAGTTATATACACATCGATTGAAGTCTGAGATGGACAGCAAGAAGTTGAACGAGTTCTTGAAGAACATGTCACGTTGCGAGGTTCGTGATTACGCGATAGATTATGATTAGAACTTCCAAATTGGCACTTTTGGGGGATTGATCAATAAAATTAATCAATATTTTGCAGCAATATCTGGGAGAATGTGGTGAATTGCTTGGGTCGGTTTTGAAAGCTGGCGCTTCAGCAGAAGAAATGGATTTTGAGGAGGTAGAAAAGGCATGTGCCTGTTTTCTAGTGATGTATATTGAACCTTTCAACGATATCTGGATAGAAGAATGAGATAATTTTCAACGATCTATCTCTTCTCCCATCAGAGTGGCATACGTAATTCTTGAAAGTTTTGCTTGATGCAGCCGTTTCTGATTTTGATGATTCTAGTGCAGGAGATGTCCCCATTAGATGCGGCCATGATGTATCACACACTTGGTGAGTTGGTCATTGGTTTATGCTCATTGGCGTACGCGTGTGAGGGGATTGATGCATCATCCACACAACTGGTGAAAGAGAAGACAAGGCTGGAGGCTTACCATAAGAAGATCAATAAGGCCATTTCAGCAAAGGAATTGCAAAACAGCAAGAAAACATTAGAATTGGATATAAGTGCAGCAAATAGATTTATTTCGGCCGCTATACCCCATCTATCCAATGATGAAAAGGCTAAATTAAGAAATAATTCCGAGCATGCGGATAAAGTCACTCCAAGGAAAGGTGCCAAATCCAAGAAGACAAAGAGGGACGACACCAGCAGTGCTGCTCTGCACTTCTTGAATGATATGAAAAAAGATATGTACTCAACTGGAACTGATACTCGTTAAAAAAATTCATATGTATTTTTATATTTGTAAATAAATGAAATCAATGTGGGTTTCAAGTTTCATGGTGCCACACTCAAACTCTTTCCTGGTGGCTGATTCGTCACAACATATTCGATTAATGTTATCAACCAAAAACTTTTGTATCCATCATATTGATTCATGCCAGGAAACCAAGCTTTTCTCCATTCTTTTTCGCCAATCGAATCAATCCCTGAATCTGTTTCTGATCAACACCTATCTGTTTGCAAAAATCTTTTATTACTTGGGAGTGCAGAGATATCGCTTTTCCACGAAACTTATTGAAATCCTTGGTTCCGATTATATTTCTAGTTACTCTCACTAACGGCGCAAAGGGTCCATTCGAGCCAGGGTTTCCAGCAACCACCACCAAACTCCGTCTATCACAGCTATGACCTTCTGCAGAGTACAAGCCAGAACAACAGGACTAAATCCATCAGTCTTGTTCAGACACACCGAGTCACCCTTTTGTTATTATTATGAATGTCATGTCACATAACTATGAGCCCGATCAATCGGACACAATCCATGGTTGAAATGACAAAAGACAACAAGGATACAACAAAGACGGCGTCCTCTAGTCGACTATTCCAGCAACCAGAGATATCAGATCTAATCCTCCTGATCCCTCCTCCCATCTACGTCCTTTCTCAAAATTCCGCCATGCATTGTATTTTATCGGTTACCCAACGAATTATGCGTCCAACGAGGAAGATAAAGTCCCCACCTCGATCGCAACACCATGTATCCTCGCCTCGCGATCTCTAAACCCAGAGTCAATACCCCAAAACAATCCCATTATCCAATATATCACCATTCTTACCTCGCATTGTCCTTTGCTGACTAAGTGAAAAGGTGCTTTGCGCAGCGCACCACGGTTCCCCCCCGCTCATGTGTCTGACAGATGACAGTACTCTTGAATTTCTCAACATTCCGTATGCGAAAACTCTATGACAAGAACCAGAAACTGCAGATCTATGGCTCTGACCATGCATCGCTCTTCCATTATGCCTCGACGTGGCCAACATCGACATCGTGACTGCTATGCTCACGCTTTACAATTGAGTCCAACGCTGACAGCTAGTAAAAGTGGACAGAGACACTGATGAGAGATAAATATACGAATGTATCACTTTTTGGTAAAAAATAATGCATGTCAAAGGTCATTGCTTGGGCTACTACTACACATCCTTTCTGCATCATGGTTCTGAATCGGCCACTATTCCTCAGACGCACACGCCCTACTATTGGATCTGTGTGATGGGGAAGATATACTGCGTTAACTCAGTCAGCGCTATCTCGTTGCCTGGTGGATCACGCGTGCCTGGCTTGTGCAGGTCACCAGCACCTGGTGTTCAATGAACATTCATTCATGACCAAAAGATGACAATGGCTATTTCTTGGACTTTTTTCTTGATGGCTCGTGAACTTTAAGAACTTCAACAGGCATTCCTGCATCTTCCAAGTATGATAGCCACACTCTTTGCTTGTCTGAGAGTGAGTCTCTAGGACCTTTCACCTCTACCAACTTTGCTGCTGATCCCTCATGGTGCCACAAGAGCAGATCGGGCATACCACTTGACCAATTGGACCCGTTCACAGCGAGGGATCTACAGATAGCTGCCATACATGTAGGATTTACGCAATGTACAATCTGGAGAAGCTCTTCCAGTGGCAGTAAATTCCAATTGATGCCTCGGACCATGGTTCCGTGATTTTCATTCCAACTCATCTCAACTCTTCTAGCAGCTCCTCCATTCTTCACGTCTTCCAGAATGGAATCTATGGACGCTTTTCTAGATTTATAAAAAGACTTGTATCCAAAATCCAGAGGCGCTGTCTGGAAAGGTGTGCAGAAAACATCTGGAATGCCAGGCTGGAAAATTGCATCAAACATAATCAGAGAAAAAAGGGTTGTCCAGATAGAAGACTCGCTGTGAATGCCCTTGAAGCCATATTGCAAAGCATAGTGCTGGATGGCAAGCTCTTCGACCGAGCAAATAATGTCGTTGTATCCATAGAAGCGGGATCGCTCTCCGCGATAATTATTCAAAGGTCTTGCCTCAATTTCAACTACCCGGGGCTCTTGAAGTACCTCTTTCATCCAAACAGGCTTCGTCCACCTTCTAGGAGGCTTACTAAGCTTAAGTATTCTTTTACGTAGCGTCATTATATCTTCATCATCAATATGTGGGTCTGCAAGTCCCGTCTCTGCTATTTCTAGCGAATCATTTGGCCTTTTCAAGTGTTCCAGGTCAGTAGAGAGGCGAACCCACCAATATCCCCGACGATCATTGCAAAAGATGCCTCCTAGAAGCTGTTGAAGGCGCTCAATAGCGATTTTATACATTTTTCTTTTCTCTAGAATTCCAACTCCAACGGTAGCCATGGTAGTGTAAATCCATTTGAAGTTGAAATGCTGAAAAAATTCTGGGCAGCTCTGATCCATTGAATCGCTTGTCATCTCACCACCAAGATATTTATTCTCCTGCTCATCTAACATCTTCCAAACTGGCTTTAAAGACTCTTCAATCACTTTATCATTATTTTGCTGCATAATATTGCAACGGTTAGTCATTAGAGCATACAAAACAATTGATCGTGCAGTGTACATTTGTTCCATACCTCGATACCTCTCAGAAGCATCCGAGCGAAATATAACGATTCTTGGTAATCATGAAAATTTTTTGGTGACGAAAAAATCGACGCTTTTCTGTTCATGATATATTTAGGATATTTGACTTGCCCAGCATTGACGCCCATCCAGTGTGCAACACTGTGGTTCTCATCCAGGAAAAATAGACGCTGTACTCTGTGGAAACTTTGCATGTATTCAAAGTCGATTTCCATCACTTCGCCGAGAAAAGACACTATCTTTTCTGTCAATTTTTCCTCTTCATAGAATCTCCTGTTTTCGATAATGTCGCGCAAGAGGCATATATATTGTTTTTTCTTGAAGCTTCTGGAATTCTTTCCTAAATTAGTCCTAGGCAATGATTCTAGCAATTTATACAGTTCTGCATTCGTATATAAATTAGCTAATTTCTCGATATGGAACTCCTCTCTTTCGATGAAATCTTTCATCTGTACATTAAAAATAAAACGAGCATTTCCAAGCTCAATGAGAGCTTTGCGCACTGTGTCATTGTCACTCTGAACAATTGAAGAGATGCGGAAGAGCAGTTTACCTCTCTCACTTAGTTTCAGAAATAATGCCTTGGCACTATCCGACAAGTTCAAGAAATGACGTATAAAATGGTTGTCACGCGGTTCTAGGGCTCTGCTTTCAATATCCTGAACGGTCTGGAGCATATTTTCAACCATGTTTAAAAATTCAACATTTGCAAATGGCTTAATGCTGCTTTGCTTCTCAGCAACAGCATCTTGCAGTTTATTAGATGTAACATCTCTCTCTTCTACTGAACATTTATCACTTATGTAATCCAGTTTAATCATCACTTGGACATTTTGGGGGTATACAGTATTTTCACAGACAGTGCCACAAGCTACGACTTTATTTGCTCTGAGGAGAGGACCAAGAATTTGCGCTACAGCACGCGGCAAATGCCCTATTATAAGTCCACTATGTCTCTCTATTGCAAGAACCGCATTGGGGTCTTTAGCATTATTTCGCTCCCATGCAATTTCAAATGAGTCATCAGGGTTCAGTTGGCTCTCCGGCTGATATCGTCGGCCGACAATTTTTGTACTGTACTCATTCTCGCTAAGTGAAAAACATATCTTCTTCTCCGCAACTTGATGCTCTTTTAAGTTTCTATTATCAACATTTTCCTGTATCGCATCCCAAGCTGAGCGGTGCAACGCAACAAACTGCTGGTTAGACGATGGTGGTTGCGCTCCAGTGAAGCCCTCTCCACGAAAGTTGAGCGTACTTTGTCTATTGGCTTCGCTTATCAAACCATTTGATAGGCATTGCTCTGCAACAAGTAAGGAAGCACGTTATAAAATGTCTCAGAAATATTCGAGTTCGTTTGTACGTCTCACCGAGATGGTTTGACTCGCCCAGCTTTTTGGACAACATTTTGTCGCATATTGGGCATCGTGTCTCATCGTCTCTTCCACTGAGATAATTTGTTTTATTAGCGTCCCAGGGACTCGGCTCTGATTTTGATACGTTTTTCCTCTCATCAAACAGGTTTTTGGTTGAACGAGTTTTTTCTGCACCTGCAAGGATCGTTTGCAAGGATCCAATACCTCGCAATTGATACATCATTATGTTGTCATCATTTTTCAATTTTTTAATTTCTTTGAAGTATATACGACGACAAGACTAAATCACCCTCAGATATATACACAGTTATCGATGATTGATCAAATGGTCGAGACCAGATACCTGGTCGATCTAGATCTGATAGTCACTGTATGATATACATTTATATATGAGCTCTAGAGCAGTAACTAGACTAGTACCTTGGAAACCAGCACCGGTTCGAACTAAAATCAGTTCTAGAACGATCTGATGCAGTTGTGCATAAGTCTGCAAGTACTTGCAGCTCGAAAAAGACTGAATTTGCTTGTGCATGCGAAGAAGAGGGTTTATAATTTAGAGTTCAATAATGTGAAAACGAAATGCATTTACTATGTCGACATGATCAGCATCTCCTGCAGCAGCGAGAGAAGCTTAAAGAATCTTAGAGGTAAGAATCTCAGAACTGCTATAGTTCCTTGAATGCGAGAAAGACTTGGCCTAGCCCCTTTGATCAACAGGGAGCTTCCCTTCACGGGCCAAAGCGACAACACTTGGTGGGGCTGTAAAGCAGGAAACAAGAAAATCAAATCAGATGCATTGGCTCGCTTGGACTCAAAGAAAGCTTTGCACTTACCTTGATAGCTCAGTAGCTTATCTATCAACTCAGCAGGATCTGAGTCAGACAAAATGATTGCTCTACTAGCAGGCCGAATGAATCCCTACAGTATTCAACCCCACAATCTCAGTACAAAATTTACAGACACGTCAAATCCCTGAATAATGGGAATGCGTGAAATTCCCAGACGATGGAACCCAAACACACCTCTTCAGTGGCATGATCAAGGAACTGGAGGAGTCCATCAAAAAAGCCATCAACGTTCAACAGTCCAATTGGCTTGGCATGAAGACCTAGCTGCTGCCAGGTACAGATCTCTAGTGTCTCATCTAGTGTTCCTAGCCCTCCAGGGATGGCAACAAATGCATCTGCTTCATCAAACATTGCTGCCTTTCTGCTATGCATGTTTTGCACCACCCTAATTTCTCCAAGAGTTGTCCCACTTATCTGCAATAATTTGGAGATACCATCAAATGCAATCTTTCTTTTTATGCTTTTGGTATATACTTCTAAGCGGAGCCACAAAAGGAACAGAGTTGGCGAAGCGAAGTCTGCAGTTGGCTGTGCAGAAAATGTTCGCCTTAGGCGAACGGGTGCCAGCTAGTGTACTATGTAGCATTTGTGGTCCTCTCCATTACATACACTGCAAATATATCTATCTCACCTCACGATCTTCAAGAAAATCAGGAATAATACCTACGACATCCTTCCCACCGTTGAAGACCGTCTCAGCAATAATTCCCATCAGCCCTACATTCCCACCACCGTATACCAAACCAATGTCCCGTTTCACCATTTCTTTTCCCAATTTTACAGTATTCACTGCATATTCTTCCCGTTTACCAATACTGGAGCCACAGAAAACGGCAATCTTGCGAAACTGACTTGTTGTCAATGGGTTTCCTTGCTGCATTATTTTCAGGATTTTGTTTGAACTACTCTGAACTAAGTTAGATTCTTAATGATTTTTTTTTAATTTAAATTATACTCCCTTAAACCTGACGCTATTTGGAAGAGTTTTATCTCCATTACGTTCGGTGTCCAACCAACCTCATAGTTCATCTACTTTAAAGTAGCTCCAAATTTAGAGCATTGATTTCAATATTTCAGATTTGGCATTACTCCCAGGCTATTCCAAGAGACTATCTAGAGGATGGGCACCTGCTCTACTACGATGACGAGGGCCTGGAGCTATGGTCTCTATCTTATCCCATGACATACCCTCTGCCTGCATTTCTCCACCTCTTGTCCTATCGAGATCAATACTCATAGTGTTCTGAGAGTACATAGTCTGTGAATCTACAAAGTTAGAGCCATGCATGGGGAATAAAATCCCTGAAATTGAAGTCTTAACATCCTGTGCATTACCTTTGCCCTGATTTTTCGATTTGCTTTCCCCTGAACCTTGGGGTAGTTTGCTCAGGCTCATGGATTGTGGCATTGCTAGTGCATGCTGAGAAGCCAATTCCATAATTCTTCCAAGCTGCTGATCGACAAAGTCATCTAGAGAATCTTCAGAAACTTCTTTGTAATAGTATTGTGCTTCCCCGTAGCGCCCTCGAAGGACAAAGTACAGGGTCAACGCCTTGAAGAAGTGAGGACTCCGGGTGTCTCTATTCGCCTCTTCAAGCAGCCAAGTGATCAAACAAGGCTCTTCCAGTTGACGATCGATGGGAAAACTTAATATTGCATACAGACGGTTCGATTTGGTCCCCCAATCAAGCATTTCATCAATAATACGCTTTGAATATGTCTCTATCATAGCTTTAGGGGCAGATTTAAGGAAGCTCTTCATAATAATGTAGGCTTCACAGACTTGTTCATTCTCCAGCCTTACTCGGATGGCAGTGCAAACATCTTCTACATTCCTCTCGTCAATCACGCTTCTTTGCAGTACTCTAAGAGTCAATGATGGATTAAAAGGAAGTAATTGCCTCAGGTAATGGACTGGAATACCAGTTGAATTATACAATTGTTGCATGACTTGCATCATTGATTCCCATGAGGAGTCTTCTCTGTGGTACAGACTATCAAGCTTCGGAGCAAGCGACCAAATCAAAGTTTGCTTGTTCGGTGTTCCAAAATATTTTTTCATTGCATCACAAAGATCATGAAGATTCGCTATCCCAGAATCCACCATAAAATAAACTAAAATGCCCATCTCTGCTTCTAGATCAACCTTGTTGAAAGAAAAATTCAATATCAACGATATGACAGATCCCTGAGGATAAGATATCGATTTCTTCTTTTCTAAAAGTAAGTCAATCAGCAAAGTTGAATCCCTGGCACATTCGGCCTTTAGTGAGCGCCTATCCTGGACAACTGCAGCCCATTCTGGTACATTCTTGTACTTTCCTGTGGAAGCCAAGCCATTCTCAGAGGACGACTCTACCACCAAAAGCATCTTCAAGCACTCAATAGCCCAATTAACTTCGTCTTTTAGCTGCGATATATCACGGAGAAGCACTTGCGACATCGTGCCACCAAACTCTTCATCCTGATTTATCAGTAGCTGGTATCTGTGGTGTAATGGATGTTCTAATTTCTGCATGGCTAGCACCTGCTCCAACACTTCCCCTGCAATTTCGGCATTGATCACACATTTTTGCAGCCTTGAATCCAAATTTCTGCTCTCAATGCTACCAGAGGACAAAGATTCGATAAATCTTGTTGACTCGGCTGTCTTCTTCTGTGCCCACTGGAGAATACAGTCCAAAACTGTCATATTGCAAGCTTGCATCAATTCCTCCGAATTAACCTATTACAAAATCAAATAAATATCTAAATTTTAGCTCGATCCCAATAGAGGGCGCATATCACGATCAAATTCAGTAAAAAAAGATAGACAACTCCGCTAGCTGTTACTGCAGCTACAAATAAGGAACATACCTCCTCAAGGACGTCAAAAATCAACGATGTCATCCCATTTTCTACACTCAAGTCAAATATTTGATGTAATTTCGCTGCGTACGATCCATTCCCTTCCGACTTTATCAACCTCGACTCTTTCAATTTTTTCCATAGTCGATCGATGACCAACTCCTCCGAGGACGCAGCAGCAAAATAGTCGTCTGGCGCAGTCTTTGCCAAAATCTGAAGGCAATTCATTCCGAACTTTAAAGGTTGATTTGTAAATTTACAATCTTATTAAACAGTGGCTTGAAACCTCGGAATCCCTCCTTAAATGCTTGATGTTGATCATGGCATCTAGCGCTCGGTTCCAGAATATGAGCGAATTATTGGACAGGGATGTACAATACTTAAATATCATTAAATAATTTGCTGTAAATTCAATAGGAGGAGGGAAGAAGGTTGATTGAATCTTCTGTCATTTTGTCATGTTCTGAAGAGGAATCTTCCAAACCTGTGTTACACGCTTGGCCCTATTGCGGTCTCCGTATTCTTTAGTTTCAATAATATAATATAATTCAAGATGGGAGTATCTCCAAGCGATCATGTAATCAGGGAGCTGGAGCAGGAGGCTTACTCGGCTTTGCTTCGAGCGATTTATGCGCATCCACACGGTGCAACTGACCCTCTGGTTCGTGTCAATACTTTGTTGTTGAATATTTTCATAGATTTTATCTATTTTTATGCATACAACCCTGTACTGTGTTGAGATGAATAATCACAGTGGTAAATTTCTGGACGGCGCAGGCTATCGACGCTTTTCTGACAAAAGCGCGAGAACAACTTCGCATTGATAATCACTCTGAAATTCTGGAGTCTGTAAGAAATGATTTAGAGTTGATCAGGTGAGATTTGGTGGCTTCACTTTGATGCCTTTGACAGCCAGATGTGACTTTGGATTGTCTGTTAGCAATAGATCATTCAGTGAAACACTGCCCGAAGGATTACAGTAAAAGAATAGTTGGTGATTAATGCTTTTGTTATTGTAATTATTTACAGGCAAGGTCAGAGAATCGCTCCAGGGAGGAGTACGCCCCTATCAGCTGGGTATGTCATGTCTTTTCTGTTGTCACAGAGGTTGCAGCTTCACCGAATGCAGTGAAATCACTATGTAGGCTGCAAATAAACTGAAGGTATGAGTACAAGAAATAAATTAATACAAGTGTTATTTATTTGTGCAGGCCAATAGGTGCAAGTGGACCTCCGCGTGGCAAGAGAGCATCTGGGGGCTTCAAGACTCCATCGACTGGCGGTAAAACAGGGAGCAGAGCGAGATTTTCTCGGAGCCAAAACGCTGATCCACGTGAATTTGTTGGAAGAAGAATCTGGAGATTCTATCCGGAGGAAGATCCGGGTCATCCTTGGGTCGAAGGATTCATCTCTGATTATGATTCACAGTCAGGAATGTACACAATTCTGTATGACCCAAATGACCCAGCAGCGAAAGAAAGCGCAGAAACCAACTTTAACTTCATGACAGCAAAATCGGTTCGTATTATTTTTGGAATGCTGTGCATTCATTGTGACAAGATTTGCCCATGCATCTTTATTTGGCATGTGATAGGATGTGCCAAACTTACCTTCTGTTTGGCATTTTTTGAATGCAGGATGAGTACGTCCTGGGGGAGTTTGTCAACCTTGCAGAGCAAAGTGGATCTCGCAGGATTGCGCAAAAGCCTCACCCCGTCAAGGTACCCACACCCAGCTCCCAAGGGCCTAGCAAGCGCAGGAGGGCTTCAGCCCTCAAGATTCCTTCCTCGGCGCCATTTCATCATCCCTGGTTTGAGAATGCTATCCTCGATGCTTCTGCAGAAGAGCTCAACATCATGCTTTCCATGCTGGAGAAGAGAGAGATTGATATCATGGGTGCTATCAAAGAGGCTGAAAAATCTCTTGCTCTGGGAGAGGAACTTGAGGCTAGAGTGAAGCTAGAAACAGAATTTGAGGATCTTTGCAAAAAAGAAGAAGCGATCATGAAACAGCTAGAGCAATTGAGGCAAGTTGAACAATAATATGTGCGACAGAGCAGATATTACTTGTGCCAAGGCCATGAAATAATGATTCCGTGGTCGTTCATCCATTGCTAGGCATCATGCATCATCTGTCAGATGAATCATCTGTTCATCCCGGCGTCACGGCGGCTTAGGGACATTCACACTTATCGTTCACTCACTGACTGGTTTGTCTTACAAAAAATAGAGTTTTAATTCTGTTCTACCGTTTAAAACAAAAAAGAGAATCGCATGAGATTATTCACAGCGGGCCCACTGGGCACCCCTATCGCTACGATGCACTCCCGTCTTCCAAGAGCTGTCGTTATTAGCACGGCAATGCGCTCTTCTTTGGGGGTGAAATCAACATCGGCACTGTATAGATCTGTGAAAAGAATCCGGAAGGTTGCACCCACAAGGGCAACTCAGGCGATTGTATGCACAGCAGCTGGGATTGAGGTGAGTGGATACGAGACTATCTCGAATCACTACTATACGACCTGAAGACGCGTTGCAAGTGTTAACTATATATTAAAATAGTAATGATACGAAAATGTGATGTATATTTTTGATGGCATCGCACAATTTGGAAAACAACACTGACTAACGCAGTTCTGTGCTTTCTTGTCACCTGCAGAACCCATACAGATATCCTCGTCAAATGGACGGGCTTCAGAATGTTCTCTCACAGCTGCCAACAATGGGGGTATATATTGTTGGTGTGGCTGCCATGGCTGCACTAGGACTCACAGGATCTGCTGCTGTGGGGACTATTGTGCCAGACTCTGCCAAGACCCTTGGAAGGGCTGTTGGGGGCTTAGTTGGTGCTGCCGTGGGAGGATTTGTTGCCATTAAGCTTAAAGAAAAGCGTGAATCTGCAGCAATCATCGAATTGTCGAATATTCTTGTCGAGATGGACAACCCTGCATTGATAACTAGGGATATCGTGGCACAAGTAGAGGAGAAGTATGGGATAAGTTTGTGCACATCCTGTCTTGAGGAGATGAAATCTCTCTATGGTACATTTGTGGAGGCGGCAATTCCAGTAGGAAATTCTTCTTTGACTGGATCGGAAAGCGTCGTCATCCAGAACTTCAAAGATGCTCTTGGTCTTACAGACGAGGATGCTGCACCAGTGCATATTGATGTTGGAAGACGGATTCTGAGAGGCAGATTAGAGGCAGGGTCACGCGGAGAAGATTTTGAGGCACGGAAAACATTTCAAAAGCTCATTTATGTGTCCTCATTAGTGTTTGGTGAAAGAAAGGCCGCCTTCCTTTTGCCTTGGACGAGAGTATTTGGTCTCAATGATGCACAGGTACAGGTTGCTCGTAGGGATAACGCTAAAAAGCTTTTTGAGCAGCACTTAAACTCGGTTGGGCTGAAAGCTGATGCCTCCGCCATGCAAAATCTACGAGAATATCAGGCACAGGTTAGACTTGCAGAGGAGGAAGCTGTTGATGTCCTGGTGGAGGTTGAGCAAAATGTGATCCAGTCTTATATGGACACGGCCATCGAATGTATCCAGCGTCGAACTCGCACCAAAGATTACAGTCCCGCCTTGACAGCTTGCAAAGAAGCTATCGAATTCAATAAATCAATGGCAGCTCTGAAAGGTGGAGAAGGTATTCCAGCAGGCATTGGAGCAGTCTCCTTGGCAGGAACTCCATGGGAGCAGCAGGATGGAAGGTCGAAAGATGTCAGAGAGCTTTTCAGGTACGGAATAGAAGAAATCATCCTTGAATTTGCTGGGTTGATGAAAAACTTTTTTCCTGTTGCCTTCCTCTTGAGACTCTTGATATGTCACATCTTGAGCGGTGATCATCCACACGAGATTTCTGACCAGCTTTCACAATTTTTTCTCTCTGTATTTGAAATTATATTTCATGATTTTTTCTAACTTCATTATTGTGTTTGGTAGGGTATACTTGGAGGAAAGGATTAGCAGAGATGGATGCTTTTCTGATTCCTTAGCGTCAGACTCGAAGGAACTGAGATTTTTGGTCGGTATGGGGCCAAAAGAAGCTGCAACAATCGAAACTGATGTGAAAGAGAACGCATATAAAAATTTACTCAGAGAAGAGGTCACCTCTGGTAGACTTGACGCTGCGTCCTCCAAAGCAGAGCTGCTCGGAGAGCTGGTGGAGAAAGTTCAGTGGGATGGAGAGGCAGCACTTGCATTGCATGAGTCATTGTATCGTCAAAAACTGGCTTCCTTCCTGGAGAAATCACACATCACTGATGAAGATGACGCCGAGTTGGCTCGTCTTCAGAAGTTGCTTTGCGTGCCAAACGATGTCAGGAATTCCATTCACAAGGATATGTGTGGAGATATCTTCAGAAAGACTGTATCAAATGCCCTGGCTGCAGGAATTGACAGGTTCAGCTTTGATGATAGGCAAGAGATTAAGGGCGTTATGGAAGCTGTGAAATTGTCAAGAGATGTCGCAAAGGAAATTTTGGATGAGGTTGCAAGAAAACTGTTACTCCAATTCATCTCCACATCTCGTTCACAGAAAGATCGTATTGCCTCTGCAAAGGAGTTGAAGAAAATGGTTTTCTTTTCCAATCTTGTTCTTGCACCTTTGGTCGATGATTTGAAGACCGAAGAAGAGAGAAAGCTAGAAGCTGAGCAGGCTGCTCAGCAAAAAGAGATTCAGGAGTTGATGGCAAAAGCCAGGGAAGAAGCAGAGAAGGAAAAAGAGAAAGAAGCTAGTGGCGAAGAATCTGAGGAAGGGGAGAGCGACAAAGGAGAACAGCCAGTTGAGGCACAGGATCAGGCTGATGGAGGTCAAGAGGAAGCTTCGGATCAAGAAGAGACACCAAAGAGTCTTGAGAAGGCTGAGAATGCAGCTGCCTCGCGAGCAGAGGGTGAGGTTGTGGGTGAAGATGGCACAGTCATGAAATCACAGAAAGACATCAATCTTGCGCAAGATATGGGCCTCCAAGACAGGCTAGATGTTTACAAGAACTATCTCATGTACTGCATGACAGGTGACGTTATTCAAGGACCAATGGGAGTACAGATGGTAGCAGAAAGAGATGAAAGTGAATTTGCACGTCTCAGTCAGCTTGGTGATATCTTGGGGCTGACTCAAATGGATGTTGTTCAAGTTCACCAAGGTTTGGCAGAGCAAGCATATAAGGCGCAAGTACAGCAGTACATGGGTGATGGAATGCTTACCCCAGAGAGAGTAAAGGCTTTGGAGGATATCAGGAACAAGATGGGTCTTTCGAAAGAAGCAGCTGACAAAATTGTAAAAGGCTTGCAGAATCAGAAGCTTGTGGCATCCATGCAGGCAGCAAAAGCTCAGGGAAACCTGACCCTAGACCGGGTTTTAGAGTTGAAGGATGCAGGTGTTGATCCAACAAGTTTACTTTCAAAAGACATGCTCCAGCAATTGTACGGCAAGGAAATTTCAAGCAAATTGAGCGACGGAACAGGATCATTTAATGCAGATAAGCTTCTAGAAGAACTGCCCTCACAGCTTGGATTAGATCCATCCAAAGCTGCAAGTATTGCCAAGGATCTTGCACTTGAGAAGGAGCGCCTAACATTGGTACAGGCAGTATCCTACCTTAGACAGAAAAATGTTAAAGAAACAGTTGCTAGTCTAAATAATTTGCTCTCTTGTGGGCTTGCATCACCTGACAGCGAGGTGGAGAAATGGAATGACAAAGGTGAGATTGCAGATCTGTACAGTACATATTGCGTGAAAGAGAAGGAGGAATCCAAGAGAAGAGGATTGCAATTGGTATTAGGATTATCTGATGAAGAAGCTGGCGATTTACAATCTCTTGTTGAATCAGGTGACTTCAGAATTGCCCAGGACTCGGAAGAGGAGAAGAAAACCTTCTTTTGAATGAACATTATCTGATTCACATCGGTGTAACAATTCATAACTCCTTATTTCTTTGCAAAGTACCATTGCCATAAGCAAAACATCCCGACTATTGGGAAAAATAGTGACATCTTCATTGTGAAAATATCCATCAAATGTGCCATATAAGGGGCAAACAAATTTGGAACAGTTAGAGAACCCTCTGACTGTAGCTTGTAGAATACCCAGGCCCAAATCACACTTAACCCCCCCATCCCTAAATTTAGTTGTTTGAACGTGGATGCCCCAAGTCTGCCTCTCTGATGGGCATCCAAAAGAGTCACAAAGGCACCAACCAGTAGTGCCCCACCTGTTACAGACAGAAACTCGATCATGTTATGACCTAAAGTTCCGGCAGGTAGAAGAATCCAGTTTAAACTCCCTAACTGTGCCCCTAAAAATGAGGAAGGTAATAACTTTGAATACCAAACAGCCAAGACAGCTGAAACCACTCCAAGGTATGACAAGCCATAAAGATTCTCAAGAGACATGAGGGGCAAGAGCTTCCATTTCTTCAGCCCTAGTATATATCCTTTCAAAAATATCATTGGTATCACACCAGTCAAGACCAAGCTTCCGCCATATATACCCAAAGAGAGCAGACTCATTTGGCAGCTACAGCGGAGAACTGTAGCCAGGCCAGCATACCCAAATACTGCTAGGCTGGTTCCCAACCTTTTATAAGTATCAGAGACCAGCCTCCCATGATCACTTGCACTCACCAACGTATGAGCAATCAAAGCCGCATACAGATGCACACCACCAATCATCATGAGAAGACTAGACACCAAAGTGTTTGTGCTCACTGCACATACTTTCTCCAGAACTTGTTGAGGGAAAAAAAGCATAGCGAAACCAAGACTTCCATTCAAAACTCGCAGTAAAATAAACGACATTGAGGCTACATTTAATGACTTGTCATCTTCAGAAGATCCTTCGATACCAGCAGCCTGACAAACTTCCCTCTTTCGCTCTCTAGGGCGAACTTTGTCTCTGCCAGTGAACGAAAAGTTCACTACTGTTTGGTGCCGACCTGGAACTATTCGATTCGGTGCCAACGTGTTTCCGACACCTCTTCCACCTGTAAAGATCATGAAAAATCATATCGAAAGCTCATCAATATCCTACTCGGATGCACTGGTAGCCTACCTGTAGCCTTCCTCTGAGTCACCTGCACCATTGGTGCTCTGTCAACAGTACCCACAAACATATCTGTGCCAAAACGACCCTTAACGCTTCTATTAAACATTTGAAAATAATTCACTGAGTGACTAGGGGAATTTCATGTCAGAAATGATTTCGGAGCCGTTCACGTGCCCAATTCCACTGCCACGTCACTACCAGCAAATGCTCAGATGCACACTCGAGAGCTCTCGTAACAAACTGTGAAACTTTAGCTGATCGTATTGGAACTACAAAGTCATAAATAAAATGGAAAAGATTCAAAATATTAAGGGAGAGATCAATAAGCTCTATAAAGAGCGAGAGGGAGTGGAAGAAGAGGTTAAGACTTGCGTTGCTCGTTTGCAGGAGTTAGGAGTGGGACTTGACGCGAATTTGGTCGATTCTGAGGCAAGCATCGCGTGGATCTCAAACTTGTAAAATCCATTGATGATAACAAGACTTCTTATGTTTCAGGGATTTCCTAGGGGAGATATTGATCTAGTGTCAGTTCGAACTGACAGGATGAAAGTCCAAGGTATTTGTTCATATCATGGGTAAACTGCGTGGTTTCGTTCATACAGACACTTGAATGAGAGATTTAAATTTCTACAAATGATTTAATATGGCCAACTTGTGTGCTGGTGCTGCATACAGCTTTGACAAATGACCACAAGATGCTAAGTGACAAGATTGAGAAACTGCTTCACGAATTACATGCCCTAACTCGAGATAAAGGAGAGGGAAATGAAGTGCCAGTAGCCCCTCCATATCATACTTCCATGGATCAGATTCATGCAGTGGTGGCTCCGATAGCCGTGCCGACGTCTACCAAGATGCCGTTTGCTGAAGTGGATGAGCTTTCAATGGAATCTCCAGCAATGGAATCTGGCATTAGGTTGGGGGACAAGATCCTACGATGTAATCACGTGACTGCCCAGACACCAAATGCATTGCAAGTGATGGGAACATTAGTGGCTGAATCTGAAAATAGCGTGATGGATGTCGAAGTGCTTCGGAATGATGAAAAAGTGTCTCTCAAGCTGCGTCCCAAAACTTGGACAGGTCGAGGTTTGCTTGGATGTCATTTAAAACCGATAAAATAAAGTCAAATACATTATCTAAAAAGTTAATCTGGCAATGATCTAATATTAGCTCCATTCGTATCTGTATATACTAAATTTAAACCACTCTCTTCTCTTATTGCAATGTTTGGACATTCATCTTTCCCTGCCAGTATCTCACAAACTCATTGAAATCGATAGTACCATCTTGGTTGGTATCAATCAGAGCAATGGCCGCGTCAATCTCGGCGTCAGTCTGAATCTCAGGAGAAAATTCATTGCAGAGCTTTTTGAATTCATCTCTGTTTATAACGCCATCATCATCTGCAGAAATGAATTGGTCATCATGACATCACTAGAAGAAAGGATACAGAAGCAAGCTGCTACAAACGCAATATTGCACTTACTCAAGTCGTATTTACTAAAAATCACCGCTATACTGGCTGCCTCCGCCTCGGTGAGACCGAATGATGAGCTCTCAAACCCAAATTGCCTCTCTGCTTTATCGAGAGTCAGATATGCACCTAGATCAGACAGCATGTCAACCGATTCTGCTCCAGACTTTCCATCCTTTTGTAGCAATTTTACCATTTTATCCATGGCTTGGAACACTTTTAAGCTGTTGGCCGCGTCCAGAGCCTTATCAGCTACATTCAGTCCAGAATCAGAATGTGCAATACCATCAATTGCAGATAAAAACGAGGAGGACGTCACATTGAAAGACAACGCTGCAAATGCCACTGCACCCAGCTTAAAGAAGTCGAAAACTGCTCCAGTTACATAGTATCCTGCAAGAATATACGCGACTGCCTGCCCTATTACAGCTGGCCAGCCATAGTCAGCTGAAGCTATGCCCAAGTAGTTGCCAGCGACGAAAGCTCCATATGCGGCTCCAGAATCCAATAGAGTGGAGAAAAGGACAAGAACTAGAGTTTTTGTAGATTGTCCGACGAGTATTTTCCGTAAATCCTCTGGCGTAAGCTCGTGACCAACTTCATTTTGCCATGTCTTCAGCAACTCATTCGCCATTTCAGGTGTCAAACCACTTTTCTCCAACTGACTCTTGATCTCTTCGGAAGCATCATTATCAGTCTTTTTAGCAAACACTCTTGAGATTCTAATGGCTTTGAAAGCTGCATTTGAGTTGAGGGGCTGACAAGGAAGCACATGTTGCAGAGTTTTTTGCTGAAAAACGGAGCGCCCGAGCAACATAGTTATGAATTAATTGTGTTTATAAATAACTCCAGAAGTGTTCAAGAGAGAGGAGGCAAAACTTCGAAAACAAATCGCAATTTTTCATCTGTTCGGAAAGAGTTGTGGGATTGCCGAAATCATGAGCAAGCCTGCAGGATATGAGATCTAGATCTGAAATCTAGAACCTTTGAAAGCTCCAATTTGGTTATTAATCTCCCCTAATCAGGCCTGCATGTATGATGGCTTTGAGTCGTGTTCAACCCTGTTCCAAGTCAAGCATCCTTCTAAATCGTGACTCTGTGTCACTCCACAAAAGCTGAGGGTTATCTGCTTCAACTAATTCCCCATCTTCCATTATTCCAACAGCATCAGCTGTCTTGGCCCTTGACAACCTGCGTGAATGGTAATCGTCTTTCTAATGAGTAACCCCGTTCCTCGTAGACTCGTGTCGTATTATATTTCGGACATCACGGCAATGTGTTATACAGCACCTGTGAACAGTCTCAACTACAATCCCATCTCGTAGTTCCTCATCAATTAAAGCAAATAATCGCACAATATCATCCTCAGACATGTTGGATGATGGCTCATCGAGACAAATGTAGGTGGGTTTCCTAAGAATTATTCTCGCTATGCCCAAAAGATGTCCCTCAACTGGTGAGAGAAGAATGCCATCAGAAAGGTTACGATCTAGCACGTCACTCTCATTGCTTAAACCTTGACATAAAGTTGTCCATAAAGAGACCTTAATAAGAGCTGATTTAATGTCTGAGTCTGTAAAATCGCTCGCCGGATCCACATTTTCTCTAATGGAACATGAAAATGTGACAGGAGATTGAGGCAAGAAACCAAGAATCTGTCTCAAAATATCTGGACTGATTCTATGAAGTGGTTGTTCTCCAAAAAGTATATTGCCGCAAGAAATAGGCATTATGCCTAGCAAACATGATAAGAATGACGACTTTCCGGAACCAGATCTGCCACAGAGGGCAAAACGAGAGCCGTATGGGATTTGAACTGAGATATTTCTCAAGGCCCATTCATCTGCCACTCGATAACGCATCCACACCTGCTCAAAGATAATGTCGCCTTTGTTAGGAGGTTTCGTTTCATAATCAATCTCCACCGCTTGCAAGGGCGCTATGAAATCCCTAACTCTCTCAACAGCAACCATCTCCATCTCCAATTCGGCCCCAGAACTGACAAACCCGCTTAAAAGGCCAGTCAAGGGCAGAACATATGACAGGCTCAATCCTAGGAGACCAGAATTTATATTGTGGTCTTGATTGTGATCTGATGTCAAAACTGGCAGCAAAGAGCTCAAAAGAACCATGCAGGCAATGAATGCAGACATTAACTGAAGCCTCAGGGCTAGCCAGGAACTACACAATGCACAAGCATTTGAAGCCTGCTGACAAGTTTTGAGGTCCTGATGAAGCTGAAGCGTAAACATTTCTTTTGCATTAAAGGCTCTAACAACAATCTTTCCTTTGAATGCAGAAGCAAAATGAGAATATATTGGAGATTTCATAATTGACTCAAGCCTTCGCAGCTCTCTGGAAGAAGCAAGATAGATTTTCTGCACTGATCTGTACCAGAAGAGGACACCAAGGAGACCTATTGCCACAATAATACCGTTGTCTTGCTGTGAGAGTATCAGAACAGCAAACACACCCATCAAGCCAAATATTTGAGCCAGAAATATATTTAGAATGAATGGTAACGATTCATCGATGCACGCAAGATCAGATGTCGTCCTGTTCAGGACGATACTCTCAGGGATACTCAAAAAAAATTTGAAAGGCCATTGCATCACTGATTCCATCAACTCGTCATGAAGTGCAACACAGGCTCCAATTCCAAACGCTGCAAAAGCAAAGGACCGAATGCCACACGTAACTGTACAAAATGCAACTATTGCCATGTAGATGGATAGGAAAAAAATGGAATCCTGGCCATTCGAAGAATCATTTGCCCATCTTGATAGCCATATGTCTGAAAAATTCCTTGACGCTTGCATGAGAAACAGTGATATAATTATGATGAAAAATAAAATCTTTCCGCTGTATAAATAAGATTTGTATGTATCCCAAGAAACCGACCCTGTATTTCGATATTCTAGTTGATCAACACTTGCAACCTGATCTCCCTCATTTTCCACATCACTATTGGTCAAAGTGATCATGTCATCTTCTGATCTTGTAAAACACAATTGGTCTTGGTGAGCTTCTTTTTGACTTATCACCCTGGCAATCTTATTGTCAATCGAAACCACAGTATGGCTGTTAGAGATAAGACATGCTAAATTCGTAGCAATCAGGACTGTTTTCCCACGTGCCACTTCTCCTATGATCGCATTCTTAGCAACGAAGTTAGCTAGAGTAGCATCAAGAGAAGATAGAATGTCGTCAATCAGAATCAATTTCGAATTAGGAGAGTATAGTGCCCGTGCAAGGCAAATTCGGGCTGCCTGACCTCCTGATAAGCAAACTTCAGAACCTATCTGAATGACACAGTCATCTCCTTTGTTGATTTTCTTCAAATCATGATCCAATCCACAAGCATGGACAACTTGATCATAGCGTTCTTTTTCATATGAAGATCCGAAGAGAATATTCTGCTTAATCGTTCCAGGCATTAAATAAGAATTTCTGGGTACATAAGCCACTCGTTCATATTCTACCACTGACTGTCCAGAAAGACACGTAAGCTCGCCTAGTAAAGCCAATAGAAACAATGTTTTGCCCGAGCCTGATCCTTTAGAAATGACGGTAATCAGACAAGGACTACTGGTTACTCTTAAGTCTTCAATCAATAAATTCCCTGAATTTCTATCAAGTTGAAATTCAGCATTTTGGATCGCAATGGACTCATGTGGTGAAAGCTGTAAAACAGCTGCTTTATCAAGGTTTTCTGATGCATGATGCATACAGCATTGTAACCTCTTGGCTGAGACATACGACTCTACCATACCATTTATCACCCAAGGCAACCCATTCAATGGTCCCAGTAAAATGTTGAATAGCGCCAATGATGGAAATACATTTTGAGCTTGCAATGTGAATCCAGCCAAGACATAGACCCCAAAAGTTGCAGCACTAAGAAGCAAAGAAGTAGTTGCCCACAGGAAGACACATACTGCATCAAGATATTTGATTGCTCTCAAGTGCTTAACTTCATTGCCTCGAATGGTAAATATCTTTTTCATAAATATGCCTTCCCAGCGGTTTGCTTTTATCAATCGTATAGCATCGAGAACTTCTGAGATTAAACTTATCCTATGGTCCTTAGCAGACATGATTTCAATCGAAGCTTTACGTATACGATTTGCAACGGCTTGATTTAGAGGAATTATTAGGAGCACTAAGGAGAAGCCCACAACGAAAGTCCATTTCACATGAAAATACAGCATGATCAAAGCAGCGATCAATTGAAAGACGAGAGAAAACAGATCCAGAAACGAAAGGCAAAAAGAAGATGCTCTTTCACAATCCACTGCCATAAGTGTCTGGAGTCTCCCTGCATGATAAACCTTGGACTGGTATCCTTTTATTTCTAGTTGCTCTCTAAAGAGAGTTGTCTGCAGAGCAGACCTTAATGCCAACGATAGCATAGACTTTTGGTACGTATAATGTGCATCACAGAAACTCTTGAGAATCATGCTGCCAATCAGCAGGGACGACCATTTATATGCATGTCGAACATCATCGTTCGCATTTTCTAGCATTTTCGATAATCCAAAGGGTCCAAATAGATTCAAAAGGTCAGTTGCTATCCTTAAGAAGCCAAGTGCTATAAATCGTCTTTTCAGGAATAAGAGCATCACTTTCACCAAATAATTTGACTGCCCAATCATAGACAAACCTTTACTTTGCGCGCCTTCGCATCGTATTGAATTAAATTTAAGAAAGCATAATTTAGGTACAAGGCATTCAGGCAGCTGAGGTAGATCCTCAAGCTCCAGCCTGCCATCTTTAAATCCTTTCAGAATCAGTTGGGCAATATTTTGAAACGTTAAAGAACGAAGCAAGCCTGACAAGGAGTATCCACCCTTCATACATTGATCAGAATCGCATTCATTTCTACCGATATCTCTTTCACCAATATCATCTCCTCCTGAATCCGACCGATGAAGTAAGGGAACTCCCAAACTTGAATGCTGCATGACGCCCTACCCTCCTGAAATTCCTTTACATCTCTCGGCAAAATCCATTCGACATAAAGCAGGAACATGCATATAATGAACGACAAAAGATTCCATCGTTGAATCAAGTTTCAATTAATAATGCTCAATAGTGGACTTAATCCTCCTTTACGATCTGTAAGATTTCAAACCTTCGGCCCGAAGTTCGAAGGTCGGGATCACTCCGGAGTGAATTCCAACCTTATCAGGAAGATGCTTCATTTTAATTGATCTTTATCTCTTGTGTTATCTAAGCACCAGGATTTCGAGCCCTTGAGATCAGAGCTTCCAGTCTGAGATAGTATGGAGTTTCATTAACGATGCAAAGTTTGAGGGAACCCCCAGTGTTGCAATTGCTGCACAGCGTACGAAGGCTTTCTTGCTTTACCTCATCATCATCGCGATGTACTGCGAAGAGAGTGGGATTTAGTACGTTAGAACCCAAGATATGGTGTATGGCAGAATCATATGAAGTGTCTAGAGGTAAACAGAAACTTGGAGAAATCGATGTGGACTGTTTCGCTGAGACGTTTGGGTACACTTGGCTGTCTCACTGGAAGCTTTTAGAGGAAGATTCTGCATTTAGGCAAAATATTATAGAATCGAAAAGCAATAGGAGGAATTCCAGACATCAATATTTGCGTACTATGTTTGAAACCCAATTGGAACATTTGAACGAGTCTAAGAGGGAGCTTGAGCTAGAGGAGGAGTCTTTGAAGCTGTCAGCTTTGATGCGGAATAGTAGAATGGAAGAAAATACTTCTTATCGGACGGGTGAGGAGTATGTTGCAGATTTGGAATGGCTCTCAAGCCACCCAAGTAGCATAGTTGGTGAAGTTGATGTTGATAACAAGAATGGCATTCAGGTACTACTGGGTGACAAGAATATCAGTATAATTCCCATGTGGGTGTCTATATTCGTTGATGGGCCCAAGAACTCGGCAAAGCTTTTCGAAAGTGTGGTCCCACTCGAGGATGATGTCCTGTCAAAGGTGAATTCCCACTTGCATCCATTTTTGGAGATTGAAGGACTGCAGTTTGATGATTTGGCTGAGATGAAAAATGGGAGGTGGAGAAACTATTTTATTGGATTAATAGGAGAAGTGTCCTCAGAAGAAGATGGAAATTTGTGGCCTAATCAGGTTCTCCACAAAGATAGGTGTTTGTTCAATTTGCGTGATGCTACTGACCTTGCACGGTTTTTGTCCGATCCTCGAAAAGAAGACGTAGAAAAACACTTGGAGAATCTGGAAAGGCTGGCAATTGAAAGAAACTACAAGCGAGGATGGTGTTGGCACATGTTGCGATCCAGATGGGGAGAAAAGAATTTGCATAAAATGGGCTTTTCGAAAGCGTCCATTGTTGATTAATTTATAAATATTATTAATTAATTTATAAATATAGTTTCACCATGCTAAGCTTGATAAGATTTGTGACTATTTAGTGAGTGTAGTGCTGCATCTACTGCATTACTGGATTGTTCGCCACCAAAATGCTCAGCTGGTATATGACGTCTCACAAAATGAATGTGCATGGCTTTTGCATTCGAACGCACTGATTCGCATGCATTCCCTCATGAAATCATCTTCGCAGGACTCAATTATCCTTGTTGAGCGAGAGCCTGAATCCATAGAAATAAAGTCAATTTTGTCAGGAAAAAATGAATGCTGAATTCAAACCACATCTCACCTCGGACAAAAAAGTTCAGTAGAGAGTGTACCCAGTTTGGTCGACAGAAGCCCAAAGCCCTTAGGGAACAACTTTTCCTGTAAAGCATGATAGAAATTACTTAACTTCCAGTGATCATCAACGCCACCACGTGGTATTGTATGAATATCAAAATATTGAAAGCGACCTACCTAGCTCCCTGCAGGCAGTTTTCTTCGACTTTTCGCTTACAGTGGGCAAGCTGGTGTCTGCGAGCTGATTCGCTGGGAAAGTCCTGCGATAAGTGAAACATAGACTTGTAATTCATATTTTATCATTCTTTCTTTATCCGCCGTCGAATTTCATAAATGGGTGGCTTACCAGCTGGTTGTGGCCATTCGTCAGTTTCGCTATGCGTACTGGCTCCAAACCTGGCTTCCTGAACCATTTCACCAATTCTTCCTCGTCTCGGCTGACCATTGATTCCCTACATGATAAATTTGTAGAGAAATTGTCCGAAATTCAAATTACAATACACTGGAGAGTTTGATTTTGAATATTGAACACGATGGCCCTTAGCGTATATTAAAATTTGATATAGGCAGCTGCCTAACCATTTCATTACATCATAATGTGCATACTAACAATAAGCATATGTAAGATTGCGCCAAATTCATTGCATTGCTTTCTACCAATGACAGTTTTTATTTGAATCGTACAGAGGGTGAAGCAGGCAAAATTTACAAAAATATTCAAATGGCAGCCTTCACCGATTTCACTGCTGCATCGTCAAGGTCAGAAGCTGTAATTATCTTGACATCGCTAGAATCAAGAATTCGCTTGCCCTCTTCCACATTTGTTCCCTCAAGTCGAACAACAAGTGGGACCTTCAGGGAAACTTCCTTGGCTGCATTAACTATTCCAGATGCAATAACATCACAACGCATGATGCCACCAAAAATGTTTACAAGAATGGCTTTGACATGTGGATCTGATGTCAAAATTTTGAAAGCAGCCACTACCTGTTCTTCTGATGCATTTCCTCCAACATCCAAGAAGTTTGCAGGACTGCCTCCTCGAGCTTGGATAATGTCCATTGTGGCCATGGCAAGACCTGCACCATTGACCATGCAACCAATGGAACCATCCAAGCCAATATAATTGAGGTCATATTTTCCGGCCGCGACTTCCCTCTCGTCCTCTTGGGTCTCATCGCGTAAAGCAAACAAATCTTTCTGCCTGAAACTGGCGTTGTCATCAAAACCTAATTTAGCATCAGCAGCCAGCAGGCCTGTGCTTGTCTCTCCCAGAGGGTTGACTTCGACCATAGTGCAATCGCATTCGTCAAAAAGTTTATAAAGATTTTTAATTTGCTCCATGGCCTTTTTCTGATCTGTCTGTACTTTCAATCCTTTCACCATTTGCTCTGCTTGAGCATCAGTGATCCCAGTCCTAATATCAATAGGAATTTTTATGATCTTGTCAGGGAACTTTTCTGCTAAATCCTCGATACTAGTACCCCCTTCACTACAACCAATCATCATTGGACCAGCTGTTTTCCTGTCCAGCAAAATGGCGAAGTACATTTCCCTCAAAATCTTCATCTTTTGGGCAATGTACAACGTGTTTACTGGCTTCCCTTTTGCGCCAGTTTGTTTCGTCACAAGTGTCCCTCCCAACATTTTTTCTGCAATAGAGCCTGCTTCGCTAGCTTCAACAATATGTACCCCTCCTTTAAGACCATCCTTAAAGGTTCCCAAGCCTCGACCACCTGCAAGAATCTGAGACTTTACGACTACTTCACCCTTTTCATCTGCAAGTTTCTCTGCCGCTTGAGATACCTCATTCAGCGAATTTATAGCTATCCCCGGAGGAACATTGATTCCATACTTGCTCATTAATTCCGCACCCTGCGACAATAACCAGACAATTTGTAACCTAATGCCAAAGAGAAAATGAAGCAACCCTATCTCATTTGAAAGATACGCGGGGTAGTATGGGTCTCAACATATTGTCTTTCGCAGGCAAATACCTGATATTCGTGAATATTAAGGAACCGTTTTTGATTCGCCGAGACACTCGCCAATCTTTTGGCTAGGACTTCGGCAGCCTTGCTGACCTTGTGAAACATTTTCAGCGATGCCTAATATTTGGAAATATATCTTAAATTGATTTAATTAATTACGATATGGCACCAACTAGAGTTCACATCTAGCGCATTGTAATGCACAATTGCCTCTCTGCGGAGTTGAGAAAAATGAAATCCTTTTCCAAATGTTTGGATTGATGCATCATACATGGGATCAATGGGAGAGAAATTTCTCTTTAAAGAGCTTGCCGCTGAGACCAGGTCCCTTGCGATCATAAAGTTTCCGTGCATGATCTAGCCAAGAGCTTTCTTGATGCTATCTTCCAGTCCCTGCTTTTTATACCCAAGCAAGCGAAGGGATGAATCCTCTTCTCCATTAGAGTAAAACCGGAAGGCAGGCAGACCTTTAACACCTAAATCAGCACAAAAAGTCTCCATCTTATCATCGGTAGTGTCTACAGATGCGAAGGTAATTTTATCACCGTATTTTTCGGCCATTTCCTCCACAAATGGACCCATTTGCCGGCATTTCCCACACCATGGAGCCCAGAATTTCACAAGAACCTTCTTGCTAGAGGCAATGAGCCCTTCGAATTGGCTAACCTCTGATAACTGCTGAAGTTTTGTTTCTTTAACATCATCAACATGCGACGCAGCAGCACTCTGGAAATAATCGAGACTTTTTTCAGGATCAGCAACCATAGCTTTGTCTCCTGGCTTCCACCCTGCAGGACAGACTTCTCCGTGTTCTGCAACATGCTGAATGGCTTGAAGGGTCCTCAAAGTCTCATCCACACTTCTTCCGATAGGAAAATTATTTATGGTTGCGTGTTCAACAACTCCTTCAGGGTTGATGATATAGAGGCCCCTCAGGGCAATCCCAGCATCTTCTTTTAGGACTCCATATCTTGCTGCAACGCTTTTGGTAATATCTGCAAGAATTGGGATCTGCATATATCCTAGACCACCCAGTGTCCTCGGTGTCTTGATCCAGGCTAAGTGTACTTCTGGTGAGTCAGTAGAAGCAGCCATTAACTGACAATTCAAAGCTTCAAACTCTTTTGCTCGATCACTAAATGCAATAATCTCTGTAGGACAAACAAAAGTGAAGTCCTTCGGGTACCAAAACAGGACCACATACTTTCCCTGCGAATTCGATCCCCAGATCACATCAAATAAATATAGAGACTCGCAGAGAATGCAGATACTTTAGGACATCGGCGGCTGGAGCAATATAGAATCAGTCAAACATCAGCAACATAAGATACCTTGTAGTCAGATAGCTTGACTGTTTTCATGTCACCGTCCACAACAGCTGCAAGAAAAAAGGAATTACCACCCTTAATCAAACCAATTATTCAATTATATGACAAGTTGTAGACTACCTTCAAGTGAAAAATCTGGCGCTGGACAACCAATCTCGAGTTCCGATTCAGGATACAGAGTGCTTTCCCACCCAGGAGAGGAAGCAAAGCTCCTCGCTCCAGGTTTGCTCCTGGAAATAAAATCCAAGGATTTATATTCAGGTACATTTCTAGCTTTATTCTGAGATCTGGGCACCTTGTCGATCCCTATCGCAGTCAGTTGCCTGACATGCTGGGTCCCACAAGTGATGGACTCTCCAACTTGATTGGATTCAACTCGCAAGGCACGCGCTATTGACAATACAGCCCTTCTCCTCATTCTGAATAATACAATCTTTTGAGATTAGTCAACATTGAACAACCGATAGACCTCCTTATAGATGGATTTTCCTATGCAAGTGTTGTAGTCATCGATCCAGCCTCGATCGAGGCGCCTACTTGTGGCCTACGTTGACGTATACGTCAGCTATACCATGAGTTGAAACTCGAGTGCATGCCTATTTTCATTACACAGAATGAAAAGTTTTCTATGTAGAAAATTAGTTCAGGGCCTACTGATCACCCCATATTCGTAGATATCTGAGAAAATGGAAACGTAAGGTATGTGATGGAGCTAGAAGGAAAGGAAATAGAACAAGTTCTTGACCGCTTCCTGTTCCGTGTAGTCTCGTGAGCAGTAGAGTCCTGCACTTTTATGGTCAGCGAATAGAAATTGTTGTTACATAGGTGTAGATTCTTTAGAAGCAAGAATCTGATCACAAAGGAACATCAAACATCAACTCTCTTTGTTCTGTCTGTGAGTTGCAGGTGATGCATTTTCCTCTTCTTCTGACTCTGCAGCCTTATCAATCCACTCGCTAGAAATTATGAGGGATCGACTGGGGAACCTTGTGACAGGTTGTCCACCATCCACTTGACGATGAGCGAATTTGAAATGTACAAACGTGTGTTCTCCTTGGTCAAAAGTATCGTTCTCAAAGGCTCAACAGCCAGTATCTTTCCTTCGGCAACAAGACTGCCAAAATTTATGAGCTTCACGTCATCTCCAACTGCAAACGGGGGAGCTGTGTATAAGGTTATAGCTGCAGCGAAATTTTCCAGAATATTGCGGGAAGCAATGCCAATAATCACAGAGGAAGCACCCACAGATGCAAGAAGCGGGGCTATATCAAATCCAAAAGCGTCGAGACTTGCAAGAAAGGCAAAACCAGAGATAATATAATTCAGAACAAATCCAAACGAATAGAGCATGCGACTAGCGCCCGAGATTTTGCTCTCTCCTCCGATATACCTGTTTTGAACATAGGAAATCACCCTGTCTTTGAAATTCTTCGCAACCCAGGCATATCCTACAATAAGAATGATATCAACTGCATCTTGAAAAAACTGCGTCAGAAACCACACAATTCTCCAAACCTCTTGGCTTTGTCCCCAGCAAAATGTAGCAAACTTATCCTGGTATACCCCAATGTATACCTGCCCCATTGCCAGCATCACTGTTGTCAAGTATGTGGCTCCCAACCATGGTATGAGTTTGAGCGCTGGCGTGCATATTATTCCAGCAAGCGAAGATACCCAAGATGATTCGTGCTTTCCCTCCTCCTCTTGAGGCAGCGCCTACAAATACACAAAGCAGTACGAAGGCAGTAACAGCCTGTTACAGTATTATATCCCACAACAGCAACGATGGTCATC
This sequence comes from Picochlorum sp. 'soloecismus', assembly GCA_002818215.1. Lineage (NCBI taxonomy): Eukaryota > Viridiplantae > Chlorophyta > Trebouxiophyceae > Picochlorum > Picochlorum sp. 'soloecismus'. Next base: position 830,768 of record PJAJ01000014.1, on the reverse strand, counting down.
ATTTCCCCTCGCACCCTTTTCGAGAATTCTCTGAAAACATTATAACTGATGAATGTTCCAATCGTTACCAACAAAATCAGCTGCAATGCATGGACGTTGGCTTCGGCAATAGTGTCGATTGCTTTCAGCCTTTCCAATATTGGAACGCCTGTCGCCTTCCAATTCACGGGAAGAGGTGAGACATCGCCACTGGCATATGCTATAGTATTCCTATCCTTATCACTCTTGCTCGGTACTACCGATGTCCTGAAGCACCCAATCCGCGACACACAAGCATGTCTTACCACTCCTGGAACAACTCTGTTGAGTCCAACTGGCTTCGATTCATTGTGAAGCTGGAATCCACAAGGCATTGTGATCCTTCACATGTATTCAATCAATAACATTCAAATGCACCAACTAGGCACAAAGTTGAGGAGCATTTGAAGCACAAATAGAATCTCTCTCAGAGTCTGTACTATACCCTGGCCATGGTAAATTTACCAGCTGCAGCTTTAAAGCCGAGTGTCTCATGGCATTGGCCACTCAAATGAACTCAAATGCAGAAAATCTAATATACTGCTGAGGTCAAAGTATCGTGAAAATAATCTTAGTGATTTGCTAATCTTATACCACCAGTGGGGTGCTATTACGTGAATGCGTTATTGGATTTGAACTTAGTCGCTTGCATGGCGGTCGAAGACAGTGGTGAAGGGTAGGTCATCCTTGGATATCTTGGATTATCAATCGCTATTATGGTAGTTGATTATATTACAATCAAAATATGTATATTGCAGGAAAATGCCCTGGCTATCGGAGAAATTTTCGAAAGTGCCGTTTGAGAAATTGTCAGAAGTGATATCTGGGGCAACAAGAGGTGACGACTCTGAGTTATGGACGATTAATGTGCCCAGGATGGTATGGAAATGAATGCCTTATGCTCGTTTAGGTCGCTAGATTTTGCCGATGTCGGGAATGTAGTGGTGTTTGGTAACTAACCATGTTTGCATGCTCTAAGAAAACCACACTCTTGTCCTCCAGGTTGACATTGACATATTGAAATCTTCCAAATGGCGACAAGATAGTAATGACACCATGAGGTGGAGATCTGAAATAGACGGTGCGTTTGGGCGATAGTGGGGGACTTCATATGTACAGGTAAATGAACTGATAGTTTGCAAGTGGGTGTGTTATGCAGGCAGCACGTATGTCATGGAAGAAGATATTTCGTCTAAACGACTGTTTCTGCTTGATACTGACGGAATTGACATTCTGCCAGCCCAGACTGTGCGGAATTTGATCATCAGAAAAGCAGTTGATTGAAAGCTCAAACTGCCAATGCAAGCTGGCTTGCTTGATTAATTAATCATCTCAGTATGTACTCAATATATTGAGTAGCTTGAGCCTTGACAAGGCCTACCTTTCTGGCGCCACACCCAATATGACAAAGGGTAGGACAAGCAATAAGGGCTTGAATGAATATCAAATATATATATTTAAATTATTGTATAAATTATTAGATTCATATTTACTAGTAATACGTATTTAAAATGCCTGTTTCCGAAAAGTGCCGAGGTTGACTTTCAAATTGGTTAGACTTGGGTATTTGCAGCTAGGCTCAAAAGCCATCAAAATGGCAGCAAATTTCTCAAACACTCTGAAAATAACAGATTTGAATGACTTTATAGCCCCAAGTCAGGCTTGCGTTGTAAAGGATGAGCAAAAAGGGAGCGTGTTACTGAACGAAACTGAGGTACGAGTCTTGTTGCATAATTTTGTGGCGCATTATAACCTAGGTACGCACCATATCTTATCATTGTCGTTCAATTATCGCAGCTGGGAAAGGTTGCGATTCAAAGGAATGGTGGGCTAAGAGAAGATAGGAACGAGCCAGTCAAATTGTCCCTGCACGACTGTTTAGCCTGTAGTGGCTGCGTGACGACTGCCGAGACGATGCTGTTGCAGCAGCAAAGTATTGGAGAATTTTTAGAAAAGTTGTCTGACTCACGTGTTGCAGTGGTTGTATCTCTGTCCTGGCAATCTGTTGTGTCGCTGGCCGTGAGGTACGACGTTGAACCAACAGCTATGAGGCAAAAACTGGTCAGTGTCCTGAAGAACAAAGGAGTCCATGCGGTGTTTGACCTGGAAGTAGCCACATCTATTTCTCTGACTGAGAATAAGGTTGAGTTTCTGACTAGGCTTAGCGAAAGGGAAAATTTACCTATGCTGGCTTCCTCCTGCCCAGGCTGGATATGTTATGCAGAAAAATCACAAGATCATTTGCTGACCAATATCAGCAGAGTGAAAAGTCCGCAAGCAATTATGGGGACTTTGATCAAGCATTTCTGGAGTAAGATTGTTGGGAAAACTGCAAATGAGATTTATCATGCAACTGTCATGCCCTGCTATGATAAAAAACTGGAGGCAGTGAGGGAAGACTTTATTGATGATTCTGTGCCAGAGACTGATTGCGTCTTGGCTACGACAGAATTACTAGAATGGTTGGATCAAATTGCTATAAATGTGCATCATACTCCAGAGAGCCCATTAGATCAGTTGGTTTCGTGCTCCTCCTGGAACTTGAAGTCTTCTGGAGTGCCAGTGGTCCAACCAGATAGCCAGCAATGCCTCGCCCCGTTGGGATCAGATGGGTACCTAGACTATCTCTTTAGGAGCCTTGCAAGTGATAATGGACTACAAATACAGCCTGGAGGGGTTTCAATGCAGCCAGGTAGAAATCTAGACATTAGAGAATGTTCATTAGATTACAAGGGACGGACAATCAAGTTTGCACTCGTATATGGATTCAGAAACATCCAGGGCCTTGTCAGGAAAATCAAAATGCGAAAATGTCAATATGAATACGTGGAAGTAATGGCATGCCCATCTGGCTGCCTGAATGGTGGAGGCCAATCAAATAATTCACATGTAGAGGGCAAATCCAGCAATTTCGAGATACTTGGTAAATCATACGTTTCGTTGATGCAAGGCAGCAGCATTGATATGGCATCCAACTGTGTCGAGATATATCACAATTGGATTGGAGATGACCCAGGCTCCCCCGCAGCCAAAAAGTTTTTTTCTACGAGCTATCACGAGCGGAAGACCGTGACACCCTCTGATTGGTAGCATCTGCAGGCTCCAGGAGAATGTGCTGTCAGGATGAAATCAACATGCATGCCCTGAAATATTCGTTACTTTATTTCTATGATTTATATATTATTTCACTATATTTTTGTACAGATATATACATATTAGGAATCGTTAGTGACAGAGTGTGCAAATGAGCACTGGAAACCTCTGCTCATGCACAAATGTCCGTAATAGGTTAAGACGCCAATACTTGGAGTCAAGCACGAGAAAACTTAGAAAAGGATCTATAAAGACATATAAAGTATGTATAAATAGAGCCAGTAGCCAACTACAGAGCAATGGTCCACCCAAAGAGGCGAGACTCCGAGTTTTCAACTTGACAGTTCCCATTGACAAAGATCCGGGTAAGGATCAAATATCTGTCACAGAAACTTTAGAAACTGAAGTCCGGAAGATCTTGAAAAAGCTCAAGATCAAAATTGAGCCAGATGATATTCAAGTGGTGAGAAAATCTTTCGATGCACGTAAAGAGGACAAAAAGAGCTGGAGATATACTGTTGACATACATGTTCAGCCCTCCCTCCTTAAAAGATTTAAGGAAATCCCTGGAAAGATTGAATTTGTTGATTCTGATGGTAGCGAATTGAAAACATGGGTTGGACAGATCCACAATGATGCAAAGATTTACAGCCGAAAGTCGCCAGTGATTGTTGTGGGGAGTGGACCAGCTGGACTCTTTGCAGCACTAAGGGTTTCCAGTTGTGGTATTCCTGTAGTTTTGCTAGAAAGAGGTCGTCCAGTTGAGGATAGGGGTAGAGATATTGGAGCCCTCTTTGTTAGGAAGCAGGTTGATCCAGAAAGTAATCTATGCTATGGAGAGGGTGGTGCAGGTACATGGTCTGATGGGAAACTCACAACCCGGATTGGAAGAAATGACGATCCAGTGAGGAAGGTGCTTGAGACTCTTTGTTTCTTTGGAGCGCCGGAGGTGCGACATGAATTAAGTCATTTACGTTCTGAATCCTTGGATAATCTTGATGATGCTTTTACTAATCTAGAGTTTGACATCCACCAGGAAATATTAAGAACTGGAAAGCCTCATCTAGGAACCGATAGATTAGTAAGAATTCTACAGTCCTTTAGAAGACATCTTTCTGCTCTAGGAGTTGAGATTAGGTTTTCCTCAAAGGTGACAAGGTTACTGGTCAGTGATAAAAATCAAGTTTGCGGAGTTGAACTTGATGATGGCTCTACTATAAAAGGTGAAAGCTGCGTTCTGGCGGTTGGTCATTCTGCTCGAGAGATGTACGATCATCTCCAAGGCATTGGAGTATCGATGGAGTCCAAGCCATTTGCTGTAGGTTTCAGAGTCGAACATCCCCAAGATCTTATAAATCGTATCCAGTATGGTGATAGAGATGCCAAGTTGGTGAATCAGGGCAAAGGACCTCTTCCTGTTGCTGACTACAAGCTTGCAACAGACTTCTCCAGTCGTGGAATATACAGTTTCTGTATGTGTCCAGGCGGGCAGATTGTTCCAACAAGCACAAGAGAAGATGAATTGTGCATTAATGGTATGTCATTCTCAAGAAGGAATTCGCGATGGGCGAATGCAGCTCTTGTTTCTACTGTGGACAACCGAGACTGGGATTATCTGACCGAGGTTCATGGTTCTGCTCTTGCTGGAGTAGCTTTTCAGAGAGAAATTGAAAGGTGCGTATCCTTGCTTTCCTCCGTGATCTCAGCTGATGACTTTATACTCTACTGCCACTTTTAAATTCATATATATTTGGTACAGAAAAGCAGCTTTGATGGGAGGTGGAAATTTCATGTGTCCTGTCCAAAGGCTGACTGATTTCTTATCAGAGCAGAAGTCTGCAGAGCCTCTTCCTACTTCATCCTATCGTCTGGGTGTAAAAAGTGCGTGCTTACACGAATTATATTCACCTCAGATCACTGCAGCGATCAAGATGGCATTGACTAAGTTTGAAAGGAAGAAACCAGGATTTATCTCAGATGAAGCACTTCTTCACGCTCCCGAGACAAGGACAAGTGCTCCTGTTCAAATAACAAGAGATCCCAGCAGTATGGAAAGCGTATCAGTTTCTGGTCTTTATCCTTGTGGTGAAGGCGCAGGATATGCTGGAGGAATTGTTTCGGCAGCTGTGGATGGTCTAAAAATCGGTGATTCTATTGTTCAGAAATTGCAAGTTCGACCGTAGTGGCTAAAATACATTTTTTGACCTGAATACTAGACTACAAGTCTTAAATATGGTCCTCTGGTCTGTCTTTTGACCGTCTTATGACGTGAAAGTGATATTGCAAGTGATAAATTTGTTTTCCTGCTACCCTGACTTCAATTCCTTCAATAAAGAGAGAATAATCGGAATGCATTTCCTCTTGCGAAGTGAATATGACCATGCAAAAATCTTTGTTTGATCTCTTCTATTTTCTTTGTATTGATCACTTCTAAGTCTTGTCAATGCATAGGCTTTCGCCAGGGCTATGGATGGGCAACCAATAGGCAACTGGTGGGGCTTTGGCGATGTTATCACTCCAATGCAGTTCCCGCCATTCGCAAATTTTTCTTGCATCGCTGCACGATTAAATTCTTCTTCACATATCCTGGTATTGCATATGATATCCCCTAGGTGAAAGGATCCTCCATTTCTAACCCAGACCAAGATCTCAACTATCTCTGTGTCCTTGGCTTGTAAGTCTCTTTGTGGTCTCCATTCTAAAGATTTTTTCTCAATAGCAAGCGTTATCGCCCGTGAAATGGTTTCAATTCCCATTATCCACTTACATGGGCTTCGATTGACAAAAAAATCTCCTGGAACTCCAAATATCTTCTTCAATGTCTCTTGCAAAGGGAGCAAAGTATGTCCATCACCTTGGGTTGGCTTCGCTATAAGTGACTTAGCAGATGTGTGAGCATATTTGCTGTCAAGATAATCACGAGGATAAAACGGGAGTCCGCTGATCGTATGATACCAATGCCATTCTCTCTGGCCGGTCACATACCCTCCCTCCCGAGTAATAGATTTAAATATTGTTGCATATGCCTCCCTCGGCAGCAACAAAGACATGCCTGTAATAGTAGCAATAGTCCACAACTCAGTAAAGTTCAGTTTAGACATGCAATCGATCTTAGCAAAACTAACGGGGCACTCCAATGCACCGTACCATTAGGGTGGACGATCAAGTAGACAACCATCTCCAACCCACGGAATGAGCTGCTTGCCTTTTCAGAGCTATGTCCATTCACCACACTTTCGAGAATTTTTTTCAGTATTGTCTCAACAGGTTTGATATAATTTTCAAGGCAATTCGTTTGAACATCTGAAAAAGCCTGTTCATCCTTCCGTGAGAGGGATAGAACTGCCCCATATCCTTTCTTGCCAGACTGACAGTGAACGCAATTCTTGTCAAGCAAGTCAAGTGTTAAGGCTTCAGAATATGATTGGGTCTCGAATACTTTCGCAATCACACTTGCTGTTTTAGGACCCCGCAATTCAATCCTCCCTAGTGACCCAATTTCCAACTGAACAAGGCTGTCCAGGAGTTCCTGCTTCAAGCATGCCCTCAGATCTGCAACCAACTCTGAGGCATATCCACAGTGCACCCAAAAAATCAACCTCGCGTTCTCTTCTCTCTGAGTTCCTTCTACTGTTACACAGGGAGAAAACATGCATGCCACGGGACCATATGCCTCAGATGGACTTTTTGGTCTGTGGGCAACGAAATTAAATTCCTGTAGAAACAATGGAGCAGTCCTCTCCGAGAGCATCTCCCTAATACCAGTATCTACATCACCACAAATCCATGAAAGTGTCTCTAAAAGCAATTTAATTCTTCCTGAAAGCTGAATCGAGCACCAATAGGATGCATCATGAACAATATAGCCATCTTTTAATTTCCTTGCAAAGGCTCTGGTACCTCTTCCTTTCCCGTGCTGACCTTCAGGAAGCATGAAATCCCAACTGAATGGAAGAACGAATCAGAACGAGTCAGAAGTATCTATTCACGTAGAAAAAGTGCATAATCACCGATTCTATAGCAAGCAAACCAACTCACTGTCTCTGAATTAGCATTCTCTTAGCATGCCAAACATGAGTTGGTAGCCTATGAGGCAGCTCGTTTTTTTCATTGACACTATTCTCCCATGGATTACAATATTGCAGCGAAGAAAACTTTTTCTTTCTTCGCATCCGCCTATTACACCATTTCTCCCGCTCAATCTCAGCTAGAGTCAACTTTTTCAAGTTCGGTTTCTTTCTACTTGACCAGCGATTATGGCTTCTTGTCCGTCGCCTTAAACTTCCCGCAAGACTCTTTATACCAAATTCATCTTCTTCTACAGTCTTGATTTGATCGGTGACGTTCAGAATCTGCGTTTTGACAAGTGAAACTTAGGACAACACTCAGTTCAGCAATAAACTCAGTAAGTCAGATGAGCGTACTTCGAGAATTCTTGCATCTGCAAATTTTTTTGCATCTATTGCCCGTGGAACAGACATGATCTATTGGCTGAAGCACTAACTTTCAGTTGGCTTCCCTTCCGAACGGCATTGCATCCTACTCCACCGAACTGAGTCCAATGTCAACTTAGGGATTGCATGATGCAATTTGTCATCAATTCTTGCGATTATTTCTTGAAATTATATGGTTGGGGACATGAGAGTCGATAACTAATTTACGCTGAAATACCTTTTTCTTCCAGGACATGTCAAAACTGCAGGGCGCCTGACGGTGTTCAGGTTGACCGGGACTCATCGAATATTTGTTCGGAAATTCTTACGCGATGGGGTTCTATCAAAACCTACTAAAGAAAAAATGGCATGATGCAAGAAGGTGAAAGGAAAATGGTGCCGAGAAAGGCATCTTTAGAGGTTTCAATGCCTAGTCAACGACTCACCGGATTTAGGCTACGACTTTGTCAGTTCCAGGCTTTGGTTCTGAAAGAGATGATTATAAGGTAAGTTGATATTCTTTTTCAGAAAAAAAAACCTGTAACATGAAGTCATTGTATACAGGACTGAGATGAATTTATGTGTATTGCCAGGAGGAGGTCCCCAAAGCTAAATATTTTGCTGTTCGTCAGTTCATTTCTCTGTGTTGCAATGATTTGGGCCTTTCAGGTGACTATCCAAGTATATCAGCACCTTGATCCAAAATTGAGCTCCATGAGTACAGCAAGTGTTCATAGGGTCGGGTCAATTCCTGACTGCAGTGAAAGTCTATTTATCCTGAAAGATGTGCCCTGTTATTCCTTGATATACGCTCCTGTACGTAGGTGACTGCATCGACTGCTAAGATTAGTAAGATCATAGCGTGATACGATTTGAATTCTACTTGATAAGTAACGACTGTTATGCAGGATCGACGAGAGATCTCAGAGATCATTCTGTCAGTTGCAAGGCAGAATGAGCCACCAATTCCAGAAAGTAAACTGCGAGGCTTTGGTAGCGGCGAGGAAATCGACCAATACCTGCATGCAAATCCAAATACAGCAATAGCAGCAGTAGAAATCTTCAAGGAAACAGACACTAAGTACGCATTCTCTATTGCGACGAACACAACTGCAAGGTGGTTCAAAGGGAGATTTCAAGATCCCAATTTATATGCTCAGATACCGGTTCAGAGAGCGATAGAACGGGCGATAGCGCAAAGAGTGACAGGAAAAAACTTTGATTGGACCATAGATATTGCAGAGTTCCCCCATCCGGCTGTCCAGGTATCTGCATGAAATGAAGTGGGTAGTATTTCTTGATAGTTGTCTTTGTCCCTACTCACTGACTTCTTATTCGATGTAGACGGCTCTGACCAAGGCGTATTTTGCCCCTGCTTTCTACGTAGCAAGCATGCTCCTTTTACTTATCCTGCAAGTCCACGAGATAATAGAGCAGAGAGAGAAGGGTAGCTATGAAATGATGGTGGTATTTGGTTTAAGGTATGAAGCACTTTGAAGACATTGATCCGACAAAATATTCTTTTCAAAGCCGATTCAATCCACTCTCATCATCTATTCTATACGTATTGCAGGAACTCCTCCTACTGGGCCTCACTTGCTTGTTGGTACTCTGCTCTAGGTGCTTTCAATGCATTCATACTCTCTTTGATTTCTCTAGCCTTCGGTTTCAAAACAGTACGTCTTGTGAGCAGTCAAAGCAAGGATGAAATATATCATATATGACTGTCCTGTGTATGCTTTTTATGCAGTTTATTGGCATGAACTTTTTATATGCGATGTTATTGCTCCTTGGAGTCTCTGAAGCAATTGTAGGCATGGGACTCTTGATATCCTCATTGTTACCAAAGGTAATTGACGACCAAAATCCGTAATAGTGTTATAAATGAAGAGCATGGTCCTTTGACTAATGGAATGCAGAATTTTTTGAAGATGTTATACCTGCTATAATTGCATCGTACTAAAACATATGCCAATCTCAAAGCATGATAAATTTATTTGCAGGCATCACATGCAGCACCATCAGGTATATTTGTTTTTTTTCTCGCCTGGTCCTTTTTAATAGTTATAAGTTTTGGATTCCCATATAGCTCAGAAGGGAAATTGGGCTGGAAGATTCTTTTCGATTGCTTACCATGGTCTATTTTGGCCCAAGGATACACCAGGCTCCTCGATTGCTCTGCCGCCTCAGCGACAATGCAGAACTCTTGCTCAGGTTTCGGGATGCTGTATGGAATTTTGACTCTACAAACTGTGATATTCAGCTGCTCTGCCATCTTGCTAAACTTCTTAATGCATCGAAAGGTAATACTCGATTGACTAACCCCATCTCACATGTGGTTCATCATCATGAAACACTCTCAATCTTAACTCTTGGCAATGCAGAATTTCCCACTCAAGAGCACTGCGATTATCCCTCAGAGCAAATCAACGCCAGATAACTGCGATGATGCCGTGAGGGAAGAGGAGGTGCTCCTTAAGCAGCGATATGTTGATCCGCTCTTCCCAAAGTGCCTGAAATCTGATACTGAATATGCAATCGAAATACATGGCATGAAAAAAAGATATCGATCTAAGGGTCCTTTCAGATCTAAGGAAGAATCAGCTCTGGAAGAGAATTGGTTTGGAATTAGAACAGGTAACCTGATTCGGTATACAAGTAAAGCAACGAAAGTATTGCATTTATAATCATGCTGTTGCATCGCAGGAGAATGCTTTTGTCTCCTTGGACCAAATGGTGCTGGGAAAACCACCACGATCAAAAGCCTCCTTGGTTGCATCCCCCGTGTGCAAGGTGAGACCCTTGAATTAGGTTGATGGATAAATGAGACAAACAGTAACAATTGACTCCGTTGCAGGCAACGTGATGATCCAAGGAAAGCCTGTAAATACCGTTAAGAGTCTTCAGGATGCAAGAGATCAGATTGGCTTTTGTCCACAGTCAAACGAATTTCTGTTCGATAGTTTGAGTTTCGAAGAGAACTATACCCTGTTTGGGGCTCTTAGAGGATTTGACATTGCACCTTTTCCAGATAATATGGTACGAAGGCACTGGAAATCAAACTTTTAATGTAAAGTGTGAATTGCTTCCTTGATTTTTCGCAGGATATCGATCGATATCAGACAGTAAATCGATCAGCTATTGGTCAGCGAAGAAAGCTGTCGATCATAATAGCATTGATCGGTGATCCAAAGGTGCGTAAGCCTTTCTCGCTAACAATTTCATTACTGGGAAATAAGAGTCGTCTTCTGCGTGCAGTTGTTAATTCTTGACGAGCCAACAACATGCCTTGATCCCAAGACAAGGAGAAGCCTTTGGGAAATAATTAAAGCTTCCCAACATGAAAGATCGATCTTCTTGGCGACCCATAGCATGGAGGAAGCCGAGATGCTAGGCGACAGGTATGTCATACGTCTGATTCCGATAGAAACGAAAGATTTCACACAGAATGTCTGAACTGCTACAGGATAGCTATCATGGTACGAGGGCAATTACGTTGCCTTGGGACTTCCCTCGAGCTGAAGCAGCGGTTTGGATCGGGATATAAAATAAGCGTTTGCTTTGAGCCAGATGGACACAATCGAAAAAATAATCTTGTAGAATTACTTCGAAAAAGTATGAAGCCCCGACAAAGTACGCATGTCCTTTTTATTTTGTCACGTATCCATGCATGTCTAACAATCGATACAAACTTTGCAGTCGATATATCGTGCGATCATATTCATTGGAATGTGCCACATGAATTCGAAGATCGATTGCCTTTTTTGCTGACTCACTTGAAGGTAAGGAAGAGAAAATTTATCTTCAAAATTGGCTATTTGTTCAATGTTTGATTAATTGTGTTTGTTGCGCAGAATAATGCGTCAATTTTTGGTATTTGCGACATTCAGCTTCGGCCTACGCTCCTGGAGGAGGTTTTCATGACAATAACGAAAAAAGCTGAATTGGAAAGAGCGCAGGTATATTCACTCAATAGAGATTGTGAATTAGTTGAGCGATTTTGTTCTCAAACTGGTTTTCCTGTTGCAGCACGAAGGTCGCTATGAGACATTAATATTAGCTGAGGAGCAAGTTGGGCTTCGAATTCCAATTGGCGCTGAATACATCAAGAGTCCAGGTAGGTGGGATATTGCAAGGTTTCTTTGGTTTACATGGCTTTGAGTAGATCAAGTTGGAACGCAGGTGGAAGATTTTACAATGTGAAATGGTCGAAAGACCATCTTGGAAAGCTACGCATCGAGGATTACCATCCAGATAAACTAACAGAAATGAATTGAATGTCATTAAGTACGATACTCGTATGTTACTCTGCCAAAGTATCTTCTGCCTTAAGAATCGTCAATGCTCTTTCCTGAATACGTAATCTATTTGACCTGCGGATTTGAATTCAAAGAAGTAATTTTCCTGTTATATATACTCTTTATCATCTCATGCAAATTTTAATAGTCGTACTTGTAGTTTTCGACATGCTGAATCCATTTTGAGATCCGCTTTGCTTCCGCAGCATTGGTTTGGTAGGCTGCATCACATTCATTGTCGATCAATGCATGCTGGCCTGTTATGGCACCCTGAGATATCAAGAGGCAAATCAGTATGTGGCATGAATTACTTCGAGTTTGTTGACTGTCAGAAAGAATGCTGTTGATCATACCTTTAATATTGATTCGGCAGATGACCACGCGAGAAGAGATAGCCCGACAAGGATAATGATAAAATGGTGATCCAATGTTGATGACACTCGCAGTATGATGGGCGAATTGTCATCTTGTAGATCGCTGTCAATTTCACGCACGTCTTCTACGAGATATTTAATCTCCTCTTTGTTTCCGCTGAGAGAAATATAGTTTGATATCTTTGACCGAATAAACCAAAAATCTTCGATCACAGTATCGAAATCAAAATATTGTCCCTCAAGATGTTCAAGGTATTGTCGGAGATCTGATCTACCAAGAGATGCTACCTGTAGGAGAAATGGCGTGAAAATTTGAGACTGTCATAGAAAATCACTTTTACAGGCGGTCAAGAGTATTTTCTTGGTTTCGTGGTGCGCGTACATGAGTAGGATGCAATGTGTGTGCCATCAGCTTTGCATGTGTCATCATGTTCTGAATATTTTGCTCAACTTCTCGCGACAGTGAGGGTCTCGGCTTTTGTACTTGAGATGCTAGATTTACTGCAACCCGGAAACTTTTCAGATCAGTCACTTCTTTATGACGATGCTCATGCCAGATACACAAACTTACGGAGAGGTACCAATCCAGAGGCAATCACTGACCAAGGAGTCTTCCATTCGCTCCGCAGATAAATATTCCGTTTATGGTCAGAGAGGATTTCGTTTAGAACCAGGCAACATGACATGGTACCCTGCAAAGATGCATGTTCTGTCGATCTCGAGTACGACATGGAAAAAACAAAAGGATTCATACAATTAACATCAGGGAAACGAATTTGCAAGGAACAAGGTAACCTCGACCAGGGAGTTTTTACCCTTTTTGAAGCATACCTGAGGATACCCTAGACGATAAACGTAGCGCTGTATCCATGCACCTTGGTTTAATGGAGGGCATACCAAGCCCAGGATACCAGCTAAGTACTGTGCTTGGACATATATTTTGATAGGACTAGGAACTCCTGCAAGTATAATACGAAGGTCGTGGGTTTATAACATCACGTTTATTAATTGAAACACTTGTTTACAAGAAGAACAATATAGTATCAAGTATACAAGGGGATGTCTTACCTGTTGGGAAGAAGAAGGATTTGTTGAACACAGTCATGTAAGGCTGCATCTTTTCTTGTACGCTATTCCAAAGTAATAAATATTCTATTTTGCCGACAGACGCTAGACCTGAAAAATCAAACGGATCGATCGGCTCTCTCAGAGTCCATGATGCCAAAAAGATAATTGACAATGTTATAGATAATGGAACAAACTGCATGAAGCACCAAGCGTCGAATCCGGTCACTCAACCCTTGTTCCAAATATTCATAGACAATTATAAATCCAAAATATACCTTGTTAATATGACTAGCCATGATGGATCTGGCCTTTGAAAACATTTGCCCTAAAGTTGGCTCCAAGATTTCTGCTTGCTTCCTCAACTCCTTTTTTGTCAAGTGCTCCACTTTCCTGCGTAAAATAGAAGTTGTTGTCTAAAGATTAATACAAATGGAGACTTCAAATGAATACATAACTCCATATGGAGGACGAGCGCTCTTACTCAAAAAATTCCGTCTCCAAGACTCCAGAAATCCCAAGGTACAAATGCCAGATCTGCTGCACAGCTTCAGACAGAAACGGAGACGCTAATTGCAGCTGTTCAAGCTGAAATATTTGACGCTACATTCAATAGATGGTGCATTAGACTAGGTGGAAAGATATTCGTCAGGCATCAAACCAGCCTGCAAATCTATTAGAACCCTCACCTGAAGCAAGTCCTGAATGACTTCAAAATATGCCATGATACCTTCCCTTACTGGCAAGTCTTGCTTTTCTTCTACATCTTCAAATCCAACGACGGGAGGCTTACGCTGAATTTGGCTCCTCCTGTAGCAACAGAAAAGAATATCAGGTCCTCAAAGACAAGCACAAGGCAAGCGTTTCGTAGTATTTCCCTCGCAGATTGCATACCTAACAACGTCCCCCTGATACTCGAGCTCTTCTTCTAGAAAATCCTACAATCTCAATTGAACATATATACCAATCAAAAGAGAAAACTCCCACCACGATTACCTTCTCTAGCACGACACTTGGACTTGAGGTTTTAAACAAAATTGCAATTCCTAGTCGCAAAATTGGAGCTGTTTCCCTATCCAAGATCAAAATAACAATATACATTGATAATATGCTTAATATGCATGTAGATTCACACCTGTTGAGTGCCACCGCAAGTATCGCATACCAAAATACCCGCAGCGAGCTGCAGAGTACCAACAAAGCAAGTCTGACACAAAGCACCCTCCTGGGCATCCATTATTGCCTTATCCCGAGTCTCGCAATCAACTGTAATCCATCTTGGGACTGTGACAAATAATATGGAATATCTTACCTGGGAGGCTCCAGTTTTAGCTTAAACTTGGGTTGGGTCTATAGACCAGGGCCTTGTAGGGCGCTGCTGGATTCTTTAGATTCAGATCCATAAAACAGCATGATCAGGCAGCCTGGCCCATCTGAGTAAATAACGCTTAATTGCCCTACAATTGTCTAATATTTGATTAAATTTTGAATTAGCTGCTCAGAAAGTCTGAAAACGGGAAATATGTCGCTGGCTGCCGGAAACATGTTCAGTTCTCGAGCTTCCAGCTTCTTGAAGAGCGAGAAAGGTGAAGCAGACGACAATGAAATAATGTTTCCTTGTTGGATTTGAATTATCGCTTTACATGATGTTAATGGTCTTTGTAGGTCTCCATGTTCCTAGAAGGTCTCTTGTGGCACCCTCACGACGAACTGTTCGAGTTCAAGCGAACTTGTTTGAAAGGATCGTTCGAGTCGCCAAATCATATGCAAATGCACTTGGTGAGTATTTTATTGAATTATTGTGCCCTGCTATGAACAACGTTGCAGAGAATCTGGGATGCTTTTGTGTGCAGTGAGCTCTGTGGAAGATCCTGAGAAGGTCCTTGATCAGGCAGTCGAAGATATGCAAAGTGATTTGATAAAATTGCGACAAGCTGCTGCCGAGGTACGGTTTCTTATCAAAAAGATAGGTTAAGTTGGTACAAGGCTGATGGCTTTTCGTATGTGACTTCACCACGCAGGTGACTGCATCAGAGAAGAGGATGCAAGCAAAGTATGAGCAGGCACAAAAAACAGCGGTGAGTTCACTCTGGCCAACCAAGGAGAGATCCAATTAGCGAGTGCTTTTGAATAAATTTCTGACGAATGATGAGATGCAGGATGAATGGTATCGGAGGGCGGAGCTGGCATTGAGTAAGGGTGACGAAGAACTTGCAAGGGAAGCTCTCACACGAAAAAAGGCCTACCAAGAAAATGCAGATATGCTGAAATCTCAATTGCAGCAGCAAGGGGGTGCCGTAGAAACAATCGTCGGAAACATGAGGACGTTGGAATCTAAGTTGGCAGAGGCTAAAATGAAGAAAGATACACTGAAAGCAAGAGCTCAGTCTGCCAAATCAGCAAGAGCCATTAGCGACATGGTTGGAGGGTTGAGCACTGGCAGTGCTCTGTCAGCTTTCGAGAAGATGGAAGAGAAAGTACTCTCTTTGGAAGCTCAGGCGGATGCTGCAACCATGGTATGGATCCTTTGCTTGTCTGCTTTGATGAAACTATGCTATTTTGCTTGAAGAAAATGTTCAAAACAATCTGCTTGGTGGATTGCAGCTTTCTGCTCCAGATGACCTGGAATCAAAATTCAAACAGCTCGAGGGCAGCAATGTTGATGACGATCTAGAGGCAATGAGGGCAAAGCTCGGGACAACTTCGTTTGCTGGGCAGGTACGATTGTTTTTTCGATGAATACTGTCGATTGACCAGGAGCAGAGACATACATTTTTGTGAGATTGCAGTTGCCTCCAGGAAGACCAGTGAAAGATGCAATTGATTTGGAGTTGGAGAACATGAGAAAGAATATGGATAACTAACCTTTATTGATTTAATACCTTTAAATAAAATTATTCGACGATACCGTCTATGATACCTAATTCGATTGCTTGCTGAGGTCTCAAAAAGTTTTCTCTGTCACACTCCTCTTCAACTCGGTCTAGAGACAATCCAGTGTACTGGGACATGAACCTACAGCACAACTCATATTTTAAGAAATCATTAATTCATCTTTTCAGATCTATTCATTGAAAGTTACTCACATGTACATCATCTTCATGGTGCGATTTAACTCAGAGGTCTGGATGTTCACTTCATCTGCAGAACCCATAGCCCCCCCATTAGGCTGCTGCAGCATGATCCTGGTATTCGGCATGCTAAATCGTCTTCCTTTTTTCCCTGCCGCTAAAATTGGAACAGCATTACCTCCGACCATCCCAAAGCCTACGGTGCTGATCGGAGCGCTTATCGCATTCATTGTGTCCAAGATGGAGACAACTGAATATGAAGAGCCTGTGGGGCAATTTATGTACAATTTGATTTCCTCTTCTGCATTCAATGAATTTAAAGCCAACAAACTAGCCACTGTTTGGACAGCAACTTGATCATTAATCCGCTGCCCCAAGAAAACAATCCTATTTCGAAGAAGATGGCTGTTTAGGTCTGTCACTCCCTCACCGCTTGGGTCGTCACCCACTTGAATGACCGGGGAGATAATAGGATCTCTCTCTCTACGTGCCATGCACACGGTCCTACATCAAAATATATGCCCACTATGCATCATCAGATAAATACTCTGCGCAGATGGAGACTTTTCGAACAGGCTCATGGTTGACAAGATATGCCTCACGTATAAAACAACATACCCGCGACTTGTAATCCCTCCAATGCCATGTCCACTCGTCCAAAGAAGTGATCTATTCCTTTGAGCATTTTCTGTCCTAAAAAACGAGTTCTTCGCCCTGGCAGAGCTCAGACTTGACACCACACTACTCATTCTATCGGTGACCTTGAGCTCGGATTCTGGATTCTCAAAGCCGTTCCTCTTCCAGGACAAAAGCCAGAAATACGT
The DNA here is from genome assembly GCA_002818215.1 of Picochlorum sp. 'soloecismus'. Classification (NCBI taxonomy): domain Eukaryota; kingdom Viridiplantae; phylum Chlorophyta; class Trebouxiophyceae; genus Picochlorum; species Picochlorum sp. 'soloecismus'. Next base: position 813,592 of record PJAJ01000014.1, on the reverse strand, counting down.
TTTCTCTTTTAACTTCTATCGATATTGCGACCTGCTCCAAGGTCTTCTATTAATATGCGCCTAGCGATGAAGCCCGGCATGTCCCATGGCTGGCTTAAAACCCCAGATGTCGCAGGTCGATCCGCGGCCCCGGCCCCGCGCAACGTTTGATGGGAAGATAATTATTTATTACTATTTGTGGCTTTCGGGATGTGACATGTGGCCGCCGATGGGAAGTATGCACAACGCAATGGTATTTATCCACAAATTGTCACAAAATATTGTCACATTTGAGTTCAATATAGATATAATTTATTTTTTGTCTGGACTAAGCCAGGGACCTGACGGAAAAGAAGAGAAATGCAAGTCCGCACCGCCACATTGCCCTGCGCCACAGGCTCTGCGGTCCCTGCAGTTGGCTCAAGAATAGCACATTTTGGATCACACGCAGCAATTCGTAGAGTACGTATATATATTTGATGTTAATGTAGGGATGTGTGGCACCACAAGCCTCCATCTCCTGTTGTAGTGTCACGTTCTGGCTGTCTGCTCGAAGTGTGAAGGGTATGCCCTGCATTGACGAGTTTGGATGTGATTTGCAGCAATCAACTGTTTTATCCGTGGAACGTCCGGTTGCAAGAAAAATAGCGACCGCAGCTACAGTCGCTGCAGCGGAAACAGATGCTCCGGAAGCAGCGGCCTATCTGAGGTACACTAGGGGGTCGGCTCTGAAAGTTCGCAGAGTGCTGGACCAGATTCGTGGTAGGTCATACGAAGAAGCTCTAATGATCTTGGAATATATGCCATACAGAGCATGTGAACCTGTTATTAAGACTCTGCTCTCGGCTGCCGCAAATGCAAAGAACAACCTTGGGATGAAAAAGAAAGACTTGTACGTGAGTGAATGCTTTGCTGATGAGGGTCCTGTGTTGAAGAGATTTAGGCCTCGTGCTCAAGGTAGAGCGAACCGTATTTTGAAACCAACTGTGCATATTACCATTAAAGTAGCAGAAAGTTCATAGCTGTAGTAGTGTAAGATCTGACGTTGGATAAAAGAAACAAAAGATGCTGCTTTCATTCAATTAAATTCAGATAAACATCCTCCAATGTGGCACTAGAAATGCTCCAGTCAACAACGTTAATCCTGTTATCTAAGCGGGCTCTCTCTACCTTTCTAAAAACTGTGTCAATTTCATTTTGTTGAGTTGGCAGACCAAACTTTTGTCGTCCCCCTATTTCATAGAGAAGTTCGCTTCCTTGGAACGTTGAACGAATAAATTTCTTCACGGTATCTTGCTCACTAGGCAGGCTAAAAAAAGAGACCCATAGGTAGGACCCATAACGTGATATTAATTCCTTGGGACTTCCAATACATTGACTGATGCCTTCTTTCAGGATAACAATTCTGTCACATAAACTCTCTGCCTCCTGAATATTACTCGTTGAGATTATCACGGTCGTCTCTTTCTTTGTCTTTTTGATTGATTCCCAGAGAATTTTACGAGAGTATGGATCAAGACCAGCCGACGGTTCATCCAAAAAAATCACGGAAGGGCTGCCCAAAGTTGCTATGCCAAATGAAAGCCTCCTTCTAACTCCCCCACTGCAGTGTTTGATCTGCTTGTTTGCAAAGGACGACAAATCTAATTTCTCAATAGTCTCTTGTACTTGCTGATGGATTTTAAAACCAGATTCGCATTTGATCCTTGCGTAGAATAACAAATGTTCCATTATTGTCAGGTCGTAATACAATGTATCTTGTTGGGCACAAGATCCCATCCTTGAGCGATTGTTTTTGCAATAATCTTGTACTTCAAAACCATTAATTAGAATGGAGCCAGAGGATGGTTGAACTAAGCCTTGCATCATACGAATAATTGTTGTTTTCCCAGCATTGGACCCAATGAAGCCAAAGCACTCATGCTTAGATATTGCCAGTGACAGACTTTTGACTGACAAGAATGGGCTGCCCGAATACTCGCAAGATTTCATGACATCGCTAAGGATGATACAATACTCGCTACTGATGGCAGATAGAGGATTTTTTTTCCATTGATAATGGATTCTAGATGCTTTCTGTTTCTCCACAATCACATCATCTCCCAACTGAAATGGTTGAATTTGTCCCATGTCCTGCCTTTTCCCCATATTGAAATTTCCAAGATAAAGTTCTAAAGAAGATCCTTTACGAGATACAGCCATCTGATCTTGTGTATCATAACCATGCCTTTGATAACCCAGGTAATAAAGTAGATCATCATCATCCCTATCAGAGAGTTCATCTGTTCTGCGGTTAGATCCAATCCTAATCTTGAAAAGATACAAAAACGACTTTGGAATTCCATCAACAGCTCCAGATATATGGTCCCAATAGAAAGCAAAGAGTGCGAAAACAATGGCTTCGACACTTAAAACAATTATGACACCAACCATTGCAGGATCAGCTGAGATGGTGCTCCATGTGATTCCATCTGTACCTGTCTGGTCGGCCAAAAAGGCATACTGAGAAAGCTCATAAAGACCTACAAAGCAGGGAGAAGTATAAATACTTGCTCACAGAGTATCTATTGGCACGCAATTTCCTCGAATATGCTTACCTCTGAATAATGCAAAGGATGGAATCACCTGAAGAAGAGCTACAAGAACCGTAATGTCCTGCTCAATGAGTTGAACCAGAAAAACGTTTGCCACAAAGCCAGTAATTATTATATACAATATGGAAGCAAGGGTTACCGACTTTTTCTCCCGAAAACATGACGAGAATAGAAGGCCAAAAGACAAAAGTGTAACTCCCCAGACAAGATAGAATACCAGCTGAACAGAAAAACTGTTTTTCACAAAAAAATTGAGACCTATTGCTGCACCCACCCCAACAAAGAGAGACATGCATACTAAATAAAGGAGAAAATAAATTAACGTCAATCCTATGTAGTACGCAGCAGGCGACAAGCCTTGCATATAGCTCATCATCCTCAAGTGACTCTGTTTCTCCATGACAATTGCATAGACTTGCAATGGGAGTATGATTTGCATGAGCCACATGGAAAATAAAGGACCGAACAAAGAAGAAAAATCCAGCGAAAGCTTACTTTTGGATCTCGGGAAGTCTTTCACTCCAGCCAAAGAAACAGAAACGTCTCCATAAAAGGTTCGAATATGGGCTTCCACTGCAAGATTAACAGATTTTGGATACCGTTGTATATCTGGAAGCTTCAAGTACAAGGGCATGTTTGAGCTGTTGACCCAAATCTGTAAATTTAGATTTGTATCTGATGAATTCCTCCAGTCATATGCACTTGCAAATTCCTGAATTGGGGCGTTCTGGAAAATACTCTCATTCATAAGACTATGGACTCCCTGAGACTGACAACCGGCTGAGCCATACCACCCACAGTAGATAGCTTCATCAATCGCTTGGGCAGATTTCATGGATAATAATGTTGTACTGAGGCATTGCACAGCAATCCCTGTCAAATTTGAGATAGCATACCCCAGTCGGGATATAGTGAGAGATTCTTTGTCACTAAGGGCTGAACAATCCTGCTGAAGAATATATAGGGGCCACATATTCGAGCTAATTCTTGTCGTAGATGCAAATGCAGGCTCAATCAAAAGATTTCCTGCTGTGACTGCCGGCGTTCCCAAAACAAGACTAAAGTCATAAATTCCTTTGGTCAGAGCGCCTATCATTTCTAGGAAATCCCTTTCAGCCCCTGAAATTTCAGCCTGGGAGTCTTGCATATCTTGCTCTGTTGCGGACAAGTCTTCTATCATCATTTCCTTTACGTATGATCGCGCAACATTATCAGATATCGACTCACGATTGGGAAAAAAATGACTCATTATGTCTGAAGCTTGTGTCACATTCTCCCCTGTAAACATTAAATGAACCGGCTTCAACTCTCCAGACACCCCAGCTTCTGTTGAAGCTCGAAACACTTCTTGTGGAACCTGCACGATAGCGGGCCATAGTGGAGGCTGCTTTACTTCACAGAAGGTAGCTTGATCAACGGTGGAGTGCAGGTAACCACATTGTTCATCATCTTGTTCCAAGCAGAACGCTGCGTATGGAGAGCAAGGACTCTCATCGGTTGCATTGAAGCAGGTTAAATATTTTGCACCCTTATCTGTATCTGATTCTACCCAATCACAACAGCTTCTGCATTTGCATCCACATTGAAACGAAGAATCGCTGCTCTGACTTACGATGAGGTTCTGAAGTGCCAAGAGCGAAAAGGACACGAGGAGAGGAGCCACCACGAGCAAGAGGTTCCCGACCCATCTACGTCTCTGTAGATTGAAATTTTTTCTAATGGAAGCATTTATTTGCTGTCCAAAATCAGTATGTTGCCCCTCCATGCTTCTTTATCTCCTCGAAGAAAGAGGTACATGTCATGCTGTGAAGTTTGACTGCAGAATTACGCATCTTCCGATCAACTAAATTGGTCGGATACCCATTAAAACTAATTAATCTTTGATGTGATATCTACAGAAGCCTCGTTTCCGAGTTATGGGAACGTAAAACAGAAACTCTAGACGGTCAACGAATGCGTTATAGATTTGAACGATCAATTGATTGATTTGCAAATGCAACTCCTCAGCTTCATGTATCAGCTGTCGACGGCCGATTCACCTTTCAAATTCGGAGTATTCTGCAAAGTTAAGGCACTTGAAATCCGGAATATTCCGAATCTGGAAAGAGAATTCCATGCTAAGAACGTGCTTGCCTTCTTGGTCTCAATTTGAGTTGAGGTTGGTCTTGCGTGGGCACTCGCTAAGAGGAGTGTCGGCTTCGCCAAAAGAATCAAGGCTCTACTTATCTCGATCAAATACACGTGAAATATTGTCCAAGACGTCCTTCTTTGTTCCTCAGGTGTCGCGACGGTGTTTCAAAGGACTTGCGATGGCCACCGGTTTAGACTACAGCTGTGCTAACAGCACCAAAAGAGTTTCTGAGGTTCTTATCAAGGAATCAAGTCCAGATACAATTAAACTAGAATTTATTCAATCCACTAAGTTCGAAAGTTGGAAAACAAGCCTTTCAAGCAAAGAAAGTGCCTGGATCGAGGCAAGTAACTTTGAGGGCAAGGATGGTGAGTTGATCGCCATGCCAGCAGATGACTGGTCGATTGATAGGGTTGTAGTTGTCATAGAAGATGTTTGTGATATCTGGGCCTACGCTGCTTTGCCATCGAAACTACCGAAAGGCATATACGAGGCAACCACTATGCCAGCAGCAGAGGCAAAGCCTACTATGACGCCAGAAAATTCGCTGGCGCTTGGATGGATCCTTGGAACGTATGAGTTTAAGCGTTATAAATCACATCAGGGTAATGGGTCCAAGATGGCGGGTCTAATCTGGCCAGCGAATTGTGATGAAAGTGCTATTTTGGCAACTGCTGAAGGGATATTCCTTGCTAGAGATATGATCACGACTCCAGCCGAGGACATGGGTATGTCGTATGGTATGAGCCTGTACTCTTAACTAGTTCTCGAAATAGGATTTTAAATGGCTCTTTCGCTTTGTCTTGCAGGCCCCCAGCATATTGAGCAGGAAGCAAGGAGCATAGCTTCTATTCACGGAGCTTCAATTGAATCCATTGTTGGGGACGAGTTGCTGGAAAACAATTATCCAGCTATACATACAGTGGGTCGTGCATCGGATAATGCGCCACGACTTATTGATATTCGCTGGTCACCATTGGGTAGATCAGGATTACCCAGGATAACATTGGTCGGGAAAGGTGTAGCCTTTGACACAGGCGGCCTTGATTTGAAGCCTGCAAATGCTATGAAGCTTATGAAGAAAGATATGGGAGGTGCAGCTTTGGTTCTTGGCCTAGCTCATGCCATTATGAAGACCCAGCTTCCAGTGCAGTTGAGGGTGCTTGTTCCTGCAGTTGAAAATTCAGTATCTAGCAATGCTTTCCGACCCCTTGATGTGCTGCAAACCAGGGCAGGAATAACCGTGGAAAATGGAAATACAGATGCAGAGGGTAGGCTTATACTTTGCGATGCTTTAGCCGAGGCCGTGACAGAGAAGCCAGAGTTGCTAATCGATGCAGCTACGCTGACAGGAGCGGCAAGAGTTGCCCTTGGAACAGAGATGCCGGCCCTCTTTTGCTCAAACGATACGGTAGCTGATAACATTATTTCATGTGCAACGGATGTATCCGACCACATGTGGAGAATGCCTCTGCATAAGCCTTACAGAAAAATGCTCAATAGCAAAGTTGCTGATATTGCCTCTTGTTCTGAAGGAGGCTATGCAGGTGCTATCACTGCAGCACTCTTTTTACAGGAGTTTGTGAAAGATGTACCAGCATGGGTTCATATCGATACTATGGGCTACAATTTATCATCTAAACCTGGGCGACCTGAAGGTGGAGAGGCTTTGGCTCTACGAGCCCTGTATGAGTATCTTCGTAAGTCGTATGCCGCATAAAGTGAGGGGTTAAAGTCAGAAAATATGCTCTGCAACTTTAATTGGATACCTTAATTTGTAAATCCAATAGATATTTCCGGTATTCAGAAAGAAAGCATAAAGCTAAAAGATTATCCTTGCTTCGTTGTATTTCTAAAAATGCTGATCCTAGCAACGCACAAAGTCGAAGCTGTGAGTGCCAAAGTGGCATTCTCCACGATTATGCTTCTTGATCAAATCAAAATGAAAAATCTGCCGCCAGGGTACAAGTGTAGGTATATTTTCCCCTCGAGCGGAAAACTCAGCGTGTCGTTGTGGGATGGGCCTGATCTGGACTCGCTTCTAGACTGGTTGAATGCCAACATCAACGTTGAATGTGAGCATGAGGTATTCGAGGTATGAGTATTTCTCCATGTGTTTGGACATTTCACGTAAAATTTACGGCTATATTCCGGGACTTGGCCTTACGATGTGTGTCGCTTGCTGCAGGTTCAAGAAGAGTTCGCTTTTGGATTGGGAGATATTCATCGCGCACGAGCTGCTGAAAAAGGAATTGAGGGAACCAAAAATATCGCTGATAAGACAGCGAAAGCTGTTCAGGACTTTGACTCGAAGATGAAAATCTCTGAGAGAGCAGGTCACGCTGTTGAAGCGGTTAGAGAATCCACAGTTGTGCAACAAACTGGTGCTGCTTTTACAAAAGCTTCTAGTTCTGTTCGACAAGCTACAGTGAAAGTGATGGAACAACCGACTGTCTCACATGCTGCAGAAACGGTTGGCACAGGGTTTAGGAAGTTGACAGCTAGCTTATCAGGGTACATTTCTGGAACAAAAACCTCTCCTCCGGTTGGGGAGAATCAAGAAGTGCCTGTTTCGATGAAGGTCGAAGATGTAAATACCAGTGAAAAATAGAGGAATTGGCAAACATTGCCTCATCGGCAAAACGAATAGAAACCGTCCGTCCTTGGCCAGGCAGAGCAGCAGAGAGTTTGCCGTCGCAGAAATTCCCACGATCAGACACTCAAAGTTTCATATTTTGAATCATTAATACTACAGTAGTTATATGGAATTATACTTTGAAAAATATGAGAAGTTTGCTCGTTTTAAGCACCACATTAGGGTTGTAGAAGTTTTTTTTGTAAATAATGGCCCATAATCGAACTTCGGTTTTCAGCGCTCGCTTCTTATGTCCCCGGCCCCTCTAGGGGGTATCGACTATACTTGAACAGGATCGTTCTTATAGTTGGTACACCTTGTCTGTATTCCACAAATCAGACAAGCTCCTCAAGCATAGATGGTGAGTCGGAGTGAGCGAGCCTGAGCGTGATGTCGGCCTGCTGCGTCGCGGTACTTCTGCCGCAGATGCGCTTTGCTAGATGAGTGCCTGCACGAGCTTCATTCCGCCGTGCAGATGGTCCGCTCACATTCTGATATGCTTTTGTTCCGCCTCACTTTTTTCCGATTGCTTGAAGAGTTTTCATCACCATTTGTACGAGTCCTTGAGCATTTGTAGATGCATTGTAAAAGTTCTTTTGAAATGTAACACTGCAGTCTAATGCCACTGCATAGTGCCACCACCGCCTCGGAATTAATATTGCATCTCCAGGCTCTAGAACGATGGCCATGGGTTCCAAATTGTCATCTTTCAGTGCTGAAAGGTCCAAGGTCAGAGGATCCAACGCACTCTGGACAGTTTCCTTCTCTGATGACAATGGCTTGAGTCCTTTGCTATTGTTCGGTGGGAAAAGAAAGAAGAGCTTGCGGCCTTTTAGTTGACCTAGCCACCCATGAGCATCTCCCGCATCGTAATGTAGGCGTGTTGTTGTGCCAGGAGGTCCAATAAATAGCTTGGCTAGCTTTCTGTCTATTGCCTCTGACCACTGTACAGATTCCTGTGGCGTTGTCTTGAATAATGTCTCATTAACCGATTGCAGCAATGCTGTAGTATCATCAATAGTCGCAAAGAAATCTGGTATCACAAAAAGCTTGTATAGTTCTGGGTTATCTGCAAAAACTGTCCACCCATTCAAGTAAAATGGTGCATATTGTGATTTTCCTTCAGTTAAATATCCATCAAGTGTGGCTGGCATATGGCCAGTCAAATACTCTAAATACGACGAGAGCTTGCAAGTTAAGCTTTGCTGCAAACCCCCATTTTCTGGGATAATATCTGCATGGCGAGCTGGGGCTCTATCATTCACACGCACTACAGTATCACCGAGCTCTTGAAACAGTGTAAAATTAGAGCACTTGTCTTTCACAGCCCATGGTCCCAAAGCATTTCTGATGCATATTGGACTCCCATCACCATCTAAACATTTATTCATACGATTATCATGCTCATCACTATCAATCACAAGCGGAGACGCAAAATTTTTAGCCCAGGATTCAAGGTTTCCCCTGCTCCGCAGCAAAGTCAAAACAGACTCAAACTCCGGCAAGGATCTCTTCCTTAGCAAATCCTCCACCATATTTATTATTAGTTAGACTAAGTTCAGTATTATACAGCATCTGCGGTGCAAAACGTACTGGCTTTCATAGGAAAGGTCCAGTTTGATCCTTGGAAAAGTCAACCGATCGGTCACTTGCGAGTGATCACGTGATGGGGTAGGCGCCTTTACCTGAGTACCCCATGGTAATAAGAAAGCACATATATATAGGACACGATCAGTAAGTGTGTGTGTAATATGGTACCTTGCGTGCTTGCACATATATTTCTATATATACTATAAGATGTTTGGATCATCGTACTAGGTGTTTGCAGCATGTTGAGTTTGAGTTGTTTCGAGCATGTTGCGGCCATGTCTTGGGAGAAGCTAATTTGGTTTTGCGGTCTATAAGAACTGCAGCAGTGACGATAATTGAAATTTTGAGACTATTTTACGTGTTTTTGGAGGATACTTGGAAATTTTTGGCCGGAATACTTGGAAACAGTACGAGATGGCCGACTCCCATTCCCCTTCGCAGCCGTCAAGTACGGCCAATCCCGTCGAGAATCCTGAAGTTTCTGAGACTAGAGATCCATCAAAATCTACTACACCAAAGCGAAAATCTGACAAAAGAAAGAAATCCACGGTACGCTGGCGCGATGTTGTCAATAAAGACGTCCTCACGCCGAAGGATAGGTACCCTCTGCTGCACTCCAAGAAGCTCCGTGTCCTTGATTTGGATGATGGGGAGATCCAAAATCTATGCACCACTTTGTATGATGATTATGTGAGTCGTAGCACCATGGTGGACACTCTGCAAGAGCGATGTACCTCCTATGAGAAGCGTATAGGCGACCTCAGGGCCTCTGAGCATTCAAACAAGCATGCCTTGTGTGTGCTAGGAGCACTGGGACAGGCCATTGATCCTTTGCTAGAGTCCTGTGAACTTTGTATGAGCAAAATAGATCACATGTACTCTCGTGTTGCCTCCTACAGCAGAGAAGTGAAGAAGTACGTGGCCCATTTGAGCGCAGGACAAGGTGCTCCCACCCTGGACTTTGAGGAGGCCTTTGGACCTGGGTCGGTTGATGCAGGGCCACAGGATGGCAATCTGAGTGCACTTGCCCTTGCAGCGGATACTGATGACGCCCCTGAATTGTTATTACACGCGAAAGCGCTGGATCGGCACATGGTGGCACGGGCTCGCAGTTCATCATGCATCTCATCAAGGTAGAAGCTGGTGATGGCACACTTGACAGCCAAGAGCGCCTCGTTGTATCCGGGCTGTACGTTCTACAAATGGAGCTCCGCAGCATGATCGAATATATAAGTAATAAGAAGGTGAGTGACATGAGCAACATGGTCAAAAACGCAAGGTACAGGGTGACTCTGATGAAGGGTGTTCTTTTGGCCAGCTTGGCCCAGAAGCATGGTTCAGCCATTCACAGCTATTTATCGGACAAGTTGCCCGACAACGCCTCTCAGGGAGTCCGATTTATTCATATTAGCGATCTGGAGGGGATAATGGAGAAAATTATTGTGAGCAAGGGGGTTGGTGCCCGCCAGAAGGAGTGTCTAATGTCCCTATGCACATGTCTACAGCAAAATGGTTTGCAGCAGGAAATGGACCCAGATCGACTGGATATCGAAGGTGACAATGCTGGACCCGGACATTTGAATGATAATATTATATATATTAATGATGAGGTAGATTTCTTTTCCAGGGCTCGCGCCCGAGGTGAGTGATGGAGCATTGTGTCCACCACAGGGTGGCAGGCTGTACAGCCACATGTGGTGGTTGGCAGCTTGGTAGCGTTTCTTCTTCCAGATATTCGGCAAGCATACGTATCAATTATTTTTTTATGTTGCAATGATATTTTTTGGGAGATCTGGTTAACTTTGTTATGAGTATATGCGCCTTTTGAGCATGCTTCCTTGATGTAACACTTCCTAGACACCCTGCAAGAAAACCTTGCTAGCCTCTATCACCGAGATGGGGGTCGTGGACTGTCGTCCATACTATTCCTACAGATTTTGATGGACTATATACCTGTATTTAAATCGTTTTAAGAAGCCGCAACTGCCATCATACGTCACTTCTGCTGGGTTGCTTGTGCTGTGCACTTGGCACCAGGGCTATCCAACATTTGCCAGCGGTATAAATCAACATACGCGCAGGTATATTTCAAGAAAGTCACTGGTATCGAATATGCACACCTTTATTAGAATGCAGAAGGTGACATACTGGCATTTCGGGGAAATCAGTGGGTTAGAGACCAACTCTAACCTCAAACAAAAACAAGTTGCTGGAGTTGGCCAAATGAATCAAGTTGCCCCAAATATCACTTGATCTGCATATTAATACTAGACGCGTCCGCAGTACAATTTGAAAAGCATATCAACCCATATGCAATCGCGTTTTCAGCGATTTATAATGCTGCCCAGCCTCAGGACCCGTTGAATGGGAGTCCTTGCTGTGAGGGCGTGTGGTACGATATGGCATTGACACGCCAAGATCTCATACTGCCTGCATTCTGCCCACACGAAACGGTTTTTCAGGCTATAAAAGGTACTTAGAGGAAGCCTCTTGGGTGAAAATATTTGTTTCCCGAAAAATTAAGGGGTTTTGCTTGTTTGGCAACTTGGGCCGATATGACTTGGCAGATACGTTGCGCTCGTTGTCGTGCACGCATTCACGTTTTAATGTACATATTTTAGCATCTAATATAGTACATTATATTTGGAATCCCAGGACCACCGAAGAAGTACGAGATTTGGCCACGTTTCGCCGCTCCAGACACAGATGTCTATCTGTCACAGGGTGTAAGGGTATAGGGTTCACATGTGCATGCCAGAAATTTGATGCATAAACCCTGAAACAGGCCTCTAAACCCTGCGCACAGGGTTTACATGCACTCTATATACCCTGTAAAAGATGTATACCCTGATGACACGCTATTGAAGGCTGGAGCACCGTCTAAACAATCGTTGCAATGGGACCCCGTCGACTTGAAAATTCAAATTGGTCGTAGGGTATATCATCGATGGAGGGTGCTTTCTGGTCACAACATTGGTCCACAATGGAACATAATATACTTAAAATACCAGATAAAATAGAAGAAGGGAAGTAAGACTCGTTTTGAGAGGGAAACATGCTCGCTGAATGCCGAAGTCCAACCTCTGGCCGAAGTTGACAAGGGGACCGGCGGTAACCTCTCGAAGATGCACCCTCCTCGACTCTTGCTATATTCGGAGGATATTTTAAATATATTTACACTCATATAGTATGCGATGGTGGGATGTGACGCGCATACTCGGTGAAATAGCGCAGCTTAACATGCACCTCAGCGACAGGGTCCTTGTTGGTCACTGACATGCTCGGCAGCCCCACTTGTTTGACGTTTTGGGCGCTATCGCTGCCCAATCGTGCACAAATGCAAGGAATAAGGGGTTCTGATAGCAAGCACACGCGCTCTGATGGCCCCACACAGCCGCTTTGGCGATGCACTGTTGGCTAGGGCTGCATCATTCTCTACCTAGACTACCCTGCTCTGGCAGCCCTTGGATCTCAGCCCTGGCTGCCCTCGCCATGCTAAAGTTTCTTTTTCTAAGCTTTTTGAAGTTCCAGTGCGTCATAAAGAGCATGACCATGGCCATAAACGGCTTCTGTGACATCCTGGAGAGCATGGATTTCAAACGCTTGAGAGCCGAGTTGTTCTGCTCTGCTACCTGCGAGTTCAGTCGCTTAAATCGCTCGTTGGTATACCGTTTTATCATATAACCTTGACTGCACGCTTTGTGATTGCTCCAATGAAAGGCATCTACCAGGAACACGGTGTTCATGAAGAACCATGGTGCCCTGTTCAAACAGTAGTCCTGTAAAGCACAGGCAAAGTCGTAGATGACCACCTCAGGCGGCTCTAGAAGGTAGCATGTCATAAAGGTAAACGGATCATTCCTCCCTTCCGAAGATTTGATGATAGAAGTGTAGTACACGAAGCCATGCTCGCAGAGGATAGTGAACAATCCACCCGTCCTTGCCCCTGGCTTGTTGAATGCATGCTTGCAGCCTGCTTTATCCCCTTTTATGTCTGTGACCTCGTCATCATCTTTTTTGATGTCACTTTCATACACTGGACGCTCTCTCAAGCGCGGGAGGCCGCTAAGTACCCCAGAATGCAGGTATGACCCATCTGCCACAGAAATCCTGGTGGGATCCTCCACAGAACTGCCCAGTTCCCTCATCACGTCGTACCCAGGCTCCTTCATATCAAAAGTAAATGCTACTCTTTCTAATAACTCGGTGGTCAGGGGCAGCCAGGCCTCTGGTAGCTCTGCAAATCCGTCTTGCTGGTTCAAAAGGTCAAGCAGGGCACCAAGGACAGGGGAATGCTGGCTGGCTTTTGCAATCGAGCTCCCCGAGACCCTCTTCGATGCCAGACACCCTTGAAGATCATCTAATAGACATCTAGATATATATGATACAACCGGAGAGTCTCCCTGCAAGGAGTAAAGGAAGTTGCTTAAAGCCTGCCGTTTAGGGCTCTTCCAATCCCAATCTTTCCCCTTAGTATAAGCCCATTTTAGGAATGAATCAATCTTCCAGAATGCCGCAAGTTGAATCATATCGCGCAGTTTGTCAAACGAACTATCCTTACTGCCAGGGAATGAGATCCACTTGCTAAAATCCCTGAGCAATCTAGATAGCCTCCTCCTGTTGTGCTTGGTGCGCTGTAGACGAGGCACGACGTTTAGAAAGGCCCTGTCGACCCTTTTATGACGCCTGGGTACCCATTTTTCATCTGTAGAACGGGTAGCAGCTGCCGCAAAGCATGCATTGGACCGTATTGTCATGGAGGTGCCATCCATGATCAGGACCTTTGGACAGTCCTTGCAGTGTGGACACAGAAGCGGGTTCTCGGGCTCCTCAGCTCCTCCAAAATCTTCAAAGCGTGGTTTTAGGCACCTCCCTAGGTTATAGACCGCACTTCGGAACAGAGAAGCACTCATAAATTCGAATTTGCACTCTCCATATTCGACAGCATCAGAGTACTGTTCTCTGAGCCTCTCGCATCGTGATTCAAGAGAAGCGCCTCCTTCAAACACTGATTCTTCTACTGATGACTTAATAAGGTCCAAGTCGATCATCATGGTGCTGGAAACCCTCCACAAGCCGTCATGCACCCCAATATATGGTATGCGGCAACCGACTCTTCGGTTGGGGCAGTCCAGTGCATAAAGGGGCCTCTCGCAGCTGAACTTAAATGGTTTGAGATACACAATAGCATTTCGTCCTTCTGAAACAATCCCAGACTCGCCATACGCCTCGCCACAATGGCAGGAATGCTGGGGGAGTTGAGGGCAGAGCCGATCAATGGGATCATACTGCTGCCCTGCTGGAGACACCCAGGACTCCAAGCCAACCATATCAATTCGCCGAACCTGATCTCTAAGATCATTTGAATATGGAAAAGGAACTGAGACGGCCTTTGGATGGTCGTGGATGTACCGCTCAACCACAGACATGGCTTCATCAACTGGTTTAAACATCTGGATGTCACCCTCCTCACAGTCATCACCATCCGCTGCATTCTGCACCATGTCCTCCTGATCAATACCTAAAATGTGTTGTACATGTTCGCAATTATAGCTTTCATGGAGATCGCAACGCAAACCCCTGCTTGTCTGTTGCCTGACAAACGCTTCCTTATAGTAGTATCCAACAAGGTCGCCATTCCTCAGGGACAGCTTGACGACCCGCGATGCATCCTCGAACTCGACGCTAGATAGCCTTATATAATGTTTCTTCACGTACTGGACATGCACGCAAGCGCCTGTGTCGTGGAACGTGTCACATGTGCATGACAAGCAACCTGGGTGGCCCTGCTCCCCATACACCCTGGCCAACATACCATGATGCAACGTCTCCCCTGCTCCAAATCTTCTGGAATCAGCGCATGCCCAATGTAGAGTACGAGTACGGCCATAGTAGCTGTAGCATAAAGGTGTCACGGGCATATTCCTTAGCAGCTCAACCTCATGCTCATACCACTCTAGAGATCCTGGGGCCCATACCTCTTCGCCATTCCACCTTTTCCTTTTATTCCCCGTACCACCATATAATTTTTGATTTTTTGACTGGCGTCTTTTGATCTCTGGTGCTATATACAAGGGAGTTAGGGGCATTTTCTGGAAGCAGGTCTTCAACTCGGCAGGCCCCAAGAGATTCCTTAATTGCCTCATATTTTCCGCTTCACAAGGATGGATCTTACACAAACTTTTAGATCCTAAAACTGACAAGAATATAGGAAGGTCAAAACTGCGCTCTAGGGCATGCCAGCGGGTCTGCAAGGAGCGAATCTTGTTGTTCCAGCCAAGAGCAACTACCTTCTTGTTGGGCTGGTCTCCACGGAACATAATAGAGTCTACGCACTTTGAACGCATACCTAAAGGATCCATACCTGTTACAAATTTATATTGAGACCGAAAAAGGCGCATGAACTCGGCATAGAGCTCTTCCTCACCCTGAAGACATATGTTGGCACTGCAGCAGAACTTCACTGTCCTGATCGGAGCTCATCCACGCCAATATGGCGCAAGAAGCCCCAAGATGCTCCAATAAGTATTTAATGTGACCCCAAATTTTCTCCATCTCCCCATCTAGGGCCGCCGCTTGCCTGCAACCCGACGACCAAATGGGTGATTCCTAACAGTAAGCAAAGTCCGCTGAAGGCTTGAGGAACAGGTTAAGGCCATCGTGTCTTCTTATATCCAAATAAATTCAAAAATGTCGAAGAATAAACGCCGCTATATAGCCTTATACCGGGCTGAGATCGCACCTGTCGAAGCCACTCTCGCTGCCATCGCGGCGGAACGTAGCCCCTCCCGAAGCCATCGGAGCAGCAGGCCGCCTTATTCTCACAGAATGTCTTACAAATATACTAAGTCATGTTTTGACAAGAGCACGATGAGGGTGATGCACCACATAACGCGTAAGCTCCCCAATTAAAAAGGTCGACGGTCTCCCCAGGATTATTACCTTGGGCCTGTGCTTTACCTGCACAGTCAGATGCGCCCATTCTCAAATTCCGAAGGACGACGAAAAAATCGCCGATTTAAGTTTACAAATTATATAAATGCTCGTTTCATTTGCTCCTACTCTCTAGCTGAGTCGTTGATGAGAAAAGGAACAGGTATTTTCAACCGAGGCTTGTTCGGTTCTCAATATTCCTGTTCCTCTCATAAATGATGATTCGAACAGAGCAGGTGCTATATTTTATTCTTGGTGTTGGAATTTTGATGCCATGGAATGCATTTATTACTGCAGCAGACTATTATCAATCCGTCTTCCCTGTACGAAAGAATTTTTGGTAACTTGGCTGTTCAGGAATTTTGTTTCTTATTTTTCTACAATTTTGCAGGGGAAACATGTAGATCGATTAATTACGGTCTGTTATTTGCCATTAAATTTGATGGTTTTAGCACTCTTGATCCCTTTGCATAACAGTGGTCACTCAGTGAAGAGGGTCTTATTTGGCTTCATTGTTTTTGCTCTGTCCATGCTGATTGTACCTCTGGTACGTTTAAGCGATTCTTTTGATGTGAGCCCACTAAATTGTTGTCCAAAATTTGATCTTCTAACATCAGAATCTACTTGCGCTGCAGATGGACATGTCTGCTCATCCCTCTTTGATGACAATGCTGATTTTGGTTGCAATTTGTGGTGCAGCAGATGGTTCAGCACAGGGTGCATTATTTGGCCAGGCAGCCTGTTCATCCAGACAATCAAACACGCAAGCATTGGTGACTGGTACCTCGACATCAGGCGTTTTGGTTTGCCTGATTCGAATAGGAACAAAAGCTTTGTTTCCAGGGACTGATGGTATTAGGTTGTCTTCCAGTTTGTATTTCTTCATCTCATCCATTTTGTGCGTTGCATGTGTGATTATTCAATGGAAGATTCTACCTCGGTATCGGACACAGTCTAGCCGAGAATATGACTTTCAGTCCCAGGAACTTTTACCGCCATCTGCGTTAGAGACACAAGCTAGAGTGGTACCTGCTAGTGACTTGCAAGATAGGGATTCCTCAGGGGCTTTGAAGGCCGAGAATCAGCAATCAGATTACTTACGAGTAGGTTTGATAATAAAATATCCCATGATATCGTTGATTGGGTGTTATATAGTGACGTTGTCGATCTTCCCCGGCGTTATTACGGAAGATCTAAGTACCCAGCATACCAGTTCTTGGTATCCAATTTTACTTGTTTCTGTCTTCAACGTCGCTGATCTGATAGGGAAATGTGTACCTGAATACTTGCAACAGTTTTTTTATTCTGGCAGACTGCTTTTGATCATATCAGCGTCTAGGCTTTTGTTCATACCTTTGTATCTGTTTGCTGGTAGGTTGCTTGTTGCTTTGTATGCTGTATAGGACAATTTATTGTTGCCAACACTTACATCTTGCCGCAGTGAAATCAAGTGTTTGGATTGTATTTATCATCACGTTCTTTCTTGGGCTATCCTCCGGAGCTTTGACAACAGTATGCATGGTCTTTGCTCCCAAACTAGTACCTACAATGGACATGGAGCTTTGTGGTAATATGACAGTCCTTTCTCTCATTGGAGGACTGAACTTGGGAGCCCTTTGTGGATTCATTTGGTTGCTATAGTTGTCCATGTAAATTTCTGATTCCTGACCATCAACTGATGAACGAAATTGTAGTATTGATAATCAGACCATCTGATTTCTTCCATTTCCCAAATTAGCCTGACCATCAACATGTTGCTGTCCAGCAATTTTGCGATTGCAACATCAACTGGTCAGCCCAAAATAAGTGCGTCATTCATTCGCGATATGTCGAATATTGTTTGTGAAATTTTTCTACAGTTGCCGATTGAATGTGATAATGGAGTTGTAATATACATTCTGCAGACTTTTTTTGTGCGTCTCGTGAACTAGGACCAGCGACCAACTGTCGGTGCAGTTGAAGCCATAATTGTTTTGCTCATCATGCTTGATGCCTTTAGTCAGAAGATTTTCGAAAGTCTGAAATGGCTTTTTAGATGGTTATTTGACCTCGAAATTAAGGGAGAGGAGTGGCAGTGCCGAGTAACGATTCATGACTATAAATGCGCGAAACTTCAGTTGAAACTGGATTTTGAATCGACGGATGGGATCGTATTTCGTGACATTGAGTCATTTTTCAGATATGCTTTGCAAACAAAGATATTGCAGCCAGATCCATGCATCGATCTCAAACAGACAAACAACTGCATTATGGAAAGAGAGATTGACTTTGGAGCACCTGCTCTGACGAAGAATATGGCTTCTATTGTGGATACTCTGAAACGATGTAGAAAAAAACTCGTCCAAGATATACTGCTGCAACTGTTCAAGAACGCCCGTTCCACGAGAGAGCATGATCAAGGATTAGCAACAGAGCCAAGCTACTTTTCTGGATATAACATGGGCGTGCCTCGATCGCATCAAGATTCAGATCGAGATGATTCTGGCATGTTTCTACCTTTCATAGAAAAAAATGATCTATTAGTTGTCAGAGAAGTTGGGTTCAGTCAAGCGGCCAAGATTTGTGGCTTTGAGATCAATGGTGGTCATTCAGATTGTCCAAGAATATCCAGACTTGAGATGATATTTCTTCACGCGCAAATGAATGGAAAGACTCATGATCAAAAGAAAAATGGTCTTACAGCTTCTAAAAATAAAAATCAAGACAGTAGCCCGGGCGGGATGAAGCAGACAAGAAAATTGACCAAACAAAACGACATGCAAGGAAAATCTTCAAGTAACAGCAACAGTCGTCAGGCAACGAATTCCAAAGAACTACGATCTGAAAATTCTTCGAGAGGGCTAAAATATGATGATTCAGGTAATAACGTATTATTCTCTTTTACTACAACAAGATGATCGCCCATACAGATCGAAAACTCTTTCTACTCCATTTGCAGATCAAGACAACTCACCTGTAAAAAAATCGAAAGACGTAAAGAAAGACTCTAGATCCAAGTCAGTCAAAAAACAAAGGAAGAAGAAAAAGCCAATATCCGAAAATGAGTCCCAGAGAAACGATTACGATCGAGCTCTTGGTCGATTGAAAGGTCAGCTTTCAAGATTCCGTCAGGAGCAAGCCTTAATAATGGCATATGATGCAGAGGGTTGGCGTGGGGCAAGTCGAGAAAAGGTAAAACCCCATGCAGAAATTATAAGAGCAAAAGAGTCAGTGAAACGGTGCAAGGAAATCATCAGAGATTGTGTCAGGATATGTGATCATGCCCAGGGAGATAAGCCAATTCCAAAAGAATACTTTGATTCTGATGGAGAATTAGATGTCGACCGTATTTTCTGTTCAAAATGCTTGAAATCCGAATCAACTGATGATAATGATATTATACTATGTGACGGCCTTTGTGATAGAGCCTATCACATGAAATGTGTTATTCCTTCATTGGATCTCTCAATATTGGAGGATGAGGATGGATGGCTTTGTCCTGCTTGTGACAGAAAAATCGATATGATTGACGAAATCAATGATGAATTTGGAACCGAATACGAATATGAAGATCCATGGACGTCGATTTTGATACCTGGAAAGATCCCAAGACATAAATTCTATGACTGTGACTCACCCAATCAGCAACCAGGTGGAAATACCTCTTTGCTTGATATGGAGCTTCCAAGCGACGATGAAAGCGATTCTGACTACAAGTAAGTTTGAAAATATTTTAATCAATTTTGTGGTTCTTTCTGACTAATTGTTATCTCACAGGGCTGAGGAGAAAAGCATCGGAACAGAGACAGAGAGCGACAAGAGTAGTGGACCTGAGAACAGCTCTGAAGCTGAGTCTGGGAGCTGTGTTAGCGAAGATATAGCTAATGGAATTCAAGATGTGGATGTGAATGAAATGATAGAAACTATGGGAGAGCCCTCTTCTGATTCAGAATCTCCAAAAATTCTCGAAGGCAAGAGAAAACGACTTCAGGTAGATTACAAGGCTTTGAACAAGGAGCTGTTTGGGGATGTAGAGTCTCCTGAACTTAAAGTTCTAGCAGCTGTGTCAGATTCTGACGAAGATGGTATTTGGTCCCCTTCAGCAAAGAAGCGAAGGCCTTAGCACATCTTGAGCCAGCATTGCAGTTAGAGCCCTTCATGAAAGGTTTCAATTATCTGCAGGGATAGAATCTGCAAGGATAAGGAAAGTTAAGTTTCCCAACCTAGCCTGAGTCTTGATCAGACTAATTTAATTATCTTTATTTAGTTGTAATGTCTTGTAAAATACACTTTAATGGAGTTCAGTCTCCAAAGTTGATAAATCCTGCGACTTGCACAGATAGACCTCACGTTCTAAGATCGTTTTACGGGCTTAAAGAAATATCCAGGAGCGCTTCAAGGACACTCGCTGCAAGCACTTCTACAATATCCGTTAAAAATGCTCCCAAAATCGAGAATGTAGAGTACAAGGTATGCTGCAACAAGTGTTGCCTGGAACGAGTGGCTCAACAAGCAGTTAAGCTTTTTTGAGTGCCTTTGTGCAGGATGGAACGTTTACAGTCACGGGCACTATTAATTGTCAACTCCCGGCTGAAGTAATTTATCAATCTCTTACAGATTATGAAAGGTTATCCGAGGTTTTCCGCAATGTCGAGAGTTGCAGTGTTCAACGAAATCATGACGATGGTAGTATCAGGCTTCTGCAAATGGTTATGTGGAAATTTTTGATTTTTAGAGGTTCTTTCGTGACTGAGCTCGAAGTGGTTGAGGATGCTGAAACATATGAGTTGTCCTTCAAACTTCTTAAATCAGCATTTATGAGGAAGTTTGTGGGCACGTGGAAAGTGGATAAGGATGAGGAAAATATTGGCAACTGTGCTATTCGGCATACAATCTCTGTGGATCCGACTGTCAAGCCACCACAGCGCATAGGCGATATAACGAAGCGTATATTCGAAACTCAAGTTCGGGGGATTCTTGATGATTTATCGAATGAACTGGCCGTAAAATGTGATCAAACAAATGCATTTTAAACACATGATGTATATCTACAATTTTCACAACTAAAAAAATGTATCATTAAGCATTAATATAAAGAAATTTGAGCTTTACTGCTTTGTTGCTATCTAGCAGTTGCCCCAGTTTGAAATTCTACTGATGATTGGGATCGGATCAGATCCCAGGGGTGATTTGCCCGTGGACTGTCAATTATAGAAATGCCCTGATCCATCTTTCGTGCCTTTTCTAATTGTCTGCGACTTGCCCATTCCTTTGGGTATCTGTCCTTTATTAAGGATGATAGTTCCTTTAGAGATACTGCCCCTTTGTAAACTTGTTTTTGCCTACATTGTGGACACGATACCCTAGCAGGGATGTAGGTAATAATGTTTCTGAATGCTCCAACCACTCGTCCAAATCCAGCTGCCTCTAAAGCACAAGATTTGCAAAACTTATGACCACATCCTAGCCCAACCGGCTTAAACATAATCTCTAAACAGATAGGACATCGTAGTTCATCATCGCGGAAAGGCCCTTGGGCTGGCCCGACACCAGATGATTTGCCGCTAGATGCTCCACGGCCAGAACCCTTACTCTTGGGTGCAACAGGAGCATCGGGATCAACACCTCTCCTTCCACTAGTCTTTCGCTTCTCATCTTTATTGTCTTCAGCGTTTGGCTGTTCAAACTTGCCGTTGTGTAAAACAGGCCAATTTTGAGGATTCACATCGATAGATTGTGAGGGTGAGTCTTCTTCCCACTCAATATCTGATGAGTCAAGGAGGCAGGTCGGGGATTCCTCGATAGCCTGCAATGCCATTTCCCGCAGTCGTTTTAGACTTGGCGTAGTTTCACTTTTGGGCGGGAACACAAAAGATGACGACCCCTCTTTGCTGGCATCCATACACGTTGTCAAAGGCTCTTGACCAGTAGATGGACCAGCACTATTATGTTCGCTAGGTTCAAAGTGACTTGCCACTTTATGTAGTTTATGCGCTGTCATGGAGACATCAGTGGCATGATCTGAAACCTGGCCTTCTTCTTCAGGGTGCATTGGATATACGGACTTACTGTCTGCGTTAGGGTCAGCAAAACCTTCCTCCCGCAAAGACATTTGCAGTTTTTCTTGAATGGCCTTTAGTTCATCCAGCAAGGGCGAATGCAGAAAAAGTCCCACACCTTCGGAAGACGTTGTACGCCAGCATTTTTGAAGGAATTCTCTTCCTCGTCTATTTTCACAAGTCTTGTCATGCTTCTTCAGAATCTTCCGCAATGCCACTGCATTAGCTCTAGCATACTTGCGACACCAGTATGCTTTTTCAGCAAGCTTTGACGAAAATTTCTCACCACCTAGAAGAGGGGACAGCAACCAAGCCAGTATTCCCCTTGTATTCCTCTGATATTTGGCAACCATTTTGTCAGCTTGATTGTGAAATATGTGATTCACATATCTCAGCTCACCTTGTAGCTCTTGAAAGAAAGCATCCTCTGCTTGCTCATCAACAACTCCTGCCTCATTCTTGCAAGTTTTCAGCAGCTTTTTTAGCTTTTTATATCTACAACAAAAGAGAAGCAAATCTGATGATCGGAACGAAACCCATGCTTAAGATATTATCAGACATCCTGTTGATACTCAGACCAGAAAGGCTGGTTTCGACATCACCATTTCCAAACTGCTATGCCTATAGACCATGCTCAAATTTTCAACGTACTTTAGGAATTTTCCTTGCCATTCTTTTGGAGCGTCATGCTCCAAAGTCGTTAGATAATGCGCGAATTTCATGTCTCCTGTACTCTCTACGCTTGGACGTTGTGAGTTCACAACCCGAAACCCACACACTCTACCACCAGATCACACCGGTGTGGAATCAGCCCGTATCAATAGCGTATTATACTCTTGATGCTTGTCTCCTCATTAAATGCAACGCATTTATTTCTGATTAGCCTACCCAAGCCTTGTCCGCCGTCTCCATCTACGTCACTGTGTTTCGAGATACCAGCCTAGTTTCACCCGTTTCCTAACAGGAAAACATACATTTCCAAAAACAACGTCTACCCTCTTGGCAAATTTCATATTTACCCCCACTTCCCGTGAGCTTCCAATGCCCTACCTTCAGATTCCTTCCGCACCGGTCTTTTGCCTGGAGAGAGGAATCTGTGGTACTTTCAGATTTGCTTCACGGGAGACGAGAGAATCTCGGACCTACTGGTGTTACCATGCCCATCGGGGCTACCACGGGAGCGGCCGATGGAGCGGCCAATGGCTACGATCTCCTCGAGGCCATGTACTTTCTTGTCTACCCCATTTCAAACTGATTTTAAATTTTGGGCACACCGCCGTGTAACGGTCTACGGGGTAAAATTCACACACATTCCTAATGTTCAAAAAGTAGTCTCCACCAAGTTTTTTGATTCAAATTTGAGGTGGATTTGTTCTTGTCTGTGAGTGTAGGCTTCTGGCCAATCGAAACCCGGGGAGCATCACAACGCGACCCACGTTGCGGGCACGACCCATCCCAAATAGAGGTCAGACCTTTGTCAGGCGAATATTAGTAGCATCTTAAATATTATGAGTAATTTGAGAGGGCTTAAAGCGCCATTAGATGAGGCCAAAGTTGTGGGGAACCACGAGGTCAAAGGTGCGGGAACGTTGAACTGTGTCGCGTGATGGATGGATATCTGGCACGGTAAATCGCGAGTTGATGGAAAAGAAGTGTATGTGTGTGAGCAAATTCGATGATCGGTGTGTATGCGAACCCTGCATGCGGAGGGAGTTAGGGTGGCGGGTGGCGCAGGTGGATATGGGCGATCTAATTTCAAATCGAAAGGTCCGCGGGTAAACGGTTACCTGTCCCAAAGTCTTGCGAGGGCAATGGCCATAGGACTCCTATAAACCATTGACAGGGCAGCTGCATTTATCTGTCTGACTATCATTCGATCGATGGATGCATCTGGAAAGTATTGTTGAACCATTTCATGATTGATGGGGCCGGAATCTGATGCATGTGGCATGTCATGTTTACTGTGCAGAGAATGTAGACGATGAGCATTGTAGGTCATTGTCAAGAGAAGCAGTAACACCTGTCAATGAGCATTTGGGTGTAAAAGGCACTATTGGAAAAAAGACTGTGGACGTGTTGGACAATCCTCTTCATCTGAGTATGTCTACTCCTTGTCACCAACAGTTGCCAGCATTTAAAGGTGGGTGTCCGTTTCTGGAATGTACGCAAAGAAACTTCGACTGTATGTGTACATACATATATTGTGGGTCATAGTATCTTATCATTATTACCATATCTTGCTCTAATTGTCTCTTTGTATACCTATTGTTTTTTTAATGGACCATATGCTGACTAATGATAACGGCTGCCATGTATGCAGACAATTATGCAAGCCCACAAAGACCTGCACTGAAGGAATTGATACCAGCCGATGCACCGATTCTTTCACCTGCCTCGGCCAGCAGAAAGGAATTGAATGACGCTGCTATGACACTCACTTGGCTTTCTGAAGCACGCATATCGACAAAAGTGGCTAAGACCAGCACTTACAAGGTTGAGTCAGTTGAAAGTCCAGGGAAGCTACCAGCATTTGAAGAGGAAGAAAGTGCTGGCAAGGGTCCTAAGCGCGCTGCTTCCAGGAAATGTACAGCACTTCTGAAAGAAGCTCTTTTTGAGGAAAGACAATCTGCTTTGGTGAAAGAAAAGAAGGCGAAGATTCCCAAGGTGACACTAAATAAGCCTCTGAAAGCGAAAAAAGCAGAAGTGGGTCCAAATGGAGAGCCCTTAAAAAAGCGAAGACGGAACTACAGCTCGGTATGTCTCATCCTGATAATTCTTTTGTACTAGTCTTCATTTATTTATTGTTGAGGTCAGTCTTCAGTGTAATTGTACAAACTTACTTGTCTTTGTGTGATGCAGAATTCACGAGTTGGAAGGGCTGTGCAGTCCATCTTTGCATACATCACGGAGCATCAACCGACATATTTGGGTAAAGGAGCACGGGGTGTCCCAGAGAGGGTGATTCGCCAGGAATTTGGAAACAATCCCGATACTTCAAAAGCACTCAGGTATTTGGTCACAGAGGATCGTATCAATAGAGAAGGTCGAGGTGGACGAAGGGACCCTTTCTCCTATACCATTCGCACGGATGAACAGAGGTCACAATCCCAACTTTCATCCCAAGAAAATGGGGAACCAGTACAGGAGTCAGAACTCCTCAAATCTCTTACAACACCGACAGCAATCCTAACAGGGGACACTGGGGATCTGGCTGCCAGTGCTGCAATCTTAACTGCCCCAAGCACTATGAAGCAAACCGATGGCTCCACGGAAAATAAAGCCTTCACTCAAGAAGAAAAATTAAGGAGGCCTCTTCAGCCAAGACTGTCTTTTGGAGAACCTATCAAGTCAACAGCAAACAGCAAACAGAGTTTGACAGCAGTTCTTCCATACGCTTCCATCTCAGATGTCAGAAATGTGAAAACTCCATTGCCTTCTTCTCTACCTCGAGAGTACACTCCCCAAGCTGATACCGTGAGCGTTGATGGTGGTGTCGCTTTGAATCAGCAAGTCGCATTTGACAAGTTGCACATTGATCAGATGGGACCACGTTCCACTCTGCCCAATCAAGTTTGGGGACGCCTTTCACCAGCTGACCATGCAGCATATTTGATGCATCTTCATGCTGTCCAGCTATTTTGGAGTAGTAGAATCATGGGTGGATGCGTTCCATTCACCGGGAAACCAATGGAAACAGGGAAAGAGGCCCCCTCTGCTTCAGTGCCAGATGTACACAATACTAAATAGATGCTTAGAAGTCGGCTTTGCATTCGCCTTTTGCTTGTTTTAATCACAGATATGATTTTCTGTTTGCTTTTTCGTATGTAATAGAGAGAAAGATTCAAAATGCTTGTTTGGTAGTCCTGTTTGGAAAAGTTTTGAGATTAGCACCACCCATTCCATACGTGGTGGGGTGCATGCCTATGGGCATTTGGACAAACGGTTTTGAATTCGATTGAATTGGATATTGTCTTCCTGAAAAAGGATACATTTCATTCCACAAGTAATTTATTGAGATTTTATTCTATAAAATATCACACATTACTGAGGATTCAGTATACATTGGATTTCGCTCAGCCAGGTACCAAACAAATTATACAAACGTTCAGGCTACCATAGAATTCAAAAGAGATGGGCGATCCTCTAATAAGCGTAGGAGACATAAAAGAAGGAACTTTTGAAGATTCTGTCGTGGTCAAGAATCTTCATTTTGCATTCCCTACGAGCAGCAAGATTATTGAAGATTTCAGCCTCACGTTGCCACGAGGGAGCAGAGCCCTCCTGTGTGGCGCAAATGGAGCAGGAAAAACCACATTATTGCAATTATTGGCAGGGAAATATATGGTTGGGCTAGATGTGGTCCGAATACTCGGAAGACCTGCTTTCCATGACCTACAGTTGACGTCTTCAGGAGAGCTGAGCTACCTTGGTCCCCAATGGAGACGAGACATCGCATTTGCTGGAAACAATGTGCCAATGCAGGTATGAAAGGATTCAAGAGTTTTATTGTTATGATTTGTGATAATGAGCACGAGCATTGAAGATCCCTATGCACTTTACTTGTACTACTCTTTGCTTTATATTGTAGGGTGACATTTCTGCTGGGAAAATGATATTTGGAATTGAAGATGTGGATCCAAGTAGAAGAGAAAGGTTGATTCGACTTTTGGATATTGATTTAGAATGGAGAATGAATCGCGTTTCCGATGGACAACGTAGAAGAGTCCAAATTGCATTGGGATTACTCAAGCCGTACAAAGTTTTGTTGCTGGACGAAATCACTGTAGACCTAGATGTCACCGGCCGGCTGGATTTACTTCATTTTTTCGAAGAAGAGTGCAACGAAAGGGGAGCAACCATTATATACGCAACGCATATCTTTGACGGAATGGAGAGTTGGGCAACGCATTTGGCTTATCTGGAAGGTGGGGCAATGGTTCGGGGAGGTTCAGTTGAACAAATTAAGGAACTTCAGGCAGACAGCAAATTGCTGCATATTGTGGAGGTATGGCTGAGGGAGGAGAAGAAAAATAGGAAGAAAAAGGACATTCAAACAGTAAAATCCCAGACACCGGCTATGCCGAGCAAGCACATGGCATTCTTCCGGTGAACATGTACATGGAATCTAGAGATTCAGAGCCAAAAGGAATCTCTTTGATTCTCTCCTTCTTCCATTAAATATATGCCACTGAATATAACAAGGGTATAATAATATCATTAGTATAATTTTGAATAATTCTCGATAACATTGCAAGTATTCAACAATGGCTTCTAGAAATGACCAGCTAGACCACGACGATGGCAGCAATCGAATGAGAATCGACAGTCGGTACAAACGCAATGCCTCACTTAGAAGGCTCATCAAATTGTCATCAGATGTACAATTGATATATCTCTTTGTAAGGACGATATGGAAATTGCTACCTTTCTTCCTGATAGGTTAGTCGTTCTTCTCTTTGATTAAGTTAAACTCGCCCCTTGTCTCTTTGATTCAGTCCGTTGATACATATTGCAGGAGAAGGCTATGAATGGATTGATATAGCTATATTGGTGGTTGGAATAGCTTTGCATGCCTTTTATCGGTATGCTTTTGGGTTCGGAAGGAGTCAGTATGAAAAAATGTGGGCTATACGTGCTTATGGCGTTTGTTTAGTGCTTTTCACTGCTGAGGTGAGTAATCTTTAAAGTAATTTGTTTGTGATGCATAGTTTCAATACATTGAGCGCCTATTGAAGGAATTTTTGGGCCGATCACTCATAATAATACTGTGCTTGCAGTGCTTTGTGAGGTTTTGGCTGTATCATGTCCTGTTTGGGCCTCAATCAATAGATCCCGAGATAGCAGAAGCTTATCCTCATATTCCGAAAGTAATTGGGTATTACTTAAAATTATCAACCAAAACAGGATCATTTCTGTTGTTCAAAGCAATGGACTTTTTTGAGAAAGTGATGGATGTAATTGGGATAGGGGCTGGAGCTGTAGGTGCTTTCCTTCTGAAGGAATACATGGATGACAAGAAAAAGGCACAACAAGAAGCTCGAGAAAGATTCGAAAACGAGAAAAAGAAGGAATGATACAGTCTGTTCCCCTATTATTGGTCTGTTTTTGTCTTGCTCCTGACTAGTTCCTGTAACCTTAATGCAACCTCCTTCCTACCCTCTAGCAATGTATTTGGTTTGAACTCATTGAACAATTTCTCCAATATTTCCCCGATGACTTGACTTTTTCTTTCAGGTTCTAAACAGCAAGATTGACTCTTAAGATCCTTATCCAGTAAGTCAACAGCAAGCTTTTTAATTTTGCTCTGACATTTTTCCAGCCTTTGCCTTTTGGTTTTCTCAGCCACCTCCCATTCAAGATCTCCTTCCAGCAATAAAGCTTTCCTTTTCTGATGAATCTGATTCTGTATAGACTGTTTAATTGCGCTTTGATTTTGTTCTCCTCCTGTCTTTGCTGCTGTTTCTGTCGATGGATTATCATTCCTAAACCAATCAAGAGCAGATTGATGAGAACAACGCATTTTGTACACCTCGTTGCTCTTGCATTCCTTAAAAATTGATTCCTCTTGCTTAATTGCCCTATCGCTTGCCTTCTTTACAACATCCCCGTGCTCCTTTGCCAGCGTATAGATCTCTTTTGCATCATGATGAGTAGTTGGAGTTTGCATCTGAAGGACAATATGCTGTGCGACAAGTTTCTGCAAGACAGCTTGCCTTGCCACACGACTAACTTTCGACTTATTCACAAATGGGGCGACTGGAATCTCCTTAGGCTCCAAAAGAGACTGCAGCTCTTTGCTAACACGCAAATAAGCCAGCAAAGCTGGACTACGACTCTGTAATCCTAAGAATGTCACATAGTTCTCGTCTTCATCAGTATCACGCTTTCCCGATGCCAACTCCAATATTGCATCTGAAATATTTTAATGAAAACTACATTCAATGTACTAGATGAATTATGGAATTTGAAACAAAAACCCACCTCTCTTGGAACCAACCTTTTTTCTCTCTTCCATCTTTAACTACCAAAACCATGACAAAAGATCTTATCTCGTTCTATCATTTACTATACTCTGAGAGAAATTTAGAATATATTACATAGTTTATTTGATCAGCCTTTCTTTCAGCCAAGATGCTCAGCCCATTTGTTGGGAACAGCCATTGCTGCAATCCAACAGCAATCACAGCCGCTTAGCGACATAATCCATAGTTTTATCTATCTCCTTTGTCAGGGGCGATACACGCAATTCAATTCCTTGATTTATTTGTATTGCTACTTAGCCTCGAATAGTTGAAGGTCCTTTTTGAACTGGGTCGATCACATGCAAAGGAGTGTGCTTCAGGGAAACCAGTGGGCGGCACGCCCCGTACCCAAAATGGGTCAGCCCAATATAAACCGGATTAGCATCCATTCAACACACAGAATAATATCAAAGTCGAGAATATCTTGCAAAGTTTATGCAAACTTGAAAGGCGATGAAGTTCTTCGCACTCTGAGCGAAAATGGCGAGGTTGCCATTATTGTCGTTGACGGGACAAATCTGGTTCGAGAAGTAAGTATAATACCAAATTCTAGGGTTAAAATAGCTGAATCTTATCTTGATGGATTCATCTTATGCCACTGAGCTGTAGTTTGCTCGCTTGATACAATGTAAGTGGTTTTCCTGTCCTAATATGCAGCCTTTTGTTTTCCTTGCAGGCTTGCGAACGACATGGGACTGCGCCAACAGCATCAGCTGCTTTTGGAAGATCCATCTTGGGAACACTGCTAATGGCGTGCTTTAAAGGTGAAGGAGAGAAGACTCAAGTGACTTTCAAGGGAGATGGGCCTTTGGGGATGATTCAAGTAATTGCCGAGTCTTCTGGAAAAGTCAAAGGCCTTGTCGGTAATCCTAGTGTAAACTTTCCTTTGAGAGAAAGTGATAATAAGCTTGATGTGTCTAGAGCTGTTGGGAAAGGGATTCTAGCTGTCGTGAGAAGCCTCCCCTTTTCAGACAAAGGATGGCAAACACCATATACTGGTGTTGTGCCAATAACTACAGGTGAAATTGCCGAGGATCTAGCAACTTATTTAGCAGATTCCGAGCAAGTGCAATCTGCACTAGGATTAGGTGTTTCTATTAGCAGGGAGTTGGAGGTTGATACAGCAGGAGGTTTTCTTGTACAGGTGCTTCCTTTCGCTGAAGATGACACTATATCACAATTAGAAAAGAACATACAGAATGCTGGTAGTATGACAAAGATGCTCAAAGATGGACTGAATCCTCAACAGATTACAGAAAAGCTATTGGAAGGTCTTGGAACTGGAGGGGATGGGTTTTCCTTAAAGCCAAGGTATGTTTGCTCCCCCTGTCATGCATGTAGCAATCCTTCCGAGCAACTCACTTACGTGCAGTATATATTCATGCAGATACGGACCCTGTGATCCAGAGGATCTTCGAGATCGCATGGCAAGTGCTGTTGCAGCCCTTGGGAAAGATGAAGTTCACGACATCATCAAAGAGGAAGGAAAGATTGAAGTTACTTGCGAGTATGTTCAAGTACCCTGTATGCTTTTAACACAGTGATGGAATTCTGACTGCTGCATTTTCTTTATGCAGATTTTGCAAACAAACATACCAATTCAAAGAGCAAGAGATCCTTGATTTGATTGATTCAATGTCTGAATGATCATTTACTTCATGAAGTAAATTGCAATTAATTGCAATATTGGTTCCATCTTTTTCAGGGCATAAATTGTCCCTGTTTCAATATTCGGGTTTAATTTCATTTTTATCGGTTCATTATCGCTTAAATTCTATAACTAAATTACAATAATATAGTACAATGTAATACAAGGACAGCAAGTTTAAATTTGGTTCCTCATGGACGACAGTTGGAAGTCCATGCTGCAACCGGATGAGACGGTGCTAGACTATTTGTCCCGAGACCTGGCACAAAGAGTTGAAACTGGTATTCAAATTCTGGACTGTGGTTCTGCCTTGCATATGACCGATATCATCGAGATTTGTGGGCAAGGAGGTGCAGGAAAAACAGAAATTCTTTACTCTGTACGAGAACTCTTCTATTTCAGTGATGCTGTCGTGTTCGATGCATATTTCCGCAATATGATAAATATATTTGCCTCTCTATTTTCTTCCAGGTTGCTTCTTCGTATATACTGCCTCATTCTATGGATGGTGTTGACTTTGGTGGCAAAGACAGACACATAATTTTCTTTGATCTTGACTACAAGTTTGACATAGTTCGTATGTCTGAGATTTTGCAGCAACGAGTAGGAAACTGTATTCTGAAATCGAAGTGAGTATTCGTTCAGTGTCGTATTGCTGCCTTTAAGGCTGTTGCCATTTTGGCACTAATCATGAATCATTGTTCTGCAGGAGTGCTCTGCAGGCTGCTGACGACTTGCAGCAAAGAGTAGCCTCGTTGGTGAAAGCTGCGTTAGAAAAACTGCACATATTCTCCTGTAAGAATACATTCGAGTTTGTGGCAACACTCAAGGTTTTACCGGCGAGCGTTATCCCCAAAATGTACAGTCTTGGGGGCACACTAGGAGCAGTTGTCATTGACAATATTGCAGCACCATGGGATATACAGCGATTGTTTAGGTCTCAAAACTGGCAAAGGTAGGTCCAAATGGATCTTTCTTTTGATACGACGCCTTGTTAATTTTGTGTTTGTGCTCGATTGCTGCAGTAAAGCATGTGCCTCTTCATATCCCATAGGCTCGATTATCAAATCGCTCACTGAGATTCAAAAATTGTGCAATGTGCCAATCATACTAAGCAGGAGAACTTCCTCTTCGGGTGAGCATATACATGAAAAATTGAAACTTGTGTTTATTTATTGCTTCATTTTATGAATGGAATAAATGGAAATAGAGTATGTGATGCAGATTCTAATGAGCAGGATTTCACCAAGTTCAGGGCAGACTGGAGAGATTTCACAACCAAAGTGATGCATATTCAGTACACACAGGAAAATTCTTATGAGGAGACTCAACGGTTGCATAAGGCAGTGTGGATAAAACCGTCCGTATCACATGCGACGTACTTCAAGATTCAGGCTATGGGGCCAAGGATGACCACTATGCATACTTGATTTGATCAGTGGGATCAATGGGCGACTATTTATATTACAAAACCTCAAGTAAAGATATGGAATAAATCCATACACAATAAAGAATGCAAGTTCAGTTACATCCTCTAAAGCAAAGTAATTTCCTTTTTACTCGGCTAAGTCTGCAGCCATCTTATCTGCCTTGGCAACCACCTCATTAACATCTCCAACCATGTAGAAAGCCATTTCTGGAAGAGCATCATATTTGCCCTCCAAAAGTCCCTTAAATCCAGCAACAGTATCAGCAAGATCCACGTATTTTCCTGGAGTTCCTGTGAACACTTCAGCAACAGCAAACGGTTGTGACAAAAGACGCTGTACCTTTCTTGCTCGGGCAACAGTCATCTTGTCCTCTTCACTCAGTTCATCCATACCAAGAATGGCAATGATATCCTGTAAGTTCTTATAATCTTGCAGAACTTTTTGCACACCACGAGCAATAGCGTAGTGCTCATCTCCCAAGACACGTGGGTTAAGCATTCGTGAAGTTGAATCCAGGGGGTCGACAGCTGGATAGATACCCAATTCGGCAATGCCACGAGAAAGAACGGTAGTGGCATCTAAATGTGCAAAGGTTGTAGCCGGAGCAGGATCTGTAAGATCATCGGCGGGCACATAAATGGCCTGCACAGAGGTAATAGATCCCTTCTTGGTTGTTGTAATACGCTCCTGAAGAAGACCCAAATCAGTGGCCAGAGTTGGCTGATATCCTACAGCGGAAGGAATACGTCCCAAAAGGGCAGACACCTCAGAGTTAGCTTGAGTGAACCGGAAAATATTATCCACAAAAAGCAGCACATCTTGTCCTTCTTCGTCACGGAAGTATTCCGCAACCGTCAATCCAGTCAAGGCTACACGGGCACGAGCACCTGGGGGCTCATTCATTTGCCCGTACACAAGCGTCACCTTAGACTCAGATTGCTTATCTCCGGTCTTAATAACCCCACCTTCAATCATTTCATGGTACAAGTCATTCCCTTCACGCGTGCGCTCGCCAACACCAGCAAACACAGAAAAACCTCCATGGGCCTTGGCCACGTTATTGATCAGTTCCATGATCAGCACAGTTTTTCCCACACCAGCACCACCAAATAATCCGATTTTACCTCCCTTTTGGTATGGAGCCAACAGATCCACGACCTTGATTCCAGTCACAAGCATCTCTTGCTCGGTAGCCTGCTCCACGTATGCAGGAGCTTCACGATGAATAGGCCACTGCGCCTTGCTCTTAATTGGTCCCTGTTCATCCACAGGCTCACCAATCACATTCATAATTCTCCCCAAGGTTTCTCTTCCCACCGGAACTGCAATAGGTGCCCCAGTGTTGACGACACCTTGACCGCGAGTCAACCCATCAGTC
This sequence comes from Picochlorum sp. 'soloecismus', assembly GCA_002818215.1. NCBI lineage: Eukaryota > Viridiplantae > Chlorophyta > Trebouxiophyceae > Picochlorum > Picochlorum sp. 'soloecismus'. Next base: position 780,214 of record PJAJ01000014.1, on the reverse strand, counting down.
GTCTCCATAGCAATGCAACGAACAGTCTGATCTCCGACATGCTGTGCCACCTCGAGCACAAGTCTCACATCATGATCTTGTACTTCCAAGGCAGACATAATAGAAGGCAGTTCTCCATCAAAATGAACATCCACAACGGCTCCAATAACCTAAAGACCACAAGAAACACAGGTTAGCCCTGGGTCAGATTTCATACATTGCATCACCGTCATCCGACCCTCCCAATCGTGAGATTCAACCTCTTCCCCGCCCCTATCACGTCGCCGGAGAAAAAGTGCCCTTCACCGTCTCTGACATCAAGATTGCAGGAATCACCCTGAGCAAATTGTAAGCTTATAATTCCAAACCAAGGCATTACAACCTTGAGCCGATCCACCGCAAATCTTCGCACGTGCACCAACGTGCGAGCGCACGACGACGCGGACAACAACAGGGTTGGAGTCAAGATTCCCACGATGTGATGTAACACTTTTCAATATTACTCTGATATACCCATCCATATAAAATTTGGCACTCTGCTATCACCAAACCTCCCCTGAACGCAGCATAAAGGCAGCGTTTTAGCGCATCATGAAGAACGTACCTGCGTCACCCGTCCCGTTGCAGCCGATGGAGCAGCTGCAGCCGGTTCGGCGGCAAAACCTCTTGCCATATTGTAGATGCTAGGAGTCGTGTTGCAGGCACGTAATGCTGCTCCAGAGGCATCAGCAGTGGTGGATGCCATAATGGCGGACGAGTTGCCCCCGAACATCGATGCCTGGCGAACCAGGCGCTGCAAGCCCGATAAAAGAGCCCGCCGAGACGCCATATTAAATCTGATGTACCACTCTACCCGATGCACGTACTCAGAAAAAAATCCCCAAAATTATTTCACCACGGAGTGCGCAAATCGCCTCCTCTTGAGACCCGATTCTGATGAGGGCAAATTGAGCTGGGCATTAAACAGTGTTCAATACTGAGTAAATATGACTAGATGCTGACAGCATAAGTCAATTGTATGATGCAATCATGTTACTGTTATAAAGAGCTGTTTGGTCAATCCAATTAAACTACAAGGCAAGAGGTGATCACAAAATAGACTAGAAACACACAGATTTGTTGTCTCTTTGTAGGTTACACTACTTTAAGCAGTTGCCGCCTGAAAAGCAGACAGATGCAAAGATAATCACTGCTATCAGAATGACGACCAGTAGTACAATAAGTTGGACCTTGAAATTCTGCCACCACATCTTATTCCTCAGATTCCTTCCAGTCTTGTGAAATTTATCAGCTTGGAACCGCAAGTTGTCAGTCTTATCCACCAGAAGCTCAATCTTCTCGCCTCTTTCTAACACCCGTTCGATATTCTCTACCATGATACCTTTCACTTCATCAACTTTTTTCTGTACTGCTGCTGCCTTGGAAATATCATCAGGGTGAGTCTCACAGTATTCCATCCAATATCTGAGCCTTGCCCTGCATCATCACGGTGTTCACATTACAGTTAGCTTGAATACTCCATCAATCTTCTTCTCGTACATCACAGCACCCATCACGTACCCAAAGCTCTTATCTAAAGAATGAGCTGAAGCAGATGCTCCTTTGTCTGCCCATTTCGCAAACCATTCATCTCTCACTTTTTCAACAAAAGCAAATGGTATAGTTCTCCCATAGGCCTCGTCAGCAACTGCCAGAAAGGTGTATCCTTGGGAGGATAGATAGTTGAACGCTGCACATAAGTATGAGATATTAGAGTAGAGTATGATAAAGGGTCCGAAACTATTATCAACATGAACAAAGTACACCAGGGAAAAGGTTCAGATCAGAATACGCACTGTGACCGTCACAAGAGTATGTGAACTTGGCATTGTTTCCTTGCGACCCCTTCTCCAAAGCCTACAAGATATCAAAACGTGATTCAGATATCAGATATGTACAACACACTTCGTTCTAGTCTTTCACGTATGAGCAAGATTACAGGGAGACGTCGACGCTAAGAGCCCAAAGTGCGTATTGACGTCTCCGAGGCCCCCTAAATACGTCCAAGGTTTTATAAAATATACGTCAAGTATATTGGCGATCATAATGTTCTCACCTGAATGGCAATGACACTAAAATTTCCAGTGTAAGCCGTGTAATCGGCCAATACAGTTGTCCCTCGGGCGACAAAACTGTAAATCAAAGGCATTTTGCTACCCAATTAATTAAAAGTAACACAATTAAACAATAATATACGACACTGCGGAGATGTAGACACTCCCTTCTTGTTCTTGGTGGGAGCGAGTACGCGTTCGGACACGCGCCAACTGGCAACAAGCGGATGGATGGTCTGCAGACCCAATACGCTGGGTATTGCAAGATACTGGGACACATGCATGTGCATTTCAATCAGTCACTGTGGCCATGTAACTATAACACCCTTGTTAGCATGTTTCTCTCAATAAGCTACTGGTAGCAAGCAGCAGTCTGAGAAAAAAAGTTGGCCGATTTACAGGAACAAACAAAAATACTTAGATGTGTATATCATTTTGATCAAGATGAGGACTGTAGTTTGTTAGGTGACATTTGTAAACCATACAGACTATGCATGTATAAATCGTTGTAGACGCCAGTAGTATGAGTAATAATCGTCTTTGAGATGAATAAAATATTCTTTATAAGATTCCTGCGCTTCCACAGCAACTTGGAGGCTCCATGAAGCGCACATCCACATCATTATCAGGGTCAAGCGTGGCCCCTGTTCCTGTCACCGATCCAGCCTTCTCGCCAATGTGACCCAAAAATAAGGCTCCAATCATATATCCAAATACCACGGCTGCAATGATTCCAATGTTGAAGGTCATCACAATAAGCATGAGCATGTAATCTAAAAAGACAACAATACCAGTGAACATTGATCGTAGAATGTTTCTTCTGAATTGGCTCTTGGTAAATAATACCCATCCAAAGTTATCCTTCAGTTTTTGCTTCGCTGTCTCTGAGTATCTTCTATACTTGGGCCGCGTTGGGTTGAGGGCAGACGCACAGGCACCCATGTCAGATGTTCCATCTTCGTCTGACTTCTCATCTATTCTACCTCCACAAGTTGAATTCCTGCAAGGCAAAAGAGGCCTCTTGGATGCCCATTCTAGCTCTTGCTGAATCCTCCACGCCTTGAGAGCTTGCACGAGCAGGGCACCAAAGAAACATGCTACCAAGGTTCCAAAATACTGGGCTCCATTTCTTGGGACCCATTCCTTGATCAAGACTATGTCTGTGATACCCGCATGAATCCACATTCGCATCGGAGGCAGACCTTGGTAATCATCAGATCCGCAGAGCTCTGAAAAGGATTCTCCAGTAGCCTCACACATGGAAAAGAATTTGGAGCACCCAGCCATATCTGGCATTCCAATACATATCTGAGACAGAGACTCCAAAGGATGTGGGCAATTCCTCTGTGAGGTGCATGTTTCACAGCCAACCATAGGATGGTCTGCACACATCTCAATCGCAGCATTCCTCGCTTCCTCAGTACTAGGAGCATTTGGGATTGGTTTCTCTGTGGAGCATTCTTGAACCACAGAACCAGGAGTGAAACAAAGACTGTTATAGTTTGAGCAACCTTTCATAGAAGCCATTTCCTCACAAATAGTACCTAGCAATCTAAACGACTGACACCAGTCTCCACTAGCTGTTCCATTCTGCGTATTTGCACCATTCATATATATTAGTAATGCAAACTTTTTTTTTCTTAAACAATCTACATGCACAGTATGTACAGTACAGTATGTATAGTTTGACATACCTCACATGCTGTTCTAAGCGAACAACCAACCATATTGGGCATAGAATAGCAGAGTTGATCCAAGTCCGCAGATACTTGTGACTCTGGCATCACATAACTCTGGCACTCTGAGTTCGTAGGGTCTGTAACACAGGCATCACTGGATGATACAGAATTGGCTTGTGTCATTGATGTATCATCCATAGGCATCGATTCCTCTGTACTAGAGTCTTCACTAGAACTAGAATTCTCCGTACAGAAACCCAAATATGCACTTTCTTCTTTTGTAGCCTTGCAAAAATCCACCCAAACTTCGCATCCAGTCATCCACATGCCCAGACACACCGTACTGATTGACTGCAACGGGTTAGGACACTCCTTGCGGTCATCCTCTGATTTAAGTTCCTTGCACGTTTCACAACCCACCATATCTGGCATTTCAGTGCACATATTCACAGTCTCTTTGTACATATCCTGCGCTGTTGGAATCACTGGGAACTTTTCGCTGGGTGAGCAAGCAGGCACGACTGACCCCTCTCCGCACAGGGTGCTGTACTTCTCACAGCCTTCGAGTCCAGTATCTTCACTACAAGCGTTCAATAGCAACTGTACAGGGCTGCATAGCTCTTCAGACGTCGACTCGGATTTACAAGCTCCCCACATTGCACACGCGGTGGGCCAGCCTCCCACCACTTTCTCCCCATTTACGTCATTAACTTGAGGGCAAATTGCATCTAATTCTTTAGCCGCATCGTCTACATCCAATTGGAACGAAGAGCACACGCTCTGGCTCGGATCCGTGAAGCAAGAAGAGTCCGCAACCTGTCCGACAACAGCCACAGCAACCAAGGCACAATGTACCGACAGAAGTAACACTCTTGCACCCATATTTCCTATCTGTTAAAGCCCAATATCGCGTAATCCAATACAATTATCGATTGTGCTGAGATGCTCTGGCCTAATTCCAGGATGAGGCGCTCACAAACACAGGCCTCGTGCACGTGTTCATACACGTTTGTATGTGCGCAACAACAGTGAGACCAGATCTCCACTGACCACACAAAAATTTCAATATTAAATAACTTTACAATTTAATAACTGTGCCTTCAAGAACCCTACTGAGAAATTGGATAAATCGGGATTGGATCCAATTGGAACACGAGATGTATCTCGCGAGATTTTGATCTCGTTTTGTATCGATGAGTCACGCACTGCGGGTGCTATGAGTAGCGATCTATGGCTTAGATGGGTGATTGATTGTATTGGAAGTATTCGTATGATTATCATGTAGTTATTTTCTACTACACTGCTACGAGTCTGTGTCTTACACGCGATAGACAATAGATGTAAGATTTTCATGTGGGTCTTAAAACACACTTATCCATCGCGATGGTTGTGTTTGATATCGATGAATGACTTGGAATAACAGCTATGTGCATAAATATATTTTCGTAAAGAATCCATCACATGACAATCTATTGGCCTACGTAGAGAAAAAGATGCACTGAAATATCGATGGCGACAATTGGCAGGGTCATAGCACAGGCAACCAGTAACGACCTGAAAGTGTATTTTGGTGGATGGTGGCCTGCCTTGGGAGCATGGTCCCATAAACGTGGAAAGAGGAGCTGTGGAATGTTGTCAGCAGGGGGTAATAATATCGTGGCCAAGAAAACGTTGCCTGCAGGAGAGTACTTTTGTGAAGCGGTGGAGGTTAAGAAGTCCAAATTTGTTGCTTTTGCATGGCATATAGATTCAGTAGAGGATGCAATCAAGGGAATGGATCTAATGAAGGATTTAAATGCGTCCCATAATTGCTTTGCATACAAACTGAATGACGAAGCAAAGTCTTCAGACGACGGGGAGCCAGGAGGGACAGCAGGTCGTCCTATTTTATCTGTAATTGAAGGAATGGGGATGGATGAAGTGGCTGTCATGGTGACACGGTACTTTGGAGGGATTAAGTTGGGAACAGGTGGCTTGGTCCGTGCCTACACTTCTGCTGCTAGAGAGGTCTTAAATAATGCAGAGGTAGTAACCCAAGTCCAAAAATGTCTGGTCAAAATATCTGCCCCTATGGAAATGATTGGCGTAATTTATAATGTTTTGGAATCTATGGGAGCCGAGAAACAGGAAGAAATCTTTGATGAAGGTTCCGTGTCTACTTTTTGCATGACGTTTCTTGTTGATGCCAGTAAACGAGAAGAGTGTTCATCAGCATTGCGAGATAGTTCCCGAGGAAAAATATCTATTATTGAATAAATATTTATCATTTTTATTGATATAATACTATAATTATATGGTTATTTTTATCTGTGCATTTGCATTCGCATTCAATAAAAGGCTCAGAAATGCTATCAACATTACTCAAGTCATGTGCCGAAAAGCCTTCTTGATTCTTCATTTTCCTTCCAAATTTCTCCATCTTCGAAAAACTCCTTTTTCCAAATGGGTACCGTTGCTTTCAGTTCATCAATAAGCCAAGAGCAGCACTGCGTTCAATCGCGACATGAGCATAAAATAGAATATAACAATGCATGCATAAATTGGGCTGCAGTTTGTTGGTCTCGTAGAAAGCAAGGAACATACCTCGATCGCATCTCTTCTATGAGGGGAAGAGGTGGCAATGATTACACTCGCTTCCATTATCAAAACTGTGTTTATTCGATGCCAAATGCTAATTTTTCGGACATCCCACTTGCGCATTCCTTCCTCGCACATCTCCCTGAGTTTTTTCTGAGCCATGGGTACATATGCTTCATACTCTAATTTAAGCACCTTTTTCCCTTGAAATGTGTTTCTTGTAGTACCAATAAATGTCGATATCCCTCCACACTCTGGGTCAGTCACCCATTCAATAGATTTTGCAGTCTCAAGCTCATGCTTCGTTACGCATGTTTGAATGCCGTCCTCCTCGATCAGACAATGTTCCTGCATACTATGCTCTAAGAATGCTTAAATAATTAAAAAAAAAATTACTATACAGGGTAAATGTAAAGAATTAAAGACACGTAAAGATGTCTTTCTCTCATCATTTACAGAGGCAAGACTACTTTTAAAGAAGAGGAATTTTGCCATGGATAAAGGTCATGGTCATTTTCCTATCGTTATATGTCTATTTATTGGTTATACTCTGGTTGGATAATCTTACAACGTGCATTCTTTAGGACTACACAAACACTCAATTCAAATCTACGAATCTCTCTCTACTTCTTGAAGTAGCCCAGGATAGCTTCAGTGGCAAGCTGGGCTTCTGACTTACCGCTCTTGTCAGCCTCTGCCTTCAACAAATCTGCGGCTTCAGAAGTTACACTGACTTTTGGCAAATCCTTGATTTTATCCTGTGGTATGTAGGAAGTTTGTTGGGTTCGCAGAGCATCAAAACCCACACGCCCACAGAAATCACCGAAAGATTCACTTGGTCTTCTCTGTGATTTGAAAAGTGCAAACAGTGGCTCCAAGAAGGCCTCAAGATCGTTCAACTTAACTCTAACTTCGTATAACTCAGCCAATCTGGTTCCATGAGGGCTTCCTCCGAGCCAAATCTGGTACGAATTGGGGCCATCACCTACAAATCCAAGTTCAGCATTGTAAGGCCGAGCACATCCGTTAGGGCAGCCTGTCATTCGAATGATGAATTTCTCGGAAGTGTCCATGTCTAATTTTCCTAGAATCTTTCTAATTCTGGAAATGACATCGGGGAGACCTCGTTCAGCTTCAGCAATTGCAAGTCCACAAAGGGGCAATGCTGGGCAGGCCATGGAGCCAGCCTCAAGCGGATCCCAGTCTTTCACATCTTTGATTCCTGCTGCTTGAAGGGTAGACAAGATATCTTCTTTCCATGAAGGGGCAATATTTCTAAGAATCAAATTTTGATTGGGCGTGATCGTCACAGGAATCTCATATCGTTCAATTACAGCCCTCAAGGCTCTCTTTGCATCTCCTTTTACCCTTCCATTTTGCACATAAATGCCGTATGCAAGCTTTCCATCTCCTTGCTCCATCCATCCAAGATAATCTTTGAATTCCCATGAAGGCAAGGGGCGGAAAGGCTCCATTTTTTTACCATAGTATTGCTCTGTGACCTGCCTGAACTTATCAATACCCCATTCATGAATCAAGTATTTCAGGCGTGCCTGCTTTCTATCATCTCTTCGACCGTAATCCCTCTGGACTGCTACTATCGCTTTTACCACATGGAAAATATCGTCGACAGGGACGAAGCCAAGGGAGTCAGCCAGCCGTGGGAAAGTGGTTGCCTTACCGTGGGACCTTCCCATGCCTCCACCAACAAGGACATTAAAGCCTTCAAGCTTCCCCTCAGAGTCCGTGATCACAACAATACCCAAATCGTTAGTGAACATATCAACAGAGTTATCTCCCGGCACGGTAACTGCAACCTTGAATTTGCGGGGAAGAAACAGATTTCCATAAATTGGCTCAGGACTTCCCTCGAAATTTGTTCCAAATCCATTGAAGGCACGGTCCTCTGTAACTTTTGGATCCTCCATTTGATGCGAGAAGAATTTCTCACCATCTAGCCATACATCATAATATGCACCACTTTGTGGCGCAAGCAGGTCTGCAATATCGTTTGCATATTTGTCTGCCAATTTGTACTCTGGCCTGTCCACGTATGGCGCAGGGGGAGCCATCACGTTACGATTCACATCTCCGCATGCCCCCAGGGTACTTCCCAAACTTTTGATGACAGATGAAAAAACAGTTTTCAAATCTTGTTTTAGCACTCCGTGAAGCTGGAACGTCTGCCTTGTTGTAAGCCTAAGAGTACCGTTTCCATACAAGTCAGCAAGTTCGTCCATCACCAAGTACAGCTGATTTGTCACAGTCCCACTTGGCTGCCTAGTACGCATCATAAATTGATATGATTTACCAGACCCAAAGGTGCGCATTTCTCTATTGTCTTGCTGGTACGATCCATGGAACTTCATAAGCTGGACGGCATCCTCGCTAATGTTTGCTGCCTCTGTCACGAGCTCTTGCATCAGTGGATGCCTCAAAAAATCGCTGTTCTCTTTGATAATTTCTACTTTAGACCGTTTTGGCTCTTTCGAGGTTGGGGGTTTGGATGGAGTCGCGACGCAAACCGTTCGCCGCATGGCACGGCCCACGCATCTACCCCCCCTGGCCCCTGCTTCCTTGCTCGACACAAAGCGCCTTTCAAGCTTCTGCATCATCTTATTAAGGTGTATTACAATAGAATTAAATTTGAAGATGGCCAGGTATAGCGGCAAAATCTGGTTTCCATTGTTGATCAGAACTAGAAGACATACGTACCGCAAAATTCCGCCGTCTGACCGGTGATTCCAGTAGGCAGGGGATCTCCGCCACCCGCCCCTATAACTGCGACTAAATGTAATCCGATTTCAAAGTACAGCCACCCCGATGACATCTCCTTTTCAATATGTAATCTATGTGTAAATTACGATTATAAGAAGTCGATATTGGGTCCAAAACCTGCCAGAGAAGCAGGAAAGGCTCGATGTCAAAATCCAGCGACATCGAAGCTTCCCTTAATAGGTGCGTTTTGAGAGAGATGTTAGCCGTTTGCGAGGCACGAATCTAATTATTAGTGTATATTTTGTAATATGGAAGTCAGTATGATTATCGAAAGTATTGTTTGACGCGATTTCCGCGTGACCCGTTTGAACCTCATTCCGTTGACGAGGCTGCGCTGCAGGGAAGCCCTGCACTTCGACGTCCACATGCTCTCGATATGCAATCACATTCAAGATTTAGTGAGGAATTATGGTGCAAACTATGCGTTGGTGTACTGGCTGAGTGATAATGATCAATTGAAAAAATGCACCACTGTGAACCTGGGCTGGAGGGATGCCATTTCTGATGAAATCTTTTCCGCTTTCAAGAAAAAGTCGACACTGGTGCTGCAAAAAAATACTTTGACATTATTTCCTAAATGTGCCAAGGTGATATGGGGCAGCGGGACAAGTTCGCCAAAGGAAAATGCCCAGGGGTGGTGGAACAAGAAAAGGTCCATCAATAGGAAAATCCTGAACTTTGAAAGGCTGGGATACCGCTTACCTGCAATAATAGTAGTTAGAGGAGGTGAGAGGTCTCTGAGTTTCTGCTTTCCTCCGAGAGACCAGGAATTAATGCGATTGGCAAAACGTATTGATGACCACTATGGGGTATCTTTGGAGTTGCAAGGAAAAGGGTTACCTCCCAACCCCCCCAGGCTGCCCTCTGCACCCAAAAAGCGTAGTATCTTCCCAAAATGGAACTGGAAAAATTCAGATAAGAAGAGGTGGAGGCCGTCGTCCACTAGGCAAGAGATAGAGGAGTTTCTTGGCATGGAGCACATCCATGACCCTGGCTCCCTTGCATGGTACAGTAACCAGCTCAAAAGCTCGGACAGCGTGCCAGTGCATCCATTGTATGAAACAGAAAACTTATATCAGTGGGCATGCTTGGATGCGAGGGTGTACGGGGACAATTTGGCCACACATCACAACATGTTTGTCCAGGTGGATCTTAGCAAGGACGCTAATGCCACTATATCTTGCTCTTGCGACGTGTATCGCCACTGCATAGTCAATCCTTGTTGTGTTCATACTGAATATATACGTATAAATGCAGGCAAATTGAGACAACTGGAATTTGGTGAGCCAGGTGAGGTGCTTCAGTTGTGCAAGAACAATGGGGACATCGTTGGATACTATGTGAATGGATGCTTCGTGCGACGCCAAGGCAACAAAGGCTATAGATGTGATACAGACAAAATGTACAGTTGTCAGCACGTGAATACAGTATGCGGGGAGTTGGGACTAGATGAGGGCCCTGAGGCATTAAAAGAGAGAGCTGTGGCAGAGAGCAGCGAGGATAGTGAGGATGAAGTAGAGGCAGAGCACCTTCCCACGAATGCCTGGATCACGCAACATCTCAAACATGACAAAATAATATATCCCTATACTCAGGAGATGGCGAACGTCGTGACCAAGAACGCATTTCATGGATATGGGATGGACAAGGAGCACCCATGCATGTGGTTCGGTGGGGTTCTGAAGCCAGACGTTCCGGGTACCAAGTGCCTTTGTATGCTTGACTATAGGGACGAGGACATGAAATTAGAGGATTATCTCTGCACAGTGTACATGAAAGAGCCTCACTGTGCGAGGCAAATGCCCTGCATGAGGCTAGAATGCCCAAATGGCAGGAAGGCATGCACAAGGCACTATGCAGGTTTGCAACACGGTCTCTGGCGAATTGGTCAGGCAAGAGTCGTAGAACTGGATCTATTGGTGAAATGTGCCTTAAATATCATACATTTTCCAGGGGCTTCTTTTGCAGCACAGTGTGATCAACTCTCTGAAAGCTATGACTTCTACAAACTGCATGGGGGGAATACTGAGGGATTCCTGGACGTCAACTCTTTCCGTGCAGCTGTGTACGACGTGGCTAAACGTCTTGATATAGACTTTAGTGAGCTTCAACAGGAGTGCCAGAGCCTGTCTGGGAGTGAGATGACCCACATGAACATGATGCTTTGTCCAATCTGCAAGGACAGGCCTGATGTCATCATCATGGACGGAACTTCCATGACTATCAACGCCAGGTCATGCAGTGCACCATCTATAACATCCCCATGGGGAGATGAGACCAAAATAAGGCCGCATGCTATGTTGGACCGCTGCTTTTTTAATGTAGTGAAGGACCGAAGCGTAGGACGGTCAAGGTGCAAACGCAAAAGGGTGATCAACCTGCTCCAAGGCTTCGAGGCATGGTTTGCTCCTTGCAAAATATCTAGACGAGATTATAAGGATATAAATGAGCTCCTGGAGCTGTCTAAAGCTTGGAGACTCGACGGTTTTATCAAGTGGGCCTACCAGGCATGCAGGGAGGCTACAGTCAGCAACCAAAAACGAAAGGCAGTGCAGAGGGTGCTGCGTGAGCTTGCTTCTTCCAGTCCTGCTGCATCATATCTCCCTTACGCTTCTGCAAAGGTTCTCAAGGAGCATTTGGATGTGCAGGAGGTACCTCCCAATGCGATGCAGCGGTTAGGACCCTGTCTGAAGGGGTTGTTGCAGGCAGGTTGCAAGCAAAATGAAAATGGTGCGATATTTCCTTCGTCTTGGACTCCATTCCTGGCAGAATTAGCCCAAAGAAGCATGGATACATACGAATCGCCCTATTGCCAGCAAGAATACGGGCTTGGCGGGGAAATTTCGCATCATGGGGACCCCTCTATTCTTCACGATGGGTACCTTGAATCAGGGATCTGTTGCGGGCTCCCTAGACTGCGCCACCGACCTAGGTACGCGTGTGATAACATACAAGATGATACAGAGTACATGGGAAGGGATAAGCCTCCATGCAAGCATGCTTTTGGCAAGGCTGGGACGAGAACCGGAGGTGTCTTCACCTGCATGTGCAAACACGGCATTACATATGGTTGCTTCATCATCAAGGAGGCGGAGGGCCGTAACGAACCTTTTACTTTCCTGACTTGTTTCTTGAAAGAAGCCCCCAAGATAGTGATATACGATTTTGCGTGCTCGTTGATGGACTATTGCCTAAACCGTGCTCCAGGTTATTTCAAACACACCCTCTTCTTTGTGGACAAATTTCATTGGGTGAACCATGTCAGCTGTGCGAGGACCTTCAATATAAGGGAGCATAGTGAGGATAAATTTGTGGTAAGCAGCACCGGAAACTCTGAAGCGTGCGAGCAACTCAATGCTGCAATGAAGAGGTTGAGATTTGTGCTGTCCCGCATGGCACAAAGGCCTTTCATGATATTCCTGCGCCTGTTCGTCGCAGTGTGGAACAAGAAGAAGCTAGAAAAGGTTAAAGGGCTACATGACAGGGGGCAGGCTGCAAGAGTGTGCACAGAAGCTGGTCCTGCTGCTGCCCCGACGTAACTGCCACCAACCGCTTCTGAGAGCACCCAGATTTGAATAGATTGAAGTTCCCACGCAAGTCCCTTCCAGATGTGTTCACGAGGAATCGATTTGAATATATAACATGGTATATTAATCAGCTCGTGTCATTCGATTCAAAGAAAAACGCAGGATACCAAGCTTGTCCAGCCACTCAACCTTTTTGGACTCCCTTCGCTTTTGCAGTTGGGCTTCCAACTTGTCACAGATCTCTTGGACATGGGAGGAATGACAGAATGACACGCCCTTTGGAGCATACTTAGTGGAAAAAGCAAGGAAATCTTCCAGCCAGCCTTCGTCATCGGTGTCATTGCAGAACCAATGGTAGTTGAGCAGCATGGTCTTGCCAATGTTGAATTTCCTGATGCGTCTGTTGTTTTTCTTGTCCACGGTAATGAGATCTGACAGGTCATTCTTCTTCATACTCTCGGGAACACAAGTATTGATAGCCCGTACCAAGTCCTTTTGCAAGAAGTAAGTCCCCTCTTCGATAGGGTTGCCCTCCCTGTCTGTTGCGTGCTCCTCCATTGGCCGCACATGGATTGGATGCACCCCTTCGTGCTCCTCATCGCACCATTTGACTCTCTCAACCTGAAAAACAAGTGATTCATCTTGTTCACCTATGTCATCCTCTACGATGGCAGCGCGCCTCTCATCACCCTCATCATACGGTGTGATTGGTATTTGAGGCATGGTTGGTCCATTGTCTTCTCTGCTGTCATGCTCATCCAGCACCCTATCGCCTACTAAACACCGCAAATCTTCCATGGAATTTTTCTGCGCTCTATGAAACGAGCTAAATATGTCACATACGCTCTCAAAATGCTCAAGACCATAACTTGTGGTCTCAATCTGTGTTCTGATATGGTGTTTCAACTCGTTGCACTCTTGCTGTACCAATAAGAGTTGCTCAACTTCCGTCTGAAGCTGTCCGCACTTGGCTTTCCACTCTTCTACACACTCTAAAGCATCTCCATAGTCCTTCAGAAGACTTTGCAGCAGTCGGTTACACAGATCGTGGTCCAAATTGCCGGAATCCACCTCACCACCAGCAAGCAACTGATACCTAGCCTGAGGACAGCTCTCCTGCGATCTGAATAGCTTGGTCCACATGAAATCGGCCCATTTTTTGCGCTGAGACTCCTTACCCCTAAATATGAAATCTCCAGCTGTCACAGAGTTTGAGACCGTATTAAATTGCTCTAATAGAGCGTGAGCACAAGAGTCACCCTCAACACCAAAGGTCTGACGGTATCGTTTCCGCGATTCGGGGCCCGACATAACATATGTGAGCTCTATTTTAGCTCCAAATATGTCTAGAATATAATATATTTCTCCCTTTTGTCGCCAAAAATCCTCAGTAAAGTTGTGCGAGCAGCAGAGATGTCTTCGTCAGATGGCGTGCGCACGCATACCTTTTGTTCAAATTTTATCTGCACAATAGACCAATCGGATTGGGCAAATGCAATAAAATACTATTTAAATGAACGCATTAAAATATGAAGATAAATTATACAGTATTCAACTCAATCCTATAACAGGATAATACATATAGTATTGAGATATAGGGGCATTCCTGCAGAATCGAGGGGATTCGCCAAGGTTGCCTGTCAAAGGCACTATCTGATGGGTCATCGAATAGAACCGCACAGTCCACAACATTCAACGACTGACCAACCAACTCAACATGTATACATCTCCAAATCGATCACAGATTATAAGATTAGTATACTATTACAAATAAAATATAATCTGTCATATTTATTATATGGTTGCTGCGGTAATATTGCCGAGATTTGTTTTGAGGGAACGGACATCTCGAGGACGTAAGTAGTCGAGATAGAGGTCGTTGTCACTCTCTCCTAACATCATTGAAAACTCTAATGATTTATTACATGAAATATATTAAGTTCTAGAACGCGACAGAAGGAGTTCGAGACGTGGGTCCCAAAACTGTCGGAGGTTGTTTTTTCCTGTAGCTTTGAGAGCAGAGAGAGTTGTATGTACTGGAGGATATTGCAAAGATCAATTTATTGAAGCATAGAATAGTAAAATGCTGAAACGGATGATAAAAGGGTTTAAAAAGGCCTTTGATGGCTGTATGGGTGGAGGCGAAACTGAAACTGTGTTGGGCCCTGTGTGGATAGACGAAGAACAGTGCTTACAGGGTGAAAGCTCTTGGACTTGTGATAGCTATAATTTAGATAAACTAGAGGAAAAAACAGAAGTAGAAAGCTCTGCTCAAGAGCTAAAAGTTGTTTTGTCTCCTTGGTCTTTCTCTAGTGTAGAGGTGAAACGAATGCTGCAGAGACGCAGGCAAGGGAATGCGACTCATACGGGCTTGTTTCATTTGTCAGAGAGGGATAGAAAGGTGCTTTGTAAGCTATATGAGGAGGATAAGTATAAGAACATGACGGAAATGGAACGAAGGGTTCTTGTATTGCAGCAAGGTATTCTAAGATACAGAAGGACCTTGTCAAAAACACAGAGATCTCGAATTGCTCAGGAGAATAAATTTGTCCGGAATGAGCATTCTAAAATGCTAGAGGAATGCTGGGGCAAATACTTTGTCGAGAAAGCATCAAGAAATCTTCAAGAATCACCTCCTAGGGTAGAAGAGCTAGCTGATAACCATGCTGCAACGGATGTTCCCCTTCGTCTTCAGTTCCAGGGACAAGACAAACCTCATCTTACGACTAAGCTACAGGCTAATGAACATCATACTAGGAAAGAGCAATGTCCAAGTCATGACGATCAGCCGTTTTTGAAGTCTGTGCATCCATATACTACCGTGGACAAATTGGATGATGGACACAAGAGTTTTAGAATTTCTGCTCATCATGCTGACGAAGCCATGCAGCCTAAACTCTCTTTCCAAGTTGCGGCAGACTATCAATGATATTCGCATGATTGATTAAATTATAGTAAATGCAAAAACATGCATGCAAAAGGAGCATATCAAGCACACAAATTCATAATCATTCATTAAAAAGACATGACTACCAGGATACAATACTATCGATTTCATTGAGCTGCAGGCTTCCAGTTCGAGGTATCATAATACGTCCACCCCTCGTCTGCATTGTCATCTGCCATGGGATATGGGCCACATGGCCAAAAAGATGACTCTGCAAACAATACTTCTCTCACAAAGTCCCAACCATCTGTATTTCAATACCCAACGGCCTCCATTATCCAAATGATCATGAAGATGTCCAAGTGAAACAAAGTAAAATTAAAAAATACCAATCAGACTAAACATACCATCATTTCGACATTCTGGGATCTCTCCGCAGCCTGGCACATCCTTTACTTTGGTGCTTTCACAAACACTGATCAAAGCATCAAGGACATATTCTGGATGACCTTTCGCAGAATATGATTTCGTACACCTGCAGACATAATTCATCCTCATCATGAAAATATCAAAGTCATCTGGTATCTACAGTAACATATTCTCTGCCTTGACCGTTACAACTTACTCTTTGTCGGTTTCTGGCACCACTAGCGCACACATTCTTAACATTCTTGGATTTGGAAGCTGCCCTTGTCGAAGTAAATAAGCTACAGCATCCATATAATTCCCATACCCGAGAGCAAACTTTTTCTCCACCTCGATTCGCAGGTCATGAGGAAGAAAGTTAAACAGATAAACCTCCGGGTCATGCAAGTTGCCTGCACCATGGGTCAGCCTCTTATACATCCCTTTATCAACCCCACAAAAAAATAATCAAATGGCAAGAGCATGCTGTAGAGACAATATTTCAGCACAATCAAACGCACCAGGAAAATCCGGCAGAGAGTCGCGGAGCATCTCTGCGGATGCTGTAGCAGTCTCTGATAATGCACGCACGTTCCTAGGACTCAAATATCCTCCCAAACATTTTCCACAAGTACATACCATTCGTTCTTACTCAGTTCTATGATCTTTATCACAGAACGTGGTCCTTCTAATCTCAACTAACGAACTATGCCAGCAAACAACTTTTTCTGGTCCTTCTACGCAACACCTTGAGAATTCCGACTTGAATTTACTAGGTTTTAAAAATAAAAATTTCGGTGATTAGAACAGATGAAAAAGGTCGAGCGGGAATTTGAATGTACCTGGCAAGCTTACCTTATAAGGTGGACATCTGCCAATCAATTGCAAAAGGCAGCTTGCCAATTTATATGGAACCAAAGGATGTGATGTCCGGTAAAAACATTAAAACTTTTTATTTAAGGAATTTAGAGAAGAATGGTGAAGAATGAGGATATTGGGAGTGGCATACCACTGAAACAGACGCGTGGCATGAGAAGAAGAAAGAAAGCAGGCGACGATGCTTGTCATTCGCGGCATGACAAATGTATGTTTTTCATGCAAACGAAATCTCGTTATTGTGGACTTGAAAGGTCTTCAGGATCGAAATACTGTGGGACTCACAAGCCAGAGGAAGAAACTGTTATTAAGAGGGTTCAGTGTCCTTACGGCAACCAGTAAGTATTTACTGTAATTACAACAAGTTGGCATTTGTCGAATTGTAATTTCACAATCTGAAGGCATACTCATAACATGAACTATGAAAATTACTTTGAATTATGTGTTGCAGCACTGTACTCGAAAACACATTGAAGAAGCACATTCCTCTTTGCCCTGATTTCAAGTTGTATCACAAGCTGATCAGTCAAGATGCTTATGATCCAGGGGTAAATTTATCAGAGAGTCCTCCTGTTGAACTTCCAGTTGTACAGGAATCGAAATCTCAAACCATCGCAAACAGGCGACTAGCACTGGCTATCAAGATTGGCAGGAAAAAATTTGAAATGCTGGTATCAAGAATCGAGGCTTTGTACGAAGAGCTCATTTCAAGTAATTCTGGAGTTGTAGATAGTCGTCAAAGTGTAGCAATTTCGTCCTCTCATCAGAAAGAGTTGCGGAAAGGTAATAAGGTAGTGTCACAGACGGAAAAACATGTGCTGCAACAGGAATCCATAATTGGAAATATGAAACTTTGGGGATTGTTAGATATGGAAGACATGAAATCTACTCTATTCATTGAGTTTGGTTGCGGAAAGGCGTATTTAACAGCGAAACTAGTAGAACTATATCCGGATGTGACCAAAATTGTTTTATTGGATAATAAAAAGTTCAAGCTGGTGGCAGATGGAGGGTTGAGAGAGAAAGACATGAAACGCATCCGATGTGATATAGCTGATTTTAACCCTCACAAACTCCCTCAAATTGACAGATGCACGGAATGGCTGGCATATGGAAAGCATTTGTGTGGGCGTGCGACAGATTTCACTCTTAGGTGTTGTGCTAGTTTTGCAAAATCAGGCCAAAAGAGTCCAGGTCCAGTCGGCTATGCAATTGCTACATGTTGTCACCATCTCTGCTCCTGGGATCAATATGTGGGCAAATCCTTTATATTGAGTCATGGATTTAGCCCAGAAGAGTTTGAATTGATGTGCTATATGTGTAGCTGGGCGACTTGTGGGCATCATTCTTCGCCATCTTGTTTTCCAATGCAATCAGAAAGTGCCGAAAAGCCAGATGATGCAACTGCCAGGACATGCCAGCCTGAAGAGTGGAGGCCATACATAACAATGGATAGGTCCCACAGGATGCAAGTAGGTGACAAATGCAAAGAAATAATTGACCAGGGAAGGATTGCTTGGTCAAAAGACCTAGGTTTCGTTCCTAAAATTGTGGAATATATTGACAAGCAGGTGTCCGAAGAAAATCGGCTGTTGCTCTGTCGGATCTCTGACAATAGTAATGCTAGAACAAAGAGTGAGCGTAATCATCTAATTAAGTAAAGTAAGAATCATCTCATCATTACATCATCGTGTAGTAGTGTACATGTTGATAAATTTGTCATTCCTTCGTGAAGAATATGTAAGACTGAAAACAGACTTGATACATAAAAAATCCAAGCATCATGAAAACCACTGTTTTCAATGCAAACAAGAACATAATAAAACAGAAAAAAATCGTCCCCATCGTATCGTATCACACCAACAACATCAGATTGTCAAAAGTCATCCCAAGAATGAATTTGAATCTGAATTTCTCCATCCTATGTATATCTCCGAACCCATCTCCATAATATTCTCAAATTCCGTGCACTTTCTTCAAATTCTTGATATTTTCTGAAAAGGTGCCTCAAACAGAACAAAGCACATTGCATTAAATGCTCCCACATCACCATTTGTCCTAGCCCCTCTCCATTTCCAATACTATTCCATTTCCTTTCCCCAAAGTCCAAACGATTTAAAATTATCCATGAATAGCAGTAATCGACGCCATTTCTTGCTTTAAAACACCCCGTCTCTGGCGAGGAGAGCCTGCAGTCAAGCTACAGCTGCTACTGCATCGACTCATCCGCTTGTGTTCTTCCTTCATCCGTCTACGCTCACTCAATCGTTCATTCAAACCAAGAAAATATTCTGAATTTTCATTTTCCAGCCGGTGCCATACAATCCTCGTTATCCGTGGATCCACATCCATTCTGGATAGCATGATAGACGTCTCCTCAACCCCGAAGCCATGTTCAATGCAACATTCGATCATCGCGTGAACCTGCAAAAATAGCGCCACAAATTACATCAGAAGCCAAAGAAGAGACTCATTAAGACGAAGTCAATTCAAACATCCGCCAAACATAAGTCTTCCTCAAATCACACACACCTTCTCCACATAGGCCACATCCACTCGACCCACGTCACAGCGACCAGATCCCATCAACACCATTTGTTCACTCTTACATTCATTCTCCTCCATATCTTCATTTTGAACCTTTTCTCGCCAACTATTGGCCTGTTCCGTCGCACCAAAAGAACACTGCTCGAGGTGTACATTTGACGTCCCAACCCGCGAACGAGGGGTAGGAATCGGATCCCTCATCCCTTCGCCGGACTGTATGTCCACGGCAAAACCTCTCATGTTACATCTTTTATGCGTAGCGGATGTATCTCCCTTTGCTGATAGCGAGCCGACAACGTTCCCGCCAACCCGACCAGCCACGACACACTCTCCGCCAGGAGGCAACGCAGCTTCAACGCATCCGTAAACGCTATCACTCACTTCTTTTGTCTTTCTCCTTATCAATATCTCCTTATCCTCATACACAATCGATGAAGCATGGAGAACAGCGGGCCTCGACGAACGTGCGACGCATCGCTTCTGCGTGCCCCGGACCCGTGCTCTTGGTGTCATGATTTCGTTACCACGACGAGCCCCGTCACCGTTTGGGCACAAATTGGACAAGCTATGGAAAATAAAATTAAAGTTTGACTCAGTTCACAGGGGGACGACAAGCCTTGTCGGTACGAGATTGCAGATTTCACGTCATCGATTTCCTTGGGGATGGATGATGACCACATCTGTGGTGTCATGATGTACCACATGCGGGTGTTTCATGGCATGATTCTTTCTGATCCTCGAAGAAGAGTGTATAAGTTGAGAAATGTCAAGTTCACGGGTGGAGTTGATGCTGAGATGAGCGAAGAGATGTCGGATCCATGGTAGGTATTATGGTTGGTAACCATGGCTGTAGGATTTTGGGTTTTGACCGCCTTGATTCAACTTCTCTTCCAGATTACAGTCTGAAGGATTTATCAGGTGCCAATATCAGTTCATACGGATAATCAATAGTATATATTGCTCCTGCTGGTTTCGACTATTACTTTATGCACGATTTTTCAGCCTAGTTAATTCTTGCCGAAAGGGCTCAGGTTAGCTTCCGGCATCCATTTGACCCCGGTGATTTTGAATCCACCAAGATCTTGGTGGATCTAGGATTGACTCGTCTCTTCCCTGCAAGGGTCCGATTTGGCCAATCTGAATCGCGCGACTTGAAACTTACATGGCTACTATGCATATGTTGATGTGTACGACTTTGGTGAGATATCAGATCCAGTCTCCTTCCTGGAGTTTCAGGGGAAGATAGTGCTGAGAAAGGTACTGGAAACCAAAAGATGACAGAGCCTGGATCTCAGCCTTGACCTTGGTGCTGACCATGATTTCGAGTTCTGTCACCCACTCTGGGTTACTCTTGACAAAGTCTTCTTCTAACTGCATATCGAAAAAAAAAGATAGAGTTGATTCGAAATGTTCTTTTTTTCCTTGCATATTTACATACAGTACTGTAGCATCCAATCACCATGGTGTTTAAGGGATTGCCAGAGAGTGCATCGATGACATGAAGAGACACTCACCAGCTTTTTGCCGGTTTTTATATCCTCCTCTGTCATTGGCAATCTACACTGTTGCGGGATGTTGAACCGGTCTAGATCAGAGGGTCTGACGCCCAACCACTTGATATCTGGTGTGGTTAAATTGCTGCTATCATAAGACATGTTCATCGAGCCTGCAAAAAATGTTGATGTATGCCCATGAGAAATGTCAAAAACAAAATTAAAGGTTATATTCCAAAATAATGAAAAAGTACCTTTCATGTACACGGATAGAATCTTGAGTCCATATGGATCTGAATCTACTAGTGCAAGGACAGGAATCCTCAAAGCATATCGAAGCTTTCTAAGAAAAAGACGTGTTGCAACATCTGGCTGGCCTTTCGCTGTGATGATTATGCATGGATATGTCTGATAAAATCGATCCTCTGCAAGCCTCATGAAGGCAGCATCTTTTTCGACTAAGAGGATGAACTTTGCATCTGACTGAATGTCTGCAACCTTGTCAATGTTGGGAGGGATTGCCTTTCCCCCTACACCCATTTTACTGCAATCTATTGCATCACCATCTTCCAGGAAGCGTAATCTGCCGACAACAACTCCCTTCTCGGAGGCTACTACATGCAATGAAGATCGTGTACATGTCAACATACAAGCAATATCATCCAAGACTGCATCCGAATTCCCCTGGTCTTCAAAGAGTTTCACATCAGTATAGAAGAGGTCTCGCTTTGTCACATGAATCCGTTTCATACAAAGCTCATGTACTAGTTGGAGTATTCTTGTAGTAATGACTGATTTACGACACGTTGATGTGTTTGCGAATTGCCTGTGCGACACTGAATCCTTTAGAACAATGCGGTCAAGTTCTGCAACCATATGTGTACCACTAGTTAGTGTTCTCTTTCGTCATCCTTTTACAGTGACTACCTGTTAGCTTTCGGATTCATACCTGGAACGTAAAGCTGATTTGCTTTGGATCTATTTGGCAAGGAGTAGGTGAATCCATCGCCTGATAAGATACTACTAGCAACGAGCAAGATGGCAGTTTCAACTTCGTTGAGCACGGCGTCGGCATCCTTGTCGACAACCTCGCGACATGAGTGTGGCAAATTAAGATCTTTCAAGGTTTTTATTATAGAACTTTGCGACTTCACATTCTTCTCTAATGCCTCCACTTTGGCCAATATTTCCTGCGTTTTGAAATTTCAAATTTTTCACCGTCAAACTTGGACCAATTCCTTTACAAGCATGCAGAGTTCTACATGCCCCGTTTCGTCTTCTTTTTTAGAAATTTGTACCAATTTATTTAATAGGAGGGTAGAGAATGGTATAATTGTAGACGGGGACTCAAGAGCAGGAGCTCAAATTGTCCTACCTTTGGCCCTTTAAGCTTTTTCTTTGTCACACCGAGCAAGTCCTTGTCCGCTTTCTTTTTCAAGCTAGCCATTGCTCTTTTAATCGTACAATATATCGTGTCTATTCCGATACCAACGGTTTCCTTACAATTTGAAGTCACAACGATTCGTCAAAGCAAAAAAACATGTACAGATTCTCATCTGACCTCATCATTTTCAGTCTCAGATGAGAGTCCTTCTACCTGGATATAGAGGCAAGGATGTCTATTGTTCAATGGTTTGGCCCTCTGTCTAGAAATATCGACTGGCTTTTTGAACAAAGGCAGAGCAAGCTTGCCTTGTCTCACCCTTGAGATCACACCAAAATCAATAATCATATCAGCATCAACGAAACTCCACGCAACAGTGCTCATTCTTTTCTTCGACGCTTTCCAGTGCTTGATCTCGAAAAATATAGATGAACCTGGGGGCATTCTATTGATTGCAGTCTTCAGAACCTTTGACTGACTGCCAAACATGACAGCTCCCTTCAAGCGGTGATGAATTCCAGGATGCAAATCCTCATAAGGTAGCTCTATCAAGCGACCAATAGGGTCTCGAAATGAAATGCATACATGAGGATTGCATAAATCTTTCCTCGTACCAAGTGCTGCAGCTATCATTGATACTTTTAAGAACTTGTGCCCATCGCCAACTTGTGCTTTCCAAGCAGCTGTGTCAATTTTAAATGAGGAAGCACGCATGGTTGATGTCAATCCAGGTATTTTCGCTGTAGAATCTATTCGAGGATTTTGAATTGCATTTTTAACTAGATTGCGTAGCGAAAATGACATGGATTTGACGGACCCAATAAGGGAGGGGATCCTACTGACAACAGAGGCACCACCAATGGATGAAGCATCATCCCAGTCATACTCACTTTCAGATCCAACGAATGTTCTTGGAGTCTCTAAATCTTCCATCAAATCCACTTCAGATTCAGGTTTCGAAAGAAGTGCTGTCAGTCCATCAAGTTTGAGGCTCTTCTCCCGCTGTGCATTGTCTTGATAAGACGGATCAAGGATAAGCCTCAAAATATCTTCTTCCCTTAGTTCCTTTGGGAGCACAACTGATTCACCTTGATCTACAATATTTTGAATGAGTGCCATAAGTGCACAATATCCACGTTCGTCAATACTGCACACAGTCTCTGGATCTACCAGGCCCCAAACTTTGCTAAAGTGAACAAAGTTTGTACCCTTGACTTTGTGGTACATGTCAATTGCATCCCGAATAGGCATACCGCCCCGCTTCTTATAACCTTTTGATTCAAAAGATTCAAGGCATTTCTCTCTTTCCTGTTCTGTCAGAGGCTTGATCGTGGAGCCTGGCACAGCAGGATTTTGCAATTTCTTTCTTGCACATGCAAGGGACAATGTTCTACTGCTCAAATATCCATCCCCAAGCTTTAAAATGCTCCTCGAGGAATTGACAGTAGAATGGGATGTATTTGCAGCAACATCAAATGCGCTCCACAGGTCCACATTCCCATCACTTTCTTTGAGCTTGCTTACAGAGCTGTCCATGCCAGACATCCTTACATTAGCAAAGGACATACTGCGCAGACCTTCACCCAGTGGCCCAGACGTATCAACCTCTGAAGGAATAAAAATATCTGGCTCCTTGTTCCTTGTCCTCGTAATTGTCTCATCTTGCTTGTTTTGAGCCACAATGCTGGAAACCAATCCAGATGGCATGGACTTGATTCTCCAAGAATCTTCCTCCTCTTCTACACACCGAAGTGATTTCCTTTTGAATCCAACATCAATCATTTCTATTCTTTCATCTTCTTCATCATCCTGATCATCCCAAATTGAATCATCTTCCAACGCAGCTTCTTGTGCTGATTCAAGCACTCGAGATATTAAAAAAGCGACAGCAAGGAACTGTTTCTTGTCAATCAAGCCGTCAGGATCCTTTGGACAAACGCACTGCATCACAGATTCAACCACAATCTTTTGTGCCATAGATCGACTTAAGTATTTCTCTGCAAACCGTTGTGTCACCTCCTCAGCATTGCTCTTCTCCTCCAACCTGGCAGCCACACACATCTGTTCCCAGTGCAGATTCAGTATTTTCGATATCGCTTCATCGCCAGCTCCTTCCTCAAGATTATAATTATTTAAGGAATTTGCGTGGCTCAGCCTTTCCAAATAGGAATCATATCTCGATCTGTCCTGTTGATACGTCTCCAATACCCGCTGAACAGATTGAGCCGTTACTGACGACATTGTCACGTACTATTGTTTCAACTTAATAAATCCTATACTTGTGTTTGTCAATGATATTGACACACGTCTCGATTAAAGTTAAAGTCACTTTCAATGATTCGGTCGTGTTTTTTCCAGGTCGACTTTCCTACGAATTTCCCTCGCAAGTGCTATAGACGGAGAAAATGTCCAGTGTTTTTGATCCAAGCACTCTTCATACCAACTTTTATATTATCTGAAATGAATATTGAAGTCGTAAACTCTTTATCCATGCCCACCGTCGGAAGGCCAGTTTTGTCGGTTGTAACCGTCAAATAATGACGCATCAAAGCTGGCGCCTGCACATGTGCTGTACAGCCATGGCTATAAACCCTATGATAGGGTTTAGCATTTGGAATTTAAATTTGCAATCGGCCTGTGAAACGAGTACACGAATAATACACTTTCTTGTTCAAGTATGTATGAGAAAACATGGTGCAAGAAGATATAAATTTGCATACTATGGACGGAGAAGGAGGTAGTAGCTACGGGCAGACGGGCCGGGTGAAGCAACTAGAAATCGAAAACTTTAAATCATACCGAGGAACTGAAACTATCGGACCTTTCAAAGAATTCACGACGATAATAGGTCCCAATGGAAGTGGAAAAAGTAATCTCATGGATGCGATATCCTTTGTGCTGGGTGTTCGCACTGGTGTCCTTCGAGGAAACAGCTTGAAGGAACTGATCTACGTGAACACAGACTCCCAGGACCCCGAAGATAGGTGCGTGTTTCCCTTTGAGGTCTAAATGCATCTATAAATGGAATTTATTCGGAAATGATGAATTTAATGGTGCATATGGTATTGATTTTTACAGGCCCGATAGAGCACAGGTGACTCTCGTGTTTGAGACCGGCAGTAAGGAAGTTCGGTTTAGCAGGGCCATCATCCCATCGAGTGGTGAAACTTATGCGAGCCAATATCGCCTTGATGGAAAAGCTGTATCAGCAGAGGTGTACAACTCTAAATTAGAGAGTTTTGGTATATTGGTCAAGGCGAGGAACTTTTTGGTGTTTCAAGGTGATATCGAGAATGTTGCACAAATGTCCCCAAAAGATTTGACGAATCTGTTTGAAACCATATCTGGTTCTGCGGGTTTGAGAAAGGAGTATGAGGAGGCTGAATCGAAGCTGAAAGATGCAGAATCTCTAGTGGCTGTTGTGTTCAGCAAGAGAAAGGCAATAATGGCTGAGAAGAGGCAGAAGAAGGAGCAAAAGACTGAAGCCGAGAAGCATATGGGTCTTGTCGCTCATCTGGAAGAGATGAAAGTTAAGCAAATCTTGTGGAAAATGTATCATCTGATGCAAGACACAAAGTCTGCCAATGAAGATTTGGACAAGATGAAAAAATCGGTTGCCAGTGCTGAAGAGGAGGCAACACAGAGTGCAGAGGAGGCAGATCAGCAGAAGCGAAAATATGCTGGAGTCTCAAAGGATGCCATCTTAATCGAAAAGAAAATGAAAAAGAAGAGGGCTGAGATAGAGAAGAAGGTATGCCTGTAGCAATTTGCAATTGATGGGCATGTTTCTTGAGGAACTAATATATTTTTTCATTTTTGTGAGCAGAACCCAGAGATCATCAAAGTCAAAGAGCAGATAGCTCACGTTCATCGTCGCATGAAAGCCATTTCAAATGAGAAAGAAAATGCTCAAATTAAGGCGAAAGAGCATGGTTCCAAGGTTCAACATCTGAAAGACCAGCTTTTGCAGCTTTGCGATGGTATGTGCCTTGTTTCAGCTGTGTCTTCGTTTTTTTTCGTATGTTTCTCACAGAATTACATCGCGCTGCAGCTCAAAAGGAAATAGAGCGAGAGATAATGGAAAGCAAGGAATCGCAGATGGACTTGAGCTCTGATTTACTTGAAGAGTACAATGACATCAAACGAGAATATGGAACCAGGGCAGCAGCCCTGGAGGCTGAATTGGCAGCTCTTACGGCGTCTGCTCAGGCAGATGAAGAATCTTTGAGAATAATTGAAGATTTGAATGATTCTGTTGATTCAAGGATGAAAGAGCTTGGTGCGAGATTGAGTTGGTCTGAATTGCGATTATTTATTCCTGTCTGAATGTTACTTCATGGTGTTGCAGAGGAATCTTTGGCAAAGGATGAATCAAAGCTCGAATACTCAATGTCAAGCTTGAAGCAAATGGAGGCTGATCGTATTAACGTCTCAAGAGAATGTGATAATCTCCGCTCTGAACGCAGAAGGGTAGAAGCTCGAAAGTCTCAGCTTGAGAGAAAGTTGGAAGACACAGAAGGCACCCTACGAGAGGCCAAAGCTGAAACCAAACAGAGTCAAAGGGAAGAAGCGATAAGAAACCTTGTCGAGGAGCTGAAAAGAGCGTATCCGTCGTCTGTATACGGTATGGTGACGGATCTTGCTGATCCTACATATGACAAATACAAGCTTGCCATGAGTGTGGCAATGGGTAGAGATCTGGATTCCATTGTTGTGGACACTCCCGAAATCGCCATGAAATGTATTCAAATAGTGAAGGAGCGACGACTTCCTCCCTTGACTTTCCTGCCTGCCAACACCATTCGAGTTAAGGAGGTGAATCCAGCACTACGAGCCCTAGGGGGCAGCTCCAAGCTTGCAATAGATTGTCTCAAGATCAAAGATGAGCGAAGTGCAAGAGCTTTCAGTGCAATATGTGGAAATGCGCTACTGTGTGAGACGGTAGAGGAAGCACGCCAGCTTGCTTATCATGGCGAGGTCAGGCAGAAGGTAATTGCTCTGGATGGTACAGCATTTCTGAAGAATGGACTGATCACCGGTGGTATGACAACCGCAATGGAAGACAGGGCCAAAAGATGGGACCAAGAAAAGGTAGTCAAATTGAAGGAGGAACGGTCCAAGGTGACAAATGAGTTAATGTCTTTGCCACAGCTGAGGGACATTACTCAGCAACTTCATGCAGCTGAAGCAAAGGCAACAAGGCTTGACAATGAATCCAACTATGCTTCAGTGGAAGTCAAGTCGCTTAAAGAAAAAATCAGGGAAGCCAAGGCAAACATCGCGTCACTGAAGAGCGAAAAGGATTCTAAGGCTCCTCAAACTACCACATTAAGAAAGCAAATGAAAGAGAGGACCAAGCGAATCAATTCAGTCAAGACAAAGATGGCTCAAATTGCTGATACCCTTTTCCAAGACTTTGTAAGGAAGATAGGAGTGCCATCAATCAAAGAGTACGAAGAAAAGCATTTGAAGGAAATGGAAAAGCTCACAGAGAAGAAGGCGGCAATGGTATCCCAGATTGCGAGAGTCCAGAGCCAAATCGAGTATGAAAGTGCTGCTGACCCCAAGGCAGCTGTCGAAAAGGCTCGTGCTAGCTTGAAATCCTTGCAGGAAAATCTGCGGGCTTTAGAGGAAGAAGCTGCCCAATACGAGGCATCAAATGCGACTATCAAACAGGAACTAGAGGAGCTGGCGAAATCAAGTGAGGAAATGAAGGCTCTTTTGGCAACAATGGAGACACAGGTAAAAGAACTCAAACAGAAGGCCAGAAAAGCGGCAGATGATGTCGCTACAAAGAAAAGGACCATCGCTTCACTTCAATCCAAGATTGATCAGTTAAAAATGTCCCAAGACGATGTACTTGAGAGCGCAGAGCTAGAGAATATTTCTCTACCCACTACAGAAGAAGTTAGGACCAATAAGAGATCTCGCGGTGAGGACCAAAGTTCAGCCGCAAGAGCAAAACAAATGCCATCTCTCAATAATCTAGACTTTGCATCTTTGACAGATGACGATGTTTTGAGAGATTTCGGATCTCGTAGGTCCAGAGAGGCCGAAATGAACGCAGCTATAGAGGAGATCTCAGCCCAGCTTTCCCAGATGGCTCCAAACCTCAAGGCTGTTGAACAGTTTGAAGAGATCAAGGAGAGGGAAAAAGAACAGCTCGAGGAAGTAGAGTCGACCAAGCGAGAGCTCAAGACAATCGAGGAACAGTATAATCACCTTCGCCAGAGGAGATTTGATCTTTTCAATGCTGCCCTGACTCACATTACTGAGTGTATTGATCCCATTTACAAAGAGCTTACTAGAAGTACCTTGCATCCCTCCGGGGGACAAGCATATCTGTCACCGGAAAATGCTGAGGAGCCATTTAGCGGAGGAATCAAATTCAGTGCAATGCCACCAACTAAGAGATTTAGAGACATGGAACAGCTTTCTGGAGGGGAAAAGACTGTGGCTGCCCTAGCTCTCTTGTTTGCCATCCACTCATTCCATCCTTCACCTTTCTTTGTTTTGGATGAAATCGATGCAGCTCTGGACTCATCTAACGTAGCACGTGTTGCTCTTTATTTGAGATCAAAAACACGGAACGGGGCTTTAGGTTCATTCCAGGGTATCGTCATTTCTCTCAAAGATGTATTCTATGAGAAGGCAGATGCTCTAGTGGGAGTATGCAGAGAACCAAGGCATGGAGCCTCCTCAACGCTAACTTTTGATTTGAATCGCTTTGGACCACCCATGGGTGCAACTTCATGATATTTTTCAACGAGATGGTCATAGCAGACAGATATAATTAGCCATTTTTATTATCTGAGAATATTAACAATGACCATAAGTTCAATTAATGGATCAACATGTAAGATGCGTAGAGTTCTTCAGCAACTGATTACCTCTGCAAGACCTTAAGCCTTGACATCTCGGAAAGTAGTAGCGTGATATACAATGCTGAGAATATACAAAAAGATTGCAAGGCTTATCCAGTGGGATATCAGATGTCAGTTGCCGCCAGTATATCAGGTAGTGAACTTTAGCTCGTTGCCAAGAAATAGCATTAACGATAACCTTACTTTGTCTGATTTCATGGGGCCAAAATCTATTGGACAGATAAAAAAGGATGAAATTAGAAAATCTACAACTCATGGAAACAGGACTGTTTTTTTAGAGACCTATGGTGAGTTTGCTCCAGTTAGAATGCTGGGGCAATGTTTACCCTATGGCAAGTCTATTTCAACCTCTGCAGCTTGTCTGCAGAGATGGGGAGGGAATGGTTCCTAAATTCATTCTCTATATGTATTGCAGGTTGTCAGATGAATGTGAATGATAGTGAAGTAGTACGTACGGTATTGGATATGGCAGGTGGGTATTCATTTGCTTCTTCAGCAGAGGAGGCTGATGTAGTCCTGTTAAATACATGCGCTATTCGGGAAAATGCGGAATCTAAAATATGGCAACGGCTCGGTTACTTTAAGAATATGAAGTTGGAAAGACGGAAGAGGCATCGATTCGAGGAGGGTCCTGGGAAAAGGGGTCCTGTTGTTGGTGTACTGGGCTGCATGGCAGAGCGTTTGAAGCACAAGCTGCTAGAGAGGGATCGCCTGGTTGATCTCGTGGTGGGACCTGATGCGTACAGAGATCTTCCAAATCTAATAGAGACAATTTCTCCAAGTGGAATAAAGAATGAGGAGAATACATCAACAGCAATCAATGTGCAGCTGTCTGTGGAGGAAACATATGCAGATATTATCCCTATGAGGCATAGCTCTGAGCATTCAGTATTTTTGTCGATAATGAGGGGCTGCAATAACATGTGCTCCTTTTGTGTGGTACCATATACTAGGGGGAGGGAACGAAGCCGGCCTGTCTCTAGTATAATTGACGAGATAAGATACCTGTCAGAAACAGGTGTCAAGGAGGTTACTTTACTCGGCCAAAATGTCAACTCATATGCTCATTTTTCGGACCAAGGGCAGCGTCCCTTAAGACCACAGGAACATGTTGATTATTTTGGAGAAAATTATGCCAGAGGTTTCAGGAGTGTTTACAAACCAATTCGTGATGGGTCTGTATCCTTTGCTGAGCTGTTGGACCTTGTTGCTTCGGTTGATCCAGAAATGAGGATCCGGTTCACATCGCCTCATCCAAAAGACTTTTCTGATGATGTATTGAGATCTATAAAGAATAATCATAATATTTGCAATCAGCTTCACATGCCTGCTCAAAGCGGGAGCACAGCAGTGCTTTCAAGAATGAGACGAGGTTACACTAGAGAAGCTTATGATGATCTTGTTTTGCATATACGAGAATCATTACCTGGAGTTGCATTGAGTACCGACATGATTGCGGGATTTTGCGGTGAAACAGAAGAAGACCATCGATTAAGCGTCGACTTGATGCACCAAGTGCGATATGATTTGGCATTCTTGTTTGCATATAGCTCTAGGGACAAGACCCATGCAGCCCGACACCACATTGACGACATCCCAGCCTCTGTGAAGACGAGAAGGCTTCAAGAGTTGATTGCTGAGTATAGAATTGGGCTTGAAAAAGTTGCTCTTGGCGAAGTGGGACGAAGGCACATTGTCCTGATCGAAGGAACCTCAAAACGGTCAGAAGAACAGCTGACAGGCAGAACTGATAGTTTTAAAAGAGTGATTCTGGACGATATCAAAGTACCAGCGAAATACAGAATCGATTTGAGAAAATCAAATGAAGAGGAGGTCTTAGTCCCAATAAAGCCGGGAGACTACGTAGCAGTGCAAATCATCGATGGGGGTAAGGGAGCAACCTTGTATGCCAAACCATTGGCAAGAACCACCATTTCAGAGTTTGTAGGAGAGCATGGCAGTGCATTACCCCTGTGTAAATTTGATAGTATTGCCTGATTATTTGTTAGAAGTCATAAATTTCTAGGAACGCTATTTAAAATCTCCACTCATTTCAGATATTGCACTTCTTGCTGCATCCATTGCTTTATTTGTTGTTGCAAATGGATTTGTGCTTAATTCAGCAAACGATTCGTTTGGTTCTTCACATGGATTCTCGCTTGATTTTTCTAGGGGAGTGGAAATCTTTTTGCTGTCATCGCCAGGAATAGACACACTGATATCTTCACTCTTTCTGTCTCTTTCCTCACTTTGCAAATCTCTATCATCTGGTATTGTGCTTGGGATGGAATCAGCACATGCACGGTTTTTCTCTTGCCTTCCCTGTAGCTCCTTCTCCCACGCATTCTTGAATGGAGCTGCGTAATCTGGTTTACTTTGAAAGTCATCCAATTCACTCTGCGCAATAATGCGACTTGCTGTATTATCCAGGCGACTGCCTTCTTCAAATTTTACACTTGAGAACATGTCTTGTTGCATACTTTCCCTCTTAAATGCGCGAATGAGATCTCCCTTATCATCTGTTGTCTCATCATGGCATGGTAAAGATGCTGTCAAAAGATTCTTTTCCCCAATAATATTGGGAATCGGAGATTCTGGGTCACTGATACATGACCGCAAAGAGCAAGTCACTCCTCCTTCTTCCAATGAAAAATCTCTTGATTTCGCCAAATCCTCTGGCATCGACCGCAGCAAACACGAAGCACTACCTTCAATGGACATTTTCTGACAAGAGATGGAACCATTCTCCAACGGTCCGAGCGATTTTTGCATCTTGGCCTTCAAAAGCCTTCCAAAAGACTTTGGGGAATTCACTCCTTCGTCTCCTGAACTATCAACCCCACTCCCTTCTTCGTTTTCTTCTTCAGGTTCATAGTTAGGAAAGATTGCAGATTTCACTAGCACTTCTACATCTGGCAGCTCCCCTTGAGGCTTATCTTTGAACCTCTCTCTATACTCCATATCGATTGCCCTGGTTTTTCTTTGGCGCCACCACCACCATATAACAGAAGAGCCGATTCCTGCAATATAACCCAACATAAGCAGAATAAAAATGCTAGCTCCAACATTAGCGCTGCCTAGAAGTGTATCTGATCCACTACAATGATCTAACAGCTTTCTTTTCATCCTGCGGGCGTCGACTAGATGAATTGCATTTCGGAAGAGCACTCGTGCTATCAACCTTCGTTTTCTATGGTTATTCCTCAATTATGAAGACTATAGATAGTATATAGTCAAAATATCACTGATTTCTTACCACTTGCCACGATACTATCGCCTTCAAAGACTCGCGATGCTCTCAACCTAGCGAGAGGAAAAAAAGAATCCTCCAGCCCCAGTACACTCGGATATACAAAATCCTCCCCGATCCAAAAATCTATCAATTTGGAATACTGCCAACGTAGTTTAGAACATTTCGTTTCTGACCATGGAGTTAGTTTGAAACCATCAGGCGCGGGTTTGGATGTGGCCGAGTTGACCAACTGCCGTTGACCAAGCATCGCTATCCAGCGATGGTGTGATTGACCGAGTCAGTGATGCTCAGATATTGGACAACAGTTTTCGAGTATGAATGCCTCGAAGAGTGTGTATACCTTGATGATTGCTGGAATGAATAAACCCAAAATCGAGGTCTTATACAGATTGTACAGAAGGAACAGCGGATTGCCAGAATTATAATGAAATATATCCCTATACACGTGGTGCCTTTAAACATCTTGAAAGAGTGACTTGAATAAATTGCATGACGATTCAAGCAAGGCGAGATTGCCAAGGCATGAAGGCTGCCAGAGAAAAGCGAAGAAAGAATACCTTTGACGATATTCTGGATGAGTTGGTGCAACGCATGTCGTCCATGCTGTCGTTGGATGGTGAATACACACGTTCTGAAGTTGAAGGACGTGTGAGGGCAGAGGTTGCTGCCATGCTAAAGGAAGGGTTGATTGTGGATGGGCTTCAAAGTTACGATATTCTCCGGAGACGCATTGAAGATTATTTTCAAGCGAGAAGATTGGATAAAGATTCCATGAAGAAGAAAGACTTGCAAAAGGTAAAGAAAAGAGATGAATGGTATTTGGTGCAACAGTATGGTCTGGAGGAAGAAAAGAGGACTAGAGAAGAAATGAGGGAAGAGGGGCGTAGAATGAGGATTGTCTCGAAACAAAAACATTCAGAATTGATGCAACAGTTGGATAGGAAGAGAAAGGTGATGGGTTTACTTTTATTTCCGACTACATTTTGATTACACTGGTAGCAAGGATGTGAACTTCTTGAAGTGATGACTAATCAGGTGAAACTTAGCTTTCTGTAGGAAGCAAAAAAGCAAAAAATTGAAGAACTGAAGCGAGTTCAGCGAGAAACAGAAGAGTGGAGACAGGCGACTTTGAAAGAGATGATCAGGAAGAGAAGGGAAGGCGAAAAATTAAAGGTAAAAATAAATGTCCAAAATGCTATCAATGAGGGTACGACTGCCGACAAAGGCAATACGGGCAACTCACGCACATCTAATGTAATTAATTTGTAGAATGAGCAAGAGACGCAAATTCAACTGTTGAAAGAGAAGAAACAGGTGGCATCACTGCTGAAGAAGATGGCTGATGACGAGGAAAAGAAAAGGATAAAAGCACAAGAGAGGGAGCTTTCAGAGGTGCGATAACTCCGAGGAGAACGAGACTTGATAGACATAAACGTCACGCTTTCACCATAATCTATGATTGAGATGTGCAGAAAATAAAAAGGGAGAAGGCCAGAGCAAAGGAAGAGCTTGATATTGTACACAAGGAAAATCAAGCAACCCAAAAGAAGAAGACGGAGCTCGCTGTAGCAGAGAAGCAAAGAGACAGGCAATTGCTGGAGGAATACTCCAAGATGCTTGCTCAGCAGGAAGAAGAGAGAGTTGCGCATTTGGCAAAAATTCAAGCCCTTCAGGCTGCAAGAGAGGTGGACGCTGCAGCACTTGGAGAAATAAAACAATGGATTGATCCTGAAATTATTGAAGAACAAGCTCGGGAGAAAGAGGAAAGTGACCTTCGTAAGACAGCCGAAAAGCAAGAAAAGGAACAAGAAGCCATGGAAGAATTCAAGAAAGCGCTGGATACCCAAGTAAAAGCTAAAAAGGATCAGAAGAAGGAACTTCAAGCTACAAAGAAGCAAGACAAGACAAGAGTTCTGACACTCAAAGCAGAAGCAAAAAGGCAGGCCATCGAAACAGCAAAAAAAGCAGCCAAAAACTGCAAGATGCTAAAGGAGGGGCTGAATGAGCAAGTCAAGGAGAGGAACAAGGCAAGAATAGCAAGTATTGGCATGACTGAAAAAGAGCAGCAACTCAATTCCTGCCTCTTGGAAAAAGCCATACAGATGCATTGCATGTCTACTAACGCACTTCAAAGATGTGCTTAGGCAAAAAGAAGAAAAGGTCTTTTACATCAGTCACACGGTTACCATACAATTGATTAGGTAACGTA
Source organism: Picochlorum sp. 'soloecismus' (assembly GCA_002818215.1). Taxonomy (NCBI): domain Eukaryota; kingdom Viridiplantae; phylum Chlorophyta; class Trebouxiophyceae; genus Picochlorum; species Picochlorum sp. 'soloecismus'. The sequence goes on along the minus strand of PJAJ01000014.1, from coordinate 745,643 downwards.
TTTGTTGACAATTATTCCTAGCCCTTGCAAGAAGAAGAGAGCAGATAGATTTCTCAGGCACAAATCTCGCTATCCGAGTAACTGAGCATAATATCCTCTACATTATCATCTTTTGGAACGTCTTTAGATGCCATCTCTTTCCATGATTTAAACAGAGATTTTGAAGACTCTTTCAGAGCCTCAGCCCTTTCCTCCTCTTCCACAGCATCACTCCATCTAAACACTTTCAAATCGGGCATTGGAGATGGCACACCCTTTGAACCAGGCGTTTTTGATCTATTTCTTTTTGTAATATTTGTCATCACGTTCGGCAGGGTTCCTTTTTCGCCTTTTCTGCCCCCCCCAACGTGATCCTTCTCGTTTTTTGACTCTTCAGCTTCAGACAGTGGAGACACAGCAACATGGCTTGCATCATTGGTATCAACAGGCAAATCCCAATCATGCAGTCTACGCCGCCATTTCCTAATCTGACCATCAAATGCGCGCTTGCTACATTTCTGATGCACGTCGGGTGTCCTGGGCAGATTTCTTGGCCTTTTATGCCTGCAACAGTAGTAGGACAACCTTGTTCAGCTCAACTGTTCAATCACAAACCATCCGCATACATAATTTGTCTTTAAAAAAGGCTTAATTTTGTGCATTGCATCAAATACATCGCAACAACCAAGGCATAACAAGAACGAGACCTACTTTGGATACTGCTCTAGGTATCGCTGGTAGCCAATGGTATTCTTCCCGAATTCTATTTGCCTTTGTCTCTGCGAAATCCTATGCGGATCCGCCTCACGATCAAGCTCTTCTTTAGAAGAATCTGAATTACGCAACGTTAAAACACAACAATTATCATTAACCAATATTCATTCCGTATTTCCAACAGTCCGTGCCATTGTTACGCTAGATTCAAAACCTTGTTCAACTCACCTACGGGCGTTTCTTCGACCACAAATTCATTTGTGTAGTCAATTTCATCTCCAGTTACACATTTCAGATCCATTATTTGATCATTCATACTCATTTTCCCGGCCCCTGTTCCGTTGTTATTCCAACAAACCTATCGCAATGCGCTCTTTTCTTTCTTGCTATCTCTTTACCACTCGTTCCCAACCTAGGAATCCAATTTAAATAAATTTCTAATAGAAATAGCAGTTTGGTTAGACAATATTTCGAAATGTATCCACTAGCGTCCGCTTTCCCCGAAGAGAGATACTTATGCATTTGAACTGCCTCCCATTGAATTTTTCAGTACCATTATTTTTGATCAACAATGGTACTGAAAACCCCCAAATTTGGGGACATAGGAACTGACCACTGATTTTAATACGATACTGTGCATTATGCATTATCGACTGAAGAATCACGTGTCGCTTTTTCATCAACAGCAGCGAGTGATGCTTTCTTCTGTCTTCTCGCTTCCCGCAATTCATCCAGTTCCTGTTCCGTGTATGGAACAGTCCCTCTCGCACTCATCCTTTGAGGCCTTTCCTCTACATCAAATTTTTGCCCGTGCCTACTCCTCTCAGCATAATTGGCCCAGAGAGCATAGTGATGAAGCACAATGGATGTAGCAACAGCCACATTGAGACTCGCGGTCCCAGGCCCATACTGTGGTATGTATACAAAGCAGTCACACAATTTCATTTGTTTCTCATTCAATCCCTGACCCTCGTTCCCCACCATGAAGGCAGTTGGTCCAGTAAACGGATTGGTATGCACAGCTACCGCACTATCATCAATCTCTATCCCTACGATTCTACACCCTGCAGAAAGAAACTAGTCACAAGTTGATGTACTGTAGTGATTGGTCTTGATGCAAGTCCTCAGGGACAGCAATCAAGCTTGCTGTACACCTTACAGTCAGAAATGATTGGTTGACAGCATCATCTATTAATGACATTAAATCACTGGTACTGCCGCACCATACTTTTCCTTCAGTGTTTCACAACACTCTTCTAGAGTGCCAAAATGCTTCATATTCACGAAAGCATCCGATCCATGACTCCCAAAGGTATTGAAGTGCCTTGATCCGACCAAACATATTGCTGTGACGTTGAAAGCTGTGGCACATCTGCACCACTAGCACAATCTTCGAGCATTGATCCGGATATTTCATCAAAATAATACACACACATACCTCGCTATAGTTCCAATATTATGCTTCTTACTGACATTGTACAGGATCAAAAAGCATTCTGGGGACGCAGCATCTCTCTGCATGGCTTTGGTTGCCACCGTTGCATCTGACCCGCGATCTTGCATCTCTTTCCACCAGCATACATGAAAAATCACATTGGTTACATAAATAATAATGTACCAGTCGTATTTGTTGTACCGCGCCTGTAAGCAATAGATAGCCTCTGTAATCCTGATGGGCCCTGTCAAATATTAGGTGCCTCAATCGGAGGAGAAGCACTACCACTCATATTGCTGATTGATGGAAATGATGAAAAGGTTGCCATTATCAAGTACATTGTATATTTGATAATATATTAAATAGTATTCTGCCGTAGAAGAGGAAAATGCAGACACATTCAGGAAAATCGAGTGCAATGGTGTCGATTTCTGGCAATAGTTGCATGGTAGCAGTTCGGGGTCGAAATGTTCGAGAGAGAGGGTATTCTCCGAGAAATATTATATCTAGAAATACATTGAAGGTTGAAAGTGTGGGTGGAGGCCGTACTGATGGTGAGGGTTGGAACCCTACCAAATCGACGACGATCAGGCCTCGAGCGTTGACTCGTGGACTCGATGTGTCTACAAGTGATGTTTCATCGCGGAGTTTTGATAAAAAAAAGTATGATGGTTCATTGGAAGTGCTTACGCTGCTATCCGAGTTGATCGAAATACAAGCTTTGACGACCGCGTTTGAAAATTTGGCTGGTCGCTCGGCAATGATTGGTGTGTTTGTTGCGGCGACAGCGGAAGCAATTTTGCCATGGAATGGTATATTTGGGGAATACGCTGGAGTTGAGCGGTTGCCATATGTGTACACGTTTTTCGAGTTTGGGGCTGCGCTGGTTGGTGTTGGAGTATTGGCTGGTTTTTTGACTGTGCGCTGGAAGGGGCGGAGAGCTCGTTTCTTGGAGCCAATACTGGCGTCTCTCACGAGTAATTTCGGAAGTGCGGGCGCTGTGTCGAAAGAGAATGTTGATAAAGCGTTGGAATTGACGATCGAGTCGGTTTTCACGCCAATGGTGGTGTCCAACCTGATCAAAGAAGGGAAGAAGGAGGATTGATCGAGCAATTGAGCAAGCTTACTCTCTGTGTGAGTGATGATGGTCTGAGGAGCAAGTAGTTGACAATGTACAATATTAGAGTATACTAGCTAAGATAGAAATCTCCTTCCGGTTGCTAATCGTGTGTGAAGAGTTATGTATATGCTATACACAAGCTCTGTTTTTTTTCTCTTTATTTTTCCACCATCAATCAATTAATGGACTCCTGGTTGCTTCTTCTTCTTCTTCTTCTCTGGAGAATGAGATGCAAGAGACATGATGATGGCAATTTTGAGTGTAGTAGTAATAGTCTGACTAATTTAACATGATTTTTTAAAACCTCTTTGATACGTGAAGAATAGTAGACATATTGAACACTAGTGTAGTACTACAGACTGACTCAGTGAGTAGCTTCAACTACTCCCTTACTAACGGCAGCAAATAATTGTTGCTCTAATTATTGTGGTTAGGGTGAATCAATTTATGATTTGAATATTCATCTGGTCTGATCGACGAGATATCGAGAAGGATGGCTCCAAATAAAAGGGGTGCGGCTGCTGGTACCACTCCCAGCATGATTTCGAAACGGGAAATTGAAGCCAGAGGGAGCGGGACGAAAGATGATGTTGATACGTACGATAGTAATAGAGTGATTTGGAGTGAAATTAGAGTATTCTTTACAGGTATGTTTGGATGACAATTGATGAGGATCGAGAATATTGTCTGCACGTCTGTGCGTTTGTGCCGACTGGGGATAACAGAGAGCAATTGAGGAAAGAAAATGCAATGATGCAGGGCTTATGTTCTTGACTCGACTGCCATGTCCAAAGTTTACAGATCATCATCCAGCCTTCTTGATGAGATCGACGCAATGGTTTCCAATATTTGGGTCGCTGATTGGACTCTGGGGTGCAATCATATGTATGGGTGCTACAGCTTTCTGGGATAATCCTGCCCCATGTGTACTTTTGTCCACAATATCCACCGTCTGGATTACAGGATGTTTTCACGAAGATGGACTGGCAGATTCTTTCGATGCATTTGGGGGTGGCTGGGGAAAGAGTCAGATTCTAAGAATATTGCAAGATTCTCGTGTTGGCACGTATGCAGTTGTTGGGATGATCCTTGCCTTGATGCTAAAAGTGAAATGCCTTGAAATACTGTGTAGTGGGGATGATGGTATCTTTGGATATGCGAGAGCTCTGATAAGTGTGCATTGTGCAAGTCGTTGGACGTCGTTGCCATTGATATACTCTTGCACGTACATTCAAAGCGAAGAAGATGCCAAGAGGGGTTTATACAACTGGTTTTCTGATAGCAAATTGCTATTGACCATTCCCAGGCTAATATTCGGTACTTTATGCGCCATAATTATACCTTTAGTAGTCATGGACGAGAAGCAAGAAGCATACTTGATATTTATCGTCGTTGTGTTGACAACAATTGCATCGGCATATTACGGGAATGCAATTATTGGTGGTGTGATTGGTGATTATCTGGGAGCAACAATTCAAGTCGCTGAAATTTTATGCTACATGGCATTAACTGCAAACTTTGACATGGAGAAATTGCCCAGACTGGCAACGGCAATAGGAGCAGCAGCCTTGCCGATTCTATACAGCAGGAAAATTGTTTCATTTGATTGTTGAACGTTGTCATTCTTTCGTACCCCACTTGGTATTGATATTCTTACTTGTCACAAATTATTAAGTTCTGCCATATTTGTCATTATAGATGCTGCGCTCCTTAAAATTGGGACGAGCATCACTGCCCCTGTGCCTTCCCCAAGCCTCATCTTCATATCAATTACAGGCTGAATCCCACTAGCTTCAGATACAGATCTCCTGGTATGAGAAGACCACCAGTTAAATATTACCTGAGCCCCTGGCTCGCTACTTTGATGCGACCAAAATAGATAATGAGCAAGATTCTCATTCATCGCAAAGGCTATACTAGCCGCTGCACAAGATATATACCCATCAGCAACAACTGGTATTTCATGTTCTGCACAGAACATGAAAGCTCCAGTCATTGCTGCTATTTCCAAACCTCCAACTGCCTGCAGCATAGCTAATGGGCCTCCAGTATCCATAAAATCTCTATGCTTCTCCAAAGCCCGCCTGATAATGCCGGCTTTCTTTTCAACTCCCTCTGAGTCCAACCCTGTTCCTGGCCCAGTCGTCTTTTCTGGCTCCTCTTTTGTCAATGCACTCACCATCGCCGAGGCAGCAGTCGTATTCCCAATACCAAGCTCTCCCACACAAATTACATGCCTCGAAGACTCATAATCATGCCTATCGACTATCCTGGCCACAGCATTCCTCCCTGTTTGCAAGCACCTTTCTAATTCGGCTGTACTGAGGGCTGTTTCGTTCAGCATATTTCTAGACCCGTTTCTAACTCTATCATTTATAACAATAACATGCTCATTACATCTCGTCCTTGGCACTTCTCCTATTTCTCCATCCACACCCACATCCACAAGATCAAGATTGCATCCATTCGTATCACACAATACAGAGCTGGCAGCCAACCCAGTAGCCACTCCTCTGAAAACAGGCAGGGTGACGGATCTAGGATACGCACTGATTCCTGGCTCAGCTTCACATACACCGTGATCTCCAGCAAAAATAATCAATGTAGCACATTGTATCTCAGGATTCAGCGTTTTCTGCATACAACAGAGCCTCACAGCTAACGTTTCCAGCACGCCCAGTGACCCAGGAGGCTTTGCTTTACCATCTATTTTCTCCTGTGCCGCCTTCCTGATCGCCTCATCCATCTCAAATAATAATTAACTAAATATCAATAATGTATTAAATCTCACTCCCGGTACAAGCTACATCAGTACTAATGCAAAGTCAGTTGTTGTTTTAAACCAAACAGACCATTCAGATGATGGAAACTCACTCCGAGACCGGTTTGCATTTTCTATATGAAAGTAAATAATGGATTGTTTTTAAATTATGGCCTCTGGAGAAGTACTCAGGAAATTCTGTGGGTATTATGCAAAATTACAGACACAGGTCGTTGAATGGGAAGAGGAGCATGTGCGTACTTCGATATTGACTGATGGTCAATGCATGCATTATTGAATATCAGCATCATACAATTATGCAGAATGTAATCATCACTTTGACAAGTACAGTGACTAATATTCTGGGAAGACTGCCGGTATGTGATGTTTTGCTGGCATTAATTAATTTGAAAAATTTCTCCTATTCCGTGAGATTGTTTACCTGTACACATTTATATAATTCAGATTCTTTTTGATCAAGAGAATTATGGTTGTCTGGTCACAATGGACGATATCGTCGTTACCAAACTGGTAACTGCACAAGTCAAGTCCTTAGAATCACTGCTGCAAGAGTTGCAAAGTGCTGTGTGCGTGAGCATTATTGGTTTGCTGCTGGTTTTTCCTTTGCATGTAGATGGACATTCAATAATCATGGTTTTCATGTTGCAGATCAAGAGTGCAGGCATGTGCGGAAAAGATGATGAAAACGTATACGAATGCATGTCATCTTGTGTCTCAAGACAGGAGAATGACACCAAAAGTTTGCAAGCTGGGTGGTGGGCCAATCCCTTCTATAGAAGGCTGTTTGGATGGGCTACGTGAGATTGCGTACGTCTTTTTTTTTCTTTCATGAGGTTTACGCTTCAAGGTCTCGTGGTTGAGTAATATTAACATGCCGTAATAGTTGAATTGATTCTTTGTCCATTTAAACATTCTATAACCTGTGAATGCAGAGACATGTTTGTTTTGGAGTCGAAACTGTGCCAGATGCTTGTGTCCAAACTGCATTTCGATACTACTGATGAAGAAACTCTATCTAGATTGAAAAGAGTCATCTCTGGGAAGTATTGTATTCGATATACCAGAATACAAGAGGTGATGCACGTGATGAAGAAGGATGATGAAATGGTGTATTGATGAGACTGTTGTTTCAAAATTTGATGTGAGATGAACGTGTACTGTGGTCGTGGCACTATGTGTCAAATTAAATTTTTATATATATTTAATGAAATTGATCAAATTTTATGGTATAAAATTGATTTCTTGCTTGAGAATGTCTCAGAGAAAAGTTGTGTCACATGCTTGAAATTGAAATGCAACTTCAAGGTGGATAGTGAAGATGGATCGATAATCTGCGAAAGTATACATAAAGGGAAATTTAAAATGAGAAACAAGGGATTTCAACGTAATAAAGGGCCGAAAATGCCCGGTAAGCTGCTGCGTGAGCTGCAAGAGTCTGGGACACCTGGTTCGCATGCAACCAAGCGTTCGAGTAGCAGGAAAGAACAGCGCAAGGAGAAGCGACTTCGATCGAAATCATCAAAAGTTAAATATAGAGGTGAGAGGTATGATGCTGCTGATGATATCAGGGGTAAAGCTTCATCACGAGGGAAGCACGAGGCATCCCAAGAAAAAAAGAAACCAAGACAGGAATCATTCTTGGCAGGAAAAAAAAGGCCTGCTGCCCAGTCTAACGATAAAATTGATATGATGAAGAAACATAAACAGAAGCCTGTTGGACAGGAGCGAGAGGAAGAAGACCCAGAAGCTGTGCTGCAGAGAAAATTGGCAAAAAAGTTGGGGCTGAAAAGTGGAAAACTAGGGAAGGGTCCAGGCGATGGGCTTGATGATATTCTGCAAGAGTTGGATGACATCATGGAGGGGGATGGTGATGGGGATGAGGATTTTGACAGTGATGTGTTGGAAGAGAGTGGTGATGGACTTGATATTCTTGACTCCGAAACTGATGTGGAGAGCTGGGACCAGGACAATGTAGAAAGAAAAGAAAGTCGTGTTTTTGTTGAATCAAAAGATGGAAAAGATTTAGAAATTGATAACGTATCGAATGATGAGTTGGAAACATCTGAAGAATCAGAAGAATCAGAAAAAGAAGCAAATGCAGAGAAAAAATACGTGCCCCCCGTGTTGCGCAAGCAGGCTGCAAATACTGAATTGGATGAAGAGCAGCGAATTATTCAACGCAGAGTTAGAGGATTAATTAATAAGATAGCTGAAACAAATATGAAAAGCATTATAGGGTAAGAATAAGTAAGTATCCCAGAACCATAGTCATAAATGTAATCTTACTATTTGCCTTTGATTTTCAGGGAATTGTCAGAAATGTATGTCAGTGAAGGGAGATCGAATGTCAGCAAAGCAATATCAAACGAGCTCGTTGCAGCATGCACTGAGGGTCCAAGGGCGTCAGAAAGATTTGCGATAATTGCAGCCACAGCTATTACAGCAATGGCGACAATTACAGACTCTCAGGAACCCATAGCAACATTTGTTTCTCAATTAGGCCAAGCGCTGGAAAAGTCGTTGAAAGACAAAGACTCCCTTGCCTGTTCAAATCTTGTTCGTATTCTTGGCTGCTTATATCTGGCTGGGGCCTTGAAGCCTGACGTTATCTTTGACGTCCTCAAGTCATGGTCTCATTACTTCTCGGAAGAGCACATAGTTTCGATTGCAGGCCTTCTGACCATTGCTGGATTGTCTTTGAGGAAAGCAGACCCACAAGAAATGAAGAGTTTTGTGCTTGAAATTCATTCAATCGCAGCAGAGAAAGGGGATTTAAGTGTTCGTGCAAAAGTTATGCTTGACCTTGTTGTTGATGTCAAGAACAATCGAATGAAGAAAAGGCAAGGCTCTCTTGCAATACCCGTGGATGGAACAAAGCCGCTTACTTCTGCTTTACCACCTCAAACAGGCTCATGGTACAAATCTTTGAATGTAGAGACTGTGTCAATCGGAGGTCTATCTTGGGATAAAATTTTGAGTGTTGACAAAAAAGGCATGTGGTGGGTTCCCACCATTGCAGACAATCAAGGTAGGCAAGAAGAGAATCTAGGGCAAGTCTTGGAGCAGTTCGACAATGATCATGAACTAGATGCCGTATCTAATGCCGAATTGCTGAAGCTAGCAGAAGGCTTGCATATGTCAACGGATACTCGTAAAAGGATATTCTTTGCAGTTATGGGCAGTGAGGATGCAATTGATGCAACAGAAAAGCTATTGAGGCTGGATTTGAAAGGGCAGCAGGAGAGAGAAATCGTCAGAGTTGTGATGGAATGCTGCCTCCACGAGGCATCATGGAATCCGTATTACGGCTTGATATTAAAGAGATTATGCAAGTTAGCTAAAGGACACAGGGTTACTCTTCAATTTTGTATTTGGGATCACTTTAAGGAGCTAGCAAAGATGGTTGTCAGAAAAATCTCAATCATGTCAAAGATGTGCGCTTATGTTGTTTATTCTGGAATACTCTCTCTACCATTACTGGTAAAACCTGTTGATTTTACTGGGATAAACATGGAGGGCAAAGTTCTGCTGCACTGGAGGGTATTTTTTAGGACATTGTTTGAGAACATTGAGAGCGATAGTCAATTAGAAAGTACATTTGAAAAGCTGAGTGAAAGCAAGGATCTTCAAGGTCTTAAGAAGGAGATCAAATTGTTTTTAATGCGAAAAGTAGGTCCGTGGCTGGCTAACAAGTCTTGCGATGCAGATCTGACTGACAAAGAACAGAATCTGTTAAGCAGTCTATTGACTAAATGCAACAAGGCAGAGAAGTTCTTAAAATAAACGGACAGTTTATTATAACATAGGCATATCTGTGAAACCAATAATTTAATCGATAAGATAGTGAAATGATTTTATTACGTATCAAGCATGTAAACAAATATGAGTTCTTGCATGGCAACAGTTCGACTACTGCCCCTCCCAAATGTTGAATGAGCAAAGCTCATCTGTTTCTATATCAACGATCTTCAAATTGCAGTTGTTACTATCAACAATCAGCAACTTTGATTGGGAGCCTGGCAAAAATGTCATTGCTGTCGGGTGATTGAGTTCATCTTCATGTCCAACAACAGTTTTGATCTCTAGCGACTGCAAATTGAAGGACTTGATTTTATTATTGTACGTGTCCGCAATATAAAGTATCTCAGGGGTTCGTTTGGATTGAATCACACCCATGGGATGCTGCAGCAGCGGTCTTATCCCTGGGACTATGCTGAGCACCTTGTCAAACACTGGAATCCCAGTGCTCACATAGTCTCTATCTCCACTCAGGAAGAGATTATCCGCGAAAAAAGGATCCCCCCCAACAAGTCTAATGCTAGAACGATCTCTAAGATTCAGTATTCTGACAGAATTTGATTCGCTGTCAGCCACTGCAAGCCATTGCAACTCATTATCCCCTGTAGTTGAGACTGGACATATGCTAGCTGGCTGGGCCCATCCTGTTTTCTCTGAGCTTCTTGAATTCATATTTACTTCTTCACCAGTTCCACTAAAATTTTTCCATTCAGATTCAGCGCAATCAAAGCGCCATATCTGATGCAACCCTGCCATTGAGACGTAAAGATACTCAATTCCATTCTCCACCACAATTGAAACATCCCAGGGCGAATTCAAAGACTCTGCATTTGTTTCATCTTGCAAGTCATACACCCTGCGCCCATTGCCTGTTATAGTCACCACTGTTCTATTCTCCAAATCAGCCATTCGAAGTGCATGCGAGCCCGTATCACAAATAAACAGGCATGACGGACGCTTGAATGCTATTCCATTAGGCCTAGAAAGTTTGCATGTCTCAAAGGCTCCATCCTTCAACCCAGGGCCAGGTCCACCAATGGTGTCAACAATCTCTCCAGAGCCATCCAGGATAACAATCCTATTATTTCCAGTATCACTTACAAAGATCCTCCCTGATGCGTCATCAACAGCAACTGCCGATGGGCAGAGGAGCAGACTGTCCTCATTCCTTTGCAAAGGCTCCACCCCCCTCAAGATGGCAGGAGTACACCTATCCAGCTCTTTACGCTTCTCATAGAAAACCAGCGCCGCATCAACAATCTCTTTCACCGCTCCAACTTGATCTTCTCCCGACAACGATGCAAGCTTTCTCCCATTTGGCGAAATTATCACATACGTTGGCCACGTGGAGATTCCGTACGCTTTCCACATGGACATGTCTGAATCATTGTACACAGGATGATTTATTCCCAGCTTCCTGATTGACATTGCCACCGATTCCGACTTCTTCTCACCACTGGACTTTCCACTTTGGATACCTACAATAATAACAGGTTGGTTTTGAGTCTTGTACCAGTCTGAAAGCTCGTTCAACTCTGGTGCCACATTTATGCAATTGATACAGCCAAATGTCCAAAAGTGAAGAATCACTATTCTCCCATTCAGGTCAGCCTTAAAGTCCAAGGGAGGAGAATACAACCACGCTTCTGAACTAGACGATGTCGGAAAATTAGGTACCGATACATGTAGTCTCTCCGAGTCCTGTCCACCAGCCGACTCTTCTCTCTCACGAAACATGTCCATGAACGACTGTTGCCTTTCAGAGACAGTAGCTTGATAGCTAGCTTTGATCCTTGATATGTCTGGAACCGCATTGACCACTGCAAGAAGGCTACCCAAAGACAAACTCCTCGACCAGTATGGCCAAGCAAGTATCACAAATAGAAAAATCCCAAACTGGACCCCGCATGCAATCGGTAATGCTACCACTGACTTTGTAAAAAGAAAATTGATCAATGTAGATGTATCATGATTATAATACATATTTTCTCTCTGCAGTACCAGTATTTGTTATTCATTTTCATTGGTATTCTATTATATATTCACGATACATTGTATATAAAGAGGACGCACACCAATAAGAGCAACATCATTCATGACCAAAGAGCTTGCTACAGAAAGCCCCAAGATTTGAACCAAAAGCTCCACATCCTTCTTGGTTTGTTGTCCAAATACTCTAGAACCGAAACTATTATTATTATTATTATTTCCATCTCTATTCTCGCATCTCTGCATTATTATTATTATTGTTTGCGTAAATGTATATTATATTATTATTACAGAATTGTTATCCCTTTTTTTACAACTGTAACAACAAGTTTTACTCAACAACAAAACAGCAAAACAAATCACCCATGAATTGATTACTTAATTAATTACTCACTTTGACCAACTTTAACCCACATATATCCTCCACAGTTATCTTTGATATATCCGAAAATATTTTATCAGGCCCAGCTTCCACCATATCCTCCTCTTTCAACGTCGTCGTCACCCCAATCACCCGCATAGACGCACGTCGGGCAGCCTGCACCCCAGCCACAGCATCCTCAATCACCACGCACTGCGAGGGAGAAGCACCAACTTCCCTAGCAGCAGCCAAAAATATATCTGGAGCGGGCTTCAAATTCTCAAACGCATCAGCCGACACCACGGCATCAAATAGATCCAACGGAATCTCTGCTGCTTTCAAATTTGCATGCACTTTCACCAAATCCGCACTCGACGCCACAGCAGTCTTCAGCCCATTTTCTCTGCAGCGCTCCACCAATTCTTTCGCCCCTTCACACCCAATCCCAGATCCAGCCACGGCATATTTATTCAGATATATCTCAAAGAATTTTTCTTTGCACGACTCCACTTCAAACGCAGCACCGTATTTCCTCGCCACACCACCCAGAAAATTTGCTTCTCCTGCACCATGGAATCACCCGCTGTAAACACATTATAGAGACAACTTTGTCTTCTTGCTAGCAAGAAAAAGAGATTCGAACAGAATAACATAACCCCATACCTGTCCCAGTAAACTCTAAAAACTCATCGGGAGACACATCCAATCCATACAACTCCTTCATCACTTCCGCTGCAGCTTGCCTACTCACCACTTCACTATTACACAGCACCCCATCCATATCAAACAGCACCGCTTTCACCGCATTATCATCCTCTGCCACCGACATTGCAATTCTGTTGTCCCTTTTGCCCGCCACTCGACACGCCACATCTTGTGAACAACGGGCCCACAATGTCGTCTCCTTCTTACTCAGTAGAAATGCTGCATTGATATTACGTTTATTATTACTATTCTTATTCCTTGTATAATAGAGACAATGTACTTGATGCGATGCCGATATCCGTCTTGTTATCCCACCACCACTACCAGTCTTTTCTACTGCTGCAACAGCCACCATTACAATCTATCAAGCGATTCCAATCAAATCCAACTACGAATCATATTCCAATCCTCCAATCAATAATAAAAAATAAAGTACCGCCCTCCATCGCATCGAGCACAGTCTTGTTGCCATGAATGGCCATGAGATTACTGGTGTCGATCTATTTGTACTGACTCCACTGAGTCCGGTCCACTCATTCCTATTTCATTCTATTTCATCATACTTTTATCAACACATTGGCAGTTTGTACAAAAAAGTATATAAGTGGTCAAAGAAGAATATTATCAAAATGCAGGCATTACATTCCAGAGTTTCTGTACCACAGACATCACGTCGCCAATTTGTGAGGACCTCACGTCGCCAGTGTGTGACCATCGTGAGGGCCGAGGGGAGTGAGGATTCAAAATTGGATTTTAAATCTAATACTAGATCTGTACGTTGTATACTACTGTTCTATACCAATGGTTGATTGATAGTTTGATTCACGAGTGATGATTCATTGATCAAGAGAGTGATGAACAGTCGATGGCAATAGGAATAACGAAATAACAATAATAATGCAGGCTCTTGGGTTTACAGAAAGCGACTCTGCTGGCCAAACCAATATATTTGCAGTGGAGCCAAAAAGCTACGTGCAAGGGTCCCAGTCTGATGCCACGTCCGCTGCCGGGACGAGCACGACCGGAGGGGCAGCGATTGCTGGGAGCGTGGCAGTTGGAGCAGTGGTTGCTGGGTTGATTCTGCTGAGTGGAGATTCTGATGTGGCAGATGGACCAGAAGCTGGTCTGAGGTCTCTGACTGCATACAAGAATCAGTTTGCTGGTGAAATTGTGGCGCAAGTGCCTGCTCCAGCTGCAGTAGTAGGAGCGGCTCCAGAGGTTGTGGGTGATTGATTCATTGGTTGTTGACTGATTGATTGATTGTTTTATAAATCTTGCTAGGACATGTGATATAATATATATTTACTACACAACTTTCTATATCTAGATGTAACGTAACACGTGTTAGTCTCAGATTTGGAAACTAATATGCGTACTAATATTGAAACTATAAAACACTAGCAGAAACTAGTATGATTGTAGGTTAGTAAACAAGAGTCATAGGAGAGGTAGCACAACCGTATTTCTGTTGGAGATATTGAGATATGAAAGGACGAGCCGTAGGACCACGTTGAAATGTGAGATTCACAGAGCGGCAGATGCCATGTGTCCATGCATGGTCTCGCATAGCGGATGTGCGCTGTTTGCACTGTAGCAGTGGAAGGAATGAATAGACGCTTCTAATAGTCAAAAGGTAAATATTATATGAGCATGAATCATGCTTGTTTTGGGATTAGATGTCAACGAGCAACGGTTCTACCGACTAGCTAGTGTGTGCTTGCAGGGATTGATGTGGGCAAGACACAAACTGCTTTTCAGCACTTAGCCACGACACCAGCGAGCAGTCGATTCATGTCTCTGGAAGGAAGGCAAATGGAAGGGAGGAGAGATGTAGGACCTGCCTACTCTTTGGTGGTCAGTGGAGATTTGATAGTGGCCAGCAACGGTACACAAATCTGATGAAAACCCGAATTCGCAAGTTCGTTCCAGACTTTGGTACCCACACCCTATCCCTTTCCAGAGGGAACAACCAGAATGAACAAATGTGGCTCGCCCCGAGTCTCCTTATGGAAAGGAGCAGGCAGTCTACTTCATTAGTACTTAGGTAGTAATGTGGTACAGTGTATTGTGTTACGGTGCATGGAAAGTTTATTGTATATTTGGGCATTATAATTTTCGGCACTGCTAGTACTACAGCACAGTACTGGAATATCCATATGATCTGGCAGGCCAGGGCAAAAGCGATTTTGTAATTTTGTAAATACATTTATCGAAATTATGTATGCTAGATACAATCTGTTGCTGTAATAATGTTGAATTAACAAAGATTATTGGCGCAGTATAAGGTTGTAAGAGCGAAGGAAAAGTATAGCATCGCTTGTGCAAACGAATAGAAGAATGAATTTCGACCTGTCCGAGTTGGATAAACTCTCGGATGCAAAGAGCAAGGGGTCTAGGCCATTGCCTAAATTTTTATCTGCGTCTGTGAGTGAAAGTGTTGAGGTGTCTTCGTTGTCGTGAATGGATTTTTGACACGAGTTGCATGGGAATGTAGCTTCGTTGCTTGTGTTGGTCAATTCTGGCAGAGTTTAATGGTGTCGATAATGATGTACAACTGATATCGATAAATTGAATACTGTAGGTTAAGGTGAAATCCAAGGGGCATGGTCGCGGTGGGACACGGTCGGGAACGAATGAAGATGCGGAACTCCCGACGACAAGAACATTGCCAGCAACCAAAACAGCAATAGTAGTGAAGAGTAAAAAAGAGCATACTGATGTCGAAAAGACTAGTAAGACGGGGAAGAAGAAGAAAACGGTGCCAAAGGATGATGCACTGCTTGCAGATGTGTTGAGTGGTGCAGCTGGTGTGAAGGAAAAAGTGTCCCAGCTGATGGCTGAAAAGGCTGCTATAAAAGATGGTACGAAGGATGGAAAGGAAGAAAATAGTAGCGAGACGACGAAAAGAAGGTTGCAACGGAAAAGACATGAAGGTGATATTCCATCCAGTCATGCTGCTCTGTTGGAGTCTATTGCTCAGGGTGATGTGTCTCATGCAAAAGAAATGAGGGCAGGAATAAGAAGAAGGAACGTTACAACAGCTACTGGTTTGGAAGAGCTGCATCGCGCTCTGCATCTTTCCAAGTATGAAGGGGTGGATGATAGAAGCAAAGTGATACAAGCTGAGCCTCTGGAATCCAGGAAACAACGGATGCTTGAGAAGGAGCAAGAGAAGAAAAAGACAAAGGTTGGTCGACCAGGGAAAAAAGATGCGATTTCCAAGACGCTGCAGGAATTGAAGAATAAACAAAAGAGAGACGCTGAAGCGTCTAATGAAAAGAATAAAGATACGCGTGGTAGTTCTGAAGAGACTGAAATTATTGACAATGGGAAAGAAACATCCTCATCTCATCAAAATAATCTGAGACGGAGCAAGCGGTTGAAGACGATACATACAGAAGCTGCTGATACTCTGCCTGAGAATGGGCATACAAGGAACAAGTTGGCAGATAAAGAGTTGGATGCAGAGAGTTGGTCTTTGAAAGAGATTGTTCGGTGGGGAAATGCTCGCGAGAGGAAAATGGCAAAAAAAGACAAAGGAAAGGAAGATAGAGCAATGGAAAGGAATATTGCAGTTGAAGAAGATAAAGAGCCAAAGTCTTTTGCTCCCCAAGTGAAGGTGAAGGATGGAAAAGTGGTGGTAAATCGCGAGAGTTTGACTGTGGCAGCTCAACAAAAGGAAGAATATACTCGCGTTGTGAATGAAGAGGTTCCAAGGTTAAATTCAATGTCTTATGTGAATAGATTGTCGAATGACAGATGGAGTGTGGAGGACACAGAGCTCTTTTTTAGGGTATGTATAAATATATGGTATTGAATGAATGTGTATGTGATTTTTTGACAAATTCAGTGCAATTCATACACATGTGATGTTGTTTATTTATTCTTCTCTACATGACATCACGCAGGCACTTAGTCAATTTGGAACGGATTTTACGTTGATAGCTCAATTGTTCCCCGGAAGACAACGGAAGCATTTGAAGAAAAAGTTTTGCAAGGAGGGCAAGATCAATGCTGCAAGAATAGATGCTGCTATGAGGGCTTCTGCTCATGGCACTGTAAATAGTTACAAAGAAATGATTAATCTTTTGAAAGAGAGTGGGATGAGTGTTGGGCAACAACCTCCTTCTGTTGCGTCTGAGAGCGAAGCGACCAAGACGTAGGTACAACAACATAGATATTACTCTGGACTAGATTCAGGAAGTAAGATGGCTGTCAGCTCATCAGTCTTTCTGTGTAATTCCGTGACTCCACCAATCGCATTCTCATACTCAATTCTCAGTAAATATTTAACCATTCTTGCATTCTTGCCACTCGAAGGGTGCCTTGCTGGATTGGCTTTCAAAAATATCTCTTGTGACTCATTGGGCAAAACCCGCCCACTAGCTGGTCTAAGCTCCACCACAGATAGATCAAAAGTGTCGATGGGAATACAGCTAAAATAAAAAGGTTTAGAACCCTTGTTATGCAGAGTAATCATTTGATCTGGCATATGGAAAGCATGTAATCTTACTGTGCTCGGTGAGATGTGGTACTTTGGAGTAGTCGATTGAATGCTTTGTTGACCTTCTGATAGTATATGACTGACAATTTCCCTCTTCTTTGACGCGTCAACAACTGTAAGAGCGACATCGAATGTCCCATACACAGGTTTGTGATCACTATCGCATACATCCATCCAACTACCGTATTCCATGGGAGAGACATCAATCTTATTCTCCGAGGGCAGACTTTTGCCTTCCATGTCAGCAGCAGGTGAGGGCAGAGGTGAACAGAAGGGTGTACTGCCTCGATACATGATTCTATCGCACCATGCAGGCACCCTACGCTTCTCTGATGAATCATACGCCAATTCTCCTGCAATTCCTTTGTCAAATTTGTAGGTAGGGGCAAAGGTGATTTGTGGCTCTCTATATCCCCTGAAAATCCTACTTTGCATATGCTCTCTGCGAAGTTGATCACAGACAAGCAAAGGATCAAAGTCTCTTGCAGCAATTAATTGGCAAACCTGGTCATAGTTTCCATCAATTCGGTAGTTCAAATCTCCCATCCAAATCACTGCATCCATATTCCTGAGTGACTCTATGGTGTCTGGACTTTCTCTCACTGGTGATCTTGCTTCTAGTGCAACAGCTTGGGCATCTGGAGTGTTTGTGTTCTTATCAGAAGTAACAGCTGTGGCAGAGTTATCCACAGAATTCAACAAACCTTTGGGATCAATAACCTGACCTTCTCCTTGGGGAAGATCCTCATCGAAAATACTTGGTGTGTTTTTGAAATTTAGCAGCTTCACAATTGTATGGTAATTTGCATTCCTAATGTCTACCGCATTTTGATGAGCCGCAAAATGAGAGCAAATAAAGGCAAATCTGTGTCGGTAAAGGGTAAGTTGTACACCGACAGCTCCCTTATTGCCACCAACTCCTAGAATTCCACAAGCCACTGAGGATGTATGAATATCACCAAGATTGTACATCAGATCCTTTTTCGCAAATACTGCGATAAGCATCCCACTAAGCTGCCTTAAGGAAACATTATACCAATCTCTACCTAAGCTTGAAGCAATGGCGTTCACCCAAAATTGTGCGTTTGCATTTCCACGCTCCTGAGATTTCGAAGCTAGGGTCTCTCTGGCAGCTGCCAAAGCCACAGATGTTCCTCCCATTTCCACTTCCTGAAGTGAAACAACAACTATTGATTTCTCTACACAATTTTCTTTGATCCATCTGAAAAATGGTGAAGTCATTGGAGGCCTTGATTCCCCAACATTCCAAGTGACTGCCAAAATGCTTACTGAAGTTCTCTTACAGCACTCTGGACCAATTTTTGCAAATCTTTCCCTGCAATGAAGCGAAAAATCCCGCGTCCATTTCCGTGACAAAGAAACAAAGAATTATTTTCGATAATGCTACGTACCAGCACCCTTGTAAAATAGAAGATGATTGTCCGACTGTCCAACCAGTGATGCTCCCATCCCTTGCTAATGTATAAGCCCTGGTTCCAACTTGTGCTATGGATTGAATTCCTGATTTATGCGCTTTGAAGTTTTTATCAATGTCATAGGATGATAAATCTATTGCTAGAATATTTCCACATTCTCCTCCAATCCATAAATGTTCTCCAATCTCATACATGCAAGAGATTGCCACTTTCAATGACTTGGTGCACAACAGTTTACCACTTGATGAGAATACTTCAAGCAACCCATCTCGATAGCCGAGCCATATTTCATCATTGGCAGTGGATATCATTGTCACGATGTCAGCTTTTGAAGCACTGATTATACCTGAGAGGTCAGTGAAACCCTCATGGCTTTCGAGGCTTCTTACACTTGTTGAAGCACCTGCAAGTTTGCCACCAATTTTGCCAAACATTTTAACAGCCTTTCCTGCTCCCTCTGTCAATCTCTCAGCTAGTTCGGACACCCCTCGCTCACTCGCAGCAGCCCATGATTCCTGCTGTTGATGGCAATAGTCGTAATCCTCAATGCTGGGCCTCCATAGAACTGCTCCACTCAAGGGATCTGTCTCCATACCTGTCGATATATCGATCGATGCAACGCCAGTTTGTTCCAATAGAAATGTTTTGCGGGGAATTATGGGAATCCAAGACTGTGAATTCAATGTACCGAAGCATATTCCACTCCCAGCATCCCACAAAAGAACTGCTCTCGAGGATGCACTCCAAACAATATGTCCATTTGCAGCACATTGAAGAGACAATATCTCTCCACTATGCGCCCTATCAAATGAATTTTTCCTTAACTCACGTGGAATTATTGCCTTAGACGATCCAGTCTTCTTGCATGAGACAAAAGAGGTGTGTGACCAAGCCCTAAGCACTCCTCTATTACTTCCAGTCCAGAGTTCCCCTATTGCAGTGATTGTCATTGCTGTGACATATCCCACACGATACGCGCACCAATGACTGACCATTGAATCTTTCATCTGGAAATCTCTCTTTCTAACGCTATCCATATCATGTCCACTAATCCAGCCTTCTTTATCAGCAACCCAGAGGATATCCCTGCTGTGATCCATGCATGTGCAGGTCACTTGCTTACTCTTATTAGCACCATGGCTCACACCAAGCAATTCACTTGAAGGAGCCGCATCATTATCTTCATTATTCATGCCAAGGCTATCTTTATGCTTGGAAAACATGAGCAAAGAGCGTTTTTCTGTACCACTGCTGGGGTGATTTTCTGCATCTTTCCACTGCAAAAACCCATAGTTGAATGATGGATACGCAAACAATGACCCATTGATTCCAAGCAGCCCTTTCAAATTTGCGCTTTCATTTTGCCTGAGAGGAGGATATCTCACTTCATACGGCAAAGTTGGCAAGTCTTTGCTATGTGAGCTTGGCCTAAGCAGCCTTGCCACACAAGGTTCAGCCACTGCCACATCCTCAAACAAGTCCTTCTTACCCCATATTTCAGCATCATAAATTCCTGCTGCACTATCATTTTGTCCTTTTATCTCTCTTTCTTTTGCTATTTGAGGTGCTGGGAGCGCCTCATGTGCCTCATGCCAGGCATCTGGGTCCATTGCTGTCAACGACAATTCTGGATCTTGTACATCGAATCCCGCTTGTGCAAAGGCAACAAGCCTAAGAGCTTGCGAAAATTGATGCTTATCGAGCCCCTTCTCTTGAATATGGTATTCGGGAGGCTTTGCTCTCCTCCATATTACACTTAGCACAGATGGTGGTAGCCCACTACTCATAAAAAATATTTTAGCTTCTTCATTCGCTACGCGGCCATCTTTATCTTTATCAGCTTGTAGGAAATATTCGTGTACTTCTTCAACTGTAATCCCATCCACAGGCACAAATCCCTTCATTTCGTCCCTTATTTTACTTTTAGTTCCATCATCATTAATCCTACTGGGTGGTCCATGCTCTTTCACAGAAAGTGATGCCAACGTAACTCCCGGTGGTGGAGGAGGTGGCCTTCTCCGTGGCTTTAATTCTTTCTGCAATGAAATTAGAATACAATACAGATGCACATCAGTGCTGTACGAAAACGTATTCATACCCAAATCGTGAACAAAACACAATGGGAACAATCCAAGAGACACAAACCTGTGCTGATCCGACACCAGATTCCTTTTCATTCTCCGTTTGCAACAAATTTGCATTCCGTTCACCCCCTTGCATTCCACCATCTCCGGTGAGTAGATCCATTCCAAGTTACGTTACGCTTTAATAATTTCCTCCCTCCCAACACTTTTCACAAAGACAGACAGAGAGCTCTTTCCGTGACACGATTCCCATTATACATTGCCTGTGATGAAAAAGGTTTATATAAATCAATACTACGATACTCAGTACAGTACAGTGTAGCTTTGGTTGTTTTTTCAGTTTGTATTAGGGTATGCCATACCCATCGATGGGTCAGGGTATACAAGTTCCTAACCGGTACCGGTATCGATCAGGAATTCCTGAACTTGATCAGTGACTATATTAGCGAGACATACTAATTATTATATTAATACTAAGAGTAAATACACTATAGAAAGTGTGCTAGACAGTGCCCTAGTTTGGAGAATCAAGTTGTGGACATGTCAATGCAATCAGACATGCAAGGTGGATTTCTTCCCGACCCATCGATGAATCAAAATCCATTGCATGAGCCAGAAGAGCCATCAGATCATTCCCTATTACTTGTATGGATATCTATACTATTAGTCATAGTGAGTGGTTTGTGTGCCGGACTCACGCTAGGTTTACTTTCGATTGACAGGTACTGTTCCTGTATGTGTTTTTGGATTATTGGAGTCAGATGCGAGATGAAGATTTGATTTTAATACATTAAAAATTGATAATAAATTGCAGAAATGATGTTGCTGTGTTGAAAGCAGCCAAGGGGAGGAAAGCTGAGCTCGTGAAACGAATAGAGCCACTGATAGAAAAGCCACACTGGGTGCTGGTGACGCTTCTGGTTGTCAACTCACTATGTATGGAAGCTCTTCCGATATTTCTGGACAGATTATTGAATCCTTTATCCGCAATTCTGATCAGTGTGACTGCTATTCTGTTGTTTGGGGAGATAATTCCTCAGGCCGTCTGCAATCAGTATGGCCTGGAAATTGGGAGTTACATGGCCTGGTGGGTGACATTGATGATGTATGCTACATCGCCCGTTTCTTGGCCCATCGCCAAATTACTAGATTTTCTTCTGGGACATAAGAATACAATGTTTCGAAAGAATGATATTGTTGCGCTGGTGAGGGCTCACGAGGAGGCAGAGGATCTAGAAGAGGGTTCAAGGATTTCAAAACAGGAGGCCAGAATAGTTCATGGTGCTCTAGGGTTGTGGCAGAAGTCTATTGGTGATTCTATGACATCGATGGATAATGTGTTTGAAATTAGTGCTGATCAAGTGTATAACGAGGAGCTCGAGTTGGCTATTGTTGAGTCTGGGCATTCAAGAATACCAGTAAAGTTTCCAGAGTCTGGAGCATATAAATTTATTTTAACAAAGGAGCTGCTCTTGCTCCCTAAAGACATATTCAATAAAAAAGATCAAAAAATAAAATGTATAGAAGAAATACGTGGACTGATGAGGAAAATGTTGTTCTTTTCACCATCTGAATCCAAGCTTCATGTGCTAAGGGAGCTGAGACGTCACAGAAAGCATTTGGCCATGGTTGCAGATATGCCTGTCGCAGAAGGACACGAAGACAGCGATATGGAAGCAAAAAGCCCTGAAGAATTCTTCAGAAGTAGTGGTAGTTTGAAAGAGCCTTTGATACGAACTGAAGAACCCGTTACATTTGGAGAGGTACTTGGCCTGGTAACTCTTGAAGATATTTTTGAAGATATTCTTCTTGTAGAGATTCAGGATGAAACCGATAGCTACGAAAGCAATCTAAAATCGAAGAGTATTAGGGATAGACATAGCACATTTAAAGAGAAGTTGATTCAATCTCGGCGCCAAAGGATACAAAGCACCCAGTAATGATTGATGAAGTATTTTTTCTTTCCAGACATTATTAGAGATTATGTGTTTAGGGGCGTTTTAATCATTGATAATTTGATAAAGGGCTCAGATCGGCCTCTTATCTCCTTTTAAAGCGTCCAAATCAATGCATATGCATATTATAGTGCACTACCATAATAAAGATGGTTGTTTGGCTGATCCTTTGGAGAGGAATCTCCCCTGGATCACTGTACATGGCATGTCCTCTGTAGTAGCCCTGTACCCTATGGTCCCGCATATTACTGGATTTACAATCTCGAAACATTCATATAAAACACCAAAATCTATACATTGGGTGATTGACTTTGGATTCAACACCAGATTTGAGACACAGGTCACCACAGTACAAAACTCAAAAGTCTTCTCACGGTACCCTCCCTATCAATGAGGGCATGTGCCATTTCCTTCGCCCCTAACCCAATCGATTGATTTCTATTAGAAAGATCAAATTCTTGTTTGCTTGTAAATCCTATGAAGAGCACCAGTTTCGTGTCGCCTCTGACAAACCTGAAGCTGACATGCAGACAGGGTCTATTTGTTGCCTAAAGTCAAATTTGGGACTTTCCTTGGGTACCTTGAGACATATTTCGATGTGTAAGATACTTGAATACCTCAAAATAATTGATTAAATGCCATTAAAGGTGGATTTGGCTGTCACTTTACAAATCAGATTCAATTTTGAGAAAATCCTATGGGGGAGGCTAATAGAAATCCCACAATCAACTTGATACGCCCTTACAAGTTTCTAGCAAATTCTTCACATACATCAACCAAATCAGAAACACACATGGCTGGCATCACTTTCGTTAACGGTACAGTCATTTTCCCTTGACCCAGCTTGATTGGAACTTTGGCCACAGCATCTTCCACGTCCCTTTGATCAAACCCACTTGCAGCAATCTTTGGACCAAGCACCAGAGACAAAGCCTGGGCCAGCGATGCATTCCCTTCGACTTTGATGTCTTTCAGGAACAAATGCCATCCAGCTATATCGACATAGCAATCTTTACCTATCGCATCAGCCAATTCCTCGTATGGGCTTTTTGAGCCAGCCGAGGTGTTTGCTACAAAAGATGCCAGGTCGAGCCAAGAATCCATTGCATCTTTCCCAGCTTTTGCCGCGATCGATCCATGATTGAATCTATTTCTAGCTATATTATGACGATATCCAGATCCAATGAATCTTCCGACATCAGGTCTCGGTTGTTGATAGACATGTAAACCAAAATTTGTCTTGATGCTTTGAACAGTCATTGTATATAGTAGAGATTCCTTTGACAGTCGCGGTGAATACATTAATTTATCTATCCTCATTAACCATACTAAATAGTTTGCAAGAAACTAGAATATGATAATTGGGTTTAGTAGAAGACCAGATGAGGACCTCAATATAAAGATGAAAGGAATTCCTTTGCTCAAGACTTTGGCCATGTACCCAACTAGACAAAAAACAATAGATTAGAAATAAATATCATTGTTATGGATGAGAAATGTATCTATCGATGAAGAATTTGGTGCGTTGCTCAAAAGCAACCAACACACATGTGGTGGTGACATGTGGTGGTTTCAAGCGACAGAGTTGTCATCAAGGAAGCGCATCCAGGCCCTTTCACATTAAGACTTATGCCTTAAAAGATTCAATAGAATCGACAGAAGGTGCATACGAGGGATTATCTTTATGTGATGAAGTGTACCTCGTGTCAACACAGTCCAAGATTGTTCCTACTGAACTGTGGAATCCCAATGAACGGGCAGTGCTGTTGCTCGGGCGATCCATGGGGTGACCATTCTGTTGGGCACTTGCTAAAGAAGCGAAGAGCGACTTGATGCCAGGTGTGTTACTGGGGCAGTTTTTTAAAGTAAGTAATGAAAGCTCATAAGTCCTTCTACTCATTCCTGTTCCTGAACATGTAGTGCTCGACTCATTCGGAGTGAAAATGTTCCTTGGAAGTATAGGCACGAAAGAAAGGGGTCTAGAATTCGTGGAAAAAACTGGGTTTCCGAGCGATAGGCTGCTTGCTGATCCGGCTGGCCAAATGTACCTTCCTTTGAATATGAATAAGGGTGTGAACATTACATTCTTCTCCAAAGATACCCCATATGCAATATGGGATGCAATGAAGTCAGGAAAAATTGAATATTTGAAGGATGTGATGAAGGTTTGGACCAAAACGCCGCTTTGGATCCCTCCCAAGCAGGATCAAGCGTTTCAACAGGGTGGTGTCGCTGTGTTTGAAGGATCCAAGTTGGTCTGGATTCACAGAGACCCTGCCACGGGTGCTCATGCTGAATTTAGCACAGTGATTGATGTGGCTACAAAAGATTTGAAGATCTAATTTGTTCCATGTGCCTATGCAATTGGAGCCGAATATTTGCGAAGATTTATGACGTTGAAGTTTTCTGCCTGTCATCTGGTACAAAAGGAGACTAGAACCAACTGATTTTTATCATCTTCTGGAAAGAGAAGGCTGCAATCGCATTGATTACTGTTTCTGAATGTAAAATTATTATTTTACTGTGACTAATTCTAGTGTATCGATTGCCTGAGATAGCATACGCTATGTCAACATTGATCTTTTGCTCTGCAGCAAAGAGTGCGAAAATCCAATCCAGCGACTGGCGGACAAGAAAAGTGAAGCCGATACAGCCTGGTGGTGTGTATCCAGCGAAAGAGAATTGTTCTAGATGTGGGTTATGTGACACATACTTCATAGCGCACGTCAAAGAGGCTTGTGCATTTTTGGGTGATGGAATGTCCAACATTTCTAGCGAAGAAGAGAGGGTACACGGGAGAAAGAGAGCGATGGATGATCCTGATGAACTACTGTTTGGGGTAACGGAGGATATATTCTACGCAAAAGCGAAGCCACCTGTCCCCTCAGCGCAGTGGACGGGTATTGTGACTAGAATTGCGACGACAATGCTGCAGCAAGACAAGGTGGATGCTGTGGTATGTGTCCAGTCTCAGGATGACGATGCGCTATCCCCCAAGCCAGTAGTTGCTCGTACTGTCGAGGATATACTCGCAGCAAAGGGTGTCAAGCCGTGTTTATCACCGAATCTGGAGGTGCTTGCAACTATAGAAGCGTTAGATGTCAGAAGAGTGATGTTCATAGGAGTTGGATGCCAGGTCCAAGCGATTCGATCGATTGAAAAGTACCTTGATGTGGACGAGCTTTATGTTTTAGGAACAAACTGTGTTGATAATGGCCATCGAAGTGGTCTTGATAAATTTTTGAAGGCAGCATCTGCAGATCCAGGAACTGTGAAGCATTATGAATTTATGCAGGATTATAGAGTGCATCTAAAACATCATGATGGTAGTTATGAAAAAGTCCCGTACTTTTGTCTGCCTGCAAATGATTTAAATGATGTGATCGCTCCGTCTTGCTATAGCTGCTTTGACTACACGAACAGCTTGGCCGATTTGGTCGTGGGGTATATGGGAGTGCCACCTGATGGGAGCACACCCATGCATGAGCACTATCAGTATATCACTGTGAGGAATGACAAGGGCCGTGATATGCTTGATGCGTTAGGTGTCGAAGACTTACTAGAAAAGAAAGCACCGGTATCTGGTGGATTGCTGGCTCGAGAAGTACTAGTTGAGCAGACCGTATTGGCAGATGACTCGGCCAAGCTGAAACAAGGGCCAAAACAAGGAGCGCCTACATGGTTAGGAGAAGTGCTTGCTACGCTCTTAACGCTGATTGGACCTAAAGGGCTTGAATTCGCAAAGTACTCGATCGAATACCATTATTTGAGAAATTTTATCCACGTATCAAGGCATTGGGAGAAGGATGCTGCTGCGAAGCATGTTCCTGATTTTGTTCACAAAATTGTTGAAAAATATAATGCCAGAGGTGTCATATCTTCCAGAGCTGCAATGTTTGCTCCATTTCCTGGCAAGAAGTGATGCTCCATTATTATTGTTCATGTATATTATTATTTTTGTAGTCATGGTGAATATATTACATCAGGTTCAACAGAGCTTCAAACTGTATCCATTTGAATAGTAGTTCATAAAATCGAACAAACATCAGCAATACATATTCAATAAAGGATTCATAAATCAAATTTAGAGACAAAAAAAGATTCAGAAAACTCCATCTTACTTCTTCTCCCTTCTCTCTGACGCACTCATGGATGCTGCCAGCAACTCCTCAAAATCTTCTTGGAACCCAGCATCTTTCAACTCTTCAGGCCCCAGAAACATTCCGAATGGAACACCCCCGTACTTCTCGGAGTGATGCATTTGGTGCGCTACTGTAACTTTTTTCAATATTGGAAGATTTGCAATAGGACCAACTGGGAACCTCTTATGCACCAGACCATCGTGAACAAACATGTAAGATATGCCAAACAGAGTGATGCCCAGTCCAGTACCAAAGCAAAGACCCCCAATCACATCCGGCCGAAGAAAGCCATACCCGCATAGAAAGATTGCTGGAGCAGCATTCATCACTGCATAAATATCGTTTGCTTCAAAAGGCCCAGTCCGTGGCTCATGATGCGACTTGTGCAGTGCCCATCCCAATTTGTTCTCATGCCACAAATATTTGTGTGCCCAACGAGCATACATTTCCATTCCCACCATGCCCCCAAACACCAACAGCAAAGTCGCCCCTAGTTCTTCATAAGGAAATGCCTCTCCATGTGCCAAATGCCACGAGATTCGGTAATATGTCGCAAAAATGGCCAGGGCTGTTACCCCTGTGGAGGCAGCTATTGCCGCTGCTTGGTACACCGCTCGTTCCCTTAACCTTTGCTGCTTCCGAATCAGTCGATTTTGACGATTCTCCACCTCTTGAGATATACTATCAGCACTAATCACCTCTCTAGATTCTTCATCTGCAAGCTTATTCACCACAGGTAAAGCTCTCAACCACACCCTCTTCTTCGTCTGAGGTCTGTTGCAAACGGCTTTCCGCAAACACGATATATTAATCTCAATTATTCTTCCCCTCTTCCTATGTACAGTATCAAATGATAGGATATTCATTCTACTTCGCGTCAAGGGCTGCATCTCGCCAGATCTGTCCGAACTAGCCTTCTAATACAACTGTGGGGGTCGACGCCTGACAGGTCAAACTACGCTCTCTCCCAAAACTCCACCGATCAATATTCTAACGAAAAATGTACCAAAGATACATCAAATTCGTCGCTCTATGTGTCCTAGTGCTCTTTGGAATAACTGAAGAACCAGCAGATGATTGCGCTGGTTCTATTGCAGAGCAGAATTTCCCGTCTTCTTTTCCACTGGGAAAGTAGAATCGACTATTACTGACCTGAATCACAGAAAAATACAAAATGTATATTATTTATGCAATTTTGGTTGTATCTGCATAGGCGAACAGAGGTGCCAATTTCAGTGGTGTTCAGGTCAAGTGCTGCTGGGATGCTGCTTATAACTAAGTTGCACCCAAGGACATCTGCTGCACTGCAAACTGCTGGAACGCGCCCGATTCTTTTAAAGTAGCAGCAGAAGGAGGAAAGAAAATGTATTATTTATGAGGCTAGAATGACCCGAAGATGCTGAATAATCAGAATTTAAGCACAGATGATTGGCTGAAAATCTTGGTGATGGACACGTGGCCTACGTGTGGGATTTTGGTGGATATCCACTGGATCGATCCGGTACCGACAGCCACCCCATCGGTCAGAAGTAGACTGGATACGTCTGATAGTATCTGATGGAATCTTGCTGGGAAACACAGGGAAACACTGTTGCTCTTAATATTTTTGAGTAGTCGATGTCATATTACATATCGTGCGTGATCGTAGTTTTGTCCCTGGTCCCCGAAGTTGGAGCTACCCTGTGGTGAGCCTGTGCTCACATTTGCCTAACGGTGCCCCAAATTTGGGTTGAAACCTGCGTGCAACTAAGCTCATCCCTCGTGAGCATGCAGATGGCTGTAAGCAACGTACGTGTCTGGTGAAGTCGCGCGAGATGTACGTGAATAGTTAAGTGTATGAACGAAACTATAAAGGATTACACTTTGAAAAGAATAAAAAGCTGTAGATGACGATTTCAGGGTCAAGAACGGCCTTCATCCTATAGTCGAGAGCATCTCCCTCAAGAATCGCCTTGCAGGAGAAGAGGCTCACACTCGCCATCAACATTGTTGTAAAAGTAGCCACTGTTGCACTGTATGCAGTCATAGAAGGCTCCAGAGCAATCTTTGCAGTTGTCATCACTACATCTGGTGCATTTGTTATTGTTGTACAAATTAGGACCATAGCCATCACGGCATGGGCTGGGAATATCTGGAATGCACTGGTTTTTGGATGGACTCACGACATAACCATAATCGCATTTCCTGCAGTTGTAGTTGAGCAATCCTCCATTTTGGATTACTCTGATATCCCTGCAGCAACTGATAATTTTGTTGGCATTTGGGCATCTCCCCCACCCTTTCTGAGCTTCTGCCCCTGCCAGAAGAGCCACGAGCGCCAGGCCGACCAAAGCCATCAAGGAGGTTGATCTCATTTCGTCTGCACCAAAAGCACAAAGTTTTAAGATAAAACAGATGAAATTGCGGTCTCAAGCACGAAAGGGGTCAGCAAGAGAGGAGACGAAAGCTTTCTTCCCCCCCCCCCCCCCCCCGGGGGGGGGGGGGGGGGAAGAAAGCTTTCGTCTCCTCTCTTGCTGACCCCTTTCGTGCTTGAGACCGCAATTTCATCTGTTTTATCTTAAAACTTTGTGCTTTTGGTGCAGACGAAATGAGATCAACCTCCTTGATGGCTTTGGTCGGCCTGGCGCTCGTGGCTCTTCTGGCAGGGGCAGAAGCTCTGAGCTGCCCACACGCTGGTCGACCTATCAGCTGCTGTCAAGATCTTAAATCCAAACAGAATGGCGGCTTGATCTTGTACAAGTGTAACAAGTGTGATAATGGGTACAAACCATCGAGTGACAAGCAACAGTGCAAGCCTGCAAACGTTTGCAAACCAGGATATGGCTGGAACCTCTACGGGGAGAACTGCGCCAGATGCACAGACAGGAACTGCAAAGACTGCTCTGCAGCTTTCTATAGCTGCATCCAATGCAAAAATGGTTACATCTCAGATCCCTCTGGAGTCTGCCAGCGTGTCCTTCTGTAGCTGATTATTCGAGAGTAGTCATGTAACCTCTACATCAGAGGATATATAGGATACATTTAAATTGTAACCATGTTTTAAGGCAAGAATCAATGGCAATCGAAATTGGATTTGTGTATTTCAGCATTTTCATATTTCCTCCAGCCATCAAGCTATCGTAACATGTCATTAATCTACCTACCATCAGAGTACCACCCAAGTCATGGGTGACGCACTTGCTGAAGTGGAGAGGCTACATTTCTGCACCCGCATCTCTGCGAAGACACGTGCCTGCTACATTTCTATTCAAACAAAATAATGTCTTTCATCTCTCTTTTGAATCGACGAGTTAGTAATATCGTTGAATTTATGCATTGCATCAATGATATATGTTTCGGATTACCATTAGGGTACGATTCACCAAACCCTATAACTAATTCTTGGAAAAATGTACATCAGTCATTACTTACACTGTTATAGTTCACGCTTACGTATGGATGAAATAAAGTTTTAAATTATTCATAGAGTAATTTGAGAAAGCATGCGCAAACTGTGAAGGAAGAATATTTCGAATACGAATCAATCACGGAAGGACTATATTGCCCTTTGCAAAATGCACGCAAGCGCACGTACTAGTCAAATGAGTGTGATGGTGAATAATAATAGCAATATATGTGGTAGGGCACGGGTAAATATAGGACAATGTGTGCCGAAGTACAGAGCGCAGGAAGCAAGAATGAGTGGCTGGATGCGTGGCACGTGGATCAAACAAGCGAATGCTAGACTTTATGCCGCGGAGGGAGCAGATGCGGCTGACTCAGGTCTTGAGAAAAGTGGAATGAATATTGGGACCGGCATAAATAACCCCACTGCTCCACAAGGTTTTACAACGCTCGAAAAGACTATTCAAGATACCTTGGGTGGTGAGGGTCAAGGTGGGTGGAAGGAGGTGGAAGGGTGCTGGGTGCTGTATCCTGAAAAGGCGCAAGCTGGTGCAGCAGATGAGAGGGCTCCCAGATGTCTAATTCATTTTGTAGGAGGGGCATACGTGGGTGCCGCGCCTCAATTGGCGTATCGACCTCTATTGGAAGCCCTTGCTGAAAGGGGAGCCCTTGTGGTGGCAACTCCATTTGCTACTGGGTTTGATCATTTAAGGACTGTAGATGAAGTATATTTCAAATTTTCGCGATGTTTAAAAGCTTTGGGTCCGAAAGCTCAGATGCTGCCGTCGTATGGGCTGGGTCATTCGCTTGGTTCTCTAATGCATTTGCTGGTATGCTCTAGATATGTGGTGCCCCGGTCTGGGAATGTTATCATGAGTGCGTTTGTCATTTTCATTCATTCAGATATGATGGTAGTAATGCTGATATTTATTTTGTGTCACTGGCTGGTAATTCACAAAATTTTTTCGTACACCTGTAGGCTATAATAATAAACCAGCCACGGATTCAATCCCTTTCTTGTCACCATTTATTGCACCTTCTGCAAGAGCCTTGGGACCGATACTATCTCAGTTGGCTACCTCACCTCTTCGTTCTGGAGTTGAACAATGGGTTGATATTCTCAAAGGTATGTATTTATTTTGTGTACTTGCTTCATTCGACATCAATGTAATCAATCAGTATTGTGTCATTTGCAGACCTGTCCCCGGATACATTCAAACAGATTATACCATTATTGGACCAATTGACACCTATTTATTTGGATGTTGCGGCAGGGACAAAAGAATTCACACCACCTCCTGAAGAATCAAGAGCCATGATACGAGATGGCTATGCAGTGGGAAGGAATCTGCTTCTGAAGTTTGCAAATGACAGCATTGATGAGACGCCTGTGTTGGCAAGCGTGTTACAGTCTTCTGCTGCAAAGGAATCTCTCGAACTGACTGTCAAGACATTACCAGGGGATCATGTACGACCTCTTCAGCAGGTAGGGATTCATATATGCTGTTATAATTTGTATAATATTACCATCTAATTCAAATAATGAACTTGCTTGCCACTACAGGATCTAAGCAAAATTTCTCCAGACTTGGCTCAATTTACATCTCAACGACTCAGTGAGTCTGAGACATTTTGGAACTCTATCAGTTCTCTTGCGGAGCAGGCCAGCATTCCGTCGGTAGCCAAGGAGCAGATAACTGGCCTTGCAAAGACAGCATCTGATGTCACGTCACTCTTGGGCGGGGCTGTTGGAGCACCATCTCAAGAGAATGCAACCATAGAAGATCTAGCCGATGAGATTGCTGGATGGATGGGACTGCCAAGGAAGAAGACCGCACCAATGGTTCCAACTGCTTTACCTCCTCCTGCAGATGAAATAGACGTTGTTTAGATGAGATAACAAAAATGAAATGAAATGAGATTTTATCCATTGTTATTGCAATTGCCCCTGTTATTTATCCTTCGAGTGTATTGCGTTTCAATCCACCGAAATCATAATCAAATTCATCAATTACAATATTAATATTGTAGATCAATTCCATCTCTTGAATCTCTACCTTAAAAAAGGCAACCAGCCCTCGCACAATGTTCAATTTTTTTTTAATAATTTGATATCTGAAGATTCCTGTACTTTGAAACGGAAATATGAAGCGCAGTTTAGGGATAACGAGGTGCACCAGAGGCAAGTTGGTTGCCACGACTCGCAACAATAAGGCAATCACAACAACCTCCATTAGTCAGGGACCTGTCGTCCCATGTAACGCATCCAATAGAGTAAATAGGGAAAAGAAATTGTTGACAAGCATGTCAAGGTGTGCGCTGGATAATGAGAGCAAGGTAAGGCCAAGTCAGGGCAACGGTTTTGTTCGAGTGGTGTAGAAGGGTTTGAAGCTTTTGAATTCGAAGCTCTTAAATTTACTCCATTTGGATTGGAATGTGACTTTTAAATGGATACTCATATGTGTTTAATGAAATGGCGTTGCAGCTTCTCTCGAGCGGTTCCAGATTTTCAAAGTCTTCATCGAAGGTTAGCGTGTCCAGGCCGAACAAGAAGCAATGTGCGATCCAAGCTTGCAGCATGAATGATGATAGCAAAGAGCAAAATAGAAAAGGGTCTTTTGGGGAAGACGAGAGATTTTATGCGGATGAGCATCAAAATGATTCCTTCCCAGACGCTGTGCCTGTTGTTACCAGGGAAGATGACTGGAGAGAATTCCGTGCCAAACTTGTGGCTTCTTCTGCATCTAGTCTGACTAGCTGGGCTCATGTTCTTACGCGTCCAGAAACAGGATGCGTCTTGCTAGCTAATCCATTGATGTTTACAACATCACAGACGTACTTTAATAAAGCGGCAATATTTTTGTTTAGCCATGGCGAGGAAGGCAGTGCAGGGTTGATTCTGAATAAACCAACAGAACACTCAATGAAAAAGTTTAAAGATTCTTCGACATTGCCAGATGAATATGACGACTGCCGTTTGTATTTAGGTGGAGATGTTGGGGCTGATGCTGTTAATTTATTGCATGGAGTAAAAGGTGTAGAAGATTCTACAGAAATCCTTCCAGGGGTGTACATGGGAGGGGTGCAAGGTGTCTCTAGAGCATTGGCTTCAAATGCTACTGAGCATTGCAATGTTAAAATTTTGACGAGATATGCAGGCTGGGCTCGCAACCAGCTGGAAGAAGAAGTTCAGAGGGGTGTTTGGATTGTTGCTGCTGTTTCGAAAGATATTGTTCTACGCCCTGTGTCACCTTCTGCTAGTGCTGATTTTTGGCACAATGTTTTGCAACTGATGGGGGGAGAGTATGCTGGTTTGAGTGACGCGGTTCGAGAAGAATATCGACCAGATATTATGGAATACCAGCCTGAGGCTGAATGTGAAGCTGTAGAAGAAGAACCGAGTTCCTTTCCTAGAGATGACTTTGGGGACCATAGCCAAGGCAGTGGCATCTAATTGCATGTTGATGAGAAATATGTTGCGTGTTCATTTTGTTACAATTTTCGCTTTTAATCCACTTTATTTCAGCGGATTGCACAGTATGGGCATAAATTTGAAGGCAGAGAAAAATTTCTGAACATCTGCTGCAAATTTCTCAAGCATAACGAATTGTGAGTCATGTACCCTAGTTCGCTTTTGCATCAAGTAATCGCACTTATGATCTGCTTCAAACATAGCTTTTAATATTGATATGTATTCGATAATCTCGTTTCTAGTGA
The DNA here is from genome assembly GCA_002818215.1 of Picochlorum sp. 'soloecismus'. Lineage (NCBI taxonomy): Eukaryota > Viridiplantae > Chlorophyta > Trebouxiophyceae > Picochlorum > Picochlorum sp. 'soloecismus'. The sequence continues at coordinate 711,538 of PJAJ01000014.1, read as the reverse complement.
TGGGCTTTTCTCCCATTCCGTCATCTGGGTCTATTGGCATCAAGAAATAGTATGCTGTTTCTAGCCTATTCCGCACTGGAGCATCCACAAATACAGTCAAAATAGCCCACAACATGGAAGAGCTAACATAACCAGTTCTATCAAAATCCATGTATTGGAATACTTTAGCACCCAAAACAGATAGTAACACTTCTAATAGATGAGGAGGCGAACGAGGAGCAAGGAGTCTTGTCAAAATTTGGGTGACTGCCTCAACATGAATCAAACCTTTGGACTTTTGGCGCCCTGACCATCTTTTAAGAATTTCCATTTCACTCTTCAAACTGTCTAATGTCAGAGACGTAAGAGGCTGCAGTTGCTGCAGTAGGGACACATCCATGGATAAGAATATGGCATCTGGATCACCTCCGTTAGTCTTGAGAAATTCAAGCAGCTCTTGCGATACATCATTTTTCGTGACACGAGATGGCGGTGACCAGATGGATAATCTATCATATGAATTATTCACCGGATAACCTTTAGATCGAAGCATATCTCCTTTTGTCCTGCCTGTTTTCCTGGGGCTATCTCCGTTTCTGCTCATTGTCGTGCTCCTTGATGTTGCAGACATATCACTTTGCCATGGTGACTGGTTACCACTCTTAGACCTCATAGGCTTGCTACCGCTAATCTTATCACTCTTTGGAGTTGTTGAATTTGCAGGTGCATAAGATGCTGGAGACACTGGAGTGGCTTGACATTGCATTCCAGATCTGGCATCTCTGATAGCATCCTGGATTGCATTCAATTGTGCGCTGACTTGAGTCGAATGTGCCTTGGAGGATATCAGACGATGAAGAGTTCCCAAGTAAACCATGATATCATCATCCGGATCGCAGAGACTCATGCATTTCTGTAGGCAAAGAATTGCCTGTTGTCTGTATTCACCATCAGCATCGTCAGAGGACTCTTCCAGCATGTACAAGCTGACAGCCTTGCCTAGGAGAGCTTGAGGATGCTCTGGTTCTTGGCTTAAAACTATGTTGTAGTGCTTCAGTGCTTCTTTTGGTTTTCGATAATCCCTCATCACATTCCCAACGTTGAAGTGAGCCTCAACATGATCTGAGTCCAAAGCAAGAGCTTTCTCCAAGCATCTGATACCTTCTTCCTTTTCACCCATTGCCATCAACGAGCATCCCAAGTCCACCCAGGCGTCAGCAAAATCTGGCGTTATCCTGCAGAAGCAATGATTTAGAGCAAATCAGTGGTTTGTGAACAATCAACTCAAGATAATGCTTAGAATTTTCGAGATCCAAGCAATACTCACTTGATTGCCTCCTGCAGGGATTCAACTGCTCCTTCATAGTCCCGTGTTGCATATCGAGTAGATCCCAACAATTTGAAGACTCTTGGATGATTTGGTGCAAGTCTCGACGCTTTGCAGTACTCTCGTTCGGCAGCCACAAGCATGTCTTGGCTCTCCAAAGAAATGCCCATATTGATGTGGACTTTCACCAACAATGTATCATTGGGAGAGCATCGCTTAAGCGATTCAAAAAACATCCTTGATGCGGTTTCGTATTCTTCGAGTGCAAAATGTGCATTCCCAAGTCGAAAAAATGCTAGTGGGCCATCTGGCAAAGATGCTGTAGCACCATGGAGAAAGGCCATGGCTTCTTGATACCTACAGAACAATACAAGAATTCATGAAGGCAATAAAAAATTTTCCTTGGCAAGTTTCTATAACGATGAAAGACCTACCGTTGATGAGATGCCAAAATTTCCGCGACTTCCATGTTGGCTGAATGAGCTGCCCATGGAGGCAAAAGTGAAATTGCATTTGTGATTCCATCAAACTGATCGAAATCTCTATTTCCTGAGCCTATGACGTGTTCCGCCTGACTTATAATTTGTTTGATATTTGATTCAATAATTGCCACAAGGCGAGCATTTTCTCGCTGCTCCCAGTCATCAGGGATGCTTTTTGCATATGGCAACTTTTCAGATACTGAGGGGCTGGTTTGATCCGATTCCTTGATAGAATTGGACCTGGTTTCCGCATCAAGCTCAATGGTATCAGGTTTACTCTTTTTCTTCTTCTTTGGAGAAATTGATCGTAGAAAGCTCTTCCAACCTGACTTATCGTTTATCATCACCTGTCCATCTGCAGCAGTCTCCGTGTCAACATCATGTCTTGGCTGGTCAGTGTCAGCAACTATTTCCTGGCTGGAAGGGAAAGCATGAACAGATATCACTGTTGTCGACACTTTCTCAGCTTCAATTTTTAGTGGATCGTTTGGAGGCTGTGAATCAATGATTGGATAATTGTCCAAGGCATCTGTCAGTCCAGATGATCCTGAGGAAGAGGGACTTCTTCGCTGGTATCCCACAATCAGGGATGCTTGTGGAGGAGTAAGTTGATCCTTGTGCCCATGATACTCTTCATCTGAGTCTGATAAGGGCAAAGGACCATCATGATCGGGGATGTCTGGTGAAAGAATTTTTCTCCTGCCAAAGATTTTGGACAGGGAGAAGGGACTGCGAGATTTCCTTGAATTCGACCGGCTTGGTGTCTCGGACTGATCCTCAGACACCTCATACTCTGCTGCAGGTGCCAATCCGAATCCATTTTCACCCGACATTTGGCAATTAATGAGTGCATCTCCAGTGGTTGACCTTATAGATCCAACCAGATGCGCAGCACCACTCCATTCCTGAAGGCTCTTTGGTGCTTCAATAAAGGATTCAACCTCAAACTTCTTGCACCTGTCAGGCAGCTTTGCGACAAGCTGAATGGTATCTGATTTCCCATGTGATATATTTGCTGGCATTAATTCTGTGAGTGATCCTGGTGGCAAAATAAGCTGAGTGTCTTGCAGCAGATCCATTGCTACTTTATTCAGATTCTTCGATGTATACTGATTTTTTAATTTGAAGTCGTAGAATATCACTGTTCCTCTTTGCTGTGGACTTTGCTCTGCAATCATATCAAAATTTTCATGCATTGAAGATGTATTGAAGGCCGACTTGGGATTATTCTTCATTGTCAACAACACGCCATTTGCAACTTTCGATTTTTCAATAGGAACACGACCTCCAATTGTAATCAAACTTCCATGATCTTCCATACGACACATGTATGCAACCTTGGCTGCAGACCCATTTGGCAGAGATTCCTCAAAAGCATTGAGAAGTCTCTTTGCAAGAGAATCCTGATTATTAGCAGAGCTCCAAAAGACGCATGAGAAGGAAGACATTTCTGGCGCCCCCATCATTTCGCTTGCTTTTAAGCACTCTGCCATAGATTCTGCGATCTCTACAGTAAATTGGCCTTCAGCTTTGCAGCCTTGTGCTACAAGCACCTTCACTCGCTCTCCAAACAGCGACACTGGGAAAATTTGCTCTGGCTCTGCTTCCAAAACTGCCTTTAGGTACTCCAACTCTTCCTTTTGGACTCCTTTTTTATCAAAAACACAGCTCACTCCATATGCATACCCAGAGTAGGTACATATTCCAGGCAGCACAGTCACCGAGGACCTTAATGGAAGTCCATCCTGTAGCGCCTCACAAATATCCTGACGAATATCCTCCATCGTCTTGGCCGGTGATGGATCTTCTATCTGCACACCAAGTACAACCAAGCCTTGTTCCATTTCATGGACACACCCCAAGCTAGTGCTCCCAATCCCATCTTCTTCCAACTTCAATACCTCGCTTTCCTTCACTTCTTTTGCTTTATCGTCTCCTTCCCTATCGACAACTTTACCTCCCAAAACATCCTGCTTCTGTCGCTGCACTGCCTCGCCAAGCACCCCTTTCTCAACCCAAACACCCTCTCTGTCTGCAACATCCTTCTTTGACGGAGGGCGATAGGCCTCTAGAATCAATTCATAGTCACGTTGCAAGTCAGCATATCCATCTCTATATAATTTAATCAATCCGTCCAGCAGCAAACCTTCATCTTTATCGATGTAATCCCCAAACTGTGACCATATTTCTTCAACAATCAGTTCGACCTGCTCACCGCTTAGTCCAGATTCAGGATTAACATGGTGCAGCAATTCACCAAACTCATCCTACATATACCAAATGAACAATGAATATATTGTCTTACAAACGTGGAAGCGCATATCACCTCGCTCCAATTAATCCAGAGGACTGGACATCGACGCAACAGCGAACCGCAGCGTAACCAACCTTATCAAGCCTGCCATCTCCATCCCTATCCGACAATTCAAACATGTATTTTACTTTATCACGAATCATTCCTCTCATTTCTATCGTCTTATTGATTGTTTCAGGCCTTACGCCATGTTCCAGCCGAGGCGAAGGTGGTCGTTGCTCCAGTCTAGAGGTTGGTGCCACCTTGTGCTGTCCAGACTTTGGCGACCCAAGATTTATATATATACATAAAAACAGTATAATACTACAAGCATTGACCAATTTCGCCATTAATACATGTCCCTGGTTATGTAACGATTTGTCGTTCTGGCGGGATCCGGGCATGTCGCAACATGTATCGACCGGTCAAGGAGACACGTGGACCGGATACGTTGGGTATTGTAGATCGTCTTTAGTTAGGCCCCTCTTGTTATTTTTGCAATGTAAAGCGAGTCATTTTTAGATGAAGCGGGTAAATAGACCGTGATTGTCTATTGAAAAATATGAAAAAATCATTGCCTGTCCTCCCCTCTAGAAAATAAACAGATGCATTGAATAGAATGGAAAGGCTGATGTAGGATGAATTTGGAAGGCCACAGTGGGCAAGTTTATCTCTTAGCTTCCCAGGGCCGTGGTGGTCTTCGATGGACAGGGAATAGTGTACTTGTTCATCCAAGACAAAAAGGAAACCCCATACTCAAGTACATTCGAAATGTACAATGGGAATACTGTGACGAAATTGTGCCTGACTACATGATGGGCCAGTCAAGTGCTGGCGTGTTTCTGAGCCTGAGGTATCACTTGCTGAAACCTGAATATGTTTATAATCGTATGAAGGCTCTGAGAGGGAGCGGTATACGTTTAAAGGTCCTGATCGTGCAAATTGATACAGAAGATGCTGCTGTGCCTCTTGGCCAGGTGACGAAAGCAGCTGTTGGGAACGATTTTACTCTTTTGTGCGGGTTTACGCCAGCAGAGTGCGCTCGATATATAGAAATATTAAAAAGTTACGAAAAAAAGCCGGCTGAAAGTATACGGAGAGATTTAGGATCGGATTATGCGACGAGAGCGACATCTGTGCTGACTGCTGTCAGAGGGGTGAACAGGACCGATGCAAAGACATTGGGGGATTCTCGAGGGTCCATGGCGAGGATATTTCAGTCTTCATTGAAAGATTTGCAAGGTTGTGCTGGGATTGGGTCGACAAAAGCTCGACGGCTGCACGAAGCGTACGTGAATCTTTGTGTTTTCTTTCTGTGTTTGGTGCCCCCCCCCCCCTGCTGGAGAAGTTTTTTTTTCCTTAGGATGTCATGTGTAGCTTGAGAATGTAGCAATGTAATCAAATGATTGTAACTCTACTCTAATTAGAGTGTTTCAATGTGTCCTGTACAGGTTTCATGCTCCTTTCTTCAGAAAAAATGCTTTTATCGCGAATGACGGAATGAAATCTAAGGATGATGCAACAAGTATCATCACGGAGCTGCAGGATCAAAGCGACGGGCACACAAAGATGGTAGAAACTAATAAAGATACTCTCGTTGTTCATCCTCATAATGTACTTGATAATGACAATGAAGACGAAGATAACTGCGAGTTTTCATAGTAAATGGATGTACTATTTGAATTTAAATTCTCCAGACATCATGTCATTTCTTTAAAAATTGGAAACACTCTCGTTGAAATCATTCAAACGATTGCATGCGATACCATAAATGAGCCTCCAAGGTTACATCTTCGAATTAATAATCTGGATCGCAATACATGGACAAATTGCTTCTGAGTAAGCAAGCTCAAATAAGTGCGGTTATAATTCAAGGAATAAAAAATCATGCAAAAAAGGTATCTGAGCTTTTTTGACTGAAAGATACTGATAATCTGCAGAGATAATTTCTTCTCATAATATAAATGATGCAGTATCCCACGCTGTGAAAAGAATCTGATGGTAAAAAATCGGTGAAAGAAAACCAAAGACGAGCCGACACAGCAATGTTGGCAAGACATATTATTCAGAGGGATTCTAATTCAATACTCTGTACCGATCAAGAAATTTCTCTGCCAGCGAAATAAATTATCAAGACCAAATCCGGAAAGTGTGGATATGATAAAGCACATATTTGCGCTTTTTGTTCCACATTGAGAATCTGTCCAGCCCTACCAAGTAGCTGCACCAGGGCTGCCAGTTTTTGGTTTGACTGGAGTTCCATTTGGCCACCGAGGCTGAACAACTGTAGGTACTCCTGCATCATATTGCGCATCCCCCCTTCAAACGAGTTCGACACAATCTGATCAAGACCGGCAAGATACATCTCGCCCAGCTGTTCAGCATCGCTAACCTGGCTCATGTACACTGACCAAGCGGCACCCAAAGCCTCCTTCTGTTCAGCAGGGATATCCAAGGATTGTGCTACCGTTTCTGCGCGGCTGGTACTGTCAGGATCCTGCATAAATGATGATATCAAGGAAGACCACAATCTTGGACGACACCGTAACGACGTTATGGACACCATCCCCCTCTGCCGAAACAGTTCCCCAAGATTCCTGCAAAGATCCTCATCAGGTACTGTGCCCTTCTCATGTAGAGCATTCTTCAACGATTTTGCAAACATTCTCCAAGATTCCAAGAATGTTTCTGGTGTCATCTCATCCAATCGTTTGATTATAGCACCCAACTGTTCTGGTGATGGACCGCTGGCACCTTGCGCCAAGTCCCTACCATAAAAAACATGTTGCAAATTCTCAGCTGCAAGTTCTGTATTCGGATTAGCCTGCAAGACAGGTTCCGAACTTTTCGTTAGCGTTAAGGCACCTCACCTCACTATCCAATGAATTAATCACAAAAAGTGCCCATAAATCTCTGGATCAATCATACCTGGCCTATTGAAGATATTTCAGACCCTTTGTTTTCTTCTTTTTCTGTGTCTGCAATGGCTTCCAGCTGCTTGGAGGCCTTGTCCTGCACTTGAGAGATTTTCTGTAAAACCTCTCCAGTGCTCCTGAGATGCGAATTTTCTTTGATTAATTCCTTTTTCTCAGCCTCAAGCTTCTTCAACGACGCTTCCTGTTCTTTAAGGGCTTCCTGCACTCGTTTAGGACGATGGAGGAATATCCCTTGTCAATCGACTACCATCAATTTCTTACGACATTCAGACATGGCATCAAAAGTAATAATACCTGTTTTCTTTCCCTATAAGATTGTTGATTTTGCCTCTTTCTCTCCTTGTATGAACGATCCGTCGTTGACATTGCAAAAGGCAAACGGAGCGTGTAAGCCCTCGACAAGAATCAAATACCAGGTACAGGTATTTGTGGTAGTTTGACTTGAAATTATCACAAAAAAATAAAATAAAAATATACAGTAGTCTGTTTGACTTTACACATGTGTAGTGTCCAATTGGCAGCGATAGAACCTAATATCATGTTAGTAATATGCTGCTTGCAAGCAATTTTTTATCCAATTGGATAACGAAAAATGATTGCAATCATCCAATTGGATGTCAACACTGGAAAATGTTTAATTTAAATTGCATTTAGCACGTGGTCCGATCGGGTGGAACGGAGGGCCAATTTCTAGTAGGGAATATCGTAGCGTATTGCAATATATTGTATATATGGCATACATGACCATGACGCAATGCTTGTATGTAAGAACACCAGAGGTTGCAAGAGGATACTATTTATCTGGCTGAGAAATATAATACTGAAATAAAGTCTGGAAAGTGTGGATATGATAAAGCACATATTTGCGCTTTTTGTTCCACATTGAGAATCTGTCCAGCCCTACCAAGTAGCTGCACCAGGGCTGCCAGTTTTTGGTTTGACTGGAGTTCCATTTGGCCACCGAGGCTGAACAACTGTAGGTACTCCTGCATCATATTGCGCATCCCCCCTTCAAACGAGTTCGACACAATCTGATCAAGACCGGCAAGATACATCTCGCCCAGCTTTTCAGCATCGCTAACCTGGCTCATGTACACTGACCAAGCGGCACCCAAAGCCTCCTTCTGTTCAGCAGGGATATCCAAGGATTGTGCTACCGTTTCTGCGCGGCTGGTACTGTCAGGATCGTTCACATACGAAGCGTATAAAGAGAGCCATAATTTTGGGCGATATTTCAAGGAAGTAAGAGCTATTTTCCCCCTCTGTCGGAATAATTCACCTAGATTCCTGCAAAGATCCTCACGAGGCACTTTGCCCTTGTCATGTAGAGCATCCTTTAATGATTTCGCAAGAATTCTCCAGGACTCCAGCAACATTTCTGGTGTCATGTCATCTAATCGTTTGATTATAGCATCCAGCTGTTCTGGTGATGGACCGCTGGCACCTTGTGCAGAAAAACACGATGTGTCATCGTCTGGCTTGTAGAAAAAAACTTGCGGCAAGTTGTCAGATGCAATTTGTTCTGTATAGCTATTACCATTATCCGCCTGCGGATCAACAGTCGGACAATGCTAAGAATATCATCATGATCGATTTCCATTAGAATCCATATACTTTATATTTGTATTTGGCATGACGATTGCAAATGGTCTCACCCCTTCTGATTTGGTTGCAGCAGCGTGCCTGCTCACTCCATGATTTCCCTGCCCTGTATCGGTATTTGCGGCATGTCCCAAATGCTCGGATGCCTTATCCTGCACTATAGTGATTTTCTGTAACACCTCTCCAGTACTTTTCAGATTCTTATTTTCTTCGACCAATTCCTGTTTCTCGGTCTCGAGCTTCTGCAGCGACGCTTCTAGTTCTTTTAGGGTTCCCTGCACGCAGGAGGATTCGTACGACGAAGCTCAATCACTATAGACTCAACCGATCTTGATATCATCATCATCAGCTATGTAATATCATCACATTACCTGTTTTCTCTCCCGGTAACACTGTTGATTGAGCCGTTTCCTACCTTTGTTTGCTTGTTTAGATACTCCGCTGTGGGGCATTGACATTGTTACTTGCAAATAGTCAACTGTGGACTGGCAAAGCAAACGGATACGCTCCACACAGTTAGACTTAAATGCTCGACTACTATTGGCATTGGCTTTAAAATTATCAATTACACCAGACTTAAGGGGGCATACTCATATATTTGCCACCGAATGGTGATAGTTGTCCACGCTCTCCATGGTGCGGCCGCGGGCATGTACGCTAATAAATAATTGTACAACATGTACGTCGACCGACATGTCAATATCAGGTTCCCTTTTGACGACAACTGATACCCATCCGATGGTTTATCGACTGCATTTCCTTATCAAATTTCCTCAAATACAAGTTACATACAGTCATTTGGCCATCTTAAAAGATTCAACCAATATTTCAATACTCTTGAGCAAACCATGCTCAACCGGATCCGGCAATAGTTGTGAAATAAATTCTCCCTGCATAATTCATTTATTATATATCAGCCAACCACGAAGAAAAGATTCATAAAGATAATCAATTAAAAAGAACATACTTCAGAAAACTGCTGCGCAAGTCGGCGAGCATCATCAGTACAGTCTTTATAGCAGCTCAGATAATAGTTTGCTTCAGTTTGCTTGACAATCGAACGAAGCCTCATTCTCAACGAAGCATCTTCAATCAAATGGAAATTCTCTGGTTCTTCATACAACTGTTTCAATACATTGTTTGATACTTGCACTTGTGATTGATAGCAATACTCTTCGAACTTTGCAATGCCCATTTGCAATGCAACAGGCCTCTGGTTTTCTTTCCACTCGACGCTCAACATTCTCTCACGGAGTTCGTGTACGGCCCTGAGATATCCTTTTGACATAACCATTGTGAAAGATGCACGATAGGAATCCCATGCCTGATCTATTGATTTTTCCCTGTGAAATTTATCGTATTCAAGTATGGTCAAGTCCGAAGCTGGTCCTGTCATGGGTATTCGACTCATAGGGTGCTCGCCATCCTGAGAAGCCCCTTCCTTATTACTCCCTTGATAACTAGATAGCCTAAACGAACTCTGATAATTATATCGTGTAGGGTTTATACCCACAGGAACGTGGTTCAACTGCGGTTTTTGGTTTCGTATATCAATCTTACCACCTGGTATTCCATACATGGTGAATAACCGCTCCATAGCATGCCACAAAATGACTCATTTAAGTTCTCCAAGGACAATTACTTTTACTTAATTCAGGTAAAATAGCAATCGCTGTGTATATAGAATAAGTACGGAATGCTCAACTACTACAAGCTGATCAGTACTGGTACTGACCATCAGTCTTATCGGATCCGATTGGCAGCGATCCTGGTTTTAGATCTTTATGAATTGTAATTATACAGAAATCAATTGAAAAAAGATAATTTGTAATAATCGGATCGGAGATCGACATTATGGGAGCAGCTCAGAGTAAGCCAGAAGATGTTCAAGCGATTGCGCGACAACCAGTGACGTATAATCCTCCACTCGGGGCCCCTAATCCAGAGAATCCGCTGGTTTTTATCGATATTAAATTGGGGAGATATGGAGAAGGGACACCTTTAGGGAGAATCGTCATCGAGTTGAAGGAAGACGTGACGCCTCAAACAGCTGAGAATTTTAGGCAGTTGTGTTTGAAGCCCAAAGGCCAGGGATACAAGTACGCTTCGCTTGCTACTCTTTTCCAGATTATCATCCATCATTATTAATTTCTCATCTCTTACTGATTATGTACTCAGGGACTCAAGATTTCATAGAGTGATTCCAACCTTCATGTGTCAGGGTGGTGACTTTACTGCGGATAACGGGACAGGAGGTGTGAGTATCTACGGAAGCCGTTTTCCTGATGAGAATTTTCAGCTGACTCACAGTGGGCCAGGAGTATTGTCAATGGCGAATGCTGGGCCAAATACAAATGGGTCTCAATTCTTTTTGTGTACAAATACGACCCCGTGGCTGGATGGAAAGCATGTTGTGTTTGGGCAGGTGGTGGATGGATTCTCGGTGGTGAAAGCAATAGAGAGCTGTGGTTCCAGGAGCGGCGAAACATCTGCAGATGTTATGATTGCCAATTGTGGAGTGCTTGAGGCCTCAATTAAGCCTTCATCGCCTCAAGCTTGTCTTTCTCATGGTAGAAATGATCACAAGAGGCAGTCCCGTGTTCTAAGGCCAACGCAGCTTCAGGCATTGAGAAGGAAACAACAACGTTTGTTGGGATTGACTTTGCTACATGAGATGCAGGCGATGAGAAGATGGGCAAAGCCAGTCTGTATTTCAGTAAATTCCCGTATCGCATCGTCTTGTCGTTCAACATTAGTTGTAAGTAAATGCAGTGTCTTGTAAAAGAGTGAGTGAATCAAATTGTACTATTGAACTTGCTGAAGAAAGAACAGAAAATCAAGAAATTCTTTACATTCTGATAAAAAAGGTCATTCAATTTTGCTTTCAATAAATACATGAATGAAATGTCAACCAATAAATCAGTCAATGAACCTTCTGCTGGGAGGTACCCATGGCTCTCCATCTGGCCCAAGCATAAACCACTTTACCCCTGGAATTTGAGCCATTATCTCTTGCAGAGCATCCGTTATTTTTAAAATCTCAGGCCTGGAGAACGAATGCGTAATTTGGCGCACAAAATCATCAATCAATGGGTAATATCTATGCAAAAGCGGCCTTATGAATGTCACCGTCAATCTATATGCTCCAGAGAACCGAGGCAGTTGAAGCCAAAGGAGAAAAGCTAATTTCAGCGGGGCGTAATACGGAATCCTGCAATCATCATTGTTATTTTGAAATCAATCTATTAAGTATACCATGGGCATTTGTATGAAAACTGAAACGAAGAAACGGGCAAATAAAGCAAACAGTGTAAGTCGTGCCAATTACTATATTACCAAACCGCCGGGGCAGAGTAACGCACCAATTCAGAATCGGCTTGCCTATCCTCTCTGTCATACTAAATAAACTATATATAGCCCAATACATCAACCAGCGAGTGGCTTCATCGGTATCGCCTTGGACTCGCATGTACTCGATCGCCTTGAACGACGCGTATGCTGGATACACGGTACCCACCGCTCCACTGGATTCAGGATAATGCATATAATTTTAGTATATAATTTCATTCAAATACTATTAAATACACCGACTCACTGAAAACTGCAAACCAACCTACCAGACAATCTCCCCCATTGTGTTGCTGTACGGTTTCAGCAATAGCTGCAACCCAACCTGGGCCGTGACATCCGACGCCATCATGTGTACTTATTATAATATCAATCTAAATATCATGTATGTGATTCTTTTATTTGATTATGGAAATACATGTAGTAGGATGCAACTTTGGGATCTGGAGATGACCGTTAAAGAGCCTCTCTCGGAGAGAATGCAAACCATACATTTATGGATCCAAATGTTTAAAATTTAATCAAATCTTCCTGGATACATTTATGCTACGTGTATATTGTCGACTGGATTACATTTGCCCAAGTTTGAAAAGTTGTTTGAATCGAGTTGAATTGAATTCAATTCGATTCAACTACCTTTACAATCTAGTATATTCAAACGAATCATCATTTTTCAGTTAAAATAATGCAATTAAAGACGTCAACGATACCAAATATAAATTGTGTCCTGGCAGGTTGCATACGCAATAGACACAGGCCTTGTCACCCCGGGGTAGCTCGTTCAAATTATAGTTCTTTCGGAGAAAGGTATCGTTCTTCGTTCAAGAAGCGACATGCTGTCGCTCGAAGAAAGCATTTGACGATAGAGATGATGTATGTACCGAGTGATTCTTTCGGAGGAGTCTCACCAGAACGGAAAAGTGCAGAAATGATGAACACTTTCTTCACGTTTGCTGCTGTAAAGATTGTTCTGGCCCAATTAGAGGGCTCCTCGTCTGGACGTGGAACAACTGCTGGTGCATATAATCCTGGTGGTTATAAAGTATTGGACACGTTCCTGCGAGAGTACCCTTTAAAGAACATCAGTCCTGATGTATGGCTTGGGAAATTGATGAAGACTGATAAAATGATTGGTACGATACATCTATATGCAGATCTGCACCACTTGTACTTATACTGTTTGACTATTTTGACTGTAGCATTGAGAATTATGGAGGTCAGAAAAGCGTATGCTTCTGGAGACTTTGAATGGGACAATTTGCAAAGACTGTCTCTGGAGATGCTGCAAGACGAAAATTTAGCAGTCATGAGGAAGCATGTCATTTAGAATGATACCAGATCTGGCATATACATATATTGGGTATTTATAGTATTTTAATAATATTTGAATGTATTATACTGATTTTGTCACTGTTGCACGCGGGTGTGGTTGGTCTTGACCATGGCTCGGAATCCCACAGGGAAACGTGCCAGCTGTCGTCAGGGCAGCAAGGTGGAGATGGCAATGAGTGTCGAAACCCAAGACTGTATGACAGAAACCGAAGGAGGCCTACGGGCTTGGAAGGCAGGGACGGACGACTTTAAAGATATTAATGGAAAGCTGGATGCCATACTGATGTGGAATGACATCACTGCTGACTTTACTAGTGAAATTACTGGAGAAGGAATAACGTTGCCGATATTTGTCTACGGAGGAGAGTTTTCCCTTGTCCCTTTTAATCTCATGAAGTGGCTAACAGCAAGAGCAGCAACAAGAGCCATCTCTGGCTATTCGGCAAAGAGGGTAATCACGCTCCATTTCTAAACAAGGGCAAACCTAAACAAGTATTTTTTGACAAATTGATCGACTGGGTAGTGTCGCTGTGCCACAGCAAAGGGACCTGCAGGCCAAGAAGCAAAAAGTGAATCATGTTTGCTGTATTAAATTTTAAAACAAAGGAAATATTTATCCGAGAGTTCACATTGAATTATAATAACGCATCTCATCATATCTAGAATAATGTTTATTTGGCACTGTGTTGCAGAGCTTGCAATCTTTAGCTAGTGAATGGGCTGCTAAGGAATATGAAGATGATGGGACTTGGGCAAGAGAAGCAGTAGCCTCAATGGTTGAGCAGATCAATACAATAATCAAGCGAGCCGAGGAAATGAATCTTTACGAATCCAGTCACAAGGTTGTAGGGATTGATGTGGGCAAGACACAAACTGCTTTTCAGCACTTAGCCACGACACCAGCGAGCAGTCGATTCATGTCTCTGGAAGGAAGGCAAATGGAAGGGAGGAGAGATGTAGGACCTGCCTACTCTTTGGTGGTCAGTGGAGATTTGATAGTGGCCAGCAACGGTACACACGTGTATTGTATCATGGTGCATGGAAATTTTATTGCATATTTGTGCATTACAGTTTTCGGCACTACTGTACAAAGGATTATTTTTTAAAGAGTCGAAAAGTATTGACAACATAACTATTTATCTATCTATCTAGTAGAATGAAAATTATAGTTATTGAGTAGAAATTAAAATCATTCAATTAGGCCATCTGCGAGTGCCTCTATTTCTGCCTAATTTGAAAAACCAACAACAATGCCACGGGGACCGACAGCGTACTTTCTCTTCACAGCAGAACAGAGAAGTGCAGTACAAGAAGAATTAAAATCTAAGGCTACAAGTGAAAATGAAAAAATATCAGTCGCAACAATCAGCAAAGCCATCGGTGAAAAATGGAGGTCGTTGAGCGATGAAGAGAAGCAGCGATACAAAGATCTCGCTGCTGAAAAGGCAGCCGAAATGATAAATGGTATGCATATTTATTTTATTTTCTTATAAACATGTGTGCTATAGATACACAGCAAACTTGGAGGAATAACATACATTCATTATATCCATTCTTCTCGTGTTCTGCTTTTGCAGAAGATGAAGAAGTTGATTTGAATGGAGAAACTGAAGAAGGAGATTCGAAAGCAAAGGCCAGCAATCAGACTATTCTCCCGATATCATTAGTAAAGAAGGTAGCATTTCGAGATGAAGAAGTGGGGCGAATCAGCGCAGACGGCGTTAGAATGATTGCAGAGTCATGTGGCCTATTCCTGGGCCTTCTGGCAGCAAAGTCGTACAAGCACGCGGTTACAAGCAAGCGAAAGAATTTCAAATTCTCAGATATTGAACAAGTGGCAAAGAAGGATAAAAGAATGTGCGATATGGGTCTACCAACGTCGTTTGAAGTTGAAGAAGAATTCGTTCTACTGAGAAACAAACACAATACTGAATCAATGCCTTTGCAGCAAAAAGATGCTCCAAATAGAAGCGGAACCAAAACCAAAACATTGGATTCGTTCTTCGCCCCTAAAGCTTGAGATATGATCATCATCCCCATAGCGTTCCATATGTCTGGAAGGCAAAAATAAGCCCTATTATCGGAGCAAGGATGCTGACTGCAGCCAATACTGTTAATACATTCACACTGCCACCCTTGTATACGTCACCATCCCAGTTGTCAGTATAAAGGTCTTTTCTATCTCTACCATTGTTTGCTTCCCAATTTGCCTTTCGCCTGTACTCTGCAAGTTGGTCAAAAAAAGTCCATTATGTATAATGTTTTTTTTTTTTTTGGAATATTTAGAACATTCAGAAATAGTCTTTGACAGCAACAATAAGAGGCTGTTGCTAGTACTTCTACTGCTAGACTAGGCTAGTAGTATACTACTAGGAAACGCGATGCATACAATATCAGGCTCACCTATTTCTTCCCTTGTAGTTCGTCGTTTTGTCGCTTCCCTTGTTTGACTGTACCAATCGTTGCCATAGGATACGGCATTGTTCTGCTTATCTCTTTTTGTTGCACACAATCTCCAACGGTCAGTACGACCACCAGGCACCTGTATGTCAATATTCAAAGCAAATAATCTTGGAGCCATTGCTATATATTTTCTATTATTATATTGTAATAGGTATGATCCATGCCAAGCAGATCACGTATCTGAGCAATCGATCGATTGTTTTAAGCTGATGTCTCTGCTCTGCAGAGAAATCTCCAATCTGTGAAATGTGAATTAAGCTGTTACAGTTCAGTAGTACAGTGAGATTATTATTAATCTTAAATATACATAGAGTATGAAAAGAGAATAAATCGTAGGGAGAGGGTACATCACAGTCACGATAAGAATCTGTGGACCTGCTGCGAGCGAATGAAGCCATGGTGCCCAATTCACTACCAAGGCTGAGTGCACGATTGGCTCAAAATTGTGGATGTAATATGATTAAATATAATGATTCAATGGTATATAGATACGGCCAATCTCGCTTGTATGGGCAGATGAGGAATTGTCTGAGCAGGGCTAGTTTGCCTCTGTATGTACAGCACCGGTGTTTTGCTGCTGCGAGCTCGACAGAGGCGTCTGCTACAGAGCCAATGTCTGGATCTGAGGGGACTCAACAGCCTGCTGCTGCAAGGAGAAAGCGCGTGCTTTCCGGGGTGCAGCCGACTGGAAGCGTTCACTTGGGCAACTATTTGGGAGCCATTCGAAATTGGGTTGGTCTGCAGGAGTTGTACGACACATACTTTATGGTGGTGGACTTGCATGCCATCACATTACCTCATGATCCAAAGGAACTGCTGAAAGCTACGCGGTCGGGGGCAGCTTTGTACATAGCATGCGGTATCGACCCTACCAAGGCAAAAGTGTTTGTGCAGTCTCATGTGGCAGCTCACGCAGAGATGGCTTGGCTTTTATCATGCATTACTCCAGTAGGCTGGTTACGTAAGATGATTCAGTATAAAGAAAAAAGTAGAAAATCTGGGGCAGAAGAAGTCGGAACTGGGCTGTTGACGTACCCAGTTTTGATGGCTGCTGACATTTTGCTGTACCAGTCTGACCTGGTTCCTGTGGGTGAGGACCAGAAGCAGCATCTTGAGTTGGCCAGGGATCTGGCTGACCGCGCCAATCATCTCTTTGGAGGTAAAAAAGCGAAAAGGATGGGATGCAAGTACACTCGCCTGTTCAAAGTACCGGATGCTTTCATCCCTCCTGCTGGAGCTAGGGTGATGTCTCTACAGGATGGCACATCAAAGATGTCGAAAAGCGCCGAATCTGATTTATCTAGGATAAATTTATTAGACTTACCAAAAGAAATAGAAAACAAGATTAAAAAAGCGAAAACTGATACATTCGATGGATTAGAATTCGACAATCCCGAGAGACCAGAAGCCAGGAATTTGCTCACCATGTACCAATGTGTGACTGGCATGAGCAAAGAAGCCGTGCTGCAGGAAGTGGGGGATCTTCGTTGGGGGCAATTCAAACCACGTCTTACTGAGGCGATGGTATCGCATTTGGAACCGATTCAAGTGAGGTATAAGGAAGTGATGGATGACCCTGCGTACCTGGATGCTATCCTGGCAGATGGTGCCAGGGCAGCTGCTCATGAAGCCAATTCCACTTTGAATAACGTGAGAAAGGCCATGGGATTTCCAGATAAATTGTATTAGAGAATTATAAATCAGTCAAGATAAAATTATTATTGGTGTAATGCTAATCTTAGTCGAGTTGCAAGTTGTTACATGAATTAACTCACAATATTGACACCCTTGAGTATACTCATGTACAAATAGAACAACGACAACAACGTCCGTCACAGTGACAAATATCTTTGAAAAATATGTATTGCGTCTGGAAGAACAAGAAAATTTAATACTGAGTCTATACGAAGAAGAGTGAATTCACTTGTTTTGTAGACGACAGGCTTCAAGTCAGCGTGATGCAACCCGCAGCCTTGCAAGCACCTGTTGCCTACGTTTGCGGAGATTGCGGGGCTGAAAACACGCTCCGGTCTGGAGATGTTATTAGATGTCGTGAATGTGGCTATAGAATTCTGTACAAGAAGAGGACGGCGAGAGTAGTGCAGTATGAAGCCCGTTAACGCAGAAAGTTTGTATGCATTCGACCCAGCCTAGCAAGCTCGGATGGTATTCGGCTGCAAGCAGTGGTACGTGGGCATTTTTGTACTTGTTTCAAAGTGTTTTAAAGTGTTCAGACCAGTGACGAATATTGAAACTTCTCACTCACAACGGTCTGCTGAGATATACCGGGCTGAAACAAAGTCATGCTAAACTGAGGTCTGAACGAATGTTATTCGCGTATATAGCGTTGTATTTCATCAATAATGAGCACATATGTAATGGATGGTATCTGAATGTAAATCTTACGGAGTCTCTTGCTGTGCAGTATGAATCAATGAAGAAAGCTTGACAGTGCAAAATGCTTCTACAAGTAACATTACAAGAATGAAATATCTCTATGTGTAAACAAATCATCATCATTTTGAATTGAAAGCATCTTTTCAAGCTGCTACTGATTGCTTGGATTGTTTTGCTGAGGCTGCTGCCAAGCTGGGAACATCTTCAAGCAATTTGTATGCACACTGTCGACCAGACAATGTGGCTCCTTCCATGGAATCAATATAGTCCTGTTTTGTGTAACTTCCAGACAAGTAGAAATTTTCGACGGGGGTCTTCTGATCGGGCCTGTAGGGGTCCATGCCTGGTGCTTCCCTGTATAAACTTTGACCAATCTTGACCACAGAGCTCCAAGTCATGTTCAGTCCTCTGGATGATGGGAACAATTTACGAACCTGCTTATCAACTTCCTGAGCAATTTCTTCATTTGTCTTTGGCATGTATGGGTCTGCTGGAGTGAGAACACATTGCATTAGTGAACCTTCACCTTCTTTATAATAATCAACAGGTGAAGTTAGAGCCAGATCAGCAAAGCAGGAGAAGTCTGCATCTGCGCTGTACAACAAATTATCCAAGCCATAACCTCTTCCAGTACCAACCTTGCGTGATAATTCTGCATTTTGTAGCTCGGTGACCCATCCGTCATATCGTAGTTGGACGGTAATCACTGGAACTCCAACAAGCTTGAAAATCCTGTCAAAGAAGGCATCTGTGCGCCACTCCTGTGGAATCAATTTCTTCGCCCCTGGCACATCTAAAGCAGCCACATACGCATCAGCAGTTATAATAGATTCCTCTCCTGCCTTTGAAAGACGGAGGCCTGTGACTTGTGTTGGCTTTCCATCCTCAGTTGTGTCATACATAATTTCTCTGCATCCCCAACGTGTGTGGATTCTTCCCCCCTTTGCTTTGATATATTCCGCAATTGGAGCGAGTAATCTGTCAGCTGGTGAACCACTTAGCATTCTTAGAGCAGAGGCATCTGTCTTGGTTGCAAAAAATTGGAAAATCGACAGCATACACCTCGCTGAGATATCTTTGCAGTCAAGGAAACCAAGTGCATATGCAATAGGATCCCACATCCTATCAATAGATGCCTGACTCCCGCCATGACTTTTAAACCAGTCCGCAAACGACACATCGTCTAAAGCTCTCACGTCTCGCATACCTCCTTCTGGATCCACCAGAGACCGAACAATTGGTGACGTTCCAAGAGCCAAGGAGTTGGCAACCTTGTCCAAGGCTGACAACTGTGGAGTTGTGAAAAATGCCCTCAGTCCGTGGAATGGTGCGCCAATCTTTTTATCACCGATGAAAAACCTAAAATCTAATTCCCTGACATCACCATCTATATTGCAGAATGTATGCGTGTGCTCCTTGAGGAGCAGATTCTCAAGCACTCCACACTTGGCCATCAGCCTAAACAGATTGAAGTAGCAACCAAAAAAAACATGGAGACCCATTTCAATATGGTTACCATCTTTATCTTGGAACGAAGCAACTTTCCCTCCAATCCAGGGTCTGCTTTCATAAATATCTACCTCATGCCCTTGATCAAGCAACTCCACAGCAGTAGATAATCCAGCCAAGCCGCTTCCAACAATTGCAACCTTCAGTTTTGGTGCCCCGGCCGCTGGTGGAGGTGGCGCTTCTGGAAACAGAGACTTCAACGGAACATCCTTAAGGCCAACATCATCCACATTCCCCACATCAGATTTGGTAGGAGCTTCCACAGCAGCTTGACATATCGGCCCTGCAATACATACACCCGCTCGAACAGGTTGAGAGACAAGAGACCCACAACGTACGTGACTCAATTAAGAGCACTATTTCCATTGAAATCCTCCATTGAACACATCAACGCCTAAAACATCATCAAATTAAATTACAACGGACAACTCACCCTGCTTCAGGTTACGCTTCCCCTTGTGCGTCAGATGATACCGCAATGCTCCATTTCCGCCACAGACTCTCACTGTGCTTTGAGAGGGCGAAACGCTAGTACATTTACCATTCATGGTATTCATAATCCTTCAAGAATGTATTCAGATACGAGATATTCCCAAAATATCCTTCCTTTCCTGTATCGAACCTTCAAAGTGCCGCTGCTGCACAGTGCTACCGATGCGGTTCAGGAACTTTGAACCAGTTATTTGTCCTCGGTAGAAGTAGAAATAGTTTTGAATGGTATATTAGTTTGTATGCCAGTGACGAACGCAGCAATGTGCATTGTATTGAATCAGCATTATCTTCGTGGTGGGAGATCATCTGATTTTGTCTTTTGCCTGGATGAGGCATCAAAGCTTTGATCCTTAATTAAGGATGGTCACTATGGCGGGAATACATGCTCGTGGTACGTGATGGGATGTTTCTGTTGCTTAATTTGGAATAGAGTAGAATTTTCTTCCTTTGTAGGTACAAAGCTGCACAGCCAGAATTACATGCATGTATGCCACAAGAGGAGCATGGGGATTGGCAAGCAATGGCTTGTAGAATCATACTATGCTGTCTTGGCCACCTCTTGTTGTGGCTCAGCAGATGTATCTTCTGCTTCTTGTTGACGTCGAAGGGAGTTGAGAGCGATATGTGCCCCTGCGAATCCACTGATGTACATGGCACCAAAGGTCGGCCCCATTCTGGGTGATCCAGCCAACTCGGAAACTTCCATACCACAAAGAATCATACCTGGCACGACCTCACGAGTTCCCTTGACGATGGCATCTTCAGCAGTGTTCATATCCAAGGCTCCCATACCTGGGATTGTGCTTCCCACCATTCCCAAGCGTGCCAGGCGCTTGACTCCACTTGCCCCCATTGGTCCATCGTGTCCCGTGGAGGAGATCATCACCTTGGATTCAATCACGTTGGGATCCATGCAAGACTGGGTGTCATGGTTGAGGCTCACCAGTGTCCAGTTAGTCACTGCTCCAGCAACTTTTCTGCCTCCTGGAACTGAGTCGTCCTGCTTCACAATCAGGTCCTCAACAGCTGTTGCATTGAACAGCTTAACATTGGGTGCGGCTAGGACCTTGGACAGAAGAGTTGAAGTGACCAATGCAGCATGCTTTACCACCACAAAATTTCCTTCATCTTCATATTCAATCTCAAGCTCGTCCAAGAAGCGATGTGCTGGCTTTCGGATGCACATGGATGAGAAAAGTTGGCCACCCAACCATGAGCCTCCTCCAGGTGCAACGTTCTGCTCAATCAAAGCAACCTTTACGTCTGGATACTTTGACAATTCATACGCAGCTGCAAGTCCAGCAGATCCGGCACCAACGATAACCACATCAGTGTCTGCATGCTCGTCAAGGTCCTTGAAGTACCGCTTGGTCATGGCCCTGGAAATCTCAGCCTCCCTGATTGACTCAAACTTGTACCCATCATAGGGTGTCGCATGGTACGAAGAACTCAAAGCTGCTCTCACTGGAGCTCTTACATGCCCACGATTGGATCTATTCAATCTGCAAGAGTTTGTGAGTGGCTTGGTGCACGCCATTTTGGAAGCAAAGCTGAGTGCCATCTTGTACCCTTGTTACCCTTTGTAAATATGCCAAGTCAGAGGCAACCTCTCTGCACACACATGCTTCGAGGGTCACAAACAAGGACGCAACATTGATTAATAAGAATACATGAATCTTCAAACAATTTTAAGACGGGTGCAGCAAGATGGACATGTCGACATCGTGACAAGGATCAGTCTCGACCTGAAAAGGTGACTGCAGACTGGGATCCTTCCAACCATGTTGTCGGATACACAGCACAATGCCTCACCTTATAGTATTAGATTGAAAGATTATTTGCTTGGTCAAATTATATTATAATTTGAAGTGTTACATTGTTGTTGGCAGAGGCGTACCTATACGGACTGCCAACACGGCCGTTGTTTTGTCATAATGTGGAAGGGTTTGGCCAATTGTTTTGTCACATTGGTGTGACAATGATTGGGGCTGCAGCAATCTCATTCGTGGGGGACAAGTTTGGATATCTTACACCACTGGGTATGCATTATTCAGTATTCAGGAATTATGTTTTGGGTGCTAAGGTCTCAAACTCCAGTAAAATCGAATTCTGCTCACCTGCATTGTATTTCCCTGCCTCGGAAGCTGGATCGTTGTAGATGCATCCCAGCCCGTCTTTGCAAGTGGCAAGGTTTTGATGCGCTTTGACTGTAGCTCTATACTCCGAGTCAGGTTCTAGATAGCTGAAGCTGAAATACGTGTCTACTTCTGTCTCTAGAATGTCAGGAGTGGTGAAAGGCAAGTCTGGGAACCGTAAGTCTGCCTGGCACCAACCACCATCTGAATTGAGGTGTATTTCCTTGGTTCGACTGATAAAACATTTGTTTTTCCTTGCCTCAAAACAGTAGACTTGGTATAATTCTTTACGAGTGGAGCCAATGGCCTCGATGGACGGTAAAAATCATCAATCTGAGGACTTGAAAATACATAAAAGTCATCAACAGGAAGGCGACTGTCATATTCTTCCAGCTCTTCGCTCATATTTCGTTCAAAGATCTTGACCATGTAAGCATCAAAACAACTTGGCTCTAATGGTGCTTCCCAGCATGCCTCCAAAACGGCACCAACTCGTCCAAATGTATTCTTTTGTACATCATTACCATTTAAAGGCCTTAATGTTGTCTTGAAATTCCGAATTTAGAGGTCACTCACTCTAGAAGATGCATACTCGCAATGGGCTGATAGAGGGTCAGGCATTGCTGACTTTATCCAAGTCGACTGAAGCATCATCATAGATTTTGGATGAAATGCAGCAGCAAGCCCAGAAGGAACATCATCTCATGTAACTCTGACCATATGAAGCGTACCGCAAGAAAAAGGTTTCGCCCGTTGATCCCATTCTTTCTTGGCCTCAGCCAACGCAGCACGTCGACTTCCTGACACGGCCATGGCACAGCACCACACCAGCAGTACCCACATTCTTCTGGCATGCATCGTGTTACAATGCTGACATCTGGCATGACTTTTACGGAACCATAAACTAAAACATATGGAGGATTAGAGTGGTATAGCAAGAGTAACTTGGTGCGAAGAGCACGTTTGAAGATCCTCGAGTCTTCCAATGGAAGCCACATTACAGAGGAAGGCATGGCCATCAACGCATACCGTACCAACAGGTGGTGGCACCCCGTCCTGCCAGCGACACGAGGAGGCTCCAGAGGTGCAAGAGTAGTGCCATAAACCTTTCTAACCTACTGATATAGTAAATTTGTATCCTAACACAGCTTATGATCCATCGGATCTATCGAAAAATATGTATTGAAGGGGCATAATTCCCTACGAAACAAAAAGTCGTTGGCCCAGTTCCGTGATGCGATTTGCACCGGATTGCATCGCGGTGAGCATATGAATATCGTGCACGTCCACAAGTCCAGTACTTTCTTATTTCAAAATATTTTGGAAGATATAATACGCACTTTGCTCACAGGAAACCAAGTTGAATTGTCTCCTGTTTGAGTTTGGAACTGGTTGTTATGGCAGGTCGGCGTCGAAAAAGCAAACTTTCCTCCGGGGGAATCAAGACCTCAGGTGCGTTGCATTATAATTTTAAAACATATTTTAGTATGTTTGAGGTTTGCTCCGGAAAAAATCCCGATGTGCATGGGGGTGTTACCTGGGGAACGGCTGGCCGGTTGGGTTCCGTTGTTACCACCCACGTGGGCACAGGCCCAAGGTAATAATCCTGGGGAGACCGTCGACCTTTTTAATTGGGGAGCTTACGCGTTATGTGGTGCATCACCCTCATCGTGCTCTTGTCAAAACATGACTTAGTATATTTGTAAGACATT
The DNA here is from genome assembly GCA_002818215.1 of Picochlorum sp. 'soloecismus'. Taxonomy (NCBI): domain Eukaryota; kingdom Viridiplantae; phylum Chlorophyta; class Trebouxiophyceae; genus Picochlorum; species Picochlorum sp. 'soloecismus'. Next base: position 687,531 of record PJAJ01000014.1, on the reverse strand, counting down.
CTGTGAGAATAAGGCGGCCTGCTGCTCCGATGGCTTCGGGAGGGGCTACGTTCCGCCGCGATGGCAGCGAGAGTGGCTTCGACAGGTGCGATCTCAGCCCGGTATAAGGCTATATAGCGGCGTTTATTCTTCGACATTTTTGAATTTATTTGGATATAAGAAGACACGATGGCCTTAACCTGTTCCTCAAGCCTTCAGCGGACTTTGCTTACTGTTAGGAATCACCCATTTGGTCGTCGGGTTGCAGGCAAGCGGCGGCCCTAGATGGGGAGATGGAGAAAATTTGGGGTCACATTAAATACTTATTGGAGCATCTTGGGGCTTCTTGCGCCATATTGGCGTGGATGAGCTCGAACAGGACAGTGAAGTTCTGCTGCAGTGCCAACATATGTCTTCAGGGTGAGGAAGAGCTCTATGCCGAGTTCATGCGCCTTTTTCGGTCTCAATATAAATCTGTAACAGGTATGGATCCTTTAGGTATGCGTTCAAAGTGCGTAGACTCTATTATGTTCCGTGGAGACCAGCCCAACAAGAAGGTAGTTGCTCTTGGCTGGAACAACAAGATTCGCTCCTTGCAGACCCGCTGGCATGCCCTAGAGCGCAGTTTTTGACCTTCCTATATTCTTGTCAGTTTTAGGATCTAAAAGTTTGTGTAAGATCCATCCTTGTGAAGCGGAAAATATGAGGCAATTAAGGAATCTCTTGGGGCCTGCCGAGTTGAAGACCTGCTTCCAGAAAATGCCCCTAACTCCCTTGTATATAGCACCAGAGATCAAAAGACGCCAGTCAAAAAATCAAAAATTATATGGTGGTACGGGGAATAAAAGGAAAAGGTGGAATGGCGAAGAGGTATGGGCCCCAGGATCTCTAGAGTGGTATGAGCATGAGGTTGAGCTGCTAAGGAATATGCCCGTGACACCTTTATGCTACAGCTACTATGGCCGTACTCGTACTATACATTGGGCATGCGCTGATTCCAGAAGATTTGGAGCAGGGGAGACGTTGCATCATGGTATGTTGGCCAGGGTGTATGGGGAGCAGGGCCACCCAGGTTGCTTGTCATGCACATGTGACACGTTCCACGACACAGGCGCTTGCGTGCATGTCCAGTACGTGAAGAAACATTATATAAGGCTATCTAGCGTCGAGTTCGAGGATGCATCGCGGGTCGTCAAGCTGTCCCTGAGGAATGGCGACCTTGTTGGATACTACTATAAGGAAGCGTTTGTCAGGCAACAGACAAGCAGGGGTTTGCGTTGCGATCTCCATGAAAGCTATAATTGCGAACATGTACAACACATTTTAGGTATTGATCAGGAGGACATGGTGCAGAATGCAGCGGATGGTGATGACTGTGAGGAGGGTGACATCCAGATGTTTAAACCAGTTGATGAAGCCATGTCTGTGGTTGAGCGGTACATCCACGACCATCCAAAGGCCGTCTCAGTTCCTTTTCCATATTCAAATGATCTTAGAGATCAGGTTCGGCGAATTGATATGGTTGGCTTGGAGTCCTGGGTGTCTCCAGCAGGGCAGCAGTATGATCCCATTGATCGGCTCTGCCCTCAACTCCCCCAGCATTCCTGCCATTGTGGCGAGGCGTATGGCGAGTCTGGGATTGTTTCAGAAGGACGAAATGCTATTGTGTATCTCAAACCATTTAAGTTCAGCTGCGAGAGGCCCCTTTATGCACTGGACTGCCCCAACCGAAGAGTCGGTTGCCGCATACCATATATTGGGGTGCATGACGGCTTGTGGAGGGTTTCCAGCACCATGGTGATCGACTTGGACCTTATTAAGTCATCAGTAGAAGAATCAGTGTTTGAAGGAGGCGCTTCTCTTGAATCACGATGCGAGAGGCTCAGAGAACAGTACTCTGATGCTGTCGAATATGGAGAGTGCAAATTCGAATTTATGAGTGCTTCTCTGTTCCGAAGTGCGGTCTATAACCTAGGGAGGTGCCTAAAACCACGCTTTGAAGATTTTGGAGGAGCTGAGGAGCCCGAGAACCCGCTTCTGTGTCCACACTGCAAGGACTGTCCAAAGGTCCTCATCATGGATGGCACCTCCATGACAATACGGTCCAATGCATGCTTTGCGGCAGCTGCTACCCGTTCTACAGATGAAAAATGGGTACCCAGGCGTCATAAAAGGGTCGACAGGGCCTTTCTAAACGTCGTGCCTCGTCTACAGCGCACCAAGCACAACAGGAGGAGGCTATCTAGATTGCTCAGGGATTTTAGCAAGTGGATCTCATTCCCTGGCAGTAAGGATAGTTCGTTTGACAAACTGCGCGATATGATTCAACTTGCGGCATTCTGGAAGATTGATTCATTCCTAAAATGGGCTTATACTAAGGGGAAAGATTGGGATTGGAAGAGCCCTAAACGGCAGGCTTTAAGCAACTTCCTTTACTCCTTGCAGGGAGACTCTCCGGTTGTATCATATATATCTAGATGTCTATTAGATGATCTTCAAGGGTGTCTGGCATCGAAGAGGGTCTCGGGGAGCTCGATTACAAAAGCCAGCCAGCATTCCCCTGTCCTTGGTGCCCTGCTTGACCTTTTGAACCAGCAAGACGGATTTGCAGAGCTACCAGAGGCCTGGCTGCCCCTGACCACCGAGTTATTAGAAAGAGTAGCATTTACTTTTGATATGAAGGAGCCTGGGGACGACGTGATGAGGGAACTGGGCAGTTCTGTGGAGGATCCCACCAGGATTTCTGTGGCAGATGGGTCATACCTGCATTCTGGGGTACTTAGCGGCCTCCCGCGCTTGAGAGAGCGTCCAGTGTATGAAAGTGACATCAAAAAAGATGATGACGAGGCACAGACATAAAAGGGGATAAAGCAGGCTGCAAGCATGCATTCAACAAGCCAGGGGCAAGGACGGGTGGATTGTTCACTATCCTCTGCGAGCATGGCTTCGTGTACTACACTTCTATCATCAAATCTTCGGAAGGGAGGAATGATCCGTTTACCTTTATGACATGCTACCTTCTAGAGCCGCCTGAGGTGGTCATCTACGACTTTGCCTGTGCTTTACAGGACTACTGTTTGAACAGGGCACCATGGTTCTTCATGAACACCGTGTTCCTGGTAGATGCCTTTCATTGGAGCAATCACAAAGCGTGCAGTCAAGGTTATATGATAAAACGGTATACCAACGAGCGATTTAAGCGACTGAACTCGCAGGTAGCAGAGCAGAACAACTCGGCTCTCAAGCGTTTGAAATCCATGCTCTCCAGGATGTCACAGAAGCCGTTTATGGCCATGGTCATGCTCTTTATGACGCACTGGAACTTCAAAAAGCTTAGAAAAAGAAACTTTAGCATGGCGAGGGCAGCCAGGGCTGAGATCCAAGGGCTGCCAGAGCAGGGTAGTCTAGGTAGAGAATGATGCAGCCCTAGCCAACAGTGCATCGCCAAAGCGGCTGTGTGGGGCCATCAGAGCGCGTGTGCTTGCTATCAGAACCCCTTATTCCTTGCATTTGTGCACGATTGGGCAGCGATAGCGCCCAAAACGTCAAACAAGTGGGGCTGCCGAGCATGTCAGTGACCAACAAGGACCCTGTCGCTGAGGTGCATGTTAAGCTGCGCTATTTCACCGAGTATGCGCGTCACATCCCACCATCGCATACTATATGAGTGTAAATATATTTAAAATATCCTCCGAATATAGCAAGAGTCGAGGAGGGTGCATCTTCGAGAGGTTACCGCCGGTCCCCTTGTCAACTTCGGCCAGAGGTTGGACTTCGGCATTCAGCGAGCATGTTTCCCTCTCAAAACGAGTCTTACTTCCCTTCTTCTATTTTATCTGGTATTTTAAGTATATTATGTTCCATTGTGGACCAATGTTGTGACCAGAAAGCACCCTCCATCGATGATATACCCTACGACCAATTTGAATTTTCAAGTCGACGGGGTCCCATTGCAACGATTGTTTAGACGGTGCTCCAGCCTTCAATAGCGTGTCATCAGGGTATACATCTTTTTACAGGGTATATAGAGTGCATGTAAACCCTGTGCGCAGGGTTTAGAGGCCTGTTTCAGGGTTTATGCATCAAATTTCTGGCATGCACATGTGAACCCTATACCCTTACACCCTGTGACAGATAGACATCTGTGTCTGGAGCGGCGAAACGTGGCCAAATCTCGTACTTCTTCGGTGGTCCTGGGATTCCAAATATAATGTACTATATTAGATGCTAAAATATGTACATTAAACGTGAATGCGTGCACGACAACGAGCGCAACGTATCTGCCAAGTCATATCGGCCCAAGTTGCCAAACAAGCAAAACCCCTTAATTTTTCGGGAAACAAATATTTTCACCCAAGAGGCTTCCTCTAAGTACCTTTTATAGCCTGAAAAACCGTTTCGTGTGGGCAGAATGCAGGCAGTATGAGATCTTGGCGTGTCAATGCCATATCGTACCACACGCCCTCACAGCAAGGACTCCCATTCAACGGGTCCTGAGGCTGGGCAGCATTATAAATCGCTGAAAACGCGATTGCATATGGGTTGATATGCTTTTCAAATTGTACTGCGGGCGCGTCTAGTATTAATATGCAGATCAAGTGATATTTGGGGCAACTTGATTCATTTGGCCAACTCCAGCAACTTGTTTTTGTTTGAGGTTAGAGTTGGTCTCTAACCCACTGATTTCCCCGAAATGCCAGTATGTCACCTTCTGCATTCTAATAAAGGTGTGCATATTCGATACCAGTGACTTTCTTGAAATATACCTGCGCGTATGTTGATTTATACCGCTGGCAAATGTTGGATAGCCCTGGTGCCAAGTGCACAGCACAAGCAACCCAGCAGAAGTGACGTATGATGGCAGTTGCGGCTTCTTAAAACGATTTAAATACAGGTATATAGTCCATCAAAATCTGTAGGAATAGTATGGACGACAGTCCACGACCCCCATCTCGGTGATAGAGGCTAGCAAGGTTTTCTTGCAGGGTGTCTAGGAAGTGTTACATCAAGGAAGCATGCTCAAAAGGCGCATATACTCATAACAAAGTTAACCAGATCTCCCAAAAAATATCATTGCAACATAAAAAATAATTGATACGTATGCTTGCCGAATATCTGGAAGAAGAAACGCTACCAAGCTGCCAACCACCACATGTGGCTGTACAGCCTGCCACCCTGTGGTGGACACAATGCTCCATCAATGCTCCATCACTCACCTCGGGCGCGAGCCCTGGAAAAGAAATCTACCTCATCATTAATATATAATATTATCATTCAAATGTCCGGGTCCAGCATTGTCACCTTCGATATCCAGTCGATCTGGGTCCATTTCCTGCTGCAAACCATTTTGCTGCAGACATGTGCATAGGGACATTAGACACTCCTTCTGGCGGGCACCAACCCCCTTGCTCACAATAATTTTCTCCATTATCCCCTCCAGATCGCTAATATGAATAAATCGGACTCCCTGAGAGGCGTTGTCGGGCAACTTGTCCGATAAATAGCTGTGAATGGCTGAACCACGCTTCTCGTCCGAGCTGGCCAAAAGAACACCCTTCATCAGAGTCACCCTGTACCTTGCGTTTTTGACCATGTTGCTCATGTCACTCACCTTCTTATTACTTATATATTCGATCATGCTGCGGAGCTCCATTTGTAGAACGTACAGCCCGGATACAACGAGGCGCTCTTGGCTGTCAAGTGTGCCATCACCAGCTTCTACCTTGATGAGATGCATGATGAACTGCGAGCCCGTGCCACCATGTGCCGAAGTGCGCAGCGCTTTCGCGTGTAATAACAATTCAGGGGCGTCATCAGTATCCGCTGCAAGGGCAAGTGCACTCAGATTGCCATCCTGTGGCCCTGCATCAACCGACCCAGGTCCAAAGGCCTCCTCAAAGTCCAGGGTGGGAGCACCTTGTCCTGCGCTCAAATGGGCCACGTACTTCTTCACTTCTCTGCTGTAGGAGGCAACACGAGAGTACATGTGATCTATTTTGCTCATACAAAGTTCACAGGACTCTAGCAAAGGATCAATGGCCTGTCCCAGTGCTCCTAGCACACACAAGGCATGCTTGTTTGAATGCTCAGAGGCCCTGAGGTCGCCTATACGCTTCTCATAGGAGGTACATCGCTCTTGCAGAGTGTCCACCATGGTGCTACGACTCACATAATCATCATACAAAGTGGTGCATAGCTTTTGGATCTCCCCATCATCCAAATCAAGGACACGGAGCTTCTTGGAGTGCAGCAGAGGGTACCTATCCTTCGGCGTGAGGACGTCTTTATTGACAACATCGCGCCAGCGTACCGTGGATTTCTTTCTTTTGTCAGATTTTCGCTTTGGTGTAGTAGATTTTGATGGATCTCTAGTCTCAGAAACTTCAGGATTCTCGACGGGATTGGCCGTACTTGACGGCTGCGAAGGGGAATGGGAGTCGGCCATCTCGTACTGTTTCCAAGTATTCCGGCCAAAAATTTCCAAGTATCCTCCAAAAACACGTAAAATAGTCTCAAAATTTCAATTATCGTCACTGCTGCAGTTCTTATAGACCGCAAAACCAAATTAGCTTCTCCCAAGACATGGCCGCAACATGCTCGAAACAACTCAAACTCAACATGCTGCAAACACCTAGTACGATGATCCAAACATCTTATAGTATATATAGAAATATATGTGCAAGCACGCAAGGTACCATATTACACACACACTTACTGATCGTGTCCTATATATATGTGCTTTCTTATTACCATGGGGTACTCCACGTGGGGCTGCGCACAGATCTGGCTGCAGCCGTGGCCCCGGTCAACCAGGGGACCCATAGGAGTATCCGCTGGCAGGGGTGGTCTGGTCAGTGGAGCGCAAAAGCGCTTCCTACCCGCGTGCTCTTGTTGTGTCTAGCTGCGGGGATGTCAGTTTCAAGGCGACAGAGGTGTACATTCTGGCCATTTGTATAGTGACTGAGTGGCAAAACCATCAAACCCATGTTATTGATGCAGTGACTAGGTTGTCTTGGAATCCACACCATGGCCTTGGGTTGAAAGGTGTTGACCATTGATAATGATGCATGTGTGCAGGTCAAGGTGGCGACCCCAAGGACGCTTTCAAAGCACCAAAAGCTGTTGACATTCATGCCGAAATGTCTGATGGATCGGATACTGAGAGCGATAACCCCTCACGTGGACTAGCATCGAGTGACAATCTGCCAAAAAGTGCTTGTGAGTCTCAAGACATTGATCTTGGTTCTGATCAGATATCCCCGCCTGAAGAGGGTGGCCCTGTCTCTAGGAAAATGGCCAGAAAGCTTAGGAAGCTGGACAGCAGTGTCGCCGATTCCGACAAGGAATCCCAAGATGAACTTGCCGAAAAAGACAGTGCATCGATGGAGATTCATTCCAAGCCAAAGAATAGCAAGCCAAAGAGCAGCAAGCGCAAGGTTGCTCCAGCACCCAAGCAATGCTACAAGGTCGATTTGAGCCACTACAAGGCAAACGATTCCGCTACGAGCGTGGAGAGTGCGGTCGACCCTTCCGGGGTGATTATTGCCTCAACCGCCCAGCAAGTGCCTTGCAAGACGAACTTGGTCAAGCTTGCACGGGACCAGTCCATCATGATGGCTGCCAAACCTTCCAGAGGGCACTTATTAGGTCAAAACGAAGGAAAGAAATGTATGCCAGTACAAAAGAATGAGATATATAAGAATAAGATGACCCAGAAAGAATGTCTCAATTGGTTAGAGCGACAGATATTCGAGGAAAAGATGCTGGAATTGGTGTCTCCACCAGCACGATTGAGTGCCACGCCTTCCGATCAATGTGATGAGGGAAGCAAGTCGGAAGATGCGCATCTTTGGTCCGACATTGATTGAGGTAGAGCACCAAAATACCAAACGATCCTCCCTGATAGTCAGACTTTGCTCTACCAAGCTCGAGGAGAGACACCATCTGAGGACACCAGAAACTCCCTCCCCCGGGGGCCCCTTTCACATGCCGACACGTTGCTGCTTCTTTAGATCCGAACTGACATGACCACGTCTGATCCAATGCGACATAATGCAAATCGTTACAAATATGAAAATTTCGTGCGTTTCAAGTTCGATCACGAACTAGTGTAAGTCATTTTGCCGCTATTTCTTTAGACTACGACACTTCCATTTGTTTGTTTCAGTCACTTTCTCTTGAGATCTATACCGTGTCCCGCTAGGGAATCCTAGGGGTATTTCACACAATCGAGTTGAATGAAAACTGTATCGTCGATTCGAGTAATGTTCCGAGATAATATGGTTGACGGAGCCCTGGAGTAGTTTCCTGGGATGGCCCTTTTAGGATGAGGTCGTTTGGGAGGTTTTCGAGGCGCTATTGGCGGGGTTTGGAAAGATTAGCAGAGGAAACAGTTGAAAATGTGTCCCTATATGTACGAAATGGCCCACTCGATCGACGTGCATACGTGTCCGTGGCGAAAGGAGAACAACCTGCATTTGCTGGAATTGTCAAAGGGCTGAGGAGCCCGGATGATTGGAGGCGGGTGGCGGCGAAAACCGAGGATGATTGTCGATCGATGATCGACGATGTGATTTTGAAAGCATCAGGAGCATCGGTGATCCAGGGACTGGATAGCATCTCGGATAGGGTCTGTCAGGTGATAGATGTTGCCGAGTTTTGCAGACACGTCCACTGTGAGGAAGAGTGGAGGAGAGCTGCCCACGAAACGTGTATGATCCTCGGTGCCTTTGTACATGAGCTAAATACGCATTATGGTCTATATTCAGCGCTGGATTCATCTCTTCGAAGCCCAGATGCAGCGACCTACTCGAGTGAATATGTTGAGGTGGGTAAAATGCTCCGACGGGACTTTCAAAGGTTTGGAGTTCATCTCCAGGGAGAGGAACGGGACCGTATGGCTTGTTTGGTCTCTGAGATCCAAGAGACTGGTCATTTATACATGAAAAATGCTATCGATCCGAACAAGACGAGCGAGATTGTGATGCCTTCAAGTTGGGATATTGGTAATGGTCTGGCCAGATTGGATTCTGAAGTGAGAGGTTTGTTCAGAAGCGATAGCAAAGGCTCAATAGCTGCAAATGGCGACTCAAGAACATGTTCGTATCTTTTATGGCATTGTGATAAGGAAGAAATTCGTAAAGCAGCATTTCAAACTTATCATAAGTACCCAGTGGATAACAAAGTGCTCGTGACTGAGCTTCTGAGGGCTCGACATGAAGTTGCGACCATTATGGGATATGATTCGTACACGGCATATCAGCTGCATGATTTTAGTCTGAGCAATATACCCGAAGCCGTGAAGGAGTTTCTAAAGTCAATGCAGAATGCCATCTTGCCAAAGTTGGAGCAGGAAATGAAGATTCTTCAAGCAACAAAATCTTCTACGTTTTCTAAAACCGGTAATATCGAGCCATGGGATGTCGACTGGGCTGTAATGCAGGCAACCGATATAGAAGTCGGAAAAAAGATGACTGTTTTACACGGCATATTCACAGTAGAAGGATTCATAAGTGGCATGAGTGCTCTGCTTGAAAGGTTGATGGGATTAATGCTTAGAATAGAAGATGTCAGTGATGGCGAGTCTTGGGCTCCATATGTTCAAAAGATGTCCATTTTAGATTCAAAATCCAGAGAATTGTTTGGAACTGTGTATCTTGATCTGTTCCGAAGGCCAGGCAAGTTTGGTGGAGCTGCCCTTTTCACCTTGCGATGTGGCAGAAGATTGGACAAAGGAAATTATCAGGTATGCGTTATTATCGTTGTATGACTGAATTTTCCATTGAAATTTTAATTTTCAAATTAAGTACATTGTACGTTGCAGCTACCAATTGCCGCATTGGTTTCCAACATTCAACGTGCCGAGTATTTGAGTTTTGGTGACCTGGAGACCCTTTGTCATGAGTTTGGACATGCTCTGCACTCAATATTATCGAGGACGGAGCTGCAGCATCTGTCGGGAACAAGGGGACCTCAAGATATGGTTGAAGTTCCATCGCATGTTTTCGAAAAATTTGCCATGAGCCCAATGGCACTTAAAGTTATAGCAGAACATTCTAATCCAACCGGATTTGAACTAGATGATAGCATTTTCATGGCTCCTCTGGAGAAGAAACAGGCGTTTGCCTCAATTTCTTTACAAAAAACAATTGAAATGTCTCTCTTGGACTACTTTATGCACAGCGGGGAGCTGTTGAGCGATGAGAATAATTCAAGAAAGAGGATTTCTAGTCTCATGGAGGAGCATGGAGTTCCAAATTATACTGCAATGAAATATCCACCGCTTCGATTTCCACATATTGTTGGTTACGGAGGAAATTATTATAGCTATTTATTCGCCAATAGTATTGCATCAAGAGTTTGGCAGGAAGGGACAGAATACCCTGACCTGGGGAACACTATTTCTGGCTTGCACAACAATTGGCCATCTGGATCTATGCTAAGAAGCCGAATGCTCGAACCTGGTGGAGCGTTGCCTGCAAAAGAATATGTGCAAGGAATTATGAAATCTCCCAATGGCATAACACCGGTAGAATCAGAGAGCCCAAAGCTTGGACATATTGGTTATTACCCATCTTTTGATGCTTATCTGAAGGAGCTTAAGATAATCTAAAAGTTGAATTACACAATGATATATACCAACCGAATAAAATATGAAATAAATACCAAGTGTGTGATCGCAGTACATAAGTTCTCCTTATTCTTTCACAATTCTTTTTGTGGCCTCCTCTATGAAGTCTTTCACTCGACTGGCAGTAATATATTCAACTCTATCCTCAAGTTGCTTGATGCCCAAGCTTGTAGCTTTCCGCGAAATTATCGACGCTGCAGTTTGCTTGACGCTTGATCCCCACTCATTTGGTAGGAATATTTCAGCTGCGTTCTTTGCACAGTAGTTCACCCTAGATTGAAATCTCTCAAGAGGTCTGTTCTCCATGGATTTCACGAGCCTTGATGAAATATCAGTGACATGGTCCATACAATCTTCCATCAATTTTTTCCTATCAATTTTAGGGCCTTGACCACGATTCAATGTCGTCAAATACTGAAACAATTCATTTACTAAGCTATCTACTTCTTTGGGCACATCACAGATTTGCAAATCTTGCTGGACAACTTCCAGACCAGCAGCAACACCTTGTCGAGCAATGGCATCTGATGCAAAAGCCACAATCTCTCTCAACTTGACATTTGTTATTGAATCTGAACTACTATACTGATCTAGGAAAACACGTTCAAGCCGTTGCAATAATGTGCTCTTTTCAGTGGAGACGGCTGAGGAAAACGTAACAGATGCAAGCTTGCCGTTCTGTTCAACAACTGGCATTTTTTGAGGCTGCTTTTTAGGTATCGTAGGGCGGATTTTCTTTATTGTCTTAGGATTAATTCTCTCGAATGGTCTCGTCATTTTGTTATTGGATCCCAACAAAATTCCCGAGTGAATAAGCAGAGGGCATGTCATTTCTACATACCTGTCACCAATGCTAGAGTTTGCCCACTGTACGTCATCATACAAGATATCGACAACCTGTTGGTATTTCTCAATTTCATTATTCGACAAAGGGGCAGTGCATTGGTCCATGTATTCAGGAAAAATCCATGCTACATCATCAAGCATCGATCGTAGACAAAGGACACCCATTTCCATGAATAAGCCAGAGACAGGAAGTAACGATGGATGGAAACGCAGGAATCTCAATATTGAAAAGACCTTCTGAAAGTAAGCCAGCTCTGCCGTCTCATTGTCCCATACCAAGAATTTAATATATCTACAAATCCAAGGCAAGCACCTGAAAATATTCCCACTTGCTCTCTTTCCATTGCAGCTGAGATCCAAAGATTCCTCCAAGGCTTTCAAAACGTCTAATGGATGAGAGCCATCAAAAATTCCATCTAGCCTCAGTGAGCCCAATGGAGATTCTGAAGGTGACTTACTACGCTCTTCACCTTTACTGAAGGATAGATAACCAAGAAATGCAGCTAAAGTTGAAGTTGCTACCGAAAACTCATCAACTCCTAGCTTACTTTCTCCCAAGTCTTGGTTTTCTTCTGCCGATGTGACCAAGGAAATTAGCTTTGCTTTCATAACATGCATCAGGCTCACATCTAATCTATGGCTATCGGCTGCCTCTAAGAATAATACAAAAGGTCTTACTGCTTTTGAGAATTCTGTAGAAATGTCCAAAGCATAGTCGCTAGAATAGTCTTGGTTCCTTTTGTTGGGCAGAAAATTGGGTCTGCCTTGTTTTCTAGTTAAGTTATTCCCTGCCTGTTGTTGATCGGAAATATTGTGCTTGTTCCCCGGCTGAGTGGTTCGACCTTGAAGTCGCCGGTTCAGAAAATGAAATTTACTAAGATTTCTTTTCGCAAGGCCAGTCAACTCTTCGTCCATCAGGGTTTCACCAGTGGCAGCTGCCTGAAGTACTGCAGCTGTGAAAAGCTCTGCAAAAGAATCAAAGTTGTCTCTCCGAAGATAGCGCAAAAGATTCCCGGCCTGTTTCTGTAAAACCTGCAGAGTGATACTGTCACCACTGTCCTCATGCTTGGAGCTTGGCTTGGTGGTCTTGCTTGTTGAATTGACGTCTGATTGTAGAGAAGAAGAGCAACTCACTGCCTCTTTCATCAAACTGAACCAGCTATCCCTAAAGTTCTCTCTATTTGATAGTTTCATCCGTTCTTCTGAGCTTCTACCTGAAATTTTATCATTAATAAAAGCGTTAAGACCAAAATGTCCAGACAACGAGCCCGTGCCTTGATTCTGACTATCTAAAGACCTTAACTGAAGAATCCCCTGAGATACTCCTCTGCCATTCAATGTTTTCAGCACTATGGTTAACTCGGCCAAAGGACGGCATTTAATTTGAAAACTTAGAGACGTACAATAAGTTGTCAATTCGCCTATCAATTTCTTTCCAAGACTGCAGATAACATTGCCAGCATTCAAAAGCACTATGCAAGAATAATTTACTGCATCTGCCCCATTCACAAAGACTGGATTATCAATGCTGCATTTGTCGTTTGCCAATGAAGGTTCTACTGCTAAAAGACTTATTAAAAAATTTATTTCTCTCGAGATAGATATCCGTGGAGAGATTCGCAAAATAGCTGCATGCAGAAGGCCCAAATTACGAATTTCTTCTCTTTCAGGAACATCACAATTTGCAACTAAATCCGCAGAAAGGTCAATTTGCAGATATGATTCATCCTTTGCAGCATTTTCCAATTTTCTCTCTATAAAGGACGAGTCCAAAACACGCTGCTCTAGACGTGATGAGGGTTTGCATACATATTCTTGAGCATGTGATTCAGTAGCAGTTGGCAGGACTTTCTCCATTCTTGTTTGTGCTTTTGAACTGGTAGCCCTCGTTTCAATAGCCACTTTCTCAAAACTCGATCGAGCAAAACTCACTGCATTTTATCTTAAATCTAGTTATCATACTTGTACAAAGAAAGCATTACCGGTTTACGCAATGTGTTAAGTTTGTAAGCATGTCATCACGACGCACCATCATCTTTCAAATCACCGGCATCTTCGAAACTTCCCACGAATTTTTCATCCACTTCCACAGTAGCGACAGCTGTAGGCACAATCCTTCTACCAGAGTGCTTTCTTTTTGGCCCAGGCGGTTTCTGTCCAGAGTTTGACAATGAAATCCTGGCTTCAAGCCCAGAAGGCACTGGCGACTTTCTAGGAGACCTTTCTGGCTCAACTGCGGTCTTGCGCTCATTTTTATTAGAACCTCCAAGCCTTGGGAAATCATCTTCCTTATAATGATACGAAGCTGAAGACTTTTCTCTTCGAGCAACTGGACCTTTGTTCTTTTGAGATTGGTGAGACTCCCCCCCTGAACTGGTATGTTGGGTTTGCGTATTCCTCTCCCTCACAGCCTCAAACAGTCCCTCCGCTTGAAGCCTGACAAATTCAAGAAGGAAATTTTCGAATTTGGAAGGCTCAATCTGATTCCATTGACCATATCCCTTTCCTTCTTCATTATCGTCTAAAATATCTTCAAGTTTTGTAAAGGTGCAAGCCTCGCTTACACTGTTGACTTCAATATCCCGTGCGTGCTGTAGATCCAAATGTTTACTCCAATTTGAATCATATTCTTCCAAGAAGGACGATGATGTGACGTGCCCGGTTGCATTGCCAACAAAAAGGCTGCAACGAACTTTGCTCTTTCCAGAAAGTACGTCCTGAACAATGCCCTCCATAAAGGCTAGAATTGATTGAAATGCATCACAGATAGATATTCCACTTATACATGAAAATGATTAATTTGACTGGCCACAAGACAGTTTGAATACATTTCGCTCATAGCAAAACTTCTTGTTTAGGGTAAATGATACCCTGAAAATTTTAGATTTTGGTTTGCATTCCACTCGCAAATCGTCAAAGGATCTCCTTCAATGGCGACCATATGCAAATCAAAATATTTTTTAAATTTGATTGAATTGCTCTGTGCGAGATCTCTTGGATAGTTAGTCACAGCAGTTCAAGACTGCATGCAATGTATAAATTGCTTCATTAGAAAGGTAAGTATTTCCCTTCTGAGCAGTTCAAGACCAAATAGAATGAATATTTTAGCAGCTTCTAATACCTTTCTGACGCGACTCGTTTTCAGAAATGGTTTCGCTTCGCTGCAAAAACAATCGTTGCTCAGCACTCTGCTGCAGGGTTTGCCTGTCTGCTTCAGAGTCTACACGCATTCGCACATGCATTATATTCAATTACAGTAGCATATGAAGATCGAATAATAGATAGATATAAAACTGCATTGTACTTATGTTTCTTTAGTCATGCATGATGCAGATGAACAACGATAGCTCACTTTCCTAGGAAAACATGCAAATTATTCATTTTAGGTGAGTACAGTGCCAAAAAATATAATGCACGAATAATAATACACTGTAACACATTAATAAATAGTTACTAATGAAGTAGACTGCCTGATCCTTACCAGAAGGAGACTTCGGGCAAATCACATTTGTTCATTCTGGTTGTTCCCTCTGGAAAGGGATAGGGCATCCTTCGCTACCATGAGCTACCTTCCACAAGAGCAGGTTGAACATGTTGATAGCTGCATTCACATCTCGGTTCCATTTCATTTTAGGTGAGTATTTATTTTTCAAAAGTGTACAAATGTCATAACTACTCATTTGCAAGAGATGCTCGTGGTACAAGGTCCCCATATCTAGCTTCCAATAGAGGCTGCTCCCCTTCCTCTCCATCCAAGCTTGCCATTGAACCAAATTCATTTCCTGAAAAAACATTCATGGGCCATGTCAACCCATAATAAACGAGATGCCCAGCAAGCCGCATGCCATAGAATCCACATAGTGCCCACCACACGCTTGCTATTCCTGCATTTACTTTATTTCCTCTCCATAATAAACCAATGGTGGCCAAGAGCCCAGCAACCACACCAGCAGGCAAGTGTCCAAAAGAACCAGACCTGCATGTCAATCTTCCAATATCACGAGAGCTGAACGAATTACAAAGGATAAATATCAATGAAATGCAATCGTACCCGATAGATATTCCATCGAACATCATCATGAGCCCACATATTCCCATGGCCAACGCTGCATAAGGAGCCAAAGACTGGACAATCTGCTGAACCACAATATCAGGAGTGAATATTGGAGAAGCACATAATAAAGCAACCGCTGCTGCGAGCGCGAGGAAGAGTCCAAATCCAGTTCCAGAAACTACCAAAAGCCTTGCCCAGCCTCTGGCCGCTTTGGGATCTCCAGCCTCCTTTGCAACAAGAGTTTGCGCAGCCATGCTCAATGGTTCTGGCAGAAATGAAATGAACCAAAATATTTGCATAGCAACTTGATGGGCCGCAGCTGCCACCATGCCCAGCCTAGTTGCAGCAGCTGTCATGCTAAAATATGCAGCCATACCTACAGCAGTTCTAGCAATCAGTGTAGACCCTACTGTTGCAAAAATTTTCAGGGTCGATGCATCAGGAATACCCTTCCATCGTAAATCGATCGATGTGGGCTCTTTCCCCTTGTTCTTCACCCTCCAAAGAATCAAAAACGTAGCGAAAACTTGAGCGGCAGTTGTGGCAATTGCAGCGCCTTGAACTCCCATCTTTAGCCCCCAAATTAAAAACAAGTCCCCTAGTATATTGCAAACCGTGGCAATAGCACAAACAAACATTGGCGTGATTGTATCCTGCTGCCCTAGACACATTCCTTGGCAAACATTCATAATAAGTACAAAAGGAGTTCCCAAAGACCGAATCACCATATATTCTTGCGCGTAGGGTACCACTTGTGGATCCGTGCCCATCTGTATCAACCATTGTGGACCAAAATGAACAAGGCACGCCACTGCAAAAATGCCAAACAGCACAGCCAGCATTACAGCAGTCATTGCAGTCATTTCAGCAACATTTCTTCTCTTTTCCTTCTCTTCTAAAGTCAGACCATCTTTTTGAAGCGAGTTTGCTGCCACTGTATTTGCCGTTGCCACTCCCAAGAAGGAAAACAACTGAAAGACCGAATTGAACACTGCAGTATTGGGCCCCAATGCAGCCAAATGAACCGTGGACTGACGACCCAAGCACGCAGAGTCCACCAATGTCTGCATCGGATCCGAGAGAACCACTACTAGCGCTGCAAAAGACAGACATGGCAAAATCTTTATTTGAATCGAACGCAACCACCACCTAGTACGATAAGTTGTCGTTCACCAGGCTTCCCAACTGCTACAGTTTGAAGCCAACGTGCCTCCATTCAACCAGAGCCCCCTATTCCCTACCGATGAAATATCGATACAAATTTATACTAATACTATACTGTACCAACCGAGCAAACATTGATTCGAAACACACCTGGCAACGCCAAACCAAGAACTTGTTTCAGCTCGTCGCTTATCAACTCCTTCCTTTTAGGGCCACGAGTGGCCTCCAAACATACTGTCTCATCCCCATTTACAACATCAAATGCATCATCGGTCGAAGATGCAAGTGCTACTCGCCGAATCCATATCCCTCTATTAAGCCTGCGTGGCCTTTTCTGGCATGTGCCAGGCACACTCGAGCTCTGGTAAAGGTAAGGCTTGGCTGAGCAACCAGTCCCAGTTCTACCAAAATCTACACAATACATCTGACTGTATAACAATTCAACACGACATGATCCATAAAAGACAGATCTGCTTTGGTTTGTACAGATCAAAGCAGTCCCATGCCGAATAACTCTGTTTTGACTGATTAGACTTGATTTCATCCACTCAGACTCTTTAATCTATTTCACCATTACTATCAGATCTATAAATTATAATTTCAATACTTTACTTTCAATACCAGCTGAGAAGCTGTTTTTTGTGTTCAATTTTCGAATTAGGGTTCATTTCGGGCTTCAGTGCAGTGACACGTGTCTATTTGGGATTCATTCCTATGCAACATGTCTCGTAACCGGGAGAGAGATTGAAATCGATACACGACAGGTGCTCTTCCACTGACGCATTCTTACTCGTTGCCTGTACCTTTTATCTTTTTGATTTATGCCAACAAGACAAAGAAGAAAAATAGAGTAGTATAAAACAAAATTACGTCGTCAATCTTGCCCTGTGCGACGTGTGCACGTTGTCTTTTCCTTGTGAGGTACGCTTTGGATGATCGCCTGGGCTTCTTCAAGTTCCATCTGTGGCTATAATAGCAGATACGGGCACCGTTATGGAACTGAAATTAAGTATGAAAGTTGTTGTATTGGTTGGGAAGGTGGGGTAGGCGACATGAGTTGGCCTGAGGCTGGAAATCTCGCTGGCTGGGATGAAGAAATGGACATTGTTCTATAGGCGTTGTAGAGGTTATTGGATATTTGAAATCTGTGCAATATAAATTTGCTTTGTACATGAAAGATTGCGAGGAAGGGGTGAGGGACGACTGGCGCCATGATTTGTGGCAGTGTGATTGTGGCATGACGACGATGATGAAGGCTGAAGGGACAAGCTCGGCTGTCGACCTGATGTATTTGAATCATGTGATAATATTGCTATAGTTCTTAGATGGCTCATTAATAAAGAATATGTCGGTCGTGCTGACTTGCAGACAAAAGGTTGGGCCGTGAAAGGGCTGCTGGTTTTGTATGCCTGAGAGGCCTGTTTGGAACAAGCAGTGAGTGAGCGTGTGCAGAATGGCTTATGAGGCAGAGGGGTTTTCACAACGAAATCGAGGGCGATATCCTCGAGGTCGTGGAGGGTATCGTGGAGGCAGAGGTCGTTATGGGGCAGGTTATGATGGTAGCCCTCGTGTAGATAGTCCTGTGCATGGGATGTCTGCACCACCACCGCCTCCCCCTCGGAATCCATCCACGGTATCAAGTGGATGGCAATACAAAGATCCTGAAGGAGATGTGCATGGGCCGTACCTTGCTGCTAAAATTGTTAACTGGGTGGATGGGGGCATTTTTTCGGAAGGCTTGCCTGTCAGAAAAGTGACTCCTGATGGTATGGGGGCTTGGACATTGCTGAAGTACGTTCTGATCGATATTCGGAGAGAGGCAGCCTTGACAGTTCTTCCAGTGCATGAGCAGGAATCTATGGGGCAGAGGAATGAACAAAGATCGCGGTCGGTGGCAGTAAAATCACCCTTGGCAACTGCAACGCCCCCTCCTCCACCAGCAAGGGCACAACCATCCGTGCTAAAGGCCCCTATATCCCCAAAACAAACAGAAATGATGAATATGACTCCTTCTGTACAACCAGAGGCTGTAGAAGTACATGTTGAGAAACCAGAGGTCGTGGCATCTGATAGAGGTTTGGATGCTAATCCTTCCCACAGACAGTCTGACTTTGGACCCCGGATTGTACAAGTGGACAATCGGGAACGAAGAGGTAGAGGTGGGAGAATGGTTGGTAGAGGGGATCGCTGGGACAGGTCCGGTCGTGGTGCTAATCGATACAATGAACGTGGGAGAGGGGATCGTGGTGGCAGAGGTCGACGTGGTGGCAGGGGTGGTAGAGGCCGTGGCAACGATGTCGATCCAGATGTGGTTGAAGCAGTCCACAAACTTTTCACAGGGAATGTCGAACAAGGAGCTGACCAGCCCATGTGGCGATACATCGATTTCAAAGGCAACATGCAAGGTCCATTTCCTGCCCGTAGTATGGAGGGTTGGTTTGCAGAAGGTTACTTGTCTGATAGCACAATCCCAGTGTGCGGTACTGAAAGGAAAGTGTCACCTCCAAATCTTCCGCCAGAGGAATTTTTTATTCCTCTAGGGGCTCTAATTTATTGGGTACGACGTGGTAATCACTTCAAGCCAATAACTGTCACTGACATCCAAAGCAAGCAATTGCCTCCAGAACTGGCAGTTCTGAAAGAATCAGCAGCTAAAGCAGTGAAAGGGGTAGTCAAAGAGAAAGAAAGCTTGGTATCAAAGACCACGGAAACTCAGGATTCAAATCTGGCTGAAGCAAAGCTTGCTGAAGGCATTCAGAAATTCAAGTCGACTGACAGAAGTTGGGCTGAGGAAGAAGAAGAGGTTTTGGAGCACGAAGCGGGGGAAATTGACAATGATACCCCCGAATCTAACACCGAGAAAGCAACGGAAATGAACGGCACAACTGAAGATGTGGTGGAAGAGCCCGTGAAGTCCGTCGATGATCTTGCAGCTGAGGTCGACCAGGTCACTCTGGAGCCGCCAAAGCCCGATGAGGAAAATCAAGCTGAAGATTCGAACTGCAAGGCTGATGATGGATCAGAAACTGCTACTGGTAATTGATTAAGCGAACACAATTTTCACGGGGAGGATCTAATGCTGTTAATATCTGCCAACATGGTTGACATCAGATGGATTAGATCTGGTTCTAGGACCACTGCTCCATCTATATATTTAAATTTTCGCATGTAATTATTGATACATACCTAGATTTACACAGTACTGCGTGAATTTGTGTCCCAGAAGGTGATAATTGCTGTTTATGTACAGTATTCATCCACATGTGTGTGCACACTACGCAATTGCGTGTCTTTGCAACAACGTGGCTGTCATGGTGAGCAAGTTGTTGCAAAGATAACGGAAAGTCAAAGCATCAGCCCTCATGGGTCATCTGCCTATCTGAGGCCTAAATTGCCGGATTATTAGAGAAACATCATTTTTGAAATATAATTTAAATTATGTTTAATCTTCAGGGACGCCAAGTCCTTCTTACGAATGCACGACTGTTTACGACGAGTAGAGGGCAGTTTGTACATGGAGCGGTGCGCAACGCAAAGTGCTCCAGCGGTTTATCCAAATTTCATGTCCCTAGATTGGTGCAAAATTGTAAATTAGGTATGTCGAATCTCATATGATGACTCTTTTTGTCTTAAATATCTACGAATCGCGGCAAGTCGACACTGAACAGACCACGAAACGACCCAATTTGCGTGCCAGAAACTTTTTCAGATTTTGGCCTTGACCTGTCGTATACGTATACAGGAAATAAGTATAGAGCAAGTCGAAGCGGTCTGAGATGCGCTGGAGTCACATTGGAAACCGATGGGAGTACCGCGGAGGAAATATCTTCTGTGTTTGAAGAGGCAGCAGGGTTGAATATCAAGGTACTTAAGAGCGATGCATTCTATACCATCGTCATCGAGGGAGAACCATCAAGAAAGGAGTTTCGAATGCATTGGGCTGTGAATGATTGGAGCCTAGCTCCTCAAGAGTCTTGGCCACAGAACACAGTGCAAGTGGATGACCTTGCTGTACAGACTGGACTGGATAATTCTGGAAAGATTATGATCAATTTCCCTGTGGATTCATGCCCATCAAAGGTTGTATTTGTGGTAAAAGAAGGAGAGTCGTGGATGCGAAATGGCTCTGGGGATTTTGTCGTGTATTTGAAACCCCCTGGAGTGGAAGATATTGTGTCGAAAGTTATTGATGCTGAGACAAAATACGAGAGGTGGTCTTTATTTGACAGGGTCAATATGGCAACATCTCTACTCGGCGCTGCTGTAACTGCAGGACCAGAAGGTATGGGGTTCATGTTGGCATGGCTTCGATTGTCGTCAATAAGGCAATTGCCATGGTACAAGGGTTCCAATTATCAGTCAAAAGATGCAGCACATGCTCAAAAGGTGTTGGCACAGAAAATGTCCGACACTATATGCACTGCAGCGGATCCTCTGTGCAGACTATTTGCAAGAATTTGTCTGTCTACCCTACCACGTGGAGGTGGCAATGGCGACGATATTCGTATGGGTATTCTGCATATTATGCGCCAGCATGGAATCCGGGAAGGCCACAGGCCTGGAATTGAAGATTGTTTCCTTGAGTCTTGGCACCAAAAGCTGCATACGAATACTACACCAGAAGACATAACCATCTGTGAAGCGTACTTGGCCTTTCTGAAATCTGGAGATATGGGCGAATTCTGGAGAGTTGCTTGGGAAAATGGACGACTGACCCCCGAATCCTTGCAGCAAATGGACCATCCAATCATAGCATCTCCGTTTCATTTACCACAGCTCATTGACTCGATGGAACACTATCTTTGGATTCTGAAGCAAACTCACTCTGGCGCCGATTTGGATGTCGCATTTGAAATGGTTAAAGGCTATCTGGATGGTGACCTTTGCTGGACTATTGGTGATATCCTGGCCAACAGAAACGAATGGTGGGTGCCAGGTAAGATTGTCGAAGCACGCCATCGCCTTTCAGGATATTGGAAAAATACTAGTGGAACAAGAAGGGATGTTCTTCTTCTGGATATAGCCTTGGATTCGTATTTCAGGGTTTTGATTGAAAGAATCGACACAAATTCATTAGGAGCAGATGACCTCTTTAATCTTATCAGCCTTGTGCTCGACAACGCAAGTATTTCATCGGAAAATGAATATATTGAAACATCAAAGCATGCATGGAATAAAGTAATGAATGAGATGGAACGATGGTCTGGGCCTGAATGGGCGAAAATGGCAATGGCAGCAGCAGATGTTGCATCAGTCAGCCTGGAAGATTTTGCAGACTCCATTGCTAAATATGTACAACCTTCTGCAGAGATATTTGCATCTCATTGTGAGATTGAATCATCATATATCCTTAACTTCTCGGAAGAAGTTGTTCGAGGGCAATCCGCAACCGTTCTTGGCCAACTACTCCAGCTTGCTGGCCAACACCTCAGAGATGCAGCTGGTGTAGGCCCCTGGGACATTGCCAGCGTTGGCTCCAGCGACGTCTTGATCGGAAGTTTGCAAGTCATGTCAAATTTGGATTCAATCCAAGGAGCCGTGATTGAAACTCCTACCGTAATTATCGCAGATAAACTTACAGGTAACGAAGATATACCAGGAAATGTTGTTTGCATTATTACTGGTATGCCAACGGATGTTCTTTCTCATGTCGCCATCCGCGCAAGAGCGCAAACTGTGCTTTTAGCATCTTGCTTTGACAGTCAGACATTGGAGCGTTTTAAAGAGTTTGGAAATAAAGCCTCGGTCAAAGTTGATATTGACGGGGCTGGTTGCATTTCCATGAATCTTGCCAGTAAGGATGATTACGTTTCTGGTTCTTCTACAACAAAGCAGAAAAACAGCAATTTCAAAAATCTCAAAATCAAGTCGAACCCTAGTTGGGTTTTGGAGGAGAAGGAATTCGAGAATCTCAAAGTCGGTGGCAAGGCCTTGCATCTAAGCGAACTTCACAGCATGCTTGCTCCCACAGATTTAAAAGGCCAGGTTGCCATTCCCGTTTCTTTGGCACTGCCGTATGGAACTCTGGATAAAGTTCTACAAGACAAGGCGAACAAAAAAGCTAAAATTACGATATCAGATCTGGAAGGCTCCTTGGCAGCCAAAGAGTCCAGCCCAGGCATCCCAAAGGAACTTGCCAGTCTCAGAAAGCTTATATCAGATGCCATCGTCTCCCCGGTTGATTTGTTCGAAGAATTATCTTCCAAGGCAAGAAGCGCTCATCTCATCACGGACAACGAGTGGAGATCAATGGACTGCCCTTCGTGGAAGGCCACTTGGTCCGCAATATGCCAAGTCTGGGCATCATCTTGGAACGACAGAGCCTGGCTCAGCAGAAAGTCCATGGGGATACCACAAACCTCGTTTCACATGTCCGTTCTACTTCAGCAGATTGTCCCGGCTCGCTATGCATTTGTCCTCCACACGGCAGACCCTCTCACAGGAGAGTCTGGCAATATTCATGGGGAACTTGTCATTGGCTTGGGCGAAGCCTTGGTGGGCAATTTCCCTGGCCGTGCGTTGAGTTTCACCTTTGACACAGCAACATCAACACCCCATGTGCACACATTCCCATCAAAAGTCGCAGGCATGTTCCCCGCGTCATCTCAGGAGAGTTTACTTATTGCCAGGTCAGATTCCAATGCCGAAGACCTTGAAGATTTTGCAGGGGCTGGCTTGTATTCTTCCATCCCTGCACAATCGTATGCAACACACCCCATCCGGTATGCAGAGGAAGAAATCCTTTGGAACCCAACCCACAGGCAATCCATCTTGAAGCAAATCGGCACCGTTGGCATGCAGATCGAGGCAGTTTGCAAGTCCCCTCAGGACATTGAAGGCGTCGTGGATGCTCAAGGAGAAGTCACCATTGTCCAAACTCGACCCCAGGTCATTGCCAGTGCTTCCGATTGATTGATTACTTGATGCATTTTTCTTGCACTCGACTGTTCAATTCTCATTTGTATTACAATATTTTAATACATATTTTACAGTACAGGTATAGTTTGTCGTTGGTATTGATGTATGCCTCGTTGAACCCGAACAACAGGATTACGAATCCACCCGGTCGTGCTTTGCAGTTCTACCTACTAGCACCCACTCTGTCTGCTCATTTCAGATCAGTTCAACGATATTAATTATTTACTATTGTCGTTGTTGTTGTTGTTGCATTTATATCGCATCGATCTGTTCAGCTATCAGTCTGCCCCTTTGCTCAAATGGAATAGTCCAAGAGAGACAGAGGGTAATAAACAGGATACCAGTCAGTTGGCTTGAATATTTTGAATGGCCAGTGACGCATAGCATGCAACCAATCTTTTTCAGTTTCCATTGTTACTTTGCCTTATACCTAATCCTTCTATTGTAGATTAGATTAGAATACCATATCTGATAATAACACAAGTATGGAGGATACAAGTCAGAAACAAACCACACCAAGGAAGAAGAAGCAAATCAATTATACCCAAATGTGGCCCATAGCCCTGGCACCCCTAATCCCACTCTCTGGTATGGCTTTGAAGAGGCATCCCAAGGCTCGGAACGCTGTGCTGGGTTCAATGGCTGTGGGAATATTACTGTATGCACATGGTGCTGCCATTGGTGGCTCAAAAGATGTCTCTGGGTGATTTTTCTTGAATCTGAAAGATGTCTTCGTGCATGTATAGATGGCGCAATGATGTTACAATAATCTGTAAAACTGTATTTGCTTGCAATACATGCCATATATGTATGTATGTTCTACAAATATATAGATTTTCATCTAGATGGTTGCCATGTGATGCAAAGGATGATGATATGACCAGTACCCAGGTAGTATGGGTATTAGTGTTGACTAGAGGATCGTTATTCTAAATCAATAAATGTATATATTATATTATAGATGTATAGTGATGTGTGGCTACAGTGCAATAAGTGCACTGTACGGTAGTACAAGATTGATTAGATTTTTCAGTCTGTTTTTTCCTCTCTGATTGAATCTCTGAGTAGTGTTTATCAGCGCTACTGCTATATTTAGTAGAAAGTGTAGAAGAAAAGTGGAACATTGTGTGCATGCGGCGATGAAAATGGATGGAACAGTGACGTACATGGGAAATCACTAATGGAGACTGTGAATGCGTTGCGAGTCGGTGCGTTTGGAATTGGTGAGATGGAAATAATGAAAGGAAAAGATAAAATGTGATGTGGGTCGGAATTGTTGGTGCAGAATTGGCGGAAGAATTGGCGAAATTGCCAGATAGTCTGACGTCGCTGTATCCAGATGTAGGGGCAGACTTTTTGTACTCTGTGTTTAAAGATTGTGTTGATGATGTTGTTGAGAGGTCGAAAGAGGAAGGGGCTTCGGGGAAGAGGACACGAAAGCGGGATGAAAAGAGTAACGTAGTGTCGAAAAATGGAGAAGAAGACGGTGATAATGATGATGATGGGGGGAAGCATCTGGATTTCTGCATAGATGGGAAAAAACTTGCAGAGGCAAAAAAGTACAAGGATAAGATGTTGTCGTATGCTCGTGATCTGGAAAAAAACTGTATATCCGTGTATAGCGTGGATTATTGGGAAGAAAACAAGAAGAAAAAGATGAGGAATGGCGGCGCTGGTGCTGGAAATGGGGGGTTGTCAAAATGTGCAATCTGTGGGAAAGTGGTGATGCTGGAGTATCAGGGGTTGCATAGGCGACACTGCAGGGAGAAGGAGGTGGAGAAGAGCAAGTCGAATGCGTCTTTGTCGTCAAGCTCGTCGAGTAGTAGTAGTAGTGAAAGCAGTAGTAGCGAGAGCAGCAGCAGTAGCAGCAGCAGTGAGAGTGAAAGCGATAGTGATGAGGAGGGTACAACGGGGGTGAAAATGCAGAATCAAGTCAAGTCGAGATTTTACAAGGTCGATTCCAAATCCGTTCCTGTTTCAGCTGGTCGTCCCAATATACCGGCTTCTAATGGAAGAAAGAAGCAGCAGCAGAAGAGGGAAGCTTCGACGGCAAGGGGAGGAGGTGGTCCGCGTAAAAAGGTTGCAAAAGTCTCCAGCAAGCCGGCCGTTGGTGTCTGTGCACCAATGCAGAATGTCATGGCGAGTGAGATGCCAAGAGATATGCCAGGTCAGGCTCAAAGTCCCATGTTTGGTAACGTATATCAACCAGCCTCGGTGAATGATGCTGGAATGGGCAGGGTGGTTCAGCAGCAGGTCTATGGTCATTACAACAATGCATTCCCTCAGCAGCAGGCCCAGCAGATGGGTGCTCAGGGTTTTGCCAACTATGGCACAGCCGTTCCGGCAATGCCATATCAGAACAATACGCATCAAATAGCAAATAATATGAACCTGACTCCGCAGCAGATGCAGATTTTGGCACAGTATCGGTATCAACAGTTCCTAATGCAGAAGCAGCATGGTATTGCCATGGGGAGTCCCAACCTCATGGTGCCTCAGACTGGGCAGTATCAAGTGTATGGCTTGCAGCCAAATCTTCATCAGCCTGTACCTTCCTCCTCTGCAGGCCCGGGAGTAATTTCAGGATATAATCCAATGCATCAAGTTCCTCCATACGCACCTTGGCAAAACCTGCCACGGATCAATGTTCCTGCTCAGAATAGAATGCCTGCGAATTTCATACCGCAGCAGCCAATGGATTCCATATCTCATCCTGCTGCTGCGACGACGACAACGGGGTATCCTTTTCCCGCAACATCTCCAATGGGTATACCTCCAATGTTTCCAGGCAGCAGTGGCCAGCATTCGCAGCCTGGTGCCTCTCCGGGGGGCGCATGGTGGGAGAAGCAATAAATAACAGCTTGTTGTGTTGGTACAAAAATAAAGTCATGTGTACAACTCTGCTAGGTTTCGATTTAGTACTTGTTTAAAATGAGCGTCAACAATCAATTACTAGTAGAATAATAATGCAATCGATTTATTTTCCCAATCGAGCTACTTTCGATAAACTTCTCAGCTTATTTGAGAGTTTGTTTTCGTGTTTCTTGTCATCAGAATTTCTGGACGATGAATGTAGGGGTACTTCAGGGCTTGCTGGTGCCTTGCGAAGCGACTGCTGCGTGGAACGGAGCCTGGCTTTAAATTCGCGATGCCACGTTTTATATCGCACCAAAAGTCTTCGAATTTCAAAATCAGGGTCCATGCTAGGGGCATACGATACTCCTTCGTGAACCTCCTTTATGAATGCAGCATCGTCATCAAAAAGGCTACCCTTCTTTTCCAACTCTGCATTGAGTGCTGCTACTGCCCCAGTGGGGCCAGCTCTTCCAAAGCTCATTTGACCGTCTTTTGACGGTTTGCTGATTTTTTTAGCAGATTCAGGTTCTGTATCACTGTACGACATGATGGAGACCGAGTCGAGGCTGCCTGCCGGGGAACTTGGCTCAGAGCCATGAGCTGCAGCAGTTATTGATACAATCCTTGGATGTCGATTCTCCGTTTGCCCCTCTGGTGCCTTTCGAAGCTCCAATAGTAACGTGTTCTCATCTTTAAGGTCGTCAACTTCTTTCTGCAGCTGAACGTTAATGCGTTGAAGTTCCTGCAGTGCCTTGTCATCTGATTCTTTTGGCTCTGGGAGGGATGATACTGGTACTAGCAGACCTGCTGAATATTGCTGCAAAATATGCCTTATCTTAGCGGAATCCATGTTGAAATCTTTTTGAAGCATATTGAAGTCGTTTTGAACTTTTTCCTCTTCAATTTGTCTCTCTCTTTCTCTAGCCTGAGCTATTTCTCGGTCCTTTTGTGTCTCAGCCTCCCACACAGCAACACAACTGTCGATTTTCCTTTGCAATCGGGCCCGTCTCCACCATCTCTGCAAGTATATGGTTGTGTTTACAATCTCTTGGAATCTTCTTCTTGCCACATATGCCCTATACGAAGCCTGCAATTGGCAAGCAGCTTTGCTTTTTGCCTTGAGCTCCATAAACAATTCCTTGGCAGCTCTTGCCCTCCAGCCACTCTGAATTTGTATAGCCGCATTTCTGGTTTCCAAATATGCCTTACGATGTTCATACATGCGGAAAGAAGATTGAATCCTAAGTACAGCGTCAGTAGCCCGAAGAACGTGGTCCTCGAGTTGCCCAAGAACTCCTGCCCTAAAGAATAACATAGTCTTTCCAATTTGATACTGGGATTTATCCAATCTAAAATGATGGAGTAAAGACTTGCAGGTGTCCAATGGAGTCATGGAATTCTTATTAAATCCCGGCAAAAATGTCTCATATCTCTGGGCAAAGTCTTCATGCGTATACCTGCTTGGATAACCAGCCTGGGCAATTCTTGCAACTTCCAATATGCCGCAGCATCTGAGCTGATGAAGAACGAGCTGTGCATCAAACATCCCTGGCGTTTGCATTGAATTTGGTTTGATACACTTAACGAAATGTAAATGAGACCTGCAGTTGAAACAAATATTAGTTGCCTGTCGAGAACAAAGTTGCAAGGTGTTTAAAACTTACTTGTCTACCCTGAGGAGCAAATCTTTTAATTGCTCTCGGAATCTGGAGCCCACTGAAGACGTTCTTCCTCTCTCGTTTCCAATACCCATGTGGTTTGAAAGGTCAGCAACGTACAAGGATGCTGATCCTTGCACTAGTGACAAAAGATCAGGACCTAGAGTATCTCTGTTCTTGTCTAGAAAATGCTCTGATGTGTATTTGACAGGACCAGCATAGTGCTCTACTGTGAAGGAACGACCTGGATCATTGGGATTATACGTAAACTTAGGGTGATTGGCATGAGTTTTGCAAACCTTTTCGGAAAACGATGTATCTGTGCCCTTGGGAAACAAACATTCTTCATCCAGCAGGGTCAGAAGACCCAACCCAGAAGGAGGCTTTGCTTCAATCAAATCTACGCATTCTTGATTATCTTGGAAAGAAATGTACTGCCAATCGACACCTTCTTCCTCATATATTTGTTGCTCTAGTTTGAACAAATGCCCAGCAAATTGCTGCTGCAATCTTTCATTGGCATAGTTGATACACAACTGCTCAAATGAATTTTCATTGAAACACTCAAAGCCATAAATGTCAAGAAGAGACAACTTTGACTTTGAAACTCTTTTACTCACGTCTCCTTTAAGAGCTTTATTAACCATGTGTACCAATTCCCGAAACTGTGCTTCATACAAAAACTTTGCCAGGGCATCCCTGACATCCATGGATGACTGAAGAGACAGCTCCCTTGTGATATGCTCCCTTCCAGCCACCATTTTCCTAGTTGTTAAAGCTGCTTCGAGCGATTCAGAAGTAACTCCAAGGAGATTCGCGGCATTTTCGAGAGCAACACCAGGCAGTACTTTGACAGAGTCCTCACTTGTTGCTTCAAACTCAATATTTCCCATCCATAGAATTGCAGACAGCACCTTCCACATGACAAGTTGCTGTTCTGACGAAATACCAATATCCTTCATCGACCGTACGATTTCTTTGAAATTCTTCGCATCATCGACGCCTTCTATGCTATACGATTGATTCCTGTTCAAATACACAAATTCTGATTCAGGAAATTCATACTCCGATACGAGAGGAAGCATGCATGCTTCACGAACATCATCATCAGCTCCTTGGCACAGTTGATAGAAAATATGATAGTTTCTCTCCTGGGGCAATTGGTGAACTACTCGAGATTTCTCCAACAGATATGTCTCGATGGAGGCACCACAAATGGAAAATGATCGATCAAAGTGGATGTCAATCAATTTCCCAAAACGACTACTATTGTTATTATGCACCGTCTTTGCGTTACCAAACGCCTCTAGGATAGGATTGGTTTGCAGCACTCGATCCTCCATACCTGATCCACCAGCCAAACCTGCCACATATTTCATCACTATTTTCGATGTCTCTGTCTTACCGGCACCACTTTCTCCAGTAATAAGAATACTTTGGTCTACTCCATCCAATTTCATCTGCACAACCATCCATACCTTTAGCGACACTACACCAGATAACAATGCAAAACCAACCAAACTGCTCACCTGCTTGAATGCTTCATCAGCCGTTAAGAATATATGAGGCGGATACCCTCTCGAACCCTCTCCCATTGCAGGCCTTTTCACATACTTCTTCACATACTCTTCAGAATACAAGTTCACCGGCGTGAATGGATTTATTGCCACCAAGACAGGCCCAGCATGTGTATACACATCCTGGAATCGCTTCTGCAGCACATCTAAAATTCCAGGTTCATGCAAAAAACTGAGCATTGTCAAATCCCCGACACCATCAAGCATGGCAGGATTCGCCACCAGCACAGCCCTCTTGTCTATCCGTTCTTGAGCACTCCTCCCCTCTGCAGTCACTATGACACCATCCTCTTCCACCTTGACCACCACTCCCCGTATCCACTCCTTTCCCCCTTCTTCCTCCCGATTCCACCAAACTTGCATCCCTTTTTTCAAATCCACCATCGTTCTTCTATAGGTTTTACCGATACTCTAAAATCTTTCAGTCTCGCCTTTGACGTCGCTTCGCATAAGTTACCGATTTCTCAGACTCGAAACGGCCTATTCGTCTACAGAAACACGCATTATTTTAGTATTATCCATCATTAATTCTCATATTTACTTCTTCCCCCACTTTGGACACACAGGTCGCGAGTCGTCAGACTAACCGACAAACTGACAGTTGAGTCACACAGCCTCGGTCTACCAAAGAGACGCTCATTCAATCCCACTGCCCATTAAATAATACATAAAAGAAACTTGAATACTATACAAATCCCAATCCCCATCGTCACAAAGCTCACTCACCTGGTCTAGCGACGATCTGCGAAACAGAAGAGATCCACCAGTCAGACACGAGGCCGGATCTATTACTCTCAGACGACGATGATATTTAAGAATTGAATGGAATATACAGTAGTAGGAAATATAGCATTAGCAACTGGAACAGACGATGCTCTTTGTGTCATCGTTTGAGCCAAACTGCAGGCCAAGAAAGAAGGAACGGAACAGCATTGCGCTGATAGGTTTTTAGGGTACGTTAATAAGTACTGCTGCAGTACCAACCGTTCACCCAGACTACAGTGCAGAGCATAGTGAACAGTGAGGCATTATCACTTTACACAATCATATTGAATTATTCTCTGCTATCCTGATTCTTGAAACCAAGCACTTTGCTCTCATTTCAGTCGCTGGAAAGAGCTATAGTTGGGACTCTTGGTAGACTGACGCATGCAAATGCAGTGCCATGTTTTTGGCTTGTACGCCATGATGGCTGGATGCAATTGATTGAAAAAGTTTACACATTAAATTAAGAGATTGAAAGCATAATATAATACCTGGGAAGGAGTCATTATTTTGATTCGAGGAAAATATTAAAAGTTGTGAAAGAAGGGAGGAGTCACAAACTCGTTGTGAAAAGAACGGCCACATTTGGGATATTGGCGGATTCAATTTGAATAGGAGCCGAGTAAGAGAAAAGAAATAGAATACAGGAAGAATTGTGGTACTAATGGCGAGTGTACTCGAACAGCAACTGCAACGAATTGCCAAAGCGGCTGGTCTGGGAGGTGATGGGATACCCAGTCAGAAAGGGAAAGCGTCGCTGGTATACTCGTTCCGAGAAGCGAATGATACTGGGGTTGAAGATGTGTACGAGGCCGGGGTTCGCGGTGAGTGTTTTTGTGATACATAATGTTTGGTTATCATGTAGGCATGATATAGTGAACTCAGCCAGGTGGATGTTTGGGAAAGTTTGCACCAGTTGGTCGCTATTATTTAAAAAAATTCTTTTTTGCTGCGTTTTTGTTCATGAAAAATAAGAATAATCTAATGCATTTGTTGCTGATGTGCGCTTGTTTTCATTATTGTGCAGGATTTGAACAGTTGTGTAGGCTGGACCCAAGGTTTCAAAGCTGCCGTGAACTGCTCTTCAGTAGGCAAAGTTTATCGTTTGATCGTCATGAACATACAAATGAATCTATTGTTCCAATGAAGTTGGCGATCGAGAGATTTTGTGGGCTACTTGGTCCTTATTTTTTGTTGCCAGCCTCAACGCATGCTCTGGAATATCTGGTTCGAAAATTCGAGATTCAGGAATACAATGTGGATGCTATGATGCGAGCTGCCCTGCCATACCATGGAACAAATGAATTTGTTCGATGTGTTCAGATAATGAGTATCGAAGGCACATGTTTTGCGTTTTTGCACCCTATGAAGAAGTCGGGAGCTGTCTTGTCAAGGGAGCAACTGGTGGAGAGATGTAAGACAGACCAGGTATGTGATTCTCATCGGTGCATCTTCAAAAATATTTTGGTTATTAACCTATTGAAAGAATACAACTTTTAAGTTCTTTAAATCATGCTGCAATGCTAATTATATTCGTGCTTTGGGATAATGTTGTGCAGGCTTTGCTCAGGTTTGTGTGTGAGATGGCCCGTGATCTTGCTGATCCATCCATTGGAGCGAGAAGCGCAATGGGCTGGTATGCCGCTGTAGTTTGTGAGCTTATAGATTTATTGTCAGTGGTTGGGGAAGATTTCCTGGGGTTCATCTTGCCATACATAATGCATGGCACGAGGAGAAATGTTGTCACCGAATACCGTGATGCAACCTATATGATCTTGGCACAATTGTCGAGCAGAGCAACGCTGAGTCATCACGTACTGACGGGTAAGAAAAGGGCTGTATGATGAACGCATATCAATGAAGTGGAGGGAAGGGATCATTTTTGTTGCACGCATTAGTGTAGACACTAGGGTTGGGTCTCTTGTGTTCCTCCTTTGCATCCCCAATGATGGTTCGTTGTACTCTAGGAAGAATGCTTTTTACGGCAATCTGCATGACAATCTATCTAAACAGTTTGTATTCGCTGAGGGGTCAAATATATATACCAATGGTTGGATCATATATCCGGAAATGATGCTCATGCCTGCTTCATGTGTTTTGCAGGTTTGGTTTCCAACATTGCTCAGACATGTTCTCCAAATTCCATGCCTCAGGTGTTGTTGCTACTCGCATACTTGGCGTCGTCTCAAGATCAATTTGTTTTTCTGTCTAACGATAGCTTTAGGAGCTTGTCACGGCTTCCAAATCTGATTTCAGAATTGTCTATACTGACAAAAAGAGTGCAACAGAGCCATCAGTTTGCAGGAATGTTAGCTGCGGCTGCTTTGGAAGGCATATTGAACGAGGGTGATCTCTGCGAGCTTTTCACAAATCTAATTTTAGCTGCTGAATTTGGTACTTTCATTTCCACGATATCAAGAAAGCTTTTGGATGTTGCAACACGTATTCCTTCAGGCCAGGACGAGATGATGGAGAACTTGGTAAAGGCATTCCAAGCTTTTGATGACCAATATGGTGAAGAAATGGAATCTAAAATTAACGAGTTCCTTCAGGAGTGTGACAAGGCTTCTCCAGAGCGGCAAAAGGTGTTATCAGTCTTGGAAATAGCACTGGAAAACAGTGTAAGGGCCCCTCTTCTTGATGCAAATGTGACCCTGGGCACAGGCATTGATAGTGCATCCTCCAGTGTGCGAATTATGGCTTTGGAGAAGCTGGACGCTATTGCTCAGTCTGCAAGCGGTGACATTAAGGAAGATTCTGAGCTCATTCTGAAAGCAGCATTGACCAGAAGGCTCCAGGATGAGGACTTGCATGTTGTGAATGCTGTACTCAACCTGAAGTCTATAAATTTGCTTTCTAAGGAGATACTTCAGGAAAACCTGATTCAATGCATTGATAATGCTGTACTTCTTTTGACTTCAATGGGGCTTTCAAAGAGACAAAGTAAAGTTGCCACGAAAAATGTTCAGCAGGCTCTTGCTTTGTTGTGTGAGCAATTTCCTGACGAATGTGATGCGATCCTTTTGTCACTTCTGCTTTGCACAGAATCAACGAGAAAGATAAGCTTGCATGTGCTGGGCATATATGTCTTAACTAACCGGATCTTTAGTAAATTTCTCAAAGATATTTATCATCAAATTGAAAAACAGTCCTCAGATACAAGGACAAGTGAAGAGAAGCCTTCCATATCTGAAAACTCGACATTTGACGTACGAGAATATAACAATGAAATCATACATGCGTTAGGGGCCGCTATTTTGCAGAGCAAGGATGCAAGGAGTGAGAGCTTACGCCTTATTTGCGGTGGAAATTCTCATCATAGTTCACAAGCCCTTCTCTACTGTGCATTGGAGATTGCGATGAAGTCCAAGGAGAAAAAGCACAGTAAAGCATGTCAAGAGATATCCTCAACTATCCTGACCTGGTTTAGCAAGCGAGATGTTGGCATAACTGCACTTATGGAGGTTGGAATGGAAGACTCAGACTCTAGAGGACACGCTGATCAAATTGCATCAAGATTAATCCATAAATCCCATCTCAAGCCGGGTTTATTGCTCGCAGCTTTGGAAGCTGCAAAAGAAACTGGTGCTCAACAGACTTTCCTAGAAAATGCCAGCGCTTTGTTTGTCAATCTTGCATCTTTGGATTCCAATATTTGGTCTCATCATCTCCAACTCTTGTTAAAGAATCTCCCAAACGCTTTAAAGATGTTGGATGATATTTGGTCTCCATCTGGATGTGCTGAGGATGGAAAAGACAAAGTGCGAATGGTTGCTTTGCAATCTTGGGCCAGGATATTGGCAACGGGGAAATTGCCTGAAGATCAAAGATCCTTAGCAGCTAGCCGAATTTCGAACTTGCTATCTGTGCTAGCTCATCCAGATGATAAAATGAGAAAATCTGGTATCGAAGCTGTGGATATGCTGATGGATTCATTAGGCAAGTGGTGGCCCAAGAATGTCTCGAACAAACATATGACAAAGGAGGTGGCCCATGAAATCTTCAAGATTTGTCGTTTGTACTCAGAAAGAGTCATTGGAGACTCTGATGGAATTGAATATATTCTATACTCTGCTCTATGTGACAATACCTCAAAACCGATAGGCAGATCTGGTCAGGGTGAATCCTGTGCAAGTTTAGGACCAATATTGTCTTCAGAAATGCGTGCCCGACTGAGTGATTACTTCTTATTGGAATTGAGAGAGTCAGACCGTGCCCACGGGGTAGCCAATATTCCACTGCTTCTGGCAATTTTACACGATAGCACCAAGGTTGCAGAGCTACAGGAAGTAGGAGCGATTGTTCTCGAACACTTGTTCCTGAAGCAGACAGATTCATTCCCTTTTTTGGGCGATAGCTTGGAAAGAGATTCTGCCTTAGAAATCTTAAAGATTTATAATGACCCTTCAATACCGAAGCCAACTGATTCTAGAGCACTGACAAGGGTTTTGAATGTTCTTCTCAAAGCAGCAAGCTGGAAAGGAGAAACTGTCCTAAGGTCGTACGCATTACTGTCAATTTCTCGGTGGGGCGGGCCTGGATCAGATTTTGGAGATGCTAAGAAAATATACCAGGTAAGTGGATACCGTTTATTTTTGTTGCCATCTATATTAATGGGTATCAATCACGACTCAACGTTTTCGGATCCTACTCCAGGTGCTGATGTCCTCAGCAGTCCATGATACAGAAGAGGCATGCAGATCAGCATCTCACAAGGCACTTACTTCTATGAGTATAAATGCTGAAATACTTAGCTCCTTGCTTGATTCGAGTACTATAGGCGGGCCTGTGACCTCTAGGAGGAAAAAAGGCCCCAAGTTACAGGATATCAACCCAAATGCTTTACTTTCTTCACTGCCAAAATACTTGTGTATTCTAGATTTCCTGCAATGGCGTAAAGGAATTTCCACAGTTGAAACTTTAATTCAGCCCATTCAAAATCTTATTCACGGACTTGTACAACTTTCCGAATCGAATCAAGAGTTTGACAACGAAGAAGTTGAAGCCAGTGGTCCAGCACAAATTTTGTATGCCTTGCAGCTTGCCTTGAATGTTTTGCTGATAATTTCAGACCAAAATGAAGGAAGGGATGAATCCAAATTTGATATTTTACTTATTGTCAAGTGTGCTTCATCTGTTTCAGATCATGCTGTGCGCACAGCTGCATTAGCTGTCCTTCGATCAAGAATAGTTGCAAATCCAACTCATGCTCTGAGCTACGTCATGCAAGCGATTCAAGTGATTGGTAACATCACGTCAGATTTCTCAGATAAATACAGTACCATGCTAGCAGTGCAAACAATATCGGCAGCCACAGCAGCATGGATTGATGGAGGGCATTCGATGAATGAACTTGTGCCAGCAGTGATTGAAGCAATCAAAAGCTCAGATCTTTCTAAGCGATACACTGTACTAGTGTCAATAATTGAATCTGTTCCATCTAGAGCATCTGAAATAGTCGCATCAGTGTGCTATAATTTGCTCCAAAGTGATGAAAATTTACAAGATGATGATTGGAAGATGGAGGCTGCCTCAACAATCTTGTCAAAGGTATGATACGAGACACGGATGACTACTGCTTTTACGTGGCCAGTGACGATCTCAAGATGAAAATTTTGCACGTCAGTCTGATTTTGATGACAATGCATCACATGTCCAATTGCTGACCGAGGCCTGTTTAATTTTTGCTGTTTGCTCCCATGACTTTCCAGGAACGTGGACAACATGCCATTTTATTTTACTCGCAGATATCACCGGATACTTGTATTTCTGGATTCAGTTTAATGCTTTCATATTGCATCGACGATTTTGCTCAGCATGGGGAGGCGAATATCATGTTGAGAACAAATGCACTTATTGCTCAGACCCTCAAAAAGTATTCTGGATATCTTCGCCATGAGCTGCGAAGCGACTTGATTTCCTCTTACGATTTGATTATGCAGCATGAGCTGAAAGAAATCCAAATTATAGGACGGTTGAGAGCAAGCAGCTCTGATCCTAAGTTGCAAATAGTCGAGGACAGTGCCTATGCTGTAGTTGAGCAACTGCAGGAAATCATGGATGCAAGCGACTTCATCAGCGCTTTGGTCCGAGTCATATCTCATAAGGATTCGGATGATTCAATTAAACGTAGAGGATTTTCTCTCTTATCAAAAGCTGCCAAGTCTTTGGCTGATACAAATCTACAAAGTATTCCCCTGCAGCAGCCAATCCATGAAGTTGTGGGCATTATTGTATCCATTGCTCAAGAGAAGTCGTCCTGGACTGAGTTGACAAGACAATCGGCACTTGACGCACTGTCATGTTTAATAAAGAAGCTAGGGAGTCTGTATCCCGATATATTCTTGCAAGCAATACCAGCAACGGTAGATTTGGTAAATCAGCAAGAGATGCCTGCTATACAAGGAATGGGCCTGATATGCATCTGCTCTTTTATCCGATCCATGCAGGAATCAATTACTCCTATGATCCCTCAGATTATTACTGCAACGCTATCAGGTCTCAAATTGGCTGTGGAAGAGTCGGACGAAGCTGAAACACAGAACATCACCTTGTGTGCAGCTTTGGCAGCACTTGAAGCTCTTGCCACGAATTTGGCTCCTTTTCTCTCACCTATACTACAGGATATTCTTAAATTGTTACTGATGAAGAATTTGGTGCGACCTAATAATGTAGAATGCGATCAGCTAAGCAAGTCTTGCAGGAGTATCATTTCATCAAATGTGCCTTCCCGGTTACTTATTGGGGCATTGTCCGCTCTTTTCGGGACAGCAAGTCTAGAAGATCCGAGAAGTATGCAGGCCCTTCTTCAAATACTCTGTGGGTGCATCATCCAAATGGACCCTTCATCGATTGCAGTTTATCATGTCTCTGTGTTTTCCATGTTGCTGTCAGCTCTTGACACAAGAAGAACAAGAATGGACTCAATGAGCGCATTTGACGTCGAAATGGTCGAGAAAGAGACCGTGCGTTGCATGCTAGAGCTGACTCTCAAGCTGAACGAGGGCAAGTTCAAGCCATTGTTTTATAGGCTTGTTGAATGGGCCATGTCCAACCCAGAAGGAGAGACCCAGGAGGATACTGTGAGCATAGAGCGAACAATATCTTTGTTTCATGTCGTCATAGCCCTCACAGAAAATCTCAAGTCGGTTTTCACGCCATATTTCAAACCATTGCAAGATCCAATCGCAAAATCTTTGAGTGTAGAACTCCCACAGCCAGCTCAACCAGCAGCAAAACAAAGGGGAAGAAAAGCAAAGGTTGCTGAGCAGGAGGCTGAAAAAGATAGAGAACTAAGAAAGAGGCGAGGAATATCTATGCTTAAGGTGGCGTGCGTACGGGCCTTAGTTCGGTGCTTCATGTATGACACCACAGGCTTTTTGGATGAGGCAAGGTTTGAGACTTTCTTGCCACATATCCTTCGCCAATTCGAGCAGATTCAGGACTACGACAAAATACTATCAAGCGCCGATGCTGTTGCTGAAGACAATTTGGTGGATGCTATTATTTCTTCTGAAGCAAAGCACGAACTTGGCATGTATGCCCAAACACTGCTGGCCTGCATCTCTCAAATGGCCACAGCCTCTGGAAATAGTGAGACCAGGTGGCGTCCTCTCCACCACAGTATACTGTCAGTGACGCGCTCGCCCGCCCCTCCCACTCGACTATTAGCTTTGGAAAGTACCATGGCCATCTGCACTGCCCTGCAAGAGGAGTACTTGCCTCTACTTCCAGAGGCCCTGCCATTCTTAAGCGAATTACTGGAGGATGAAGATGAAATAATAGAAAACAGAACAGTTTATGTACTGAAACAGATGGAAGAACTCTCTGGAGAGGATCTGAAGCAGTATTTGAGCAAGTAGCTCACTTTTTCTTCTAAGCAGCTACTGCCACTGATAATATTGACTTGCAATTGACCAGGGAGGGTCACAACATCAGTCTGCTACTGTAGTATCTTTAAGAGCGGGTCATTCTTTACAAACGGCACAATATGACGAAAAAAACTGCACACGATGTATAAAGCGCAACAGAAAAATGAGCCATTGCTTCCACGTGCACAAAACATCCCCAGCAGACACGCCATAGAGCAGCATTACGACAAAACCATGCATCATTAATACATGAATGAATATTCAATAAATTCGTCAACACAGCTTGCTAGCATTCATTCAAATTCTATTCTTCTTTTCCTTCTTCCAAAACATCAACAGGTACATCCACCAAAATTCAAAACCGCATGACAACTCTGCAACCATAATTGTGGCATCCTCCTGTTGAAAAAAGTTGCACATATTCCCCAAAACTGTACAATGGAATACACCTTCTTTTATATTCTTTCCCTGATTCGTATGCCATATGAACCACCATGGCATATACGAAACCTTGATACATTACAACCTATCCTTCATGGCGGATTCGTTGGTAAGATAGCTTGCGTGCTCCAGCGCAGAACGGAAACGTGGAGCCCCAGGACCTTTATTCACGCTCTTTCCATGAACAAAGTCATCTTCTTCACGATCACTTTTCACATCATGCATATTTTTCAAAACTTTGATGTTGTTTTCTCCTTCGCCGTATTCCTTCCTGGCATCACCCTGCACTGCCACCATTTCTGCAAGCTTTCCAAGCCCAGCGGCAGGACCGCCAGACCTGATCACCTTATCAACCTGCGCAATCATTCCTTCCCCCCCGGTCCCATTCTCCATAGTATCATGCCACATCATCTCAAACAGGGCCGCCGCACCAACCTTTTTACTTCCCACCACCTTTTTACTCTCCTCGTTTTCTCCATAGTAACCAGCAGATGCAGCGGCAGAAGCATGCATTTTGGGCACGAACAATTTGCTCAAACCAATTCGTTTCGTTATCTGCGTCTTGAA
This sequence comes from Picochlorum sp. 'soloecismus', assembly GCA_002818215.1. Lineage (NCBI taxonomy): Eukaryota > Viridiplantae > Chlorophyta > Trebouxiophyceae > Picochlorum > Picochlorum sp. 'soloecismus'. The sequence continues at coordinate 648,205 of PJAJ01000014.1, read as the reverse complement.
AGCATAATTCCCTTGCATCACAGTGCCCCTGTGTACCCCACAGCGGCAATGAATCGTTGTTCCAGCCATCTTTCAGCTCAGTGTGTTTGCACGTAATAATACAACACAATGTGTGTGGTTTCAATATCCTGCACTGCACGACCCAAGCAGTTGTTTATGCACCAGCATTCGATATTATTGTTCACACACACCCGATAGCATGTACACCCAATCTTTTGTCCACCGGTCGGTCATCCCGCATGCCACGCCGAAGGAACAACGAGCCGTAGGTAGGTTTGTGGGGGACACGTCCCTCCCGACCCTCTCCGGCAAAACCACAAACGGGAGCAGCCAACCCGACCAAATCCGAGACGACATACAGACCACAGTACTATCACACAAATATGATATATACCAGCACTCGTAAGCCTCGTAGTGGTATCTCACACGAACCCGCTTCTTTCCCTGGGGCCGTGCGACATTGGAACAATTCTCTTGTTCTATCCCAATCGCCCCTGGTTCCCCATCAGACACAGCTTTATCATCATATGTGCATCATGTTGAGGAATAAACCGGTGTTTACTACCAGAAACACACGTGATCGACCAAGCAATCGTCCCGACACCACTCCGCACACATTCCCGCCCAACCCTACCTCCCGAGACATTGCTCCGTCCTTATACCACCCAAACGCAGCCCTCGATACCAATCAACAACTAATTTAGAGCATATATAGTCATTTACCACACACTTTCCCCCACAATACATCCACAAATTCCGAGTCAGTGTAATCCCGACACGCACCGATCGCGCTGAAATCTGAAGCCGTGCTCTAGACTGCAACCGCACGTAGACACTCGAACAAAACTGTTATCGCTCTTTTCTCTCTGAAAAATTGGTATTAAAAAAATGAAGTGGCAACTTTGGCCCAAACCTGAGGCTATTACCGTGGTTCGCCTCCCCGGCCATGGCAGGAGGCGCCAGCACATCCGCCATGGTGTGCTCAGATGTGAGCAGGCTGGCCAGCCTCCATGGTGCCAATCAATCATGCTATGCCTGGGTGTTGAATACGTCGATCAACGTTCCTTGACGCATCAAAGCCTATTTTCTTTGTATATATATATATATATATACTGTACATAAATTCGCACGCACATTTGCATCTCACTTTACATGGAATTGGAAATGAACAGAGTAGATCTGCTGTCTCATGGCTAGGCGTGGGCCTACTGCTTGCATACACTACACAGTGGGTCATTGCTTTGACCCACTGTGGGAGGATCGAACCCTTCCTCATCACCATCTCCACCATACGTAAATACACATTTCTGTTATCAGTTATTGAAGCAGTCCAAGCAGGAACCGTCAAACTCGTTGCTTCTGAATTTGTCGATGCAACACTGCCGGCAATTACCCGGCCCCCTGCTGATGCATTGGGAACCTGGTGGGCTGGGCGTAGCGTCGGCCCAGCACCCGGCATCAAAGCACCCTGTATCGGAGAAGTTCAACCTGAAAAACTTTCTTCGACAGCAGGAGGCGCACCCCCCGTTGGCTGGATTCACAGTGAGGCAACCGCCGACCTGGCTCTCAACAGCCCTGCATGCATACATGGCAACCAGGCGGTCACTATCAGCTTACTAACCGACAAGCAGACCGGTACCCCAGAGCTCGCTATCTCCATTTACCAAGAACAACACTCAGGAGTCAATTGGGTCTTGTTACCACGCTGACCCGGCGCTACAAGGTCACGTACCAAGCCGCGCTCGCAAGGCATAGAACCAGCACAAGGGCCACCACCAACTGTCGAGCCGAGGAGTTCATAACTGATGTAACCGTTTTGGTCTGTACGTCTTTTGTATCATGTACCGATGGGGTATTGTATCTGTACGAATCCAATGAGACGAATCCTCTTGTCTTCCGTCTCTGCCGCAACGACGAGAACCTCTGCCGTGCTCTTGGACAGACCGACTCAAGGTTGCGGCAACGCTGATCGATCAAGGTCAGGCCGTGGCTTTCAGGGTCAGCAAATTTGCCATGTGGCACATGCATGTGGCAAGCCTGCTGGCTTTTGATCAATCGATCAGAGTTTACGAGTACGTGTCACCACCGTGTTTTCATAACGATGGGGTATCCGCTGTGCGCATTACGTACTGCAGTATGCTGCACAGCATTGTTCGATGACTGGAGTTTCGATTTGCTTGCCAAGCAAGCGTGCCGCTTTGCACAGCAACGTTGTAAAGCGGCAGTTGACAACAACAATCGGGAATAGCAATTGTGGATTCCTTGTTATTTATCCGACTCGTACAGTGGAAGTGAAAAAAGGAGAAAGAAATTAGATCGAAAAAGCAAATAAAAAAGCGTTGTCTCTCGCGCACGGCTGTTAGGTCTAGACAGAATGCAACAGTGCTGCATGCCCTGGAGCACGAGGGTTGTTCCTGGTGCTCGAGTGGATGGTTGTGGCGGGGTGCAGGGGATGGGACGCATCGGAAATCGTATGATGATGAGTCGAGAGAGGAAAGGATCGGGTCGATGGGGGAGTGGGTCCAGGGGAAATGCTGTCGTCACGGTTCGAGCTGTCGCAGCAGCAAATCAAGAGGTGCGTGTCGCTGGCGATAGCGTGCTTTGATCCGTGGGGGAATCCGTGGGATGTGAGTGTTGAGCAGTATACATGACGACTGAGTTGGGCGATGGAGAAGAGCAGCATGGGCGTGTCTTGTGCCAGGGCAAGCGAAAGCCCTTGCTGTCGTGTTTTTTCTTGTCGACTCACGAGCGATGGATGATGAAACGTGATGCAGAGCGATGTTTCAAATTTTACTGCGTTTGATAGGGTATCGATTCTTTCGGAAGCTCTCCCATACTTGCAAAGATTTCGAGGGAAAACGATTGTGATCAAATATGGTGGGGCAGCCATGAAGGATGGGTCTCTGAAGGCAAGGGTTGTGAGCGATTTGGTGCTGCTGGCGACGGTGGGAATTCGTCCGGTGTTGGTGCATGGTGGCGGTCCAGAAATTAATATTTGGTTGAGTAAATTGGGAATCGAGCCCAATTTCAAGAATGGGCTGCGAGTGACTGATGGTGCGCGTTCTGGAGTAGATAAAACTGTTTAAACTGTTTTTTAATTGTCTATCCAGCTTTGTGTTGCTTCATAAAGAAAACTCTATGTCAGAATTATCACCATCAAGGTAAATCAAGTACATGCTCTATCGCAGGTGACACGATGGACGTCGTTGAAATGGTGCTAGGGGCACGTGTGAATAAATCACTGGTGAACCTGATTCAACAGGCTGGGGGTCAGGCTGTAGGGCTGTGTGGGAAAGACAACGATACTATCCTCGCAAGACAAATGGTGGAAAAAGAGATTGGATTTGTAGGGGAAGTGACGAGTGTGGATCCTCGTTTGATTGAAGGTCTTGCAATGCAGGGGTACATCCCAGTCATGGCGTCTGTTGCCTCTGATGGGAAGGGACAGGCTCTCAATGTGAATGCAGATACAGCTGCGGGGGAGATTGCGGCTGCGTTGAAAGCAGAGAAATTGATTTTGATGACGGATGTGCCGGGTGTGTTGCACGACAAGGATGATCCATCCTCTATTTATGCTGAGCTTTCAATCAGGAAATGTAATGAACTGATAAGCGATGAGATCATTGCTGGTGGAATGATTCCAAAGGTTGATTGCTGTATTCGATGTCTAAGTCAAGGTGTTGCTGCGACTCACATTATTGATGGAAGGAAACCTCACTCCTTACTCATGGAACTCTTGACTGATGAGGGTGTGGGCACCATGATTGTTGGGTGATGTATTATTCAGAAAACAGTGTAGCGTACATTTATACTAATAACCGTTCGCTTTTGGTGGTGTAACAAGTATCTGAACAAGATTTGAAGCCGTAATATGTTACTATATATATATATACATATATATATATGTTACGATGTATATGTGTGTGTACTCGTAATACTATGTTGTCAAGTCAGAGAAGTTGATAACGTCTTTAGAGGCAGTATGTGCGCATCTTCCGTGGAATTGTTCATGCCCACCTGTTGTCCCATTGATGTGGACTCGGTGGCTGCCTGATGTAATGCAGCGAGCAGCCGCTGGCCTTTCGATTTACCTCCACCTATTCGAGCCCTGCTTCTGGCTGATATTCGTTGCGATTGCATTCTTGGCTTCTCGGACAGGTCCATGACTCCATTCTTGTTATTCGTTTGAAGAGCAGATGAGGCAAGAAGCATGCGGAGGCCACGTGTTGTCTGGGGCAGCACTGCACCAGAATCATCATCCCATGTGTACAAGTCTTCTTCTGTGTATTGATGTTCCACATTTTCTTCGGCCCAACGCAGAGTGCCCGCTTCTGCCCTAGGAGATGCAAGATTCACACCTCTAGTTGGGGTTCTTTTCAGAATGCTTTTTGGCGCATCGGGCTCCAATTGCTGTCCTTCTGACGAGTACTTTTGCCTAATTTGCTTTAAGTGCTTCCATTCAGACTCTATTTGATCCAGATATGCTTGCAAAGCATCGCATCCCTTTTCTCTCTGCAAAAGTTGGATGACATCAGTCTTGGCAGCACTATAATCAACCACCATTGGGTCCAATTCGACCCCAGAAATATCGAGACGAGCCCAATTTTCTCCTTTTCTCCACTCATCCGCTAGATTAGCATTAATCACGGCTTCTCGTAATCTAGCAAGAGGCGTAGATTCCCCAGTTGTCGGGCAAGCAATGTCATCTTGATGCTCATTTGATGGTCCAGGATCCTTGCTCCCTGACAAGTGTGGCAACTTTTTGTCAAGAACTGAAGACGTACATTGCTGTGCGGCATCACTCGAGGCAATGAGTGTATCATCTGGACTCAACTCAGCCATATGATTTTCTACCACTTGGTATCCGACTTCCATATGTACCAGGGGAGATGGCTGTTCACCAAGATTGTCAACAGATATTTCACCAGGAGAGGCATTGCCCAAAAATCCATCAAAGTACGAACTTTGGCCAAACGTAATATCGAGATCGGGCTCCAAGCTAGTATGATCTTGCTTCTTCATTTCGTCAGACTGTTGCAACATATCAGCCAGGGACACCTCATCATCCCCATCATCTGTTTCTGGTGACAAGAGCAGACTAGGGGGTGACTCTTGTTGATATTCATTTCCAGCATCTTGTTCTTCATTCGCGTTATCATCGCTCGAAGTGTCTGGCACATGTTCAGAAATTTGAGGACTACTGGGTTGGATTTCAAAATATTGTATTCTTGTATTTGCTTGTGTGTTTTTGTCACGGGTCGCCTTCAAAAACGCCATGTCTAGAATTTTTGATCCCCTGGTAGACATATGCATATTGCATGCCTCATCGTTAGTCTGGTCCAACCTACGTTGCCTAATCACTGGACGTTTTCTATTCACTCGATCGCGCAACTGTTGCTTCAGCTGAGACCGGGACACGATATCAATATCTTTTGCCATACTCAACTGTGGCTTGCTAGCAGTCTTGATACACAAAAGATTTTCAACAGCTTGAATATCTTTCTTATATCTATCCACAAACCCAGGGTCCGGCACATCCTCATACACACCACCATCATCTAAGCAGCAATCAATCTCCTCATACGCAATTTTGCCTTCATCCGGACATCCAATGCCTGGCGATGATGAACCCCACAGCGAACCCAGCATCTTTGGAACCCCAAGCGCCAGTTTCTGCAACAAATCAATGTAATTGCATAAAACTATCGAGGAAGATTACTCTTGATGTATAGAAGGAGCGATATTATTATATAATAATAATAGTGCATATGAAAACACACACACACCTCGACTTTGGACACCCAGTACGACGGCTTGAGGTACTTGACATATTCAGAGCAGCCACTTCCCTGCAGCAATGCCTGGGCAAGTCCAACCTTGCACCGCTTCTTCCCCCCATTTGCTTCTTCGTCTTCTTCTCCAGAAGTAGTACCGAGGTCATGTTTCACCACCACATCATGTTTCCTCTTCTTTTCCTTGATGTTATTCTTCTCACAGCAACCTAGATCCTTTTCCTCCAACACTCTCTCCCTTACCCCCTGACTACCCACAATCTCACTCCCTGTTTGGGCCATTACAAATTCCTTCAAACCGGATCAAAACAAGGCATGTATTGATTTCAATCCTCCCTGCCACAACCTCTCGCTCACCCTGCATATCATCCACACCCACGGATTGTCACATTCGTTCCCTTGGCTCCACGCTCACATTGCTGTACAGCACCGGAGCATCTCTGTATCTATGTACAGAGTCTCAAGTGCAACAACAACATAACAACAGCATCCCTGGAAGGACCTATACTCGGCTTATGTCTGTCGAAATATACGTCATCAAATATCAAACAGCATTTGTACCACAACCAAATCTCAAATAAATCATTCAACGACATATGAAAACAACAACAACATCGACAGTCAACGATTCTCCAGTCTGTCGCACTCAGACCCGAGCTATGACATAACAACGGACCACAGATCAACATAAAAGCAGCAAATATTGTATTTCGCAATCAACAATCCGCTACAAGTCTATTCCACAGAATCAAGCACGCACTCTTTCAGTCTCTGCGTCACCGTTGTTGCGCATTTCAGTGCCAAAAAGAAGCACTGTCAAAGGGAAGTTCACAGTTCATGGGACCCTGTATCGCTGTATTTCCTACTAAAACCTAAAAAATATTTGCATGGATTTGATGTATGAAGCAGTCGCCCTCATCGACGAGCTTTCGTACCTACCTTACGCTGAAATTCAAATGAATGATCTTTCATTCTCATTTGTGATCTTAGGTGCCTTTCCAAGGCTGCTTCTGACCGAGCGAGCAATGATCATGAACAATCACCATGCCGAGCACTGTAACAACCATCTGAATCTCTATTCATTGTACTTGCAATTGAATACTGGATGAATCTATCCGAGTGGCATATTGCTATATTTAAAAATATTTACAGTGTATAAATAAATACACAAAGAAACCAACAGAGACATCTGGATTGATTGTGTACATCACTGTTCCTTGGAGAGACATGCATTGATGACTCGAGTCACCGGATTGCCTTATTCTCCACTGTATAGTTCCAAAGATACTGGTAGTATATTTAAATGTAATTCTAGATTAGAGTTAGATAACAAGCCGTTTATGGTATCCGGCAGGAGACTCTTGAGAGTCGTCGCATGCAATTCAACAGGCACAAACAGAGCGGAAATTAGGAGTTTGCAGAATGCCACGGGTGCGTGTTGAATGAACTCGTGTTTTTTTAATTATATTACTATGAAATTATAAGATCTCTTTAAGATCCATGCGCAATAGCTACAGACCAGAAAATTAGACTGTCATTCGATGATGTTCAGTCACCATGTTGTTGTTGTTCTACAGTCAAGCATTGCGTAAAGCTACGAAGTAAGAAATCGTATCGTGATGAGTCCCAAAGGGTTATGCTCTGTGGAGCAGATTTAGTGCACGAACTGGGAAATCATGTCGAGGTATCGAATTTGTTTCATCTGAGCGAGAACACCAGGGCCTCGCAACAGTGGGAGGCTGTTTCTGTAGCAGTGAGCGAGAGCGTGATGAAAAAGATTACAGGTCTGGAGACAGTACCGGTGACTATGCTGGCAGCTGAGATTGAAATGCCTAAAAAGACCGCATTTGAGATGTGGGAGGTCGGAAGTATTCGTCGATTGTTGGTACTTGACAGGTGTCAAGATCCTGGAAATTTGGGCGCCTTGCTGAGGAGTGCTGTGGCATTTGATTGGGACGGAATCTTTCTGTTATCGGGATGTGCAGATCAATTTAATGATAAATGTATTCGTGCTAGCCGTGGGGCACCATTTAGAATTCCTATAGGTATGGGAACGCACGAGGATTGGGAAAAGATTCGTTCAAAACACCAGCTGTTGCCCATTGCAGCCGATATGGAGGATAGATCTATGGACAGTGCCCTAGGATTGGACCAAGCACTTTCCACTTCATCTGCTCTTAATATCCAGGATGCATTCTCTGAAGTAGGAAATGCACGGATTAGCTTGACCGTGGGTAGCGAGGGACAGGGGATCTCAGAGGCTATGAGGCGTGCTTGTCTCAGTGTTTCAATCCCAATGCCTGGACAAATGGAATCATTGAATGTAGGAGCTGCTGCTTCAATATTAATGTGCATGCTATCCCCATCAGCAGGCCCGCGTCTGATGCATAATATTTATGACGTAGTACATAATGAATATAGTAGTAGATAATCTAAACCGTTGTTTTTTAGTCTCGCATCACGTACACTGCACACTCTACAATGCACCATCAGCCACTGTAATAATATTCGAATGAGAATCTTTTCTGCCCACTGATTGATTCCAGTCACACGCACTTGGTAGGGAAGGCATGACGTGTGTTGCACATATCAAATAAAGCGATACACTTGTGATTACATTAATCGTCTGGCATCGGCTGTCTTGTGATCGTGAAGGATCCAGTAGAGTTTGCACTTGGGCGAGGAAACTGTGCAGGCGACGGCATCAACTCGATACCTGGGAGTTCTCACTGGGACTCGTAGACATATAGACCCACTATAAACCTTGGAAATGAAGGTAAGTTCAGTATTAAATGAATGATAAGGATGCCGTATGGTATATCGGGACCGGTTTTGAATATCGGCGGGTAGAAATGTCGGGTGGGGGTAATTCCTTTTTGGCCAGTGTGCGGGGGGAATGTGTGCTTTGCCTTTCAATCTCACATTTGCTTACCAAAAATGATTTGGCGATGGAATAAGTTGTAAACCCAATGGAGTGCCGAGTATGCAAACCTGCTGTGCAGTTTGGCAAGTACTTGGAAGCAAACGAGAGGGGGGACTGGCGTCCCTACTACATTAACTACAAGGCCCTAAAGGATTTGATCAAGCTCGGGGCTGAAGAGGCATCCAAGGAATCTGTTGGACAGGATGGATCGCCGCGGGCAACCTCGTTGAGCGTTGTGCGTGCAGCTGGGAGGAAAGACTCTGCCGAAGAGAGGTTCTTTCGCCGTCTGGAGGCGGAGGTTTCCAAGATTGGGGCATTCACCGCTGAGCTGGTGTCTCAACTGAGAAACAGGATGAGCAAGCTACAGGCTGAAGTTGCATCGATCGCAGGCAAGAATGATGATGCTGCAGAGAAGAAGAGGGAGAAACTGTTGGACGAGGCCAAGGCATTCGGGGATGAGTTTCTGTCTCTAGAGAAGTATGTAAACCTGAACTACATGGGTTTCCACAAGATTCTTAAGAAGCACGATAAGAATATTCCTACAGCTCCTTGTAGACAGTTTTATGTGGCTCACTTGCACAACCAGCCATGGGTACAGGGAAATTACTCGGATTTGATGGTTCAGTTGTCAAACGTGTACTCCCAGCTCCGAGGAGATCAATTGGCAGAGGCCGCGGGCGGGTCTGCACAAGCGTTTAAAAGGTCGACGACAAAATACTGGATAAAGACGGATGATGTTACGACTGTGAAACGTATCATCATTGAGAATATGCCGGTGTTTGTTTTCAACCAGGATAATTATTCTGGTGATTCTCAGTTGGTGAATTCTGTGTACTTTGACAACGAATCCCTGGAATTGTATCATGGTCGATTGGATAAAAAGCCAGGTGCTTTGGCGATCCGTGTACGCTGGTATGGTCCAAATGAGCCAAAGCTGTGTTTCATTGAGAGGAAGACTCATCGAGAATCTTGGAAGGGGGAAAAATCCGTGAAGGAGCGCTTTACTCTGCCAGAAGAGAAGGTTGTTCCATACATCGAAGGGGAGTATACTGTCGAGCAATATTGTGATGATTTGAGGGCCAAAAAGAAATCCGACGCAGACATCGACAAAGCTGCGGTCCTCTTTATGGAAATTCAGAGGTCTATCGAGTCAAAGCAGTTGAAACCATTCATCAGAACTCAGTATATGAGATCAGCTTTCCAGATGGGACATGATCGTACCGTATCATTTACCCTCGACACAAATTTGATCATGTTGAAGGAAAACCCAGAAGGCCATCCGACTTGTGCTCTGGCCGGAAGATGGTACAGAGATCCAAAGCTTCCGATTCACAGAACAGAGATAACACGATTTCCCCATGCCGTTCTGGAAATAAAGCTGGCATTGCCGGATGGCCAGGCACCACCTGAGTGGGTCCAAAATATGATGTCTTCTGGTCTCATTACAGAAGTTCATAAAATGTCAAAGTTTATTCATGGAACCGCTGTGCTTTTTCCTGAGCTTGTGCAAGCTGTGCCATACTGGATTGATGACGAATCTATCCGAGAGTCTATCAAACAGAGTGGACCTGATCCAAACGAAGTCGAACCATCGTACGTAACAAACTTGATATTTTATCCAATAATGTACTATTTCAACGTATGCATTTTCTCGCGATTTCATGCTCATGATTTCAAATTACAATAATTTTTCGATTGCAGGGCACCTGATGCTAATGCTCAAGAAATGCACAACAGAAAACCCAGAAAAAGAGGGCAGGTGGCTGAGGCAAGCCATCCTTTGCTCGGAAACACACCCACTTTGGCTCTTATGCAATCAAGCGGTCAACCGGCTGCCCATATGGAGACACCATGGTGGAATCCCTTCTACAAGCATGAAGGGCCACGCACCGTCATACCTCAGCGGTTGGAACCAAAGACATTCTTGGCTTCTGAAAGGACATTTTTATCATGGCTCCATATGTCCATCACTTTGTCTTCCATTGCTGCTGCTTTATTGGCTTTTGGATCTACAGCAAAAAAAATCAAGGACCCCATGCATGCTTTGTCCAGGAATCTGGTTGAATTCATTGCGCTCATGCTCCTTCCTTTGGGAATTTTCATTGTTGCATACGCATTGATGGTATTTTTGTGGAGAAATTCGCAGATTGCGTTGAAACAGGCAGCATATATAGATGATCGTAGAGGGCCTCTGCTCTTAGCAGCATTAGTTGTGTCGGCCCTCAGTGCAATTTTTGTGGTCAGTTGCGTTGACCTCTATGACCAAATCCACGGAAGCAGTGCTCCAATTCCTCCTGCACCAAGCCCACTTGGCGAGTATGCAGGAATTGGGACAGGGGTTCAGTTTGATAGCGTAGACAATTTTTGAATATATTCGTATATACACATGTTGTATTTTAAAATACACACGTGCTCCCTTGATGAATGAATAAAGAATTAGACACCACACTGGTCAAAGCCAAGTTCCATGTTAAAGGGATACCGTAGTCCATGCGTCCTTCTCGCATCAAATGCATATTTGATAGTACTTTCAGTACAGCGATCAACCAATTGGACCTCCTGCAGTCGGCCTCTATAGATCAGACTGTCAACTTGCCTGCCCGAATGCTGCGCCGCCTCCTCATGTGGATTCCTACTGGACGTTGAGTAAGGCCTTATGAGGAGTATACTCCACTAGGCCGACCAATGGGGCCCATCGGCTCTCGTCACCATAGGGCCACCTCCCTAGTCACCGTCCGTGCCAAGACCCCCAGTTGCCAGGGGACCGAGATTCGTCGTCACCGTTTCGCCTTAACCCCTAGTCACCATAGAGGGCTACCCCCTGGTTGTCGTGTTCGCTAGTTCTTGTTACATTTGTAATGAATAATTAATAGCACTACATTTCCTTCACCTTCTCCCTTTTTCAGTCACTAAAGATTCCAAAGCCATTTGATAAGGAAGGAAGCTGGTGGAGCTCCAAGCATGTCAGGTGGATAAATGGACGAACTGGTGGGCTTGCAACTGAAGAGAATTCAACTCCCATGATCGCTGAGAACCTTGGAGATGCATTCAAAGAAAACAACAGTGTTTATAGCGTACATTTTGACTGGATTCAGATAAAAAAACAGTCAAAGAAAGGTAAAGACAAGGTTCATAGCGTGGGGGCAATCATGCTTCGCAATGATAGTGTAGAAGAGGACAGGATAAACACAGAGCGATGGGCCATGCCACTCATGATCGTTCCTGGCCCACGTGAACCTCATTCCATGAACATGCACTGGAAGATAATAGGGGATGAATTTGCTAGACTAGAGGAGAATGGAATGAGAGTCAGGTATCATGAAGATGGTGAGGAGAAAGAGTTTTTGCACAGGCCATTCCTGTCCCGTTTTTTCTGTGATGCCAAGGCCAGAGAAAAGTTACTCAAGCGCAGAGGCGCTGCTGCAACCAGACCTTGTCCATACTGTTGCATAGAAGGTTCAGGAAGCTCAAAAGTTTTTGGCTACTGCAAACACCTGGAGATGGATCAGTACGATCTCGGGCTTCTTTTGTCGTTCGAGGACCCTGGCCTTGTCAGGCCAATGAAAGAGAAAAGGAAGGTCCAAATTGGCGTAACAGATCCCAGAGAGTATAAATACGATCTTGAGCAGCTGCAGTATAGGACTGAAATCGTGGAGAGAGCAAATAACTCAGCCCTGTCGAAACTGAGGAAGAAGCAGGTGCACCAAGTGACTGGACTCAATGGGAAGTCTTACATCATGTGGAGACCAGATCTAAAAGCGCTCCATCCCATGCATTCTGTACAATAGCCTCTGTACCATCTCTTGATGCTAGGTCTCGTAGGGGACTTCCTGGACTACATGTTTGGAGGAAAAGCTGCTGGGAATCGGCATCCCGAGATGCAAGTCGACCAAGGCGGGGTAATCCAACTTCGGAGTGCGCCTGACGGGATCATAGGGAACTGTGACCTTCAAGACAAATGTCTTGATACTAAAAATTGGAGCGGTTTCCTGATAAGCAGCCTTTCCTGCTTCGTAGAGACGTATTCCTGTTTCTTATTCAACCAAGATGTTACCGGTTTCAAGACTCTAAGTGACAGGGCTGGTGAAGCATGGGGGCACCTAAGAAGCGCAGTGCTCTACTTTCTAAGAGATGATCAAGATATGTACCGAGAATGGGAAAGTTCACGACAGGAGGCCCAACAACATCTGGAAAACTATGCTAGGTTGTGCGAACAATATATGCCTGAGCTTTGCGTTCAAAACTTGCATGTGGCAGTGTGTAGACTGTGTGACCAGGAGAGATACTGTGGGAGGCCAAATATATCTCATGATTTATTTATGGAACGAACGATTCGATGGATCAAGAAGTTTAAAGGTCTGAGGAGCAATCACGCGAAATCTCTTGCTCTCAAAGAACTCCAGAAGTCGTCTCTAACTTGGTTGACCTTGCACATGGGTGAGGATTTGGCTGTGGGGGGAGCGGATGATACCCAAAGCAATAGGATGGAACATTATGATACATTTGAAAGCGACACGTCATACCTGTTAGGCTTTGGTAGGCAAGACGAGTCAGGGATGGGTGATGCTCTTCTTAGCAGGGATAGTGACATTGACATTGAGGAGCTACATGACTGGAAGGTCTTCTTTCATCCATCTGCGCTGCTGCGGCAATTCCGCAGGCGAGAGATTCTTCACTCAATGGGAAACGAGCAGGAAATTGAAAAGTTTTCCAAAATTGTTCTTTTTCGTCACCAAGGCATGATGCGCCCAGCAAAACTCAAGAAATTCTTCAGAATTACAAAGGATGGACACACAGTGTCCAGAGGGGCCGTGTGTGATGTGTTTCTAGAGTCTGAGGTAATTGAAAATCGTTTCTACGGTACCGTGTATACCTATAAGAAACACTACCAAGGAATGGACCGCCCTGAAATATGGGAGAACTCTGAAATGGACTTTGAACACATTGACTGGTGTCTAGACCTCAAAGATATTGTGACAAAGGTCTGCCATTACAGCCGAGAAGCACAAGATGAGGATGACATTGTTGATGAAGCTAAGATGATTAGGGCATGCACCGTGTATTGTGCTACATCTCGCTCGAGGTCGGGCAAGAGGGCCGGCAGCCGGTGAGCAAGGCACAGATGAACTACGAAAGTGGGTATCCCTCGTTCTCCTCATGATGGTGAATTTAGCGAGATAAAAAGAATTATTATATTATATTATGATTAAATAGGATGTAAAAAGCCATCTCCAGGCCCCGAATCGCATAAATTGAGTGGGCCAATATTGGCGCATGTGCTCGAGTCGGCACCCCGAAAATTTCGGTTTCTCTGTACACTTCTAATTTACTTTTTGACACTGCAACATTAATCTATACTAAAAAATGAATCATGTGGTACCTTGCGCGCGCTCAATTTGGTGCCGGCACATTCGAATTCGAATGTCAAACATTACGAGATATCTCGTAGTAGTGGTTTAGTAGGCCCAAATCGATTTGGGCAGGTGCCATCATGGCCCTCTCCTTAAGTGATTGTGATCTTTAACAAAACGAAGTACTGATAATTTTTCAATGAATAAAAACTGAAAATGATAATACTTCAGAGCAGGTTGCTGCTATTTTGTCGAATGTCCAAGGTTGACTGGTAGACCGTTTGCCCGTTGAATATGGATTTGCATGTTCGAGGGATGATACACTTTTCTCCAATCCAATCCAAGTGTGTATATTTGTAGTTATAATTATACGATAGAGAGTCGCACTGCGTCCAGATAGCGCTGTGAGATGTCTATCGAACGTCGCCGGGTTGCACTTCTCACTGGTGCCACGGGTTTCATAGGCAGTGAGGTCACAAAGAGTCTTCTGTTGGTTGGATGGCATGTAATTGTGGTAATTAGGCCGAAGTTAAAACGGTCGAGGGGCAAGAGGATGAAAAAAAAGGCCCTATCCTGTGCTCAGCGGATGGAAGAATTTGTGAAAGCTCATAAGCTCTCTGCAGAGGAATCTAGTCGTCTACATCACGTGGAGGTTGATCTGGGTCAGACGAAGGATTCCAAGTCTTTGTTTCTAGCAGTGGAGAATATTTTGGTACAGAAGATTGGCTCCAGGCGATTGGACGTGGTCATTCACTCTGCTGCTTCGCTTGTGCAAGAGTCGCCTGCTATGCCAGAAGAGAAGCAAGCAAGAATTAGGCAGAGAAACTTGAGCACAAATGTTGAGGGTCTAGATACTTTGCTACAATGTATTGAAAATTTTGGATGTCCAGAAAATGTACGTATCATCAGACCGTCCATAGTATGCGGTATGGGCTCCAGGACGGGGTTAATGGCTTTTCTAAACTATTATGGAAAGCGTACATTTGGTATTCGACACCACAAGATTGTGGGGCCGATACTAAAGTGTCAGAAAAGAATTCCATTTTATGGAAATCCGGATGCAATAGTTGATATTATTGATATCAAGGATGTCGTGGGAGCCATGCTTGGTTTTGTTGACATGGACTGTCCTATTCTGCACTGTGAGGAACCTATGTCATTGAACGGTCAGAATTTCTCAGTTGGGGCAGTGCATTATGTCAGTACCGCGTATGTCCATGGAAAACGCACAGGAATTCTGATGGAAGAAGAAGTATGCGAAAAGCCCGGTCAGGAGTACAATAATTCCTACGAAGAGTCAAAAGGTCTGGGAGAGGCTAAAGTGAAACTCTGGTTCAAGAAATGCTTGAGCCCAAAATATACAGATCAGGAAACATTGGAAAGGAAACTGGAGGATTCGTTTGGGTACTATAATCTGACAAATGAATTTGCTCCTACTTTACGGGAGCTGGTGGAAGGTGTGAACAAGACACTAGGCTGGTCAAACAAGGTGAATGGAAAAATCGTGTACTGCAGAAATCTGGAGGAATTGGAAGGCGCTTTCAGCAGAATTAGGTTTAAATATATCGCGCACCTGTCCAGATTATATTGGAAACGAGTAGACGCTCTTTATCCATATTTATTGAGGGAAACAGGGACAAAATTTGATTGCAGCAAGACAAAAGCAGCCTTGCCAAATTTTACTACAAGGGGCCTCATGCAATATTTTCCATCATATCTGGCCAGGTATATGGGCCTTAGAGATGTATCTCGGATCGAGTCTTTGAGTTAAGCATAATTTATTCGACGCAAAAAAATATATACACATGCGTTCAATATATTCAATAGATTGACATAACTATACAAAGTCTTTCAAGGCAAATTTCCCTTCAGCATCCGGAGAATCTTTTGCTCCATGCTGCAACAAGGCTGCAAAAATAGATTCATTCCCTCCCATGGCAGCAAAATGAAGCGCTGTTCTATTGCTAGTAGATTCAGCTATTGAAAGGTCAGGATTGGCTTCCAAGAGGCACATAACAACGGGCTCATGGCCCATGAGGGCGCTCAAACACAAGCTTGACACATTGTGATTATTTACTGCATTAACATCAGCTCCTTGCCGAATCAACTCTTTTACAATATCCAAAAATCCTCTTCTGGAAGCAATTAACAATGGAGTATCTCTGCATATATTCAAAGTTTGTTGCTTTGGCTTTCACTACTGCTTGGTAGATGTAGAACACAAATGAATGGAACGCACCCAAACTTGTCCTTGACATTAATCAAGCCTCTACCAAGGTGTAGTATTGCCACTGTTCCTACCAAACTACCCGAATAGCATGCCCAATGAAGGGAATTCCTATTGGACTCAAAATCACGAACAGCAGGATCTGCAGAACACTGCAGGAGAATCTTGACTACATTCCCCCTCTTATTCGCTGCTGCGTACATCAATGCCGTTCTACCTTTTGCATCTTGCTGCTTTAGCACATCTTCCAACTTGGCCAAATACTTGACGCAGGAAAGATGGCCACCACCGCTAGCAGCCATTGTTGCAGTAATACCAGCAGTACTTTTCTTGTAGACATCAATACCAGCGTTCACCAAAATTCGACAGCACTCAATGTTCCCTACACATGCTGCATAATGCAATGGTGTCATTCCGTCCACATCCAACAAATCAACATCCATATTGCTTTGATTCATCAACAGACAAACTGATGCCACCTCCTTTGAAAAGCAAACACAGTGGAGAACAGATGCTTCACGGCTTTGGTCCAGCGATTGTAGCGCCCCAGGAGACCGTTCTAACATAGCTTCCAAGATATCATGCCTTCCTGCCAGCGCAGCTTCGATTGCTGCAGGCTGCATCCCTATGGCTGCCAAGGGTCGAGGGGGAAAAACATCGACACCAGCACTGAGTAGCTCCAACGTTTTGTCCAAATCATCCTTCCTTATCGAATCAATCAAATGCTGAACAAGACGAATATAAAGAATTTAGATCGAAATCGAGGCAAAGGGCCGACAAGGTGAACAGCAGTGCATACGAGTGATGACGTGATAGCGTGTCTCTCGGGTTTCATCCTACAATACAAACCCACCATGAACGGATGCCCGGCGTAATCATCGGGCTCAAAAATAGTCGGAATCATTGTGGCCATAGTTCGATTCAACATTGTTCTTTCTTTTTAGCAACAGAAAGAAAAGATTGTTCCTTTTGTTTACGTGTTCATTTGCCCACGTGCGCGCGTGTTCTTGCATGCAATCGACATCGATTACGGATATCCGTCGAGAATCCAGAGGCATCGATGCGTATGATGAGGGGATGGTCCGGATGCATCAAGGCTAGAAACCCCCCATGGGCAAATGTATGCGGGGTTATAGATGATTTTGAACGACGATTTCAATGTTGCAAATTTACACATGACTAACCACGAGATTGGCTCTCCTCAAATATGTATCCTCGAATTTTGTTTGTTTTTTTTGATTTTGATTTTCTTCAGCGATGACAGAAATATGCGGCTGGAAATAGCAGCCCCTTCTTTCATATCGACAGAACAAGTTGGAGGGAGAATTAATCGTGGACAAGGATATACCCACTGAATTATGACACAGATGTTTGCAGTGCAGTTACTCCAAGCCCAAGCGCCTCAAGGCAGCCAGAGTATCTGCCTGTTGTGCTGGTTCCTGCCCAGCCTGTTGTGCAGCACCCGTGTTTTCTTCTCCAGATGCTTTACGCAGCATGTCTACCTGTGCTTTTCCTGAGGCCCCTTGAATGGCAGGGTGCTGTCTCGAGCCACTTGGGCCAGCACCTCCAGCTCCTGCTGCACTGCCTCCCTGTTGCCCCTGTTGCTGATACTTAAGAATTGTCCAGTCAAATACATAGTCCCAGACGAATCCCTCTCTCACAAATAAATCCCTGAATAACTTTCTAAGATAGGAATAGTCTGGCTTATCGTCAAAACGAAGAGATCGCGTATACTGGAAGTACACTACAAATTCTGTTGGGAATCCCTTGCACAGCGTCTCAGTTGGGGTGGCCATTTTCCTTTCGCTGATCTTCTCATACTTTTGCTTTTTAGTAGCAGCTTTCAGTCCTTGCCAGGGGAGAGATCCTCTTAAGAAATACATGAGCACATATCCCAACGATTCTAGATCGTCCCGTCGGGACTGCTCAATGCCCAAATGTGTGTTGATGGATGCATACCGAGCCGTTCCAGTCAAGTTCTTGTTTTCACGATAAGGTATATGAATGTGCGATTTTGGATCTCTATATTTTTTTGCCAGACCAAAATCAATCATGTACACCTGATTAGCACGTCGACCAAGCCCCATGAGAAAGTTATCAGGCTTGATGTCCCTGTGGATGAATGACTTGGAGTGTAGGTACTCAATCCTCGAAAGCATCTGATCCGCCAGCATTAGCACAGCCTTCAAACTAAATTTTCTATTGCAAAAGTTGAATAAATCCTCCAAACTTGGACCCAGTAAGTCGATTACCATTACATTGTAGTCCCCTTCTACTCCATACCAGCGAATATTTGGAATACCAGTCCCACCTTGCAATATTTTGTAAATCTTTGATTCATACAGCAATTGAGGGTGCTTCGTTTTGGTGCTTTCCAATTTTATACCTACTTCTTCCCCGGTGAGCAAGTGTGTTCCAATGTAAATATCACCAAAGCTCCCAGACCCGATTTTTCGACCTAGTCGGTATTTTCCCTGCAGTGTTTTACAACCCATATTTACTCATCACAATAATACCTGGCACATTATCCCCAACGACCAAAACATTCATATTATCTAAAACTTCTATATGCTCAAGTCGCATGGAAGCATACACAGTGTCAGTACCGAACGAAACGAATACCGCATAGTTCCAGTACAGATCAATCAAGTCAAATACACCCTCCAACCCCGGCCCACGCCGCGTCGCGTCGCGACAGGAGAATCACTACCACGTCAACACGCACCGCAATACGAATCTCCATTCTGCCCCTCTCGACAAATCTAAATGCTCAGTTCACTCCTGTCTATCACTGTTTCGCCACAATACCAGATACGGCACACGCCACGAGTGTTATCCGAGATTTCCTGGTTCCACCACCACCGGACAACAATACGGTCGCTCTCCAACCCTGACGAAGAAGATGCCAAGAAATACAATTCACTCGGAGTATATTGTCCCCCCCCCCCAAAAGATCCTGATTCCAAATCGTTATCCGCACGGTATTAGCAACGCAGGCGAGGCACGTTCTCCGTCGTCCAATCTACACAGCTGTGTGCGAGATGGAACACTTTCCCAGAGTCGGGATATGCCACCCTACTACCTAATTTATAAAATATCTAGACGTCTTGCTCTAAAGATTGAGAGCGCTGAATCCCAATTTTGACGGTCGGTTTGGGAGAATCAGCGATTCCAGCAAAGAATGCGCGGGGTCACACACTCAGCGGTTTTCGCAATCTCCTATCCCAGTAGTATTTGCAATCGTGTATCAACACGAAAGTGCTATTATAAAATCGATATTTTTGTTTATGCCTGCTTGCTCCGACTTCAGATGGGCTTTGTAACATGACAAATGCCATTCTGGAAGTCTGCATCTCATGAGCTGATCAGCTGCCTAATCGATCAGGCCATGTATTATCACTGGTGTAGCATGATTTGCATTTGATGTTGACGAGGGGATTCATGCATTCTGTCTAGCATCTTTGCCTGAGTATCTGTAGCAGTTAGCAAGTTAGACCACCATGGTGGTACTGAGATAGAAAGACCCATGTCAGCAAGCAGGCATAGCATGCTGGCTGCCGAAAGAGGTGTCATCTCTTCCCATCAACCAGATGGCTTGATCCCATGAGTGGATTTTGCAATGGTCAAGGGAAGCAGTCATACCACAATGCAGCAACGTTCGGAGCAAGAACTTTTTGTGTTGTAAATACGTGTAGTTGGTATATGAAATAAGTCATTTATCCTATTTGCGAATTTATTCGTCTGGCCGTGTTTGAGACGTAAAGTGACGAAATAATAAACTAATCACCCATATACTGTCTGTCTGTCTGTGTGCGGAAACGTAGGAGACAAGGAGGGTAAATTTACGTCTATTCTCTGAATAGAGAATAAAATTGGAGAATACTGTATCTTGGTGTGACTGGGAAGAAAATGTACGCTGTGGCTGGGATATTTTGCTGTTTGAACGACTTACGGCCGACTGCTGCACGGTGGTGACTGTTCGGCTTTGAGACTGGGGTAAAGGCATGCTATGTCGGGACACGTGGGTATATAAGAAGGATGGATATATTGAATGGCATGGGTGTATGTGTGGCTGAGTGGTGTAGCATACATGGTGGGGCATGCTGGCATGGACGGTTTAGGATGCGGAGGCTGGCTTTTGTTTTGCCATAGAATGCTGGACAACTTATGTCATTAATTTGTTTTTAAATACGTTTGTATTGGATACTAGAAGGGATATGAGTGCATTTGAAAAAAAATGGATTGACGAGCGAATTACTTGAATCGATCAATGGAGTGAATATTCCTGTCGCAGGGTGAGTGACTCTAAAAAGAAGAGGCTTGAAAAGAAGAAGGAGAAAGGGGAGAAGGTAAAGAAAGGTTCAACTACTTCCTTGTCGAGTGAATTGGAGAACACAAATGGGAACGCAATGCAAGGCGAGATGGAGAACTTGGGGTTGAACGATCGCTCTACCACTGGAGTGCTGACGAGTCATCCCCAATCTCGAGATATCCACTTTGAATCGTTCACATTGCTGTTTCATGGGCACGAACTGTTGCAAGATGCGACACTGGAGCTCAATTACGGTCGTCGGTATGGGCTGTTGGGTCCTAATGGTTGTGGAAAATCGACATTGCTGAAGGCACTGGGAGCAAGGGAAATTCCTATTCCTGAACATATCGACATCTACTTCCTTGACAAAGAGATGGCAGCATCTGATCAAACTGCGTTGGAGGCAGTGATGTCTGTGGATAACGAAAGGCTGAAACTGGAGAAGGAAGCGGAATATTTGATGGATAAAGAGGGGCCTGAGGTTGAGTCTCGCCTGGAGGATATTTACGAAAGGCTAGATGCTCTGGAAAGCGATACAGCTGAAGTGAGGGCGGCTTCAATACTCCATGGTCTTGGATTTAATAAAGAAATGCAGGCGAAAAAGACAAGGGATTTTTCCGGTGGTTGGAGAATGAGAATCTCTCTTGCACGTGCGCTTTTTGTAGAGCCAACGTTTTTGGTTCTTGATGAGCCAACAAATCATTTAGACTTGGAAGCATGTGTATGGCTGGAGGATACTTTGAAAAAATGGAAGCGTATATTGCTGCTTGTATCGCATTCACAAGATTTTTTGAATGGTGTTTGTACCAACATCATTCATATGCATCAGAAAAAGCTAAATTATTACACAGGTGAGCACTTTTACTTGCCCCCGTTGCATTTTTGAAACATGAATACATGCATACGTCAGGGAAATTGGGATTGATGATTTGCACTACTATTGAGCAGTGGGTGACGGATCAATCACCTGCTGTACAATATGAAAACACAGCGCATTTATGAACGCTTGGCTTCTGACCCGATCTGCTATATTGATTCTCTTTTCCTGCTGATGTCAGCAATAAGGTACCCCAACTGATCATAATAATATTTCTGCAGGTGATTATGATACGTATGTCCGAACAAGGGCTGAACTTGAGGAAAATCAGATGAAGAAATACAGATGGGAACAGGAACAAATTGCCAACATGAAGGAGTACATTGCTCGGTTTGGACATGGAAGTGCAAAGTTGGCAAGGCAGGCTCAGTCTAAGGAGAAAGTATTGGCAAAGATGGTTCGAGAAGGACTAACTGAAAGAGTTGAATCTGAAAAGGTTGTCAAGTTTTATTTCGAGAATGTGGGCAAACTCCCCCCTCCTGTGTTGCAGTTCACTGAAGTCTCATTTGGATACTCGCCTGATAAGATTCTTTATTCAAATGTGGATCTTGGGGTCGATTTGGATTCACGAGTAGCAGTTGTTGGTCCAAATGGTGCCGGAAAATCTACTCTGCTCAAACTGATGACTGGTGACCTCGACCCAGTGGATGGCATGGTAAAACGCCACAACCATTTGAAGATTGGACAATATCACCAACATTTGACAGAGCTACTTCCCATGGAAAAATCACCTCTGGAGTATATGCAGAGCGAGTACGGGACGGATATGGGGGAAGAGAAGATGCGTGCAGCTATAGGCAGGTTTGGTATAACTGGAAAGAATCAGACCATGGCCATGCGCAAGCTGTCAGATGGCCTTAAATCCAGAGTCGTATTTGCTTGGCTGGCTTACAGAACCCCCCATATGCTCTTGCTGGACGAACCCACCAACCATCTTGATATGGAGACTATCGACTCTCTTGCTGAGGCCATCAACAAATGGGATGGAGGTCTCGTATTGGTATCCCATGATTTCCGTCTCATTTCACAAGTAGCAAACGAAATTTGGACGGTTGCTGATGGCGCCGTCACACGATGGGATAGTGACATTGTTGCATACAAAAATCACCTCAGAAAAACTAACGAGGAGCTCATGAAGAGGCAGGATCTCGCATAGAATCATTTCATTTGCCGTATCACATCATATTGCACAAATAAATTGTTATTTACCCTTGTAAACCATGCATTCATTATCAACTTTGCCTTCTAGAACTATTGAAGCAATTTATGGATGTAAATTGATTCATACACTGGAATTGTAGCCTTGAATCCAGCCTTCGAAGCTTCAAATCAAATATGTTTCGAACGGAACATGATCATGATCACTTCATGAAGTTCGTGTGCTTTCAAAGCAGTCAACATTTCAAAACTCCATTTTCTTTGATTTGCTTGGAAAGAGAAAGAAGAAAAGCGGAAAGCATTGAATATTTACCCTGAACTCATCATCAATATTCATGCTACTTTGGATATAAAAGACTTTGGCCGTGAGAGACATGAGACTGTTCAATCGCCAATCCTTGCGTTTCTTGACCACTAATACTCCTGCTCTCGATTCTTTTCTACATTGGAGCTGTCATAAGAACACTTTAACTAGTAGTTTTTTCACTCTGCAATGTCATCTGGAGAGCACAATGACCGTCAGATGCTTGGGAACACCGCGAGAGGACCCTTTGTTCCAAGGAAACCACCTCCACCAGTTGAAACGGAACTTTACAGCAACCATTTCACCTCACAGTAAGAATGCATCCGACGGAAAGGGAGTGGATATCTTCACAGAGAGCCTTCAACGGAAAGTCGAACTCGAATTGCAACAGCTATCTCGGTTTGACGAGGAGCAAGGTCAGACGAATAATGGTGCTCTTCATCAGGCAGATATGGATACTTTGGCAAACAAACAAATTGAGAAGGATGGCATGTCCGGAGACAACGGTTCCACATTTATTCAGGATCTAGAGAGGGAAGTTGGTGGGCCCAAGGGACCAGAACCCACCAGATATGGTGACTGGGAGCGTGGTGGAAGGTGCTCAGACTTTTGAAGGGTGACGGATGTATCAGGGAGAGAGACGTACACTGGCGTTCAGTTAAAGGATGTGGCAAAGAAGGGAGAGAGAGGGCTTGTATTTTCTGGACAGACAACAATTTCGAAACAATGCTGTTTTGGCCACGCAATAGTGGCTCAATGCATTGAGCATATTCAAGAATATATGCTACTCTTTTGTTTCGAAGAAGGGTCACATCCAGCCTGGACGCTTTTCATGATGCTCCGTACCCAGAACTTGAAGCAGGTCCGATCTGCTCCTATGTCATACTAAAACTTAATTTAAGTTGGTTTTCAAACATGTTGTTTGATACAGTATAATGAAGAGTATCAGGTGAAGGGATGGCGAACAACAATAAAGGCTGGTTTGACCGGTCGAGGGTCGTCGGTGGACTTCCCGTTTCAGACAAGAATCTATCAAGTACGCTAGAGTCGTACGATTCAAAGAATGAAAAGCAGATGCATGAATATTCCAAAGGGCGTCGGATCGCCGGTCTGCGGGAGACGTATGTTGCTGGTGCCGCATACTGCCTTGCGAGCTTGAGCATGGTCTTGTTCAATAAAATGGCCCTATCATCTTTTGAGTTTCATTCGATGTCTGCTCTATTATTATTTCAATGTACTTTTTGTGTTATATGCTCGCATATTGCGGGGCTTATGGGTTTTGCTGAAGTTGAAGGGCTAAGCAAAGACCTCGTAAAAGTATGGTTACCAGTGAATATTTTGTTTGTTTTGATGATTGGAACCGGTTTTCTGGCCATTAAAAATCTAAATGTGGGGATGCTGACAGTTCTGAAGAATCTGACGAATTTGATCACGATAGGAGGGGACTACATTTTCTACGGAAGGGTTTACAGTGCTGGTGTTTGGATTTGTATTTTGCTAATGTTAGTGTCAGCATTCTGTGGTGCTTTGACAGATCTGACATTCGACGCTCGTGGATACTTTTGGCAAATAGTCAACTGTTTTATAACAGCAAGCTACTCTCTTTCTATCCGGGGAGCGATGGATGCAGTGGTGGAGGTGACAAAAAAGAAGCGTAAACTGAGTGAAATTTCAATGGTATTCTTGAACAATGTCTTGTCTATTCCGCTTATTCTGGCCCTGATGGTTGCTGATGGGGAGATTTATACTGTGTTCTATGAGCCAGAGTTGCGAAATCCTGCATTCTTGGCAGTTGCTATTAGTACTGGATTCTTAGGATTCTTTATTTCAGTAACTTCGCTATGGTTTTTATCTACAACGACACCGACTATTTACTCTTTAGTTGGATCTCTGAATAAAGTGCCTCTGGCGTTTATAGGACTGTTTGTGTTCGCTGCGCCGTGGTCGATTCAGAATTTGGGATCAATATTTGTTGGTTTGATGGCAGGTGTGGCATTTGCCATTGCAAAGCAAAAAGGATAGGGTACTTCATTCATACAAGTAGATAGAATAGATCGACTAGATATGTTAATATTTATCAAGAGCAATATGGGATTTCTATTGAATACTATTCATTTGTGGGTTTTGTTCTAAATACAAGAGATGCTGATCCTATTGTTGATGTAAAATGAATGAAACACATCCATCCCTATACTATATGAATATCTAGGTGACATGAAGGGCGTGAATTGCAAGTTGCCTGTGTGCGTTTTGCTCACAATATCCACTGTAATTCATTTGGTCCAAAAGATGACGGAGTGATTCACCACGTCTCCCAGATTGAAGAGCATTTGACTGCAGTAATTGAAACATGACGTTGTATTTTGAGAGGAATGCCTGTTCCAATTCTTTCATTTTCTCTTTGATATGAAGTTTTGCGATATCTTCCAGTTCTGTGGTCGCCATGCTCGTGACAATCATCTGGAGGGACTTGACCAATTTAAACACACTCTCCAGCACAGCCATCACTTGCCTAATATCCAAACATGACTTCTCAATCATTTCCATGACATATTTATAGTGTTGTTCATTGCCATCGGTAAACGATGAGGCCGAAGAAAGCAATGATTTCAATCTAGACAAGTATTTATCGCTCAGAACTTCCATCTGTAAATATGATAGATAGGTAGACACGAAGAGACTGATCTTATAATGCAGAGCCGCTAAATGCCTTTCCTTCCCAAATCGAACACTTTTCATCTTTGATAGTGTAGTCCGTGTGTTGTTCAATTCATACTGAGCTCTGCTTAGCCTGAAAACAAGTTGCCACAGAGCACCGTAGAGCCTGATTGTCTTTCCAGAGAAAAACAAATGCATTGGCCATTCTAACTCATATTTAATGCACAATCCATCCCAAGAATCATACGATGGAATGTAGATTCCAGGTGTCAATGAGGGGTGCCACAAGGGAAGCCTTGGCGTCTGTCCTTCACATGACCCAAACCAAGTCATAGAGAAGTTTGTAGGAGGTGCTAATCCTGCACCATCATAGACATTCAATGCAGCTTGATTGAACATGTATCGTGCTTGGGCATCAGCCTTTTCTGGATCAGGATTATTCCGAAACAATGTGTCGTAGGTTTCTTTGAAAAACTCGTGGTAAACATCTCCTCTAGTATGCAGCAAAAAGGCAGCAAAATCATCCAGCTGAGATGCAATACTTTCACGAGCATTCACATGTTCCCAGACAAACTTTGCGAGATGGTCCCTTTGTGAGGAAATCAATTGTCGTATTTTAAACCAATTCCTTTGTTGAGTGGAAAAAAGCTTCCACAGCTCCTCAGAAAATGACTCGTCCAGCATTGTTGAATCACATATTGAATTCACAACAAGCCTGCATTGGCCAAGAGCCAAAATATCTTTTGCTAATGACATTGATATAGATGGTGGCAATCTTGATTCTACAATCTCCGCCGACTGCATTTGATCAGAAAGCTCCATGTTATTTGCTGCTGCTAAACTCAAATTTTGTCCCTGGATCAGGGGATCCCACTGGTAATCTCTCTCAGTGCAGATGAAAAAATCACCAGATGGATCTATTACACGCCCATATACCATCCAAGAATACATTTGCTTGAATAGTACCTGATGGCAATGCCATACCATTCGAGATGAGCAAGCTTGCACTGTTGGAATGCCACATGAAGCACGTTGCTCAAAGATCCGAGCAATGTCTTGCCCTCTAACAGATTCATCATTTGTGATTTGTGCGATACATTTGCATAAATCTGGAAACAGTTCAAAGAAATCCTGGAAGGCTCTACTTAATGGGAGAATAGAATGCAACTGGATACGCTGTGATTGTTTCTCAACATGCAGCACAGCTTCTCTATACACATCCAGTACTTCTGCACACATACAAGCACACAACTGCTGTATCTAATATGGCGTATATATATATATATTACCATATTTGGTAATGCATCATCTGCTTTTCGAAACACAACATTTTGCTTTCAAACGAAATGCTCACCCTGAATCCCTTGTGCAACAGCAGCATGATACGGCATGGGCTTCTCAATCCCATCAAAATCCTCTACAAATTCCTTCAGCATAGCATACATCCCTCCTAGCTGGACAAGACTATCAATATGTTCCCTGGATCATAAGCCAGCAATCCCAGTTAGCTTGCTAGTTACAAAACCAGTTGAAATTTCTTGGATGACTTAATAACCTATTTTACAATCCCAACCTTCTTCTTTCCTTCTCTTGATACCAGATACTAAATTCAAGAATAATAGCGCAGACAACCCACCTTTCCCCTTCTGATATCCAGTCCACTTCGTCAGAAAGCTTGATACCATACTTGGCAACATTATCAGGGCTCTCGCCAACCACGAATGCCCCACCACTGCACCCAAGCAGGCCCAGAAATAACTCTGACAATAGGTTAGTCCATTCAGCTACATATTCTGGATCCTCTTGACCCTGTGTCACTGCCATACTCTATTTCCTGAACCTAGCAAATCCAGGTGAACAGCATTCAAATATTATGTAGAATTACTTTATATCGTTGCACTGCACCACCTAAGATGTCGCATGGTCCAATATGGCACGAAAACGTTCAAATCCAAGTCCCTTGACGATCTGCCGTTTCGAGCATGAAACTTAACAGTTAAAGCTTTTAGACCCTCTGCCACTTCCACCCAGAAAAAGCAGTAAAGAAGAATGGATGTATAGAAATAAGAGTATTCCTTGGTTCCGCTGCAAACTTGGCCTCTCTACCGCGACGATCATGATCATGACCGAATCTATACCCTAGGGTATATTTTGAACCGTGCTATACAGACTGGATTCGAGCCGGACTGTGTATTCATTTTTTAAATAAATGTGTCTCATCGCATATCGATTATTTCAGCAATAGTAAAAGTATTATAATTCAGAGACCAGATAGATATATTCACCCTTATATCTGGTGTGAAGCAGTGGCCGCTCTACAGCCAGAGAGCCTCTTGTTTCCTTGTGTGACCCGACTACGCTGTGAATTGCATTTTCAAGGTGTAGTACTTGGAGCAGGTCACAAATTGGAAGAGAGACCAACTTTTGAACCAATCTGGAAGGATTTTTGCAGGCCGAGTCATTGATTTGACTGCTGCGATTGTGTCAGTGTATTCAGAAGAGCGTGGTCGAGATTACACCTTAAAATCATATGGATATGACTACTATTGAGAATATAATGGCAGCGGTGGTTGATAGACTGAGGCGATTGTTGAGGGAGCAACCTTGGGTCTTGCTCGGAGGGATGGCGTTGCTGGCACCTGTGATTGCTATGATGACGTTGTCTGCTGCAGCCATTTTCGCCACAGTATTTGTGCCTCTAATGATCCCGCTGGCACTCATAGTAGTTGTACGTCTAGAATATGATTAATGTGTTTTGACGCGGTCTGTTTAGCGGTGAAGGGAATGAATAGATGTTGGGTTTGTTGCAGGGTGCTATGTACTTGGGTCAAGGTGATGCCATCTTGGCCATGGCATCTCATGTACTGACACGTGGAAGAGAGCTTTTAGATATGTCTGGATCAGATAATAGTAACGGGGGGAACAGAGATAGGTCGCAGGTCGACATAGGTGGAACATCTGACCAGCCTGTTCCTGTGTGCAGCCAGTGTACAGCCTGTTCCTGTATGCCTACTGCCCTAAGAAAATTGCAGAAAAGGCCAATTCTTCCCGAGAAAGTTAATCCTATCCCCAAAGGATTTGATCCTCTGGCTGCACTTAGTGACCAGCCACCCGTTCCTGTGTACAAGGCATGCAAGGACAATTTGGCAAGGAGTGCTGCCTTCGATCATCTGGAGCAGCTGCTGCAGGAGCGCATCATGTTCATCGACGGTGCCATGGGCACGCAGATCCAGAAGTGGAAGCTTCAGGAGTCTGACTTCCGGGGCGATCGGTACCAGTCCCACCCCGACGAGCTGAAGGGCAACAACGACATCTTGGTGATCACTCGCCCTGACGTGGTGGAGTCCATCCACAACGCGTTCCTGGAGGCTGGCGCCGACATCATCGAGACGAACACGTTCAACGGCACCACCATCTCGCAGGCCGACTACTCGCTGGACACCAAGGAGGAGGTGGACCTGATCAACCGGACTGCCGCCCAGCTGGCCAAGCGCTGCACCAAGGCGTACATGGAGGCTCACCCTGGCAGCCGGAAGTTTGTTGCCGGCGCCATCGGCCCCACCAACAAGACTCTGAGCGTGTCCCCCAGCGTGGAGAACCCGGCACTGCGTGGCATCACGTTCGACGAGGTGGAGCACGCCTACTACGAGCAGGCGGTTGCGCTGTACGATGGCGGCGTGGACCTGTTCCTTGTGGAGACCATATTCGACACAGGCAACGCGCGCGCGGCGCTGTACGCGCTGGACCGTTTCTTCCAGGAGATTGGCAAGCGCATCCCGGTGTTTGTGTCCGGCACCATCGTGGACAACTCGGGGCGCACGCTGAGCGGGCAGACCAACGAGGCGTTCTGGAACAGCATCTCCCACGCCAAGCCCTTCGCGGTGGGTCTCAACTGCGCGCTGGGGGCCAAGGACATGAAGCAATACATCGCCAACCTGAGCCGCTGCGCCGACTGCTACGTGTTCTGCTACCCGAACGCGGGCCTGCCCAACGCAATGGGTGGGTACGACCAGGGCGGCCCAGAGATGGCCGAGGATGTGCGCCCCTTCTGCGAGGAGGGTCTGGTCAACGCCATCGGAGGTTGCTGCGGGACCGGCCCTGAGCATATCGCCGCCATCAAGGAGATGGCTTCGGAGTACGCCCCCCGCCAGAAGCACGGCGTGGAGAGCATCATGCGACTGAGTGGACTTGAGCCGCTCAACTACCGGCCCAGCAAGGATGACATGAGGTCTACGTTCCTTATGATCGGCGAGCGCTGCAACGTGGCGGGATCCAAGATCTACAAGAAGGCTATCGTGGACGGCGACTATGACAAGGCTCTGGGTATTGCGTGCAAGCAGGTGGAGCAGGGGGCCCATATCCTGGACATCAATATGGACGATGGGCTGATTGACGGTGTCCCAGCAATGACCCGCTTTGTGAACCTGCTGGTGTCCGACCCCGAGGTGTCCCGCGTGCCTTTCATGATCGATTCTTCCAAGTTCCACATTGTGGAAGCCGGTCTGAAGTGTTGTCAGGTGGGTGTGAATGTGCGTGTCTTTGCGTGTGGTGTGTGCAGGCCTGCTAACGTTGGCGATTGTTGCTGTGCTGCAGGGCAAGTGCATCGTGAACTCGATCTCTCTCAAGGAAGGCGAGGACAAGTTCCGAGAGCAGGCAGCTGAGGTCCGTCGCCACGGTGCTGCGGTGGTTGTGATGGCCTTCGACGAGGAGGGCCAGGCGGCCACGTGCGAGGACAAGATCCGCATCTGCACCCGTGCCTACCGCATCCTGGTGGAGGACGTTGGCTTCAATCCGGAGGACATTGTCTTTGACCCCAACATCCTGACCGTGGGCACTGGCCTGGCGGAGCACAACAATTACGCAGTTGACTTTATCCGGGCCACGGCCGAGATCAAGAGGCTTTGCCCGGGTGCCAAGGTGTCTGGGGGTGTCTCCAACATTGCTTTCTCCTTCCGGGGCAACGAGCCGGTTCGTCGTGCCTTCCACTCGGCGTTTCTGCACCACGCGTGCAAGGCTGGCATGGACATGGGCATCGTGAATGCTGCGCAGGTGCAGGAGGACGTGTACGAGAAGATCGACAAGGAGCTCTTGGAGATGGTAGAGGATGTCCTGCTCAACAGATGTGAGAATGCCACAGAGCGGATACTCGAATTTGCTGCAAGTCTGGATCCAAAGAGTAAACCAACTGCATTGAGGAGAAAGGGAGAAAACGCAACTGGATCTAATGAATCTAAGGGTTCTGCAAGTGATTGGAGAAGTCTACCTGTCGAGAAGAGAATCCAGCATGCACTTGTCAAGGGAATAGATGCACATGTCGTTGAGGATACAGAGGAGGCTAGAGTGTCTGGGAGATACCCTCAACCTTTGAATGTGATTGAAGGTCCCTTAATGGATGGAATGAATGTTGTTGGGGACCTTTTTGGAGCTGGAAAAATGTTCTTACCTCAAGTTATTAAATCTGCAAGGGTGATGAAGAAAGCTGTTGGTCATTTGATTCCCTTTATTGAGGAAGAGAAGAGGAAAAGTAACTCCAAGGCATCCGATAATGCGGGCGTGATTGTAATGGCTACTGTGAAGGGTGATGTCCATGATATCGGAAAGAATATCGTGTCTGTCGTATTGGGATGCAATAACTTTAAAGTGATTGATGTTGGTGTTATGTGTGCTTGGGAAAAAATTTTGGAGGCTGCAGAGGCAAACAATGCCGACATAATTGGTCTGTCAGGTCTGATCACACCTTCCCTGGATGAGATGGTGACGGTGGCAAAGAAGATGGAGGATCGCCAAATGAAGACTCCATTACTAATTGGCGGTGCTACAACCTCAAAAATGCACACTGCAGTGAAAATTGCACCCCAATACTCTGGGTCTGTTGTGTATGTGCTCGATGCCTCTCGCTCTGTCCCTGTGGTTCAGTCATTGCTCGATCCAAATGCAAAGGAAGATTTCGCCGAAGATATCAGGGATCAGTATGCGGAGATGAGGGAAGAGTTCTATGCAGGAATGGAGGATAGGAAGTACTTGACTATAGAGCAATGCCGGAAACAGGGAATACATGTTGACTGGAGTCTGCCAGAATACAATCCAATCCGGCCATCTTTGTTGGGAACAAAGGTTTATAAAGATTTCCCTCTGGAAGATGTTCTACCTTACATTGACTGGAATCCATTTTTCCAAGTGTGGCAATTGAGAGGGCGGTATCCAAACAGAGGATATCCAAAAATATTCAATGATGAGACAGTAGGAGCTGAAGCAAAAAAATTGTTCGACGAAGCTCAGGAAATGCTCAAGGTAAGTGAAATGATGACTAGATCTACAAAGTTGTGCCATTGAAGTTTTGGTGGAGTGAGACTTATATATCTTTTGATTGTAGGATATTGTTTCGAACAAGAAATTACAACTTGTCGGAATTGTAGGCTTGTATCCTGCCAACTCAATTGGGGATGATATTGAGGTCTATACTGATGAGAATAGATCAGAAACATGCGCTAAATTCTATGGGCTTCGACAGCAAGCTGAAAAAGATTCTGATGAGGCGTATGCTTGTCTCTCAGACTTCATTGCTCCCAAGGACAGCCAAATGATTGACTACGTAGGAGCATTCGCAAACTCTGCAATAGGGGTTGAAAAGATCACTAAGGTGTTCAAAGAGAGTGGAGATGATTACTCTTATATCATGGCAGAGGCGCTTGCGGACCGTCTGGCAGAAGCATTCGCTGAAAAGCTTCATGAAATTGTAAGGAGGGAACTCTGGGGTTATTCCAAAGACGAGCAGTTTGATGTTGATGACCTGCTAAAGGTAAAATACCGAGGTATCCGTCCTGCTGCTGGTTATCCTTCTCAACCTGATCATACTGAGAAAGCCACAATGTGGCAACTTATGAACGTGGAAGAAGAGGTTGGTATGGAGCTCACTGAATCAATGGCCATGTTGCCTGCTGCATCTGTTTCAGGTCTGTATTTCGCAGCTCCCCATTCGCATTATTTCGCAGTTGGTAAGATAACTCAAGATCAAGTGGTGAGTTATGCGGAAAGGAAGAAGATTTCGGTTGAGGAGGCAGAAAGATGGCTCAGGACAATGTTAAATTATGAGCCATAGTTGTGTTCATTGAATGTGTTTCAACTAGTTTCATTCGCATCAGCAAGTCTACATGTTTATCAATGCAATTATATTTTGGCATCAATATTCATCATATAGATCCTATGACTTTGGTGTTGTG
The DNA here is from genome assembly GCA_002818215.1 of Picochlorum sp. 'soloecismus'. Lineage (NCBI taxonomy): Eukaryota > Viridiplantae > Chlorophyta > Trebouxiophyceae > Picochlorum > Picochlorum sp. 'soloecismus'. Next base: position 615,383 of record PJAJ01000014.1, on the reverse strand, counting down.
CTTGTGTTTCAAGAAATAATACCAACAGCATTATTTCAGGAATTCAAATTTCTTCCTCGAATTCAATTTCTTCTTCTGCTGTCGCGTCTTGATATTGCTGATACTCAGATACCAAATCATTCATATTTGACTCAGCTTCTGTGAACTCCATTTCGTCCATACCTTCTCCGGTGTACCAATGCAAGAACGCCTTACGTCTGAACATGGCAGTAAACTGCTCACTGACTCTCCTGAACATTTCTTGCACAGCTGTTGAATTACCAATGAACGTGGCAGACATTCTGAGTCCTTTAGGCGGGATATCACAGACGGAAGATTTCACATTATTTGGGATCCATTCCACAAAGTAGCTGCTATTCTTGTTTTGCACATTCAACATTTGCTCGTCAACTTCCTTGGTGGACATTCTCCCCCTGAACATGGCTGATGCCGTGAGATAGCGTCCATGCCTAGGATCGGCTGCGCACATCATATTTTTTGAATCCCACATCTGCTGAGTCAGTTCTGGAACAGACAGAGATCGATACTGCTGACTTCCGCGAGATGTCAATGGGCAGAATCCTACCATGAAGAAATGAAGACGAGGGAATGGGATCAAGTTGGTTGCAAGCTTCCTGAGATCTGCATTGAGTTGACCAGGGAATCGCAAACAGCATGTCACTCCAGACATCACTGCTGAAATCAGATGATTTAAATCTCCAAAGGTTGGAGTGGTGAGCTTGAGAGTCCTGAAGCAAATGTCGTATAGTGCCTCATTATCCAAAATCATGCATTCATCTGCATTCTCAACCAACTGATGCACTGACAAAGTAGCGTTATATGGCTCAACAACCGTATCAGAAACTTTTGGGGAGGGAACAACGGAGAATGTCATCATCATTCGATCAGGATACTCCTCTCTCATTTTGCTGATGAGCAATGTTCCCATTCCAGATCCAGTCCCTCCACCGAGGGAGTGGCAGAGTTGGAAACCTTGCAAGCAGTCGCAGCTTTCTGCCTCCTTGCGTACAACATCAAGCACGGAGTCTACAAGCTCTGCACCTTCCGTATAGTGACCTTTTGCCCAGTTATTTCCGGCTCCTGTCTGACCGAATACAAAGTTGTCTGGTCTGAAGATTTGACCATACGGTCCAGCCCTGACAGAATCCATGGTGCCAGGTTCCTGTTCACCAATAAACGCCCTAACAATGCTTAACAAGGGAAGGAGATTTTGGTTGTTTATTTATTTATTTAAGATAGTTGAAACAGGTTCACTCACCAGATCCACCAGGACAGCTCTTGGAACATATCTCCCTCCAGTCGCTTCACTGAAATATACGTTGACCCTCTCTAGCTGAATATCGCTCTCTCCGCAGTACTGCACGCCACAACATGCACCACCGGCTTGTAAGAAAAATAATGTATATCATTGCAATATCTTCTCTTCCACTCCAAATGTCACAAAACGCACCTCTCCAGTTGGGTCTATTCCATGTTCGTCAGAAACCACCTAAACGGGCAAAAATATCCATATGACCACGCTATCCATGTAATTCAGATGCATGTTCACAGTTCTCTTCTTTAAAATTACCTCCCAAAATTTGGCTCCGATTTGGTTTCCACATTGTCCAGCCTGCCAAAGTCAACAAGGGGGTGAAGTGATCAAGACTCACTGGTGTTTCTAGATATCAACAGGATATTCACTTTTCATCAAAACACAACAAAAATACAGGTATCGAGTTACCTGGACGTGTACAATCTCCCTCATACTTCTCAAAAATAAGAGCAAAGTCTAGGAATCTCAAGTTGAAAGTTGTCTCGCTGGCTAACAGCCTTTTCTAATGAGTTGCTGAAAAGCTAAAAGCAAGGATGACGTGAGCACACAAAATTACTTTTTTTCCAACACGCAAATAAAAGACGGAACTTTTATTTATCTTTGATCTATTGATCCACTAGAGAATATCTGATATCCAAACATAATCACTCATTGGTATTATCCCAAGGCATCCATGTCGAAGCGACGTTTGACCTTGACCTCAGGCCCAGCATGCCCGTGTCCAAATTTGGTGTTTCACAGACTTAGCCACATAGCATGAGCGCATCTGGCTCCAAACCAACCAGCCATATCAATTCAAAGAAGCGCGGAAGCACTTTCACCAATTAATCTCCCAATCGTTACAAAATTACAATAATGATGTATAGCAACTTCTAAAAATCATGCAAAAAGCAAAGGACAGTATAGGGGTCATCTGCTGGTGCATCTCAAGGATCTCCATATGAATAACGACTGAAATTGTCGAGGACCCTACTGACTCTTTTTGCTATCACAGTGCTCAAATCAAGAGAAGAAACAATAAAAATTAACTTGAAAAGAAGATGCATGCCATAGAATAAATCTAAATCGTTTCACCATAGCTGCGACTTTCGTTTGTGCCATGTTATTACTAACTGTAGAGACAAAAAAATAAGAACTATTGGTAGGCAGCACTGTTCAAGGAGGGTAAAAAGCCCAAGCCCGCATCGTCGCTTGCGTCTTGTGAGCATGCTTCAATGCACGCAAAATCTTCAAAATAAGGCAATAAAAAAGATAAGGTCATTCGTGTTCGATCTAATCAACTGCTATCATTCTACGATGTCTGATCTTCCTGTTTGTGTTTCATTTGATCTTCCTGAAGATTCATTGAAAATGTAGCTAATGCCGCCGGTCCTACAGGAAAAGGCTCCAATTCTCCATTTGAATTAAAAAGTACAGGGCGACAACGCTTATCCTCGTGAAGGAGGGAGGAATTTTGGAAATGCTGCACAAGCGACATTTTTCCTTGAATGCGACCATATGCAATCTGGCAGATTTTCTCGGAATTGAACTTTGGCCACCTCTTGCCATGGAAATCTTCAACCAACGCCGGTATTGCGAGATGTGTAGTCATGTTGATGAACGCATAACCGACGTTGCATTTATTCTTGAAGTCAATGGGGAGATAAAAGAAATCAAATGGGAATGGATATGTAGCAGAAAACCTCTCTTCCAGCAACTGCAGTGAACAAAACGGAGTATGTATACATTATGAGTCATAAGGCACTCATCGGCGCAACATCTTTACTTCCAAGTAAATGACGTACCGCTAAGAGCATTTTTTGCGTGTATTTGTTTGGGATATTCTTGATCATTAGAGTGGTCCTTCTGTCCTCCCCCGCGAGAATACGAGTCATATCCAAGCCATACAATCTATCTTGCTGAGCTTTTCTCTCCGCTTCAGCAACTGGATTCATTTGTCTACGAGCAAGCCTTCCACCCAACGAGCCTTCGGAGTGATGCCTACGGACCAAGGCCCCTAGCATTTCTGCATTCAGGTATGGGAAACTGCCATCGGCAGCAGGGTTCAACAAGGCGTGTTGAAGTGCTGCCTGCATGACATTATTTTGCGCTTGCAGCTGCTGCGCTTGCATAGTAGCTTTTTGTTGGGCTTGAAGCGCAGCAATCATGTTTGAGTTTTGCATCCAGGCAGCAGGCGGGCTTGAGCCTAGAGAATTTACAGGCCAAATTGAACCTGTACTCGAGTATCCATGAATGTTTCTTGTATTCAGAACATCTGAGTTGCTGCCAAATTGATTTGGATTTGGTGTTAATCCCAATCCTTGTCCCTGATGTGAATACCCACCATCTAGGGAAATTCCAGACAGATTCCTTGACATGTCAGATACACCTGCTCGGTGTGCACCAGGAGATTGAAAACCACTTTGATCTGCTTGTGAGTTATATGATTGGGCACTTGAATCGATTCCGTTCCCAGAGTCGAATGCCCCACTGAACGCTAGAAGCCTTTGGGCAATATCTGGAGATCCAGATAAGCTTGCCATGGCTGTTGCGGCATGTCTACTGTCAAAAAACTCTGCCACACAGCAATTTTTCCTGATGGGATCCCTCCTCAAATCCCTCAATTCCCCAAAAGATGACAAAAGATAGTATGCATCGTCCAGTGATCGACCACCATCCAAGGATATCAAGGTAATTGCTGCAGAGCTTCCAGTTTCTTGTTGTCCAATCATGACACACGTCAATTGCCGCCCCCTCCAAACAGTCCCATGGGCAGTATGCAGTGCCAGTCTTGCAGCTCTAATATCGTGGTAAGTAATCACAATGTATCCTTGGCTCTTAGTTTCAGATGACAGAGCCATGATATCACCAAAGCACTGCAAACCAAATCAACATATAGTACTTTCTCTTCTATTCTCCATCTGTGGTACTTTTTTTCAGTATAACGATTCAACAAAAACGCACCTCAAAATACTCGGACAATGCCGCATCCGGTACCATTGGATCGATCCCTTGCACAGCCACTGTTCTAGACTCGTTCTGACCAAATGTCTCGTGATGCCCAACTCCATCTCCAGATCTTGTAGGTGCAGACGCAGATAAACCATGGTACTTTTCTCTTGCATATTCCTCTTCAGATGATCTCCTATTCCATCCATTTCTCCTCACCTGGATAGATCCTGAGGCGTCTTCTACCCCATGTTTCTGGCCAACCATCATACCATCGTCGGTGCCCCATCCCACTTCGCTTGCTGTGTTCTGCACCATGTTGTTTGGTCCTTGATCGAACAACAGGGACGTGGAGGTTGGTATTGCGACTCCAAACGCCGATACATACCCGCTGCTACTATTACCAGCAGCTGCAGCACCATGCGAACTCCCTGAAACTGTGTGTGTGTTTGGCTTTGACCCGTCCTCTTGGCTACCCACCACATCCCCTGCCTGATTTGTGCCACGGCTCATACCTTCTTCCCCTACAGATAGACGCCTGAGACCACTTTGCCCCGCATACTGTAACCCATGCATCGTGTGTTCGGGCAGCCTGGTTTCAAAGCTCTGAGCACTCCCATGTTTCATGGCATCACCGGCCAAACCAAACACCAGTGGTCCTCTGCTACTGCTAGCACCCACCACTTGGGTACCCTGCTGCGGCACTCCATTCAGCGACGCAGCGCTATCCATCACTCTCGTCCCTCCTAGCGCCCCTCCACTATTTATATTCTCAACCTGATCACCGGATATTGCACTGGCATACAGTGCATCCCCTCCGTAACCCTTGGTCCCTATTCCTCTGAGAACACCCGCACTGGTGGTCCCATCGCGGGCCTCCCCTGTACGGCCACAACTATCGTCCCCGGCTTCCATGGCCAGATAGTCTTTCCGAATATACTCTGTCCTGTTGTTGTTGGACCCTATCTGTCCAGTCAGTCAGACCCAAAGAACACCAAGAGTAGTCTTCCTTCTGTAAAGAAACAGAAACAATCCTTTCGTCATCATCGTCAACCACCACTACTACCACAAGCTCATCGCACGGCATCCAGGTCTGCTGCTAGCAGTACCACCCCCCCCCCCCCCCTGTCCCTTTTCCGTTCAACCCACGCCCTTCCTCTCCACCCATACACCACGCATACCCACCTCAGTTTGTACCAAAAATATTCACCACTATAAACCATACACACCTATAAAACTCTTCGTTTCCCGCCAAGACAACACTCCGCCAGTTTTATTCCCTGCAAGAATAACGTCCCATGCGCGATTCCTGGCCTTGTCCTTCCCACACCTCTTTACCACCAAACAACACTCTATTCTATACTTAAAGACTAAATAAGCCTTTTATCAGATATACAGTACGCCACACAACCAGCAGACAAAGACCGTGTGTTGCTGGATGGTACAATCAGTCCTTCAAACTGGTGATATATCACCCCACGACAGAATGAAAGAAACCACTACTATTTAATCTCCCTCGACTGTATTATCGGTATAAAAAGATATCATTTAGATTTATGGTTAAACAGGAGCAGTCTTGTCGTTATATCATTAGCAAGGGATATCCAACGCCATCGTCATGAGGACAAGGAGAGCAAGGGTATCTGCCATTGCCCTTCTGTCGACAGAATTAACTCTGGCTGTCTCGGGATCTCGACGTCTCCAGGCCTAGGCTGGTGGGAGACCATTACTATTGGTCAAAGTTGCGAAGGATAGGATGGAGATCAATCAATCTTGAATCAAGAGAGCATTCTGTCAGTGTTTGGGCGAGTCTAGATCAAGTGTTTTTTTTTTTGGTCTCTCTGTCCGTCTGTACAAGTATACGGTCGGACAGCATCAGCATGCAATGGACTGGGAGTCATGGGTACTCGAGATCTCCACTCCAGAGTCAGCCAGCTGGCATCACCTATCCATCAACTGCAATGGATGGTCCATTGCAATCCAATGGGATTCTCCCCTGTAGGTGGGCACAGAACAGGGAACTGCCACCAAGTCGATGCATTGACGAATTGAATGCATTCATTCCATTGCAGTAGTACAGAGTAGTACCATTCGAAAGCGAAAACGAAGAATAAGGATGACTAGTGGAAGGAAAAGGAAGTTGCGAGAAGAGGAAGACGAAGAGGGTCATGTCATGTCTCCGGAGTCATCCACGTCGTCTGGGTTTGAGCGGGCACTGCTGGAAGAGTTGGCGGACGAACAGGAGGGTGAAGAGTGTAGTTACATAGAACAATTGCCACATGATTGTCTGTTGAAAATCGTGTCGAGGTTGACGCCAGATGCGCTGTGCTGCCTGGCTCAGACGGGTAGACGGATGGAGCAAGCAGCGTCTGACTCGAGGGTGTGGGAAGCGTTATACCACGTGCGCTGGCCGCTTGGGGTGGGACATGATGAGCTGGAAGAAGACGAGGTAGGAAATCGGGATATGGGGGCTGGGCGGGCGTGGAAAAGGCTGTACTTGGATCGCGATGGGTTGGAAATGAAGAGGGCAAAAGAAGGCAGCTCTGGGCCCATGAGTCAATTGTACATGCAGATGACGGAAGCATTCAGGGCTCAGTCTCTGACTGCGCTACAGGCAGATGAGACGCTTACCCAGTTGAATAAGGGGCTGTGCGTGCCCGGGTCTTTGTCGGATCACGTGTCTCGATTTATGGAGTCTCATGGTGGTGGTCAGGATAGAGGTGGGAAGAGGCTGTGTAGGCTTGGAGGGCTGGAGCTTGGACAAGGCGCGGTGTGTAGAGAGGGTGGAGGATGCCAGTTTGTGCAGTTGATGGAAAATTATTGGATTTGCAAGCATGCATGCGGTGCGATTCACCTTTGCGGAGAGGCTTGTGATGAACGGGAAGCGAGTGCTGGGAGTGAAATGATGGTGTGTAGATTGACTGGGAGGTGCTTTACGGATATGATTGCCGAAGGGGATGATTCAAGTGGTGTACCACGGGCGGGTCACCATGGTGAAGATCGAGAGGAAGAAGAAGGTGGTCGACTGGGCAGAGCGTTTTTGGCCGGGTTTTATGCGGCTGATGGGGATGAAATGAGGAGGAGGTTTGGTGTGTCCCTGGATGCATAACCGCTTGATAGAACATTTCTTAGCTAGCGGCGTTGTATAGTTTCAGTTATTTGATTTTGTTGTTGTTTTACATGTATCTCCCCTTGTTTTTTAATTGTTATTGTTACTATGACTGCTTTTTTTTAATTCACTACTAGCAGTAAATATTATGTTTTGCATACATTTATTCATTCATTATACAATGATACAATCGGAAAATAAGACAAGGCGCAGAAACACAAAGAGGAAAAACAAAACAATTTAGCCGATTGCTTCCAAATCTTCGCACGTATTATGGCGGCTCATAGAGTCAAACTCTGCCATGAAGATAAAGTGAATTAAATATGCTGCACCTATGCAGCGCCAAATGTTGAACAATGCTTTTGCAAACCATACTGCGCACAAGGACTGCCATATCGTAATTTGCAATCCAATCACGGGTAAAAAAATGAGTACAAAACCAACCAAGAAATAGTTGCGAATAAATACAAATGATTGAGACGCCATCATGAGTCCATCATAGACAAATACAAGACTGTTGATTGGCTGGATGAGGACAAGTAGGTTCCAAGTGCCTGCCCTCAAAATGTCTGCAGTTTCCTTGCTTTCAGTAAAAGATTCAATAATGATATCTCTTCCTAAGAAGAATATGGTACCAGAGAGAATGCCACAGGTTATCCCAGCAGAGAGAGATCTAAAGATGAGAAGCTTCAGGTGTTTCCTGGCATCAGGTGCTCTTGCAACATCATGCGCTTGGGCCGCAAGTCTAGATCCCAATACAATTCCAGCAGCAGCGAATCCATCAACAACATAGCTTATTAGGATCCACAGCTGATTTATAATTGAATGTGCAGCTAAACTCTCTTGCCCTAATCGAGATGCACATGTCAGAGCGATGAAAAACGTCGTTTGCATAATCATGGATCGAACCAGCATATTCATTCCATCACTAACAAAATCCAAAAGGGATTCAGTTTGCTCTTGCTCTTCAACATCGACGGTCTTGTCCTCTTCATATTCTTCATGATTGTTTACAAGATCTTCCCCGTTTGAATGATGACCATTCACACCATTTTGTTCCATGGTTTCCAACAAAGGGGACTGCAGTCCACCTACTTCTCTTTTACTTTTTCTGGAAAATACCTCATTCCAGAGGGAAAATGAGTCATCTGCTTCCGGCGGTCGCAGTGTAAACATACATACGAATCCAGCAACAACAGCCAGCATGTATGATACAACAGTCACCACACCCATTGACATCAAGGTGCTGTAGCCTTGAAAATGGATATTTCGTGTCACAACTATTGCGCTTCCTATCATTTCAACAATTGCTTGCCCTGAATTTAGGTATGCCACGACATGCACATGTCTGAATCCTTGTAAAATCCCGCTGATGCTCATGTTTAGCAATAATATTGGTACCAAAAACAACCTCAGCATCCAATAGTCTTCTGCTTCTTTGAGTAATCCACCCGAAAGATTCAGGATATTAACCATTATGGGTTTTTGTATACATAGCAGCACAAAGAATGCCGCACATCCGGATGCAAGGGAGAACAATAGGGACATTTTGACTTTTGTTCCCAAATCTTTCCATGCCCTCATACCCACGCTCTTCCCTGTCTTGGCACTCACACCATCCACAAGAAAATTGAATACACGAGTGGCAAATCCAGATGTGATTGACACGGCTCCAAACGCAGCTAGGGCAACAGTTCCTTCATACCTACCGAGCAAGGAGGTTTGCACAACGGACGTCAATGGCGCAGCAGCTGCACACTCGAACTTAAATTAACTCATCGTTTTGTCAAAATTACATACAAAGAAATCATCCAATGCGTTGTCAAGCTCCCATTGAAGCAGCCGAGCGACTCACCGTTGAGAATACAAGCAGGCACCGCTACATGTGCGATTGCTTTGAACGAGGAATACTGCGAGTTATCCACAAGAACGTCCATCTCTATTGTGATACAGACGCGTTATTCAACGCTTTATTTTATATGCAAATGGATCAAAACTCAGAAGCGATTCTCTTTAGAAGTGTACGTAAACCCTAGTGTGAAAGGAATCGCCAAGAATATTCCCATTTTTTTTTTAATTTCTCTTCTTCATCACCCTTCGAAGGGAATTCCCATCGCGATGGACTCTCGATTGGGAGCCCTCTGTCAGAGGGAAGACAAGAAGTTAGCCCTCGCGAGGGTCGATCGTTCCAAAGGTTTAAAAAGTATATTATAATATAATTCAATTTAATTATAATTAATCTTTATAAAGAATTCTTTGATTAAAGAACGATGCATAATATGCAAAATTTTGGGGACATCATGATGATCAGGCAGCCACAGCTACTTTTGATGGTGCCACAGACACTGCGTTACATTTTTCATTTCGATGTTTCCTTTTTCTGATTTTGAAAAGTAAAAAATTATGTTGTAGAAAATGCATGCATCGATAAATAGAGTTGCATCAGATTTGTAAACTTGTTTAAGATGGCTGTCTTGGAGAAGGAAGACTCGGGAATGGAATTGATGAAAGTTGGTGATAGGGTAATTTTTGACATAAATAATCATCTCAAGACTAATTTCATCACTATTGCGAAGAATGCGTGCGTCATGCGCTTGCGCGAAAGTCATGCTTATGATTCTTAATGCCTATCTTCACGGATTGCAATGATCCGATGAGGCGATACATTGTACTTGAAAAGTAAATTTTCGATAATTTATGTATAACTATGTGCAGTAAAATCAAGCTTGGTAGAGGGGAATGCCCCAGCACCGATCTGATTGGACATCCTTTTGGGACCTTGTTCCAGTTGAGCGAAGATGGACAGAGTCTCGTTCCCGTGCCTCAGTGCGTCTCGGTTGGACAATTGTATTGCATTATTTATGTGTAATTTGACCCGGAAGACCATTATTGATGATGGATATGTGTAATATACTGTTGGGTGCAGTGAACCAAGCTGTGAATGGGGGCATACCCTGACTGGTAGTGGGGACAATAGGACCATACAGGATGACGCGCTTAGGAATCAGCAATTGAGCCATTTCGATATTGAGCTTCTCAAGGAGAAGGGAACTTCTGGGTCGGAGATAGTAGGGGCTCTGCTAGACAATTCGAGTACATATGATGTCAAATCAACATTTGCTCAGGAAAAGTACAAGTGCGACCGTTTGAGTTGATTGCTTTGATACATTTGGTGTTGATAGGTATATATACCATGTAAGAACTTTTTGTCTCTTTGCTGCTTATGTAGGAAGAAAAAAGCGAAGAAATACATTCTTGTCGGTTGTGCCAGGAAACCAACTGCCTGCTCTCTGGCAGAAGCATACTTTTCGAAACAGCCCAGTCGCATTGGCTTTTTGAGATATGATACACTTGCTTTAACTTTGACGTTGGCAAATATTGGGGCAACACGCAAGGTTTTAGTAATCGAGGGATCCAGTGGACTTGTAACCGGTGCTGTTGCAGAGAGACTTGATGGGCATGGAGAGATTTGTGCGGCTCATTTTGGTAAAAAATCGCCAGGAATCGCCATATCTGACATGTTCAATTTACCAGAATCAGCAAAAAGTATCATCTATAAGAAATCTCTCGTCGAGTTGTTGAAAGAATTTCATGCATTGGAGCCAAAGCAATTGGAGACAGAGCAACAAACCCATGGTCACTTTGACTCGTGCATCATTACAAATCAAAGTTACTCTATGAAATCGACGTTGTTTGCATCGCTGCCCCTTCTGGCTCCTTCAGCATCATTTGCTGTTGCATGCCCTCATATGCAGCCTTTGGTTGAGACAATGCATTTGTTGAAGATGAAGGGCTTTGCTGTTGGCATGTCCTTCATTGAGCCCTGGTACAGAGAACTACAGGTCTTACCGCATAGAACTCATCCACTGATGAATATGAATCATGGAGGATGGTATATTTTGTGCGGCACGACAACCAAGGCTGCCAGTATGGTGGACCTTAGTCTTTATCAAACTCTCTCAGAATAGGTCAATGCCGTGTGATATGATTGATAGTACTTACAATCAGTTGTATTATATCTATACCAGTATATATTTATTAGAAAATATAGTCTAGTGGGCTTTGTGCCTTATGTCATCAAACAGTTCTACAGTTCATAACGAGTGCAATTCAAATTCTCATACGAATCATCTATTTATCCAGGAGATGAGTGCAGAGCATCGCCTGAATTCCTCAGAGCTAGCCTCACAAGAGCCGTACGCCGAAGATCCGCATTACCATCATGTTTCATGTCAGATGGAGACGTCGGGTGGACATTTCCAGAGTACGAAGACGCGTGAAAGTCCTCCCTTTTTGCCATTGGACTTATAGACTCTACAGGAAAACTCTTGGTACCTACTCTGCTGTACCTGGAACAATTCGATACTTCATGCCAACTCTTTATCGGAGTAATAAATCCAGAGCTCCTTCCTACATTATTATCCTCTTCGTGCATTCTCCTCAGCCCGTGCTGTCTCGGAGTAAACTCAACAGCCGCAGCACAGGCATGCACAACCTCCTCTCCTACCCTACCAGCATCTTGATCCTGACTGCGGTACGCGTTCTCTTCAGCACCGTCAAATTCCAACTTTTTCAATCGGGATAATGGAGAAGGGGATGCCTTCACCTCGCATAATCCCTCGCCACCAACCACCACGCACCCTTCAATCTCAGCACTGGTTGACATGGACATTCTAGTTGCCAGGTCATTAGCCATCAGTTCGGATGTAAACCTCTTTGTCTTTTTCATGTTATCCACAATATCAACATCATAATCCAACCAATTCATACTCCCCAAACCTCCTTCTCTTCTCGCAAATTCACAATCCCGCATCCTTTTATGACCTTGCTGCTCTGTCGACACCATGGTCCTAGCACATGCGTTTGAACCCCCGTTGAACACCAACGCAGAATCCACCATATCCTGCTGTATCGAACCGTTACTCATTTTTTCATGAATATTACCGACATATGCGTCATTTTTTGAACAACTCGTCGGCTCAAGACCATGTGCAGATGCAGATGCAGTCACTCCCCTAGACAAATTTCGATGAAATGACGTTGCGCCAGATTCCCCATTCTTTGCCATGCTCTTCCCTTCAATAGATTCCTTTTCCAACCAATTCATCTCATATTATAAAATAAAACTGACCCTCTCCATCAAATCAAACTCTTACAGGCAACTGATAGAAATCCATGCAAGCGTGCGTTCCAGTTGACAATCAATTCAAACTCCAGACAATATCTTGCCCTCCTATCGTCCAAACACTCTTCAAGCTTTGCACGGATTCCATCAATTTCACAATCAGTTTAAATTGCAGATGTCAACGTGATCGATATCGAGTAAGTATGAATTCGAATTTTTTTCCAAAGGCGCCATGGTTTTGCTTGCCGAGCCTCTTATGAACGGGGCCATACAACCATGGGGGTGTGGAAAATATGAAATGGTATTTTTATTGTTTGTAACAAATTAAACATCTATAGCATCACGGATTAAGGATATTGTGACGGTTTTATGATGGCGGGGAAGCTGGCGAGTTTTGTAGGGACTGTTCAACTGAAGCTAAAAGTAGAAAAAGCAACCTCGTCAGAGGATGAGCCTGCTCCTAGTGCGTTGTTGGTTTTATTGCTTGGATTAGTATAGTGAATAGATCGTTGTGCATTCGATTGAATCTCGGTTTCATTGGGATATTCGAATCTGATGGGTTGGCATCATTTGTTGCAGTCTATTTGTTGGATGAGGTGGTGCGCGCAGCAGGGAGTAATCCAAAGAATATATCTGATGTGGTGGAAGCTTTGAAACATAGATTGGAATTTAGGTCGTCCGTGATAAAGCAGAAGGCTTTGAAATTGGTGAAGCATGCTGCTCTGAAAGGCAGTTCTGAACTGAAGCGGTCTTTGAATCAGCTGTCGCCCTTGATAAGGGAGCTCACGCATTACAGATGTGCACCAGATCCCTTCAAGGGGGATATTCCATGGAAAAAGGTGCAGGAGTATGCGAGGGATGCGCTGGAGGCGATTCATGCTGCTCCTCAGTACAGCCAGGGACACAGCACCATGGGTAGTGAGTCCCAGGCAGCCAGAGTACGTGTATACTCTGATTTGATTTCAGATTATTATATTTAGAGATGTAACTGAATGATGTCCCTCTTTGTGTGTTGATGTTGATGCAGGGCCGGATTCAAGGTTTTGGTAGCGATAGCACGTCTGCTGAACATGGAAGCCATGGGAAGGATGGATTTGATGGCATTGGGAGAACAGGGATGATTGGATTTGGAAATGAAACATATGTAAATGATAGAGTAGATACAGGGGACTCGATAGCTGAAACGTTTGCCATTGGTCTCCGGGATCTGACAGATGTTGCCAGGACTGCATTGGGTAGGCCAACTCACCAGCCTATGAATTCTGGGGATGGTCTGGATACTTGGAAACAAGACGCGTACTCAAGCCATAGTAGACCAAATATCGTTTATAATAGACCGCAGATACCAAAGATGAAGGAAGCATTGGGCGAGCAAGGAACTGTACCAGATGTGGCTGTGAGCAGGGAAGAACACCTGGTTGACAAGTTTTGCACATCTTCTGGAGTTCGAGTTGCTCCAACAACCGAAGAATGCAACAGTTGTATTGCAAAATTGCATGGTAGAAATTGTGAATGGATAGCGAAATCTTTGGATAAGAAATTGGTATGTATTGTGTTGATGATATTGCTGTTGTACAGCTTTAGACCTTGCTAGTTTTGCTCGCTTCTCTGACTTTATTTATCGACGACTGCAGGGAGAAACCTGGCAGGAATCTCTTCGAGCACTATGCCTCATAGAAGTTGTAACAGACCCTGGACGAAGTCATTCGCAGGCTGAAAAAGTGATCAAGGAATATTTTGTCAACTCTCCAGAAGCACTAAAACGTTCAACTTGCTCTGCACAAGAAAGGGTCCGGTTAAGAGCGCATCGAGTACTTTGTAATTTAGGGATCGAGCAAGCAAATGTTCCATCGTCAGAAATATCTACTGGAATCGATCTATTGGCTGTGGAAGGTGAGATCTCTTCCGGAGCGCAACAAAAGGAGGTCCCTGCTGATCTCTCGGCACTCATGTCAGAGATACAGGAAACAGATATTGTGACACAGAAATTTTACTCTATCGATATTGAAAGTTCTGGATCAGATTTATTGGGCCAAGATTTGGACGCTATACCACTCGCGCAGGGTATTGGGAATGATAGTTTACTTGCCCCACAGAACCACACTGTCGTTGCTGCAAGGAGTGCCCCTGATCCTTTTGCCAATGTAGGAGAACCGAATTCCAGTTTCTCTGATGTTATATACGGAGATTGGACCTCTACTACTCCATCAAATCCCAACAAGACAAACGATCCGTACAATTTGGTGGAGTTTTCAAGCCAACCACCGGCCTCTACAATTCCTCCTATTACCCAAGCAATCAGTGACTTTTCCTTTGCCACGGGACATCATGATCAACCGAATTATACCCAGATGTTAAATCAACCAACGAGTGATCGGGAAATGCCTGGATCTTCAACAGGCAGCAAAGATGCTCTCAGTATCTGGAATGCAGCAACAAGCGGCATTAGCAGCACCAAGAGAGAAGATGCTGCCTTTAGCTTTATAGAAGGAGCTATGAATGATCTGAAGAAGAAATAAATGTCTGACATGTTTTGAATGAAGGAGCTATTTTATCAATAGTGTTAAATTATCAATCGTATTTATCAACTAGTTCTCCTGCAAAGCAACAGGGAGGATGCAATCCAAAACCAAAATTGGCAGACACACGTCTTCACACTCGACCAGTACTGGTGGAAATTGACCCAGGTACATCGGCGGGTCTCTTCCACAGACGGCACTGACGGCAGTGATGCCCAACCTGCTCTAAATTGGCCTCATTCCCATGAGCATTTTCTTTATCTTATTCAAAATAAAGGACGATTTGTACTCATAGCCGCCAAGATTTCAATCATGGCACATGCTATTACACAGCAGCTGGCACGACTCACTGTAGGAGGAAATGAAGTATGTTACCGATTTTTCAATACTGTGACGCATTGTGCTCCATTCTGTCCTTTTAAGATACGAAAGGATTTGTAAAAGAAATGTGCAAGATTATTTACCCAAGTTTGTTTCTTATGCAGCGCGTTCATAGGTACCAAGGCTTCCGAGCAGTGGAGGCTCAGACAGTGGCAGTCGTAGCTAGAAACGTCAATAGCACCAATGGCCGTAAATTTGCTCTTAAAATTCAGGCTGCTCGTGTTGGAGGAGTGGAAATCCCAAATGCGAAGAAGGTCGAGTTCTCGCTGCAGTACATTTACGGAATTGGGCATACCACAGCCAAGGCAATTCTAGCGGATACGGTTCGTTATTTGCTCAGGGGTAGAGATGCATTGCCGTCATTTTGATTTTTTCGATGTATATTGATTATGCTAATTATTGTTTCGTAGGCTATTGAGAACAAGCGCACCAGGGACCTTACTGAAGAAGAACTCACCAAGCTTCGTGAGGAGGTTGACAAGTACACAACAGAGGGAGATCTTCGCCGCTACATCAGTTTGAACATTAAGAGACTTAAAGAAATCGGCTGCTACCGTGGAAGGAGGCACATCAATGTACGGATGATTGGAATGGATGCTATTGGCATTGTTTGTATTGAGTGTCCCTTGGTATTCATGATGTATTACACCGACTCACGGATTTTGTCGTATGCGTATGCAGAACCTTCCTTGCCGTGGACAAAACACAAAGAACAATGCCAGAACTCGCAAGGGCAGAGCAGTTGCTATTCCAGGGAAGAAGAAGTAAATGTTTGATTGGTTGATCTTGTGTTTAATATCCACATAGATGTATGTAAAAGTAGAATCCAAGACCCTGTCTTAGCAGTGTCTGCACACACATCTTGGCAGCACAGTAATCTCGGCTCATTTAAGATCGTGCCAGTAATATTGGATTGCATTTTCCGCGGAATAATTCGGAATAATTGTGAATTGATTCACGCTTCTGACATTGAAGGAAATGCAGAGTTCACCTGATGAGCACCATCTAGGTGGGCAGAAATGTCAATCAAGTCATGCATGCAAAAAACTCAGTTCAGCCGTTTGACCAAATAAATTATTTTTTCATGAAATCTGATGGCAATCGCGAGTAGTATAGAGGCGAATGCATTAGGGATTTCGCGTTGCAACCAATGGTTCTGCAACCCAGCGAACGAAGAACATTGCACAGGCTGACCTTTGTTCCAGCAAAATATGCCAAGAAGCGACAATTAGAAAATCATCTGAATTCAAATATAATTCTCCTAAACGGTATCGACGAGGTGAGATGTTTCTGCGCTTTTCTTGAACCTGCCTGACATGCTGTTGTTAGTCGGGAACTTATCCTGCTCTCATTGCTTGAGATTGGTGTTTAATAATCCATGCTTATGGATTCAAAATCTTTAATCTAAGGGCAGTATTACTGACCAAAATTTATCCCTGAATTACGAGCAGGAAGGAAGTGAAGGAAAATCTGGTGCCATGCATAGCAAGAGCTCGGACGTATCAGGCAAGAGGAAGAAAAGAGAGGGATCGAATGAACTTTTTGCTCAAGATGATTTATGTATGCAATGGGCAAAAGTGAGGAGAGTGGTGCGTTTCAAAGCTCTAGAACTCGTTCATGGATACGAGTAGTCGACGTTCTCAGGGTGGTTGTGTATACACCAGCGCTGCATACGCATGCTAAAGAATGTCTGCATTGTCTGCAGGGATCGGGCCTATGTAATTTGGGAAATACATGCTTTATGAATTCCGTGCTACAATGCCTGATTCACACTCCGCCATTGGCCGAGCTATTGCTCTCAGGAAGGCAGTTGGCACACCAATCACATCATGGGGACCTCGATCCGATTCAAATCACCCAAAAGCTTGTACACGAATCATTGCGTGCCAGAAGGGATTATTTATCCCCAATGCAACATGCAAAATCTCTCAAGTTGGTTAATAGAGGGTACGCATTGTATGTATAAATGCAGATAGTGGAGCAATATGATTATGAGTGTTGTGGATGATGATGACCAAATACACAGAGTCATCTTGGCATGGCGTATTTGCCAGATGCCTTGACCATGATTTATGTATATTGTCATAGTTACACTGACACAACATATTTTTTGTTGGATTGTTGTTCGATAAGTTGTTTGTGTTTTCTTTCATCCCCATCTGAATGCTGTGTGCAGATTTCGTCTAGGCAGGCAGGAAGATGCGCATGAATATTTAATTGCGCTACTAGATGCCATGCACGATCGAAGTATAGCAGGTATGAATCCAAAACCAACCAGAGATTTGGAGTATACCTCTTTCATCTATAGGATCTTTGGAGGCAAAATACGTTCACAATTAAAATGCACACAATGCGACTATGAGTCTAATACATACGACCCATTTTTAGATCTTTCTCTCGAAATATCGCGTGCTAATAGCGTACATAGGGCTCTCCATAGATTTACTGCGGGAGAAGTTCTTGATGGAGCAAATAGCTACAAATGCCCAAAGCAAAAGAAAATGGTTAGAGCAATCAAGAGAATGACTATCGAAGATCCACCGAATGTGCTCATCATTCAGTTAAAACGATTTGAATTTAGCAGATCAGGCAGAAAAATCTCCAAACATGTAGACTTTGAGCCTTCTTTAGATTTATCTCCATTTCTGAGCCACAAGACTAGACAACCGATGCTGTATGATTTATATGGCATTCTTGTCCACCAGGGGTACAGCATGCACAGCGGTCACTACTATTGTTTCCTAAAGGGTACAGGAGGTGGGGAATGGCATAAATTTGATGATACTAGAGTTTGTGCGACAAGTGCAAGGAATGCTTTGGGACAATCTCCATATATTCTTTTTTATATCAGACGAACACCAGC
Organism: Picochlorum sp. 'soloecismus'; assembly: GCA_002818215.1. NCBI lineage: Eukaryota > Viridiplantae > Chlorophyta > Trebouxiophyceae > Picochlorum > Picochlorum sp. 'soloecismus'. The sequence continues at coordinate 597,143 of PJAJ01000014.1, read as the reverse complement.
AAAACCACCACAGCCTCGGTCAGGGAAAGAAAACTTAAAGGAGAAAGTGCCATCTTCACATGAAAGAATACAGCAAAATGAAAGCAATAATAGCATGCAAAATTCTAAAAGAAAAGAGCAGCAGCCACGAACGCCCAAGACGAGAGATGAGCACAAGCTGGAACCAAGGAGGAGCCTGAAAGAGCGTTTTCATGAAATGAGCAGTGAAGGCAACAATAGAGAGAAATCCAAGGATAAGGATTCAAATCAGCACCAGTCGTCTGCTGCATTTCGAACTAAAATAGAAGATAAAATTACAATTAAAGAGGCGAACACGGTGACAAATGGAGACGCGAGTCTCGCTGCATCTAAAAGGTAATTGCAGTGTTTCTGGATCTGTTCCATGCTGCTGTCCTTCCCAACTTGACCTGGCATGTAATTTTTTCACTGTAGGAGGCTGAAAAGAGGCATCATTAGCCCAATTCGTGTAGATCCTCTGAGTTCGCATCGAATAGGCCTTCGGGACAGACAGACTGGTATACTGCTGTCTGCATCGAAGCTGCGAAATGGAAAGAGAAGGCTTCTTGCCACAAGCCCCAACGAGCCATCATCTGTCTCGAAGAAGAGCCCTCAAATACGGGCCCTGGCATCGACACCAAACCCCCAAAACACTAGACATACCATCAAAAAGGGGAAACAAGCTGCCGAATCGCTTGTTGTGGGCTCCTCAGAACCTGAAGTGAGCTTGGGCCTTGATACTTGGGATGGGATTAACGTATCTAACAGGAAACAGAGGGACAAGAACATGAAGAGGACAATGAATGACAGGAAGATTGCAGATGAGTATGATCTGGAATATGACAAAGGCAAGACAAAGAAAATCAAAACCAAGAGAGAAACACCCGGATTGACTTCAGCAGCATTTGACGCTGTTGCCAAATCCTTGAGGTCAGTTCGCAATGCATTTGGTCGAAAGCGCACTCCAGGTTTTAGATAATTTATTGGCCCATGAGCATCTCAGTTTTGTTATTAAAATTGCAACTTAAGATTTTTATGAAACTTTAAAAGAACCGAAGATTTAGTGCACAGAAATAGGAGAGATGGCTTTCAATTTTGGGAGTTCGTCATCAACGGTCTGTTGTTTTTGGTATCATGATCTCGTCTGAAGTTGGCATGTGATCTATGAGTATAAAAAATTAACAGTGTCAATTTGCATGTTTTCGCAGGCACCGGTGTTTAGTTTCTCCAGCACTCCTTCTTCAGCGGCAAGTCCAGCGCCGATTGCCAAGACATCTTCTACGCCGCTGTTTGGAGCGCAAAGTGGCACAGGAGCATCCGGTACATCTTCTTTGTTCCCTAGTCAAAGTGCAGCAGGAACTGCTGGGATCGGTCTTGGCGGAACCCCAGCCTCAACGGCGCTTGGTTTCAATAGCTCACAGCCTAACCCTTTTTCAACCACAGGGGGCAGCACAGGAGCTGCTAGCCCATTTGCCTTTGCTAAGCCAAGTTTCCCTTCCATAGGAGGGCAACAAAGTACTAGTTTAGTGCCCTTTGGAGGAGCTCAGGTGCAGGGAGCAGGCGGAATGCAACAGGGCGCTATGATGAGTTTACCTGGAGCACCTCAACCTCCTGACGATTCTGCTCTCCGGGAATTGCAGAGCATTCAAGAGTCCTACGTTTCGGCTCCAGGGAACAATCGATATAAATTTCAATATTTATTTTTGAATGTGGTCAAGGATCCTGCAGCACGGGTGAAGCCCAATGATGTAGATGAATTACAGTGGCGCGAGGCTTTGCGCAGGGCCGGTGGTGCTGAAAACCCGGATGGTTTGTGGCCAGTTCCTTACCACGGCTTCAAGGGTTTGATAGAACGGAAGAAGTTTCAAACTGATGCAATAAAGGAGCATAAAGAACGACTGGAGATTTTGCAGAAGAATATTGCTGCGCTAGCAAATCGCCATGAAACTGTTGTGCATGTACAAATGGAAAATATCAAGGCCAGGCACCAGGAACTCTCAAAAAAGCTATTGACGACTCTGCGTCACATTGATGCTCTTGAAGGGAGATTTTCACGCGCCGTTGGGTATGATACTTCAACTTCCAAGGAACTGCTTCACAAGTTGGAGCATCAAATAAAGACAATGGAGTCTACTCTTGCTGCCAACTCTGCTCATGGCTTGCTTGGAAGAGTTGATTCCCTTGCCTCAGCTGCTCGGGTGCAGTCTGGTACAAATGTTGACACTGGAAATTCCAATATTGATGATAAATCGCTATCACAAATATTTAGAATTTTGGAGGATTATTCTGATGCTATTTCGAGGATGCAAAATGCCATTCATAGAAATGCTAGGGATGTGTCTATCTTACAAGAATTGCCAAAACAAACGCGAAGTACTGCTATTTGACAGACATGAACGGGTCTTCACATAATCAAAATGTAAGATTACGATAATTTGACGCCATCAGCTCGTACAAAATCGTCTACACTCGATTTTCGACTTCCTCTGTTGATTGGCCATTTGATTCAGCATTGCCATTTGAGGTTTCCTCTGTTCCCTCTGCTTCGCCATCCTGCCTTGGTCGCCTCCTCCGCCTATGTGGCCGCTCTTCTACCTCAAGACCCCTATCACCTTCTCCCTCAGCAATATACTGTCGACAAAGTGGGCACGTAGTGTGCAACCTCTTGTTTAAGGTAATTCGCCTGAAGCACTTGAAACAGGTTGCATGACCACAAGAAAATAGTAGCCATTTCCCTGGCTTTTTGTAATCCTTTAAGCATACCGGACATTCGTCCTCTTTGACTTCATCTCTACTATCTGGTCGTCTGATGATAAAATCGAAGTTCTTAATATCACCACGATCTTTTGCCTTGATGAGAAATTGACTCAGCAACAACTTTGCTGGCACAATCTTAAGTTTTAGTGCCCTTTCAAATTTATAGTACGACCAAAGCCACACGCCAATGATATACAATATCATAACAAAAATAAGGCAGGCAATTACGAGTGGTGCCACTGGAATTTTGCATTCAAGGCCATTGCACCTAACAATTCTATTACCTGACCACCCAGCATGGTAATGTTGATACGGTGCTTCATGCATAATAGTTTTCGGAGGAGCAACCTCCATACTGTTTTGTGTCTCTGTAAAAGATGAAGACTGATCAGTGCTGATTTGGAGAAGACTGCGGACCATGGCTGATTGAGAATTCATGATTGCAAGGCCAGTTTCTCACGTTTCTGTATTGCTGGTCTCCACCACAGGTTCGAAGGTTTCAAAGTATCACACTGAGAGTCGTCAATATGAAAAGTTACATTAACTTTCACTTTATTCCTGTATTGTCATCTAAAACGCTTGCGTTGACTCTTTTATGAGGTATTTGAGAACTTATTGTATACCCTTACTACCGAGGTTTTCCCGTTTCCTGGTAGCCGACTGGACAGTTTTCCTCTCATAGTCCTATTTCAAATACTGACATCGAAATGACACCACAGAGTGAATTTTATTTTTCTAAGGTGTAACCTCAGATCGTACTATTGTTAAGGTCGGAGTCGAATGGCCGGGGGAATTTATTGACACCGCGGACATCTCCCGTCTTCGCTGCAGCGGATACCACACGTGGAATATGTTAGTTTGAACACTGAGACGACTAGTATGCTATTTTTAGGACTAATCATAGATCTGCCTTTCTTTTGCAGCTTCAACATAAATTCAAATATATATATTTGCTTAATAATCTAATCTGTATCGCTCCAGAGACGGAAATTTGTTAGTTTTCCGACATAGTGAGGGGATGGACAGGGAATCTAAACAGAATATTTTAAAGAATCTGAGATAAAATGTCGCGCACACGTCAATTTTATGATCTCAGAGTCTCTTCAAACTATACTTTAGATAAAAGTTACTGGTTTGAAGTGAAATGTGGACGGAAATATGCCCGAATTCGAAAAAATCCATGATATAAAGAATAGTTCAAGGAAATTACCCTATATAGTTACCCTAAATTCAAAATCTGATTTGCGTTGCTAACAACAGATTAGCGGGGGCTCGTTTGTGGTCATGAGTTGGAGACTATCAGATTCTGAATAGCACTTGAATATCAATTTTTTACTTGGAAAAATTAATATTACTCATTTCATTTGTCAGAAGTGATGGAAGGACGGGCCCGGCGGAAGAGTGTCGCGGACGGGCGAGGCGGAAAGAAATTCAAAAACGCTCTTGCCGAATTGAGCGAGCTGCGCAAGAGTGGGAAGAAGAGAGCTGATTCGTATGAAATCAGGGAAGAAGAAGCGGTATATGAGGAAGTTAATGAGGACGAATATGCCAGGATTGTTCAGAAACGTCGAGAGCAAGGAGGTGCGTTAGTATGGGAGTTTTCATTGCTCGTGCCCCGTCTGTGGATACGTTAGCTGATTATGATTGACACAAGTCTATTTCTGAATGCATCTTATCAGAGACAAAGATAAGAGATAACGGTGTTTTTTCTATGGATGCAGGAGGGTTTGTAGTTGGAGCGGACGGACTTGGATACACTGACATTGGCGAAGAAATTGAATGGGTCAATGAGGATGCGAGGCAACAAGAGAAAGTAACTAAACAAACTCGTGCAGCAGGCTCTGGAAATGTTGGACGGAAAAGGCCCGCTGAGCAGCCCGTGCCTGGGGCGAAGGAAAGGATGCAGAAAATGTTTCAAGCAGCAGCTCTCAAGTCCAAGACTGCAACAAAGCCAAAGCCGAGCCAAGTGAATGCCACCGCAACGGATGCATTGTTGGATGATATATTGGGAGATTTAGACTCTTCAACGTGCGCTTTGTGTGCCTTTTGGTCCTGTCGCGTGATGCTTTAGCATTCACTGCCGGCTCATTACAAGATACGTTTCTTCTTCTTGCAGGCCCAATCAAAGGAGTCGCTCCTTTCGGAGACCAAGTATCGGTACACCGCTCTCAGATTCTGCAAGTAAAACTTCTACAATGCCACTTATCGGGAAGCCAATCGTGCCATTGGGACAAAATGTTAGCTCTGTAAGCCGCATTGGTCCAGCGGCCTTTCCAAAGATGGACGTTGGTTCTGAAATTCCACGCTTTAAGCGCCAAGTTTCTTTTGGAAACAACCAGGATGGAGATGTTTCAAATAATATGAAGGATTCAGATCCGAATCCACCGCTTGAGGATTTTGGTGGGGATGATGGCTATGATTGTCCCATGTATGATGATTACGATGACCCACCTGAACCTGAGACTGATGCAAACAAATTGGTTTCCAAAGAAGAAAATGCGATGGAATTGGACAAGCCGGTTGCCTCCCCACCCACCAATAAGGCTGACGAGACTCTCGATGAATCCGAGAAGATAGAACCAAACTTGGCTGACGTCCCTTCAGGAGAAGCTGCCATTAGCGATTGGAAGAATTTGTGTGATGATGACCTCCAGGAAGCAGAAGAGGAAGAAACCCCATGGGAGGATGATGGTACTCTTAATCTGGACGAGAATTCGAGACTTTATATGTATCTTCTAGATGCCCATGAGGAGATTTCTTCACCTGGAACTGTCTATCTCTTTGGGAAAACCCCTGTTGGGGAAAATGGTCAGTATGCATCCTGCTGTACTATTGTGAAAGGTGTCCAAAGAACGATCTTTGTGGTACCCAAGGACCCCGTTTCCATTCCAGTAGATTATTTGGCTTCTCAGGAGGGAGATGAAAGGAAGGAAAGGCTAGTAAATCTCCACGATGCTTTTTCAGAAGTCAAGAAAGAAGTCAGAGATATACTGGGAAAATATGGTGTCACCCGAATGACCATGAAGCCTGTTTGCCGTACATACGCGTTCGAAGACAAATCAGTCAAACATGGTACTCAATGGGTTTTGAAAGTTAGATTTTCTGCATCGAATCACATGGTGCCATTGAACATCAAAGGAAAGTCATTTATCAAAATGTTTGGATCAACACAAAGCAGTCTAGAGGCACTAATACTAAAAAGGCGAGTAATGGGCCCATCTTGGATTGCTATTTCTAAACCTAAAAGGGTAGATAGAGGAAATCAGGTTTCTTACTGCAGCATCGAGGTAGAGGTGGATGGTCACAAATCTATTTTCTCCACTCCCTCTGGGTACCGACCAGCACCCCCAATTTGTGTAGCCTCTATTTCTCTGAAGACCCTGATCAACCCATCAAATGGGTCCAATGAAGTAGTAGCAGCTTCCGTTGTCTATATTCCAAAAATAGAAACTGATGGGCCCCTGCCAGTGAATAAAAGGGAGGTCAAATATTTCAGTGCAATACGAAAACTGGATGGCATGGGATATCCTGTAGGGTTTGAAGCAATGGCCAAACATGCCAATGAGGGTGACGCTGGGAAGAGGAACGGAGGGGCCGTTCTCGCTATCCAGCCAAATGAAAGGGCTCTCCTTACGATGCTGGTAATGAGGCTGAGAGACCTAGACATTGACGCGTATGTGGGTCATAACTTTGCTGGATATGACCTAGATGTGTTACTTAATCGCATGAAGGATCTGAAGGTCCCCCATTGGTCTTCTCTTGGACGGCTGAAAAGAAGCAAGTTTCCATCCTTGGGTGGAGGAGGTCATACATATGGAGGTGGAGCTGGCGCAGGAGCTTTGTCTGCTGTTGCTGGTCGCTTAATATGTGACACTTATTTAGCAGCCAGGGACCTGGTGAGAGAAAGAGAATACACATTAACAGCCTTAAGTAAGGCGCTTCTGGGAGAACTACGATTCGAAATATCGTCTACGGAGATAAAATCACGTTATCTCAATGGACAAAGGTTATTTGAAATGGTTCAACATACGGAGAGCGATGCATGGTTGGCAATGAGGTTATCCTCATACCTTGCAGTGTTGCCTCTGACACGCCAGCTGGCAGAACTTTCAGGCTCACTCTGGAGCAAGGCTTTGCTTAACCAGCGAGCTCAGCGTATAGAATATCTTTTGCTCCACGAGTTCCATAAAAACAAATTCATACTGCCCGATAAGATGACCAGCAAGGAGAGGGCGTCCTCAGATGATGCTGCCACCAAGAAGGGCAAGGGGCCACAGTATGCTGGAGGTCTTGTCCTGGAACCAAAAAAAGGCTTATACGAGCGTTATATTTTGCTTCTGGATTTCAACTCCCTATATCCATCCATTATTCAAGAGTATAACATCTGCTTTACGACAGTTGAGCGTCCTTCAGGAGAGAACATTGCGAGTTTGCCTGAGGCCAGTGGAGACAAGGCTCCTTTACCACGAGTCATTGGGGCTCTAGTTGAAAGACGGAGGAGAGTAAAAGAGATGATTAAAAGTGAAAGAGACTCTGTGAAGAAAGAGCAGTTGAATATTCGGCAACAGGCATTAAAACTTCTTGCCAATAGCATGTATGGTTGCCTAGGATTCTCAAACTCAAGATTTTATGCCAAACCTCTGGCAGAATTGATCACATCTCAAGGAAGAGAGATTCTTCAATCCACAGTAGAGCTTGTGCAAAGCAATGTAGGTCGAGAGGTTATCTATGGAGACACTGATTCTATCATGGTGGACACAAACACTGATTCTCTCCCAGACGTCATTGCACTTGGTCACTCTATCAAGAAGGAGGTCAACAAGCGGTACAGATTGCTGGAGATTGAAATGGATGGTGTTTTCAAGAGGATGTTATTGCTAAAGAAAAAGAAGTACGCCGCGATAAAAGTTGAAAGAGCTCCTGATGGCTCGGAAATGGAAGTTGTTGAAGCCAAAGGTCTGGATATGGTCCGTAGAGACTGGTGTCCCCTTGCAAAGCAAGCTTCTCACTACTGCCTGGATCAGATTCTGAGTGGTAGACCGAGGGAAGAGGTTGTGGCTGGAATACATGAACACTTATCATCTTTAGGAAATTCCATCCGTGAAGGAACAGTGCCCTTGAATAAGTTTGTTATCACCAAACAACTGACAAAGAATCCAGAAGACTATCCGGATGCCAAGAATCAACCACATGTTCAAGTAGCCTTGAGAAGAAGAGCAGCAGGCAAAAGGGATGGAGTCATGCCGGTGCGTGATTTTGCCACTAAAATATCAATCACTTTCTCCATTGTTTCTTGTTTTCGATCAAGTCTTATCCTTTCCTCCTTACTTGCAGGGAGAGACAATTCCTTACATCATCTGTGTCCCAGCTGACTCTGAGTCGCCTGATCATTCACTGTCAGAACGTGCAAGGAGCCCAGACGAGATATCTGCATCCGAAGGAAAATTGAAGATTGACATTGACTACTACATATCACAGCAAGTTTTCCCAGTCATGTGTCGCCTAGTTGCTCCAATAGAGGGAACAAATGCTGCCCACATTGCCGAGAGTCTTGGCATGGACCCATCAAAGTTCAAGGCTGTTTCTGGCAACATATCCGTCGATCCATCCCTTGCACTCGAAAATGCCCTTTCTGGACTTGACAATAACGACAGATTCAAAGATTGCGAACCATTGAAACTCCGTGGAAGATCGGGCGAATTCTTTGAATTCAAGGGTGTAAGAGAGTTGCTCAAATCTGAGGATGCAACTATTCAATTGGCGCTCACTCCACCAAAAGAGAATGCTCCTCTTACACCAGTTCAAGTTTCAAATCAGCTCAGAATGAAAGCGAGGGAATCTATTAAGAAATACTACGAAGGATGGTTAATAAGTGACGATGAAATGGTCCCTTGCCAAACTCGAAATATTTGCTTAAGGGAACCTCATGATGGCCCATTAGGCAGCTCTCCTCCAGATTTGAAATGCTCTGGTGCAATGCATTCAAAGATATCAGAAGCAGCATTGTATACTCAGTTGTCGTATTTTCACAGACTGTTTGACGTCGAGGGTGCTCTGAAGTCGTTGGGAAATAAGGATGCCCAGATGGCAGCAACTGCAAAGTTGGCTCCAATTAGGAATGCCCTTGATCTGGTGGCATCAGAGGCAGCAGCTATTCGAGACAAGTCTGGTTACAGATGGGTAAACTTATCATCTGTTTTCAATGGCATCAAGACTTAAATGATCGCTTTACATCTGATATTCCATCGCATCAACCTATGCCGAGCTTGCAACTTGTACGTTCCTTTACTGTAGAGACAATTTGAAGATCTTGCCAAATAGAGATCATGCCAAATCAAAATTATCTCAAAGTGTAAGAATTTCAAATACGATATTGTATTTTTGCCCATAGTTTATGCCAAACATGACCCTAAAGGATGGAAAGAAAGTAATCCTTGGGATTGAAGGTTCCGCAAACAAAATAGGCGTTGGCATAGTCACGGAGGATGGGAATATCCTAAGCAATCCCCGTAAAACGTACGTAAATAACGAGAATAAATCACTTATTGAGTTTCGCCCATCGATATTACGCCACTGTTCAACTGCATGCAGATACATTACGCCAGCTGGGCAAGGTTTCTTGCCTCGAGAGACGGCTATTCACCATCGACAATGTGCGATATCTCTTATCAAGACAGCATTAGAAGAAGCCCAGGTCTCTCCTGAGCAAATAGATTGCATTGCTTACACCAAAGGGCCTGGTATGGGAGGGCCACTAGCCGTTTGTGCTCTAGTTGCCAGGATGCTTTCACTGCTGTGGAAAATTCCAATCGTCGGAGTAAATCATTGTGTCGGGCACATCGAAATGGGGAGATTAGTCACAGGAGCTCAGAATCCTGTTGTTCTGTACGTAAGTGGGGGCAATACTCAGGTAATTGCATATTCAGAAAAGAGGTATCGTATTTTTGGAGAAACAGTAGATATAGCAGTTGGGAATTGCTTGGATAGATTCGCAAGAATTTTAGGCCTATCTAATGATCCTGCACCTGGATATAATATCGAGCAAATGGCAAAAAAGGGCAAGCAATTCATTCCGTTGCCATATTCTGTCAAAGGCATGGATGTGTCCTTTTCGGGAATACTGACCTATATTGAATCGGTAACAAGCGAACTTCTGAAAAATCGAGAAGCAACTCCCGAGGATCTCTGTTTCTCATTACAAGAGACAGTTTTTGCCATGCTGGTGGAGATCACAGAGAGAGCCATGTCTCATGTAGAATCAAAAGATGTAATGATTGTAGGTGGTGTTGGCTGCAATGAGCGGCTACAAGAAATGATGGGACAGATGGCCAAAGAGAGGAATGGATCCTTATACGCAACGGATGATCGCTATTGTATAGATAATGGAGCTATGATTGCATGGCCAGGATATCTAGCATGGAAATGTGGACTTGTTACTCCCATTCAGGACACAACTTGCACTCAGAGGTATAGAACAGATGAGGTCCTTGTTGAATGGCGAGATTGACCAAGTATAACTGGCTAATTTGTGTATTTTCTTTATTCTTACAACATTGAAAAATCAAAATTTCATTTATTCGATAACATATTAGGCTACTTTTGCGAGCAATTGTTTCAGACTTGCTGCATCATCCCCAGACATTTGTTTCGTGGGAAATTTCACATCAAATATAATTTTAAGATTTCCCTTCATTCCAGGTGACTTGGAGATTGGCATTCCTTCATTTTGAACAAACCTTTCATACCCAGAAGTAACAACCTCCTTAAGAGGAACTCGGAGGATTCTATTATCTAGCGATTTCACATCAACTGTATTTCCAGCCGTCAATGCTTGTGCCAGGGATATACGCATTCTGACAATGAGATCATTCCCATCTCTCATGAATACGCTGTGTGGCACTTGCCGCACCAAGAAAACCAGATCCTGTGGAGCTCTCCCTGGATATTCGTCACCTTTTCCTTCAAATGTGATCCTTGTCCCATCCTTCCAACCAGCCTTCACCGGTATTTCCAGCGTTTCTTCCACTTTCATCGACTTGCCGCTTGCGGAGTCCACTATGGTTCTTGTGACCTTTCTCTTCTTTGTGGTACCAGTATACAGCTCCTCCAACGTCAAATTCAGCGGAACTTCCACTTTTTGTGCTCTCTTCGATCCAGCACCACCCATACCACCGAATCCACCCATACCACCGAACGGATCACCTCCAAGTCCACTAAACACATCATCAGCATCCATAGCAGACGCAGAAAAACCGCTAGCAGCCCGTCCTCGCCTAGCTCCACCTCCAGGCATGCTAAATCCACCAAAACCGCCACCTCCGAAAAAATTCTCAAATATGTTTCGTGCCATGTCTTCATCCATGTGGTAGGCACCTCCTGACGCTCCACCTGGAAATCCAGCAAACCCTTCTGCCCCCTGAGGTGGCACACCACCCTTCAACCCTTCCTCACCATACGTGTCGTATATTTTACGTTTTTCAGGATCTGATAGGACATCGTATGCTTCGGAGATCTCTTTAAACTTTTTCGTAGCCTCCTCCTGATTGTCTGGATTCTTATCTGGATGAAACTTAATTGCCAATTTTCGGTAGGCTTTCTTCAGTTCTTCCTCTGTCGCAGTCTTCCCAACGCCCAGAACCTGGTAATAGTCTATCCCCATATTTAGACAGTGCTGGTATTCGTGTACTATACTATTCTCGAAATATAACAAGCAGTGTCTCTTTGAACCTCAAACCTTAGTGCCGCTTTGTGTCTGAAGCAAACAGTTTGATTGAACGAATTCGAACCTCGAGAGTGCAACAAGGACACTTCCAGTGCAAGTTTAACGGGTATTCTATCAACTTTAGAATAAAAAGAGGTAAATCTTGATTAGAAATTGACCTACTTGTCGAGCACAGAAGGCATTTGATGTAGGCGTGAGGGAATTCTCCGTGGAATGGAAGGATCTAGAAGCGTCAATGCCCCGGTGTTGATATTGACCGTAGTCGTCCCTTCGGATTACTTGCTGGATAGGTCTCTCTATGCAATGTGGAATGCCTGGTACTGCCAACCAGTTGCAGTACCTCGAGGGGTGGCGAAGCTGCCTTATCTTAGGGGGTCCAAAAAGTAGGAAGCAAGATCGGTTTAGTTACTTGATAGAAACGTAAAGAAATTTGATAAATTTCCTGTACTACAATACTTCATAGAGATGGCCGTTTAGAGAGTGTGAATAATACAGGATATGTATCGTTTCGTCATCTGCACTCTGCCTTGTTGATTACTTGTTTGGCGCTAAATCGTCATTGCTGTCGCGTCTGATAACAAAAATAAGATAACTGTAATACGTACACGGTGGGAGAATTCTGGATACCAACATTGGGGAAGGCGTCTGGTCCCTGCTTGTCACTGTCTATCTATCTACGTTTTTGCATTCGATCATTTCCATCAAGACGAGTAAGAATCTGCGCAGCTTCAATAAAGGAACAAACCATGCTAGATCAAATATTGAAAATTGATAGTACAAGTGGCGCTGATGGAGTAGTCTATCGGGCTAAACATCATGATGGGGTGGAAGGAGGGGTTGCTGGTTCCAGTGGGAACATATGGAGTCCAGAAGAAGATCGTGTATTTGAGAATGCGCTGGCTCAATTTTGGGACTATCCTGATAGATTTGAAAAATGTGCTTCGATGCTGTCGAAAAGGAATATAACGGATGTCATCCAGAGGTTTAAAGAACTGGATCAAGACATTCGTGAAATTGAATTAGGGCGCATTCAAATGCCTGCATATCCTGTTCCAGGGGAAGCACTATCGATTTCTCAGTTACAGAAGAAAGTTAAAAGCCAGGATACAGAAAGAAGGAAAGGGATTCCTTGGACCGAGGAAGAGCACCGGCTGTTTCTCATGGGTCTTGCAAAGTATGGGAAAGGAGATTGGCGATCGATTTCACGAAATTTTGTTATTACTAGGACCCCGACTCAAGTTGCGAGCCATGCGCAAAAGTACTTCATCAGACTTAACTCACAAAATAAGAAAGACAAACGAAGAGCGTCGATTCATGATATAACAACCGTGGCTCCTGGAGGTGGAGTGAAAAAGTCTGCTGGTGGCACAAGTGCCAAATCTGGTCCAAAGGGAGGCAAATGAGTTTATGCACCATGTAGATTATTTCTTCTAGTCAACAATGACCATGTATATTTGCTTGTTCAAAAGTAAAGGACTGAAAATTTACGTTACCATCGTCTTGCAAAAACATTCTGCAAGATTTACTCACTGCATTCGCTCACAATGTTGCTCATAATATATGCATGCAAGTAAAATCTTAAATACATTCGTAAATCTATGGGAGCGTAGCACCTGGTGAAGTTACTCCCTTTTGGCCTCTCCGAATACCACATAATGAGATGAGCCAAACCCAATTCAAGCATCGTATCCAAATCCGAAAGTTTACAATTCATAAAAGCAAGTGCTGCCCTCAAAATCAAACAAACGCTGTCGGCCTAAAATCAATCGCATTTCGTTGCAGGTTCGATGCGTGAATCGAGTGGGAGGGCCATTGTTAAGCATGCAGCAGCACTACCTACTGGTCTCAACTCCGCATTGATTTCATGCTTGCTTGTTTTGCCTTGAAGGGCCCGGACCCCTGAACTGACTTTCCTCTTCATGGCCGCAATATTTCCAGAGAGTGATGAATCTTCACCATTCCTTATCCGTTCCTCCTGCCTAGTAAGCAAAACTTGTCGAATGGCCTCAAAGAAACAGAAGAATATAGCCGAGTTTAGTCCATTCGACAGAGCCCGAGGACCAATGCCCCTGAAAAAGGGAGAAAATCCTTTTCCTTCACTAACAATTGATTTGACGGCACTAAAGAAAGTGGGCCTAGAGCTAGCTGTGCACATCATTACTGTCTTGATCACATCCAGAGGAGTGGTGGCTGCAGCAGCAGCGGCGCCAGCAAATCCGCCCATTGCTAAATCTTCTACAACACTAGCAGATCTGTCGCCTTTTAAACGAGAATGGAGATTTCTCAAGGTTTCGTACACCGCAAATTTGACAGCCATATCAGGCACATCTTCTAAAATAGTGGGTACAAAACCTGTGAACAATCCCCGAACTCCAGCAGCTGAAACAATGGATTTGGCAGCATGGAATACATTTTTGTAAACTCCTGCCTGAACAGATCGGATGCATACGGCCAACGGAACCTTGACCACACTGCTTCCGAGCGCTGCAGTACCACCTGCTATGAAAGCTGTGGTTCCTTCATTCAGATTTCGATGCTCCTTCAATAGATTCTTAGTAGTAGAGTAGAATGCAAAGTATGTTCCAATAATAATACCTGCCCCAGAAGCAGCGCCAACGACTCCCTTGTACAAACCTTTGAACTCATTCAAAGAAGTGATTACCTTGGGGCCCATCTTCTTCATACCATTCTTTAGCAGAGGTGCAGATTTGGTTGGGCGAGGTCCTGCCTGCATTCTAACTTTCATCGTATCCAAAGGATGGATGGTACCTTGTGATGCTGCACGTGCAACGGCACCAGCTACAACATCGTGTGCAGGCTTTGTGTCCGGCTGAGGAGCCGCTACGGCAGCCACCGTTGCGGAAGCTGCTACTACAGAATCGGTTCCATCGATTTGATGTATTCCTGATGGGACAGGAGAGAGAAATACTCGACGCAGCGCCAGAGTTATCGCAGTACCTGTTGCTGCCGTTACCACACCCTGCAGGACGATCACAATCTAGAACCAATCAGACGATCGAAAACAGGTCTTGAGGAGCATAATACCACGTATAAGTCTCATTACGTCGCAATCTTATTAAATGAATACCCCCATCTACAACCCATCGCCAGGAATTATACGTCCACAGCGTAAGACTAGTTTGATTCGCATCCACCAGAATACCCTTGTCACCCAAATTACAAATATCCCCCAACCTCCCTTTGGACTAAAATACCTTTCAAATGCAAATATATATCCCCATATCCCCTACAACGTGCACCTAGGCCTTCCCGCGTGTCCCAGACAGAATCAGCATCAGCCACACGCGGCCACCTGATCTCTGACATACTGACGCACCTGAGTGACACTGCAAAACAGTGGTCCTGTGCCATCACTACCTTTCTTTTCTCCTTCCTGATGACAATATCTGTCTGATTGTCTCCTCCTGAGGAGTTCCGACGAGTTCGAAGTGTGTTGCTTCATCGGCGTTGTTGCAGTCTAGAGTCGGTCCGTCCAACGGCGGTTGCAATTTTAAGAAGCTTGCTAAGTAATGACCCTATATTCTCTAAGTAATTATTTCTCCTTTATGTTGCTATTTTTGAAAGTTTAGCGTTGCAGTTACTGTACCCTTGGTTCTTTCCGTGTCCACAGGGCGTTGCCTCGAACACCGAGGGAACAGAAAACGAGAAACACTGGATTATTATCTTCTAGAGAGGCGATCTTTCCTATCTCGATCCTCGATTTCAATCATTTGAAATCAAATACTATATACTGCCCGGCGGTGGACTGACTGGTTTTTGAGTTCGATTGAATGCGCATACAGGCGGGAGTCACCAATCTATGATTTAGCCGGTCAGGCACCCTGTTGGATAGGAGGTGTAGTAAATGGTCTGATAAGACCCTCATGGGGAGCCACGGAATCTCCAGATGATGCCAGAAGGAGATATCTCCATGTAGGAATCGAGGGTATGTAGCGGTTTCTACAATCCTGTGTTGTGAATGGTACAAAATAATCTTTTTTGTGTGTATGAAGTAAACAGTACAGTAATAAATTAGGAGAATGAACGCAGAATCTTGAAATACAGCTGTGAGTTACGAGTAGAATCAATCACCTTTCTTCTAGATGCTGGGAGCAAGTTGGATGAATGGGCTACTCCTGCTGGTTCAAAACCACGTTGCTGGAACCAGTCTGCAGTTCTTGTTGTTAATAGTACTAGCCTATCAATTCCTGCTGCACTTGCCTTGTCCTCGACATATTCTAAAAGGGTATCACCCTTTCCACCTCCCCGATATTCAGGATGCACACAGAAGGCTCCTAATTCGGCGACATTTTCATCTAAATCGTTTCTACCTAGTGGTCTAACTGAAGCACAAGCCAGTAGTTGCGACTCTCTCTCTAATACAGTAAAGTAGAGCAAATCATCTGAGAGCTGTTCCACAGACCTCTTGACCAGAATACCTTTATTCATGGCAGGTTCCAAGAGATCATGGATGCGTGGTACATCCGAAAGATTCGCTGCTCGCAGCCCTTCGTAGAAATCAGAAGAGATCATGGAGCCTACTCCATCAGTGGAATACAGTTCCAGGAGGAGTGCACCATCCATGCCAGCATCAATTATGTGAGCCCTCTTAACGCCTTCTCTACACACCATACAAGCAGCTAAAAGAGGCATTGGAAGCCCCAACTCATACCATGAATCAAAATCTAATTCATCCGCAGCCTTTCGAAAAGCTTCGTCATCACTTCTCTGACCACCGTTCAAATCTTCAACAACATTGTGCTCACTGGACAGAGGCTCTGGCGAGTCCTCATTTTCACTGGAACAAGTCGATCTAGATATAGACAGTAAGAGTTTCTCAGCATCTTGGATAGGCAGCCACGCCGGTAGATCTCGAAGAGATTCATCTCCACCAGGAGGAGCCACAATTATTAGTTTGTCAGCATTCAGGTCAGTTGCTGCTCTCACGGCAACAGAATAGATATCACAGTTGAGAGGCTCCCCCGAGGCTGAATATCCCAAATTTGATAATAAAACTACATTACCGTTCTGTAATTGATATTGAACAGCCTCGGACTGAATGAACCTCACGGAGCCTGTGTGTTGGTAATCAATACCACCTACAACACCCTTCCTCTTTGCCGCTACGTAGTTCCCCGACACCGTCGTTACAGAAGGAGTTTGACTTCTAGTGGAGGAAGATCCCTTATCATTACTCCGTGCATGTCTCCTCATCATCGTCACAGTCGGAGCCTTTGAGAGCCGAGCTTCCACAACCATCCGAGCAGCACCAGCTGCAGCAACTGCTGCTTTCATTGCAACGTCATCCGTCACTCGATAGCCCTTGACATATCGTGGTTCGCTGCCTTTTGCTCTAATAGCTTCATTTATTTGCATCCTAGCACCAATCACCACCACCAGACGGACCCCTAGACCGTGCAGCAGAGCGACATCCTGCAGCAGTGTGTCCAAAATATCCTGACGATCTAACACTTCGCCGGGAATCGCAATGACAAACGATCTTCCCCTGTGACCTTCAATATATGGAGATGCTTGACGAAAAAATTTGACAAACAGACCATACTGAGATTTATCCAAAGAACCATTCGTCCTATCAAGAATCGGACTAACCTCAGTCAGCGGTATATCTGGAGTGTCTGCAACCCGATTTCTCCCAATCCTTTGCGCACTCAGATTCTTTCTTCCCGACGCGAAATTCCGAGTAGCGCTACGCATTTCTCGGTGATGCAAGTCTCTGTGTACATGTTCACTGCCACTGTGAACATAGGGTAAGGAAAACATGTTGCTGGCACAACAGAAACAAGCTTGTGACACAGAGGCACCAAAGTATGCCACCCAACAATGATGTGCATGTCCTATGCTTGGTATAAAATAAAGTGGCACTGCATGTCACTTGCGAGGGATGAAATTCATTCAGCTCAGCAGAATTTCGAATGGGGATTCCCAAATGCTGTTCAAACTTGTACTGTTGATCTGGCTCTGGGAAGGCAGGTCGAAAATCATGGAGAGAACAGAATTGTGCCCATATTATAATATATCATAATATAATCTGTAGGATTATCAGCATGGTGAGATCGGTTTTAGCTGACGGAATATGTCAGCAGTATGCTGATGAGCACATGCTCAAGCGTGCTGCTCCCGAGGTGCGTTTGCTTTCTTGGTATTTTTGCATATTCTTGGACGGTTGCAAATGTAGTATTTTTCAAATTTGATAAAACTTATTTTTGAACTCGTTGAAGGTTGGAATTTTGGTGGGGAGACGGACAGCGAATAAAGACTTCATTCTGCAGTTGGTGAGGACTCCCGAAGAGGAGGAAGGACAGGCAGCTCTGCGCTTATTGGATAGCTCCTCTGCGTCAAGCAGCGCCCGAAAAATAGCAAACAAGATTAGTAAGAAAATAGAGCTCGATAATGAGTGGATTGTAGAGCATGCGTGTCAGTTGGCTCGCATTCTACCTGGAGGACTGTCAGTTTTGGGAGTGTATGCTGCCTGCCCATCTGAACCTTTTCAGAATTCTCAAGCAGAATTTGTGTCTCTGATAAAAGAAATTAACAAGGAGTTGCCAATAGTGATTGGGAGCAAGCCAGTACACGCAGATATATTGATACACTTGGATTCTTTGAAGGCAGTCTTGACGGGAAAGGAATTGGCGGATTCAATCTTCAAGCCATGTAACCTAAAGAATTCTTCACTGCTCACTGATATGGTTGAGATACAATGCAAATACGACTTAGATCTGGATTTGGATCTGACAGATGACAAGCAGATACTCGGTGATGTCTTTCAGGGAGCAATAAATTGGGAAGTGGAACACAGAGTTAAACCTGCAGTGCCTCTTCTGCTGGGGCATGTGCCACCAAGCCAAGAGCAACTGGTAGATATTATGCATAAGGAAGGCCTTTCGTTTATAACTATTGATTTGATGAAACCTGTCTCTGGTCAGGGTCTGCCGACAGTGCCTCATCTGGCCACGAAAACTGCAAGACCAAAGAGCGGGGTACTGTCATCTAAAGGAAGGATTCACTTTGAAGGTCTTATGGAATGCAGGGGATATGTTCACAGGCGGGAAAGCATTTCTTCTGCAGTAGAGAGTATTAAGCAGGATATAGAAATGTCTCTACGAGCAAGACTAGAGATTTTGATGGAAGCCGCGGAGATGGCCACAGAAGCCATGGAGAAGGAAACAAGGTCTCCTCATGCCCAGACAAAGCACCCTCTGCTGGATACTGTGAGCAAATGTGGATCATATGAGCCCCATTTCCCTCGAAGAGCTTTTTTAAAATGGAGACTTGGAGTTTGTTGCTATTGCGATTTCATCGTCGAAGGAGATGGGCTCTCTGAGGCGCTGCAAAGGATCAGGGAGCTTGTAGGAGAAGGCAAAGTAGAGGCCACCACGTTTCAATGCAAAGAAGCAGCACGGCAGATCCACGATAGACCTTCAAGTAGAACCATAAAGCATAAAAAGATTCGCAGCGCTTTTGCCATGTCGTCTTGCAACATCATGGTATTGGGAACCGTGATTGCAGCCACACTGGGCATTTGGATTGCAGCGCTTGGGATTAGTTAGGTTTGTGTTTCGTCTTCTTAATCTTGCAGCTGCCATCAAGTAAATTTGACTACCACAAGTAGTAGTATTAGATAGCAATCTGTAAATATGATGGAGCATGATAGCTGGAATATATACATGCATCGATGCGCACCCAACTGCTGAGACTTGCTCAGTGATAGGTTAACGCTGCCCTCTCGGGGTTCCGTCCCAGTGTCCCGAGCCTTGGGAATGTGAACCGCCATCGAACCGCCATCGAACAGTCAAACATTGTCAAATTCGCATGCTTGCTCCCGATGCAAATCATCGACATGCTAAATAGTCGAGCACATTCTGTCATGCTGCAGTATTTATATATGTTTTGCTTGAAGCAAACAAAGATTTGTGGGTGATTGTTTGCTTTGGCTCTTCCAAGGCCGCGTCTGCTAGAACTAAAGGTGCGAACGCGGTTGACTGTAGTGACTCCGCATCTTGCACTTGCATGGGAGGCTTGCATACCATGCTCTTGTAATAAACGCGTCAAAATTGTTACAATCTGTGTGAATAAGGCATGTATATGCTTAAATTGACCAGAGCTTTTGATAGGTAGTCGCTCTGTTTCGGTTGGGTGTCGTGTGCAACTCGGTCACGTGTGCTTCGAAATTGACGAACGTTTACCCTTTGATTCCTGCAGAGGTATTTTGAACATATATACCTTATTTTAGATTGCCGTGGCGTTCTATATTGAGCAGGATGATGCCAACGCAACAAGAACATATGTGCTGCTGGGGGCCTGTGCTCTCGTCTCCGCAAATGGCTTCCTCTCCATCTTCAGGTTTACCTAGCCCGCCACTGATCAGTCCAATGAAGCATTATATGATGGAAAAGGCATTTTCAACGAGGAGGTGCGCATAAGCGGCTGCTTTTCTGTCTGTCCTGCAATTTGTTCTTCGTCGTCCAACAATGCTTGTTGGATATCCCATGGCACAGATTGCTGCATCATAGTAATTACTATAGCTAAATTAATTTACAATTTTTGACTTTGCCTGATTGCAGATCTCCTGAAAATCGAAAGTCTGGTGGTTCGAAACTGGGTTCAAAATATCGTGGTGTAACCCACCATGCCCGGACAAACCGCTATGAAAGTCATATCTGGGATGATGGACGCCAAGTGTATTTGGGTGGGTTTTACAATGAGACTCAAGCCGCACTCGCATATGATCTAGCAGCAGTTCGATTCAGAGGCGAAGATGCCATTTTAAATTTCCCAAGAGGTCTTTATGGTGAGGAGCTTGGAGACAGACACACTGTGACTCAGGAACAGGTTGTCAGTTGCCTCCGAGAGCAAAGCAAAGCAATGAACAAAGTAGACCAAAGTTCAAATTCAGTCTCCATGCAAGCTTGGGAACTCCAGATTTCGCATTTAATTAACCCAACAAAATGCCATATTGGCGTCTACAGCTCAGAAGTTGAGGCTGCTCGTGCGTATGACAGGGCCTTGGTAAACTCACTTGGAATAGATGCAGGTCCTTTGCTTAATTTCCAACTAGTCGAGTATATTGATGCCTTGGACGCCAGTCAAGTAGCAGCAGCAATGCAGAGAGGATTTATTCCATCTGTCTTGCCCCAGAGCTACTCTCCAAGCTGCCCACCTACTCCAATCTACCAAGTCGAAAGCCCAACTCGGCAACAGGTTTCACCCACAGATCATGCCAATCCCAGTGAGGAGGGCGAACAGAGCCCTGAGCTGAACAACAGCGTACGCAGGAGAACGAGTAATACCCCTCGTTCTGTTCTTGACTTTGGATGTGGATCAGACTGTGCTGAGGAAGTAGGAGACAAAAGGTCACAACCTTCTGATGTAAAGGCAGGTTGTGATGAGCTGAGTCCACAGCAGGAATCAAAGAGAAGAAAAGTTTCAGAGCAGCAGGATTGATGCAGGGACGACACGTGAGTCCCCTTTTCGTGATACAAGTAAATAGTTTATCAGCAGCAGTGACAATTCGTGATTCAAGTCCATACAGCAGGCTGGCTACAGCAATAGGGTAAACTTTCTACCCAAATCAAAATTTTACCATCATTTCAAATGTATTGTAAATCGACAATTTTTTTGTCCACCATGTAAACTCTATTTACGTTCAAGGTCTTATTAAAATTAAGTGTTCTATACGTATGGATATACATACTTGTTTATGACTATTAGTCAAAAGGAGTGTCAATCGACTCCATTTGATGCGCTCTATCTAATCATTATATCAGAACTTGTAAATTCTTTGTCGTTGGCGACTTACAGCCATTTTTTATTTTTTGGTCCATCTCGTCTCAAGTCCAGTCGGGTGCTATACGGGAACCAAGGAATCAAGTAAAAGCGGCCTAAAGTGAAAAAAATCAAGATCCAAAAATTTTGTAAGTTGACCATCCCACAATTATTGTTCTGATCGCTCCAATTCCAGCGACAACGGTGATCAGTGCATACAGCCACCACAAACTTTCAAGAATTATATCAAGCGTTCTACTTGTTTTGAATGTCTTTTGAAAGCACCGAAAAGGAAAATGAATGGCCAGGGGAAAAAAGTTGATGGCCCCAAGCAATCCAACAAACGCTGTGAAAAAGGGCATGATGCATGAAACGAGAAGCACTAACAGTACTATACAGCTCCTCAATACAAGCCGATATACAAATGGCAGATATACACCATCATGATTCAAAGGTACGCTTTCATTTGCAAGACCAGTATCCAAGCCATATGTTGTGCTAGCACGCAAAACAAGAGTACTCAAAGATCTGCTCACTGCCGGCTTGAATGTGTTGGCATCTGAATCAACTTTCCTAGACATGGAAAATTCTTCGGACAAAATCTTACGAGATAAAGATCTCACCAATTTGTCATCAAGTGCTGTTGAATGAATGTGATCAAACCCCAGGCACTGTGTCCATGTTCTGTCCTCAAGATGCAAAGGAGCTACCTGCTCCTCTCCCTCGCCTTCTTCCTGGATATCAACCATCATATTATCGTGATCATTCCCTGCTGATTTCTCCTTGCTGCTTTTGTACCATCTTTTACGTAAAATCCAGTATTTGATGTGCGACTCACAAGTATCAAACACAGCTTGAGCAAAGATTTGAAAGGCTGTCAGCATATGCAACAATACAGCACAGTATCCAACAAGCAGTGCCCATCTTGGACTCTCAAAAGAATCCAAAATAATTCCTTGCACATTATCGCCTTGGCTTGCATACCCAGAGCACGCCACCAGCATGTATAACACAAATGCAAATGATAGTGAGACATTGATTGTCTTGCACATTTGTTTACCGGGGTTTGGTGGCTGTTTTAAGGTATCCTGAATTTCCAGGAGAACTAGACTCACACCAAAACTGGAAGCCAACGCTCCCAGTGCATTGAATACCCCGAATACCTTGTCAGCAGTGGAAATCCCATGAATCCCTTGCAGCGACCCGGCACTAGGATTCAGATCTGCAAATGACAGACAGATTGCAACCAAACTGTATGCCAAAGAACACAAAGAGCCCACCAGAGACCCCAAAGAGCTTTCCTCAAGATTTTTAATCTGTGACAGCAGAAGCTCGGCAGCCCCAAACACCAGAATACCTTTCCATGTGCCGCCAGCATCCAAGCCAAAGCAGTTGGGATCATTTGAAATCTCATCCTGACTCTTGCCTTCAAAGGTGCACGCAATATTTGCCACTTGAGCAACAGATATTCCTCCTGTTATTGCATATGCAATCATCACGAGAAGAAGCATAGTCATTTGGATGGTCGAAAGAACGAGTGCCTGTCTTCTGCCGAGAATATCACGAACAGCATGGTGGTAGCGAGCATGCACTCTTCCCTGTACCAGGTACACTCTTGCAAGCAACCGAGACGAAAAGACAGCAACAACATAGAAGAAAAATATCAGCAACGGTCCTGCGATCCAGCCCAAGTACGCGACAGAATATGGCAACGCTAAAATGCCTATGCCAATTATGGCACAAATCACGTGGGCTGTTGTTGTTAGTACAGTCCCTGCGCAGAAAATACGTGTCAGTTTTCACATTCCCACAGGGAAATTTGCAGACCCGCACCGGTAGGTGCAGGCAAGAAAGGCTAGTAGCATGCAATCAATTATACGATTCACTACTAAAAATAAATAACGATGACTCACCATGCTTATCGTTCACGACATATTCCTCCAACTCCTCGTTCAAATCCAACCTTTCGTCCCTCGTTCCGGAACCTTTGTCGATCTTTGCAGAACCGCCATCCATCATCTCTCTTTTCACGACAAGGAGTACTTAAATATTCGAAATATGACGAATGTATGAGAAAGAATGAAAAAAGTCTCCCAAAATCACAAACTTGTACTCGTGCATGCCAAGTGCGCAAAATCAACAAAAAGCGCACGCTGCGAAAACTCGACACCGATACAAATTAGAGTCCTCCGATCGATAAATTTATCTTTTAAAAGATCATTTAAAATTGCCAAACATATTTACTTTAAAGACGACCGACCCACAGTCACTCCATGACCAGAGATTGGCAACAGTCTACCTGTCTGAATATCGGATCTTGTCCGATGATTCGAATCGTAAAGAATTCTGCAATCTTGATTCACCATTGAAAGTAATGTCAAATGACCTTTATTGCATCGGTGCGTAAGTACGCTGATCAATCATGAGGGTCTCCATGGTGAAAATCATAACTATTGCTTCCTAAGTATGAAGTATCTACAAGACGATATTGCACGATTAATGGTCATTGCCACGCATGCGTGCGCACGTCGGCGTTCAGAGATCAGGATCCTGATTGCTTGGCCAGATGACCCCCCATCACCGGAGCTACCTCGGATGGTCGACCACTTTGGGCTCAACCGTATGTCGGCACCTTAGAAACGCTGTAGGGTCGCACGAGCAATACCGTCCAACAAGTAAACCAAGGCGCTGAACAATCTAGTTCTAATATATGGCATCGATTGCTTTGACCACTGTTGACTTGCCGTTGACCGACATGGGGGATGCCATGCATCGGTCCACACGCCTTGGCTCACCGATGCCCCCTTACAGCGATTGCTTTGCTCCATCGTTCAACCGCCGATGCAGAACCTCAACGATCGAGGCACAGGGTCGTTGAAAGGGTAACGACATCGATCATATGATCCACATTCGTAATTGACTATAAATCAATTATTGATCAGTTTGAAGAGATTACGCTATTTCGTAACTCTTCCTCCTGGCCTGTACCATCTGTGCGTGTTCGCCTGTCCATCCCAACAAACAGCCCTTTCGCCTCGAGAGTTTATAGGGCGTCTTCTTGCTGAATTTTAGTATCAAGAGTGAAGTATACATATATAAATATTAAAATGACTCGAGTTGCCAGAAAAAGGTCTCGTGGAGCGAGAGAAGATGACCCTGACTTTGCGCCTGGTTCCAAGAGAGGGCTCGCCGAGGCTACTAGAGGACAGCGAGGCGGTGCAGAGGTGTACCGAGGAGTGACACACCACATCCGGACGAATAGATTTGAAGCTCATCTTTGGGAGAATGGGAAGCAGTTGTACCTGGGGGGGTATGATACTCCTCAACTGGCAGCTCTGGCGTTTGATATTGCAGCGTTGAGATTCAGAGGCACAGAAGCTGCCACAAACTACAATGCTCGCTGGTATAATTCGATCCTGGATGCTCTACAGAAATACACCCCTGAGGCAATTGTCGCAGGATTGAGGAGGCACAGTAAAGGAGAATCTGTGCAGAGTTCGATATTTAAAGGTGTGACAAGGCACCAGAAAGGGCGTTGGGAAGCCCGGATAGGTCAAACAGCAGGAAAAAAGTATCAGTATCTTGGGTTGCACGATACCGAAGTTGAAGCCGCGAAAGCATACGATCTCGCGGCAATCAATAGGACAGGTATACATGCAATCACGAATTTCCATCTCGTTTGTTACATGGAGCACTTGGGTGAGTTCTTCTTTGTTCATGTTTGAATCCTTCTACTTGAAGACATTGTATGCATGCTCCTCAAATCAATGGCCAGCATAAATAAAACAATTGTTTCTTATTTTAACGCAGGTGAAACTCAGGTACAAAATGCTCTCAAGCAAGGCATAATTACTGAGGCCGATATCCTGAAACATTTGGGAGAGGAGAAGCCTGTGGTACCCGAGAAGGCTGAAATGCCAGAAATGAACAAACTGAAAATCACATCAAGCATTGGTCAGCAAGAAGAAAACGAAGAGAAGGTACAGTTGGCGAAGAATATTCAGCATAGAACAACGACAACCTCAACTGAGGATGCGCTGGCTGGTATGCTGTTTGAAACAATCACCAAAGGTGAGATCACCGACCTATCTCCACAGACTGTGCTTCCGGCCGAAAAGAATCAGAGCAATGTTCCTCCTGTTGGAGCCTCTGCAACAAAACCATCCAGGGGACCAAAAATTGCTCCTAGGGCTTTGAATGAAAATGAGCAGGACCCCGAATGGCCCCAGGCAGGCACGCGTATATTGTCACCTCGTGTGCTTGAAGGGCTTGATGCTGCTGCTGCTGCTGCAGCTCCAGGGGAATGCGGAGGAGATCATATCAATTGGGAAAACTTGGCCAGAGAGCTTTTCTCGTAAACAGAACTTTTCATATCATCAGATTGAATACACGGGAATCTTACATATTCTAAAGGGACTCAATTGCTAAGAACTGAATTGGTTCACATGATTAGATTGGCACAATAATGCCAATATGCGGAATTGTCGCATTAGATGATGGCTGCATTTCAGTCCATCCTGTTGAGTTGGAAATCACCATAGTGATCCAACAATATGACTCATCTTTGTAATGCATGGTAAATATAAAACCATATGATTTTGTCTTTTCCAAAGTTGTAATAATCTTTACAAGAAAACAGAAAGATTCATGTGGACAGTTGGGAGCGAACCACATGCAAAGCAAGCTTGCACGAAGACGCGTCCTCTGGTTGCAGAGAAGGCAAAACCGTCTGCAGAGAGGATAAGACATGTTCTAACACGGGCTTAATATGAGCAGCGATCGTATGGTCCGTGGGATTTATCGTCATAGCTGCTTCCCTGACCCATTGCAATTTGGTTGCTGTATTTCCGCTCAAATCAGCAGCAAGCTGTTGTAGCAAACTGAGTAGCACCATTTGTGAAAGAGAATTTGTAGACGAAAGAACGGTAGCTGCATCTACATTGCTGCAAATCCAACTGACAATGGACAAGTCCTGCAGACTCAGAGCCTTTGCAAACGCTTCCTCATATCTACCAGAGGTGATGAGTGATTTGATCTCAGCCTTATGGTCTTGAGATCTAGGTGATCTATAACTTCCGATCGTGGAATTAGACAATGTTCTACTGACAGATTGGCCTTGACCACCCAAATTATCCACCAACATCCGAGCAGAGTCAAGGGAGCTCTGAAGAGCACTTGTCAGGTTGATTGGTTCCTTTAGAGACATTTCAATGTTGTGAGATTGTTCCCTCAACCCATTAGCGACAGTGGCATCCAATTGGTGGAGCATTGACTGACACGCAGAGTCAAAGGCTGGGATGATCTGCTTGCTGAAGGCATGCCTGAAAGATTCCTGGATAGTCTTTGCAAGAGCCCCTTGTACTGCAGAAGAGAGCTGCTTGTCTAGTGAAGATTTAACTGCTCCCATCACTTCTTTGGGTAAAACGGCACGTATTGAATCTTTGGCTGCTACCTGCACTGCTGCTGCGATTTGTGACTGTAGGGCTTTCGTTTCAGACTTGACTTGAACACTCAACTTCTTGTCAAAAGCCTTGGATATTTTACTTAACTCTTCATCTACATGCTTTCTCGTCTCTTTCATAGATTTTTCCAGCAGTTTGCTTTGTCTTGCAGCGTTTCTATCCATCTCTTTCTTTAACAAGTTGAACAAGTCGCCCACTGAACTGGCCTCAAGGGTATCCAAGGGAACGGATCTCAGCGCTTCTTTTCCTGCTTCATGATCTTCGACAGGGCTACTGTATACTTTAGCCTCCTGTTCCTCCTGCTCCCTATTTTCTTCAGGCGGTTCTTCTACAGGATGTTCCTCTCTCTCTGGCTCAGGCTCTGGTACCCCCGATATGATATCCGAAGGAGTGAGTAATTTCCCATGGATTGAGGAATCGTGATCTCCATTGGGTATCTCTATAGCTGTATGAACTAAAGCCTTGTCGGACTCCTCCTCAACTGGCATAAGAACTGACGAATCTTTTGTTTCAGTGACTTCTGATTGACTCTCGCTGAGTGACTGCTGCGATTCTTGTCTTGATTCATCAACATCAATATAATATTGCTGTACAGCATCTGTTTGGATACAATTGACTTCCAATCCACCCCGCTCTTCATCAGATGTCTCATTGCTCCAAAAGGCATCCAGACTGAGGACAGGCTTTCCGACAGAGAACTTGGCCAATTTACCAAACTGAGCCTCTTGATCCGCCTTCAGGTTCATACATAAGACGTAAATGCATTTCCCTGGGGTATCAGCCAAAACAGCAATATTCTGCTCGGAAATACAAGACACGTGAATAAATATCTTCCCATCTCCATCCTCGTCAAATCCTATTTCATCAACTCGGCTAATGCTGGATTCAATACCAGAATATAGCGCCAAACTACGACCATTGTCTGTTGTAACAAGTAAGGTAGGTGTATTTTCACTTGTTGATAACCAATGGACAGAGTTCACCTCCCGGCCAACATCCAAAGTTTGCACAGGACCAGCAAATTTTGCATCCTGTTTATTGTCAATGTTCGCCAAGTACACTCTCCCACGCTTACTTCCAATAGCCAGTTTCATTTTATTGGATATACACAAAGATTTTGGCGCATCCTGCATAGGAAATGAGTCCATTCTTCGACCATAAGGAGAAGGATCCAATGGATCCAAGTCCAGCCCCTCTGCGGGTGTGGAAGGAATATCAATCAAGATCACCGAATTCCCCACCCCGACAACCATTGCAACGCCTTCATCACCACATGGAGCCACTAAAACATTACTAGTGTCACACCCAGGCGAAAATCCCGCTTCCAATATTGTCTCCACATGCAGTGCATTTTCGTCTTCGGTGGCACTCACTTTCCACACATGAACGCGCCCATCCATGCCCCCAGCTGCGACGATATTATTTGTCAGAAAGCATACACTTGCTACAGGGCCGCTATGACCTTTCAGCAGAGCACGCGCCTCCGAAAAGCGATGGAGCACGCGAATATGCCCTTGTTTCAGTCCGTACGTGATGAACTCTTCGTTTACAGCAATAGACTTGACAAACTTTTCTTGGTAATCTGACGCTATTTTCGTCAACGGATGAATCTGCATACAATTAAATTTATTTTAATTGAACATTAGACTCGTCGTGCAACCGGGAAGAACCACGAGTTTTCGAATGCAGAGTTCGAGAAATTATTGCTATTATCATTATCGTTCCGCGAACGTTTTGACCACACAACACTGCACTTACAGCTAGATCACGTGCTTCCAATTCCCCAATATTTATTGAGCATCCGCCACCTTCTTTTCGGGGAACACGAGACAAATCAACTCCACTGCTCGTCTCCCCTCCTTTACCAACCCCAGCACCACTTGCATCGCTGATTAGTGCATGTTCTACGGCGTGAACAGCAGCCCTGCTAGCAGAAAAAATATTTCTATCCGATTCAATCGCATCAGTCTCCTTGTTCGGTGCTATGCCGCCTCCAGGCTCTTGTCGCTCCTGGGACATCTCTTTCGACGAATCTCTATTCCAAGTCTTCTGTCAAAAAACAAGACCTTCTTCTTGAGATATTGTATTCTACTATTCTTCTCAAAATAAAAAAATCGATTGATAAGATTTTGATCTATTTCTCTATAATCTAAGCCCTCCTTTGTACTTTCATCCATCCCTGGCCCAATGGGCCCTCTTTTTCTTCAACATCCTACCTCGCCATCTATCGCACTAATCTTTATCATTTGATTATGTTTTATTAAGCAGAGATTGAGTTCATTCGAGTGAATAGAACCCTTTGATTGCACTGCAATCCAATCCTCTGCTCTTGCTCTAGTGGACGCGTGTGTGATCGATTGACACACGGACCAACGCTGCTGTTGGTGCTGTTCAAAGAGACAGTTTAGAAACTAAAGAGATTAAATCTATTGGAAACATTGTTGAGAAGTAACGGAAATGGCGTCTTCCTCTCCTCCTGTTGGGGTCAAGGAGATCCTGTCTGTGCGTAACGCGTGCCTGATCTGCGTGTGTTGGTCTTTGTTTGGGAACGCAGGGGCAATCCACTTTCATAATTTTTAAACTGTGTGGTGTTTTCTACAGATTCCCTCTCTGGGGGTGCAAAGCTCTTCGATCACGTTTACGAACGTTACGATGGAGTCGGACAAATTCATCTGTGTGAGGGAAACCTCCCCTCAAAATCAGCTGGTGATTGTTGATATGTCGAATCCTTCTGCTCCTCAACGTCGACCAATATCCGCTGATAGTGCTATTATGAACCCTGGGAGCCAGATAATTGCCCTCAAGGCAAAGGTTGAAGGGTTGAATGGAGATAGTTTGCAGGTGTTCAATCTGGGTACCAAGCAAAAGCTGCAGGCGATTCAATTTGAAGAAAATGTAGTGTTTTGGAAGTGGTTCAGTGAGTCTAGCATTGGGTTGGTGACTGCAAAATCTGTGTACCATTGGGATGTCAATGGTGATGCCAAGCCAGTAAAGATGTTTGACCGCACCAGTAACCTTGACAATACCCAGGTTATTAGCTACAAAGTTGATCCAACTGGGAAATGGTGTGTACTAATTGGTATTGCGCCAGGAGCTCCTGAAAGACCTCAGCTTGTCAAAGGGTTTTTGCAGTTGTACTCTATTGAGCAATCCAGAAGTCAGGCCCTGGAAGCTCATGCTGCAGCATTCTCTATGGCAAAAGTGCCTGGTAAATCGGGCGAAGTACCAGTAATTGCGTTTGCTCAGAAAAAATTGGTGGATGGATCACCAGTGTCTAAAGTGCATGTCATTGAACTTGGACAGCCAGGTATGCCTGCGTATTCTGTGGATGTATTTGGTGCAGTAGTAGTATTGTATATTCTTTCACCAAGGCTAATCGTTCGTTACAAACTTGTAGGTCAAACAAGTTTGAAGAAAAGCGCAGACTTGTTTTTCCCACCTGAACTCACTGATGACTTTCCAGTGTCCATGCAAGTGGGGGGGCGCTATGGCCTGATTTACATTGTGACAAAGCTTGGTCTGCTTTTTGTCTACGATCTTACGACGGCGGTGCCGGTCTATAGGACCAGAATCTCTCAGGATCCTATTTTCCTTGCTGTTGGATCTTCTGATTCGGGATTCATCGCCATCAACCGCAGGGGCCAAGTGTTGAAGGGAAATATTAACGATTCGGTTGTTGTCAAGTTTGTGTCAGAGCAGCTAAAAAGTATTGATTTGGCTCTTGCGTTGGCAAAACGAGCAAATTTACCTGGTGCTGATCAGCTTGTGGTTCAAAACTTCCAAAACCTATTTGCTGCTGGACAGTATAAAGAGGCTGCTGAACTTGCTGCTGACTCCCCACAAGGGATCCTTCGCACAAAGGAAACTGTGGAAAGCTTCAAAAGGGTTCCTGCCCAGAGTGGTCAATCTCCTTTACTTGTATACTTTGGTCGCATTCTGACCACGAGTTCTCTAAATGAATTCGAGTCTGTGGAATTGGGAAAACTTGTGATCAGTCAGAAGAAGAAGCCCCTTTTGGATAAATGGTACAAGGAACAGAAGCTTACACCTAGCGAAGAGCTCGGCGAACTTTTCAAGAATGAACACGACTGGGATACAGCTTTGGAAATATACCAGAAAGTTGGTGCAAGTGGTAGAGTCGTTGAGGTCTTGGCCGCCAAAGGTGATTTTGAACAATTGGCAACATATACGAGATCATCTGGAGCCTCCCCAGATTATACTTTCTTGCTGCAAAAGCTGATGATGGACAATCCAGATGCGGCTGTAAATTTGGCGAAAATGATATCTCGCCAGCCAGGTCCGCCTTTGGACCTGAATACCATCGCAGATTTGTTTTTGCAGAGGAACATGGTTAAAGAGGCAACCGCATTCCTACTGGATGCTCTTCAGGGTGATGACCCCAAACATGCAGCTTTACAAACAAAATTGATCGAAATCAACCTTTTAACCAATCCTCAGGTGGCGGATGCTATTCTTGCGAATGGAAATCTTACTCACTACGACAAACCCCGCATTGCCCAGCTTTGTGAAAAATCTGGCCTCTACATGAGAGCACTGCAGCATTATTCAGACCTGTCTGACATCAAGAGGGTGGTTGTAAACACCCACGCAATCGAACCTGCAGCTTTAGTTGAGTTCTTTGGGACCTTGAGTGCGGAATGGGCATTAGAGTGTCTAAGGGTTCTTTTGGAGTCCAATATGCAACAAAACCTGAATATCGTCGTCGATGTTGCAAAGGAGTACACAGAACAGCTTACATCTGCCAAGATCGTTGAGCTTCTGGAAGCACGTCAATCATATCCCGGGCTTTACTTCTATCTTGGGTCAAGAATCGCCTTTTCAGAGGATCCAGAAGAACATTACAAATATATCGAAGCAGCTGCAAAAACAGGGCAGATTAAGGAGGTTGAAAGAGTCACCAGGGAATCCAACTATTATCCCCCAGAGCGTGTGAAGACATTTTTGATGGAGTCCAATCTGCCAGATGCCCGTCCATTAATCAACGTCTGCGATAAGCATGACATGGTTGCCGATCTGACCAAATTCCTGCATACAAAAGGCATGCAGAGGTACATTGAAGGGTATGTCCAGAAAGTGTCACCCCAGAAAACACCAACTGTTATAGGGGCTCTTCTTGACGTAGAAGCGGATGATACCTTCATTACAAATCTAATTTTAAGTGTGCGAAGCTTGGTGCCTGTTGATGAGCTGGTTGAGGAAGTTGAGGCTCATAATAAACTTGGTTTGTTGAGCTCCTTGCTGGAGCAGCTTGTTTCAGAGGGCAGCAAGGATCCTAAGGTTCACAACGCTCTCGGAAAGATTCTCATTGACTCCAACAACAACCCAGAGCACTTCTTGACCACAAATCCGTACTACGAATCGAGCGTTGTGGGCAAGTTTGCAGAACGCAGAGACCCTGGTCTGGCCTGTATAGCATATAAGAGGGGTCAGTGTGATGATGAGTTGGTTGCATGCTCTTCAAAGCATGCTATGTTCAAGCTTCAAGCACGTTATATTGTCGATAGACAAGACATGGATCTATGGGACAAGGTTCTTTCCGAAGAAAATGAAAACAGGAGGCAGCTTATTGATCAGGTGGTCTCAACTGCACTTCCTGAATGCAAGAACCCAGAGCAAGTCTCTGTTGCCGTAAAAGCGTTTATGGCGGCAGAACTACAGACAGAGCTGATAGAGCTTCTCGAAAAAATTGTATTGAACAACACATCATTCTCAAATAATCATAACTTGCAGAATCTGCTCATTATCACTGCCATAAAGTCTGATCCATCAAGGGTGAAGGAGTATATTATCCGGCTTGATAACTTTGATGGCCCAGCAGTAGGTGAGATAGCAGTTGGCTATGAGCTATTTGAAGAAGCGTTCGAAATCTACAGAAAATTTGGCCAAAAGTCTCTTGCTGTTAAGGTGCTTCTCGAAAATATTGGTGATCTGAATCGAGCTCATGAATTTGCCACAAAGATCGATGAGCCAGAAGTTTGGACGGAGCTTGCTCACTCATATCTATCGTCTGGACAATTAGGTGAAGCTATAGCAGCATATTTAAGAGCATCAGATGCAACAAAGTGGTCTGAAGTTGTTTCCAAAGCAAAGGAAACTGGTGAGTATAGCGACGTACCAAAGTATCTTTTAATGGCTAGAAAGAAGATCAAGGAGCCATCTATAGATACAGAGTTGGTGTATGCGTATGCCAGAAATGCGGATCTAGGGGCCTTGGAAGAGTTCATGGCAGGGACTAACTCTGCTAATCTTCAGACAGCAGGTGATCAAGCCTTTTCTGAGCAACTGTATGAGGCTGCAAGGCTGGTTTACACCAAGATTCCAAACTGGGGCAAACTGGCATCGACTTTAGTAAAGCTACATCAATACCAACCCGCTGTGGAAGCAGCAAGAAAAGCAAACTCATCCAAGACTTGGAAAGAGATTTGTTATGCTTGTGTTGAGGAATCTGAGTTTAAACTTGCCCAGCTTTGTGCCTTGAATATCATTGTTGCCGCTGACGACTTGGCAGAGGTTTCAGCTTTCTATCAAGAGAGAGGATACACTGATCATTTGATTACGCTGATGGAAAGTGGAATTGGTCTGGAAAAGGCGCATATGGGAATTTTTACAGAGCTTGGTATCCTTTATGCCCGGTATCGACCTGAGAAACTGATGGAGCATCTGAAGCTCTTCTCTACCAGGCTAAATGTGCCCCAATTGATTCGAATCTGTGAAGAAATAGAACTCTGGAAAGAGCTCACGTTCCTCTATGTGCAATACGATGAATATGACAATGCTCTGGCTGTCATGATTTCTCATTCTCCAATAGCTTGGGAGCATGTGCAGTTCAAAGATGTGGCAGTGAAAGTCAAGGCAGCTGATACATTGTACAAAGGCATTACTTTCTATCTCGATGAACATCCCGATCTATTGAATGATCTGCTCAAGGTATGTATAGTTATCTTGCATATTTTCAACTTTCACTCGAAGTGATCAGTATATTGACAAATTGTGAAATGAAATGCAGGTGATTGAAGCCAGAGTTGATCAAAGTAGAGTTGTTGAAATCATGAGAAGGGCCGGTCAGCTCCCCCTGGTTAAGGAGTATCTGCTTGGTGTTCAGAAAAATAATCTAAGCTCGGTCAATGAGGCCATCAACGAACTCTTGGTGGAAGAAGAAGACTGGAATGCCCTTCGTGACTCAATTACAACTTATGATAACTTTGATCAGCTAGAGCTTGCAGCCTCTCTGGAAGCTCATGCTTTAACTGAATTTAGGAGAATTGCAGCTCTAATTTACAAGAAGAATTTGAAATGGAAGAAGGCTGTTGCTTTGGCAAAAGCAGACAAGCTTTACAAAGATGCCATGGAGACTGTCTCCCAGTCGCAAGATGCAGACCTTGCGGAAGATCTACTGAGATTCTTTGTTGATGAGAGTGCCGCGGAATGCTTTGCTGCATGCTTGTACACATGTTATGACCTCATCCGACCAGATGTGGCACTAGAGCTTGCGTGGAAAAACAAGCTCATGGACTTTGTGATGCCCTACATGATCCAGTGCTTAAGGGACTATTCCACCAAAATCGATCTGTTGATGAGGGATCGAAGAGAGGCTCAAGAAGCAAGCAAAGCAGGTGATGCTGAGAGAAAAGCTCAAGAGCAGGCAGCGAATGCGTATTTGCAGTTGAATTCCTACTTGGCCCTTCCTTCAGCAAGTGCAAACTCTCAAACCCCAAATGCATCAAACACTTTTGGAGGTCTGCCCCAACTCTGATTTACTGCATTCATTTAACATTTTGAATTTTAACATATTATCTGATCCATTTATAGATAAATGTTGACAACATAGAATATAGACATTAAAATAATGTATTCATTTCCGGATAAGCAGACATGCTCTCCAGTCTCTCCTTGTCACGGGAAAATCCTAGCATCATCATTGAACCCGGAAAGCCAGGGCTCTCTCTCTCTCCTAGAATCCGCATGAAAAAACCACGGGCCAATATAAGTTTTCGAAACGTTTGAAACGATACATCCTCCTCAACAACTGTTGGAATCTTCAAATCATCTAAAACCAGAGATCTCCTTTGCTGATGTGATATTAGCAGCAAACCGCTGGGTTCCATCACATACTCCACAGTGTCTACTAGATCTTTCACTATTCCACCATCATACAATATATCCGCTGCCAATACCACCCCATACGACTGCTCATGTCCAGCAGCATCCTTGTCACATTTGGTCCAATCCAGGCGAAGGCCCTGACACAGATCAGGCACACTGCACTTCTTTGCATTTTCGGAAACGTGTGAGACTACTTTCGGATCATAATCAGTTATAACAGCTTTTGATGCCCCCATTCGAGCACATAGTAAACAGGGCAGCCCAATGCCGGCACCCAACTCTATGACCGACTGTCCTTTGATCAACTGTGACCAATGCCTTTCGAGATACTGACATAGAATTATCGCTGCTGGCCATATATCCAATCCAAGTAAATCCATATCGCCTACCAACGACTCTCCCTTCCCCCGAGCAGGCATCTCGCCATATCTTTCTTCATCAGAGTCACTTGAAGGCATCCCTCCACCGAAATCACGCAACGACTCAAACATCGACTCTTTGCTACACTGAACCGTCAATTTGAAATTAAGCGTTTGATCAAGGTGACGTCGACACAAAACATCGAGATCATATGGGCCAAAAGTGAACCTTTCCACCTTGGTAATCTTGTCTGCATGCCCCATGCGAAACAGCGGTTCAAGAATACCACCCACATTCACCACCGATCATGTGGCAAATCATTTTCGCATTATATATATTTTCTCATCTTGGGACCCGCTATCGCTGCATTACATAAATCCTCATGTCCCGGTACGACAGATCCAGATCTTGGCCAAGATTTGTACATAGGTTTGGAACCTGGTTATTTACTGCTTTGACTACAACTTGACATCAAAATATTTTCTATTTATTTAAGTCGAGGATACAGTTTGAGGTGATTTGTTACTGAAATTTAGTGATATATCTGGCAGATGATCAGAGTTGTTGCATATGTAGACATCATCACGTGATTCTGTTGTCGCTGCTTTGAACTGAAGCACGTTTCCTTGATAGGAGAATACCCTGAATTGGTATAATATATGAAAGAAATAAACTCTATGCAGTTGTTTTCGCCTGTGGCGATCCAACCGGCATGTTTTGTTCGAGCAAAGAGGTGTGGACTTGCACGTCAGAGACGGTTGCACGAAGTAGCAGTTTCGCATAGGATTTCTCATGAACTAGAAAGGATAATGAACAGTGAGGACCTCGAGAGGCCAGAAGGGTTTGATGCCAAGCAAATGATGAATGTAAGTGAAGCATTTTGGAAGGCTATGAAGGAGAAAAACGGGACGAAAGCGGTAAAGAGAGTTGTTGAGATTGTGGATGGAGAGAATGAGAATGAAGGCCCTGTCGATTTTGATGTTATCGTTGTAGGGGGTACGCTGGGCATATTCGCGGCGCTGTCTCTTCAGTTGAAAGGGAAATCTACATGTGTGGTTGAGAAACGAAAAGTTCATGGTAGGACGCAAGAATGGAACATCAGCAGACAGGACTTTGAGTCATTGGTCCGGCTCGGTATGCTGAGTTCGTCTGACTTGGAATCTTGCATCGTCAGTGAGTGGGATAAGGGCAGAATATGTTTTCATGGTAGCAAAGAAGAGTTTTGGGTCGAGGACATTTTAAATCTTGGTGTATGTCCGCAAAAACTGATTGAGATTGTTCGGAACAAGTTTTTGGAAGCTGGTGGTACTATAGTAGAACACACTGTATTTAAAAGGGCTGTGGTGTACTCCGATAGAGTCGAGATTCACCAATCCCATGTGTCAAGTTTGAGCGCACAAGATGTGAATCCTGCAGATGTAAATCGTCCAGGAAGTATGTCGTCGTCAAAGACGATTTTATCTGGCTTTGAATCACGGAAGAGCATGACATCCAGGCTATTAATAGACTGCATGGGCCACTACAGTCCTATTGTGAAGCAAATGAGAGCTGGCCAGAGGGAAGATGGTGTGGTATTAGTTGTGGGTGGATGTTTTTCAGGTATTGATCGTGAAAAGAATTGCAGTGCAGACCTGCTTGCAACCATAGATGATTCTGAAAACGATATGCAATTATTCTGGGAGGCATTTCCAGCAGCAGGAGGGGATATGCGGACAGTATACATCTTTGCCTATTCAGATGCGTGTCCAAGTCGACCTGGATTCAAACAATTGTTGGAAATTTTTCTTGAAAAAATTGAGATATATCAGGTATTAGTATTGCATATGTAATCGTGTCCTTTCTTTTTTTGTAGCCCATATTTTATTTCATCACCAGCTCATTATGCAGGATCTCAAGCTAGAGGATATTCACTTTAAACGCATCTTAATGGGAGGATTTCCGTCTTATTCTAAAAATATTCCATTGAAGCCAAAGTTTGACCGAATCATTCAGATAGGTGACGCTAGCTCCGTGCAATCTCCCCTCTCTTTTGGAGGCTTTGGAGCATTGATCAAGCATTTGCCAAGGCTATCACAAGCCATTGACCAGGCCCTGTCGGAAAATAAATTAAAGAGTCACGACCTTTCGTTAATTAATACATATCTTCCAAGTTTGTCAGTCTGTTGGCTTTTCCAGCGTGCTATGGCATTGAAGATTGGTCAACAGAGAACCATAAAATCCAGTCGTTGGAATTCGGGTTGGCTTCCAGCAAACCATATCAACAAATTGATGCTTTGCAATTTTGCAGCAATGTCCTTTCTGGGACGGAAAGTCCTTGAACCATTCTTGCAAGATTCTATGCAAGCAGGACCATTGGCGGCAACGATGCTCGGAATGCTATTACAGGACCCTATTACCATTTTAAGAGTTCTTTTCCAAGTTGGACCAAATCTGATTTTGACTTGGTTCCTTCACTTCTTTGCTCTTATTTCATACACTGCACTGCATTTTATTTTTTCTCCACTTCGAAATGCGATCAAGTTGTACAGATTCCAACGAATGCTCGATGCTCTGGAGTGGGGCTCTGGTTTAAACTGACAATCTTGTTTTAGACTTGCAAATAGCAATAAATTGTGCAACTAGCCACGAGGACTATTGTACTCTATGGAATTGTATGTAATTATCTAAAGCATCTAAATGTTAAATGATTGGATTCCAGATTGAAACTTTGCATGCCGCTCATACGAGTTAGCAATCACCAGTGACCCTGCAGGGTCTCAGCTCTCGAGAGCCTGTCTGACCAAATGAACCAATTTGATCAATGATGAATGATGTCTTGTGGAGCACATCCATGCATAAATCCTATTTATAAATGTATTTCAACTTTTTGGTTACCTTTAGAAAGGTCTGTGATACTGTTTCATATACATATCTTGCTTTGAAAACGGATCACGCCCGTAGGTTGATGGGTGTAGCGTGATGTCACAGATGGCAACGACAACTGGGAAGCAGGAACAAGAGAATGATTCGACTCGTATAGATAGAACAGTAGATTACGGATCCTTTCCTGAACATAGAAATGTGCCTGATGAAGTTCTAGCTGGCGGAAAGGGGGATGAGGCGTACCAAGCGTTTCGATCCAGAACTGACTGTAGAGACCCCTATATGTAAGCCATGGCTCGTGTCTCCTTTTTTCTGGCAGATTTGAACTGCAAAAATCCAGTAGTACTTGAATTGACTCTTGGACATTCATGTGCTTTATTAATGCTATTCGCAGGATCCCTCACAAGTATTTAGCCCCATGTAAGGACATAAACCTGCATGATATGCCAGAGACCCCTTTGATTGCCTTTGTAAATAGCAGGTCCGGCGGCCAAGTGGGTCAGAAGATATTGGAAATTTTCAGTCATAGTATTGGGTATACACAAGTTGTACGTGTCTCGATGGCGGAGGCAAATAAATTTGACATACTCATCACATATTTCTATCTAATCTCTGCTTGTTGGCTGTGCAGTTTGATGTTGCAGAGCAGCGACCAGATAGGACCCTAAAGAAATTCTGGGAGATGTTGTCTCTTTTTATTGAAAATTGCGATGAAGAGGCGAAGTTTATTCGCGATAATCTAAGAATTGTTGTAGCAGGCGGGGATGGTACAGTAACATGGATACTGGGCACAATTGCTGACCTTGGCCTCTATCCTGCACCACCAGTTGCTATTATGCCTTTGGGCACCGGTAACGACCTCAGCATAAATCTTGGCTGGGGAAGCAAATTTGAGGATAAATGGATTAAGGGTAGAAATGTGTATCATACGCTTCTGGAATATCAGGATGCATTTGTACAGCCCATAGACTTCTGGAGCTTAACTGCCACAGCCCCTGATGCCAAGTACTTCAATAACTTGCCGCATTGTGTACGCAAAGACCCTGAGGATGATTCTAAAATAAATTCAAGGTTTTGGAATTATTTTAGTGTGGGTCTTGATGCTGAAGCGGCTTATGGTTTCCACTCCCTCAGGGAAGAACATCCCAGCTTGGCCAGCAGCAGGCTTCTAAACCAGGCTTGGTATTCATTTTTCTCGTGTAAAACGGGCTGGTTTTGCGGGGCCCAGCCCCTGGATGATTTTGTTTCCATTCAGATCAAGTCAGGACCCAATGCTCAATGGAGTGAATTGGAAATTCCTGCTTCCATCAGAGCAATAATTGTCCTGAATCTTCAGACGTATGGGGGCGGTAGGGACCTTTGGGGTATTGAAAATGAACATAACCTAAAGGTCAAGGGTTTTAAGAGGCCGCTATACAATGACGGACTGATGGAAGTAGTTGGATTGAAGAATGGATGGCATACAGCTCTAGTGATGGGGGAGCTGAACTCCAAGTCTGTGCATGCTAAAAGATTGGGTCAATGCTATAGCTTGCAAATGAAGCTCAAGGTACCTCATAGAAATTCCCAGCGGGTGAAATCAACCCCGTTATACATGCAAGTTGATGGAGAGCCATGGGAACAGATGGTTCCCACCTTTGATCCATTCAAGGCTAACCAGGATGAGGACTTGCCTCATCTTTCTGTGGCTCTCCATTATGGTGGAACCTCAAGAATGCTGGCTAACTCATGTCCAATAGGATCTAAAAAGGTGGAAAATATCCTTTTCCGCGCAAGAGAGCACTCCAACGCCTCTGAATAATGCTATGTATCTGATTTCCTTGACTCATGAAACTGAGTTATGGTACTGTATCAATGCCTTGTGTAATAGAGTGCTTAAGTTGCAAGCCAAAATCTGTAAGGTCATGATCGATCACCAGCCCCATCTGGCCAGATGGGCCATGGCCCTCCACCAGAGCTCGCTATATTTGAGCACCCGTTGAGTACGGGGTTAAGGTTGTTCAAAATTCATGTGAATTTCAGAATAAAGCAGGAACAAGTTGGATCTATCGTAAGAAACGATGCTTCGGCGTTCAGCTCAGAGTCTTCTGCCACGGTTTGGTTGCTGCGCTGCAGGGCTTCAGTCTGGGTCTCTTCAGGAGATTTTGCTCCCATGTGAGACTGTGTTTCAGGGGCTAAGTGATATTCAGCAGGAATATAAGAATGGTAGCCATTTGAATGTGCCTTTTGCGATGCGATGTAAGTCGTTTCAATCCTTCGTGTAAATGTCAGGGCGTGGGTCGGGTTTAGCGATTTCTGGTGTCCCAGATGCTCCCTAGAGTATCCATCTGAATACGTCTTGAAATTTTTGTTTAGATTATGAACTGTTGGGTGGTCATATGAATTAGGTGGCCGGCGCGAATCGAAGCCCGTATTTCCTGCTGGTATTTTGGTGTTTTTGCTGTGTATTTCGCTTCTTCAAGCCATTCATAGCACTCTTTTTCTTCTGCAGCTTTCGCGTCAGATGCGGTGACATCGAATTCAAATGGAGTCACTGTGGGAAACATCGATGGTATGACTCCAACTGTTCACGCCATCAAGAATCCCACCCCAAACATCGAGTATGATTACTCCAACCATGACAGGTTTGCCCCGGGCGATAGCAACAAGAGGGCTTTTACGTATTTTGTTCTGACTGGAGGCCGTTTTATCTACG
This sequence comes from Picochlorum sp. 'soloecismus', assembly GCA_002818215.1. Lineage (NCBI taxonomy): Eukaryota > Viridiplantae > Chlorophyta > Trebouxiophyceae > Picochlorum > Picochlorum sp. 'soloecismus'. Next base: position 556,381 of record PJAJ01000014.1, on the reverse strand, counting down.
CGTCCGCCATCCGCCTCGCTGTCTTGAAGTTCATTTTGAGCATGACAGCCAGTCAGGACGTCTTGGCACTTGCTAACTTAGAAGTCGACCTCAGTAATATCGAGCCCGGTCAGACTGTGACCGTGAAGTGGAGAGGAAAACCTGTTTTTATCAGGCATCGAACAGAGGAGGATATTTCCCTGGCCAATTCGGTAGATCTCAAGACCTTGAGGGATCCTGAAACTGATGATGTCCGGGTCAAGGACCCAGACTGGCTCATTGTGGTGGGAGTTTGCACACATCTGGGCTGTGTGCCCCTACCAAACGCAGGTGATTATCATGGATGGTTCTGTCCATGCCATGGATCTCACTATGACACCTCCGGTCGAATCAGAAAAGGACCTGCTCCTTACAATCTTGAAGTACCAACATACAGCTTTTTGGAAGACGGGAAGGTTATTATTGGTTAAGCGTCGGATGGTTTGGATGGAGATCAACGACGTCCTATACCCAACAGTTATCTTTTTGCAGAAGATATCTAGATAAAAATCTGTATCATTGGTTTAGGACTCCAAATTTGCTGAATCATCTTGGTTGTTTACATTTTTTTATCGTCATCATGACACGTAGTTATGTAATGCTAATGCATGTCTGAAGCTTTTTCAGAATGGAATATGAGGGAAATCGAAAATTAATAAAAATATGGATAAACATTATGTGCGCATGTATTACCCTAATATCGTCTCGTAGCCATTTTGGACCGCTGGAATGCCAAACTAAAGTTCGAAACGTCCGGCTTGCCGCCTCGACCCCGTGTCAAGCAGGTACACAAGCAATGCTGTATTTCTTGAAATGATATATTATTAGTTTACAATGGAATTCATCTACTCACCCCAGGAAAATCCCAAGCTGCAGATATGATGTCGTCCCAGGGTTGGAAAATACCATTGAAAGGCGAAGAGAAGTACGGACCACCCGTCGTCGCATTGGGGAAATTTGATGCCTTGCATCGTGGACATCAGTCCTTAGCTATTGCCGCTGTACATTTGGGAGGCACCCCTTACCTTATGTCTTTCAAAGGCATGGACAAAATCTTGGGTTGGGAGCCTAGACTTCCACTTGTTGCAGACTGTGACCGTGCAACTGTTTTGGAAAGCTGGAGGGGTGTCTGTAGTGGGGCAGTCCCTTCTGAATGTATTGTACCTTTTTCAGAGATCCATAAAATGTCTCCTGAGGAGTTTGTGAGGCTACTTGCACTGGATCTGTGTGCTAATGGAGTTGTAGTTGGTTCCAACTACAGATTTGGATACAGAGCTGCTGGAACTGCGGAGACATTGAAAAAAATTGGAGAAGGCTATGGGATGAAGGTTAGGATTCTTAATTTATTGGAAGCAAATGTACCTATGAGTCGAGGTGTTGGGGATGTAGTATCCTCCAGTAAGATACGGCAAGGTTTGTCTTCTGGAGACATGAGGTTAGTTGAGCTATGCATGGGCAGGAAGTACAGGTTGATTGCTGACATGTCAGATATGGTGATCGAACATGATAATAGCGCTATAATTAAAGTTGATAATTTTTTGAATCAGTTCCCTCGCAAAGGCGAGTACCCTGTCAAATTATGGATATCCAAGGAGTGTCCCAGTGAGGAAAAGACATTTTTTGGTGAAACAAAGGCCATATTTTCAGATGAGGCGTTATTGCTACAAGGTCTGACTAGTCTCTCACAAATTGCTGGTAGTCATATAATACTAGAATTTCAACCCTAATTTAATTTTGCATTCAAGGAATCGACATAATTGGCCATTTCTTGCTCATACCTGGATTCGCACAAGGGCTTTGTGTTTGTACCACCATATTTAACCGGCAGAACATCGACATCTACCCACTCCAACATCGACGTGAGTGCTAATTCTTTATCCTGCACCGCACAAATTCACTTGAGATGTAACAACGATCGACGTATGGATGAGAGTGATGAGTCGTACATTTTTTCCAAACAGATGCATTTGCTTGCGAACTTTTTCTGGAATCATGGGAGATATAAGTCGCCATGCCATTGACCACCATCCTGGAACATTCACAACAAAACACTTATGAAGTCTTTGAGGGAACATTGTGGCAATCTCGGCCCCTGCTCGCGTGATAAATTTGAAGCCTGGTGTTTTGAGGTGGGCCATTGAAAGACCCTCCAAATCCAAAATTTTAATCGTCTTGCCATGTGGAAGTGGCCTGTTGTCCATATTTTTGAATGCATATAGATATGTGAATAGTAAATGGTCAAGAATTTGATTCTCATTTATTCCTTTAGAGGTGATTTGCTTGTATGAATCTGGAAACTGGCCAAGCAACTCAATCTCCAGCAAGCAATCCTTTTTGGTATTCCAGCCGATGAAACCTTGCAAGTAGTTATCTTTGATATCATGAAATGATATCTGTGGCATGTTCAAAATATTTATTAGGTTCCTCCTTGAGAAATAGTCGAGCATTTGTTGCATTGCATTAAAGGCTTTGGTCTCTGAATCAAGGCCAATGACAAATCTTCTGACCAAATCAGGAGTAATAAGACTTGGATGTTCCTGCACAAGGTACTGAAATGGTAATGGTATGTCATGTGATGTCATGTGTTGAACAGGGCCACTTGTGGTTGAGATCTTCCTTGCAACCAGGTCAACAGATTTTGGCTCAAGATAGGTATCAATCTCCAGCAACGTAAATTCCCACTTGTATGCCTTCCTTATCCTCTCTTTCTCTTCTTCGATGTTTCCTAAATTTGATTCAGAACCTCTTGGTCCAATCCGTCTGGCGACAGCAACTGAGCCTTTGATAATTGATAGAAACACCATTGCCTTAGCTCCATCCATTGTGGATTTTCTAGGCACAACTTCTCTCTGCCGAGAGGAGACACTTCTCTTCTTCTGCTGTCTTCTTGGTATCTTTATTTCTCCAGAATCTGATTTTTCAACGATTTTTTTTTTCTTTGCAGCCCACTCGACTTTAACTGTCCACTTATAACCCTCAGGGGCAGCAGGAGGATTTTCAAGTATTGCCTCAGATTGAATCGGCGCATGGCCCTCCTTGTCAGATCTTTCGATTTGCATCAGAGATACTGTTGCCGTAGCAGGTCCTATGGGTGTGGAAAGATAAATACTTATCCGCGTGTCAAGGTATCTTGAATCCTGTTTTGCAATAGCCTTCCCTACATCTAATGGCAGTTCGATTGCATTATTCAATGAGGGACGAGGATAACAAAACAGATTAAACGAATGATGATGTCCAACTGTCATCATCACAACATTCGACTGATCGTTCAGAGGAAGGCATCTACCAAGCCACACCATGGCCTGCTGGAATCTATCCTGGGCATTGCAAATTTCTGACTTAAACTGCAGTGGGTCTTCCCCTTTCGAGAACTTCACCAAGAAGTGATGAGCCTCAGGATACTTACCAAAGATCTCAAACTTTGACTTGTTATCCTTCTTATACATTGCACTACCTAGAGTGTCCACCGCATCCATTAAATTCTTGTACAGATAAATTTTATTTTGCTCAATAATGCTCCTCTTGGTAGGCTTGTTGGGCTGGTAAAACACTACCATTTCCAACCCATTGTGTATCTCTACACTCAAAATCTGACTGAGAGAGACACCAATTCGGAATATCTGACCTTCTAACAATTCATCCTCCTCATCACTGGAATCCTCCTCTGATACTCTGTTCATCAGGGAAGAAGCTGATTCAGATTTCTTCATCTTTTGCAATCCGATCTCACTGCTCGCATTCTCATCACTCAAACCTTTGCTTTTAAATCTTTGCATAAACCTCTTGCTGTGATTCAATGATAAAATTTTCCTGCTTGCTGCTGTGAGGCTGCTCTCAGCATTCCCAGCATCACTTGAAGTGTAAACCGACAGATTATCAGGTGTTAGCAGCAGCAGGTGCGCACGGCGTTTTCTGCATACATGAAGGTCATTCTGCCCCTTCCCATAGCATTTCAAGGCTACAATGGCCGAACGAAGAGGAACTGCACAGAGTCACCCGGCACATGACAGTAAAGTTCATGAAAGGATCCCATAGGTCAAAATATTTGCAAGTCAAACTGTTGGACGACATACTGGCCAGTTTGTTATTTTTATTTGGAACGCACCTACAGCATAATCCCCTTTATCAGACATTTTAATTCATATATGCTCTACTGAATCGACCTGAATCGAATAGCAAAACTGACGCAACGTCCTCGTTGCTACGACCTTCTGTCTTGAGCAACTGTTGCTAGCCTTCACTCTCTAGGGCAATGCACTATCTTAATTCAAGTTTTAAGTATAAATTGTTCGTTTTTAAATCAAATTAATACAAGATCAGAGACTCTCCATCATGCAAATCCCTTGCACCAGAGGTCTGTCGATCCCACGAACCTGGGTCGTTCTCACTGCCGTCGCATAACAGATTCCAATGAGAATATATGTATTCATGTTCTGGTTTCAAAAAATATTCTGTTCGATGAGAATAATAAAACTGAATGGTCGAGGATAACGCATAAGCGTCGAGATTCCCTCTTGGGTGGTTCCTTCAACCAACTGGTAGATTCCATTGCTATGCATGCATAGCCCCCATGATCATGGGGGTGGTCATGAGCTGATCAGCTTGACAACTGCCTGTTTACACTGAGGGATGTTGCTTAAGGGGTATGAAGAAAGATTTAATTTTCCAAAGCGGAAGATGTGAGTTCTAAGGGCATAAGGATGAACTTACAATCCTCTTGGCCAGCTGGTTTATTCCACCAATATTGAACTGAAGCATTCACCACTTGATAAGTAACCCCTATTAATTGCGACCAACAATTTCATTCACCCATCATCTCGATATTATGCAATATAGTACATCAAACAGCATCTACAATATAAAATTTCCTGAATGGCACATGCTCTAGGTTTATCAGACATGCATCCAACCTATGCAGACCTGGGCCTTTCATCCGCGCGAAGATCTGGTTGCCCCCCCCAGTTATAAAATTGGCCTTTATGAAGGTTCATTGCCACTATTCGACTCTCTTTTAGATAAAGATAGGTAATTAGTCAGTAATAGAAAGGATATATATTGCATCAAAGGTTTGCCATGGTCGGAACCTAGCAACAATTGACACCTTACAACATTTGCAACACTTGCTTTTCAGGGAACAGGGTGCTCGTGCAGTGATGCTGAAAGGTTTAACCTGTTCATAACATGATTAATCACTGTCATGTGGACATTTCTGAGGATGAGTCGAACAACGAGGTTGGTTCTTTTCGTAATATTTTTCAGCAATGTCGCCACGCTAGGAGAGGCAACAGTATTGCTGCGCACCGGGAATTATAGCTATCAAGCAATCCAAGATATTCCTGCACAGTTCGGACCTCGAATACCACAGCAAGGGTTGAGCGGAATCGTGAAAGTTGTCAAGCCACTGGACGCATGTTCACCACTCACTTCGCCAAAACGCTCCCGGGGAGCAGGAGGCCATGGATCGTTCAGGGTGAAAGACGGCAAACAAAAGAATATGGGTTCAAAATATGAATATATTGAGTCCGACTTGCCATGGATTGCGTTGATTGCTCGATCACGCCACGATAAGAAAAGTTCCAGATGTACCTTTGATGTTAAAGTGCGTAATGCTGAAGAAGCAGGCGCAGTCGCGGCGTTAGTTTACGACGATTTGTACGAAGGGCTGATAATTATGTCAAAATCGGCGGAGAATGAAGATCCGACAATCCCGTCAGTGTTTGTTTCGAAAGAAAGTGGACAACTTCTCAAGACACTGGCACAGTCAGGACAGCGTCAAGTGCAAGTAATACTGACGCCCTTGTCGGATGTGGTATGGATTTCCATGTTTATGAGCGTGATGGCGGGAATATTTGCGTTATCTATTGTGATGTCTGCTTTCTGCCTGGTAAGGCATAATACAGACACATATCAAAGGGATGTACATGGTGTCGAGACTGAAAGCAACCAGATGACAAGCCATGGTAGGCCGTTGACAAAACGGCAACTGAATAGGTTGAAAACCTTGATATTCGGCGGCGAGAATATTGGTTCTTCTAATAGGGTGAATGGCTCGACCGGAGAGTCAGATGATGTCGTAACAGTTGCACATTCTGATGGTGTTACTCATCAGAATGGGGATAGTTCGAGCATGTGTGCCATTTGCTTGGACCAGTACTGTTCAGGAGATAAACTGAGAGAGCTACCATGCTCACATAGATTCCACCGAAATTGTATTGACGAGTGGTTGCTATCACAAACCGCATTATGCCCATTATGCAAATCCAGTTCACATACTGGGGAGGAGGAAACCAACATAGCTCGTCTGATTCGCCACAGAATCACAGCAGCTGCAGATATGGCGCATGAGAGAGTAAGTGACATGTATATGAGACTAAGACGTGTGACAAGATTATGGCCAAGTGCACGGCAAGTCGAAGATATTCAGGCTTCAGCAGAGATGGGCCGTTTGATACCTGTAAACAGTCAATCTGCCCCCTCAACCAACGTGAGCACTCGACAAGATTCCCGGTAATTGTACTATAAATTGGAAATTTTGGTAGAAAAAGCAAAATAATTAATGTATATTGTATTGTATATCCAACCATGGATTATTTGATAGTTGGCAAAGTCTTTAGGCATTCAAGATGGAAGGCATAACCTGCTATTCGGATCTACAACGATGCCATGCCAAACATCAACATCATGAAAGACAATAGACAGTATTCATAGTAAATAAAATAAAGATGTTAGTGAATAATACAACAAATCTAAAGTTTTCATCAGACTGCTGCCTGAATGTTGACGCTTGAGTCACTCAAGCTGCTTGACCTGCTGGATAATGTTATGGACTTACCCTTCTCCTTCTTCAACTCCTGCTGCGCATTTTGTATATCCCTAACATCGGACATTGTTAGGCATTTGCTCACTGGGAGAAAAAGCGTTGCTTCATCTCCTTCACCCTCTCTTTCCCACCCAAGCAATAGCATGACATCCAGTGCCCCGTCCACCAAAGCAGCTTTAATCTTGGAATTGGCCATCCTTATTTTCCGATATTTAAGCTCTTTTGGATCCACGACTACATTGTAGCATAATTTTTCTAAAACTTCCAAGCTAGAGAGGCAAGTAATTTTTGCCAGGGCAGCTTGCTGTTCGGTAAGTGGCGTTTTCAAGCGATTTGTCGTGCTGAAGTATCCTGTCATTCGATATCCACCAAAAGATATCAATAAAAGAACGAATAAGAAACAAAACATGCATTGAAACTACAGTCTTGACGCACCCGCGTAACCCATGTTGTTGACTCGACGCCTGATCAAAGCCACCAGAAAAAGCAATCTGCTCTAGTCCCGGTGGATAGGCCTTTTTGTTTACGTCCTAAACACTCACAGTACCCTTTATCAAGTGCTTTTAGTTAATTTTGCAATTATTTTACGATAAGGGACAAGTTGACACAACAACTCAGTAGGCAGGGGATCTCCGCCACCCGCCCCTATAACTGCGACTAAATGTAATCCGATTTCAAAGTACAGCCACCCCGATGACATCTCCTTTTCAATATGTAATCTATGTGTAAATTACGATTATAAGAAGTCGATATTGGGTCCAAAACCTGCCAGAGAAGCAGGAAAGGCTCGATGTCAAAATCCAGCGACATCGAAGCTTCCCTTAATAGGTGCGTTTTGAGAGAGATGTTAGCCGTTTGCGAGGCACGAATCTAATTATTAGTGTATATTTTGTAATATGGAAGTCAGTATGATTATCGAAAGTATTGTTTGACGCGATTTCCGCGTGACCCGTTTGAACCTCATTCCGTTGACGAGGCTGCGCTGCAGGGAAGCCCTGCACTTCGACGTCCACATGCTCTCGATATGCAATCACATTCAAGATTTAGTGAGGAATTATGGTGCAAACTATGCGTTGGTGTACTGGCTGAGTGATAATGATCAATTGAAAAAATGCACCACTGTGAACCTGGGCTGGAGGGATGCCATTTCTGATGAAATCTTTTCCGCTTTCAAGAAAAAGTCGACACTGGTGCTGCAAAAAAATACTTTGACATTATTTCCTAAATGTGCCAAGGTGATATGGGGCAGCGGGACAAGTTCGCCAAAGGAAAATGCCCAGGGGTGGTGGAACAAGAAAAGGTCCATCAATAGGAAAATCCTGAACTTTGAAAGGCTGGGATACCGCTTACCTGCAATAATAGTAGTTAGAGGAGGTGAGAGGTCTCTGAGTTTCTGCTTTCCTCCGAGAGACCAGGAATTAATGCGATTGGCAAAACGTATTGATGACCACTATGGGGTATCTTTGGAGTTGCAAGGAAAAGGGTTACCTCCCAACCCCCCAGGCTGCCCTCTGCACCCAAAAAGCGTAGTATCTTCCCAAAATGGAACTGGAAAAATTCAGATAAGAAGAGGTGGAGGCCGTCGTCCACTAGGCAAGAGATAGAGGAGTTTCTTGGCATGGAGCACATCCATGACCCTGGCTCTTTGCATGGTACAGTAACCAGCTCAAAAGCTCGGACAGCGTGCCAGTGCATCCATTGTATGAAACAGAAAACTTATATCAGTGGGCATGCTTGGATGCGAGGGTGTACGGGGACAATTTGGCCACACATCACAACATGTTTGTCCAGGTGGATCTTAGCAAGGACGCTAATGCCACTATATCTTGCTCTTGCGACGTGTATCGCCACTGCATAGTCAATCCTTGTTGTGTTCATACTGAATATATACGTATAAATGCAGGCAAATTGAGACAACTGGAATTTGGTGAGCCAGGTGAGGTGCTTCAGTTGTGCAAGAACAATGGGGACATCGTTGGATACTATGTGAATGGATGCTTCGTGCGACGCCAAGGCAACAAAGGCTATAGATGTGATACAGACAAAATGTACAGTTGTCAGCACGTGAATACAGTATGCGGGGAGTTGGGACTAGATGAGGGCCCTGAGGCATTAAAAGAGAGAGCTGTGGCAGAGAGCAGCGAGGATAGTGAGGATGAAGTAGAGGCAGAGCACCTTCCCACGAATGCCTGGATCACGCAACATCTCAAACATGACAAAATAATATATCCCTATACTCAGGAGATGGCGAACGTCGTGACCAAGAACGCATTTCATGGATATGGGATGGACAAGGAGCACCCATGCATGTGGTTCGGTGGGGTTCTGAAGCCAGACGTTCCGGGTACCAAGTGCCTTTCCGAGCTTGACTATAGGGACGAGGACATGAAATTAGAGGATTATCTCTGCACAGTGTACATGAAAGAGCCTCACTGTGCGAGGCAAATGCCCTGCATGAGGCTAGAATGCCCAAATGGCAGGGAAGCCATGCACAAGGCACTATGCAGGTTTGCAACACGGTCTCTGGCGAATTGGTCAGGCAAGAGTCGTAGAACTGGATCTATTGGTGAAATGTGCCTTAAATATCATACATTTTCCAGGGGCTTCTTTTGCAGCACAGTGTGATCAACTCTCTGAAAGCTATGACTTCTACAAACTGCATGGGGGGAATACTGAGGGATTCCTGGACGTCAACTCTTTCCGTGCAGCTGTGTACGACGTGGCTAAACGTCTTGATATAGACTTTAGTGAGCTTCAACAGGAGTGCCAGAGCCTGTCTGGGAGTGAGATGACCCACATGAACATGATGCTTTGTCCAATCTGCAAGGACAGGCCTGATGTCATCATCATGGACGGAACTTCCATGACTATCAACGCCAGGTCATGCAGTGCACCATCTATAACATCCCCATGGGGAGATGAGACCAAAATAAGGCCGCATGCTATGTTGGACCGCTGCTTTTTTAATGTAGTGAAGGACCGAAGCGTAGGACGGTCAAGGTGCAAACGCAAAAGGGTGATCAACCTGCTCCAAGGCTTCGAGGCATGGTTTGCTCCTTGCAAAATATCTAGACGAGATTATAAGGATATAAATGAGCTCCTGGAGCTGTCTAAAGCTTGGAGACTCGACGGTTTTATCAAGTGGGCCTACCAGGCATGCAGGGAGGCTACAGTCAGCAACCAAAAACGAAAGGCAGTGCAGAGGGTGCTGCGTGAGCTTGCTTCTTCCAGTCCTGCTGCATCATATCTCCCTTACGCTTCTGCAAAGGTTCTCAAGGAGCATTTGGATGTGCAGGAGGTACCTCCCAATGCGATGCAGCGGTTAGGACCCTGTCTGAAGGGGTTGTTGCAGGCAGGTTGCAAGCAAAATGAAAATGGTGCGATATTTCCTTCGTCTTGGACTCCATTCCTGGCAGAATTAGCCCAAAGAAGCATGGATACATACGAATCGCCCTATTGCCAGCAAGAATACGGGCTTGGCGGGGAAATTTCGCATCATGGGGACCCCTCTATTCTTCACGATGGGTACCTTGAATCAGGGATCTGTTGCGGGCTCCCTAGACTGCGCCACCGACCTAGGTACGCGTGTGATAACATACAAGATGATACAGAGTACATGGGAAGGGATAAGCCTCCATGCAAGCATGCTTTTGGCAAGGCTGGGACGAGAACCGGAGGTGTCTTCACCTGCATGTGCAAACACGGCATTACATATGGTTGCTTCATCATCAAGGAGGCGGAGGGCCGTAACGAACCTTTTACTTTCCTGACTTGTTTCTTGAAAGAAGCCCCCAAGATAGTGATATACGATTTTGCGTGCTCGTTGATGGACTATTGCCTAAACCGTGCTCCAGGTTATTTCAAACACACCCTCTTCTTTGTGGACAAATTTCATTGGGTGAACCATGTCAGCTGTGCGAGGACCTTCAATATAAGGGAGCATAGTGAGGATAAATTTGTGGTAAGCAGCACCGGAAACTCTGAAGCGTGCGAGCAACTCAATGCTGCAATGAAGAGGTTGAGATTTGTGCTGTCCCGCATGGCACAAAGGCCTTTCATGATATTCCTGCGCCTGTTCGTCGCAGTGTGGAACAAGAAGAAGCTAGAAAAGGTTAAAGGGCTACATGACAGGGGGCAGGCTGCAAGAGTGTGCACAGAAGCTGGTCCTGCTGCTGCCCCGACGTAACTGCCACCAACCGCTTCTGAGAGCACCCAGATTTGAATAGATTGAAGTTCCCACGCAAGTCCCTTCCAGATGTGTTCACGAGGAATCGATTTGAATATATAACATGGTATATTAATCAGCTCGTGTCATTCGATTCAAAGAAAAACGCAGGATACCAAGCTTGTCCAGCCACTCAACCTTTTTGGACTCCCTTCGCTTTTGCAGTTGGGCTTCCAACTTGTCACAGATCTCTTGGACATGGGAGGAATGACAGAATGACACGCCCTTTGGAGCATACTTAGTGGAAAAAGCAAGGAAATCTTCCAGCCAGCCTTCGTCATCGGTGTCATTGCAGAACCAATGGTAGTTGAGCAGCATGGTCTTGCCAATGTTGAATTTCCTGATGCGTCTGTTGTTTTTCTTGTCCACGGTAATGAGATCTGACAGGTCATTCTTCTTCATACTCTCGGGAACACAAGTATTGATAGCCCGTACCAAGTCCTTTTGCAAGAAGTAAGTCCCCTCTTCGATAGGGTTGCCCTCCCTGTCTGTTGCGTGCTCCTCCATTGGCCGCACATGGATTGGATGCACCCCTTCGTGCTCCTCATCGCACCATTTGACTCTCTCAACCTGAAAAACAAGTGATTCATCTTGTTCACCTATGTCATCCTCTACGATGGCAGCGCGCCTCTCATCACCCTCATCATACGGTGTGATTGGTATTTGAGGCATGGTTGGTCCATTGTCTTCTCTGCTGTCATGCTCATCCAGCACCCTATCGCCTACTAAACACCGCAAATCTTCCATGGAATTTTTCTGCGCTCTATGAAACGAGCTAAATATGTCACATACGCTCTCAAAATGCTCAAGACCATAACTTGTGGTCTCAATCTGTGTTCTGATATGGTGTTTCAACTCGTTGCACTCTTGCTGTACCAATAAGAGTTGCTCAACTTCCGTCTGAAGCTGTCCGCACTTGGCTTTCCACTCTTCTACACACTCTAAAGCATCTCCATAGTCCTTCAGAAGACTTTGCAGCAGTCGGTTACACAGATCGTGGTCCAAATTGCCGGAATCCACCTCACCACCAGCAAGCAACTGATACCTAGCCTGAGGACAGCTCTCCTGCGATCTGAATAGCTTGGTCCACATGAAATCGGCCCATTTTTTGCGCTGAGACTCCTTACCCCTAAATATGAAATCTCCAGCTGTCACAGAGTTTGAGACCGTATTAAATTGCTCTAATAGAGCGTGAGCACAAGAGTCACCCTCAACACCAAAGGTCTGACGGTATCGTTTCCGCGATTCGGGGCCCGACATAACATATGTGAGCTCTATTTTAGCTCCAAATATGTCTAGAATATAATATATTTCTCCCTTTTGTCGCCAAAAATCCTCAGTAAAGTTGTGCGAGCAGCAGAGATGTCTTCGTCAGATGGCGTGCGCACGCATACCTTTTGTTCAAATTTTATCTGCACAATAGACCAATCGGATTGGGCAAATGCAATAAAATACTATTTAAATGAACGCATTAAAATATGAAGATAAATTATACAGTATTCAACTCAATCCTATAACAGGATAATATATATAGTATTGAGATATACTATCCAATCCCTCCTCTGAAGGTTAAACTGTGAGCTTTCTGTCGAATCTGGGCGCGGAATCATAATCGGAAATTGTGTGTGTGATTTATCAACCGGGACAGTGACCGATTCCCACGGACTAAAAATCCACAGGCTAAATAATACACTTATTCAAGGTCAAATTTAGTACTATTTCTGAGAATATGAGGGTAAAGATGTACTCGTCATACTTACTGATTGTTTGGCTGTGTTGCGCTTCCCGTGTCTCAGCAACTTCTCCTTCAACTCGCGTCCGTAGACGACAATTACTGGCAGGTATGTGAAGTGATATTGACAATATAACATTAGATCCCGAAAGAATAAATCTTTTGGTTGAAACGCGTCGGTTGGTCGATACAAGGCCACCGCCTTCTAACTGACTTGGAGTTTGGTTGAACGCGTTGGGCAGGCTTTTGCGTTGCTGTACGAGTCATGTTTTTATATCCCCAGTGGAATCACATCAATAAAATATTTATAAAGACTATATGAATGGTCATTCTTTTAGATGAGATTATTCCATATTTTCGCTTTTGGCTTGCAACTATCGGCTCATCTATTGATGCAGATACAGAACAAGCAATAGGCAGAATTGCAGTTGGATCCTCATATTTCTGCGGTATTAGTGGTGGAGACAATCTTCTTTACTGCTGGGGCACTGAGCCTGTCTCAGGGGATCTGATCACAACACCCCAGGCTGTTAGTGGTGGTCCAAATGCCTGGTCCAAAGTATCAGTAGGACTTCGTTTCATGTGTGCGACAAGTCTCGAAGATGGAACAGCCTATTGTCGAGGAAAGTCATACTATGGCGAGCTTGGAGACGGTAAATTTGAGTCCTCATCGGATGTCATGAAACCCGTTGAAGGAGGCCAGCAATTCAAGGACATCAGCAGTGGAGATGCGCATACATGTGGTGTAACTTTCAATGGCGAGATCTACTGTTGGGGGGATAATGATCTCGGACAGCTTGGCCAAGGTAATACGAAATCATCTTCTACTCCTGTAAAGGTTTCTGGCTCTTCGTGGGATAGCGTATCTGCTGGCGGTGAGCACACGTGTGCTGTCAAGACTGATGGTAGTGGATGGTGCTGGGGAAAAAATGATTTCCATCAAGTTTCTCCAAGCAACAATTTCCAAGAGAACTCTCCAGTTAGAATAAATGGTAAATGGAGACAGCTTAGTGCAGGTCCTAGTTTCACCTTGGGCATAGATTCGAGCGGCAAAGGGTATGGATGGGGGTTATCAGAGAGTATTACAAGTGAGAGTGCGATTGGTGGATTGTTGGGAGATGGCAAGGACTTCTGTCTAGATTTAGAAACTTCCGAATTAATTTGCGATGAAGACGGAGATGACTATGGATTTTCCGGTTTTGTTTCGTATGAGCAGAACCCAGTGCCAATTGTCGGTGGGAAGAAATGGTCTACCTTATCAGCTGGGCTTGTCCCATGTGGAGTGGAATCTGGAACTTCAAAATTATACTGCTGGGGTTATACTGAAGGCGAATCTCTGGCTGATGGGTCCCCTAACTCAAATGTACCAAAACTCGTTAATCAGAATAGATGGTTATATGTCTCTGGTGGTAAAACAGGGGCCAGATGTGCAATTCAGTCATCTGGTAAAGCATCTTGCTGGGGAAGAAATGTATATGAGTGCTTTGGCAACTGCCCTTTGGGCGATGGGTCAACATCCAACAGCGCAACTCCCAAAGTTGTCTCCAATATTGATAATTGGGTATCTGATGGCAACGTTCCAATCCAGGAAGAAGAATCGCCATCACCAGAGATCATTCCCACCCCACCCGAACCAATTCCTCAAGAAAGTCCGCCACCACCAGTTCCAGTACTTGAAGCACCCCCACCAAGTCCATCTGCTCTTCCGCCAACTTTGCCATCACTTTTGCCACCAGTCTCTGCACCAGTGGAACTCGCGATCCCCGAAATATCTCCTATGCCGGATATTCCGCCAGTGGTTAGTGAGAATGCGCCAGCCCCACTCCCGGATGTTTTGGAGACTCAGGAGGAGGCAGTATCCATGGCATCAACATATCATGTACCATTTATTATACTAGTGGCGATTACTTTACACTATTGTACCCAATTTTAATGAATGACAGACATAATTATTAACTTAGAATTTCCCCAATATTGAAATTAAAGTCGACTTCAAGGCTTGGCTGACTGTTGCATCAGGTGTTGCAACTGTGACAACGAGAGTTGCTGATCCATATCCAGAGATGGACACCATACATGGCACCTGACTGACATCATGAGCCGAATATGTAAAAATGCTAACCGCGAAAATACTTTCAACTCCCATATTCACGTCATCCAGTGTTTGCAGATTCAATTTATCGAGGACCTCCGTGATTGAGGACTTGCCAACCTGTTGCGAAACAATAGTTGCCTCCTGGAGTTTATATGGAGAACCAGTGACCTGATTCCAACGAGTGGAAAATACTGAAGCAGGTATCATCACCGATTTGCAAAACTTGGTCAGGGGCAAAGGCAAAGTCAATGTTCTTGCCATTGACTCGCCAGTAGAGGTAACATAATTAATCTGAATTATCGGAGAGGCAACATATGGTGCAGTACAAGTCCATTGGCTTTGGATCTGAACTTGGCTATCCTTTTCAATTATTTTCGGAGGCTCCCCGCAGGATATTTGAAAAGCTGGTGACGGAGGAATGAAGAATTTTTTCATCTCCAAAGAAGAGATGGTTTTGTTCCCCAAGTAAAAATCCATTTCTAAATCTGGCCCGGATGATCTCATCTTTATACCGATTTGAATATTGGAATCTTCGTAAAAAATTCCACTCTGTCCTTCACATAAAGACAATAGCCACAATTCAATATCACCAATAGGTTCTGTTGAAGGTTTGACTTCCTCAAATGGATTTCCAGACAAAATCTGGTCCTCATGCATGTTCCCAGGATGATCGATCTTCGCCTCGTCATTATCTTCATCTGGAAGACCTTGTGGTTCACTCAAATCTGGACAGAAAAAAACAAGCTTAGTACTAAATAGCAGGTGCAACGAAAAAACAACAAAAACACACACCTAATAAATCAATAATATCTGTGGGTTGAACTTCTGTCCTCTGTGTCACTGCCTCTTCCTTCTGAACTACTGCCATATTATGAATTTCAGTTTCTTTCAGTTTATCAGCATCTTCATTTTCATTCATCCAAACTGGGCGTTCACGTGCTTCATCGATACTGACTTCTTTCTCAACAAGTTTCCTGAGCAGAACCGAATCCCTCATCTCCCACAAAGGAAGTGGCTGTAGGGCAATTTTGGCAGCTTCTGGGTGCCTCAATAGTTCTCTGTATTCTATTGCTCTTTGCTGTATCTCGGTATCTAGGGTATTTGATTCAAGCTCAAGAGTTTCCTTCACTGCTGGAAGAGCTTGATCATCCATTCGAAGTGCCATTTTTTCATAGCAATTTAATAGCATCGCTTTAGCTTCAATAGACACTACATGGAAGTATTTATGAAGTAGTTCGTACTGATCAAATGTACTGGTATCCGTTTCATTACCAAACTCGCCGAGTATGTATGCAGCACAACGGATGAAAGGCTCATTCGCTGTCTCATCTTGCAAGACTCTCACGACCTTTTGTGCAGCATAGCTGTGTAATTCTTTTTTGTTCGATACCAAATGCACAATTGAGTGCCATATCTCGTTTGTGACGGCATCTCCAGCAGTAATAACAAGATTGATCATTGAATCAATGTACCATTCAGGCGATGGAGGAAACCTCTCAGCTAAAACAGCAGCTTTTAACACAAGCTCCTCCCTCATGGCGTAATCCGACCTCTTAATTGCCGACAAGAGCTCTTCAACGATATCAGCTGCACTGTCAACGTTTGCGGTCGTAAACAACAAGTTTAGCGCACTGGCCCTAATTGATACATCAGCATCTGACATGCAGGATATTATGGTCTTTTGATGCTTTGCAACAGCCCTAGCTACGTGGCCGGATTGAGACAATCTGCCTATATTTTCTAAGGCTAAATATCTTAGATTGGATTCCCGGACGCTCAAGTATCGTGCTAATAAACTGACAACTAGCGATATCAGGTCTTCATTACCAAGAGAAACTGCAACTCCTGCAGCCTCAAAAATTATTCCATGAATCGCGTTACTCTTGTTCGGATTCTTGATTGATTCACTATCTTCTAATAGAGATTTAATAATTTCACTCAGGTTTTGATGGACTGCTGGATCTTCTGGGGGCGGGAAATACTGCAAAGCTCTGAGGATCTTGACCTGAAGCCAAGGGGACGGAATACCATAATATGTGTAGTCTTGTGACACATCCCTTTCTCGCAACCGCTGCAGTATTCCTACCAATCTTGGAATACAACATTCATATCCTGAAAATAATTGCAAGATTTTAGAACACAACATATCTACAAGCGTGCTTGAAAATTAGAAGCTCACCTTCAAAGTCTCTGGAGACAATGCCAACCAAAAGGGTTGTTATCCCAAGCAGCACTCCAACGTCTCTCTCTTCCAGAAGGGATGCAACCTTAGTACCCCATTCTTGAGGTGGCATAAGAGTATCATCAGAGTCAGACTTCCGAAGCAACCGTAATAAACACAAGGCTGCCTTCTTTCTTACTACTGGTCTTGTCGCACCAAGTGAAAGGACCTCCATGACATCAGCAGTGAGAAGCTGAGCGAATTCCGGCCCACCAACTACATGAAAAACACCGTACAGATAAAAAAAATGTGCTTATCTGGATTCGAAAACTGCTGAGCTGGGTATCGGATGCACTAACTCACCATTTGCAGTAAACTCGAGGGCTAGACACTGAAATGACTCGTTTCGCGAGAGCAGGTCACTTCTGACGGTATTTATCACAAGACGCAAAAGCTCATCGTTCTCACTTAAGAACATTCCACATACGATATACCCAACTTGTTTCAAAGAGTAACTGCAGGATGCACATAATGTTAGCAGGACAAACTTCAGAAGGGTTGCCAGATAATTGTGTACCGATTAAACACTAACCTTGAGGATGCCATTAGATCCATTGCTTGTTTATGACCAAACTCGACATCATAACCAAGCATTTTTGTGTACATTAGCTTCCACAAATACTTTTTCCTGTCATATGCTGCAACGAACACAAGTGCCACATGTAACGACAACCACAAGAATCCGTACGCATAATACCCTCGCCATACTTATGGATTCCTATGTTTTTTTCCGAGAATTACACAATCACATCATCAGACAACCAAATACCTGACATGCTCTTGTCTGATGTATACTTCTTCCTAATCTTTCCGAGTTCCTTTTGCACCCGCTCCTCTTCCGCATCTTTCGTTGTGCAGCGTCTAATTTCTTGAATATAGTTCTGTAGACAGTGAAACTAGAGTATCGTTGAGTTTGCAAGCGGAAAAAATTGTTTCTGGTAACCGAAGAAATGCAAATACCTTTAGTCCACGTTGGCTCCCAACTTTAGCCATTGCGTTGCGTTTTTTTGAAAACAATTACACGTTCTATTGAAAAAATCTTTAGATGATCAAATAATAAAACGACAGGTAGGGAGACAGGCAACAAAGTAGGCGAACGACCGGCAATGTCAAAGTCTCAGTTCAGATGAGGCTATTCTAACACAATGCTAACTAACATACTGATAAGTAATTACTCTGGTGAGATATATATCACGCCGGTAGCCCTGACAGCTTTCGATGAGTTGATCGCTGCTCATCTTTTGAAGCATGCTCAGGTTTCTGGGGCTCATGTGATTGCGGATACTCATCGACAGTCATGTAGGCATTAGATTCAGTCCTCAGGGCAGTGATTGTGGTGCCTACCACAAGGAAAACAATGCATACAAAGCCGAATAAAAGTCCAAACCACCTTGGATCAAAGTAGTACTGTTGGTCTTTTCTCGTGTGTGATGATGGAGATACAACACTTTGGGATATTTTTTCCACAATCAAATTTGCCAATGACTCCTGATCTTCCCTTAAAGCATATGAGCCACCCAGGTTATGGGTTTTTGCAGATTCGAATGGCTTTTCTTCGATGATATCACGATCTCCGGAGCCAAACACAGAATATTTACGAGCTGGATGTTCGCTCTGGAAGATAACGTATCGTGCTATCTCCTCAAAGAGGTCGTTGAGGCTACTTTCATCATCTGCCATAATTTGAACTAGAGCAGGAGGCAGCCCACCCTCTTCAATCGGCGCACTCATCTGTATTGCCAACCTATAAATATCATCTTCATTGTCTGGTATGTACGTTTCTAAGGTATACGCATCCCCGCCGACGAAAGCAATGGTATTTTGCCTTTGTGCCTCATTAAACCAGGACTGGTCATCGATATATGCAAAGATGTCATATGTCTCATAATCATAATCATCACTTGTGAATTTCGCACGTTTTTTGTCCCGATCATTTCCAATTATAGCACTGGAGAGCTTTCGTCGGGCTGTTTTGTCCTGGTCTCCAGCAGAGCCGGCAAGGTGTGTGAGGTTTTCTTTCTTGACAGCTTCATCTGGTGAATATACTGGCATAGATTCTGACAATCCCAAGATCATCGTATTAACGATATCGTTAATGAGACCTAATATATCTGTAGTGTTATCGACAGGTATGATGATGACCGTCTGTGTTTCATACATCAAAGGTGCATCATAATAGGAAGGCTCCAATCCCATGACATTATCCGATGCAAACTGGCTGTCTGATGATATTCTTGCACCATACTCCTCTCCAGGGAAAAAGAGAAAATCTGGAAGTGTATTATCCATTGAACGAGTCGATCCTTCGGCGCTTGTGAACAGTACTTCATCTTTTGAATCCGTTGCAGATAATACTCTGCCTTTGCTACTGGAAGACTTTGGAATATAACTTTGAATCATTGACTCATACCGTGAACGAGCATTTGCTGCTCTTTTTCGTATATTATCTTTTGTTTTTTTTCTCATTTGAAGCAAAGATTCACCCATATTTTGAAAAGCATTCAGAGTTGCTTCCGATTTCTCCACCAATGCATTCTGATCTATTTCACCAGTCTCTGCCAGTTTTCTTACCACTCTAGTACCATTCATTGCTTGGCTCTCTTCTTCCCAGCGAGAAAATATGTTTGACATATTCTTTCGGAATTCTTCAGCCTTGTCTACGAGAATGTCGGTGGGTTCGGGAAGAGGAGCAGTGGTAACTTCTTCTTGGCTCTTGCTCTCAGGTTGGGGAGTAGCTGAAGTCTCATTCCCATTTGGGAGAAATATCTTTTGGGCTAGATCATATACTCCTTGTAAAAGACCAAAAGTTTGCAGCTGAGAAGACAGTGCTTCTCCAGCATCTAGTCCTGGGATCAAGCTTGTGGCGGTTTTCCTATTGGCCAGCGTGGCTGACAGTTCTTCCAGCAACGTACCCGAATTCTTTGTAACTGCTTCCTTTGCAGCCTTCTGAAGAGCTCCTAAAACATTTCTTGTCGCTTTTTCGGCTTCTTCTCGTGATACATCATCATATATCTGTTTGAGGCCCCTCCTATGTTTGGTTATGATTCCGTCTTTAGCAGGTGAATGATGCGCCCTTTCAAGTTTTCCCGAGGCTTCCAAATGTTGCTCCATACTGCCAATAGCATTAACAGCATGAGATGCGGCCTGCGTTTAATGTTATAAATATCAGCCAAATGGACACCATATGAAATAGAAGTGGGAAACCAAGCAAAGCCAACCAAACCTACTTGTTGGAGATACAAATGACCCCTCGAACCACCAGATTCCTTCCATTTATGTAAACTTGTGTTTAAGTGACCTAGATATGTCTCAAAATTATGCAATGCCTTTGCCCGAAATTCCTCCAATGGCATATGCTGCTCTTGAGCAGTTGGCTGGACACTTGCCACTCCAGAGGCTGCGACCAGGCATGCATTTATAGATATTACGAAATACAAAAATTGAATGACACACTTCCTTTCCATTGTATGTTATTCTATTGAGAAAAGAGGGTCACTGATTGGGCCGGATGTTGGAGACTGCCATCGACCAAGCCTGGCCTGCGAATAATACTTGTCAATTCTTCAAGTTTAGAAACCCACGACCCAATGCGTTTAACGTCAACTTTGTAAATACTTTGTAAATAGTAGACTAGAAAATATTTAATACAGCGTGACCAAGTAGTATCTGACCTATAATTTGTTCTCCCGGGAACAGGCTCAGTTGTCGTTCGCCCAAGGCATCTCGAGCCTCCGAGGTCACCGGCAAGCCTGGAGAGCTAATTTCGCGCCCTCAAAGATGGCGCGCTCAAAATTTTATCAGGTGGCTCTCTGAAGGAATAATAGCGTGGGATCTTGGAGCACCGCAAGACAATGATAGAGTTATATCCCCTGAATATATTTGGATTGATAGGTGAATAAAGTGACAATGGAATATCGTAGCATTCATGGTGAAATCGAATAGCCATACGGCTATCTCATGAACGGTCAACGGTTGTTGACTTATTTCTGGACGGCCGTACACGGCAAACATTGACCTCATTCGAAAAGGTGCTAGGTCACCTTCCAAGGTCTCCTTTGATGGGGCTTATCAACATATCGACAAGCAATGGTCCACAGAATGCTGGAAATTCTGAGACGGATTCATCTCCTCGAATACATCAAAAAAGTAGGTTCTGTCCACGAAGAGTAAAAAGAAGAGAACACTCTCGTGGTAAAAGCCGGTCACGATTTGCCTAATCCATGGCCAGAGGAGCTTCCACGTGCCATTCCGCTTCTGTTAACTGGATTGCTTATAACACAACTCGCCCTAGTCTTGTGACAAAGTTACCGATCAGAAGATCTTCGCATAAGCTAATGTTTGCGCAATTCATTCAATCTGAAGAAGGCCACTGCTATACGTGACTAAAAAAAGAGGGGAGTGCCCTGTCAGACAAGATTGACGCGTTCCCACAACTGTCAATTTGTTTGCCGTTTCATCCTCTGTGGAGCTAGGATAAGTGAATCTTCGACCCGGCGTATATACCTTCAATTTGTAGGCAGAAAATTCACACCTGATACAAACTTAATTCTCTCTTCTTCATTATATATATGTAGATATTTGTCAAAATTGATGAAAAGAAGGCCCGCAGTTCTTGCTCACATGTCCTGCGACGAACTTATGAGAGCCCATCTTACCATCCAGCCCAGATTCTTTCAGTTTATGTGCGATGCACTCATAATTATAAAATTGCCACACTAACTGATCGACGATATTTGGCGAGGGTATCCCATCCAAATGCCCAGTCGACTGAGTAAGGAGAACGGGAATCTTGCCGTAATTCTTGACGAGTATCTCTCTCTTGCAATACTAATCCTCATTACAAATACATATATTACACATACATAATCCATAAATATATAATGGATTCACTAGAAGTAAAAATAGTAGAATAAATGATCACTTTCCCGGTCTTCGTCTTAGTGCTTTCAGCAACTGTGCAGGACACTGTGCTGATGGAAATGTTTGGCCCTTGCATTCCCTATTTCGCCCCAGTAACGACTTGCTGTTAGTCTTTTCGCATTTTTATTTCCAAAAGTCGCCAATAGAGGGATGTCTAACCTTTATGCATAGAGAGTTTTGCCTCCTGGTACTTAGCCTTGCTTCTCAGGTTCTCAGATGAACATTTCCTTCCAAGTTGCCTGGGATGCATCTTGTGTATACAGTTTATGATTAACAATTATCTTGGACCAGAAAGAAAATATTTGAACATATTTCTCGATATCGCCTCCGTCTGAAGTTCTCAACAAGGTTGCCTCCCAAATTAGGAAATCTTCCAATGTCCTTGTAAGAGCTTTCGTCAGGGTGCCCGGTTAATCAGGGCCCAACGTTGGGGCCGAGAGGGAATGAGTGCCGTGGACAAACACGACAAAGAACGATCCGGATGCTGGCGCCGACTTCTGCGCCGTTCATAACCCGAGGAACTGCACGTCCGAGGTTTATTGAATGATCATGGTGTCTTTCAGCTTGGATGACCCTCCAAACTCCCGGTTGTTTGTGGTCGCCGGGAGAAATACATCGGTACGACCATCCAAGGCAATCTTGGCGTGCACACAAGAGCCATACTGTCTATAACCGTTCTAACTGTTGTAATATTTTATATGATTGCAGTCCGAATTCTTAAGGAGCGTTTTCGAAAAGTATGGACGGGTGTCCTTTGTAAAATACTTGCGTGACAAAGGTAGGGACCTCAGTGGCCGGTTGGGGAGCTGAGTTTGTATGCATCAAATTTCTGTAATAGATGCTGCAAATTTGTTACTTGTGTGAAATTTTATACGACCTGATAGAGGAGAAGGGTAAAATGGGGGCTACTAAGGGTTCAGAGAATGGGGTGACGCAGGGCGACCCACCACGCTCTCAGGGGAGAAGCCATCATCCGATTTGGTGCCCGGGGTGCATGATGCGTTAATGATAAAGACTGAATTTCAAGATGCTAGAGTTATGCGTCATTTCATGGCTGGTGGGGTACTGGGACTGTCTGAATTGTTGCGTATGAACTGGAAATGGCATCGAGCTGTAAAGCAAATCTGGGAAGAATTGCTAGATGAATCTAGGGACCAGACATGCTTTGGGGTCCAAACGATTGAATGCAAATGCCTTGAAAAGTTAACAAATTATGATTGTTTTGCAGGGGTGGCCTATGTTAAGTACGAGAAAGCATCTTCTGCTGCTTTCGCAATAGAAAATCTGCATGAGGCAACGCTGAATGATGGCCAAGGTCCACGCCTCAAAGTCATGCTTGCGGAGTCTCCGCATGCAAGGGGTATTCCTTCAATTCAGAAGAAGTACTATGATGACGTTCTTCCAGCAGATCCAGACAATCTCCCCCCGAGATCGCGATTATTTATGGTGGTCCCAAAGAATGCAGACGGGTCTTTGATTGAAGCAGAAATGGCATCCTATCCTGGCATGCAATACTGCAAAATCGACCTGATAGGAGCTAAAGGAATTGTCTTTGTTAAATATGAAACATCGTCCGCAGCTTGTGCTGCAATGGAGGCCATCCAATCATCTGGTGTTGTTGCTGGATACAGGGTTAAGATAATGTTAGCTGAGCCAAAAACTAGAAGACAAGGCGGAGTCGAGCTTTTCAAGAACTTTCCAAAGATTGATTCACCGGTAAATAGCTTTCTGCCACAGCAAATTGCTTTTGATGGCGCTGGAATGATGCTTGGTCGGAATCAGAATTTTGGAGGATCCAATACAATATCGCAGACTGCCAATTTAAATGCCGGCTTTGCTCAAGGACTGACCAGTTTGGTCGATGAACTGACACAAGACAACCATTTCCTAGGTTCCTCTCTAGGGGAGAAGGAAAGAAGTGTCAAACTACATGCGAAGCAGGCACACGCTCTCTCCTCAGGCTTGAGCAACATGTCCTTTGATCTCTCGGATTCCATGCACTCATCCACCATGGGAGACAATCAAACATCACTCTTTCCTACTGTTTCTGGGCATAAGGTTGATTTAAACTCGGTACCTCCAGGAAACCGGCTATTTGTAGTCGTTCATAAAGGAGTGAATGAGGAAACCTTATCTTCGGTGTTCAGATGCTACTCTGGAATGGAATATCTTGATTTAAAACGAGATAGAAGTAGTGGAAGAAGCAAAGGATATGCTTACGTGAACTATCATAATATAGAGAGTGCCAAGGCTGCTCAATTGCAACTGAATGGGATTGAGTTCCCTCAAGGTAGCGGATGTCAGCTGAAAGTTCTTTTCGCTGCTCCACCGGGAATCCCTGGGATTCGATTGGGCGATCAAAATTCCTTAAGTGTCTCTTCAGCCAATTCAGAGCATCAGTTTCAGAGTTCTCCTGCCAAAGGCTTCCTTGGAACCCCATCACAGGATACAGCAGCCACAAACTTTCAGTTGCCATCACCGAACTCAGGCGATTCAGTGAGTCAATTCTGCTATGGAACCCAGTATCTGCAGCAGAACTCAGCAAGAACAGATCTATCCTCTGCTTCCCACGAAAGTCTTGTATCCCCTCTGTCTTCTCCCTTGGATAAAGCAAAGATGCATGGAGACCAGGAATTTGATTTCAAGAAAGTACAAGAATCTTTAGCAGATTTAAAGCTGGACTTTGGATTCTTTGATCGAGACGATATGAATCGTTTTCCATCCAGGAATGCTGGCGCAATCTCGAATGAGTCACCGAAAGGTGACATGGGAGACTGCATTGCCTCTTGTGTAGGCCCCTGTTTAATAATGGAAAATGATAAAGATGATAAAATCGTGTATTCAAGTTTTGAAGAGCCTCTGGATGCAATATCGATACATCAGATTTTTACGACCTGTGGTAAAGGTGAGTTTCATGCTTGAGTCATCTGATTTGTGACAAACATATTTACCAACAATGTTTGCCTTTTGCGCAGTCGAGAGTATCGAATACACGGAAGATGGTAAAACGGCTAGAGTCAAATTCGCCGACGAAGATTCGGTTGTTACTTCCTTAGGTATCCTTAATGGATCGACAACAGCAACAGGTTTAAAGATAACGGTTACTCATTCCTTGCCCAATTAGGGTTCCACCGCGCGCATGAGGTTTTAAGACAAATGATCAGTATCTATGACAAGAAACAAAGATGACTTACTGGGAAATAGTAAAAGATGAAGCCTCAATTCTCTCAGAGGCTTTCCTTTGTGAAAGCATGCAATGGATACTATTATAAAGTTATGGACGTTTGTAAGATTATCAGATCTGCACTGATCACTACTGTGGCTCATGAGCCCCTGCCTTGAGGCGCTCTCAGTAGGCAGGGGATCTCCGCCACCCGCCCCTATAACTGCGACTAAATGTAATCCGATTTCAAAGTACAGCCACCCCGATGACATCTCCTTTTCAATATGTAATCTATGTGTAAATTACGATTATAAGAAGTCGATATTGGGTCCAAAACCTGCCAGAGAAGCAGGAAAGGCTCGATGTCAAAATCCAGCGACATCGAAGCTTCCCTTAATAGGTGCGTTTTGAGAGAGATGTTAGCCGTTTGCGAGGCACGAATCTAATTATTAGTGTATATTTTGTAATATGGAAGTCAGTATGATTATCGAAAGTATTGTTTGACGCGATTTCCGCGTGACCCGTTTGAACCTCATTCCGTTGACGAGGCTGCGCTGCAGGGAAGCCCTGCACTTCGACGTCCACATGCTCTCGATATGCAATCACATTCAAGATTTAGTGAGGAATTATGGTGCAAACTATGCGTTGGTGTACTGGCTGAGTGATAATGATCAATTGAAAAAATGCACCACTGTGAACCTGGGCTGGAGGGATGCCATTTCTGATGAAATCTTTTCCGCTTTCAAGAAAAAGTCGACACTGGTGCTGCAAAAAAATACTTTGACATTATTTCCTAAATGTGCCAAGGTGATATGGGGCAGCGGGACAAGTTCGCCAAAGGAAAATGCCCAGGGGTGGTGGAACAAGAAAAGGTCCATCAATAGGAAAATCCTGAACTTTGAAAGGCTGGGATACCGCTTACCTGCAATAATAGTAGTTAGAGGAGGTGAGAGGTCTCTGAGTTTCTGCTTTCCTCCGAGAGACCAGGAATTAATGCGATTGGCAAAACGTATTGATGACCACTATGGGGTATCTTTGGAGTTGCAAGGAAAAGGGTTACCTCCCAACCCCCCCAGGCTGCCCTCTGCACCCAAAAAGCGTAGTATCTTCCCAAAATGGAACTGGAAAAATTCAGATAAGAAGAGGTGGAGGCCGTCGTCCACTAGGCAAGAGATAGAGGAGTTTCTTGGCATGGAGCACATCCATGACCCTGGCTCCCTTGCATGGTACAGTAACCAGCTCAAAAGCTCGGACAGCGTGCCAGTGCATCCATTGTATGAAACAGAAAACTTATATCAGTGGGCATGCTTGGATGCGAGGGTGTACGGGGACAATTTGGCCACACATCACAACATGTTTGTCCAGGTGGATCTTAGCAAGGACGCTAATGCCACTATATCTTGCTCTTGCGACGTGTATCGCCACTGCATAGTCAATCCTTGTTGTGTTCATACTGAATATATACGTATAAATGCAGGCAAATTGAGACAACTGGAATTTGGTGAGCCAGGTGAGGTGCTTCAGTTGTGCAAGAACAATGGGGACATCGTTGGATACTATGTGAATGGATGCTTCGTGCGACGCCAAGGCAACAAAGGCTATAGATGTGATACAGACAAAATGTACAGTTGTCAGCACGTGAATACAGTATGCGGGGAGTTGGGACTAGATGAGGGCCCTGAGGCATTAAAAGAGAGAGCTGTGGCAGAGAGCAGCGAGGATAGTGAGGATGAAGTAGAGGCAGAGCACCTTCCCACGAATGCCTGGATCACGCAACATCTCAAACATGACAAAATAATATATCCCTATACTCAGGAGATGGCGAACGTCGTGACCAAGAACGCATTTCATGGATATGGGATGGACAAGGAGCACCCATGCATGTGGTTCGGTGGGGTTCTGAAGCCAGACGTTCCGGGTACCAAGTGCCTTTGTATGCTTGACTATAGGGACGAGGACATGAAATTAGAGGATTATCTCTGCACAGTGTACATGAAAGAGCCTCACTGTGCGAGGCAAATGCCCTGCATGAGGCTAGAATGCCCAAATGGCAGGAAGGCATGCACAAGGCACTATGCAGGTTTGCAACACGGTCTCTGGCGAATTGGTCAGGCAAGAGTCGTAGAACTGGATCTATTGGTGAAATGTGCCTTAAATATCATACATTTTCCAGGGGCTTCTTTTGCAGCACAGTGTGATCAACTCTCTGAAAGCTATGACTTCTACAAACTGCATGGGGGGAATACTGAGGGATTCCTGGACGTCAACTCTTTCCGTGCAGCTGTGTACGACGTGGCTAAACGTCTTGATATAGACTTTAGTGAGCTTCAACAGGAGTGCCAGAGCCTGTCTGGGAGTGAGATGACCCACATGAACATGATGCTTTGTCCAATCTGCAAGGACAGGCCTGATGTCATCATCATGGACGGAACTTCCATGACTATCAACGCCAGGTCATGCAGTGCACCATCTATAACATCCCCATGGGGAGATGAGACCAAAATAAGGCCGCATGCTATGTTGGACCGCTGCTTTTTTAATGTAGTGAAGGACCGAAGCGTAGGACGGTCAAGGTGCAAACGCAAAAGGGTGATCAACCTGCTCCAAGGCTTCGAGGCATGGTTTGCTCCTTGCAAAATATCTAGACGAGATTATAAGGATATAAATGAGCTCCTGGAGCTGTCTAAAGCTTGGAGACTCGACGGTTTTATCAAGTGGGCCTACCAGGCATGCAGGGAGGCTACAGTCAGCAACCAAAAACGAAAGGCAGTGCAGAGGGTGCTGCGTGAGCTTGCTTCTTCCAGTCCTGCTGCATCATATCTCCCTTACGCTTCTGCAAAGGTTCTCAAGGAGCATTTGGATGTGCAGGAGGTACCTCCCAATGCGATGCAGCGGTTAGGACCCTGTCTGAAGGGGTTGTTGCAGGCAGGTTGCAAGCAAAATGAAAATGGTGCGATATTTCCTTCGTCTTGGACTCCATTCCTGGCAGAATTAGCCCAAAGAAGCATGGATACATACGAATCGCCCTATTGCCAGCAAGAATACGGGCTTGGCGGGGAAATTTCGCATCATGGGGACCCCTCTATTCTTCACGATGGGTACCTTGAATCAGGGATCTGTTGCGGGCTCCCTAGACTGCGCCACCGACCTAGGTACGCGTGTGATAACATACAAGATGATACAGAGTACATGGGAAGGGATAAGCCTCCATGCAAGCATGCTTTTGGCAAGGCTGGGACGAGAACCGGAGGTGTCTTCACCTGCATGTGCAAACACGGCATTACATATGGTTGCTTCATCATCAAGGAGGCGGAGGGCCGTAACGAACCTTTTACTTTCCTGACTTGTTTCTTGAAAGAAGCCCCCAAGATAGTGATATACGATTTTGCGTGCTCGTTGATGGACTATTGCCTAAACCGTGCTCCAGGTTATTTCAAACACACCCTCTTCTTTGTGGACAAATTTCATTGGGTGAACCATGTCAGCTGTGCGAGGACCTTCAATATAAGGGAGCATAGTGAGGATAAATTTGTGGTAAGCAGCACCGGAAACTCTGAAGCGTGCGAGCAACTCAATGCTGCAATGAAGAGGTTGAGATTTGTGCTGTCCCGCATGGCACAAAGGCCTTTCATGATATTCCTGCGCCTGTTCGTCGCAGTGTGGAACAAGAAGAAGCTAGAAAAGGTTAAAGGGCTACATGACAGGGGGCAGGCTGCAAGAGTGTGCACAGAAGCTGGTCCTGCTGCTGCCCCGACGTAACTGCCACCAACCGCTTCTGAGAGCACCCAGATTTGAATAGATTGAAGTTCCCACGCAAGTCCCTTCCAGATGTGTTCACGAGGAATCGATTTGAATATATAACATGGTATATTAATCAGCTCGTGTCATTCGATTCAAAGAAAAACGC
Organism: Picochlorum sp. 'soloecismus'; assembly: GCA_002818215.1. NCBI lineage: Eukaryota > Viridiplantae > Chlorophyta > Trebouxiophyceae > Picochlorum > Picochlorum sp. 'soloecismus'. The sequence goes on along the minus strand of PJAJ01000014.1, from coordinate 527,280 downwards.
AGGATACCAAGCTTGTCCAGCCACTCAACCTTTTTGGACTCCCTTCGCTTTTGCAGTTGGGCTTCCAACTTGTCACAGATCTCTTGGACATGGGAGGAATGACAGAATGACACGCCCTTTGGAGCATACTTAGTGGAAAAAGCAAGGAAATCTTCCAGCCAGCCTTCGTCATCGGTGTCATTGCAGAACCAATGGTAGTTGAGCAGCATGGTCTTGCCAATGTTGAATTTCCTGATGCGTCTGTTGTTTTTCTTGTCCACGGTAATGAGATCTGACAGGTCATTCTTCTTCATACTCTCGGGAACACAAGTATTGATAGCCCGTACCAAGTCCTTTTGCAAGAAGTAAGTCCCCTCTTCGATAGGGTTGCCCTCCCTGTCTGTTGCGTGCTCCTCCATTGGCCGCACATGGATTGGATGCACCCCTTCGTGCTCCTCATCGCACCATTTGACTCTCTCAACCTGAAAAACAAGTGATTCATCTTGTTCACCTATGTCATCCTCTACGATGGCAGCGCGCCTCTCATCACCCTCATCATACGGTGTGATTGGTATTTGAGGCATGGTTGGTCCATTGTCTTCTCTGCTGTCATGCTCATCCAGCACCCTATCGCCTACTAAACACCGCAAATCTTCCATGGAATTTTTCTGCGCTCTATGAAACGAGCTAAATATGTCACATACGCTCTCAAAATGCTCAAGACCATAACTTGTGGTCTCAATCTGTGTTCTGATATGGTGTTTCAACTCGTTGCACTCTTGCTGTACCAATAAGAGTTGCTCAACTTCCGTCTGAAGCTGTCCGCACTTGGCTTTCCACTCTTCTACACACTCTAAAGCATCTCCATAGTCCTTCAGAAGACTTTGCAGCAGTCGGTTACACAGATCGTGGTCCAAATTGCCGGAATCCACCTCACCACCAGCAAGCAACTGATACCTAGCCTGAGGACAGCTCTCCTGCGATCTGAATAGCTTGGTCCACATGAAATCGGCCCATTTTTTGCGCTGAGACTCCTTACCCCTAAATATGAAATCTCCAGCTGTCACAGAGTTTGAGACCGTATTAAATTGCTCTAATAGAGCGTGAGCACAAGAGTCACCCTCAACACCAAAGGTCTGACGGTATCGTTTCCGCGATTCGGGGCCCGACATAACATATGTGAGCTCTATTTTAGCTCCAAATATGTCTAGAATATAATATATTTCTCCCTTTTGTCGCCAAAAATCCTCAGTAAAGTTGTGCGAGCAGCAGAGATGTCTTCGTCAGATGGCGTGCGCACGCATACCTTTTGTTCAAATTTTATCTGCACAATAGACCAATCGGATTGGGCAAATGCAATAAAATACTATTTAAATGAACGCATTAAAATATGAAGATAAATTATACAGTATTCAACTCAATCCTATAACAGGATAATACATATAGTATTGAGATATAGGGGCATCTCGGCGCTCTCCAATCTTGAGGCAGTACAATTCAGCGGTACAATCAAGCCGCATGCGGCGGAGGAGTTTCACACGCTATCATCAACCACGGATAACATGCACCGCACATTGTCAGTCTTCAGGAACAAATAGATAAAAAATTACAGGATGAATTGTACATCAGCTTTTGTTGGCACAGTTGTGCCATTGCGGGCACAAACGCGTGTTGTGCGAACTCGCTGTGTGACACAAATTCGCGCTGCCCAAGCTTTGCAGGGGAAAGTCATCTCTACGGGCACTGAAAAGACAACTATAGTTCAGGTTGACAATGTGTCTATCCATCCGCTCTATAAGAAACGTGTGAAGCGCACTAAGAACTACACGGCGCATGACGAGAAGGGAGAATGCAAAGTGGGAGATATTGTCAGACTTGAGCCATCTCGCCCTCTTTCCAAGACAAAGAGATTTTCAGTGGAATCTATTGTTCAAGAATCTCAGATCTAGTTTAACACCATGATGCTTCTGTATTGTTGAATTTAGGAGTCCATTTCTTACAATGTAAATTATGTGTTTGCTGCCCAAGGGACTGCCAAATCCGGTCGAAGATTTGGAGAGTCCACTAAATATTTTCCTAATCGAAGGACAGTCCTGACGATAATGAATGCCAACAGGAAGTATAGCCAAACGTGCCTCAACCCTTGAGTGGACAACGATGCCAAAACACCGATAGTATGCAAGTTCATTACAGCCACAAAAAACATGGCCATTGCTGCCCCCAGTGGAACTGCTGGTGATACTTGGACTCGTTGAAAAGGTGAACCTGCATTCCAAGTCCCGGTGAAGGAGAGGTCGTAAAAGAAAACTACCTCAAGTCATGCACTTAAAGACAAATTCTTACTCACCTTGACTAGGTTTAAAGTTGCCAGTCACAAGATCAAGTGCATCCTGTTTTACACCATCCCGAAAATTATTTAAAAAGTATCTACTCATACTTTTTATTCCATCGTCCATGAGTCCAGCCAGATCTCGCTTGCCAGTCCTGGTGAAGGCAGATTTCATTGCTCCTGTACCAGCGTAATGTCGAGAAATTTCGTCACCATGATCTGCCCACAAAGTTCTGAACTTCATCTCAAACTCGGGGAAATTACTCTCAATAGTTTCCCCCTCTTTACTCAGTAAGCCTCTTTCACGCAGGACGTCTTCGAGAGACTTCCTTGCCAACATTCCCTGAACGACATTTGTCCTATCCAGTGTATCGATACAATTTGTTCTGAAGACCCCATTCTGCCGTGAAGTTTCTGTAGAGTCGGATTTTGTCCACATACCTGCGTGAACGTGACTTGAAGCAATATCCTGCCATAGAATATTCAGATTCTTATAGTTGGTTGCTCCACATTGCTTGTGAAAGTCAAATTCAACAAAACGAAAGGAATCAATTTCCTTTTTTACATTCTCCGCCGCTGAGGCATATGCAGAGCTCAACTTTCCTTCTCTTCCAGTCTGATTTGCGAGATTTATGGCAGTGACCTTGCCATATGATTTTGTGAGAGACATAACATGCGACTTTAATGCAGCTTCGCTTCGACCAGATGGGCCAACTGCAATAGGAATCTTGTACTTCAAATTTGGAGTTTGACTCCACATCAACGGGATCGACCCACGTAATTGTATAAATGATGACTGCAATTCAGGCTTCGTGAACTCAACCAGCTGTTCACTTTCCACAAAATTAGCAACATTGGCTTCTGCATCGGCTCCTCTTCTCCACTGCCTAGTTCCAGGTCTCTTTGCTGATCTTCGAGCAATCAGAGTGACAATAATCTCTTCTTGACTTCCGTCTCGTTCGAATACGTGATGAATTTGAGAGACAAATCCTTGGAATATTGTCGGGACGAAATTTTCTGCACCAGCCTCTGCATTATAAACACAAAAGTCCACACAAATAGTTTGAGCACCCTATTGTATAACTCTAACTTTATATCCTTATATAGGAAGATTATATAATTTATCTAGACACAATTTCGTACCTATCAGAGGAAGAGAGAGATACCTGTTCCAGGTGAGTGTGGGGTCTGCCTTCTCCCACGCGGAAGCTGCAGACTTTGCACTCTCATACTTTTGAGAGCTCAAAGTGATGTCACCCCCAGAGCTCATATACATGCCTCCTCCATACGCATCGGGGGATAGTCCCATTCTCAGCAGGCGCAGCATGTCTTTGTCCTCCGTGGCCTTTGTCTTGCTGGAATAGCCAGATATGACCTTGGTGCCAGTGATGAGGAAAACAGGAAATCCACGGACCTGGCCGACTTGACGAGCATCTGATATCAATGCAATTGCATTAGAATTTCGAAGTTTCAAGAAACCAATGATTCCATAAACTTCGCTGTACGACTTTGTAATCTTGTCATAGTCCATGAGCTGCATGGTTCCTGTCTTCAGGTCACAACTTAAAGTTCGACCCAAGACCGTATCGTTCCACCAAGGTTGAAACAGAACAATATCTTCCAGTTGTTTCATCCTCAAGACGGGATAGAAATCAAGTTGCGGTCCCGTCGTCATGGCGCTGTTGTGCTCCGGTGTGCTGAGTGGTGACAAAGGACGTTTTCCAAACTTCTCCGCTAGTTTCTGTTTTTGCTGCTTGATCCAACGATTTTATGGTATCGATGTTATTGGCGTTATTCTCCGAATGTTGATTGCCTTTTTCGCGGGAAAACCAAAACACAGCAGCAACCCCTGTTCCAACAGCGATTTGTGACAAAACTTGTGCTAGAGATGTTTTGGAATGAGCCATACAGCGTCTAAAAAATAATTTGTGCAGAGATCGAAAGGAATTTTTGACAAAATATTGATTTTGATCTGCCCAATTGCGTATCCAAGGATGGATTACATCCCATGGCTTATTGCCGTGGTTAATCGACTCACTAGCGAGAACTAGCACTGTCAGTGACAATTTGTCACAGTGTGACAATCTTGGGCAGAAGAGTCGATCTATTTATTTGATACAGTGCTGTTATCCAACAAGGGTCTCTCTACATTTCACGCTTTGTAGAATAAAGCGACGTGAGTTAACAGAGCAAAGATAAGAATTACATTTCTCACTTAAACATGAAGCTCACACCATAAGCGAGCATTCTGGAACATCTTCAGCCAAGGACCTGGGTCTTTAACGGTCAAGCCCAAATCGGATGGGAACCATGGATTCTGCCACATCATGAAAGATCTTTCAGGATGAGGCATCATGGCTAAGTGTCGCCCGTCAGGAGAGCAGAGGGCTGCGATTCCGTCAGGGGATCCATTTGGATTGAATGGGTAGACCTCAGTGGGCTCCCCGGTGGGATCACAGTACCTGACAGGTGCGAGCCCATTCTCCAAAATCTCACTCTTGACATTCTCATCCGGGAAGGTTACTTTTCCTTCACCATGTGCGCACCAAACACCAAGCACAGACCCCTCCATCCCTTGTAGCATAATGGCTGGCGTTTTCTCAATTTGAACTTGGGACCATCTGCTTTCAAAGCGTCCAGATTCGTTGTGTACAAATCTTGGTTGAATTCTATCGCCCAAAATGCCTCCTGTAGCTGGTACCCATCCAAGAAGAGCCATAAGTTGGCACCCATTGCAAATACCTAAAGAGAACGTATCTTGGCGAGAATAAAAAGCATCAAATTGCGTCCTCAATGACTCATTAAATCGTATTGTCCCAGCCCAGCCCTTTGCTGAATCCATCACATCAGCATACGAAAAGCCTCCAACGAAAATTAAACCTTGGAATGAATCCAGAGAAGCTCTGTTGTTCAGTAAGTCTGACATTGTGATGTCCCAGGGCTCCATTCCAGCACTAACAACTGCTGCTGCCATTTCACGGTCCCCATTGCTTCCCTCCTCCCTCAAAATGGCGACTTTCGGTTTGCCTTTTTTATTTAGAATATCCGCTTCTGTCCACTTAGGATCAAATGTAACTTTCCACAATGGCTTCTTTCGCTTCTTCTGAATTGCTTGCTCACTTTCCACACATTCCTCTGCACACTGAAGTCTCTCCAGCTCAAAAGCTGTTGCCTCCCACTCAGCCCGTGCATCTGCCACATTTGCCTCTATCTCCACATGATTAGCGACATGGATCGTGATCTTTTTATCATCAGTCGTTGTGCCGATTACCTTTGCAGGTACACCAACACTACTGTAGGCTGAAAGAATTCCATCTACGTCAGAGCTTCTGGCCTCAATAACTAGGCCCAACTCCTCTGCATACAAGGATGCCATCGCACCCTCAGAATCTTTAACAGGCAATTCAAGATCAATAGAGATGCCAGTATCACCAGAAAATGCCATTTCCATCAAAGTGACTGCAATTCCTCCATCAGATATGTCATGTCCAGCAAGTAACTTGCCATATTTGAGCAGCTGCTGCGTGATTTTATAAGCTGCAATAAGGGTACTGATATTCACATCTGGACTCTTATCTCCTACTTGAGAAAGAACTTGCGCCAGTGCAGAGCCCCCAAGTCGTCTATGCCCTTCTCCAAGATCCACATGAATAATTACAGAGGAGTTAGATTTTAGATCAGGAGTCACAACCTGTGTGATGTCTGGGCACGTGACATAAGCAGATACCACAAGATTTCCAGGGGCCATCACTATCTCTCCATCAGCAGAGGCTGCCATCGACAAAGAATCTTTTCCTCCATCCACAGCAATACCCATTTCAATCATTGCATTCCTCAAGGCCACAGCTGCATCGTACATGGCCACTCCCTCCGCACCCATCTTTGCGGCATACATCCAATTGACAGACGCTTTGATATCCTCCAAATCAGTTGAAGACGCCCATACTATATTAGTAATTGCCTCGCCTAATGCCATTCGAGCCATTGCACATGGGTCTAGCAAGCCTTTTAAGGGCTGCTCACCTATTGAGGTCGCCGCTCCTGTCAGATCATTATGGCTTTGAGCAACAACCGCAACATTAGATACTGGGAGCTGAAGAGGCCCACAGCATTGCTGCTGTGCAACAAGACCCGTGACAGATCTGTCCACCTTGGTGGTCAAGAATCTCTTTGAACAGACGGATGGAAGACGTAGTATACTCGATACCATATTTTGGGCATTTGTTCCTTCAGGTATACTGAGAGGTACGGCAATATTGTCTTCTCTTTTATATTTGAACGTCTTATTCGGCATTTCACCGAGAACTTTCTCCAAGTCTAAGTCCACTGGATTTGGAGCATCTTTGGGAGCATTTTTATCAACTAAGACTACCCTTCCACAACCATCAATGCTTCCAATAATCTGTACGTTGCATCTTTCTCTTTCACAGATCGATTCCAGAAGAGATCGTGCATCGGGTTTGATCAACAAACAATCGTTTTCCTGGTACTCAGCTCCCCAGATTTCAAGCACACTCATGGTCTCATCGCCAAGTTTGATTGCTCTGACGTCAATCTTTGCACCTAATGGATATATTATTTCTTTGACAACATTACAGTTTCCACCGGCTCCTTGGTCATGAATCTGCTCAATCGGATTGTTCTTACCAAGCTCAACACACGATCTCACAACTCGCCACAGTTTTTGAGCAACCTCAGCATCTCCTCTTTGGACTGCATTGAAGTCAAGGTCTGCAGAGAGAGATCCAGATGGAACAGACGAGGCTGCACCACCTCCCATGCCTATCCGGTACGCTGGTCCACCAATTTTGACGATAAGCATTCCAATCTCTGGATCATTCTTCTCCAGATGGTCATGGTCAATTTGACCGAGACCCGCACTAAACATAATTGGTTTAATCCACTCCCGACGCTCCCCATTTGGAAGTCTCTGGCCAAATGTACGTGTGTATCCAGCAATTAAAGGCTCTCCAAATTTGTTTCCATAATCTGATGCCCCGTTGGAGGCATCAATTAGAATTTGCAATGGAGAAGCTAGGGTGGCTGGATACTTGAACTGCTTATCTTCCCACTGCAGTTCATAGCCATCGATATTTAAATTTCCCACGCAATAGCCAGCAGTTGCAGCTCCCATAATCGATCCAATGCCGGTCGCATGGGTGTCCCGAATCCTGCCTCCAGCTCCTGTCTCAGCCCCAGGATATGGTGCCACTGCACATGGAAAGTTATGTGTCTCCGCAGTTAGCAGAACATCCCAATCCCTCTTAGCAATTTCTAAAGGAGAAGGCTGCCCTGGAACAGAAGGCAAGATGGGATTAACATTAGTTCCTCTGATCGCAGATGAGTTGTCCTTGAAGCCAATGACAGAGTTCCTCTTGTTTCTATTCCATGTCTCTTTGACGATCTGGAAGAGGTTCTCAGGCATTTTTTCCTCATCAATCAATATGTCAGCTTTAAAAAACCAATGCCTGGAGTGTTCCGAGTTGCTTTGAGCGATGTCAAAAAGTTCAACATTGGTTGGATCCCTCTTAAGCTCATTCTGAAACATGTTTGTGTAATAATCTAGATCCCAATCATCAAAAGCGAGCCCCATCGATTCGTTTACTTGCTCTAATGCTGCCCTACCATTCGTTACTACAGGAATAGTTTCAACCTCGGCAGGAACAACGTTTGTTGCGAACGACTTTAAAGGCTCAAAGTATCGTTCTTCAGTCATTCTATCATGTACGAGAGAAGCAAACTCATTGCATTCATCGACTGAAAGCTCTCCATGGGACTTGACCAAATAGCGTCGTGATAATTCAATTCTGGCAATCTGATGTAATCCACACGATTTGCAAATTGATAAAGCATTAGCTGCCCATGCTGTGCTGAAACTCATTCGGGGCCCAACCTCAATAACCACTTCATGATTTTGTGGAATGAAGACCGTGTCAGATGTCAGTTTCTCTGGTTCAAAAGTCTCTCTGAGAAGCCTACATGAAGAAGACAGAAATTCAGTCATATACATGGTTACCAAATGACGCCGGCGAGCCCCGATTCAGTCCAGATAAGAAAGAGGCAAGTCACGAATCGTACCAAGATAGAGTTCTGGCCTCATCACCGGATAATGAACCATCCAACGAAACGTTAAAACATAACTCAGAATCCACATCACATATTGATGGGTTGACTTTAGCTTGAGCTTTCTTTAGCAACGTCTTTCGTTGTGATTCGGACATGCCAGGCGTTCTGTAGAGTTGAACAACCCCACCTCCTGCTGCTGACAGTTTCTCATCGGGTTCTGCCACAGTACCATAAGTTGCATGCTGCACGATGGCCACAAAATCTCTCAAAATATAGATTCCTCATCAAAATCATACACACCAAACGATGAATGTATTAAGTCTTCGCACCGGTACAGTTGCTCGACTGCGACACGCTTTAGTGTGTCTGGCTCCCAACCAACGGAAACTAGGGGTCCGATGGCACGTTTTATCACCTGAAAGGATTAATTAATTTCACTAAATTACGGATGAAGAACTCTAAAATCCCATCGGAAGAGCGAAACACAAGACACGTACCATTTGTCGTCTCTTGCAACCAAGGGGACGTTTGACCGTTTCCCAGGCACCTAATATGCCCATTTGCGCTCCTGCAATAAAATAAACAGACATATTTCTCTGCTTATGACCCCATTCTACTGCTATCTGCTGCTTTTCGGATGTCAACTCCGACTCCTCTTTCGAATTTTCGAGCACAGCGAGCGAGGACACCAGGACGTGCTACATCCGATCCAGCCTATTCCATGGTGTAAAATTCATACCAAATTAACAAATCAATCATTTACCTGTGACGATGACCCAAAGACTCGGTAACATGACAGGGCAGGCGAGACACTGTCACTGCATGAGAATGCATCGCTCTTTCTGTTCTTAAAGCTCTGTCCCGAGATTAAAGAATAACCTGGACTCAAATATATATTTTGCATTTCTACTGGAGTATCACGATCAATTTATCTCAAATCTCATTCTTTCCCGCAAGTGCCTTGCTCCATGTCCTTTGCTGACTGCATCGCATCGGACTCCAGATCTGCAGCCTGGGCAGTTGCCTAATATTGTATTAATGCAGACCAGATATCACTTCGCACATTGTACTTTGCGAAGATTCGATCTATTGATTGCATGTTGTCGGCAATCTTCAACTGCTACCTCAGTCTGATCTGCCAGAAGAATCGCAACAACTTCGTAGACTACCAACGCCTATGGTTCAAAGTAATCATATCTGTATGATACCAATATTGGTACTCCACGCAAATGCCTACAAATCTCCTAGAATGCAAGCAGCTCAGACTGCTTCTACATCACGTTTCTCTCTCATTGTCCTTAGCATTTTGGTATACCCATATGACCATGGGATACCCAGAGGCCTCTGCCCATAATTATGGGGGCATTATCTTCATATGCAGAACGCACGCTGTAGTAGTGATGGGTCCTAGGTCAAGATCAGATTAGAGATGGAGCCATCTACAGGAAGAAAGTTGTGCTCATAACAAAATCATAAAATCGAGTAAAATTATATTCTAAACTTGTGTTCCTTTGACGGAGGAGCATCCGTGAAACTTGGAGAACTTGATTTCACATTTGCTGCAATCTTCCCTTTTGGCTTAGGTCTTTTTTAGCCTTCTTTGAGAATAAGATATCCAAATTTTGTCTAAGGCTCCTTCTTTATTGAGAGAAATTTAAAAAGCATTGGGTGTGTTTGAAACATGATGCAATTTACAGGAGTGAGGTTGACAAAGCCTAGGGCACCAGGCCGATCGCCTGGGGGGTACACGCTGGGTGGATTGTCTTTTAGGAGCTCAAATGCGGCAAAACACACATCGAATGTCAGGTATAAAATCTGTAGGGCTGCTGAAGGAAATGTCCCACCCGCGTACGGCGGTGGCGTGCCTCCTGGGAACGTCACACCCGGGGATGGTGATGGTGGAGATGATGAAGATTCAAACGGGGGAAGCGCAGCAATTTTGATAGCTGGAAAAGCTCTTGAGCTTATGCCTGCAGGTGAGTTAGAATTATGAGGTTTTTAGAAGGCAATTCTGGGTAGAAATATCAGATGGGTGGCGAATGTCTTCACACAATTCTTTGTTGAGTCTATCTAATATTTTTGCTCTTTTCACTGTAGAAATGTCACAAGCAGTCAAGGCTGGAACTGTGCCAAAAGAAATGATTCAACGATTCGTTGATATGAGCAATAATCCTTTGCTTGCTTGGCTTATGACATTCGGGTACGTACGCTGCCCATCTTCTGGAGATATTCACTTGTTTCTAGTCGTTTACTTTGGTCGTGTCTTGTTGTACAGAGGTTTCAGAGAAAGGCTATTGGCGGATCCTTCTTTCATGATCAAGGTTGCAATCGAAGTCGGAATTGGAATCTGTACCAAGACTACCGCCGAATACACAAAACGTGGAGAACAGTTTAATAGTCAACTTGATTTTGTCTTTGCTAATATTTGCATGGCTCTAATTGCTGATTTTATGCTTGTATGGCTTCCTGCCCCAACATATGCACCTGGGAAGACGATGAAAAGTCCTGGCGTTTTGTCAAAATTATTTGCTGGGTGTCCTGACAATGCCTTCCAGAAGGTGCCGCCAGGATACCAACCATTCAGTCTAGTTCAGAGAGGTGGCGCTGTGGTGAGAAATGGTCTCAAGCTATTTGGAGTCGGATTCTTCGCAAGCTTGCTCGGAGTTGGTCTGACGAACGGTTTACTCACGGTTCGGGGTATGCTTGATCCAGAGTTCGTTCCATTGAATGATCCTCAAAATGTAGGTGTCATGTCTGCTGCATATGGCTTGTACATGGCGAGTTCCTCAAACTTGAGGTACCAAGTAGTTGCTGGAATCTTGGAGGAGCGCGGTATTGAAGTCATCTTCAAGAGCAATCCAACAATGTGCGCTGCGCTATCGTTTGCCGTTCGTACAGGAAACACTTTCTTGGGATCTTTGCTTTGGGTTGACTTTTTGAATATTCTTGGAATTCAAAAAATTGGACATTAATTTCAGTAATAGATATTCGTTGTCATATGAATGATGCCAAGACTTAACATGTAATTTCAACTGATTTTGCAAAACTTTGTAAATCTTGGCCTGGCATTGTTGCTGTACGATGCTGCCAGACTAAAGGACGTGTGGTAGTGACAAAAATCACAAGTCCACAATTTTCATTGATGTCTGACTCCTCCAAGACTCTCCTGGATTCAAGGAGATCGGCTTGGAAAATTGCGAATTTTCTACGCAGACAAACTCTTTGTAGCAATCAGGCATTGCTGTCCATGGGGTCCAGACAACCACATCAGACCATTCCTTGGAGTCAATAGACACAGCTGCACCAGTACCAACATCCAGTTCCACATGCCCTCTTCCTTCCAAATACACAGAATCCATGGGGCCCGTGAATGATATAGATTCCCTGTCTTCCATCTTTGTAGGAGGTGCATTGGCATCGACTGTTTTATCAAGATAGTTCTGCAGCATGCAAGGCAGATATATGGAAATCAGACCCCCTTGGGAATGCAAACGGCACACATACACATACCAGACCATTCAGCCCCGACACGCGGGCATTCTCGATACCAGCGACTTCAAAATAAGAATGTAGTGCTGCCGTAAAGGAGAATGGCTCAGATCCTTTGTTCAGCACCCTCATATCTGTTTGCAAGGTCTCCCCATGCAGGCTTATTGAATATGCCACCATGAAATCATGAGGCCACATAGCCTTGGTATATTCATTTTCTACCAGAACTAGCTCAATTTCAGGATCTCTATCATCTGGCTGAGGATCAGCAGATGATCCTACTACTTCCCAGTCCAAGTTGCGAGCAAATCCATGCTGCTGCATCTCTCCCGGCCCAAATTGAGGGAAGCAATGGGGAATCCCGCCGGATATTGGTTTGCTCTTGTCAAATACTGCATCTGGACGGATATATAGAACTTCATCCCCTGAAGCCTGCTTCCAGGAGGTAATGCAACCCCCAAACAGAGTCACTTCAGCACTGGTACCACAGGCATGTTTCAGGACCACGGTAGGCAGCCCTCCTCTTCCTTGCACGAACTCAACATGTCCCGGGATCTCATACTTTTCTGTCAACTGACCCACCAGAGATTCCGCTTCTGATTGCAACGATGCACGTACGCATGCGGTATACGTTCTTGCCAGCCTCTTCTTCTGGGTCGGATAAGTCCTGAACAGCAACACACGAACCGGTCAGACATCTCCATGCTCCCTCAATCAAATCAGGTGAATGGAATGCCATATATAAATTATGAATATTAATTATCTAGGTACCATAGATACACGCGCTCACCTTCTCCGCGGCGATACCGTGGCCAACGCAATTGGCTTCTGCACCAAAGTCAGCATGATGAATACGATCAGAGCAGTTTTCACGGTATTCAACCAGTTCGATGTGAGATTTGCCTAAAGAATTGTAAAATGTATTAAAATTACTCATATACACCTGTATCAGGCGCATCCCGACATAATTGCCCCACTTCCTGGATCCACTTCATGAGGTACTTCCACTTGAAGTGGGTGTTTGCCCATTAGAGCCCGGTTAGACAGATTACCACCTTCTGGATTAAAATGAAATGAAATGTTGGTGCTCTTGTCGCACTACAATTGATTTCAATAAATTTGGTATTCCATGATTGTTGCCAAAGGGACAACGGTTTAAACGGAGTACCAGGTATTGTCAGGCCAGGAGGTGAGACTTAAATATGGGCTCTGTATATGATCCTGGATCCTTAACTGACAATACTAATGCGTAAATTCAATAAAACATGACACTCTTAGACGAATGGAACCAAGAGATAGATGGGGTCGTTGCTGAGTCGGGGGAGACTTCCGCGACAGTGACCTCGAAAGGGATCCTTGGAGATGACTCGATTTTCTCCCTGGACTTGAGATTGGATTTTGTGTCTCTGTACGTAAAGTATTTTTCTTATTACAATGACTTGTATCAGATTGCGTCGAGCGCGTATGATCCTCAGTATTGTGTTGCCGCTCAGCTCCACAATTCATTTCTCGTACGATATTGAGCGGATTTCTTTCTTGCAGGGGACGTGGACATGTAGTGGCCTTTGCATGTTCCAACGGAAAGATATTCATCGCTACTTCCAAGAACTACTTGATACGACACGATACAGAAGTAGGGCAAGTTGATGAGGTTCAGGTGTCAAGTGCACATGACTGCAAAACCAGAAGGCTATTTGTTGATCCGTTCGGCAACCACGTACTGCTATTGGTGCAAAATGGACCTAACCTTGAGACACTCTATGTGGAATCCAAGTTTGAAAGGATGCGTTCTATTTCCAAGCTCAGAGGTGTATGCACAACTAGCGTGGCTTGGGCTCCAATGGGCAGGGAATGTGTGGATGTTGCCATTCTTGGCACTGACAAAGGCCATCTTATTCTCTTAGACATGCACAATATGAAGAGAGAGTATTTAGACAATCGAGTACAGGTTTCTGGTGCTAAAAATTGCCCGATTGCTGGACTTGCTTGCATCAAACTATTTGCATCTGAGAAAGAGCAAAAGTCAAAAATAGCAACAGGGATATTGCTGCTTGTCCTTTGTGGCACGCATTTGCATATGATTAAAGGATATGGGTCTAATATTGTTCAAATGATCGAAAATGACATACAGAATCTGAAGATAAAGTCATTTGATCTTCCAATTGAGCAAGATGCTGCCCAGCTCCAGTTGTTGAGACCCACTGGATTATCGACAGGAGCTACTGATGTCCCAGACCCAACAAGTTTTGCAGTACTATCAACATCGGGTGTGTATTACGGAAATATTAATACATTAGTGGATCTTGATGATCCTTTGGATCATTTGGAATCTCACAAGTTGCTTACATCATCCTTGCTAAATGCATCCAGAATAGATAGGCCTATATCTCTTTGCCTCACTCAGCATCATATCATTCTTCTATATGCGACAAAAATTCAGTTTATTAATCACGTCAGTAAGGAGATTGTACAGGAAATTAAGGTTGACGAGTTTGCTTCTCCCATTGGGGGTGCTTCTGCTTTGCCTCTAGGCCTCTGCCATGATATCTTGGAGTCTCAGATTTTGGTCCTCGCAGGTGACGATATTTACGAGATTGATTATACAATGGAAGATAAATATATGTGGAAGATATATTTGGCAAAAGGGGAGTATCCGACTGCTCTACTGTACTGCCGAACCCCGGCTCAGAGGAATGCAGCATATCTTCAAGAGGCTGAAAGGTTGTTTGCTGAGCATGAGTATACACGAGCAGCCGAACTATTCGGTAAGTGCACCTTAAGCAAACCAACATTCGAAGAAACTGCTCTCAAGTTTGTGCAGGCTGGAAGCAGTAATGCAGTAATGTGTTTCCTCCGAGCAAGACTCAGCACTTTGGGGAGTGATAGCCAGGTTCAGCGCACAATGGTGTCGACATGGCTTTTGGAACTCCTACTTGATAAAACAAATAGAGAACAGCTAAATTTGCAAAATTACAAGGATAAAAGTCTTGGAAACAAGGAGAACGAGGCAATTAAGGAATTTCTAATGAGCCACAACAAAGATCTTGACCCTCAAACAACAAAATCTTTATTAGAGAGCTATGGGAGGGACTTGGATCTGGTATACTATGCAAAAGCTCGAGGGGATAACGAGGCTGAATTAGACTTGCTAATCCGTCAAGGGGATGCTGAAAGGGCTTTAGATGTCTTGAGGAAGCCAAGCATTGATCCCACTCTACTTTACAAGTATGCATCGAGTTTGATGGCAATTGCTCCGTCACAAACGATATACTCTTGGATAGAAGCATCTCCACCACTCGATCCCCTGAAGCTGCTCCCGGCTTTGCTTCCTTTTTCTGACCCTGAAGCATCCCACTCTGCCAGGAGAGAGGTGATGAGATATATCAAGTTCAGCATAGAGGTCCGGGGAGTGATGGATGTAGCTATTCACGATCTTAATATTGCGTTACTCTCATGTGATTCCGAAAACGAGGAAGAACTGGTCAAATTTCTTCGCAAATCACGCAATTCTGAAGGTAATTCTGTGTATGATGGCACACGGGCCTTGCGGCTGTGTCAGACTCGTCAGCGAACAAGAGCAACCATATTTCTTATGTCGCAAACGGGCATGTGGAAAGAAGCAGTAGAGAAAGCTTTAGATATTGATTTTGTGCTGGCAAAATCTATAGCATCAATGTTCAATGGGAAGAACCATCATTTAAGGAAGGATCTCTGGCTTATAATTTTAGATAATCTTCTGTCCCCAGGTCTTCCAGAGGCCGAGGGCGACCAGGTATGCAAATTTACTCCATGTATTAAGTTATATTCGTATAGAAACTTTGAATAATAATTTGTGTTCATGTCTCTCAGATACAACTGATAAGCTCTGTTGAGGAACTTCTTCAAGATTCGAATGGGGCTGTCGATATCGATGATGTTCTCCCCCATTTTTCAGATTTTGAACAAGTAGGAGTATTCAAGAAATTAGTTTGCTCATCTCTACATCGATATACGAAAAATTTGGAGCACCTAAAGTCAGATGTCACGATGGCATCTCTCTCAAACAGCAGAATAAGGGGTGCTTTATCCAGGGTCTCCAGCCCAGAGGGTTTTGTTAATCCATCCAAAGTAAAGTGCTTGAGCTGTGGACGATCCTTGAGTCAGAAATCTCCACCATTCAATGGAATAACTGGAGGGGCTCTTCCAGCTTTCTATCTCTTTGCATCTGGGAATGGATACCACGGGAGCTGCCTGTGTTCTGAGAGGCTGAGAATCGCAACATTGCCAGAGAGAGGACGAATAAAATCTTTATGGCAAGAACTGGTGTCCATCGGCGATTCCCGATCACCAGAATCAATAGATAGTACTCAACGGCTTTTGGATGCCTTGAATAGGGAGGTTGCTGAGGAAGACCCCTTTTGTGGGGAAGTCGTATGCCAATTGGTAATGAAGCCATTTCTTTGCAGCGGGGAGGAAGAGAATACATGGTCCATTTTGTAGATGTAATAATCTTGTAGTATGAATTTCAGATTTACACAATGAACGTACATGTATGCAGAGTTAGAAGTTATTTTGCCTTTTGTTGTTGTACTATCAATAGCCACGTCCACCAAAGCAAGGCGAAAATGAGAATTTGATTTAACAAAAGAATAAAAGGTTTCTTGCTATTGTTGGGAGACATTCGACTTTTCACTTTCTCCTCTTCGGTTGATTCTGTGGTCATTTTAGTCAAGGTTTTTTCTTGAACCCATGAATGGTTCTCCATTGACTCACCATCGTACAGATTCAGCATATCCATGCAAGCCTCAGATATATGCGTAATTAATTCTGAAAACTTTTTCGCTGCAAAGTAGTGATCAGAGTCTATTTCAACTTTTTCGAAAGTTGACGTTGTGAAATTGCTCCACATCCTCATGTAATTTCTTGGAATAGTATTATCACGAGAGCCTTCAAATGCAATTATTGGTACTGGAAGGCGATCCCGACTAGAATCAAAGGCGTATTGCACTGCCATTTTAATATCATTGACTGCTATTGGAGCCACTCTTTTGTACAATTGGTCGGATGCTTTCATCTCCTCAATACCTGCAAAGTGCCCTGCTTCAAAAGCACGCAAAACCTTGTCTTTAGGAAGTGATCTCCAGTTATCCAGTAAGCTCATGACTTCATCGATATCTGGATCTTCATTACGCCCTGAAGGACAGTGACGAGTGGAATTGATCAACATCTGCATGGTTTCATGCATCACGACGACAAATTTTAACTTACTTAGACGGCGATCAGTATATATTTTCATCACCACTTTTGAATAAACATGAGGCGGTGACACTGCTGCTGGCATGAAAATCAAAGGCAATCTTCTGTTTTGTCGCCGTAGTTCTTGTATTATTTCATAGCCAATAATACCCCCTAAGCAAGTGCCGAAAATAGCATATGGTTTATCATCGAATGGGAGGGAATTCGCTAGTAGATCGACTAGCTGCCTGATAGATGCGATACTGGATTCGGAACTCCTACGTCCTCTTCCTGGTATTTCGACAGGGCAAATTTGAAGGCAAGACGGAGTCAACATACCCCAATGGGCAAAAAGATTCTCTGATAGACCGCCGGCCCAGGGAAGACAGAAAATGCGCATTTTGACGAATATGGGGCATGGAGAAATGTCTAAGATTGACGTTTTCTGCTTCTGTTGTTGTAGAACTGGCTCAACAATCGTTACACTGACACTGCTTGTCAATGTCTCCAAGGTCATACCCATTAGATCTTCATCAGGTAAGATATTGCTTCCAAACTTGGCTTCCAGTGAAGAGCGTAACTCCAAAACAGATAGAGAATTAAGACCCTGCAAACCAAGAGGCTCGCTCGGACTGGGAGTACGCTCTAGAATATCTGTAACCATCAAGCGAAGAACTGACTCGACACCAGCATCGCTACCTGGCTTTGCATGACCAAGACTCAAATGTTCCGAATCCATTTTCCCACGTTCGAGATACACCTCTTTTCTAGATATTATATTTTGCAGGATATTTGGGACTTTTTTCAGCCTAGAGCGGACTAGATTCCAATAAGTGGGAGGCACGGCACCAACAATGCTGTATCTGCAAAAATCCCTCAAAATGACCTCTAAGCTTGAAAGACCCATTGAGCAAGAAAGAAGGCCCAAATGAATTCCTTTTTCATTAGATATATTGAATGTTTTGGCCGCCATACCTATAATATTACCAACAAACACTCAAGTCAGAAGAACGGGTGGTATCACTAGGCGACAGTCAGAGAGGACTTACCAACTGACATCCAGGCTCCCCACTGAACGCTCTGCATCGATATACCTTCTTGATTGTGGTATAAGCTCATTGAATCTAATACAGCATTACTTGCACAGTAGTTTGCCTGTCCTCTGCTGCCCAAAAGCGATGCAATGGAAGAAAAGATCAAGCACGATCCAAAAGGAATTATCTTTCCGTTTAATTTACTGAATATCTGACCGAAAACAATTTCTTTACTACTGCTAACGTATCTTACTTCTTGCGGGAATATTAAATTTAGCATAAGATGTCTTTGAACACCAGCGGCATGCAGCAAGTGAGGTCGGTTGGTTGCTGACCTTAATCTATCCCAGAATGTGAAGGACTCGTCGAGGCTGCCCATATCTACAGCTTGAAGACATAAATTCCCGGAATCAAGGCTATAACTTTGAAAAATTCCACTATTGTTAAACCTTCCAGTTCTACTGCTCAAATTGAGGCCCCTGACCTGAGATTTCAATGACCAGGATGTCACCAGGCTTCCGATGCCTCCAGTTCCACCAATTATTATTTTTGTTTCGCATTGACTGCAATGCCTTAAAATTGATCTCCGAAGCTTACATGATTTTGTGGATGGAATGATAACTTTGTGAAGCACAGTATGCTGCCAATGCAAAGCGTCAAGACCATCAGGCCTCGTCTCGGAATCTCCTTTCCAAAGAATCAACCTTTTGATCAAATCATCAGAATTATTTTCGCATAAAGCTGCTATACAAGAGTCATCGTGCATTAGAGAGGAGACAATGCCTTGCATATAAGAGGTTACAGGTCCCACTCTGATGTGTTTGTTAGGCGCAAGGGTAAAGTTTCCGTCATTCTCAACCAATTCCAAGCATAATCGTTCCTCATTTTTACTATTTAAAGCCGTTTTCAATGCCATTATGAATGAATAAATTGTCGAGTATCCTCTGTTCAAAAGGTGTAGGGAGCTTAACCCTTTCAAATCGATAGCAATAGAACTGGAGATATCTCCTGCTTCGGGGACAAAATCATACAAGAAGCCACAGGCATCTTTCGCAAAGCGGAACCTTAAAGGAGATTTCAAAAGACCAAAAATGCTTATAAAATCCTTTTCTGGACCTATTTGTATTCTTTCAGCTGTGCATAATGCAAAAAAATCCTGAGTGAGATATTTCACGATCCCAGAGCAGCATCTGATACCTTGAGCGTAAGGCGCATCCTCCTCAAGAGCTAAAGTCGCTTGCAGGGCAGAAAATTCGGTATGCATTCCATTTTGAAATAGTCCTGGGGGGATGTTGACTTGTCCAATCTTAGCCACGAAGAGTTCTATGGTACCATCCAGTAGCAGAAGCCGGTTTTGCTTCTGAAACGTCTGCTCTGATCTGGAATCCTGTCGCCAGGTGACGACACAGGAGCAAATTCTCTTTTCATCCGCACTGATCTCTATTGTATCAAGAATTTTTTCTAGGGTAACGGTGAATCCGTTGGATATCTCTGCTCCTGGCGTTTTGATTATAAGTTCATTCAATGCAAAACAAGTTTCCTCCAAAGTCAACTTGACAATCGCAGTCGACAGTTCCAAGAATACCCCAAAATGAGCTTGGCTCTGAGAGCCATCAATAAAGCTTTTAAGCACTCCAGCTCGAAGCTCCAACTTTGAATTCTTAACGGATTTTAAGGACAGAGATATCAGCTTTGGGATGACTAAAGGCAATGTGGATCTTCCTTTTCTCCAACCCTGCAGAAAACAAGTGAAACAAGCCAATTCGGTTTCCCTTAAAAAAATACTTAGAATATAATCTGAGAGGACTGGGATATGTGGGATTAAACTTACTGTAAAGTCAGAATTGTCTTTTAGATAATTACTAGGAGATAGAAGAAGGGCATGTGCATTGGTTCCGCTCATGCCAAACGAACTCGTTCCAGCAAATGCCTCTCCAATGACACAAGGAAGACAGGTCGTATTTCTCGGTATTGTAGGACAGTTTTCTTTCCAAGAGTTTATTGGGGTCTCTAAATAAGAATTAAGGTTTCTAAGTGTTATTATAGGTCCTACTGTCGCCGAAGACAAGAAGCAAGCAGATGCGAGTAGGCCTGCACTGCCAGCATTGCCTTCCATATGGCCTAAGCATGCTTTTGGGGCAAATAAGGTCAAGCCAACACCCTTCACTTCCGAGCTATGGGCATTTAAAATTGAATTGAGCTCAATTGGATCCCCTAATGGAGTGCCTGTGCCATGGACGCTTTGTAGTTTAACTTCTCCTGGCTCAACTTGGCTCTCTTCCAAGCACACCTTGTGAAGAGCAACCTGAGCAACGCCATTCGGGGCGGTAAGACTACTACTTCTTCCATCTTGATTCACAACTACTCTCCTCAATATTGCGTACACATCTTCGTATTGGCTTTGGGGGCTGCTCAATTGTGTGATGAATGCTACTGATGCTCCTTCTGACCTCCCATACCCATCAGCACTTGCGTCAAAAGTTAAACATCTTCCAACGGCGGAGAGAGCACGTAAATGACAAATAGCAGAGAATGTTGACGGGTTTAGAATCAAGTTAACACCAGAAACAAACGCATCCTTTAACTCTCTTTGTCTGAGGCAGCTTACCGATATGTGAGCTGCTACAAGAGATGAGGAACAAGCTGTATCAATGCAAGTGGATATACCTGCATTAGTCATTCTTCATCTTAACAACTTAGTTAATTTACTACATAGGATGGAAAACTTTCTTACCGTTCATTCCAAAGTTAAATGAAAGCCGCCCAGCCATGTAGGGAGAACCATTACCAACAATTGCATGGGGTGGTGGCTGGTTGTTTGTCATTTTTTCAATGGAACTCATATGCTCGTGAAACATGCAGCCGACAAGTATTCCTGTTGATTCAAGATCTACTAATGAATGCATCAGGTAATAGATCGCAGTGTGCTCCTCAAGTAGCAGCCTTATTTGTGGGTCTATCCAAACCGATTGTTGCATGGATAAATGGAAGAGTTCTCGATCAAAATAGTATATCGAGTCATCAAGGAAGGAACCGCTCCTTGTATAAATTGAACTATGTTCTTTATTATCAAGTGAGTAAAAGTTGTCAATATCCCATCTGCTGTATGGAATTTCAGAGTTGCTTTCATCTCCCCTAGTTATCCTTCTCTCCATAAGCGCAATGCCACGCCCAGCATTTGCTTCTCCAGGATAGCGGCAAGAGACACATTTCACTGCCATGGGTTTGTCAACAGTATTCCATGTAGTAAGAAGATTTCTTTCAACGCGTTTTATACCTTGCTTCGATTTCTTTGAGATGATGTAGTCTGTAATTGCGTTTATCGTTGGATAATCAAATACTACTGTCGAAGGAAGATCAAGTCCAAATTTTGAGACAATCTCATTCCTTAGCTCCACAGATCCTATATGCAATCATACACCATTAGTTTTCAATTTTTATTTATATAATAAATTATATTATAGATATACGTACCGAAAGAATCCAAGCCAGAGTCCATAAAGAGGTCTTCCTCCTCGATCTCTACAGAGAGAATACTCTTCAAAGTGTCTTTCATAAAACTTTTCAATGCTGCACTTTTTACAACCATGTTACTACTTTGAGTAACTACAACTTCTAAATCAGAAGCATATGATTGACGATGGGGAACATGCAGAGGGCTTCCCGAAAACAAGCCGATTGTGTCTCGTCTACAGGGATTCGTCGGTTGTCGGAGTATGCCTTCCAAGGCAAACAAACCATTAGCGGGACTGATTAGTCCCATTCCAATTGCATGTAGCTTGTGCCGTAATTTTGGATTATTCTTAGTCATCCCAATACTCCACGGTCCCCATTGAATGCACGTTATTTCTACTCCCTTCTTTACCTGTTCCTTTGCAGCAAGTTCAAGAGCGTTATTCGCAGTCGAGTAGTTCACTTGTCCTTTGTTAGGAAAAGCACTTGTTATTGATGAAAAAACAAACGTTTTGCTGATTAGATTTATACAAGGAGATTGATAGATATTTATGAAGGAGTCCATTTTAGAAGAAATTGCTTTTCTCATGGTTAATGGAGACTGTGAAAAAATTTGGTAGTCACTGATGACACCCTGAGAAAACACCCAAGATGATAAAGGTTTGGGCCGATTTAGGTCAAATGATGGCTCTTTACCCGTGGCGTCCGTCATGAATGATGAAAAATCACATTGAAAGATGTCGATTAGTTTGTTGTATCCTCTTCTTGAATAGACGAAGACCTGAGAACCTTTGAACGACAACGTTAGCCAAGAGCTCACCAAAGACCCAATTGATCCTGTTCCTCCCAGCACATGCCACTGTTTTGCATGATCCAACAGAGAGGGCCAACTTCTCAATTCCACTGTATTCTGCTCTGAGTAAATTTCCGGAGATGAGAGAAATCCCGTTTCAACATAACACTCGAGAGGCTCGTGGTCCATCTTTTCGTATTTGATCCTTCGATGCAACAATGGATTCAACCTTATGCACTGTGTTTCGAACCATACTTCCTCTTCTACGGCAGCTTTTGCGATGGTAAAACTACTTAAATCCATCCGATTGCGCGAAGGTATTAAAGAATCCTCAAATGGGGACACAAATGAAACCTTGCCTTCTCTTTTCTCGCTTTGAGCAAGCTGCAGAAAGCTTAATGGACCAAAAACACTAGAAATATTTGATTTGACGGAGTATCTTCTAGTAGATGAATTATTTATAACAATGCATAAATGGCTAGTCTTGTCTCCAAGCAAAAACTGGGGATCACTTCCTTGAAAGGTTTTGTTTACTACAGGAGATATGGAATATTCCATCATGTTGGAAGCTTTAACTTCTCTGCCGATATGTTTGCTCGAAAGACCATTAAATTGCATCAGACATTCAAATGAATGGCATTTATAGCCTTTGTAAATACAATTGAATGTTGTAGCCCCAGATGATGTCGAAAGATACCCTAGTGCCCATTTTCTAGTCACTGCTGTTTCCTCGTAGCTTGTACTTCTGCCATGTTCCAGTGAGATGGGGATGCTTAGTCTCAAATTTTCGCGTTTAAAGGCAGAGGTGATTTGACTGATACAATCTAACGCAGCGGGGGATGGCGGGGGTTGCTTCTTGCCTTGCGAGAGATGGCTACTTATGGCGCCAACCGTAGCAGCCAAAGGGATGCCTCCAAGATTTGTTAACCAGCGGCAGCGACTTGATGTGCCATCTTCCATGAGAGCTGCCGTCACTAGACTGGTTCCATGTTCACTTGCTTTACGCAATTTAGTTGAAAATATTTTTATTCCGTGGGATGTGATATTTTCATATACAAGCATACTATCGTGCCTAATGCACGCGTGTATCAAAATTTCACCATTGTTCGTCTTTGGTAGTGTGGTGGAAGATAGAATGAGAGCATTATTTATTGAGCCGAGAGAGATTCTCCCAGATATAGACTTCATTGAATATAATGCAAAATTGAATAAATACGAGGCTGGCAGGATCGCACTGTTACGAACGGTGTGATCCCAAAGATACATCGCTTGTGGATGTTGCAGATCAACTTGGACCCTTATCGTTTCTTCCTGTACAGATATTCGCCCAGAATTGCTTTTCCAGGGCCAAAATGATTTCTTCAAGTATATAAATGCTTTAGAAAATTTGATAGAATGATGATCGATGTCTCTGATGCCAGCCATGATCAAGTGGGAGTTCGTTCCCTGGAACGCAAATGAACTAACCCCTTGGCATGATTCTCCTGAGACTTTCTCAATCTCTGATCCCCTGGACTGTCTGGGGACGTTTAAGGATTTTACATTGTATGTTTTCCTTGCTATAAAATTTTCCAAGGCTTTATTGAGAGTACGTAAGTGTAACACTGGATTTTCACTGTCTTTATTCAGAGAAGTTCTGGACATATAAACACTAATTGCTCCAGAAGCCGGTTCTGCGTGTCCAAATTTACTCTTTGAGACAATAAGGGATGGATATCTGAGTGCTGAATCATAAAGATCCAAAATTGCTCCCACTTCAATCGGATCCCCCAAAGGAGTGCCTGTGCCATGAAGGAAAATGCTTCGAATCGATGATACGTGCAAGTTGGCTTGGCCCAGGCATTTCATTATAACTGCCTGTTGGGAGGGTCCATTTGGCGAGGTTAGAGAAGAAGAACGACCATCTTGATTAACAGCAGTAGAGATAATAATTGATGATACCGATTCATTGATTTCCGCCGCATCTGGTGCAATGATAGACATTGAAGATGCTTCTGATCTACCATATCCGTCAGCAGTTGAGTCAAGGGTCTTGCATCGCCCATCATCCGAAAGCATTCCCGCAAGTTGAATTGCATGGAAGGTCTCATGAGACAGCATCAAACTTACTGATCCAGCAAGGGATTCATAGCCATTGCAGACAACGTGGTCACAGCATTGTGATATGGAGACTAAAGCGGACGAGCAAGCCGTGTCTAATCTCATAGATGGTCCATGGCATCCAAATATATACGAAATTCTGCCTGCAGCGACGCTGAAACTACTTCCTGTGGCAGCAAAAGAGCTTGTATTCCCCAGAAACAAGCGTATTTGGTTCTTATATTCCATGTGCTGAATGCCGACAAAGACTGCTGCTTTCTTTAAGTTGGAAAATCGACAGCTTTCGACTACTTGGTAGGAAAGCTGGAGCAGCAGCCGTTGCTGCGGATCCATATGATTTGCTTCATTGGGACTAATGAAGAAAAGATCAGCATCAAATTTGTCACAATCGTGCATCCACCCTCCAAATCGGATCGTCTGTATCAATAAAGTCATATTTAATCGTATACCAACAAGGCTAAAAGAAAATAATGCGCATATTGCACTTTTACCTGAGTCCTTTCGATATCCCAACGAGCCATCGGCACCAAATTCATAGAATCAAGCTCGTCTCCATTGCGTTCGAGCCGAGTTCCTGAATGGGGTAAATCCGTATATTCACTCATGTACAGGACATTCGACACATTTTGGTCCTTCTTGAAAGCAGTCAAAGAATTGATACTCGAGTTTTGCTCCTCGCTATCTGCACCACTGATCAATTTGACAATAGAATCGATGGAAGGGTGATCGTAAATGAGTGTTGAAGGAAATTGCATCCCAATGAGTTTTGACAAAGAGCTTGCTATTTCTACTGCTCCTATAGAGTCGATATTTTGGAAGCTGACTTCATCCTGGTTTACTCCAGTAAATGGGCGAATCGTGCTCTCTACTAGGTCCCTGAAGGCATGGTTATCAACGACTGGATGTCTTCTCTCCACTCTTGCAATGTTTTCGCTTCCACTTGCCACAGCACGGCCCCCTAGTGCATCCATCAGGTTCCAAGGGCCTTTGGCAGACATTATGTCCATCATGAGATGCTTATCTACTTCGGCGATTACTGAAAGCGGTGGTTGTGAATTTAGGATCATACGCATGATGTCCATCGGGCGATTTGGATGCATACCTAGCAACGAAAGACTTTCCGCATACTCTTTGGCCATTCCTGTCTCACTGAAAGGCCCAAACTGAATGCTACAAGCTCCGATACCCGATTTGAAGCACTCTACAGCCTTTGAGTCCATCATGGAATTAGCTATGGTATAATTAGATCCTCCGATTTGACTCCATAACGAGGATACTGATGACATAAAAATCCTTCTCGAACTTACGCGCAAGGCTGGATGTCCGAGGGGGATGATCTACAATCACAATCTCACAAATTTTACATGATATTTTATCAGGTACATACACGCCTCGCGCAGATGTCAATGTACCTTTGGGCCCAAAACAGAGCGTGAGCATTCAGGGGTTGAATCCCTCAACAATCGTAATTCATTAAATCCAGCGGCAAGAAGATGATTGGCCATGTATGGCATTTCCTCCCTGACGACAAGATAGGACGCCATGCTATCTTCTCTGAAGACACAGTTCAAACTCATTATCTTTGTGATATGATTTTGCAAAATCTGGTCCTTTTTCGCTGTCATGCTGAGATAGCCACTTCTAGAAGTCAGAAGTAGTGTATCACATCCAGCTTTTGATAATTGGTTACAATATTCATTTGCTAAGCCCTGAATGCCACAGAAGAATGAATAGAACATCGATAGTAAAAATTTGAACTAATATCACGAATAGGATAAATGAACCTACATTTGCCCCGATAACAAAAGTACTTTCTGGAAGCATATTCAAGCAGCTTGTTTTCCTTCTCCATCTCGTGCTTAGCAGTCGTTTAACATAAGTTTTGTCATTTAAAAGTCCCACAAAATTTTCTCCTTTGCATGAATGCAGTTTTATAAGGGTTGACACCCTAATGGACATGACAGTCTGACTTCGTAGACTCAATATCTCGACAGTCGGAAGGTGCCTTTCTCTATGCTCTACGAAGACAGTTAGCGACAACGACCTCAACATAGTAAATATTGGCATTTCGGGGCTAAAGCGATGGAGTTGGATATCCATGATGTCTGAATCGATGTTGAGGACGCAAACTTTGAAGCTGCTGTACGCAACTGCTGCAAGATATAATTCTGTCAGTATACCATAATGCATCCTATGAGCACCATGATCAACTACATGTCGCATATTCCGACATATGAAGTTGATAGATTGGTTGTAAGAATATAATAGAAGTGCATGGAAGTGAAATATCGAAGAAAAACACAGTTCAGTTTTTTCTGATATGTCTGACCATGAGCTTATCCACGCTGAGTCCAGACAATTGGAGTCGACATCTGAGACCAACTTAAACCTATCATTGAGTATCTGGGATCTAACGAGAAGAAGATTTTCACGAGTTAGGGTTTTTTTGCTGGGTAATAAATTCAACGGCAGCCACGCAGTCCTGAGTGGCTGCCGTCTCTGGACTTCGCTTTCGTGGATCTCTGTGCACTCATCTTCTGAGAGATAATATAATCCATTGCATGAATTTGTACCAGTACAGATCTGAAAGTCTTGGAAATTGCTACTTCTAGCCATTTGAGCCAAAGTGGGGGTATGATTACGAAGACTGCTATGATTTTGGGCCCTCATTAAGTTTTTCAGATCAAGGCCCGACTTTAACAAATTCAAGTTTTCCCATCCATCATTGCTCCATTGAGCTCTAATTTTGGCCATCGAAATCGAAAAATGAGATGAATCTGTGAACTTGAGAAGCGCTTTTGATTCCGTCACTCGTTTGTAGCATGTGGATGCCCACTTATCACCCTGAATGGTTGCCAATCCTTCGAAAAGTTCGTCACCGTGCTCCACTATTACTATTCTTCCTGATGATTCTAGATGCACAGAAACTTCTGTCGGACTATGCCTCAGAGGCTTAAACATGGTTATTTTATGAATCATAGAAGCATTTGAGTTCCCCTTGCTCTGGAAGAAAGGTATAGCTTCTAAGGCAAGAGCAAGGAGAATGCCAAATGAGATATCCCGAATTCCACTCAGGATGGTTTCTTGAAATTGTGATATTCTCGGTGATTGTAGCTGGTAAACGAATTCTAAGGATTTCGTGCTTCGCTTGTGCCAATGTCTTGCGGACTGGCAGAAAAGAGGGACTTGTGGAAAAGGCCAACATTTTTGTTGTCGCAGTATCAATCGCGACCGAGTCTTTGTCTGCGAATATTGCCCCATGGAATCTAATTGCTTGATTAAAGCAGATGAATTTGTTCCACTCATTCCGAAAGAGGCTGTAGTCGTGCTCAATAATCCGGAGACATTCATGTGCTGCCGAGAAATGGAAAATCCCTTGTAACCTTTGTCTTTCGGTACGAAACTGATGACCTCACTAATGTATGGATTAAGATAGCGCAGATGCTTATTGGCAGGAATTTGAAGCTTTTGGATTCGAAGTATAGAATCATAGAGGCCTAATGCTCCAGCCGCTCCCTCTGAGTGTCCCACATCTGATTTGATTGAATGGAATGTTGCATACATTCTCCGTCCTTCAAAGGCTTTCATTGCCGAGTGAACTTCAATTGGGTCTCCAAGAGCAGTTCCAGTTCCATGGGTTGAAAATGAGTGTGTTATTATGCCAGAGAAGTCAGTGCTGCAAAATACTTGATTTATCAGATCAATCTGCGACTTGCCATTAGGCACAGTTAATGCAGAGCTCATTCCGTCTTGATTGGAAGTTGTGCCTGAAACATAAGCAATGCGGTCTTCACAGTCATCACCTAGTATAATAACGCAAACTCCTTCTGACCTACAATATCCGTTGGCTGCAGTATCAAAAGTCTTGCATCTTCCATCGATGCTTAGGGCCTGCAGCTGACTGATTGCAGCAGTCGTAACTGGAGAAAGCATTAAATTCACTCCTGCCGAGATTGCGAACTTGACATCCGAGTATCGATATGCCAATCTTGACAGATGGACAGACACTAGGGAAGAAGAACATGCCGTGTCAATTGCCATACTTGGACCTTCCAGGCCAAGATGATAAGAGACCCTCCCCGCCATGAAATTTCCAGACAGCCCAGTTGCAGCCAACGGAGAAACCAGCGATTCCTTTGAAATTTGAAGAACAGTTATAAACTCGAAATTCATACATCCGACATATACTCCTGCATCGCAAAGGGTATTGCGACGATGCTCGACCTTCATTTACCATTCAAAAAACATAGCAAACACCTTATCCCGCTCCTTACCTGTTTTCTTTGTTTCCTTGCAGTCAACGACATAAAATTCTTCCAATGTGCATTCTAATAGCATCCTCTGTTGTGGATCTATGTGCGATGCCTGAGCGTCAGGCATACGGAATAAAGATGGATCAAAGTACTCAATTCTGTCCAAAAAAACTCCAAAGTGCGTCGACGTTGACATGGTGCTTCCAAAATCACTAAGCAGTAACTCATTAAAGTCCCACCTGCAAGGAGGTACCGACGACTGCTTGTCATTTTGTAGCAGCAGAGCTTCATCTAATGCTACATTTATTCCTCTTTCCGAAGCGGAAAGAGACTTCATGCCTAGTACCGATATCCCAGTATCGTTGCTTGCGTCTGCTGGGTCTATCATGGCATAATCAGAAGGAGGCGTTTCTATGTCACTGAGAGTTTCTGCAATGTACGAAATAAGTGAATTGGCTGTAGGATAATCAAAAATGAACGTTGGTGGAATTTCAATCTCGAACATTTGGGACAGTTCCGACTTAAGTTCAATTGAGGACAGGGACGTGATCCCTGCCTGAAAGAGAGGCTCGTCTTGCTGCAATTCCTTATCGACTATCGCATTTAATGTCTTCATCACTGCTTGTTTAATGTAAGACAAGCTATAATCATTAATTTTCGGCGTAAAGCTGCTGGAAGGGCTCTTGAATACTTTATGGCGACCGGAAAGATCAGGCTTTCTTTTGGCAAGGCTGCCTCCGATCTTTAGCATGTCAAGCGGGGTTGCTATTAGATTGACTAAATATCCTGAAGATGGTAGAAGTTTTGAAAAAATCCTGAGTCCATTGCTTGGATTAAGTAGACCCAGTCCAGATCTTTCAACCTCCTTTAGGATATCTCTACGATGACTTGCCATTCCTACTGTCGACCATGCACCCCAAGCAATGCTTGAAGAGCAAATTCCTGCTTTCGCGATGGACGCGGCCCAACCTTCTAGGTACATATTAGAACCGGCATAGTTAGATTGCCCCTGAGTGCCAAATATTGCAGAAATAGAAGAAAATAACCAAATTCCTTCAATGCATGCCAAGTCCGGAGCAGTCTTCAGAAGTTGTAATGGGCTTTCCTTCGGAGCAACTACTGACCGAATCGACGATGGCAGTTGATGACGTATCGCACCATCACGGATGATCCCACTTGAATGAAAAATGGATTTATTCCTCTCTCTGGCAAGTTCCAATGAATGGAAAAAATCCTCACACTTCGTAACATCTGCCATGATAATATGACAAAGATTCGGTCCGTGCATTTGGTCGGACAATGTACCTGATCTTCCTACCATCACGTTAGCACATCCTCCGAAGGATAACCATTCCGAGCAAAGGAGGCCAATTCCTGCACCATGGCCTCGTTGGTCATCGATCGCAGACATGCAAAAATGTCGACATGCATTATCAAACATACCTTTTGTGCCCCCTATGATGATGTTATATGGAGAAATCGTGCTTGCTCGCTTAGAGGGCCGAATGCTAGCGAGTTCGATGCTAGGCAGCCTGATACATCTGGACTCTATCAATGTCCCAAAATCTTGCTCCTCCTTCGAGTCTTCACATTCGCAATGCATGTATCCTGTGCTATCAGTATCTACCAAATTCATCTTCAATCCTAACTCCGATCTAGCAACTCTAAATAGGCCCCATAAGGAGGTCCTTGCTGGCTTTACCTCAGCGTTGGGTCTTTGAATGGCACAATAAGGAAGTGCATTTTGGGTCCATTGCTGTATTCTGCTTTGTCTGGCAATTTCCAAATTTCTTTGATCCGATACGTATTCCCTCATCATGCTTAGAGATTTGCAGAGTATGCTTGTACATTGATCATCGGCCTTCATAATAAATCCACAGGGTGGCAGGGTGACATCCAAACCATTGGAGCGGGAAAGAGTGCTGGCCAATGGTCTGTAAACGCTGTAGGTCATACGGTATGTCGAATCTCTATCTCCCTGGGAATCTGCTAGAATTTTGAATGCACTAGATTTACGTCCTTTCATTGGATTCTTACCAATCTTAATCATTTTGGATTCGAGATTGTGTGCTTGAAGTGCCACTTTGCCACAGGATTGCATCCGGATATCAGACAATGAAGCATCGAATTCTGAATTGATGGTCATACTTGATGACACGAAAAAGCTTTCTGCCCCAGGTACGCAATCCTCCAGAAGTATGTTGTTAAGTCTGCTTGGCAAGTATGTTTGGAGATTATCACTTAATATTGCTGCCAAATGAAAGCTGCTATCCGATGATGCGACTGCTTGTAAACCTTCATTTATTTCCCATCTTGAGTTTACTTGCGCAATTATTTCAGCCCAATGATTTTTTCCAAAATATATTTTTTTAGCATTATTTGACTTTTTAAGACGAGATGGTATCTTTCTCATTTTTTCGCTGCTCAATCGGAGCGCGGCACGAGAGATAAACAAGGACTCTCCAGTAGCATCCACTGCTGTGATACCACCGAATCCATCAATTCTCACAGAGAGGTAGGCGTTTTCAATTTTTTCTGGGTATAGTGTAGGTCGGACAAATGATGTATCTATTAATAACGTCTGTTTACTGACAGTTAGCATTCTTGTGATTGAAGCCGATAAGCATAAGAAAAACACTCCTGGGATTATTGCTCGGTTTTGAACATTGTGATGCAACAAGGTAGATATCTCGCCACATGCTAATGTTACTCCGTAGTCTAGAATCGAGTTCCTATGAATACAAAAATCTCTTATTAGATGATGAGTTTGGATTACAGGCCAATGGCTGGATTTGAAGTACTTTAACTTCACTTTCTCATCAACACCAAAATGCCCTCCAAGGAAACCAAATATCGCATGTGCATTGGTCCCTCCCATTCCAAAAGAACTGGTAGCTGAATGAGCCCCAGAAGGAAGACAAGCAGGAGATGATTCTAGTGGTAATATGGGCTTCGAGCCATATTCATGAAGACTGGATTGCACAAAAGGGTTCAAGCTCCTTAAATACCGAATCTGCGTTCTAATATTCTCCTGGAGATAAGTGATTGACAGGGCAACTCCAACCATCCCAGCTGCTCCTTCTGTGTGTCCTAGAATGGACTTTGAAGATTCCATAGTTAGAGATCCAATCGGTTGGAAATTAATATCTAAAATAGATTTTCGAATTGCTGAGACCTCGATTGGATCCCCCAAAGTTGTCCCTGTTCCATGAAGGGATTGCATACAGAAAAAATCAGGTCTTCCGAGCTGCGATAGGTTCATCTTTATCAGTGATTGCTGAGATGTGCCATTTGGTGCAGTCAATCCATTACTTCGCCCGTCCTGATTAATCGCGGAAGCTTTGATCACAAATCCGTCCGTATTTACGCTGCCAGGTTTAGGCGATATGTGTCCAACCAAAACTGCTTCACCTCTTCCATAACCATCTGCATTTGCATCAAATGTTTGACATCTTCCAACTTTTGAGAGAGCCTTTAATTGACATATGCCTTGAAATGTAGAAGGAAGGAGCATTAAATTAGTTCCCCCAGCGAGACTGGCCACAGTGGAACCGTATTTGATATCAAACCCTGCTTGGTGCAAAGAAACCAATGAAGACGAACAAGCAGTGTCCACACTGATGGCAGGGCCTTGAAAATTATAAATGTACGCTATCCTAGATACTGTATAATTTGCTCCATTTCCCGTCACCATCAAAGGAGAGACATATTTTTCATGTCTAAGATGAAATTGGAGGTACTCATGGTACATGCAACCTACATATACACCAGTAAAAGGTTCTGATTGGATCTGGCCTTGCATGAGACTGAAAATCTCTTCCAATAGTAGCCTTTGCTGCGGGTCCATAGAAAGGGATTCGAGTTGCGATACTCCAAATAATGAGTTATCAAAAAGATCAATATGGTCCAGGAAAGCTCCACCTCGGACATATATTTTGTCGGCGCTCCCTGCTTCAAAAGTCTCATAGTAATCGTCAATATCCCACCTCTGCAATGCAATCGACACAAATCAAATAAAAATAATAAGAAGAAGTGCTAGATAACTATTAGAAGAAAACATGGCGTGATCGAACCTGTTTTGGAATAGGTGTGCAAAGTTCGTTTGCAGGGTATGCATATGCTTGGCGACCCGCGATTTCTGGTAATTTGGAAGAAATCCCGTTAACATGGACAGTTCTGGTATTCTCCACCTCTGAAATGCTTATGCTATGGTATCCTAATCCAATTTGTGCAATAGAGCCCATGTCGACCACTGGTTCCTGTTGTTTCTCCAACCTGTCTGAATCTTTGATCTGCATGATGTGCCCTGCCAGTGCATTAGCGGTAGGATAGTCATAAACGACAGTCGGATCCAAATGTATGGAAAAAGTATCATTTAATTGATTTCGAAGATCAACAGAGGTTATCGAATCCATCCCTGCCTCCACCAGCGGCATATCAAGTTGTACTTGAACATTCAACACTTGTTCAATGACTGAGGATATCTTCTGCACGAGATCTATCGGAATGTGATCTATGACTGATTTAAATTCATCTGATGCCCTTATGTGAGTATTTGATTTATGTTTCAAAGGCTTTGAAGTGATTTCCGTAGCTCTTGTCTGCTGGCTAGAAGCTCTCACATGAACCAAATCTGTAACAAGAGAGAGCTCCTCGATTTGGAGCGAGCATTGACCAGTTTTGGTCGATTCTATGGAGGATAAATGATCCTGATAAATATAAAACTCTATTGAAGTTGGGATATAAATGTTGGAGATCGTCCCAGGCTGAAGGCATGCGACGCTCAAGTGATTCACTGCATCGAACTCGGCTGGACTAGTCTGCCAGCTCGATGGTTGGGCTGAATGACTGCTCTCTTCAATGTTCCCAATCATTATCTCTCTTCTCCATGAAATTTCAATATTAAGCTTTAATACCTGAGATGCCCTATGGACAAGGTTTGCATACATTCTTTCTAGGAAGCCGAGTTTCTGACTAAAGGGTGAACGCTTTTTTGACACCTCCGAAATTGCCGCTGTGAATGAAATTGATTGCGCCTGGAAAATTTCAATTTCCCCGGAAGTTACGTGTAGGGTGACATCCAGAATACTAACTTGGGTAAGATCTGTTTTACGAGTAATTAATGAATCGGAAATTCCTGAAATACCGCTGCTGTGCATGCTCGTGGAACAACACAGCGCGAGCTCTAGCAGTCCAACTGCCGGGATAAGAATATTGCTTGCGACAACATGATCCATCAGGAACGCTAAGTTTCCCTTGCTTAAATTGATAGAAAAAATACACTTGGTAGCAGACGGTATTTTACGGAATTGAACCCAAATAAAACTGTCAGGCATGTACCAAAATTTTGCACGCTTCCATTGAATCACTGTCTGAGCTCCAGACATCTGGTCATCCATGACATCAGGGGCAAACATAACATGGGCATTGGTTCCCTGAAATGCAAAAGCACTCAACCCATGATGTAACTGATCTCTATCCCTCACTGAAAATATCAAGGGCCCTCTCTGTCTTGAAACATGGATTTTTTTGGTTGCGCTGCCCTGATTCATGTTAAGGCTAACATGAGGATTAATATTTCTGAGATGCGACATAATTCCAGTGATGTGATTTTGGAGGCAACCAGTTGCCTGCTCCATCCCAACAATTCCTGATGCTGGCTCCGCATGACCAAACGTACTTTTTGACCCTGAAATGAAATGTATAGATTGGTTTTGCCCCCAGATCGAGCTGAGGGCACCAATTTCGATTGGATCCCCAAGTGCAGTGCCTGTTCCATGTAAACCAAATACAGAAACTTTACTGGCCTTTAAACACGCTGATTCTATCGCTCCTGACACAACCTGTGTCTGGCTTGGTCCATTTGGTGCGGTTAGAGACGATGACCGGCCATCTTGATTAACACAGCTGCCCCTGATGGTAAAAATGTTTAGATATCCATTCTTACAGATAAATGGTACACTTGAATGGATTTTGATTGCACCACATGCCTCAGCTCGAACATAGCCATCGGCAGTCGCATCCAAGGTTTTACTTCGACCAGAAAGAGTCAGCATCCCTGCCATCATTGCACTTTCGCTTGTTCTTCTAGATATCATCAAATTAGCACTGCAAGCTAAAGAGATGGGGTGGCCATTTTCGACATGATTTTTGCCCAAATGAATCGAAACAAGAGCGGAAGAACACGCGGTATCAACACTCATTGATGGCCCTTTCATTCCAAAATAATAGGAGAGTCTTCCAGCCGCTACGCTCAAAGCACCACTTGTAGCCGAGAAGACACTTAATTTTTGGTTAAATTTATCAAATATACCGGCATACTCAGAGTGCTGGATTCCAACAAAGACACCGGTATCGTCGTGATTTGTATTTCCAAATGCTACTGTACATTCAAGTGAGCATTCTAGGATTAGTCTATGTTGCGGGTCCATCACTAATGCCTCATTTTGTGTCACTGAGAACAATTCATTATCAAAATGATCAATTTGAAAGAGCCAGGAGCCAAAAGATGGAATCATTCTTTCGGAATGGTCGTTGCTCCACCTGCTACATGGCGTCAAAGATATAGCATCCATTAAAATTGACCCATCGCCGGGCTTTCGAAAGGCAGATGTTGCATGGACGAGATTTCCCCTTCTCTCATTATTGATTGTGACATATTCATGTATCTCGGGATCTTGAATGGCAAGCATTTTCCCCCTTGCAAACTGGGCCAATGCAGGAAGCGAGGGATAGTCAAACAAGATCGTTGCTGGTAATTGAACTTTCAGCGAATCTTGTAGCTTGGAAGCAATTTCTACCGCACTTAAGGAGTCGAGCAGCCCCTCTAAGATCTTTCCTTCTCTATCGATTGAATTGTCTCCCAGAATCATCTCAATAGTCATTCGAATGACTTCTGTTGCATTTGTAGGAGATTCTGCAGGTTCCCGATAGGAAGCCTTCTCCTGACCTTTGAAATCTTTTACGGCAGCTATATTTTGTCGGGGAACATCAAATGTTCTTTTATACATCATTGAAGAGAAAAAATTCTTCAATCCACTAACAGCAAAAATGCCATGCAGCCTTTTTGACAGGATTCGGGCATAGCCTATGAAAGGCTGGACCCCACTGGCCCTAAGTCCTTCCTCTAAGTCTCTAGGATCCATTGCTCGGAGTCCATATTTATTCATATTTGATCTGCATTAGGAAAAAAAATATCCCTGAGCGAATTCGCGGCGACTCGCACTTTCATTCAAACGTACTCAAAGCGGGCAGCCATTCCAACATATTTGAACGGGCCATATGCCGTGGCTATGGAGCCTAGGCCCATGTACTGCTGCCATTCTGCGTATTTCATCTGATAAATAGAAGCAGCACTGTAATGTGAGGCTCCAACTTGAGGCCAAAGCCCAGATGTAGAGGACACAATATATTCCATGTGCACTGGAATTCTCAAGTCGCCAAGGCTACCAAGGCTATTCAACTTTGTAGTTGCCACAAACTTAAACGCAGTCTTACTTATCTCGTGCGTTAAACTATACGAAATGGAGCCAGCACAATGAATGAGGTAATTAATTTCTGGGAGATATTCAATGGCCCACTCACTGAAACGCCTAACGGCAACCCTATCT
This sequence comes from Picochlorum sp. 'soloecismus', assembly GCA_002818215.1. Lineage (NCBI taxonomy): Eukaryota > Viridiplantae > Chlorophyta > Trebouxiophyceae > Picochlorum > Picochlorum sp. 'soloecismus'. The sequence continues at coordinate 490,960 of PJAJ01000014.1, read as the reverse complement.
GACCAGTCACATTTGCGAACTATTAAGCGACAGTTGAGTGCTTCGATAGATCTTTGCTTCTCGGCATCAATAGTTCCAGACCGACATGTGATGACAATTAAATGGACATGATTTTTTCTTGCCAGAAATTTGACCATTTCAAAGCCTAGACCGCGATTTCCTCCCGTGACAATAGAACAATGATTTCTGCATGATGGGTCATGTCTCGGCCTTGGCACATGATCACTCCGATGTAATCGTTTAACAACAACATGACCGTTTTTAATCACGATTGATGATTCATTCACCAGGTTTGCGGCTGCATCTAGCATTTTTACTCGCAATGGTATCTGAGTCACTTGCATGAAAGGACCAAGAGTTTTTTCCCTCGTTACTCTCTCGACCCTGGATGTGTTGTAAAATGCTAAGGGTATCGTATCTCGTGGGTATTTACTCGGTTTGGTCTTTGAAATGCAAATCATTGCTAGATCCAACTTTTGATTTGAAAGGAAAAGTGATTGATAGAGCCAAATACTAGAGGCCAAATAAGTACTAGCCAGCCTCGGGTTTCGTTTATGAGCAGCAAAGGCAATTACTTTTACCGACTTGTGGCAATCCAATAAAATACTGAGGTGCTCGACTATTGAGACATTAATGTCTGAAACACTATCCTGAAGACACTCGCTGAGAAATGATGCGCCTAAAATGTGTACGGCATCATCGCCCATAAGCTCTGGGAGAAAAATCCTCTTTATCTCAATCGCATGCTCTTCCTGAATAAATAGAAAATTGTTATTATTTCTATCTTCCTTAATCGGGATTCGAATGTGACGAATAACTAGTGGCTTAATCTTTGGATAGGTCCTCTCTTGCACACCGTAAGCAAATTGCAGAATGCCACTCTGGATCTTTACCATAGAGTTACCTTGCTGGATAGCAGCTACGAAAGGAGCCTCGGTGTCGGGACTCAAGAAAATGGCAGATACTAAGTTGGTACTGAACCGTGTGGATGGCAACTCAGAATCTAAAAATGCCAAACTAGAGATAGCTTCTGGCAAGTAAAATTTGTTAAAATATTGGAACTCCTTTGTTTCGACTTTACCAAAAGTAAGCATTGACCTTTCCTGCTCGTTTGGAAAGACCTTATATAATGTCTTAGTCCTACTAATTGGAGCATGCAGTGGCTCCGCAAAGGTGCAAATTTGGAATGATGATTCTGTCTTGTTATTAGATACATCCACACAGCCCTCATTCAAATAAAATTTGATACAGATTCTTCGGAAAGTATCCTTCTCACCAGCTACAGTATTCTTAGTTCTTGTGCGAAGATTGACTACTTTTTCATCGCCATTTTTGAAAAAGCATTCTGCAGATAGGCGGACAAACACTAGTTCCTGAATATCTTTATGACAGGTATCGTCTAACAAAGTTGCCCATTTATCTTGAAACTCGACATAGGCCACCGTGTCCTCGATCTTTATGCTTCTTAGGACATTTGAAATACAAGGCAGTGCCTGGAAGCAGATTCCTCTCCAGAAAAGGGGTTTCAGCCTATCGCGCCTTCTAAAGATTCCATTATAGGACTCAAGAACCACGTGGGCATTTGTGCCCTGTATAACAACGAGACGTGGGATCAATCACGAAAATCTTATATTATCAGAAGCAAGTATCGAGATGTACCTGAAAAGCAAATGCGCTAACGCCGATATGAGAAGATTCAAACTTTAATTCAGGACCTTTGACTCTAGATGTGCGGACTTTCCTGTTCGTGCTTCCAACCCCAGAATGCGTCAAAAGGTCCGTGATCATTGGATTAAGTGATCGTAGATGCGTATTATACATACTACTGCAGCTTTTGAACCGATTTAATGCCTCAAAAACGCCTCGTATCCCTGCTGCTGTTTCTGCATGACCGAAGCAGGTCTTTGATGCCGACAAAGGAAGCGATTTCTGCAATTTCAACAAGGAACTGACTTCAATTGGATCTCCTAAAGCTGTACCAGTACCGTGAATCTCAATTTCCATGTCATGACTTATTTTGGACTCTTCTCGAGCCTTCTCAATTACGTTTTGCTGCGCAGGTCCATTGGGAGATGTCAAAGCACTGCTTCGCCCATCTTGGTTGACGCATGAACCCACTACTATTCCAATGCATTTTTCCATTTGTTTCATATCTAGCGTATTATTGACGAACGTAGATACCATGCTCAGACATGACTCTGCCCTAACATACCCATCGGCTTCAGAACTGAGGGTTTTGCATCTACCGTCCAAGGCTATCATACCAGAAACGGAGAAAGCAAGATTTCTGAAACAACTCATTGTAAAATTGACCCCTGATATTATCGCGTACTGCGATCTGAGACTCCTTAGATCGCCGAAAGAGTAGTCCAATGCCACTAGGGAAGAAGAGCATGCGGTATCAATCGCCACTGAGGCTCCGGAGAATCCAAATGCGAATGAAATTCTTCCAGGAACAACACTGTTAGCTGATCCTGAAGCCAGGTAAGAGTTCACAGGAGTAAGTCTCGTGCGCTCAAGATAGTCAATAGCTCCTATACCAACTGTTATTGAAGTATCTATAGAGCTGTGCTCAGAAATCGAACAAACATCCAGCACGCATTCCAGAAGTAGCCGCTGCTGCGGATCCAACATTGACGCTTCGAAGGGGCCGACTCGGAAGACCGTATTGTCGAATTTCTCTATATCCTCAACGAAAACTCCATAGCGTGTCTCAAAAGTCCTCTCGTTATATTTATGGCTTTCGCTATTCCAACGCGACATTGGCACGGCTGCAAGAGTAAACTTTAATCGAATTCATGGCCAATTCACAAAAGTAACAAAGCAAAATGCCAACTTACAAGAAACAAAATCAGCCTCTGAGGGCTGAACCAACTTTTTTTCTCCTTTTGCAAGTATCACAAAGATGCGATCTTCTTTTTGTGGACGATCATTGAGTTGAAACCTTACTTGGCCAATTTGATGCTTGTCCACACCGCTATCCTGAATGATATTTACTATATGGTTTGCTATCTCGGATGCCGTAGGATAGTCAAATAGCACTGTAGGGGTTAATGAAACTCCAAAATGTGCCTTGAGTGCATTTTGGAGTTCAATGATTTCAACGGAATCAACTCCTGATTGCATGAGGGGCTCAGATTCTTCAACCCAAGCCCCGGTAATTGACTCTATAATATTGAGAACTTCTGGCAGTACATCATTTGCAGAAAAGTATTCCACATCATTTGTTTCGTGTGAAATCTCCGTTATTATCTGATTACGACTCGAAATCACGTCGTTCAATATCGATGGGATATCGCCGAGATATTGCAAGAGGCTTTCCCAGTGAATCTCAAATATGGCGACGGTTGAAGAAAGGAAATTGGAGATCATGGACCGAAGAGCAAGTTCCATGGAGGAGATTGCGTGTTCACTTTTCATCAATACAAGGCCTGCTTTCCGCGCTTTCTGCCTAATCATCTCATTTCCAGCCATCCCTGCGTCCCATGCCCCCCATTGGATTGCAAGAGAATTCATTCCAGCGGAATAAAATTCAGCAGATATACCGTCAAGTCTTCCGTTGGATGAAGAATAATTTGCCTGCCCACTAGAGCCCAGTAATGACGAGATGGATGAGAACATTACACATCTCTCAACAGACATGCTAGTCAACAGGTAACGACTCCTGGTACAAATGAATCCTGACTTAGGAGCATCTACGGACCGGAGCTTTGATAGAGATTGATTAACGTAGATTGCATCCTCTAAGAGACCCGCAGCGTGAATGATATTGGTAATTGGCGGTTCCATCATTGCTCGTCTGCTATCCTGACTTTCAACATAGTTGATCCCTTCAGCAGTTGATACATCAAGGGACTGGCCCGAGATCAGACAGCCATAATGCGACAACGGTTGAATTTGTGCCATCCTTCTTGACTGGATAGAGACGTGCTTCACTCCCAATCCACAAAGCCATCTTGCTGATAGCAATCCCAGAGTCCCTCCGCCACCAGAAATAAGCCAGTTGCCATCTTGCACAAATCTACAGTCTAAGTTGCTCTCTTCATGGTTAGATAGGATGATTTTTCCAATATGAAGTGACTTTGAGTACGTTCTGAAAGCTGTTTTGGCCTCATATATGCTATAATCACAAATATCAGGAGGCGTTATCTTCCCTAGAGCGACCAAGTTCGAAACTTGCGACAAAAAGGAGCCCAAGACTTCCGGTGGCAGATAGTCTATCGCTACAGTATCTATCATAACGTCAGATCTTTCTTGTGCAAACCTCTCAGGGCAAAGAATACCGCGTTTGCCGACCTCCACAAACCTTCCTCCTTTCTTCAATGTAGATAAGGAAGCGGCCACCATACCTGGAGAGGTCAAGGCATTGACTACACAGTTTGGCAATAAGGTCTCTGGAGATACGAATTGTAACGTCCTTGAGTCTAAAACATGGCGAAAACCAATAGATCTCAGATAGCTACGTTTTGCAGACGAGCCGGATGTGGCAACTATTCTGCATCCCAGAGCTTTAGCTACTCGAATTACTGCAGAACCGAAGCCCCCCGATGCAGAATGTATTAAAATTGTCTCGTTAGACGTGCAATGCCTCAATGAACATATAGCTGTTGTATATACGGTCGGAAACGAACACGCTTCTTCGAATGTAGTATTTCGAGGCATTTTCACAATCATACGGGTGTCCGCGTTGCACGCCATATCCCCAATGCAACCTGGAATGAATCCAAAAACATTATCTCCAGGTTTGAAGTCTGATTGGCCTTTACAATTGATGACGGTCCCGGAAAAATCTGAGCCAAGAGGCTGGGGCCTCCCGGGATACATTCCAATCACATTCAAAAGATCACGGAAATTCAGTCCGACAGAGTGAATGCGGACGTCAACTGAATTTTCATGTCCATTTTGTATCTTTCTATGTTTCATATGAATGCTTTCGATGGATCCATCACTGTTATGCTGCAAATGCCAGTTAGAAAGCAAGGGCTGTCTCCTAGTGTATCTTAATTTAGGTTCAGATACAGTGCTGGCATGCACGGCACTTTCAACCCTACCGCCATGCATGGGGGAAATTGCAAGACCAGTATATGGTTCAAGATAGCCATAAAAAATTGTCTGCATGTCGATATCCCGTCTTTCAAAGGCAATAGTGCGCATCATCCCAAGCGCAGAAGCTGTCTCACCTGCTGCCCTCATTCTGCAAGGAGCCAATGTTGTTGAGGAAGCGAGTTTGAGTTTGAGTTGGAATTTCTCACTTTTCTCCAGTATAGTACCTAAAATATATTGAAGAATCGAAGCAGAATCTATGTAGCTACCTGGAACATCCATTACGCCGTACAAGTTTGCAGAAGACTTTTCTGCAACTGAATATATACATTGTTGAGTTTCATAGAAGAGTTCGGACAGTTCCTCCTCATTCTGATGTCTTATATTCTCCCGAATTTGTTTGATTTGTATGCCATGCAAATCTATTAGATCTGATTCGAGGGAAAATCTATCAGCCGTTAGTGGGTATACTGACAACCAACTGCCGCAGCCCAGCGTTGCCTCGCTTTGTCCAAATCTCACGGCGGAGAACGCATCTGGAATTCCCAAGGGAGATTTGGATTTTGATGTAGTTAGAGATATTAGACAATGCAAAGAAGCATCTGCTTTGATTGGATTCACGGTGTAGCATCGTTCTGCTTTTTGAACTGCAGACCCTAATTCACCAATACTAACTCTACCAGCGCTTCGCAAAAAGTCACCCATGGTTTCTGTTCGAGAAGTCAAGCAGGAGGAAATACAGATATCTTTATCTACGTGACTTATATGCCCTTTCTTAAGCTTTTGAAATTTAGCCTTGCTAGACAATTGCCTACCAGACTGCATGCTCACTTGGCCTTGGTTCGGATGGGCATGACAGATCACATTCGTTGCATTCAAAAGTAATGGCGATGAAATGACTAAATTTTCATGCATAATTCCAAGATCGTCTCTCTTCTTGGGTTTTAAAAGCTCAACTGTGCTAGAAAACACTTCCATAATGGCCGTTGCCGGCACAATTAAGTATCCATCGACAACATGATCCTGGAGCTCAGGCGCTTTCCTGAAAGAAATGGACAAAAATATCCCTCCAGTTTGTGCTGATGGAACGATAAATTTGGTGATTAACGTTTTAAATTTTGGTAATGGCCAATTTCTCTTTCTTCGTAATTGGAAAGTCGTTTTAGAAACAATGAAATTTATTGCAACTTGGAATTCAGCATGAGCATTGACCCCGCTCATCCCAAAAGAACTGGTGGCAGTCCCGAGCTTGTCAGTCTCGGCTGCGGTGATGAGGGGTGACTTAATGCGTGAGATTCTCAAAGCACCTGCATTCCAGCTAGATTCATCTACTGTTGAGGCCGATATGAATGGATTTATATTTCTGAGATGCAGAGATTCCGGCGATGAAAGAGATGATACCGACCCTATAGCAAAAATACATCCTGACAGTCCTGCTGCACCTTCTGTGTGACCTAAGCATGATTTGGAGGAGATTAAAAACAAATTATTGCAGTTATTTTGATTTGATGACATAAATGAATTTCTAATACCGCCCAGCTCGATTGGATCCCCTAAGGAAGTACCTGTGCCATGAATAGACAGAGAAACGATTTCACTAGGACCCATTCCTGACTTCAGCATCGTCTCTTGAATAAGTGCCGCTTGTGAAGGACCGTTTGGAGCAGTTAAACCACTTGATCGCCCTGAATGATTCATTTGGATTCCTTTTAGCAAGCAATATGACTCTGTCGTTGAGGTCTTCCTGCTTAGAGCGAAAGTTACAGCACCTTCCCCTCTGCCATACCCATTTGCTGAAATGTCGAAGGTCTTGCACCTTCCCTCAGTCGAAAGAGCATTTAATTGGGCTATCCCTGCCATGGTGCCTGATAGAAGAATAGAAAAAACTCCTGAGACTGTAGAGGATATGACTTGGCTGGCTTTCATGTCTTGGTTACCTAAGTACATGGCGACTAAGGAGGAGGAGCAAGCTGTATGTACTGCAACTGTGGGCCCAACAAGTGAGAATAAATATGATACTCTCCCAGTAAGAAAGTCCATCCCATTGCCTGAAACGGATGCAGCAGTTGCGTTTATCCCATGCTGATGCATATGCTGTATATATTCAATGTGCATAACTCCAACATATCTGCAAAATTAGGCACATCAGGCTTGATAGCGATAGAGAGGTACCTGAGCAAAACATCGTTATTCAACATGTTAACCTACACTCCAACCTTATTTTTTCTTTCAATTTTCCATTCGCAGTCTCTAATTACGTTGAACGTGTTCTCAAGTAGCATCCGTCCTTGTGGGTCAAGCCCACTGGCCTCAACAGTAGACAGCCCAAACAAATCGTTATCAAACATGTCAAAAATATCGATAAATGCCGCAAAGCGCACGTTCATTTTTCCTTCTGAAAACACTAGTGTAAATTTATGAGACTAGCAAGGGCCGTGGTCATGTTGGATGTATTGGCTTCGATCTAATTCGTACCTTGAAGGCTGGGGTTATAGAAACTATCAATATCCCATCTATTCAAAGGAATGCAGGTCACTAAATCATTGTGCAAACTGCTGGATGCATCAAATGCAGTTTGAAATGAGGTAATTCCACTATCAGATGGATATATGTGCGAGTTGGAAACAACAAAAATATCCTGCGCTGCTTCTACGTCGACTGTAGCAGCCGTAGAGACGTTTTCAAATCTCGTTGCAGCTGTTGAACTGGAGATCGCAGCTGCAGGCTGTCAATCGTAGGATAATCGAACATCCATGTAGGAGATATATTTATTTGGAAATAATCTGACAGATCATTGCTGAATTTTACGACTTCTAAGGAATCCAGCCCAAAATCTAGGACAGAATCCTTCCACAGTAAATCCTTATCTACAATTTTTTGAAGAGTTTTGGCAATTACTTCCTTCGTTTCTTCAGCCATGTCTAGAGTTTTCCCAATAGAATTATCGTTTTCTCTGCTTTCTTTTTCCTCTATATATGCTGCAATGTCCAATGCGGTAGGATAATCGTAGATTAATGTTGCAGGAAATTGAATCCCAAATGCAGATGACAACGAGCTACGAAGGCTTTGAGAATCTAATGAATCTATCTCTCCTATTGGATCTGCTTCCTGAACTCCAGGAATATACTTTTGAATATTACTTATAATCTTTGCAATCATCGTCTCTCTTTCCAAGTTCAAGTTGTCAATGTTCTCAGCACTGATCCTATGGCCACTTGACTTATCTGAACTGAGCATTTTGGGTCTTTTCTGCGTGGAATTTGATCCTACTATTTCATCAAGAATGTTCGTGTTACTTGATTGATCTATTTTATTCCAGATAAATATGTTAGCCATAATAACTGGTTTGAAATTATGCATTTTAGGGGACCAATAGAGACTGTACAGTAATTTACGCATACTCTCCAACCCTTCAATCGATGAAATCAAGCCAAGGCCCATGCTCCTCATTTGCCTGAGAAAATTGTGGTCATTTGCAGCCATTCCATTACCTGACCAGTTACCCCATTGTACTGAGAGGGAAGGGACCCCCGAAATTTGGCAAAATGAACCAAACTCGTCGAGCATGCCATTCGAGGCTGCATACGCAGCTTGGCCTCTGACACCCCCGAAGGCAGCGATAGATGAAAATAGATGCGTAAATCCTAATGGTAAAAGAGATGAAGAAATATGCAAATTTGTTCCTCCGGAAGATTTGCCGCTGAGAATAGATTTTGCGTTAGAAGGGCTAATACTTTGAATTGATTTCCCGTCAACCGCACCCCCGGCATGCATGATACCATTCACTTGGCGGAGATCATGAGAGGAGTCAAAGGTTGACAAGACATCTTCTCTAGAAGAAACATCTCCCATAATGCAACAAAAACAAGCGAATTGTATCAAACTCTTAGCGGGAGAACTGTTAGTTGGAAATTTCCCAGTCCTTCCGATCAGGCGACTGGTCACCATTGTTTGACAGGAATGTATCCATGAACAGACCAAAGACCCAAGAGCTCCCATTCCACCTGTCAAAACGTACGACTTATGACAAGAGAAAAGTTTCTCATCAGAGTTTAGCCCTGAAAGTTTATCTTGCTGAAACATGTACCGTAATTTAGGAATAAATGAAACTCTGCCATCAAAATTCTCAAGTTGATCTGAGAACTCCGCGCCAAGCCTAGGCATTCGACCTTGAGAGATATACTGAGCTGTTTGAAACAATTGCTTTCCTCTCCTCTCATTTGAAGCAACAATATGGAATGGTCGTGTGAGAGCGGGGATGATATCAGGAAAATGAGGAATGTGGTGGCTATGAGTAATACTTCTGTCGAAAAATGTTTTCTGTTGAAATATCTGTATCCTGCTCACATTCGTTGCTAGGACAGATTGAGAAATTTGCACTTGCCTTAAGAATTCAAATACTTGCCCTATTGAACTACGATAAGTAAGTCTCACTAATGGTGCATCATTGTCACAGTATAATAAGGTCTCATTTTCCCCACGTTGATCACTACAAATTCCATGATGCTTCGAAGTGCTCCAAATAGTCACGTACTCGCTCATTGAGCCTTCTTTCGTCGTGTTAATACTTTTAGTAGGGAAAAATGGTTTTGCTACCAGATCAATTATAAAGCCGGCTGATTTGGAGCCCGAAGCGAAACAGAAATGGTTTGTTACAACGTTTTTTTCTTCCAAACGTTTGGTAACACTAGTGAAGGAAGAAGCATGCCGGCTTTTGACTCGGCATGCACCTGCCGTTGCGATTACCCTGAGATATGAGTCAGACTTTTGTGAAGAGCCTATCCCATCGTCATGAGTCGCAGGTCCTAGATGTATAGATGCATCAGACACCGCGGCATCTCTTTTCTCCGGAGTCGAGGCGACAAGACCAATGCATGACCGACCCCACCAAGAATGGGCAATAAAAATATGCTGCAATTTTTTGGTTTTTGATGTTTCCTGAACTTTGCTCTCCGGTAAAAACGATGTGCTAAAAAAGCGAGTCCTCATTTTTTTATCCTTCATCGCGTACATGTGAATGGCGGATGTGGTCTCTACATCAATATTTATGAAAGTACCTGAAGATTGGAGTTCGAGAGATTGCATGATATTCGAATTGACTAATATTTCTGTTTTTGAATATTTTAGAGAAAATTTACGAGTGACTAATGATGCAAGCTCAAGCATCTCAGCTCCTGGCATAATCGGCTTTCTGTTGACAACATGGTCCAAAAGATAACTAAATCTCCCGTCAATCTTTGCATGGATCTTTATTGAAGTCTTTAATGCAGTGACCTGGCGCAAGCTCAGTTTATGATCAGTATCCCACATTTCAGGCCACAAATATTGTCTCCTCCAAGGAACTTGCTCATGATTCCATTCATGCAGATCGATGGAGATCAGGGATACATTGGCATTGGTGCCACTCATTCCGAAAGAACTTGAAGATGCCATTTCAGGCCTTGTTACAGCTCTACCAGAGCATTCTCTTTGGATAGAAAAGTTTCCACTAAAATTTTCCAATATATCCAGTAAAAATATGTTGAGGCGCCGAAGATTACATACTGGAGCATTTTTGTGACAAATGAGGGATGACAGAGTGGAAAGGGCTCCTTGCATTCCTGCGCTTCCCTCTGAATGGCCTATTGCCGTTTTAGCAGAGGCTATAGCAATCGGTTTTTCGTGAGGCTGTTCAAAAGCATTTGCAAGAGCTCCTATCTCAATTGGATCACCCAACTGTGTCCCTGTTCCATGAAGATTCAAAAGCGCCAAAGAGTCTATCGTGTAGTTCTTTATTTCTCTTAAAGTCTTCTGGAGCAGTTGTGTTTGCGATGGGCCATTTGGAGAGGTCAATGAACTACTCCTGCCATCCTGGTTGCAGTTAGATCCTGAAAACAAAAGTTGGCAATGTGTTTACAATATCTCAACGAGGATGGCCTAATCATGCGACAATGCCTTCGATTACCTACCCAAAACAACTCCTATAACTCTCTCGCTATCATTCTCAACTGTACCTAGGATGATGGCACAAGACTCTTCTCCTCTACCATACCCATCAGCAGATGAATCTAGCGTTTTACATCTCCCAGTCGATGAAAGGGAGCCTAGACTAGCTAAATTCAAAGAGGTTAATGGCAATAGCATGATATTTGATCCTGCCGATAATCCATATCGGACCTCATTCTGGTCCAAGGCTTTTTTGGCCAGATGCAAAGCGACGAGAGAGGAAGAGCAGGCTGTATTTAAACCTATACAAGGCCCCCCCAGACCTAAAGTGTAGGAAATTCTACCAGATATAAAATGAAGCCCGTTTCCAATCAGATGAAATGTTTGGGCATCTCTCGTGTATTGCTCAATCAATAGATTGTATTCAGACCAGACACAACCGACATAGACTCCAATTGACTTGCGCATGTATCCTGGATCACTGGGACTTGTAGGATGTGTAAGTTGAAAGGAGCACTCAAGTAGGAGTCTACACTGTGGATCCAAACCTAAAGACTCCTGTTCTGACATTTCCATTACTAATCTGTCAAAAAATTCTGGGCTTTCCAGCCAACAACCAAATTTTAGAGAGGATTCATAACGAGCAGAGAACTTTGCAGAATGAAATTCATCAGTATCCCATCTTGATATAGGCGTCAATCGACAGAAATCAGTCTTCTTGAGAAATTCTGAAGGAATCGAAGTCAATGTCCCTTTAGCATGCATACCTGGGCCAAACTCCGTCCCTGCTAGTATGCCAACTACGTTACTGCCGGCATGAGTAATTGTCCCATGATGAATTTTCATGCCTGGGTTGCTGGAAGAAAACAAGCCCCATATATAATCAGATATTTGGGAAATACTTGGATAGTCGTACACAATGGTGGCAGGCAATCTTAGCGAGAAGCGATTTTGAAGAATCTCTCTAACCTCTAGGGATGAAATCGAATCCAAACCTAAGCTTGAAAATATTTGGTCGCCTGGCTGTTCTATAAATCCCAAAAATATTTCTTTAATTTCATCTTCTATTGCAATTTTCTTCTGAAAGGTCTTGGGGATATTTTTGAACGAATGCACCCCAATTTTAGCAAATTTAGAAACACTAGCCTCAGAGGAGAACCTTCCCATTTTGGCATCAAATATCTTGGTTCCGTCCTGAAATCCTGCTTGAGCAATATCCTCTGCTTTGGATTCACAATAACCTTCTAAATTGATACTGTAGAAAGATTGGTGCAAAATTCGCGCACTGATAGCAACCAACCCTGCTTGATCATGGCATCCATACAGTACCAGTGCGCTCTGAAAGACAGCATCAATTGCAAAATTCCCAGATTGCTTCGGCTCTGATACGTGTGCATCTGTCCTTGAAAAAGATGTATTTAGTGTTTTAGAAGCATATTGTGAACAATGATCGGTAAAAAAAAATGTTCTCATCCTGAACTTGCTCAAGTTTTCTCTTAAATTCAATACTTTCACAAATGATGAAAGAAGTATCTTCATCTGATTCTGATTGGAACTTATTTGGACTCTCGAAGAAGCCACCCTGCACTCAAATAACAATTTATCTTTAAGAATATTTTTCAAAGGGACATAGTGAAATAGGGTCGACTCGAGCCCGAGCCAGTCCTCATCTGCGAACAAGCCCAGTAAAAACCTCTGATATGCAGAAGCAAGAAATGTAGGACAAACAATCTCTCTATTAGCAACCTTAAAGTGCCTCATATATGATTCATTGTATCCTATGGATCCCTCAAACAATATTGCTTCGTCAAGGCGAGTGTAGGAAAGGAAATGCTCTATAATGGGCACCATAGGTATTTGCCACCAAAAGTGTCTTCGTCTCCATTTCATAGGACGCCTTGTAGTAAACGGCTCAGGCTGAGAACCAGAAGCAATTGCATGAGAATTGGTTCCTTGGTAAGCAAATGAGCTGATGGATCCTGTGATCATGCAATTCTGGATTGCCGCTGCTGGAGCTGCAGGTTGCCTTAGCATCGATAGAGCACCTACACTTGTTTGACCCAACGACCTGATGACAAACGCGTTTATCTCGGTTAACCTCGGCAGAAATGAGGCTCGAGGATCCATAGTTAAGGATTTAAACATCCAAGATAAGCCTGCAGCACCAGCAGCAGGCTCAGAATGTAGCATGTGGCTTTTGCTTGCTTGAACGCGGATTGGAGTTTTGCGATGTGCACAAAAAATGTCAGCAGCTGCCCCTACTTCTATTGGATCTCCCAACTTTGTCCCTGTACCATGTAGTTCAAGGAAATTTGCTTCTGAGGGGTCAATGTTACTTGATAAAAATGACATTTTGATGACCTGCTGTTGAGCATGGCCATTGGGTGCAGTCAAGCTGGATGATCTCCCATCCTGACCAACCGATGTGCCCGCAATATATACCAAGTTTTGATTTTTTTCCTGAGCATCACCACTAAGCCATGTAGTCGAGTTTTCAAGGTGGTGGGCGATACAACTCTCAGCTCGGCCATAGCCATCAGCATTAGTGTCCAAAGTCTTACACCGAGCATCATCACATAGCATTCCGGCCAAAGAAAGAACCCAGCTCGCTTGTGGTCTTATCATCAAATTAACTCCACAGCATAGTGCTTTATTCCATCCTTGTGGCATGAAACTGCTTAATGATAAGTGCAGGCCCACGAGGGATGAGGAACATGCAGTGTCGAGACTCACTGAAGGCCCTTTGCATCCTAACTGGTATGAAATTCTACCGCAAATCGAGCTCAAAGTTCCAGATGTCGCTAAGTAAGAGCTAGTTGCTCCGTTGAATACATTTGTCAAAAAGTACTCATTGTACGAAACTCCAACAGATACAGAAAAACTATGCAAATGCTCTAAGGCATCTCTTCCGAGGACTGCCAGCCAAGAACATTCCAGCAAAATCCGCTGTTGAGGATCCAAATATATTGCCTCATGCGAGCTTATGCTGAACAAGTGGTCATCAAAATCCTCCACGTTTGGAATAAAGGCACCAAAGCGTTTTGTCTTCTCCAAACCTGCGAGGTTCAAGGTTTCCACATCCCATCTATTGTATGGCACCTGTATTCATTGAAAACCGAATTAAACTAGATATCATTCAATTTGATAGATAAGTCTGCACTTTAATAGCACTAGTTGGGGTTAAAAAGCCTAAGTCTACCTTGATGCAGTAGTCCTCTTCAGCAGATCTTTTCGGCTTCTTCCAAATCGACGATAAAAGAAAGGCTTTTGGTGATCGATTTCCTATATTATTCTCGAGATGATAATATTCCTGTACATATATATTTTTAAATGACTTCCGTGGGTTTGATATCGGCGCATTACGTGAAGAGAAAGTGCCACCCAGTTGGGGATTGACTTTTTAACAATAAACCAGACGCATACCGGATACTCCGTCTGCTCTAGTTCTTCTTCCTCGTCGTCACTTGAAAATAAATCATTTTTTTCTTCTCTCAATAGGGTAAAGCCTCGACGAGATCCAAGCTGATGTTGGGGCATTATCTCTCTTTTTCTACAGAGCACCAAGAAATACCCTCCGTAAATCAAGGCACTGCGAGTGACCAAGAGTCCAATAAGCAGCAATATAAACAGTATATCTTTTATATATGATGCAGATTTTCAGCTTCTCAAGCGGACACCAAGGTATGAATCTCTGCGACTCTTACCCGGAACAAGTGGTTATCTCTAGGAATCGAGAGCAAATGGGGAGTTACCACTAACCTCCTCTAAGAACAGCGTTAAGCGAAAAACAGTCAGTTATTATTTTGATTTTGTTAGAGAGGCCCAGATGCCATTTGAGTAGACTCTTATTGGAGTCCGAGAACAGGAATGCTTGAAATGAGCCAAGTTTGATTGGTCAACTCTATTGTTTGACCCTGGATGGTTGTAAGCCACATAGATGCTTGCATTCATTGGAATCTTAGAATCGTACATCTTTAACGTGGTCCTACGGCCCGGCCTTTAACAGCCTCCCCACGTGATTCGTAACAAGAGTATCGGGAATTGCTAAATACAACTAAGTCAAACAGCACTATGGGCAGCACCACCTTGGTGGGTAGCGAGCCAGTGTGAACGCAACCTTGCTTCCATGGCCATGGAATAGAGACCCGAACGGAAGAAACTTGCATGTAAAGCATTTTTCTTTGTCTATTATTTATCTTTTAAAGCGGCAAGCGGCCTTTTTCAAAAGCAAGCATGGCAGATCTAAGATATTCGAAGAGGGAAAACTTGAACAGGAGTTTATCAACGCTTTGAGCTATGCCTAGAAACCATAATGGTCCAATCTGTTCGTGGATTATGCCTTGTCCTATAACCCTTCGTCGGTTTACCCCAAGGTGTCTGTGATATGCGGCCCTTTGATTTTCCCCTACCTCCCCCGTGGGGATGATCGACACAATTCATTGCAACTCCACGAACTGCAGGTCTTCTGCCAAGCCAACGACGAGCACCCGCCTTACCTAACTTCCTATTCTTGTGTTGAGGATTAGATAATGATCCTATTGTTGCTAAACAGTCTAATAAAACAGCTTTTTGTTCTCCAGAAGGCAGCTTTACGACTCCATATCCATCAGTACCTTTCTTCACAAGAGTGCAAAAAACACCAGCTGATCTTGCTAGCTGCCCTCCTCTCCCAGGTTGCATTTCAACGTTATGTATATTTATACCTATAGGAATTGAGTGTAACGGCAGCGTATTTCCTGGCTTAACAGGGGCACCTTGACCACTTGACAAAGAATCCCCCACAGACAGCTCTTGGGGTGCTAGCACATAGGAGTATAGTTTGCTTGGAGGAGTACTTTCAGCCATATGTTCATGTTTTAACAGAGCTATTCGAGCTGATCTATTTGGATCATACTCAATTCGTTGGACGACACCATCCTCGACCCATCCAGCTCGCTTAAAATCTATCAGCCGGTAGACTTTTCTGTGCCCACCTCCCCTATGGCGGATTGTGATACGTCCCTGATTATTCCGCCCGCCACTACGACGTAATCCCTCTGTTAAAGGTTTAAATGGTCCTCCTCTCCATAGATTAGTTCGACTGGTTATTATTCTGCCTCTAAAACCTGGGGTGGTTGGTTTGTATCTTTTCAGACCTTCAGCACTGACCGAAAACCCTCTCACGCATCCCATGGAGGTCAACGAGCGTAGACCTGCACTCACGACGGAAAAAAGAGCGGGAATGAATTTGAAATTATTTCTACGAAGTGTTGTAACAAAAAATGCGAGAGCAAGCAGAAGTAGCTGATAGTTACCTGCTGCATCTTGGGCCGTCAGTTCCTTGCAAAACGCGGCAGGATCCTGCAAAAGCAAATTCTCAAATCTTTATCTAATGGATCTTAGAGATCATTTCTTGTTTACCCAATAAGCACCTTCACGGTCTTGACACCTCTCGACAACATTGCTGCGAAACTTGAAGCATATCTCAACATTTTTGTTTAACTTTAAAAGTACCGCCAGTAACACAGAAGGGAATTATGAGATCATTTTTCTTTCAGTGGAAGGATTAAGATAAAAAAAGTGACATGATTCATGAAGACTTGTTGCAAAGAATAGATTGATCAAAGTTGATTATTGCTATCATCGGCGATGAGCCATCGCCATCCTTCTCGCGGCAGCATACGTCCCAACCTTTTCACCAGAAGGAGAGAAGAAGACTGCATCTACAGCGGCGTCCTGACCTCGGGTTTGAAGTTGAACCATCCAACCGGGTTCCAATGCATCTAATTCTATGAACCGTTCCTGTCTCTTTGCAAATTCAGTCGGTATTAGAGATATAGGCCCTTGTGGATACAAAATAACTAACTCAGGTGCTTCTGCAGCAAACCTGGACACAGTCCCTTTGGCAGCTAAAGGAGAGACTGCGCGCTCAAGTGCCCTATCTGTCTTCTCAGAAAGTTTTTCTTGGTCGTGTTTCTTATTGCTCTCCTGCTCAATGAGCTCCGAATCATCAAACGCTGCCCCATGACCAGTTTCTCTGAATGATAATATTTCCATCCTGCTTTCACTTGCAGAGTCCTGTACATATTTGTTGACAACACGATACGATCCAGGATCTATATAGCATTTTACCACTACCATCGAGCCACATATGTCATCCTCTTCTATGGAACCACTTTCATTCTTTAGCACAGACTTCAATTCCTGGCAACATGAAAGTGGCACATGGATTTTCAAGTACATTCTGGCCCTTTCTATGGGGAACCTGTCTTGCAGTAACGGCAGAGCCTGAAAAGAATAACATGAAATATCGTGTTTGAATACATAGCTTTGTACAGATATAAATCATAAGCCAAAAATGAAGTCAAATATGGCAAACCAACCTCCACAGCTTGGGTTTTTGCAGGACGCTTTGGGTCCACAGAAAAATGAATGTCTTTAAGTGCACGCTCTAGCATTCCAATTGTATAGGGCTTACGTGATTTTGGATTAATGCATTTCTCGCTTAAGACTGCAGCAACGTCACGAAATAGAGTATTTATCTCCATTTTCCTTTCCTTGTCAGATATTTGCAGCTCCCCTTCATTCAAGATTATCAGGCATATTTTCGTCTCGTCATCAGTCCCAAAGGCCCGCATTAAATCTTCTCTCTTTGCCAAGATGCCTTTGGATACATTACTGAATACAGCAGTCGTTTGCAGGACTTCGTCCAAATCTTTTTCTCTGCAAAGCACCAAAATGGGAGCGTTATCTACTTGCATTTTCTTTTCCATGTTATCTTATGTACGTAAAAATGAAAAGTAATTGCGATTTTAAAGGAACATACACGCCATTTCGCCAGTTAACTACTTTATTCTTGTAGCAAACGATTTCAAAACGTATTCCATGCTTCTTATATCGCACTACAGCAACATTTGTCAGCCGTTTTTGGCCTGCATATGAATTGTAAGTCAATTTATAATTTAAATTCGACAAATATTGGGAATGCACATTAAATATCACTGTGACGAACCGACGGGTTGAAATACTGACTGGCTCATTCTACCAACGTCTATGGAAGTGAAGCACAATAGAACACTTTCTTTCCCTCTCTCTCATTTTCATGTACTCAATAGCATTATATATATATATATATACATATATACATACAAAACGGACTATCAGAGCCTTGATTCTAAATCTGCATTACTGGCCCAGTGGGCATTGCGCACTAGTGCGGCAGCACAAAGTTTCAAATCACAAAGTTGAAATAATTGAGAGGAGTCCGTCTCCTACTTGACAATTTTTTTCCGACCGGTAATAAATATCTTGCTAATGTAAATTTTGACAAATGAGAGTTATTGGGGTAGCATCAAGCATCCCTAATCTCCAAGCAGCGGTACTGCGCTGTGCGAAATGTGGCTCACTTACTTCTTTAAGTGGTTTCAAGGGCCAAGGAACAGCGAGCCCTAATAGATTCCACACAGCGACCTACGGTGCTTCTATCAAATCTATTGGGAAATCCTTGGCCACCTATGCGGTGGCATCAGGAGGTTCAGAAGAGGGGGAGTCTTCGTCTCTTGGCAAAAAAGTTGGTGTGATTGGTTTTGGACAAATGGGAGGTGCCTTGGTGCGAGGGTTCTTGAACTCGGAAATAATAACAGTAGACGATATTTGCGCTTCCGTGACAACGGCAGAGAGGCAAGAATATCTCAAAGAAATCGGAATCGACAACGTCTTTGGGGACGCTGTGACGAAAGGTGGCGCAGCTAAAGTTGCTGAGTTCGCAGGTACGTATGGTGACAGAGAGCATGCAAACTCAAGGATAATGGATCCTTAGTTGACAAATATGTAGATCTGTGTAAAAGTATTGGCCCTTCGTTCACTATGAATGGGTGACATTTGGGCTGGATTGCAGATGTAATAATTGTAGGTGTGAAGCCTCAAGTGATCAAACCAGTTTTACAAGCTCTTGCGCCAGCGATGGAGCCTAGGCACCTTGTGATCAGTATAGCAGCAGGAATAAAAATTTCTGAGCTAGAAAATGCTCTCGGAAAGGGGGTTAAAGTCGTTCGAGTGATGCCCAACACCCCAGCATTAGTCCAGCAGGGTGCCAGTGCATTTGCTTTGGGTTCATATGCAACTGAAAAAGACGCAGAGGTTGTGGAAAGCTTGCTCTCAAAAGTCGGACTCGCAATAAGAGTCAGAGAAAAAATGATGAACGGAGTCACTGGGGTCAGTGGAAGCGGACCGGCTTATGTGTATATGATGATCGAAGCCATGGCCGATGGAGGAGTTGCAGCAGGTCTTCCTAGAGAGATTGCACAAAAGCTCGCAGCCCAAACCGTCGCGGGTGCCTCTCAAATGATACTTCAGAGTGAGATGCATCCAGGATCTCTTAAAGATATGGTCGCATCTCCTGCAGGTACCACCATTGCGGCCATAACAGAGTTGGAAACTAGTGGCATCAGGGGTGCATTCATTCGAGCAGTTCTGGCATCAGCAAAAAAGTCCGAGGAATTGGGCTGACTTGAATAAAAACAATAAAGAAAATATCAACATCGTATTAAATATTATTGGTATGTATTCAAATTCTGGTTCATTTTGAGGGAAAGAGAGCAGAGACAAATGCATCAGGATCAAAAGGCTGTAAATCCTTGATATCTTCACCCACCCCAACAAACTTTATGGGCAATCCTAATTCATCGACAACGCTAAGCACCGCCCCCCCTCGAGCGGACCCATCTAGTTTTGTAAGAATAATTCCTGTCAGCACCACCGCCTCATTGAACTGTTTTGCCTGGTTGAGCATATTCATCCCAGTGGTACCATCCAGTACTAGCAACGTTTCATGAGGAGCCCCTTGCAGCCTCTTGCTGATGCTTTTCTTGCACTTTGCCAATTCTTCCATCAAATTCCAATTTGTATGCAATCTTCCACTAGTATCGCAAAGCAATAGGTCGATTTCACCCGCTATAGCCTCATCCACTGCTCGATATAGGACTGAATCTGGCCGCATATTTTCATTCTCTGCTTTGATGATTCTTGAGGAACTTCTCCTGGCCCATTCATCCAGCTGCTCACCAGCAGCCGCTCTAAACGTATCACCTGCTGCCATCAAAACTGATGCTCCTTCCTGTGAGAATTTATTGGCCAACTTACCGATTGTTGTGGTTTTACCTCCTCCGTTCACCCCAACAACCAGAATTACTGTTGGTCCATCAGTGCTTAGAGTCAACTGAGAAGTGCCTCCTCTATCCCGAAAAACGTCACAAATTATGGATTTTACAATTTCCCTGATCTGTATCCCATCGCTGATCCCTTGCTCACGTATTCTCTGTCTCACAGTATCGACAATCTTGAAGGCAGTTTTTGGGCCAAAATCAGCAACCTGCATTCAAAGAATCCAAGAGATGCCATCCCTCTGTGAGAGACTCAATACTCGCATAGATATGATATATATATATATATATATATTATAATAATAATAGATCTTTAACGTACAATTAATGCGTCTTCTAATTCTTCCAATTCATCGTCCACGTCCTCCAAATTCCAGTAGGTAAAAATCTCCTCCAGCACCTGAAAAACATCAATGGCTAACCTCAATTATGCAATGCAATCCGCCATTCAAGGACAACTTGCTACTTACTCCGAGCTTTTCTCTTGTTTTACTTGTTCCTTTCACTATTCTGTCGAAATCCTCGGAAGCTTTCTCACGCACTACACGAGCGACCTTCTGAATAAGGCTTGGGCCAGCTCTTGCCTGCAGTAAGTCCAAATTCTTTTCCCTCATTCTCCGTCGAGATACGATATTCGAGCATTATCATACACACACACATGTATATATATATATACATATAAATTAATGTATTAATGAACTTACTATATGGGATTGTCGCCTGAAATCGACCGGTCCATGCCGTGAATTCGGGTGCAAACATCTTGCCGACATGGCTTCCCAACCAAAGTTACTTCCTGCCCTTGTTCTAACTATTCTTGTTGTCATGACGCTAATTAATCGACTATATGAGGTAAAATTTCATAAAGGAGCATATAACGAAATAATACGTTGCATTTTTTGCGCGTTATCCCCGAAAATTATCCTGATAATAATTTGGAATGGCGAAGATGGATCGCATCTGACGGTACCATCGTCGACCGGTCGATCGACCTCATGTATGGTGCGACTTTGCCCGTCGACATCCCATGGCCTATCCGATATTGGCGGAGATCCGTAACCTCATGAAAGACCAGTGCCAGAATTCGAGCCAGTTGACGTGAATTCAACAACATTTTATTGGCCATATTGGATGCTAGTTAGGCAAAATGATGTACGTGTAATTACATATCTCGGTCTCAATAAAAGTTCCCAATATCAGTACAATGCCGGACTCTACTAAGTCTGGAAGCCTGCAGTTTTCTGAACAGTCTTCTGATTTCGAACCAGCCATGAACTGAACTCATTTATTTCCACTGAGTCGACTTGCTCTTCGGGAAACTCTTCTTCACTGCTACCAAATGCACTCAAAACGCGTTTGAAGTTATCAAATGGCATCTTGCTGTCGTGTGATTCATCAAATTTTTTATACAGTCGTTCTACAAATTCATCTCTTCTTGCCTCTGATCTGCCAAGGGCAGCGGCCACACAATCCTCGGTAGAAAGACAGCCAATCTGCGCTGCTGAAAATTTGACCAAAGATTTTAGGACAGGACTTGAAGCCTCAATGGAATTTGAGCCAAGGCGACTTTTGATATCCTCAAGCAATAGCTTCCTTCCACACCTTTGGGCCTCTTTGCTAACCATGTCAAGCATAGCAGGGGAAGCTCCTGCTTCAAGAGCTTGCGTGGCAGCAACAAGAGCTTCGTGCTTCACTTTAGTAATACCAGCAAAATGCCTAAGCCTCTGAAGTAGCAGAGGACCCAATGGCTTTTCTGGGGCATGTTCACAAAGCCAGCGATGCTGCAAAATCTCTTTTGCGTCCGGTCTTGCACCTGGATTCTTGTTAAGCATTTTAGATATCAAAACTTTTGCACTACTACTTACTTTTGACCACGTGCCCTTGCTTAAATCTGGCTCGGAATACAGAATTTTATCAAAAATATCATTCTCGCCATTGCCGTTGAAAGGAGGGGAACCAGAGAGTAAGACATACAAGCAAACCCCTAAGCTCCAAATGTCGGCCTTGGGACCATAGCTTCGATTAAGTACTTCAGGGGCGACATAAAATGCTGATCCTACCAATGATCTAAAATTCTTTCCAACAGTGAAGAATTGTGATAGTCCAAAGTCAGCTGCCTTAACTTGTGCATGTCCATCTTTTGTAGACAAGAGAAAGTTCTCAGGCTTGATATCCCTGTGTGCAATGCCAAGGGTGTGGCAATGATCAACAACTTGGACCATTTGCTTAAAAATCTTGGCTATAGATTGTTCAGTCACAACACCATGATCCAAAATGTGATCAAATATTTGGCCACCTTCGCAAAGTTCAAGGATCAAATGAACCGCATCAGCATCTTCAAATAAAGTCAAAAGGCCAGCTACGTTAGGATGTGAGCTCAACATCTGCAGGAGATAACACAATTAACGGATGACAAAGAGCTTTGTAGTCGTGCGCGTGACAAAAAAAGCAAGCGAAACAACGGCACTTCAAGTGTGCATTGGATTATTGAATACGGACACGCACCATTAAAATCTGGACCTCGCGACGAATATCCTCAACATCCGCCCTCCTCCTAATCTGTCTCTTTTCTATTGTTTTGCAAGCAAAACATTCCCCAGTAGCTTTGTTTCTGCATCGTCTTACCACGCCGAATGCACCTTCCCCAAGAAGATCGCCAAGTTCGTAATTCTGAGTTACGTCCTTCTCCCCGAAACCCAGTATATTAGATGTTGAAAGTTTCGGTACTGGAAGTTCGTCTTGAATAACTTTGCTACGATCGGCAGCTAGGAGAGGATCGACCAGATTACTGCTCGTTTCGCAGTTCTCGCCGGCCCGGGTTTCAAAGACTAAATCCTCGAATGCGCCGCAGCAACAAAATAAATTAAGAACATGTTTCAAGTCATCAAGGGAAATCATGCTCTTTCTAGGTCTTATGTTTCCTCAGGACTTCTGTCTGTTACTGGCCGAAGAATAATAGAGTGAGAAAACATCGTTAAATGAACCAATACTAGTAAACCTTAATTCATATAGAGTCCAAAAAATAGAAACATTTATATGTAATATTCTGTTTCGTCCTGTAGCGATATTTCATGCCCAATGTTAGGGTTTACATCTCCGTTGAACTCGTTACTCGGTTCTGACTCAGCTTGGGAAAGGTGTCCATCGATGGAGATATCTCTGGAAACAGGGGATCCAGATGCCCTTGCACTAGTACTTGCCTCTTCAATATAATCAATATTGCTTTGTAAGTGATTTTGTTGTCCCTCAACTGCTTTTCTACCCGAGTTTTTCACATGCCATTGCTTCATATCTCTAGCAGGATTACCAAAAACCTTGCCAACTTCCTTTGCAGGAGAGCCAGCCACCATGGTCCTGGGGTGCACAGGCTTCAACACCAATGATCCAGCTGCAACTTGAGACCCTTTACCTATCACAATGTTCCCGAGAATAGTTGCTGATGCCCCTATGAGTACATTATCAGATACTTTGGGATGCCGGTCACCATGTTGCTTACCAGTCCCCCCCAATGTTACATTCTGTAGAATCGAAACATTATTGCCGATTCGAGCCGTTTCTCCTATTACAACTCCGGTACCATGGTCCAATAGTAAACCTTTACCGATTTGGGCAGCAGGATGAATATCTACAGCAAAAACCTCGGAAGATCTGCTTTGTAAGGCCAGGGCCATGACTTTTCTCCCCTCGTTCCACAAAGAGTGTGCAATCCTTTGAACTTGAATAGCATGAAATCCTTTAAAGTAAAGCAAGGCTTGGGAGTAACTTCTGCATGCTGGATCCTGGAAAGAATATTCCGTTCAGTAAAAGAGTTGGTGAAAAATAATGCAGCAAACAACTCTAACTGAATCCACGTACCCTTTCTCTCATAGCACATAGATCCGCCTGAGCATAATCCCTGATCACATTATCTCGACTTAAAACATTGTAAAAGAGCTCAAATAATTCCGTCGGGAGCAATGTGGTATTTGACAAGCGGTTGGCCAAAATGAAGGCTAGAGATCGTTCAAACGAGTCGTGCGACAAAATGCTCGCGTAAAGAAAGCTACTAAGAAGAGGTTCATCGTTCGCATCATTTTCTGCCTCACGTCGAATACTCTTCCACAATGTTGTATCCTTGACATGCTTCTCCTGTCCCTGCAGCGTGGAGTGTCGGGTCTTTGCTTCTTCCCATAAGTCACAAAAGTTCGAGGATTCGATACTCTCCTGTAGATATTGTGGAAATGCCGCTTCCTTCCAAATTTGGCTATCCCGTGATTCTGTAGAATTGCTAGCATCGTCTTGGGATCCTAAACTATGCGAGGTTTCGTTCGCCTGGCCTTGCCTGCTTTTGCGAGAACCTGTGGAACACAGTCGTGTCGATCACTTCAAGGCGAGTCATGAAGTATACATGGAACTTCTTCTAAAAAACATAATTTACCTCGTGAACCATCATGCGCTGCCCCTGCATGTGCTAATATTCCACGGTGTCGTGGTAGATAGGTGAACTGTTCAAAAACAATACCCGTTGCTGCCGACAGTGCTCTACCGGATGTAATCATCTTGAAAAGACGTGGATTAACATAGGATACCTATCTAAATTTATCTATTGCAATTACAGCAAAAGCTTACGCACACTGGCAATTTTTAAGAGCCTGCAATCTAAGCCTTCCGAGTGGCGCTTCCCTGAGTCAGGCATTTGTCATAACGCAGTTCGATGCGAAATCGTAAGCCTAAAAGATACAAAATTAGTTATTTGTAATAGATGGTATATATCTGACTTAGGAAGTCTGATCGATATGTGAAGAGCATGGGTTCTTTGGAAGAGGACCTTCTCAATGCCGCATTGCAACGAGCTGGGAGTGCCTCGTGTTCTCATGAGGAGGGACATTTTCTGCTTTTTGGAGGTAACCGTGACAAACTATATTTTAAAGACTGCTGGGAATACCGACCAGAAGTTGGAAAGTTCTTCTTTGTAGGAGAAGCGCCCAGAACTTTCTCTCCAAGAGCCCATCACACTGCGACAGTGATTAATGGGACAGTATGGTTGATAGGGGGTGTGAATCAGCAAAGCGTGATAAGAGACTATTGGTGCTTTGATATTATCAAACAAAGATGGAGGCAACCCAGGCTGAAGGGAATGCCTTCTTTGCTATTCCGTTGTGCTCATGCTGCTTGTGCTCATCCCGGTAAACCTGGTTCCATCCTCATCTTTGGAGGCTATACCACGAAAAAAGAAAGGGGTATATGGTTGAATGATTTGATTGAAGTTGATACAGAGAAGAACATGGTAAGAGAAATTGATTCTGGCGGATCACAACCAGCTCCCCGTGGTTATCACTCCTTCACAAGGATGGGCAATTTTTGTATATCAGCGTTCGGACGAGGCGCTGACAAAACGTTGATACCTAGGTCAAAATGCCTGGCAATCTTGGATACATTATCCATGACTTGGACTGAGACTAGTGGGAATGGCAATGTGCCAATTGTGCGGTATAGTCATAGAGCAACAGCATTCGATCAGGAGTTCCTCCTTCTTTTTGGAGGGATCCCTGATTCTCGAGAAAGCAAGGAAAGGCTAAATATCTTATCCGTATTGAGGTGTGATGGTGTTTCATTCTCCTGGCAGAATTTTATGAACAGTGCATCATTGGAATCCATGCCAGGTAGATCTGCTCACTGTCAAGAGCAATATCAAGATACACTGTTCATTGTCGGAGGGTATACAAAGTCTCCTCCCTATGCTGGCCAAGTGGTGAAATTGAGATTAGTTAAGACGCAAGGTCGTGTAGGGTGCCGAGATGTTGATGCCGAGTTTCCAATGTTGAGTACCTCTTCCATTCAAATTCCAGAGAGTGAACTTCGCTCAGCAGAAGGTCAACATTCTGGTAAACGGCAAAATGAGCACATGCAGGAAGATTATTCGATACGAGATTCACAAATAAGAAAGTTGGAGAGCGATATGATCAAGCGAGGCAAGATGCATGCAATGAAAGCCTCAAATGTTGACTGGGAAACAGAGGTATTGCACCAAATGCTTCTTTTGGGAATAAGTTTAAGTTACAAGCATTACCAAATCCATGGCATATTGATTTTTGCAGGCAAATATTGCTGACAGAAAATGGAGAGAAGCTGCCGCACGATGCTCACAGTTGGAGATGCTGGCAGAAGAGAGTAAAAGCAAAGCAGATGCAGCATTGCAGAAACAAATCACCTTAGAAAAGAATCTGGCTGGAATGAATAATGCAGTGAACGACATAATTGATCAAATATATGTGGATTGTAGTGGCCATGAATCGTTACCAAACGTTGCAAGGTCTATTCCACAGACTCAAAAACTCAGTGCGTTGGTTCAATATCTGCTACAGAAGAAAAATGGCCTGACAAACTCTTGCAAAACAATGCAAATCAAAATTGGGGAGAACATAAAAGAAATTGAAGAGTTAAAAGCTGACATACATGAAGAAAATGAGCTTAGAGTGGCCTGTTTGAATAAAATTGACACATTTAAGCATACTACTGGAATTCTTGTTTCTGATTTCACGGCATCAATGGACAAGTTGGAACATGCTTTGACAGCAAAACAAGAGGATGTCTTGTCTCGCGATAGGGAGATAGAGTTCTTGAAGATGGAAAATCGGAAATTACAATCTCAAATACTTGAGCAAGACAGCGAACTTTCCCATCTTAGATCAAGTTATCAGGAAATTGAAAAAATGTATAAGGCACAAAAAGAGCAGACTGAGCAACTCAGCCAGAAATGGCTCAAGGTAAAAGAAGAAATGACAAAATCTCTTGATGAGATGATGAGATGACCCCCGTAGTGCTTGCACCTCAATGTATGAAGCTGTACATGTAAATTGATTTTACAAAGTCATGCGGCAAGCTGCCTCTAGTGAGCTAGATATATTTGTACCCTTTTTCCTATGCTTTGACAGATATTGCATCATGTAATCCATATTGCTTGGGGAGAACTGCTGGCTCCTGACTGCCTTTGATTGCATATCCATAACGTCAAGAAGTGGAATCTTTAATAGTATGCGTTGAAAAAATTCAATTCCTTGAACTAAGCCCCATTTTTCACTCACCTTATAACTGTTTTGCCGTTGTTCCAAGCAGTTATCAGCTTGCATGGATCCAATGCACAGGACTGAGTCGTACAAGTCAGAAGTAATATCTGAAAACCCATTTTTTTCTGCAGACTGTGATTCAAACTGTATCTCCATCATCTCGGCAATATTTTCGTAGGATAGCAAGCATTGGCTTTGCGAATCTTGTAATGCACGTTGCACATCATTAGAGAAAGATTCATTCTTGTTGATGATGTCATGTCGAGTGGAAAGGATTTCTAAAATTCCCGTCATTAGCTTCTCTTTCTGATTATCAAAGATACTCTCTTTGCATAACGTAACATTGCTTTTATTATTTCCTTCCATGCTCGGTAAACAGCCAATAACTTTGCGTGCCATTGATGGCAGGTAATTTACTTCGATCAACCATGGTTTTCTCTCAGCATCAACGACAAAGTCTACCCCTAAAATTTCAAAGATTTTTTGGTGAGCATTTGTCAATCTTTTTGTTTCTTTCCTTATATTTGGGATGGCCGCTGCTAATGTCCTTGCTGTGATCCTTTTCACATCTTTCCATATTTTATTGAATGCATCATGTGTACCAGTTTTATTAAACAAATACTCCTTTAGTTCTCTCATGGACCATGGATCTTTCGCACTATCTCGATCCTGAAGAAAAAGATTAACTATTAAGTCTTCTGCTTTGGTTACCGTTGAATCGCCAGACTCTTTAGGAACCTTCCTGTCTCCAAAAGGAATTATGCTGCCATCAAAAACATAGGCTCTGGCGGTTGAAGGCCCAGAAGCGAAAATTGTCCAGATCCGAAAAGTGAAAGGAAATCCGTCGATAAGCATTTGATTTCCAATGAAACGCTGCGCAAGGACGTATCCGTATGGGTTCTCTTTCTTCCCGGACCTCAATGCTGCAAGATACTTGCTATTAAGTTTGGGAAGCAGATCTTTGCTCTCAACAATTGTAACACCCCTCCCTCTATGCTTGTTTTCCTTTAGAACCCATAAATCATTTTCTCTAGCTTCTCTCTCGCTAAAATATCTCCTTAGCATGAGTATACCTTCAGGTATGGGGAATGTATAGGGCATAATATCCAAAGTGCTTCCGTATGCTTCAATGAGTGCCTTGGCCAGCCCACTTTTCTTTGTGATTGAATCCATCCCGGGCGTCACTGAGATGACATGATTACTATTGAGATGAATTGACTTAAGTGCCCGAATACCTCCCTGAAAAAATCATACGGCACCTTAGGACAAGGAGGTAAGCAAACGGTCTAAGGCAAAAACTCATGCTCCCAACAAATATTCTTCTCTCACCTCTCGTGAAGTTACAAGGTAATCAAGCTTATCCATATTATCACTACCGTATTTTCCTCTCGATTTAGTCGCAGATATGCCGGCTAAAGCATAACGCGTTGGATTTGACTTGATTATCCCTTGGATAATATCAGTCTCCCCCTTTCTGAAAACATACTGCACCACCAACGCCAATACGCAAGTCAAGGTTACACAAATCGCATTGCAATTATATGCACAATATAATTAAAATTAATAAATTCCAATCGATTGATCAGGAGCATCACATGCATTTCTCACATCGTCGAGCCAAATTCGAAATGGCTCATGCGCTTGCGAGCAGGCAACGAACTTATTCTCTGACATCGGCAGCACTGCAGCCATTGCTGCCATCAGAAGCAAACTAATTATCATTGCTTAAATTGTTCGCTCAACGAATCCCATGGTTTCCGAATAGAGAGCATGCTTGAGTGTGAAGAAAGAGAGAAGGCCAACTCCAGTCAACCGCACTTGGCAGGCCTGCATATACGAAAATTGTGCAACTCAGCCAAGTGCATGCAAGAGTTTACTTCCCCATTGACATCAAATATCTGAAAATGATTCGATGCCATTGCAGTCTGCCCGAGTTCTCGACTAGCGTCACTGAAGGGCATTTTAGAGATTTGGACAGCGCCCACATGTGCAGGAAAGTCGACACGCGCCAGGCGCACGCTTGTTCGCTGGCCAGACGCCTTGTCTGAGATGGACCCGAGAAAGAAAAGGCTACACTCATAGCCTGATAGGTTGATTTGATTTTACGATCTACATTCTGACACAGGCATCGTTATAATTCCCATCTTTTGGGAATTGAATCGGTCTTATTGGCTGTCACGTCTCCTGTTTCGCTCGGTTGTCTGGAAGAGGAAGGATGCTCTTCAGATACGTGCTATTGTTGGCAGTTCTGCATTTTCAGGCCCATGCTCAGTATGGAACTGAGACAGGGTGTTTAGATGCTGATTGCACTCAACGACTTGATGCGTTGCTTCATCGTTACGAGGATGCCACTGACTCTGTCGGCGAGTGTGATACCAGTTGCCTGGCCAACTGTTACCAGGTGCTGGAGGAGGCAATTTATAGCACTTCCGGACGATCATGTCCACCAGTAGAAGATATAAGTAGTTGTATGAATGTATACTATGCTGAATGGGTGGAGTTCGTTCAAGAATGCCCTCTCTTCACATTTAAGGACTCAGCTGAAGACGAAGCAGAGAGCGAAGCACCAGAGGCTGCAGAAAGCGAGGCAGAAAGTGAAGCACCAGAGGCTGCAGAGAGCGAGGCAGAGAGCGAAGCACCAGAGGCTGCAGAGAGCGAGGCAGAAAGTGAAGCACCAGAGGCCGCAGAGAGCGAGGCAGAAAGTGAAGCACCAGAAGCTGCAGAAAGCGAGGCAGAAAGTGAAGCACCAGAGGCTGCAGAAAGCGAGGCAGAAAGTGAAGGAGAGAGCGATAGTGAAGCTGAAGGTGAAGGTGAATGTGGAGGCGAGTCAAGTGGTGGAGAGGGGGAGGGCGAGGGTGAAGGCAGTGCCTCAGGACAAGGTTGCTTCCCTGAATTTGCAAATTTGGAGGAGTTTGAGACGTATGTCCAAGGAGCTTATTATTCATCCATCTGGAACAAACCATCGAATACTGTGGGTATCATTCTCAGTGTGTTATTTTGGGTGGGTTTAGGTTGCATGGGGGTGTACCTTGGCAGAAAGTAGATAACAGTTTTGTCCTTCTTCCTCTTCTTTTTACATATTATGTACGTTAAACGAGCAGCGAAGAATAATTTAAAAGAAATGAACAAGAAATAAATAAGATAGAAAACCAAATGTCACAATGACCAAGATAAGTCATCTAAAGCGGCTAATGTCAACTGCCTAATACTGTTTTGCTCATCTACCCGTACACACATGACTTCCTCTCCTGTGCTCATTTTCACATGAACGGAGGGGCCCCGTTTGCACTGACCAAGACAAGATGAACATGCCACCTCAATGGAATCTGGAAATTCTTTCCCTGACTTGCTCAAGGCTTGCATTACATCCTTAGAGCCACGTTTAGAGCAATGCTTCCCCATGCAAACTGATATAACTGCCCCATAATCTTCACTACTCTCACCTTTTGAAATATTCAATCTTTTACTCCTAGCCTGTTTACCGCTACATGTCGGTTGATCTTGATCAATGGCATCTAGCACAAGTGTGTGAGACTCCAGGCTCCTTCCTTCGAAGTTGCCGAGAGTTGCTTGCTGTTGGCGCACAGCGTCACCACGTACGACAGCACTTGCCTTATACTTCGCTGTAAATTCTCTTTTATTGATACTTCTAAAACTCTGAGATACTATTTGCGTTCCAGTATGTTTGCTCTGCATCCAACAGCTCTGCATCATCTTCAACAATTTTCGCAACAGCTCTGCCTAACCACGTCTTGACAATGGAATTCCCAAATCTCTCATTTACTGTGCATATGGCTAAAATTTGTTCAAAAACTAAAATAAGAAAAATGTCGAACGTTGTCGGCACGTGTTTTTTTCTCTCGCGGAGCGAGTGGCTAATTCGCAGTGCGTGGGTGCCACACGTCCGGCGCGTGTCTGGCGCGTGTCGACACGCGCGGTATGGAAGCCTTGAGCGAGTCCACAGGTCGGACAAAGATCGGATATATTTGGGCGGCGGCTCCATAACTGAGTACATCATGGCCATTTGCAATTTTCCTGCTACTTAACAGCGTGATATCTGGGCCATCTCTCCTTGAATTGAGAGATCCACTCCATAGCACCAGGGCCTGCTGGGAAGAGACTCCTGACTTAGGGGGGCGAACTCGCTGTCGGCTTACTTCTTCTTTCCAAAGCTCGATTGACTTGCTGATCTGGATTCAACAACCAAATCTATTCTTGAAAGGTACGATGAGCTTATAATTGCGACAATCGGTGGCGAATCGGGGAGTAATGATACTCTTGTCCCAACCAAAGGAGGTTTAAGCAGGTCTGCTCAGGGCAGTTTCCATGAGAGCACCATTAACCACTCAGCAAATTTCTAGATCTATGAGTTCTCTAGAGGATTTTTTTCTATTTCATTCTATACCTGTATGGAGGAATGTAGATACTGACGAATTAGTTGATTGTTTTTCCTTGTTGTTACACAGGCCTAAATTTGTCGAAGAATTTTGTCAGGTGAAACAGACAGACATCATCAGTAGGCAGGGGATCTCCGCCACCCGCCCCTATAACTGCGACTAAATGTAATCCGATTTCAAAGTACAGCCACCCCGATGACATCTCCTTTTCAATATGTAATCTATGTGTAAATTACGATTATAAGAAGTCGATATTGGGTCCAAAACCTGCCAGAGAAGCAGGAAAGGCTCGATGTCAAAATCCAGCGACATCGAAGCTTCCCTTAATAGGTGCGTTTTGAGAGAGATGTTAGCCGTTTGCGAGGCACGAATCTAATTATTAGTGTATATTTTGTAATATGGAAGTCAGTATGATTATCGAAAGTATTGTTCGACGCGATTTCCGCGTGACCCGTTTGAACCTCATTCCGTTGACGAGGCTGCGCTGCAGGGAAGCCCTGCACTTCGACGTCCACATGCTCTCGATATGCAATCACATTCAAGATTTAGTGAGGAATTATGGTGCAAACTATGCGTTGGTGTACTGGCTGAGTGATAATGATCAATTGAAAAAATGCACCACTGTGAACCTGGGCTGGAGGGATGCCATTTCTGATGAAATCTTTTCCGCTTTCAAGAAAAAGTCGACACTGGTGCTGCAAAAAAATACTTTGACATTATTTCCTAAATGTGCCAAGGTGATATGGGGCAGCGGGACAAGTTCGCCAAAGGAAAATGCCCAGGGGTGGTGGAACAAGAAAAGGTCCATCAATAGGAAAATCCTGAACTTTGAAAGGCTGGGATACCGCTTACCTGCAATAATAGTAGTTAGAGGAGGTGAGAGGTCTCTGAGTTTCTGCTTTCCTCCGAGAGACCAGGAATTAATGCGATTGGCAAAACGTATTGATGACCACTATGGGGTATCTTTGGAGTTGCAAGGAAAAGGGTTACCTCCCAACCCCCCCAGGCTGCCCTCTGCACCCAAAAAGCGTAGTATCTTCCCAAAATGGAACTGGAAAAATTCAGATAAGAAGAGGTGGAGGCCGTCGTCCACTAGGCAAGAGATAGAGGAGTTTCTTGGCATGGAGCACATCCATGACCCTGGCTCCCTTGCATGGTACAGTAACCAGCTCAAAAGCTCGGACAGCGTGCCAGTGCATCCATTGTATGAAACAGAAAACTTATATCAGTGGGCATGCTTGGATGCGAGGGTGTACGGGGACAATTTGGCCACACATCACAACATGTTTGTCCAGGTGGATCTTAGCAAGGACGCTAATGCCACTATATCTTGCTCTTGCGACGTGTATCGCCACTGCATAGTCAATCCTTGTTGTGTTCATACTGAATATATACGTATAAATGCAGGCAAATTGAGACAACTGGAATTTGGTGAGCCAGGTGAGGTGCTTCAGTTGTGCAAGAACAATGGGGACATCGTTGGATACTATGTGAATGGATGCTTCGTGCGACGCCAAGGCAACAAAGGCTATAGATGTGATACAGACAAAATGTACAGTTGTCAGCACGTGAATACAGTATGCGGGGAGTTGGGACTAGATGAGGGCCCTGAGGCATTAAAAGAGAGAGCTGTGGCAGAGAGCAGCGAGGATAGTGAGGATGAAGTAGAGGCAGAGCACCTTCCCACGAATGCCTGGATCACGCAACATCTCAAACATGACAAAATAATATATCCCTATACTCAGGAGATGGCGAACGTCGTGACCAAGAACGCATTTCATGGATATGGGATGGACAAGGAGCACCCATGCATGTGGTTCGGTGGGGTTCTGAAGCCAGACGTTCCGGGTACCAAGTGCCTTTGTATGCTTGACTATAGGGACGAGGACATGAAATTAGAGGATTATCTCTGCACAGTGTACATGAAAGAGCCTCACTGTGCGAGGCAAATGCCCTGCATGAGGCTAGAATGCCCAAATGGCAGGAAGGCATGCACAAGGCACTATGCAGGTTTGCAACACGGTCTCTGGCGAATTGGTCAGGCAAGAGTCGTAGAACTGGATCTATTGGTGAAATGTGCCTTAAATATCATACATTTTCCAGGGGCTTCTTTTGCAGCACAGTGTGATCAACTCTCTGAAAGCTATGACTTCTACAAACTGCATGGGGGGAATACTGAGGGATTCCTGGACGTCAACTCTTTCCGTGCAGCTGTGTACGACGTGGCTAAACGTCTTGATATAGACTTTAGTGAGCTTCAACAGGAGTGCCAGAGCCTGTCTGGGAGTGAGATGACCCACATGAACATGATGCTTTGTCCAATCTGCAAGGACAGGCCTGATGTCATCATCATGGACGGAACTTCCATGACTATCAACGCCAGGTCATGCAGTGCACCATCTATAACGTCCCCATGGGGAGATGAGACCAAAATAAGGCCGCATGCTATGTTGGACCGCTGCTTTTTTAATGTAGTGAAGGACCGAAGCGTAGGACGGTCAAGGTGCAAACGCAAAAGGGTGATCAACTTGCTCCAAGGCTTCGAGGCATGGTTTGCTCCTTGCAAAATATCTAGACGAGATTATAAGGATATAAATGAGCTCCTGGAGCTGTCTAAAGCTTGGAGACTCGACGGTTTTATCAAGTGGGCCTACCAGGCATGCAGGGAGGCTACAGTCAGCAACCAAAAACGAAAGGCAGTGCAGAGGGTGCTGCGTGAGCTTGCTTCTTCCAGTCCTGCTGCATCATATCTCCCTTACGCTTCTGCAAAGGTTCTCAAGGAGCATTTGGATGTGCAGGAGGTACCTCCCAATGCGATGCAGCGGTTAGGACCCTGTCTGAAGGGGTTGTTGCAGGCAGGTTGCAAGCAAAATGAAAATGGTGCGATATTTCCTTCGTCTTGGACTCCATTCCTGGCAGAATTAGCCCAAAGAAGCATGGATACATACGAATCGCCCTATTGCCAGCAAGAATACGGGCTTGGCGGGGAAATTTCGCATCATGGGGACCCCTCTATTCTTCACGATGGGTACCTTGAATCAGGGATCTGTTGCGGGCTCCCTAGACTGCGCCACCGACCTAGGTACGCGTGTGATAACATACAAGATGATACAGAGTACATGGGAAGGGATAAGCCTCCATGCAAGCATGCTTTTGGCAAGGCTGGGACGAGAACCGGAGGTGTCTTCACCTGCATGTGCAAACACGGCATTACATATGGTTGCTTCATCATCAAGGAGGCGGAGGGCCGTAACGAACCTTTTACTTTCCTGACTTGTTTCTTGAAAGAAGCCCCCAAGATAGTGATATACGATTTTGCGTGCTCGTTGATGGACTATTGCCTAAACCGTGCTCCAGGTTATTTCAAACACACCCTCTTCTTTGTGGACAAATTTCATTGGGTGAACCATGTCAGCTGTGCGAGGACCTTCAATATAAGGGAGCATAGTGAGGATAAATTTGTGGTAAGCAGCACCGGAAACTCTGAAGCGTGCGAGCAACTCAATGCTGCAATGAAGAGGTTGAGATTTGTGCTGTCCCGCATGGCACAAAGGCCTTTCATGATATTCC
Source organism: Picochlorum sp. 'soloecismus' (assembly GCA_002818215.1). Lineage (NCBI taxonomy): Eukaryota > Viridiplantae > Chlorophyta > Trebouxiophyceae > Picochlorum > Picochlorum sp. 'soloecismus'. The sequence goes on along the minus strand of PJAJ01000014.1, from coordinate 455,839 downwards.
TGCGCCTGTTCGTCGCAGTGTGGAACAAGAAGAAGCTAGAAAAGGTTAAAGGGCTACATGACAGGGGGCAGGCTGCAAGAGTGTGCACAGAAGCTGGTCCTGCTGCTGCCCCGACGTAACTGCCACCAACCGCTTCTGAGAGCACCCAGATTTGAATAGATTGAAGTTCCCACGCAAGTCCCTTCCAGATGTGTTCACGAGGAATCGATTTGAATATATAACATGGTATATTAATCAGCTCGTGTCATTCGATTCAAAGAAAAACGCAGGATACCAAGCTTGTCCAGCCACTCAACCTTTTTGGACTCCCTTCGCTTTTGCAGTTGGGCTTCCAACTTGTCACAGATCTCTTGGACATGGGAGGAATGACAGAATGACACGCCCTTTGGAGCATACTTAGTGGAAAAAGCAAGGAAATCTTCCAGCCAGCCTTCGTCATCGGTGTCATTGCAGAACCAATGGTAGTTGAGCAGCATGGTCTTGCCAATGTTGAATTTCCTGATGCGTCTGTTGTTTTTCTTGTCCACGGTAATGAGATCTGACAGGTCATTCTTCTTCATACTCTCGGGAACACAAGTATTGATAGCCCGTACCAAGTCCTTTTGCAAGAAGTAAGTCCCCTCTTCGATAGGGTTGCCCTCCCTGTCTGTTGCGTGCTCCTCCATTGGCCGCACATGGATTGGATGCACCCCTTCGTGCTCCTCATCGCACCATTTGACTCTCTCAACCTGAAAAACAAGTGATTCATCTTGTTCACCTATGTCATCCTCTACGATGGCAGCGCGCCTCTCATCACCCTCATCATACGGTGTGATTGGTATTTGAGGCATGGTTGGTCCATTGTCTTCTCTGCTGTCATGCTCATCCAGCACCCTATCGCCTACTAAACACCGCAAATCTTCCATGGAATTTTTCTGCGCTCTATGAAACGAGCTAAATATGTCACATACGCTCTCAAAATGCTCAAGACCATAACTTGTGGTCTCAATCTGTGTTCTGATATGGTGTTTCAACTCGTTGCACTCTTGCTGTACCAATAAGAGTTGCTCAACTTCCGTCTGAAGCTGTCCGCACTTGGCTTTCCACTCTTCTACACACTCTAAAGCATCTCCATAGTCCTTCAGAAGACTTTGCAGCAGTCGGTTACACAGATCGTGGTCCAAATTGCCGGAATCCACCTCACCACCAGCAAGCAACTGATACCTAGCCTGAGGACAGCTCTCCTGCGATCTGAATAGCTTGGTCCACATGAAATCGGCCCATTTTTTGCGCTGAGACTCCTTACCCCTAAATATGAAATCTCCAGCTGTCACAGAGTTTGAGACCGTATTAAATTGCTCTAATAGAGCGTGAGCACAAGAGTCACCCTCAACACCAAAGGTCTGACGGTATCGTTTCCGCGATTCGGGGCCCGACATAACATATGTGAGCTCTATTTTAGCTCCAAATATGTCTAGAATATAATATATTTCTCCCTTTTGTCGCCAAAAATCCTCAGTAAAGTTGTGCGAGCAGCAGAGATGTCTTCGTCAGATGGCGTGCGCACGCATACCTTTTGTTCAAATTTTATCTGCACAATAGACCAATCGGATTGGGCAAATGCAATAAAATACTATTTAAATGAACGCATTAAAATATGAAGATAAATTATACAGTATTCAACTCAATCCTATAACAGGATAATACATATAGTATTGAGATATAGGGGCATCTCGACATCATGTCGGAGTATTTCTCAATCGCAGCCCTCCTGATTATGTTCAGGGAGGCTCTAGAAGCAGCAGTGATTATTGCAGTGTTACTTCAAATGCTGAACAAAATGCAGATGCAGCAACTGAAACGGTGGGTATGGCTTGGAGCGCTCCTAGGGGTTGTCATATCGGTCATTATAGGTATCATATTTGTGCTGGTGTTCTACCTGGCGAACACAAAGCTCATGAGTGACCAGGCATCTCTGATTTTCAAAGGATGTATTTGTTGGCTTGCGGCTATTTTGATCACTGTCGTGGCATTTGCTATGCTCAAGTTTTACAACCTTGAAAGGAAATGGAAGAGGAAATTACAGAGTCAGTTTGACAGACAGAAGGAAGCCCGCAACTACAAGTGGTCTATGTTTCTGCTCGCTGGATCAGCGACATTACGGGAAGGAATCGAGTCTGTACTGTTTCTCACTGGTACCTCCGCTGGTCTGAGTGTCAAATCTGTCATTATTCCAGGTATCATTGGTATTATTGCTGGTTCTTTATTGGGAGTGCTTGTCTACTACTCTGGAAAAACTATCAAGAGCCTCAAATGGTTTTTCATCGTGTCTTCTGGGTTATTGATGTTTATAGCAGCTGGAATGGTAATTAATGGAACGGGTTTCTTCACATATGCCGGTCTTTTTGGTGTCATGTTCCCGTACGAGTGGCGTCCTTGGTCCAACCTCATTGTGTGGGATGCCTCTGGCTGCTGTAATCCGAACACTAATGAAGGATGGGCCCTTCTTCGCGCGCTTTTCGGATGGCAGGCCGAACCAACGAATCTCCAAGTTTTGTATTGGGGTCTTTATTGGGTGGTTACAATTCCTCTGCTTGCCTGGAAAGCATACAACGGAACCCTTACAGATAAATACGAAGCTGGAGTGGATGATTTGAAATCATTTGCTCACCACGGATTGGAAGGAGATTTCGCTACTCCAGCCCCATCTTGCAAGACCAAGAACTCTGGCAAGTTGAGTGAAACAGATCTTGAATCTGGAGGCTCAGAGGATGATTCTCAGGGCCACTGCCTTGAAAGCAGTGAGGCGCCTGAGCAGAAAGAGGCAGAGAAAAGCAAGTTCCAAGGGATTTTAGACAGAATGCGAGTTCTTATACCAGGGAAGAGAGGGGAAAAAGTCCCGGTGAGTGAACTTGATACTTCTGGCAGTGAAGTGGGAACATCAAGATCTAGTGATGATTTGCAGCCCAAGTTAAGCAGCAAACAGGAAGAGGCTGGTGACTCACCCAAGCCTGAGGACAAATCTATTTAATACACGTACAATACTTTACCCTATATTATGTAATAAAGAAATCAAGAGAACTGTTTAGACACTGGTGTAGTCTATAATTGCATCACAAGCACCGGTCAAACATCTGGCTTGAACACATTGGCTGTACCTGAATATATAATATTCAGGTGTACATGTACAGGTACGCATGCGTGATATTCGCATGTACGGTACAGCATTTTACCTCCTGCATGGTACCGAAAACACCTAGGATTTAGCGATATTCGAGCATTACTAATGGTTCAGAATAATAACTGCAGAGAAAATTTGCTGCTCAAGAGTTGGCAAATTTGCCTTGTTTTAAAAGAGGTCGCACGCGTGCGGGCAAACCTTACCAACGACCAACCTTACGAAGGACTAGGTCGGTACCAACGGAAAGATTGAATAGTCGTATCTAATTTTTCATGTTCATTTGAGTGAAATTCTGATTTGCATACGTGGAAACATAACGGTGAGTGAGTTTGGACGCTTTCAGTTATGAGCATGTTTGGCGGGGGAACGATATCTTGCCACAGTGAGCACAAGTTTTAATCTGCTAGGGAGGGTAAGGGCTGCTGATATGTCTCACATAGTATTTAAAAATATATATTTTAGGATATTATATCGTTGATAGACGTTTTAGGGGCCCATATGATCTGAGAGGTGTTTTCTGGCACCGCCTTGTGTTGTTGAGATTTGTGCGCTGGAATGAGTCTGCTCCGCTACGATGTCCCTGCAGGGTTTGAATAAGGAATAGAGGTTAAAAGGTTGTTATATTCTCTGAGAGGATGCACCTTTCTGCCCCACGCACGCTAGGGAGATATTCTTGGGGCATAGGTGGTAGTCCAAGGCGTTTTAGCATTTCCTCTGGTTGTAGGAATAGGAATAGGCATATCCTCGATAGGGTAGGTCATCCAGGAAGAACATCACTCGCTCTACATGCGATTGACTCCGATGAATACGATACTTACGACTCTGATGACTATGACGAGGACTATGATGGTATTCTGGAGGCTAATAGTGACCAAAATACAACAGAAGCTGCCAGGTATCAAGTTGTGGAATATCCCGAGCCAACTTCGACAAGCAACAATTCAGAAACGTTTCTATACCGAAGTAAAGATTCAAAGTCTCCATTATCCAACGGTTTCAATCTATTTTTAATGTTCGGTGCGGCAATTGATTTGTTTGTGTCTAGGATCCAAATGGCCATCATGGCAGCGTGGCATACTGGCATTGCCTTTGCTGAGAGACGGACTAGATCAAATAGGCTTTGGGCTCAATCGAAGTCCGCAAAGTTGTCTACAAGAATCCGATCTAGTGCGGTTGGTAAGAAATGGAAGCAAATGAGGAAACAAGCGGATGAAATACACAAGGAATTGCCAGATGATCTCTGGGGTAAATTGCTTTGGCTGTGGGATCGACCTCCTGTGCAACGAATTCGGCTCACAGTGAGCATGGCAAATTTGAGTTTCAGGCTACCTGCTCTCGTAGCTCTTATAGTTACACAAGGAGGCTTACTAGCAAGTCAAGTTTCCTTGCCAATGCTTGCTCCTCTGTTGTTGGGAACAGGAATGATGTTGCGATCTATCAAAGCAAATGCTTCATTTTTGTTCCCAAGGATTGGTGTTCTGGTCGTAATGCTTTGGATTCTTTGGTTTACAAACTCTGTGATTCAAAATACGGTGGTGTACTTGAAAAAGCAAGGGGCTCTTGATGATAGACTGGCTGGTGGTGTGATAACAGTAACAGAAGTCAGCACATTGCTCGTTGCTTTGGTTGTTCTACTCTCCATGCTTGGAGTCAACGTCTCAGCCTTGCTGCTTCCTGCTGGTATTGCGGTTGCAGTTGCGGCAAAGGATTTGTCCCATAATTTTCTAGCTGGATTTTTCTTATTTGTCGTACAGCCTTTTAAGTTAGGTGACAGAGTGGCTGTGTCCTCCTCTGCTCCTACCCAGGGTCCCGGACCATTAGGAGCACCATCTGGCTGGTTTGAGGGCGTGTGCGAAAAGGTAGATCTTCGCTATACAGTGGTGAGACAGGGTCGTCGTCGTCTGGTGATACCCAATTCGGCATTCTTGACAAGAGAATTCATGGTAATGGACGAACGCAGTAATGACCCCAAGCCAGGTAACAGAGTGGGCCAAGACGATCAATTGGAATATCTAACTAATGACAACAGACATGTGTGGCAATATGTCCACGGTCCTCCGTTGCACCAGGAGCTTGCAGGACCACCTGGAAATGGTGTATATGTTCCCGAAGAGGCCCGGTATATGCACGAAAATAACATGAATATCCATCAGCAGGACCTGGATCCATCCAATCAGAGAAATGGAATTAATGTTAACACGCAAAGGCAGCAAGGGAATGCGCCTCTACCCCCCAAGGGCCCAATACATCCCCAGAACACGATGAATATGTATAATCAAATACAACCACAAAACGGAATGGGTATGCCCATGAGGTCAGGTGAATTCGGTGGTGTCCAATATGGACCTCAAATGGGATATTATCGGCCACCCTCAGACTACTGGTCAGATGACTTGATGCCTCCTAAGAGCGAATGATGATTTTTTTCTAGGCTAAATTTGTTTTGTTTTGTTTTTGACAGAAATTGTTATGTATCTTTGAATTTGAAATATGATGAAGACCTGTGGACAGTTAACAATCTTAGCCTTCTATTTCAACTTTCACCTCAGGACTTTGGACAAGCTGTTCAGATTTCACTGCTTTCATCATTCCATACTCCATGAGCCCATCGGCAAATGCCCGGTGCATTCGCTCCAAGGTAACAATCTCTCTAAGGACTTTATACCACGCTCGGGGACCTTTCACTACAACAATCCAAGGGTCCCACACTCCAACCCATATTGAGTGTCTCCATGATGCAATTGTTGGTGCTGTCCAATCTGCTACTACAATGTCATCTAGCATTGATGTGGACTGCCCAATCCTTCCATATTCTTCCTTGCTGATAAAGTAAGGATGCGCCCATTCGTCATACAGAAACTGTAGCCTTTCTTTGTCATTATCAGTCAGAGGTTTGGTCTCTGTATCCCGTTGACACCAGGTTGCTATCACTAGTTTTCCACCTGGCTTCAGGACTCGTACCATTTCCTCCACGTACGCTTTTTTGTCTGGCATATGTTCTCCTGACTCACATGCCCAGACAAGGTCAAATGAATTATCTGGATAGTCCATGGACAACGCGTTCATAACTTTGAAATCAACATTATGGACACCCTGTGACAAAGCAAGCTCCTTGCCTCTGTTCACCTGGTTTGGGGATAGAGTAATTCCTACCACTTCAGCATCCGGAAATCGCTTAGCAAGGTACCTGGAGGTCCCTCCAATTCCACATCCAACATCAATAACCTTTTTAGGAGACTCAATGCCGCACCACTTGAGCATCTCGTCGATAAATTTATATTTTGCTTCTATGAAGCTCTGCGTCTTGTATCCTTCCTCTCGTTCTTCTTTGGTGTAATAGCCCAAATGGATATGCTCTCCCCAATAATATTCTAATATTCCTTCTTCAGTCCATGCATCGTACTCTTCACCAACATTTTCGTCATATTTCCGGGAGGGAGTATCGAAAATCTTCTTTATCCCATAGCCAGCTAAAGCAAGGCCACCAAGTGCCAAGGCAACGGACGGGGCAGTAAAATGCTTGTCTGAAAATGTACCTGACTCTGAGCGAATCATGGAGCTAGATTGACAAATTTCAGCGACACAGTTTTGTTCTATCGAGTTCTCAAAGCTGGACGAGACTGATTCTGGGTGCTGGACTGCTCCAACAACAGATTTTCGGACCTTTGCTTGTTGCAAGTTGCAAAGTCCTGTCATTTTGAATCCATAAAAGCATTGTTTTGTATTCTTGGAATAATATTGGACATTATCAAGCCGAAATGTGCCTCGCAAATCGCTAGTAGCTGTCATCCTGAAATGGGCCATGGTCATGTTATCACTCGCCAATTAAACGATTACAGTTGAATTTAACATGAATTACTGTCAGGATTTCAATCACAGAATTGATTAAGATTGAACAATATATATACAGCAATACCATGGAAATGGAAGCAACTTTCAATATATGTGGTCAGAGTGGTCATACTACAGTGCATGTTGATAGTTGGCCATTGGCCATCCATTAATGGCAATGTTGCAGCTGTAAAAAATCTAAAAATAGTGGGGAAAACACGATTAAAACTCCGTCAAAGAACAGATTTTTAACCGAAGAAAAAGAAAATGGCGACCAGCTACTCTTCTACACGCAAACTGTTATCAGATGCCTCACAAAGTTCGACTACTGTTTGGTCTGTAGACTAAAGCCAGCATCTGCAGATGCTTTTGATGATGGCACACTATTCGTTGAATTTTCAGGATTTAGTACATCCTTAGTCTGTTTGTCAGCATCAGACTGAATTTGGTAACTTTTGCTTTGAGCAGGAGATACTTTGTTGAATATTGACAAAGCTTGAGCAATCATGGATGCAGGGTCGTTCGATGTTGCAGGCAAAAGCACAGTTGTGCTGGATTTTGCAATTTTTCCGAATGCCTCCAGATATTGTTCTGCTATTTGTAGACTCACTGCTTCCGATCCTCCTTGACTTTGTATGCTTTTTGCAAGAATATGTATTCCTTTTGCAGTTGCTTCAGCCTTTCTAAATATTGCCTCTGCTTCTCCAAGAGCCCGATTTATTTGATCATCTTTAGCACCCTCAGATGCCAAAATAACTTCGCTTTTCTTTCCTTCAGCGACATTTATCTTTGACTGGCGCAAACCCTCAGACTCTAAAATCTGAGCACGTTTCTTTCTTTCAGCTTCAGCTTGAAGCTCCATTGCAGTCCGCACAGATGGAGGTGGCAGTATGTCTCTGATCTCATACCGAAGTACCTCAAGGCCCCAAGCTGCTGCTGCAGGTTGAATGCTCTCTACGATACCTTGATTCAATGCATCTCTCTCAGCAAACACAGCATCCAGAGATATTTTACCCAGTTCGCTCCTCATAGTTGTCTGTGCCAATTGTGTCACAGCAAACATTGCATTTTCCACACCATAGCTAGCCCGATAGGGATCGACAACCTTCACATACAAAACCCCATCAATCGTTAAACTAACATTATCTTTTGTTATCGCCGTCTGATTGGGCACTGGTATTGTAGTTTCTTTTAGGCTATGGGTGTAAGCAATCTTGTCAACTATTGGTACTAGCAGGTGCAGCCCAGGGGTCAGAGTTCTGGAATATCTCCCAAAGCGTTCAACGACAAAAGCTGTCTGCTGAGGAACAATCTTAATAATTGTGTTTGCAGGTGTTGAGAGTGGAGTAAAAGGTGATTCTGGATTGAAGCGCTGCTCTCTAACTGACGAAGGCATCAAGCAAGAAGGTCTCGTCGTATGGAAGCATCGGGCCACGTCCAAAGGTCTGGCAGTCCTTTCCATAGAACCAATCACGCCGCCTCCCAACCCTAGAGACGAATGCGATTTGTTCCATATTTTCCGTACTTGATGTCCTGTATCCTGTATACAGTGTTTGGTTGTTTGGTTGACCCTACCAAGATAACGGACATCAACACAAAATGCATCAAACACAATATCCTTCAAGGAAGCCGATACAGCTATGCCTTGACCGCTTTTCCGCCAAATCATTGTTCCAAACCTTTCAATTACGAGCAATATAGCATCGTCCTGATTGATGGCTTCGCTTATCTTGGTCCAAAGATTGGAGATGCCCCAAGTTTCGAAGGAGCTTGGAAGATTCATTGATCATTTCCCATTCGCACAAATCGATGGTCATCCCGCGAGTTTTCATCATTTAGTTAAGTCTCAAAGACATATCACCTTGTGTTGTTGGATAATAAAGATATACCCAAAGCAGTGAAGGTAATTACCATCTTGGTCGAGGTGGCAGGGCGATCCAAGAGGTAGTTGCTGCAGTAAACTGTATTCAGTGCACATAGCTTAGCCGTCGGTTCACAGTCCCATATTTTGGAGTAAGTAGGAAAATAATATTCTTTTATCCACAGCTGGTATTCTGAGCAGCATGAGGATTGGATTGCTCCTCACCGTTTTTAGCGTCCTTAGCGGGATTGCGATTGCGGGCAAGCACAAGTTTGAAAAGGGCGAGAAGATCATCCTTTGGGCCAACAAAGGTAAGCAATGATTCCGTTGTTTTAAAAATATCTGCCTCTGCTACTATGTGACCTGTTGCCAGACTGTTTGACACTTGTGACTCGTGCAGTTGGTCCGTTCTCTAGCCCTACTGAGACATATCAATACTTTGATCTTCCATTTTGTCAGCCAAAAACAAAGGACAACAAGCTCCTAACTTTGGGAGAGGTAGTAGATGGTAATCGGATGGTAGCAACCCAATACGATCTTTCGTTTATGTCAAACAGAGACAAGACTACGTTGTGCAAGAGGCAACTTTCAAAAGATGACCTGAAAGCTTTCAGGAAGGCTGTTTCCAAAGATTACTACTTTCAGTTTCTATTCGATGATCTACCCGTATGGGGTTATATCGGAAAAATGGAAGAAAACGGAGATAAAGAGCAGAAATTGTTCCTATTCACCCATTTCCATTTTGAATTGGCGTACAATGAGGACAGAGTCATTGAAATTAATGTTTCAACTGATCCCACGTTGGTTGTTGATATATCAGATGGGATTAATGAAGCTACTGTCGAGTTTACGTATTCTGTCTCATGGAAGGCGACGGACGTCAAGTTTGCTCGTCGAATGGACAAATATCGCAAATACCAGTTTTTGAAGCATCATCTGGATATTCACTGGTTCTCGATTGTGAATTCCTGTGTCACTGTGCTGCTGCTCACTGGTTTCCTCGCCACAATTCTTATGCGAGTCTTGAGAAAAGATTTCATGAAATATTCAGTAGACGAGGAGGAGCCTGAAGACGCCGAGGAGAGTGGCTGGAAGTTCGTTCATGGAGACGTATTCAGATTCCCTCCTAACAAGTCCCTGTTTTGTTCATTTGCTGGGACAGGGCTTCAGGTTCTAGTGCTCACATTTTGTATCTTTGGACTTTCGATCATTGGACCCTTCTATCCTTATAATCGAGGTGCAATGTTTACGGCTCTCATCACCTTATATGCTCTTACTGCGGGTACTGCGGGTTATTCCTCAGCATCATATTATAAGCAAATGGAGGGAACAAAATGGGTCAGGAATTTGATCCTGACAGCAATAGTCTTCTGTGGACCTCTTCTAATGATTTTCTCTTTCAACAATACCGTGGCTTGGATTTACAAAGTGCGAATTTTGCAAAGTTTGGCTCTTTGTCAATTGGTTGAATGTTGCTGATTTTTTTTTCTATCTAGATGATACTGTTTGTGTGCTTGCAGTCAACAGCTGCGTTGCCTTTTGGAACCATTGTGGCCATGTCTCTTTTGTGGCTTCTTGTTACTATCCCTCTAACGATTCTTGGAGGGGTAATTGGCAAAAATGCAAAGACTGACTTTGCGGCTCCATGCCGGACAAATAAGTATCCTAGAGAGATTCCTGACTTGCCATGGTACAGATCTACTCTTCCCCAGATGGTGATGGCAGGTTTCTTGCCATTTTCAGCAATATATATTGAGTTATACTACATATTTGCTTCAGTTTGGAGCTTGAAAGTATATACTATATACTCAATTCTGTTCATCGTCTTCTGCATCCTTCTGGTCGTGACAGCTTTCATCACAATTGCTTTCACATATTTCCAACTGGCAGCTGAGGACCACAGGTGGTGGTGGAGATCTTTTCTCTGTGGCGGCTCAACTGGGCTGTTTGTGTATGGATACGCTGTGTATTATTTCGTGTCAAGGTCAGATATGAGCGGATTCATGCAGACTGTGTTTTATTTTGGCTATAATTTTATCGTATGTTATGCATTATTCCTGCTTCTTGGCTTTGTTGGATGGAGAGCATCTTTAACTTTTGTGAGGAGAATATACAAGGCAATTAAATGTGAATAGTTATGTAATACCTAATTTGAGGTCTTCATTTCAAAAAGTTAGCCCTAAGGATTTCTGAAAAATCGGGAATTAAACTCCCACAATTTACTTGATATGCCCTGACATGTAACCTATCCATAGCACCGCACTGGGTCATTACAACCTTTTGCTGCACTTTGAGGTCTACCAAACCGTCCTCCGCGTTCCAAGTATTGTTGATGATACTCTTCAGCTGGATTATATTTGTCCATCATTTCGATCTCAGTAACAATTTGTCCGCTAAACTTGGGTTGCATCCTTGCTATTGTCTTTTCTGCGATTGTCTTTTGCTCTTCAGTAGTGCAATAAATACCACTCCTATACTGTGTCCCCACGTCGTTACCTTGGCGGTTTAACTCGCTTGGATCATGGAATGTCAAGAAATTCTCGATGATCTCATCAAAAGATATTGTATCTTCGTCGTATTTTACATTCACCACCTCAACATGCCCTGTCTGGCCAGAGCAGACCTCTTCGTACGTCACCTTCTCTTGAATTCCATTGCAGTACCCAACTTGTGTGCACAAGACCCCAGGTAGTCGTTGGAACTTCAGTTCCACGCCCCAAAAGCACCCTCCTCCGAAGCTTGCCTCCTTTATACGTTCCTTGGGAATCAATTTCAGCAATTCCACATTAAAACGTATGGATTTTCCGGCCAATGGGTGATTGGCATCAATTTCAACAAAGTCCTCAGAAATTTTGGTGACAATTGCGCTGATTCCATTCTGAAGGTTAACCTGAATTCCTTCCTCGAGCCCATCTGGTGCATTTTTTCTATCAACTTTGGCAGTCATGTTCGCCTGCCATTCCCCGTACGCATCGGCATCCTTGGCAATGCCAGCTTTGGACTGGCCTTCAGCAAGGCCCATGAGTAAATTTTGCAAGCCAGGAACAACGTTTTCCGAACCAAGAATAAAATTCAATGGCGTATCAGTTGATCGAGAATTTGACATCTCCATACCATCTTCAGTCTCCTCTGAGTAGTGAATTTTAACCCAGTCACCTGGCTTTGCTACTGGCAAGTCCGTGGAGCTGCCTGCACCACAGGATAAGGTTCTATGCCCAGACACACGCAATCCATCAGCCATCTTCAAACAAGCCGATGAAAAATTTTCAAGGGGCAATAATTGATAGTTTTCAAATAATCTGCTGGATCGCCAAGGCCTGATTACTCTTCCATCTCGGGAGGCCTTTGCAGAAACCAAGAAACCCCGACTTGTCAAAGCAGCACCGATACTACCAATCATCGAGCTCATCCGTGGTTGCACTTCTAAAGAATGATTGTAAGAAAAATAAAACATTCATAAAACACTGCTTCTGTCTGGCCCCTGGAGTCCGGATGTTTAAAATGTGACCCACCAGAAGATCATACATTGCCACGGTGGCACAGTTCCAATAAGACACAAAAATGAATAGTTTCTCATTGTTGTTGGCGAATTTGCCTGGTGAATTAATTTGATTTTGGGTAGTCTTGATTTGTTTGAGGGACAATCATACGAATTCATCACCCCCACACTGAAGTCAAACGACCATGCCAGGCGAGAAATTCCGCGTTCAGTTGGTACCTGAGGAGGGTGGTCAGCCTTGTGACGTTATGGTTGAGGTTGGAATGGAAGGTTTTAATGTGTTGAGTAATGATGGTAGTCGCGTTCTTCGAAAATATCCGCTCCATACCATTTCTAGGTGGTCCCTCCGAGGGAACCGAATGATTCTGTTCACGAAAAGCTCGGTACGTGATTTTCTTTCGGATTTTAGCCTGTTCGTGAGCAAGAATATTTGATTCTCATATCATACACAGTATAGGATGATAAGGGTTGGACTAATGCGAAGTAAATACTGCTTGATTTCCGACAAGTTGACTCTCGCTCACGCACGACTAGTTTCCGTCTTTTTTCCGCAGGTAGATTTAGAAGATAAGATGATGACAATAATAGCAAGCGAATACATGATTCGAGAAGTGCTTGACACTCTCACGAGCTGTTGCATGCAAATGGCTGAAATGCTAGAGCATGGTCAAGACAGGACAGCTGCTCAGTCCATCAATTCGCTACTTAGGAAGAGTAAGAAGACCACATCCCTTCCCACAGCTGATCAAGTAGAATTTTGGAGGGAGCCGGAGAAATGCGGTTGGATGCAGTCCCAAGGAGAGCATATTAAGACTTGGAGGAAAAGATGGTTTGTTCTCAAGCAAGGATACTTGTTCCGATTCTCTTCACCTGACATAGGACCTGGCTCGAAGCCCAGGGGTATCATAGATTTATCTCAAGTGACCGATGTAGGGGATGGATGTTCCGTTACTGGGAAGGAGGATTCCATAAAACTGACAACTTCAACAGGAAGTAAGTGCTTCATCACAGACAGCGAGACATCTCAGGTGGAGTGGATATCTGCTTTGGATGAAACGGTTGCGAGATTGGTGAAAATTATAGCCGGTGTTGATGAAGAGGATGTACCCAAAAGCCTTAGTGAACAATTGCAGGCGAGTTACTCACAGGTTTCACACACTCGGGCTCCTCCTTCTGGACCCAAGAACCTTTACAATGGAGAGGCGATGTACCCAACAGGAAATTTGGAGCCTCCAAATGGAAATCCATCGAAGCAGACTCAAAGCAACATGATACAAGTTATTAATTATGGGGATAATCCTAATGATGGTCACTCGCAAGGGCATTCATCTGGCCAAATGATTCAAATTGACTATGGATCTATAGCTGGAGCCCAGAATGTTTCTGGTACTGGTTTTGGCCGAGTGCCTGCATCAGCATCGCAACATCAGCAACCAGTGAATAACCAATTCCAGTATGGATCATATTATTACCCAGAGCAGCAATATGGTGTTGCATTGGGAACTCAACCAAGGTATTCCAATTTTGGGTCGCAATCTGCCAGAAGTGGTCCTGAATTTTCTGCCAATGATCTTTTAGATGCACCATCTCCTCCCCGGTCGCCCCAGTCCGCATGGGAGGTACATTATACTGATGATGGACGACCGTTCTACTACAATACACATACTGGTGTTACTACATGGGAACAGCCAGCTCTTGAGTCTCTTCAGAGCGAATGATTTGGTCGAGACTCCCATCATCCATCCGAACATCCTTTTAGAAAGTTACGTAATGTCCTGCTATACGGTGCATACATACTTGGCTCGCATATAAGTAGGCTGTAAACGATAATGCAAATTGTGTTTAACAGAAAATGGCTCAGGATGTATTGGGTATGTACTCCGTTACGGCAAGCGAAAGTTTCGAGCGCAAGGCCAAGCATATGCGTAATAACCCAAGCATCTGGTCGTCGTGGGATCATTCCTCTGTTCAAAAGCAACCGCTGTATACGTTACAAATTAATGTCAGTCTCATCTTCATTGGGGAACAAAAGTCAAGCCAAATCTTTGTCTATATTCCAGGAGAATTTGAATATTTAAATAATTAGTTGAAAATAGAGGATGAGAAATCATGATGCACTTTTTGCTTGCAGGACAATCGGGCTAAGAAGTATTCAGTTACTGCAAGATCCAGTGCAACTATCACAGGAGAATAAAAATACTGTTGCAGAGTCCTTTTACTTCAGACTTAATGGTAATGCCATTTATTCCAGAGGTACAAATGTAGTTCCTTTAAGTCTGCTTAAAAGTAATGTCAATAAGGAAACTATGGAGAAACTTCTCTGGTCAGTGAAAGCAGCTGGCATGAATATGATTCGTGTCTGGGGTGGAGGCCGTTATTTTAATGATTACTTTTACCATCTGTGCGATAAAATGGCAGGAGATGATGTTTTCTTGTGCTTTATATCCAAGCGATATGAATTTTACACACTATGTTGCTGAGGAAGTCAGGCAGCGCATGGTCTCAGTGTTAATGTTTAAGCAGATGCAAATGCATTTTTGGACGCATCAATGCAACCAGAGCGTATTATCCTTGCTTCAGCAGGTCAGTGGTCAAAATATACCAAGTTTCATCTATCTCAGTCAACTCCAGCAAGCTTTGATCTACGAAGGAGCAACTGTGAAATGGAGAAGAGAGATGACACCAAACTCTACGATGGGAATATTATATTGGCAGTTGAATGATGTCTGGGCAGGGACTTCCTGGAGCTCAAACAATGCTGATCTAAGCTGGAAAATCCTGCACAGTTCTCTGCGAAATTACTTTTCCCCTTTCAGCATTCTGGTTGATGTCAACTACGGTGGTAGCACCACAGGGATTTCTACGGTACATTTCTATGCGTCCAATCACAAACTCAATTCAACCCGAGTAAATGTAGAGATCAGCTTAATGCCCTACACTGCTTGGAGAAAGACAGGTAAAAAGGTGATATTTGCAAAGAATATTACAGTTGGCAGCCAGGGCTACATAAATTTCATGCTTTAAATATTGAAGACTCTGGCTCAACTTTCCTCTACACTGCTAAAACTTCAGCATCAGGGCAACGATTCTCATTTGTTTCATTACCATCCGAGATAAAGGATGCCAGGATCAACTAGAACACCTCAGTTACTGTTACTGCAGTTTTATCTCCAAAAAAGTCGAAGATTGACAATACTTTAGGTTGCCCAAGGGGCTATCACAGCAAATTTAGCGTCGTATTAAGTAGTTCTAATGGCATTTCCCTATACGTATTTCTAGAATCTCTCCTAGACGTTATATTTATCGAGAATGCAATCACCGCATTCCCATGGGAGAACAAGGTTGTTGCTTTGTGTAGTCGGGAATTCCCTTCGAAGGTCTGAAGCTTTCAGAAGTCCATTTAAGCCTGGTCGTCACATGGCTTCAAAGAGCTTTATATGTCACATCAAAGAGCCTTATGGGGATTTGTGATGACTCTTCGTCAGTTGACCTTAAACGATAGATGTAATCAGGAATATACTTCAAACCATGAAACATGTCCTGGTCTATTCTACTGATCACTACGTAGTGAGTATACTGACTCAGTCTGACTGCCATGACAGTGATCATCTGATCTTTCTCATGGAGAACTCGTGCATGTCGAGTGGGCAGACACAATTCATGATATATATTTTTATCTGGGTATTTTTGAGTAAATTTTGTTGTCTTTAAGTCTACATTCAATGTTGTCAGTCCTTCCTTCTTAGTGCCAAGACTGAAGGAATGGAAGAGGGCCTTCTTAGCCGACGTACTGAGTTGCGCCAAGCAATCGCCGATTGCAAGGCTAGAAAACTTTCAGAATCTGCAAAGTGGGCTGCAACACAACTTCATGGAATGCGGAAGCCAGAGGGGCTGGAGTTGTGGACACCTCGGTCAGACATGGGTTTCTCAGAACTCAATGATGTTGCAATCCTGGATTCTTACGAGTTAGCTGTAAGCCATTTCGAAAGTAGAGTAAGTTGATGAATTTCACTACATGATGCTCGTCAGATTCTACAATTATTTGCCTTTGACACCTGGGAAATAATGCACAGGAATATGCAAGTTCTGCTGACGTCTTAGGTCCGATCGTCGAAGCAAGGAATGGGAATGCATCAACCGACTTTCTATATTTTTACTCGATATATCTAAGGGTACACAAAGATCACACTGCCACTGCGCAGAGATCCGGCGTATTGTCTGGGTACAATCAAGTTCCTGCTGACATCAGCATAATTCAGAGCAAATTAATGGATCGCAATGCGAGGGATGATCTTGATGGGTTCCTTTTATATATTTTAGGGCTCATATCATTGGATAAAGACGATTTGAAGGCTGCAAGAGGCTACCTCACTCGTTCCGTTGAGAAATATCCTTGTAATTGGTCAGCTTGGAAGGCTTTGCTCTCTGCATGCCCAGCATATTCTGATTACAGGGAATTGAATCTACCAGATCACTTTATGACGAATTTCTTCCGAGCCGGGGCACTAGTAGAATTCCAGAAAAATGAAGAAGCGTTGGATATTCTGTTTGGACTTTCCCAGGATTTTCCACAAAGTGATGCTCTCATCTTGACAACTGCAACAGCTCAAAACAACTTACAAAACTATGACGAGGCGCAGAAACTTTTTGAGGATTTATTGCAGCAAAATCCCAACAGAATACAAGTAAGGCGTTTTATTATATAAATGGGTTCCATGATTTGCATCTCTATTTTTCTCGAGTCCAAGTACCTGTCTTGCATCGCAGGCCATGGATATGTACTCCAACATTCTATACGTTAAAGAGGATCAAACGTCCTTATCTGCCCTGGCCCGTCGACTAGCGGAGCAGGATCCTTATCGTCCCGAGACTTGTTGTGTGATTGGGAATTACTATTCCTTCAGAGGGCAGCACGAGAAAGCCGTGGTATATTTCAAAAGGGCCCTTAAACTCGATCCTAACTTCCTCCCAGCACTGACTTTGACTGGACATGAATTTGTAGAACTGAAAAATCCAGCAGCGGCGATAGAAGCTTATAGAAAAGCTGTCTATATCAATCCTAAAGACTACCGAGCATGGTATGGTTTAGGTCAGACATATGAACTTGTGAATATGCCATACTATGCACTCCATTACTATGGAAAAGCAGTCATCCTTCGCCCCAATGATGCAAGAATGTGGAACGCCCTGGGTCATTGTTACAGCTCGCATGCCTTATGGCAGGTGGATTCGGCAATTAGATGTTATAAACGAGCCTTGCCTCATGACAAGGAGGGAGTTGCGCTTCGAAGGCTAGCTTCACTGTACAGTTCCGAAGATGAAATTCATGAGGCGGCCAAGTATTATCAATTGATTCTCCAAAGAGCTGAAGACGAAGGGCTTGCTTCCAGAGAAGACGCAGCCGAGGCTATAGGCTTTCTTGCCAACTACCACAGAAAGACAGGGGATCTCAACGCAAGTCAAGCCTACTACAAGAAGCTACTAGATTATGGAATGCCGCAACTGAGAGAAGTAGCAAAGTTATCATTACGAGAAATCCAAGGTATGATTGGTGTTTCAACATGCTCTCCAGAGTTGTCTACTCCAGGGTCAGCACAAAGAGCCTCCACACCCCATCCTCCAAGGTAGGCTATTACAAAAGCTTGTAACCTAGTCCCTGAAATTAGTCACAACTGAGTCATTTGCCGTCAAAAAAATACCAAATGCAATAGAAAGGAATCCATCTGTTGTATCTGACTGACAACACTCGCAGCACAAATCAAAGAGAGACTCAAGGCTTTCTCCACTCCTCCCACAATGAGGCAGCCATGACTCTACTGACAAGTTTGTCTATAAGTTCCTTCAACTCGCCTCTACCCTTTGTTGCTACTCCAAAACACAAGAGAAGAGGTAAATTGCAGCTTTTTTTATCCATTTCTTCGACAACTCTTCTCGCCAACATTTCGGGAACGAAATCAGACCTGCTACCCAACAGCAGTTGTGTCTCATACGTTGCTGTTCCGCCTCTCAGAGGAACTGGATCCTTCTGAGAGAGCACAATGGATCCAAAGGTACCAGTATTTGATATTGTTATCATTATTCGATTTGCATACGGGGTCAGTTGAATGTAGATCGGGGAGGATACTCTCTTAGAATCAGAGACCGATTCATCCCGTTCTCCCAATTGAATTTTGTCCTCAAAGAAAGGCATTCAGTCACGCAGTTATCCTTTGATTTCCTTGGATTCGATGAAATTCCCATGCAAATCAGATAACAACCTGGACTCATGGAGATGCGATCAAAGTTGATGTGAAAACTGTATGCAGTACGTGCTGCGATGGCCCGTCATGCGCATGCCATCGCCACTATAGTGGCGCCTGCTTTTGTACAGCGTTGCTCCGAACTGGCCAACTTGGGACAACGAGGTTGGGGCAACGATAAGAGGGATCGAAGCATTTGGTACTTCTTGAAAGGAAAAAGATAATTGATTAACCAGATTTCAAGAAAAAAAGGCTTTCTATGGTCATTGCACAGGAGTTCTGGGTATAGTGGGTGCTTGGCCTCTGAAGGAGCCATGGGCGAAGCGGCAGAGACCCGAGAGTCCCCGGCTCAAGAAATAGGCCCGGATATAGAGAGATATAAAACTTTGGAGGTATGAAAGTATATTTTTAGGGCTCGACAAACTCGCGATGGGCATGTTTGATACCGGTCTGTGGGGCCACCCTCGTTCAGTAGGCCTGCCGTTGGCCCACAGCTTAAGCCTGGAGGCGCTTCCTGACATCTTGATTAAAAATTGCATTGATGTTGAATGCAATCAGCATCCATGAATATGTGTAAAGTTGGGATTTCTTGCATTTTGCAGTTGGATATACCCTCTCCAGAAGATGTAGCAGCTCCTTCATCTGTTGATAGTCCTTTTTCTCTGGACAAGTCGTTGAGAAGCTGGCTTGATGATGTCATGGGTGCGCTATATCGCATCGCGCGACACACATGTGTTTCTGAGTATATCAACTATCAAATAAGCAATACATATCTTAAGTATCTGATATGTTGTGTTTTTTATAATGCAGAGAGTCTTCCTGGGTCCACGCTAGGGACAACGAGGTTGCACACAAAATTGCTTGTCTCTAATAGCGCCGCTGGTTCAATAATTGGAAAGAATGGATCAAATATTAATTTAAATCAGAGTCAGACACAGGCAAAGATCCAATTGTCTAAAGCAATGGAGTACTTCCCTGGTACCAAAGATAGGACATTGCTGGTGTCTGGGTCCTTGAGGCAGATAATTGCAGCCTTGTATGCGATTTTCGTTCGTCTAATTAAAGAAGATGTAGCCCCCATAGTTATGAAGAATAAAAAGGATGATCTTTCGGATGAAAATGAAGACTTGAGTAGCCATGAGGTCGACTGGGACTCTTCCCCAAAAGTGAAACTCTTTGTCAAGATGTTAGTCCCCCAGGATTTATGTGGCATTATTGTTGGAAAATCAGGCTCAACAATAAAGCATTGCTCCGATGTTTCAAAAGCTTCTGTAAGGATTTCTCCAGTGCAATATGGCGGTGTGGAATTGACCCACAAAATTGTTTGTATCAATGGGGAGCTGACAAGCATAATGAAAGCAATTGCTATGGTCATCTTGAAGCAAGCTGAAGATCCAAACTTTAGATCGTACGGTAATATTCCTGCGTCTTACCATATGCGGGGTGAAAGAAATGAAACATATCTAGAATCTACAAGAGCTGCACACTATGATCAAGGGATTATCCCATTTGCACCGTCCCTGCCAGCATATTCAAGCTACCATTTGACTGCATTTACATCGATTGTATACCCTCTGTCAGAGGAACAAAGACTTGTCTTGTATGCAAATAATAGGGAAGGAATGTCAGAAGTTGAGAGAATCGCAAGAGTGCAAACGAGCCTCGAGCAAGGACCAGCCCCCAATGTGACATTGTTGAGAGTATATGGAACAGTGGAAGGAGTCACCTGTGCTCATGGATTAATGAGTCAAAAGTTGGCATCACACTATCAGCCAATTGACAATCCGAGGTCTCGATCTTACTTGCCAGGGTCGAGTCATATTTGAATTATGTTGTTACGTAGAATGAATTGTAATTAATCAATTTGAAAATACGAAATCCAGTTACCCATTCTTCCTGTCAACTGCCGTGACAATTGTTTGTATCAAGCAAGGCAGCTCATCGTGGTTTTCCCAGTATATCACCCTGGCATTCATCTTGTGTCTACCTTCCTTGACAAGGCGCTCTAAAGTGAATCCCTTTCTGATCAAGACATAGTCACCATGTCCAAGCACAAGAGCTGGACAGTAATCGTTTCCACCATCACCAATAAAAATCCTGCTGCGAGGCTCATTGCCTTGAGACGTCAGCCTTCTAATCTCTGCACCCTTGCACAGGTTCTCTGGACATAGGTTACATTCGTGCTGTCCAACTTGCTTGTGGTCGTGCCTAGGCTTCACCACCAACTTATGATGGGGTGAATTTCGCTCTGGGGGCACAATGTCCCCAAAAAACCAAGAACTGTCAGCAGAACTCTTTGGAACATAAGAGGTCATTCTCTCAAATGATGCAGGGTTAGTAATGACATCATTGACAGCTGATAATACCCTTGCAGAGGATAAAATATGATGGATGAAAACTGTGTTGCAATCTGAAAGGACTTTAACATGAAGTCCACGTCCAGCAGCCCATCTTAGCATTTGGATTGTCCCCCTGGGAATTTCCGCGCCCATACCTCGAAGTACACTTATAATTTTGTCTCTTGATATTCCTCTCCTGTGCATTTCAGATAATACGGTATTTGTTAATGGAATGAAGTTTGCAGGTGATTCAACTGTGCTGAGTAATGATGTAAGCTCTGGGGCAATTTCATCTGTCAGCCTCTCTCCAGCATCCCAGTCAGTAAGAGATTTGTCGAAATCACAGATAAGCATGATCGTGGACTGTCTTGTATTTTCTGAATCGTGCTGTAGTGGCGATCTGTCCAAAGAAGCAGACATGGACCTGTGATGCGTGGTATTTTTCCTTTGTGGAGCTTTAATCGGAATGTTGATGAGGCCTTGAGAGGCAAACCATTTTCTCATGTTAAATCTCTTCATGAGTTCAGTACTGACTTTATCTCCTTTCATCAAGGACATCAATAATGGTTCCACAGCTTCAGGAAGGAGTCGATCATCAATATCTCCTCGAAATTGTAACACAGGGATCCCATTATCTGGCTGGTGAACGAATGCCAGAGGAGTATCATCCACAAGAACACAACGATTTAAATCCCTACCCAGCCTAGAAAGGTCCTTCACACACGGGTATACCTCTGAGTGAGATGTGGCTGGCCTGTACAAACGATAATCAAAAACCTTTCCATATCTCCTCTCAATCTCGTCGCAAATAGGAGATGCATAGTCCTCCAGTCCCGCAGTAAACAAAATTAACTCACACATGCTTGTAATTCTTCGCAAAAAATCTCCGAGCCCTGGCCTTTCTACAACAAAGACTCCTCCTGGATTCAGTTTGCCACCCTGTCCAACAATGTACGAAACAGATGTATCGGGCAAAGTAGGTGCACGCCTGGGAGTGAATGTAGTCACTAAAGTTCCATCTAAATCTAAGCATACACTTAATTTGCCAAAATAATCGGATTTTTGAGGAGGAAGAACATACTCCACCACATGCCCTTCTCTACAAACAAGTGGGCCAGCATTTTTCTGTTTTGTTTGCCCTGCATTACAACCCACAATAGCGCATAATATTAAAGAAATAATCCCAACTAGAGGCAACACGTCATGAAACATACCCTCAACCGAGCTTTGTTCTAGTTCCTTGAGATATTCTTCTAAATGTTGATCAACATGTAGCCTATCAAGATCCAACAACTCCTGCTTTCTACAGCATGGACAGCTGAAAGTTGCAACTGTGCTATTTTCGTCATCGGAACTCTCAGTTTCCCATACAGCAGTCTGAAGAATATATTTTGACTCAATTTCTACCTTCTCTCCAATTGCCTGTCTGCCACTATGGCCATCCCTTCTAACTGTAGAGCAAAGGGTGACTATGCAACCCCAGCAGAATTTATGTGCACAGGAAAGAACTACTGGATTTCTGAGAACATTCAAGCATATAGGACATGAATATTCTTCCAAAGCATCGTCAATGTCCATCGACTCATCTCCTGGTAGTTGCTTTGATAATATCTCCAGCCTTGTTATCATAGCTGCCAATTTCAGTGATGTGAAGAAATACTGGCTGGTTAGAATATCGACTGCTTTCATGCTCACAACTTTTCCATTGCCTTCAAATAGCGTACTTTTTATGTGACGATTTCTCTTTTTTACTGCTTTCACTACAGCCACGTAGTTCAACAAGACAAACTTGTTCAAGTCTCTTACCTCCTTCTTCAAGCGCCCATACGCTTCCTTCCAATCTGGGCTACTATCGTTTCCCTTAGAGATATTTTCATTCTCCGTTCCTTTCTGTCTTATTTTATATTGTACAACATCTTCAACAAATTTCTCAAGATCACAACTCACCAAGGACTCTTGCGACAAGTAGAACGAAGACACCTTCTGAAGCTCAACTTTGAGAAGGTCCTTGAAAACTCGACTTTCCGTATCTCCGTGCTCAATATCCACTTTAATAGACCTTTTTAGCCCTTTATAATCGATATAGTAGTCTACCCACCTCCTCTCCGCCTCAGATTCCAGCCGCTTACCAAACTTCATTCTCTACTGTACAGGTTCCTACCACGAGGGAGCAACAGTATTGAGACATGGCTTTATCAACAAATAAAGGAACAACGCGGATTTTTAACTGATAAATTTCCCATTAAGCTTCGAAAGTCAAAGATTTGCATAGATGCGGTCCAGCAAACGTCAACGCCCCACTGCTAGTCTCGTCCGTTTTTCAGCACTAAAAGGACTTGCCAGAACTTCTGGTTTGGAACCAATCAGGTACTACGACTTAACAGCGAAGAGAAATACTTCAAGTCAAATGAAATTTCATAAATAAAATATATTCGACAGTAGTGCCAGCAGCATATTCCCTGAGGCAGCATATATTGTGCCCTCGATGCAGAATCTTTCCCGACCATGGAATCCTTTGCCAGCGTGGATTCCCGGGAATCTGAATGCCAACGTTGGCCAGTACTAGTATACTAGGCAAGTAGTTAACTAGTTGCATCATTTCACTTGGAGCAATGAATCGTTCTTCAGCTGAAGCAGTAGTACTGTGACGATAACGTTGGCGTCTCTTTCGTCGTAAATCTGATAAGTTTCATCACAAACCTCGATGAAACGGATATTTCTGCTCGCCCATATGGGCATCTGGCCGCCAGACACACGTGATCACGTGTGAACATCGGATGTCAACATCTGCGCAGAGGCATGCAGCATCGATTTCAGTGGATTGCAGCGGCCGTATCCCAGCAAATCTGAATATTATTTTCCGCGTACGGTAAATATGCTGTCGCAATTGAAAATGAATATCAAGTCATGTTTAATTATTTTAGCCCTGCTCGGGGTATATTTTATGCCGTTGGTGCGTGCTTCGGCGATGCACGGCGGGTCATGCTCGCACACTACTACGGCTGAAGACCACTCTCTGGAAGGCGAGGAGCATGCGGAAGAAGAACATGACGAAGAACATGAGGATGAACCCACCGATTCATATGATCTGGGTTTGGCAATAGCGAGTGTTTTTGTGGTTGGTGTCGTGTCATTCATCGGGGCAGGATTTCCGGTCCTGCTCGAACTAAAAAGACATCCATGGTTGGTCCTAGCAATCAAACTTGGGGCTTTTGCTGGAAGTGGAGTGATGCTTGCAACTGGTTTTGTGCACATGTTGTTTGCGGCTAATGAGAACTTGACGAGCGACTGCTTGTCAGAGAGCTGGCTCAATCGCTACGGTCCCTGGGCTTTCCTTTTTACGGTCATAACCATAATTCTCTTGCAAACCATGGATTATATATTCGGTATATTCTTGTATACAACGAATGATATTGGTCCTGGTCGAGAGAATCTATCGGAGGAAGAGGAAGTGCGAGGCTTGTCTGGGAGCCTTGATGACCCGGAAAGTGGGTTGAAAACTGATTGCAATGCCCATGCAGTTTGCAAGAGCTTGGATTGCAAGTCTAGAATACTGCTTATAAATAACAGAAAACTTCCAGAGTGGAAAGCATACCACAATTTGATTGTTTCGGAGTTGTCCATCGGCATACACTCAATTATCATCGGACTGGCTCTTGGACTAACTTCGTCCGACGAATTTGTGGCTCTATTTGTGGCCATAATATTCCACCAACTTTTGGAGGGGGTCGCTCTTGGATCCATGGCGTCAGAGTCTGGGTTCGGATGGCGTGTGATTTTGTCCCTGGCAGGAGTTTACTCTTTGAGCACACCAACTGGGATTGCTATAGGTATCGGTGTGCGGGAATCATTGGATACAAACAGCAGCTCATATCTCTATACAACTGGTATTCTAGACTCAATATCAGCCGGTGCATTGATTTATCTGGCCCTTGGAGACCACATGAACTCAGTTCGAAATCAAGCGGGCTGGATGAGGAAGCAGAATGTGTGGACGCAGCTGTCGTGCTTTGCTGCTTTCTACATTGGCGCTGCGGTACTCCTTGTTATAGCGATATGGGCCTAATCACAACGATCCAGGGAAATGTACATATCCACATGTATATGTGGATCGGAAACCCTCCCATTATCTTGTTAATGGGTTTGTTAGTGGATCCTACTCAAATTGGCAATGTCTTGCCATTAAAGAACCTCTGTGGGGTGAACATAGTGCTGTGCTATTCATTTTAGGTTACTTTCTGTATTATATATTACAATGTTTCACGTTAGCATGTTGACTTTAAGCCTAAAAGCTTTAGTGTACTACGTTTCTAGGGAATAAAGAGTTCTTTGTTTTACAAAGACGAGTGACATTAGAAAAGATGTAAACCAAATTGTCATTGATAAATTATAATCTTACACGAAATCAGGTTTTTCTTACTGCACAACACCCATTGTTCCGTCGTATACAGTGCGGAGGTCTAAATGTGAACGATGATGGAAACGACAATTGACATTATCACCTTCTTGCTTAGGTCGTTCACGGTAAGAACTTGGTCTTGATAGAAATGAAGAAGAATAGATATCGATGGACTCGAAATAACTCCAACTCTGGACAGTTGTCGGCCAACGCAATACCTGGCCGGCTAGAGGTTAGTGACTCAAACAAGGCTCCAGACAAACTCGTGCGTGACTCTAAACCGCAGACCGAATTTCGCGTCAGCCGCTTTTCCTTGGTACGAGGCTCAAATTATGTGGCGAATAAAGGAAAAAATAGAAGGTGTTTGACCTGGCACCGTCCGAAATCAGAAGAAGAGGTTGCTCAGAGTAAGGTAGTCAGTAAACCACCTGCAGAGCAGCGCACACAGGGATTGAAAACCGGCCAACCTGTACATTTCGTTACAAGTAGTAGTCGAACAGCAAGGGGAGGTCGGAATAAAACTTGGGTCCGTGTGACAGGCACTCCTGTGTCTGCAAAGAAGACTCCTGGAAAGGTCATGGGCAAGTCAGTTGGCAGCGCTGTCTCCTCTAGCAGGTGGATCTCTTGGGAACATCGAAACCGAAAGAAAGCATCCATGGTTTGGAAAAATCCACATGCAAAAAGGGACAGCATTTTGTTACGTTGTCCAAAAAGCGATTCATTGCAGAAGAGTGCTGAGTTGACGCCTGAGTTGGGCAGAGGTAAAATTGGTGAGAAAAGCCCAATCATCAGAGCTTCAGTTGCAAGGACTGCGGTACGCATCCAAGGAGAACAGAGTAGAAAATCATTAGAAAGGAGCCCTAAAATTGTAAAAATTCAAAGTAGATCTCCGCGTGTGAAGCAAAGTAAAGGACGCCGAGTCTTGAAAATTTTGGACATTGGAGGGAAAATATACCAGTCAACAAGTAAACCAGGCTCTAAGTCTCTTAACTTGAACCCATCAGTTCCACAGCAGTTGCCACAGGTAAAAGAAGTAACTGAAAATACTTTGAAAATGCGTGAGAAGTCGGATGTAAAGGAACTGAGGCGAATGAGAAGCCAAGGGAAACAGGCAAGAGTGCAGGTTTCCAATCCTAGGACATCAATGCTTCAAAAAGTTAGGTATTGCCCGATTTATTGCCACACGGGAATTTGTCCAAAGCGGAAAAAAGGATGTAAATTCGCACATGATCCAACCAAGCGTGCTGTGTGCACGAAATGGTTAACGGGAGTATGTCAGAAAGGACTTAAGTGCCCTCTACAGCATCAGATGAAGCGGGAACTGATGCCAGCATGTGTTCATTACCTTCAAGGAAAATGCAAGAAAGTAGACTGCCCTTGGCTTCACCAAAATATCGATAAGGAAGCACCAGTTTGTCAGGCTTTTATCCGGGGCTATTGTCCAGCGGGGGAATCGTGTGCATTCAAACACTACACTATCAAGCAAGTCAAGGAAGAGAAGCGCCTCAGATTGCCTGTCCCAAACGAGGAGAGACACATAGCGAGGGAAGGGCAAATGAAATTGAGCAAAAGAAAACGGTATTTTGAAAATCCGAGCGTCGACTTTGGTTCGACAACAGATGCCACTCCCACCGAGGCAGAGCCTGCAATGGAGATCCTGAAGAAAGATAGTCTTGCACAAGGAAATTCCATACCAGATTACATAGATCTATGATATCAAAACCGCAACGAAACTGACTAAACAAGAACAATTACTATTTACGTGTATATGTACTATTTATATTTAAGCCTGCAAATTGAAACAAACTCTGGTGAAATTGACTACAAACATAGAAGTGGATTGCTCCTCAGACATCCAAGGAAGACAAAAGCTGCAACAGCTCTCAAGCCTGCGCAGGCGAAAGCTCTAAGGCGGGCACTGCGAATGTTTATGAGAAACGCCCTAAATGGAATCTTCAATCATTGGAGCAATACTAGGCAACGAAGATGAAAACGCCTCGGACTGCAGACTTACTGCACCCTTTGCACAATTGCCGGTTTGGAGGTTTAGCCATAGGTGGGTAGGTAAACCTTATCCACTACTCTGGCATTACATCGAAATGTCAAATTGACTCAGCCAATGGAATGATCTATTAGCTGAACCATAACATATCAATTTAACCTTCAAACCTGTGGGTAGAATAGGTAGGTTCGTTCTGCTGAAAGCAGTTACCCATCTAACACCACGGCCTGTGCTTTTTTGGTATCCTTCTTCATTGGCATTCTAAGCAACACATATCAAGCGCTCAGTGGAAGAAGAAGTCGTTTTTGGTGAAAGTTTAATCATAATAATCAGAAACAGCCTCAAAGGAATCGTCATTGCGCTTTTATTGCGGATATATTTCTATAATCCTTACCATTTGAAGTCAAGTATATCCCTATTTACTTATTACTATTTAGATCAAGAGTGTTTTTGAAGTGTCCTGCAAGTATGCAATATTTCATTTAATCCATACTAAATTTGATTTGTTTGGCTAACTTGTTACTCAAGTCAAAATCCATGAAAAAGTTGACTTGAAACTAGCAAACAAGCTGGACATTTCGATGTTGCTATCGCCTAGTATGAGCCCAGAACACTAGGATTCCATGCTCGACCGTCGGATAGCGTATTCACTGGCACATGGAGGGAGTCGTCTTACCTGTCTCAAAATTCATTTCTTAATAAATATTGATTAATTTAACTGCAATAATAGGTCATGTTATAAATCAAGACCAGAAAAACTCACGAGCACAGAAATGTGAGTCGATTTTCGTATTGTCCAGGAGCCATCGTCTCTTATGAACAAGCAGCTGCTCGAAGAGATAGCGGGCTCCTAGGTCAACAACCATCAGTGCCTTGATCATAACACTAGACAGCCTCATCAATTTAGCTTCTGGGAACGGACCATGTTGAGACTAGGTACTCCAATGGTCAACTTTGTAGAAGCTCTTCTCAACATTGCTCGGACAGCCAAGAGAATCATAGTAATCATGTGTGCCATTAGGCATCAGAAACTCTAGTCCTTATTACTCATTCGTCATTGCAATCAAATCGATCCTTTCATCAATACACCTATCTATGGATCCTAGATAGATATAGGAACCTCATGATCATTTTCATATGAAAACGTACTTGCACAAGTAACCAATCATTCGTAACTCTGCATGTGTAAAAACCAGAAAGCGTATTAGCAGCAGCATTCTCACAAGAAGATCAGGAAACGAGCACCACTTAATTCCAAATTTGACCTAAATCGCTCAGATAACTTCAAGAGAAACTGTTTTCTCAACAGGGTATGTTGGTTCAGAGAGCTGGGATTAGTCTAATCATCAATGCGATACAAATCCAAAAAGCAAAGGACAAAAACATAGGTGTAATCCTCACGCACCGAGGGTATCAATGACCAAAATAAAACCAATACTCACTACATCTACGTTATATAACGACAATAGGTTATTCATTAATGCAATTAGCTTAGACACCCCATAGAAGACAAAATGTCTATCCACAGCCTCAATGCCGGATACAATCAATAATACAATGGGTCAGGGTACTTTTATCTGCATCAGCTAGGCTGAATAAATAACACGGACCAAAGTGTCTGTTCATCAACCCCATTGCCTGATTCAATATGATTTCGACACTGATGACAAGAAAATATCAACACATGGCTACCCCTACCCATTCGCCATTTGGTGCTGCCCTCCAAGTTGACGATAGAGGAAGACGGTGATAAAGTTCAAAACAAACAGGGTCGCTCAGAAATCTGAAACGTGATAGGAAACCTATTTCTTCGTCATAGTATATCAGTATGAGCTGGGTAAGGCATTCATCACTACGACCTACGACGCCATCACTACCGCACGCATGCATCTAGCGAGTATGTGCGTCCCATACAACCAAGGCTTCCAAATCCCATGTACAGTGTGAGATAGAACAAGCATAAATATTCATATATAGATAAATTGAAGGGGTCAGAGACCAAATGGTCGAGTCAATCCTCACAGTTTCATACTAATAGGACTGGGGCGACATGCAAACTCATCATTTCCCTGAGCAACCACGGCACAAAATTGATATCATACCTCAGATTTCCGTAGTATGTAGTCCATTTATTACTATTGTACATCAAGTAATTTAATTACAGATTTATTCCATTACCAAATACTGCCACTTCTTGTCACTTCATCGATTTCATTTCATCATTCAGCTTGGACTGAAACTCAATTCTGTCCCATGAAACCGATCCCTGGATGGGAGAATTCAAGTTGCCGCGTTGTGACTGGCAAAGTGCAGATTTAGGACAGATGCCGCTGGCGCAGTGTGAGAGTTGACCAAGTTGGGTATATTGACGCAGTTACTGTAGTCATCATAATATTGGATGGCAATGAAAATATTATACTTGTACATTATTGTTATGAAGTACTAGCTGTAGAGATAGAAAATCGGAATGGATGGATAAGGAAAAGGCTCTACGTTCCCTCGGCATCAAACATACCGAAGTGGGCAGTTTGAATTCGGCGAGTCTCCGCAAAGCATTTTTGAAATTAGCCCTAGTACATCATCCTGATAAAAATAATGATTTAGAATCCAAGGAAAGGGCCAAAGTTGAATTTCAAGAGCTAAAAGAGGCGTATGACTATCTTGTTCAAGTTGTGGTAGAGTCAGGGAAAGCCAGAGGAGAGCAGGAGCGGACAGAAACGCTGTACGCCATCTTTACTCGAGCATTGAATGGGGAAAATGTAGAGGCGGAGTTATATGATTTAGGGATTTATAGACCGCCAGATATGTTTGGTGTCGATGTCGATGTGGCATTCGATAGCAGGCTAAAAAAAAAGTCAGAAGATTGGCCATCGTCATCTGAAGGTAGCATTCTAGATCCCAAGGAGGCACTTCGTGAAGCCTTTGAAGCAGAAGGCCTGGATGCAGAAGGAAATCCATTGGAGGGCTGGGCTAGGCCGACGAATGTCGACTTGGAAGATCTCTGTTAAATGCCAGCGTATTTCATTAATTCATCAACTCAACTGCTACTCACTTTGTCCTTGTAAATGTCGCCTATTCCAGTCCAATCCCTCTCTGACACTCATAAACCAATCATGGCTTGCATCCAAGTTGCAAACCATTGGTACAGGGAGTTTTGACAGGTGCACAAGAACACTATCTCCAGGTCTTAAAGGCCGCCTCCCTTTTCCATCAAAAGAGCAATACAAGTCCCCTCTGCTGTCAGTTGGCACCCTCAGACGCAAAACAACATGCTCCGGGAATACAAGAGGTCTAGAGGACAATGTATGAGCACATATCGGAGTGAAGAGGATGCAAGGCACAGCTGGATGCACCATAGAGCCTCCAGCTGCCAGGTTATAGGCTGTTGACCCAGTCGGGGTCGAAACTATCAGCCCATCTCCTTGGATATTTGTGACAAAATTCTGGTCAACATAGCATTCCAAATTTGTCAGGCAAGCTGACATGCCTCTGTCTATAACCAATTCGTTTAGAACCAACACATCGCCGCACGGTGCTCTAGCTACCATATCAAGGTCACTTAGAGAGCTCCCAGATGTGACTCGGCATTGGAGTCTGTGTCTCAGCATTATTGGGAACGCATTTGATGGGGATAGAACGCGTTCTAAAGTTTTTTCCATTCTATTGACTGGAAAAGGTGTCATAAAGCCCAAGGATCCCATAGCAATAGGAATGATTGGAGGTACTGAACTCAGTGCTCCGAGTATAGAGCATGTCCATAGAACTGTACCATCACCACCAACAGTCACAATCAAGTCTAGATAGGCGGCCAACTCATCTGGAATCAAATTTCTACCATGAAATCTACTTTTGTCCCATGTTTTCAATCTTGATTCATCCAGCTCAGCATCTTCAGATCTGCAGCGTAGAGAGGCCTGCATATCAGCATGTACCTTGGGCTCTACAAACACAGTAATTGCATGTCGTATCAAGTAACATATCGCTAAATATGCAGCATGGGTGGATTCTTGACCAGGCTTGAATACAATTAGTACTCTTTTGGGTCTTGATATCCATTCAAGTTTGACATGTGACCCATATGCTGCCCATTCTGAAGCCTTTGCATCATCGCTCAGCAAATCTAAAGGAATTGGAGCATCACTATCACCGGAGATACTTTTCTCGGATCTATCACTTTGGTTTCCACGATGAAGTGTGTTCGTATGCATTGGATTTTTAGCTTCATGTGTTCTAGGAACAGCAGCAACTAGTTTGAATCTAGCTCGAGAGTAATCCGGCCCACCATAAGCTGAAGTTTTCTGTTGGCTAGGGCTTTTCGAGCCACTGGATGCCCAAGATTTTGCCATAGCTATTGCAACTGCTGCAGCGGCTGTCGCCCCTACTCCTGCAGTTCCATCATCTGCAAACGAGACAGTAGCATGGTGGGAGCTATTTTCTGCAAATGGCAGATCTCCTTTTGAATGAGCAAGTTGTGTGATCATAAACCACAGGCCCAGGGAGCTACTCAAGTCCAAACTCTTTCTACTATCGTGCCGATCAGGTATAAGATTACGCGTATTGGATTCTCTCCCATCAGCAGCGTACGTATGGCTCCTCCTGAGGGCCAAGGGCACACACTCTTCTGATGCCACATCTTGCGTTCCAGGCTCTGAAAGTCCCAATCCTTGAGGAATAGGACTAATGCGACTTGATCTTTTTATTTCCTGGCAATTTAATATGGACTTCAGCTTCTCACATTCTTCTCTGAGGGATATGCATTCTTTTCTCAGTTCATTAGATTCCTCTTCTGCTTGGATCTGGGCCCTTTTTGCCTCTTCTACAATTTCAATAATGCCTGCAAACGCAACTCCAGGGTTTAGGGATCGAGATACACCTTTCCAATGCATGACATATTGCCCCCATTGTTGTTAAACCAAACACCTCAGTCGTTTGGCAGACGCAGTCAACTTGACCCACCTTCCAAGGCTGTATCCAACGATGTTCTCATGCTTCATAACCTGAGTGTTGACATCAATGTACATATATTTCAATCAATAAATCATATTAAACAGCAGTATTAGCAAAGTGTAGAACAAATGAGTCTCTGAATACCGAAAGGTCCAATCCACTAGAATTATAGTCAACTGAAGATATTGACGAGCCTGACGATCCAAATTCTCATCAAATCTCTTAATTATGATCCCAAATCGATTTTATTTTTTTTTCACGAAATCGATAATGAAATGTCCAAAGCATGTCCTACTGGAATATTTTTGTCAGGTTTTGGCCAATCAAGTGAGATTGAAAGAAAATAAAATGTTGCGACTCAAAACCGTGTCTGTAAACTGCTGAGCAATCAGTTTAGAACTTGATATTTGGTTTTGTAGATCATCACTTGAGATTATAGGGTTGTCTTGCAATGGTGTTAGTCCTTTCTATTGGAGACGCAAATGTACCGTTTAGAAGTTCAGCGATACCACAAAAGCTTAGAGCGCTTTTACAGCCAGGGAAAATTCATCAAATCCTTTGCACGGGGAATATATGCGATCAGGTATTATGATAACCATCTGTATCCTATAGCTTTCTTCGACTGCGTGTCGATAAATTTCCAGTTTCTGTTCAAGGCCGTTAGTTCTCTGACGAGTTCGGCTACCGATGTGATTTAAAATGCAGGATACGTTAGACTTTTTGAGGTCTGTGACTTCTAACATAGTCGTATCTCAAGGAGATTATGACGAGATGACGTCGTGGCCAGAGACACCTGTTTTGACACTCGGAGATTTTAAAGTAGGTGTGTGCCATGGTCATCAAGTTGTTCCCACGGATGATAAGAGGTCCATTGCAGAGCTGCAACGTCGATTGGGAGTAGAAATATTAGTCAAAGGAAATGCTGCTGAATTTGGGGCTTACAGGCACGAGGGCTGTATTGTGATTCACCCAGGATCAGCCACTGGTACAGGCTTGCATGGAAGGAAAAGACATAAGGCTTCTTTTGCTCTCATGGACATAAAAGGCAGCAAAGCTATAGTTTATGTCTATCAATTAGATATTAATGACGAAGTAAAGGTTGAGAAAATTGAATTTTCAAAGGGCCAATGACTGATTCACCATCAGTGGGTATTCATGAACGATCAATTGTTTAGAGAATCTGCCTGGAAGTATGTCGCTTCCAATTCCTCAATCATTTTCTCATATTCAGAGTTCATGTCGGTCTGTTGACGTGATATTGTACTCTCGACTCCTTCTTCCTCTTCTTCACTTAGTGAATGGGCCGAGCTTGCTGTGCTAGAGTTGGCTTTGGAACTATCATCAAGAGATACAGATTGACTAGTAGTTTCTATTTTCTTGCTTTTATCTGTTGAATGTAAGCTTCTATCATTTTCATTATCTTCTACAATTTTTCTAGCTTTTACCTCAGCATCTTTGAGTTCAGCATCAGAAATAGGGCTGTTGGTGGAGGAATTAATGACTTTCTGGAGGCGAATATGATCCCAGCGCAAAGGTGCAACCTTAAGATATGTTAACAATTCCTCGAAATCGTCTTGCATCATTAGTTCCGCCTCAAACTCTGCCATTATGGATATCGAAACTCGTTGTAATATACTATCGCTGCCCTGGAGGAACATCACATCCAATAGCCTTGAACAAAATGGCACAGGGAATGGGCAAGAGAAAAGGGACAGAAACCACTGGCTTGCATAGAGAACAGACACTGCGCCTTGACTCTGCAATCATCCAACTTTAAACTTCAATTCATGCAACAACACTAAATAAACCAAGTTATAAAAGAATCACAGTCCCACCTCAAGATGATGCTTGAGATTCGGCAAATAATTCTGCATCAGAATATCAAATCTCTCTAATTCTATTTTCAACCCAACCAACCCAGGTAGATAAAATCGGCGAAGGTTGATTCCCTCCTCATCCATCAATTTACAGAATAATCGAAACGCGACTTCCTCTGGCACGAAAAACAAGAGCAAACCGGCTACAAAGGCCATCCCCTGGCAATAGCCGACCTCGAGATCATGGAGTGAGTAAGCCTTCAAGACATTGAAGAGGGATTTCTGACCCTGCTCAAATCCAAACAACGGGTATTCTGGAAAAGTTCTATGTATATCACGATAAATTATATCATCTATCTCTTCCTGACCTACACTAATTTGTAGAAGCGTTGAGTATCTACCTCCTTCATCTACCTCGAGCTGCAGAGGCCACTCTATCGAAGTAATTGCAACCATCAATTCCTGACGGAAGGCCTCTTTCATTTCATTCCATGGCTCTATTCGATGATATCTGCCTAGCTGCGTGATTTCTCCTCCTTGTCTCCATTTCGATGTCCCTCTATCATCCATGACTTCCCAGTCATCATGTACATCATTTATGCCATGCGACTGTTCCACATTGGAAACATCACTAGCTGGCTCTATTTCCGCATCCATGTCCCTCAATAGAGATTCAGAAGGCAGTTCAATAGTACCCTCCAGAATATGTGATATAGCATCATTTTTATGGCACTGTTCCAAATTCTCTGCAGCAGTATCCTCATCACCACTTTCAACATGTCTGTTTACTCGAGTCGGTGCCTTGCACAGTTCAAAGTCCTCCACCAACTTTGACTGATTGAGCAGGGCTACCCACAGACGAGAGCGCAAATCCTGGGGAGCATCTTCATACAGAGAGAATCCTATTTGAATATCCATTGGAGCATCCCTTTGCTCTTCCAGAAGAGCAAGCATTCGTTGCTCCTCATATTGCTTCCCTAGACGTGTGAGGATTGCTTGAATCTGTTTAGGCCCACCAACAAGTGTTTCGAACCCCTTTTGCACACTATTTGCACCTAACTGAAATCCATATTGAATGCCTTGAATCCCTTTAGACGCATTTGTCGATATTACATCAGCCGATCGCTTCCTCAATCCTCGATCACCAAAGATTGCTCCAGCGGCAGCAGCACTCCGGTAAATCGTCCCTCCCAGTCCACTTGCCGCAGCAGCCAATCTCAAGGAGAAACCTGGTGACACATTCTTATCCTCTGAGCTCTCTCGGGAATCATCTGAATCCCCATTCTCAGCCTCCGGAAGATCACCCTCGCTTGTGCGAGGGCCTGCTTCCTTGGCAGTCTCGGTACATGTTGTCTGGTCGCCGCTCCCCGTCTTCTCCATTTCTGCTACTTGATCCATGTTCCTTGAATGTATGAAATAATGTATTTGTGTAAATAAACATGTAAATTGTTCTTCAAGTTCTCTCGTCTACACTGTCCGCTTCACTTTCGAAACTCCAATATCTGCGTTTCCGACTCCTAAATCCATTCACACATGATTTTCTGTGCACATTTTGTATTTTGTGATATAGAAAATTAAAAAGGGTTCAAGTTCGACTGTGGAGCATGCTGTCATCCCATGCCGGTAAGAAGTAGTACCTCTCGGAAGACCTAGAGGCCTCGCATAACTTGAGCTTAGTAAGTTGAGCTGCTTAAGTAAGCAAACGATTGGCATTGAGTCCTCTCTAGTACGATCGCTAGGCAATCGCTGTCTTTTAAAAGTTTCTTCTGTATGGCATCATTCGACTTCCTTGGAGGCACATTTGAATGATCTGTGAAGAAGAAAAGGTGCAAATTTGGTCCATCTAAAGGTTGAAAAATTCAAACTTTGAAACCAGTTGCAGGACAGCATTGCCAACCGATTTCGTACTTGTTGACAATAATTTCATTGGTGCGTTTTAACCAGGTATAAATTATCAAGTACTATTTTTATTTAAATGTACACTGTCTTGACACTCTTAGCAAAGATCTACGAGTTGGAGGTGCTAGTGTTCCACGCACAACAACGTAAATTGTTAGTCTCTTAGGGAAAAGTTACACGTCAATAAACGATTCAAAGTGCACCCAATGAGTGATAAGATACCTTCAAAGGGGGCAGAAGCGGGTGCAAAATCTGCAGCAGGCGGGATTGGTGCGTGGTGGCGACACGTTACGAAAGGAGAAGGAGGCCAAGCGGTGACGAAGAAAATAAGCACTGTGGCGAGCTCCGTACGGGATAAGGCCAGTAAAATGAAATGGTCTATGCCTGTGGATGTGAAAGTTGATTTTCTGCAGCCAACTGTGCAGACAGTGAAATCTGCTTTGGATGCTGCCTGGCATCAACTGCCTCCATCTGCACAACAAGCTGCTCCCTACGTTGGTATTGCTTTGGGTTCAGGTCTAGTAGTTCATATAATTCAGCAGCGACGAGTAAATTATTACGTACGGAACTGATTTAAATGTAGATGAAATTCTGTATCGTTTTGCTGACTTTGGTATAATATACGCAGAAACGGAAACGAGATGAAATGTTCAATCGGGTCAGGTCACTTGAGAGAGAAAAAGAGAATTTGACGTACAAGATCGGGGTTTTAAAGTCTGGAGGGGCAATCCCGAGATCAGAAACTGAAATAAGAATGGCTGCAGCGATTGCTGAAGCTACGAACGCCGCGGCAGCGGCTGCAGATGCAGCCGCAAGAGCTGCCACCTCATGTATAGTACATCGGACGAGTCCGTCTATACCTCGATGACAGGACTCGTGTATTGTAGCATGTATCAATGATGAATCAATTTGGGATATATATAATTCAGTATTTATACATCTAGTTATTTTTGTGATGCTCAGAGTCATCTACAATTGCATATAGGGCATCTGTGCTTGCTCCACACCCATGCCCTGATCTAGCCACCTTGACGTAGCCATTGTCTCCCCAGTGAATGCTCCAAGAGTTTTTAATGAGCCAATAGTCTAGACCTGAGACAGGATCGGTCCCATAACCAACAAGCATCATCGAGTGGTCAAGTTGATCTGGCCTCCACATGCACTTTGCCTCCAAGTACACTCCAGAGCTATAGAATGTAAATGAGTCCTGGCTTGCATCGAGGCTTACTGCTACTGGGCCATGCGAGTAAACTGCCTCCATCAGCGCCTGGTCGTTATATCTAGGAACTTTTGAATATCCTTTGAACCTAGCGACTTTAAGGGTTTCATTTTCGCGGCAATAGTAGCCTTGTCCCAGATAAGCATACTCCTCTGAAGTAGCAATTCCACCACTCTGCACAATATGACCTACTCCAGCATAGGCATCCCCTCCATTGCAAGCAGAGGCAGCTCCCTCCCTTCCTGGGACGTAGCCCCAAGAGCAATCCATAACTTGTTGCTCTGACAATTGGATTGGTTTGCCGCTGAACATTGTCCAAGCCGCTTCCATTGCACCAACTGCTCCAAAGGCCCAGCAACTCCCACAATTAGCCTGATCTTTCACCTTTCCTGCCAATGGAGTTCCTCTCCAGTCAACCGCGTTTGGTACAAGCGAAGGATCAATTTTGGGCTTATATGGTATCGAACGCTCATCTTGTGCCAGGTTATTATCCATACCCACGTCAATCTTATTGTTTGGTAGCATAACAGCTAGAAACTCATCACGAGACCAGTCGCCAAATTTATTCATGGCCATTTTAAATGTCCTTTGCGGGTTTGAATTATGTATCGAAATCCTATCTTTGTTCTCCAGATAAATAGTAACACGTCTTTGGTAGTCCCTCAGCGACATGTGCAGCCTTTGTGGATTATGCTCCAATAAAAATGCATCATATTCTTTATGTCCAGAATAATTCACTCGAGGGAGCATAGATTTCCATCGAGGTGCATGACTTCTCCCACTGTAACTCTCCTTTCCTTGGCACAAATTTGGAGTCTGAAAAACATGTTTCACGGAAGGGTCAGGATCATAGCCCCGATAATCCATGACCCATTCATCAAAGTGAGCCCCACCAAAAAGTTCAGTCCCAAGCATGTGAAATCGCAGTGGAACTTGATCTCTTGTCATGTAAAACTTGTAATGAATGTGCTTTTCCTCGTTTTGAACTTCATACTGCCAGAGAATCGCATCTTGTCCTCTGAAATTTAAATCTCCAACAAACTCCCAGCCGTCAACGTTTGGAAGGGCTTCCAGAGAGAGGTCTTCTTCTTGGGCACTGGAGACGGAGCAAATTTGCTCACTCAGTCTCGGAATGATTTCGTATTGCCTGTTATGTTTGATTAGTAGTATATTGGATTGGTTTAACGAGTCAATGCGCAACCTACTGTGTCGGTCATTCACAAACTTTGAAAACCTAACGTCGTAGCGAACGGCTTGTTGTTGTACGTCTGCAGTATAGGGAAGGCTAAATTCGTATGATACGCTGTATGATTTAGGCCAAATAGGTGGTATAGGATCGTATCGAAGTGAGTCACTCTTGAAGCCCTTTATGACCTCTCGCCAGGAGAGAGCACTCACGACCCGAAAAAAGATGGCATGACCCAGCAACAAAAGCAAAAACAGATTCATGGTCCATGAACCACTTTTTGAAACTTCTGGGAATCTTCCTAGAATTGTTAGATAAATTCAATTTGTCAATTTCTTACAAGCATTCTAAGTAAACTCATTGAACTGGTGAAAGAGTCTGCTCAATCTTGATGACCGGGAGGCATCTTTCGCAGAGGCTGCTGTGCTCAGAATCTTCTCCAACATGCTCAGAATAGTTCCAACACCGAGCACATTTCGTTCCACGTGCTTTGTTCAATCCAATCACCACATTTCCACTAAAGTTAGCTTCTGATGGAACGTTGGAGCTGAATAATGCAGCTTCAACCTCTGCAGGATCATCAACTATCTGGACCTGGGAGGTAATAAATGCATATCTGAGAGCATCTTGGCCATTCTGTGACTGCTGCAGAGCATCCAAATGCCGTCTTAAGGAAGGATCTTCGATAAACAGGAAGACACAAGCCTCCAATGACGACCCCAATACCTTTTCCACTCTTGCCTTTTCTAGTAGCTGATTCACTTCGTTACGGATGGATAATAATGCTGGCCAAACTATGTCAAGGTCAGACGACTGTGACCAGTCCTCCTTGGCTTTGAACCAGCCTTCTTGGAACACACTCATCGCTGTGGTGCGGTATGGAAGATTTTGCCAGGCGTCTTCAGCCATATGTGGCATGATTGGAGCAATAATTGGAAGCATTCCTGCAAGCATATAGTTCAATACTGTTTGGCAGGCTCTTCTCTCCTTGCTTGTTGAGGAGCTGACGTATAGCCTATCCTTTGCAACATCCAAATAGAAATTAGATAAATCGAGCACAGTAAACCTCTGAAGAGACTGATATACTTTATAAAATTGGAAATTATCATACGCAATTTTGCATTCTTCCAGCAAAGATGAGAACCTTTTGAGCATGTACTTATCCGTGGCAGATAATTCTGCATATGGTATTGTGTCTGCTTCTGGATCAAAGTCTGACAAATTTCCGAGCAGGAATCGTACAGTGAATCGAATTTTTCTGTAAACATCAGCTACTTGGCTCAAAATTTTCCCTCCGATTAGGACATCTGCTCTATAGTCAACTGATGAAACCCAAAGTCTCAGTACATCTGCTCCATATGCTGGCTCCTTCTTGGCATTCTTGCCTCCCAGAATTACATGTCTTGGGTCCACTACATTCCCGACACTCTTTGACATTTTGAAGCCCTTTTCATCCAAAACAAAACCATGCGTCAGTACATTTTTGTATGGGGCGGAGCCAGTCGAAGCAACAGAAGTCAGTAAGGAGCTTTGGAACCAACCACGATGCTGATCACTTCCCTCCAAGTACAGATCAGCTGGGTGGTGCAGCCCATTCCTTGAATCGAGTACACCCGACCAACTTGACCCAGAATCAAACCAGACGTCCATTGTGTCTTGCCCTTTTTTGAGAGTGGGAGCCAAATGCTTGTACTTATCCGGCAACAGGTATTCAACATCCTGTTTCCACCAAGCATCAGTTCCTTCCTTTTCAACAATAGAAACTATATGACCTATGGTTTCCGAGTTCATCAATGGATCCCCTGACTCAATATCATAGAACACTGGAATAGGGACTCCCCATGTTCTTTGTCTTGAAATGCACCAGTCACTTCTACTCTCTGTCATTGCAATTATGCGGTTCTCTCCAGAAGCAGGGTACCAGTTGACTGACTTGATTGAATCAATGGCAGCCTGGCGGAATCCCTCTACAGACGCAAACCACTGGTCTGTAGCACGGAATATAGTTGGCTTCTTGGTTCTCCAGTCATAGGGATAGCGATGCTCATATTCCTCTTCAAGAAGGAGCACTTGTTCTCTCTGAAGTGCTTCAATCACAGCAGATGTGCCCTCTGTCTGTACTTTGAGCCCAGCAAATTGAACAGCCTCGTTGGTAAAGACTCCGGCGTCATCAACAGGCGACAAGAGCGGCAAGCCGTATTTTTGCCCTACCATGTAATCCTCCTGTCCGTGTCCTGGAGCAGTATGGACTAAACCTGTTCCTGCATCTGTGGTGATATAATCACCCCCAATCACTACAGGACTTATCCTATCAAATAATGGGTGCCTGTAGGTCACACCTTCCAAGCTAGATCCCATCATTGAGCAAATAGATCTCATCTTAAGCCCAAGCTTACTTTCAAGGGCAGGAATAAGGTCCTTGGCAACAACCAGCTTTTGGACTTTCTGATGACTACTGCCCTCTGCATTGTCAACCTCAACAACAGAATATTCCAAACGTTCATTAACACCGACAGCTAGATTAGCTGGTATTGTCCATGGAGTTGTCGTCCATATTGCAATGTGAGAGCCCTGAAGTGCAGTTGCCACTTCCGAGGAAACATTATCTCCCAGGTTTTCAACTGCGAGCCCTACGTATATTGACCGAGATATGTGACCATCGGGATACTCTAGCTCGGCCTCTGCAAGTGCCGTTCTTGATGATGGACTCCAGTGAACTGGCTTTCTACCCCTATAAATATGACCGTTATTCACCATCTGGCCAAACACTTTTAGCTGAGCAGCCTCATACTCAGGCTGCAGTGTCACATAAGGCTCATCCCAATTTCCCCAAACCCCATAGCGCTTGAATTGCTCACGCTGTGCATCTACAGTGTCTAAAGCAAATTGCTTTGCCTTCTCTCTGAGGGTTACTGGAGTCAATTCTTTCCTCTCCGAGCTCTTCATGGACTGAAGTACCTTGAGTTCAATAGGCAGCCCATGGCAATCCCAACCAGGAACATATCTCGCGCTCTTACCTTGAAGCAACTGGTACTTGTTAATAAAGTCTTTCAGTATTTTATTCAAGGCATGTCCAATGTGTAGATCTCCATTTGCATATGGTGGCCCATCATGCAGAATATATGTCTCTGCATCCCGTTCCCAAGCTAGTTGCTCATAGATTCGGTTCTCCTTCCAGAACTCTTGAATTTGAGGCTCTTTAACCACTGAGTTTGCGCGCATGTCAAATGAAGTCTTGGGAAGATTGACTGTACTAGAATAAGGATCTGCAGAGAGTGCACCAAGTGATCAGTGTATGAAACCCCATCATGTGACAGTGCCCCACAGTATTAGAGAAACCAATATACACAACGATTCGGCGATAATTCCGAATTTCTGGCGTACTTTCGTCAACATTAGCATCTTTTCTTCCTTTTGCGGCCAAACAGCGTACATGAGCACGCCCAAGGGTTGATTGCCCATTCTTCCGCAGCAATATACCTACAGGAACAGAAGGCACTTGTGCCCATTGCCTCAGCATCCGAAAGGAGCTTAATGACTGCAACGAAATAAGATGCACTTTTTTGAGTTCCTTGAACATAATAATATGGTTCTCAATGCCCTTGGAACAGCACATTTCTAAAAAGAAGTGATTGCAGCCAAGACGTGAAACTGACCTGCTTAGGGGACAATGCGCCATACAGAGGCATCCGAATGGGCGATGATCGCATTTTTGGAAATTTTAACCTTATATTACTCGCTCTGGGGAAAAATAAGAGCAGATCAGAAGCACTTTCAGTAAGCGTGCGTGCAGCGATTCCTCCCTATCTCTGACACACAATACGCCCGAGGAATTCTACTTATGAATTCATTAGTTTGCCTAAGTGCTGCACATTTGTATTTCCAATCATTATCTACCATCAATAAATGAATGCATCTCAAATACACAGGCGATCACTAGTGGGGATCATGTGGCCAGCAACCTGCATGCAGGCTGCTACAATTGCAGCGTTGCACCAGACTGTTACCAGTAATACTGCCGTTATTAGTGACCAACTGATTGCAGGGGGGTGAATTCTTTTCCCTAAATGTACAATTGGGTATTACCAATAAAATATTTCGGAATTGCAATTTTATTTACCAAAGAGATTCTCACCTTCCAAAATTTCCTGTTTTGTTTCAGCAGAACACTTGAAATTCCTTCATAGAATTCTACTTATGATGCATCACATTATAGAATCGAGAAGCTCTTCTAATCTGGATTTGATTAGTCTGTGGTGAAGCTTCTGATCTTGCATTTGGTGCAAAACCCCACATGCCAAGTTGAATTGCACCACTGGTGGGTACCAGGTAACAGGCCAGTTCCTCCATGGAGGCATGCCTTGCGCAAGGTTAACCTTAAGGTGCAAGCTTGCATCGTTGTAAACTTCTAGCAAAATCTAGGCAGATTAGGCCCTTACCGATCAGATGAACGGCGCGAGGGAAGCGCAGTGTTAATCATATGAACAAATTACCCATCACGATGTTTTGTTTATAATTGAAATTAATGACAATGCAGCGTAACACGTTTGCAAGGACAACTTTAAGTTGTCCTTTGGCCTCGAGGATCCAGGCCAGGCGTCTTAGCCTTCGCCAGTTTGGTAGTCATGCAGTGCAAGGATGCAGGCCCGGGCGACCTAGCCCTGCAAGACGAGGACGTTGCCTATATGCGATTAAAATAGTCAATGAAGTTGAGGACATTTCGAATGTAGGTGTTTGATGAGTTGCTTTGCTTGTTTTGGTTGATTTTCAACGCGATTGGAACTTGGCATGTGAACTGTCGCCTTGAAAGTACAATGTGCATGATGTGGATGTGCAATCGACAAATATAATTTTATCGATGCAGAGAAAATCAAAACAATCGGAAACCCCGTTCCAGAAAATCATGGCAGCAAACCGAGGGGAAATCGCAGTGCGCATTACAAGGGCTGGGCTTGAGCTTGGGTTGCAGACGGTACGTCTCTGTGAATTTTGCATCTTTCGTATTTCAAGGTTTATGTTGATAATTCGGTCGCTTGGCCGTTGGATAGTTGGGTTTGATGCTCGTGTCGGAAAGAGGTTCGCTGGTCAGGGCTTGTTGCTGAAACCTTTGTTTCCTGCACTGCAGTTGGCAATATATAGTCCTGCAGATAGGCTACAGCCCCATAGGTTTAAAGCTGACGAATCATATCAAATTGGATCGAAAGATATGACCCCCGTTCAGTGTTATTTGGACTACAAGGGCATCGTACAGCTTGCAAAGAAACAAGGAGTGGATGTCATCCATCCTGGTTACGGCTTTCTGTCTGAAAACGCTTCATTTGCGCGTGAATGCGCAGCTAATGGAATCACATTTGTTGGTCCTCTCCCCGAGACGATTGATGCAATGGGAGACAAGACAGCTGCCAGAAAGATGGCACAGGAGTGCAATGTACCAGTTGTTGAAGGCACCAATGATCCAATTGAGTCTGCTGCTGCAGCAAAAGAATTTGCTGGAAAGGTTGGGTACCCGGTAATGATCAAAGCCAGATCTGGAGGTGGTGGTAGGGGCATGCGAGTTGTGAGGGGCGAGGATGAAATGGATGAGCTGTTTCAACGGGCCTCAAATGAAGCAGCGTCTGCTTTTGGTGATGGGGCCATGTT
Source organism: Picochlorum sp. 'soloecismus' (assembly GCA_002818215.1). Lineage (NCBI taxonomy): Eukaryota > Viridiplantae > Chlorophyta > Trebouxiophyceae > Picochlorum > Picochlorum sp. 'soloecismus'. The sequence continues at coordinate 411,801 of PJAJ01000014.1, read as the reverse complement.
CGTGGAAAAGTTCGTTGAAGATCCCCGACACATTGAGATTCAAATTTTGGCAGATAACTATGGAAATGTGGTGCATTTGTATGAGCGCGATTGTTCTGTGCAAAGGCGACATCAAAAAGTTGTGGAAATTGCACCAGCTCCAGGCCTCGCAGAGGATGTAAAGCAAAAATTGTATCATGACGCTGTTACCTTAGCTAAACACTGTGGCTATAGAAATGCTGGAACTGTTGAATTTATGGTCGATAAGTATGGAAATCACTTTTTCCTTGAGGTCAATCCAAGAATTCAAGTAGAGCACACTGTTACAGAGGAAATCACTGGCGTAGATTTGGTTCAAACGCAAATCTTGATCGCTGGTGGTAAATCTCTAGGAGATTTGGGATTCGGCTCGCAAGAATGTATACCACCTCCTAATGGATACTCAATACAGTGTCGTATTACCTCAGAGGACCCTGAGAGAAATTTTCAGCCCGACTTTGGAAGAATTACAGCCTACAGATCTGCAGGTGGTCCAGGTGTCCGGCTGGATGGTGCCTTAGGATCAGGAAACGTGATATCTCCGCATTATGACTCATTGTTGGTCAAGGTCATATGCAAGGCTAGCAGTTTTGCAGCTGCTGCTCAGAAGATGCGGAGAGCTTTGTATGAGTTCCATGTGCGAGGAGTTAAGACAAATATTGTATTTCTGGAGAACGTCCTGCATCATCAGGAATTTCTGGATGGAAAGGCTACAACATCTTTCATAGAGTCTAATCCCGAATTGTTTTATTTTGGAGCATCCGGTTTGCCTCATAGCTCTAAGCTGTTGACATATCTAGCTGAAATGATTGTTAATGGCCCAAAGCATCCAGGTGCAGTTGGACCTCCTCCACCAAAACTTGATCCTGTAGCACCATCTATACCTGAAGATGCAGACCCAAATATCACTCCAAATGGTTGGCGTGATGTAATTATGAAACAAGGTCCTGAAGGCTGGGCTTCCAGTGTTAGGGAGCATAGAAAGACAAGAGGAGTATTGCTAACTGACACAACACTCAGAGATGCTCATCAATCACTCCTTGCCACAAGAATGAGAACCCATGATATGCTCAAGGCAAGTAGTGCGACATCTCATATACTTAGAAACGCTGGTTCTCTGGAAATGTGGGGAGGAGCAACATTCGATGTGGCACTCAGATTCTTGCACGAATGCCCTTGGAAACGTTTGGAGCTTTTAAGGGAGCAAATTCCAAATATCCCCTTCCAGATGCTACTGAGGGGAGCTAATGCTGTAGGATATACTACCTACGCTGATAATGTAGTCAACGAGTTTGTACTGGAGGCGCGAAGAGCAGGTATTGATATATTTAGGGTTTTTGACTCCCTGAATGACATTGATCAACTGAAATTTGGCATGGATTCTGTACGAGCAGCTGATGGTGTGATTGAGGGAACAATTTGCTATACTGGAGACGTAACTAAGAAAAATGCTACAAAGTATACATTAGATTACTACGTAAATCTAGCTGAACAATTAGTGGAGCATGGCACGCACAGTATTGCTATCAAAGATATGGCTGGCTTGTTGAAGCCCCGTGCAGCAACATTGCTGGTCGGAACTCTGCGGGAAAAATTCCCCGATACCCCCATTCATGTACATACACACGACACCGCGGGAACTGGAGTTGCCACACAGCTTGCAGCGGCTGCAGCTGGGGCTGACATTATTGACTGTTGCATTGACTCAATGAGTGGCACAACATCCCAGCCATCTATGGGAGCATTGATCCATTCACTTGCAGGAAGTGATCTTGATACAGGTATTGATCCAGAGTCCTTGCTACCTCTTATTGATTTTTGGGATGGTACAAGGCAATTGTATTCGCCATTTGAGTCCACCTTGAGGTCCCCAACATCGGAGGTCTACTATCACGAAATGCCTGGGGGTCAATACACCAATTTGAAATTCCAATCTCAATCTCTTGGACTAGGTGAAGACTGGCAGAAGGTGAAGAACGCATATGCAGCTGCAAATAGAGCATTAGGTGATATTGTGAAAGTCACGCCATCCTCAAAAGTGGTTGGTGACCTTGCGCAGTTCATGGTTGCAAATAACATTGAGACAGAACACAGTCTAGTGGAACGTGCTGCTGAGCTAAATTTCCCATCTTCTGTCGTGGAGTTCCTGCAAGGCTTTATCGGTCATCCAGCTGGAGGATTCCCTGAGCCTCTGCGATCTAGAGTAGTTAAGGACAAGTCTAGTGTTCAAGGTCGACCAGGCGCTTCTCTAGATCCAGTTAATATGGCTGATCTTCACACTGCATTGAAGGAGAAATTTGAAGGCTCCAAGATCAGCCACAGAGACTTACTGTCAGCAGCAATGTACCCCAAGGTATTTGATGAATACAAGTCAATGACGTCAGAGTTCTCCAAGTACATCTCACATTTGCCAACCAGAGCATTCTTGAAGCCTCTGGATGTTGATGAAGATATTGACGTCGAGTTGTCTAAAGGAAACATTGTCAACATTAAGTACAAGGCCAAGGGAGAGTTACAACCATCTGGAATGAGGGAAGTCTTCTTTGAGGCAAATGGCATCCCTCGAGTGGTAGAAGTAAGGGATACAAATGCACAAAAAGATGCATCATCAAGCCGACCTCCATCTAGAGACAAAGCAGATCCATCAGACATCGGATCAGTGGCATCCCCCATGTCTGGAGAGGTCATTGAAGTGAAGGCAGCACCTGGAAAGCATGTCAATGCAGGAGAGGCTCTCGTTGTTCTTAGTGCAATGAAAATGGAGACATCCGTCGCCGCTCCATGCTCAGGAACCATTAAGCATGTTGCCGTAATCAAAGGAGATCAACTGGAGACAGGGGACTTGCTCGTTCTTATCAGTGCAAAAGATGAATAAAGAAAGTTGTATTGACCCAAATTTCTAAGATGAGTAAGGAGACAAGAGCATGTCTTCCTTTCTGCCAAAGCCGAAGACCACAATAAACTCGGGAGAAGGACAGATAATACTATTTTTCAATGATATATATATCAAGATAATCTATGTCACGTACAAATCATTGCAATCAACTGGAACAAATATCATGAATCAATGGTCAGTTTCTTTGATTTTTTTTCTGCCGACCAGCTTCTGCTAAACGATTCAATAAATCAATGACACCATTAAATTCGATTGGTATTTCTTCCTTCCCATTGAGCACATCGTCTACTTTGTAGTCATTTCCATAGAGCCTTCTATTAGCAACCTTATTCTGTGACACAGTAATAAGCTCCATCGAGAAGTCAACAATCATTGCCTCCATTCTAAAGTATTTCGCTAGCATACCGCCCGCCCCATCAATAATCACATTGTCTTCTTGCGATGTCGAATCTAATCTCACTGCTCTCAAATATGCCCCATCCATATCGATCAAGAACTGCCCTTTGAATCCAATGCGGAATGTGGCTTTTGATGCACTTACCAATGCCTCATCGTTCATCAATGCGAGGCACATACCAGTTTGCAGTCTTCCTATTGTCAGACCTAAACCAACAGAATTCCCTTTCGTAAATATTGGAGCCGACCATCTGATAGTCCCATCCTCGGCGGTAAGTTTTTTGGTTATGAACCCAACCTCACTTTGGTAGCTACCCAGAAAGCCCCATTTCTTACGAAACACAAAAACCAAAGCTTTCGCACGAGTAAATGCCTGGTAAGGCATAGCAGCATTTTTCACTCTCTGATCACCAACAGGCTGCTCAGTCGTCAAATTATTCAAAAAGGTGATAATCTTTGTGGACCAGCGTAGCAACTCCTCGTGTCGCCTATTCGACAGGGAGGGATGCGTCGATGCCCGGTCCATCGAATTTCTTTGCATATTGATTATAACTTCAAGATCAGATCCCCGATTTCAATTATCCTGTTGATGCTCCACAACGACTCGCAATCTACAGTGTTGAAAACCCTAGCGATTTGGGCTACTACACCCTGACGGCTGATGCCTACCTCAATCCCCAACTTATGGGAGAGTAAGCACAATATTTCTGTTTTGATGCACAAAATATAGTACTTTCAGTTGAAGGGTATAGCGTTGCCAGGCCCCATAGGTACTATTGCAGATATCAAAACTGCGATGGGACGCGCTTCAAATTCCCAGTGGGCCAGGCATCTTATGGATTCATTAGTTTAACTTAGTGAGTAGAATAAAATTGGGTCGAAATGAATATTTGTATTATTTATAAAGTCAGGGTGAATTCTCATGGAGAAAGAAGAAAGTAAAGAGGCCAAGTTGCGGTCAAAGTCAGTATTGAGAGCAGTTGAAAGGTAAATTTGTACAGGTATAGCGAAAGAATACGGGTAGCATGCTTTGGTATTTTGTTGACAAATTTGATATGATGCAGATTGATAAATATAAATGCATTTAGCGATGAGGAGAGCCTTTGGAAGGCTACACGTTGCATGTCCGGAGATGAGTTTGAACAGGCATTGGAAGAGCGGAACTTGGGGAATTTATGTGCAAGCCCATTGTGCGATAAAGATGTCGGCCAAAATGAAATGAATAAGTCATATCGCAATTTTGGAATGAATGAAGAAAACGAAAGCCCACAGACTTATCACTGTTGCTGCGAAAGCTGTAGCGCTGCAATTTCGAAGCATGCAAGAAAATTGGGTAACAGAAAAGATGCCGCGGGACGTTTTAGAACTCTGTTGAGGTTAGCTCGAGAACAACAAAGGTCTCGAAATGGGAAAGCAGGTGTAGATGTGGGGCGTCGTGAACTCGATAGGAAGGGTGAATTGGCAGCAGGGACTAGAGAGGCACCAGTAATGAAGAAGGTTGTAGAAGAGAGAAAGAGTCTAGGAGTAGACATGAGAAAAACGGACCCGTCTGACATTTTTCAAGCAGATTCTATTGAAGGATATGCTCCAAAGACTAAAGCGAGGAGGGAGAAAGGTCTTTCTGGAGAGGTTGGGAACAAGATGGAAGAGAAAAGGGTTACATTTGCTGACGAGTTGGAGTCGTTTGCTCCTTCGGAACCTAATGGTCCACAGACAGAAAATGTGGATGAAAATGATAATAGAAGTGATGATGCACCTCGTATTGTATTTGAGGTTGAAGATCCATCTGGACCTGTTGATAGTCAAACTGCCTCACTTGAATCACAGTTTGGGACACTGAGAATTGAAAATTACGACAATTTTGACTCAGAGGCTCTTCTGGGAAATGACAATTGTACCATTGACAAAGAGCTCTTGCAAATAATGAAACAAGGGACGTTAAAATATTTTCCTCAACTAGAAGGCTGTTTCCCGCCGGAAATCTCCAATAAATGGGACAAGGAAAGTGAGCAATCAGCAGATGATGGCAGATCATCTGAAGGGTCGCTATTTAGTGATGACGATTTTCTCTCGGAGGAAGAGGACCCTATTTATTGCCAAAAGACATTTTTTACAGAAATATATGCGTATATTGATGCATGGGTGACCGATAAAACTATCGCACAGATCAAGCCTGTTGACACCGTGTCCCGTGACCAAACAGTGTTGGAACCCATTCCTCAGGTGCCAGAGATCATGACTTCTATTCAACGGCTCATATCCATTGCAGTAGTTTCGATGTCAGACAAACTACAAGCAGAGTCCATTCGAAGTGTAATGCAGGCAGAAATATCGAATGTAATTAGAACTTTCAGGCTTGACCAGTCTTTGCCTGCATTTCAGTCAAGACAATGGATAATCATTAGCCTGCTGATTTTCAAGGCACTTTCGCTTGAAAAGTATCCAGAATTTCAAGCATATCTTGATACACGTGACTCAATTGCCCGCGTAGGTACTATTTTGGCTGACGCAAGCTTCACTATGGAAGAGTTCTATGCTGTATTGGACATTCTCTTAGGTGGTTAGCAAAGTGTAATTACAAAGTTTACATTTCAGACATAAATACACTTTCTTATTCAATACTTTCGAGACACGAATCCAAGTTTTTTCATTGCTTTCTCGAATGTTGGCGGCAGTAAAATTCCTTTGGACAGGCGCAAAAGTCTCCTCTTGCTTTTATTGAAACGTTTATGCACAAATCCTGGACTCATGCACCTCATAGTCCCGGAGCCAGTCAATTTAAATCTTCGCTTTAGAGATCTGTATTTTATGTAGACATTTGTAGTAAGATTTTAATGTAGCATTTTGCCAAAGGAAACGAATCATCATCATTCCACAAGAACGATTGCCCAATAAATAACTCACGAATATGGCTTTGCCTTTCCTCCGGCTTCCAAAGGGCTCTTCCATAAAGTCGCTGTTGAACATATACCTCGTATCTGTCTCCAATCATCTCGACTGTAAGATTTAAATCTTGAGTACTCTAAACTGGCTTGTGTATGTGGTGTCACTCTAGTCTGTGAGATAGCAGTACCCTCTGCTGTTGAGGCAAACGACATTTTGCGAGTGATAGGAGAACTTCCTGACAATCTATTAAATTTTGAAACCAAACTAAACATTTCATTGGGATACATAGAACTGGCTTTCTCCCCCGGGAAGTCAAGAGCAGCAAACCTCACTCGCTCAAGTGATGATAGCAGGCAACGGCACGCCCTTATTGTTAAGGATCTCATGCTAAACAGCTAAAACTTCTTCTAAAGAAATAGTAATAAAAATTTTACTACATTGCAAGGGCAAGATGTCGTGATAAGAGGAACATCCATATTGTTTTCATGATGAGTTACCATGCACATATATGCATTTCTAGGCATACCCTATACGTATAGATATATCTATACCCTACACATCAATTGGCAAGGCAGCCGTCGGCTGCATTCCCATGGAACAAATGGCATTGGGCACTCAGCAATCCCTTTACTCTAATTATTTGCATTTTAACTTATCACAATGGGTGAGTTTGATCTGTCTTTGAACGCCTGGTGACGATTTTGTCTTTCGTATGGCAAGCCGCCGTCTGGCCGTCGGAATAAAGCCAGAGTTTTGCTTGAGAAATGCCCTTCCTGGACAGGATCGGCAGCGTCTTAAATTGATTGTTCAAATATTATTTATAATAGGCGATTGGGCTCCTCTCTAGAGTCATCTGTGACGTATTGTGTTCTGACTGTGTACTCGTTGCAAATCGTGCTCTTGCAGGTATCTCCCGTGATTCACTCCATAAACGCCGTGCGACCGGTGGAAAGCAAAATAAATGGAGAAAAAAGAGGAAGTACGTCATTTCAGTGTAGTTGTTGTAGTAATGATTTGCATAGGTAGCGACTCGTCTTCGGTCGGCGTGGTGGAGGTATGGAAGAGGCCTTAAACTAGGCCCCGAAGAAAATGACACGAAGCATCACCGTACCTGATTTTTGGCTAGCAATTTTCACAGGTTATGAATTTTTCGGGTATCCTCGTCATCTGAGATTGGAAATTTCCAAGTTTAAACTTGATACGATTAGACGGCAAGATATCCTGTAAAAGGTTCACGTTGCTTTAATTTTATTGCGACTCCCATCAACCGCAGCCTTTGATAGGCGATAGCAGGAAAATAAACTATTGAGGGTAATCGAATTCCAGAGAGACAAGAACAAGATTGGCAGGCAGGTGTGAGCGGCAGAGAAATAATCTAATGTAAAAGCGCAAGTCTTGGTTTTGCAATGTATGAACACGAGTAGTTGCCAAGTGTGATGCATATCAACAAGCAAGAAGACACTGCAGGATCTTCCGTCTACCGAAGGTCCTTCCTTGCATGCTTGATATTGACAGTTCTGGGATTAGTTATATATATATATATAGAGAGAGAGAGAGAGAGATTGGAACGGAAGTACGTGGGTTCACTTGTATGGAGGCTCACATTCCCAACTTGCCACTCAGCTTGTAAAGAGGGGTAAAAACAGTCCTTCGTTGACGGTTTTGCTGGAGCAGTATCGAAACGAATCTTGCTCCGGTATACAAAAGATAAACATATCATCAGATATGAGGATACTTCATGATCGATCGGGTAATGGGATTAGACCAGAAGTTTTTCTGATTGGGGATTCCACACTTCGAAATAAATTTGAATACCTTGCAAAACAAGACTATCACCAAAACTGCAATAATATACCATATCCTCCAAGGAAACTTGGTCCTCACAAATCTATCTGTACGAATGTCTTCGGTATACGATTTTATTTCGAGCCAGTGATGACTGCAGGACAACTTGTGGACGCAACAAAGCACTTGGAAGAATATTGGTTGAGTGCCCGAGGAAGCCTCTTCCTCATCTTCAACGTAGGTCTACACGAGTTGCATTTATATCCAGTGAGAAACATTAGCATGGATCTTCATCTAGTAGAAAACCTTCAAGAAAGTGTTGCACGTTTGCAAAACATTCTAGAGGGAAGGCAAGGACATACACAAATTGGTCTGAAATTAACCAACCATATTTGTTCTGAGAACTTTATTGGTGACTATGCAAAATATTTAAATGATTGGCACAATAATGCAACGGCCGCTCGCAAAATGTGCATGCAGGATGTCATAAAGAGGTTTCCAGCTGCCTCATCAGTCAATGAATTTAGAGAGATGTCATACTATCTTTGTGAGACTATGATCTTTGATAATATTGGCGTGCGCTCAATCAATGGGCTGCTTTTAGACGCAGTAAAAGAGACAGATTTCTTTATTTTAGATTCTTTTCAAATGACTAGATGGTTTTGTCACTGTTCAGGAAGAGGAGATGGAAGGCATTATCCATCAACAGTGCCCCTTTGGTGGCTTTCAACCCTGTCGACAATCTCTTCCGCGCGTCGATCAAAAACATAAAATTTATATATAAATTTTATCGAAATAATGGCAGGGAGGGCATCAGAGCAGAGGCTTATGGACAGGTCTGTGGAGATGAGTGTGAGCCAGCATGGTTGACTTTTCTGCTCTGGGTGATGTATCAGCTGAGGTGTTGAGCATGCATTGTCATCATGTCAGCATGGATTTTAATTCTCATTAAGCGTAGCGTTGCATTCAAGAAAGAAGCATACTAAATGAAAAGACGCTCGTGTGGCGTACATCATTGTTCTATGGCATTGCACATGCATTGGCACATGCATGTTGTTGCATCTATAGTGGTCTCCTGTTTGACCGCTACGTTATGTTTGCCAACTATGAGTGATCTCTCATTACTTTATCCTATGATCATACCTGCAATGTAAATATGAGTAGCGTCAAAGCTTGATAATGTACTCCATGTTTCCTCTTTTCTCTGTTGTGCTCTGGAAACGTGTCAGTCAGAGCAAGGCATCTGCAACCTTTCCAGTGATTCTTCTAGCCTCCCTCATGCCATATTTGTGAGCAAAGATTAATTTCTGTATTCAGAAAGACTGAAATAATAAACAAAAAATACCTCTTGACGACGAATTTGGCATGTTGGTTCTGAGGAACTGTGGTCAAAGTTTGATTGAAAATTTTGGAAACTTTTGAGCAAGACTGACCGCATTGGATTCCCGATTCATAGTACTACTGTTTAGAAAATATATAATAGCGCTGTTTTCTACTTGGAGAACAGTACATTTATTGGCCTCTTGATGAGCATGCGTCCTGAATGATGGCCAGGCCCTGTTCTGCAGGTTCTTGCAGGTCTGGATTACTGCAGTAGAGAGTCCATGCAGGAGATTCATCCCCATGAGATTCGCTGCAATGTGCCATAATAATAACGTTAGACCGAGAGAGACCAGTTTGCTGCATGGCTGATGCAATCCTCTCCTCAGGAGTGCTGGCCTTGGTACCGTCCTCAACAGAACAACAAGGTGATACAGCGTTGTAGTGACACAGCATAGTCGACACTGAATGTCGTTGGGCGTCTGCTACTTGCTTTATAGTATGATAGGATGCGTTTGATGACATGACAAGGGTAGAGTGAGCTTTACGGAGACCTTGGATTGGACGTGGCCATGGTGTGTTGTCCTGTGGTGATGCCATGGCTTGACTCAGCAGTTTGGACAAGTTCACCTTGGACATGTGCTTGTCTGGGCTATATGATCGATGAAGTGGATTTTGAGATGACTTATAGGTGTATGGAACGACCACGGATCGAGGGAATTGGCGTATGGAGTCCAACAGCACTGAGTGGAGCTCATCAGTCACGGGAATGTGGGCTCCACCCTTCCTGTGTGACACCTTATCGTGCTGGATCAGAATGACAGCCTTGTCTGACGTGAGCACAAGATGGTTCTGACCTGGAGATGCCTTTTCAACGCTATCAACGATGGACAGCGTCGCCCAATCTGCTCGGAGCGGTGGCTGCATGGTGTACAAGCACAGGGCAAACCATTGCCAGTACTGCGTGGTGTTTGCTGGGTCACCGTCGATCCTGCGTTTGATGGCATCCCTGCGACAGCATATCTCTTGAAATGTTTTGAAGTCTTTGTCTGGAATGTTGTGGGCTGTTTCCTGGGTGGCTTGGATGCGTAACTCTTTGGCTTCCTGTCTCCACTTGTCTGTGGTGGGGTGATGCAGTCCAAGCTCCTTTCTCAGGACGGAAACCACGGGAAGCATCATGGACGACAAGACAGATATATTGGTATAGGTTTGTTTCATGTAGCGGTATATATCTTCAATGTTGGGTATGAGCCACAAGGAGTACTGTTGGACCTTGGCAGCATCAATCTTGGACCGTTTCTTGAGGGCATGCATGACTCTATAGAGCGTTTCCAATTTGGTTCTGTACGATCGCACATCCCACGGATTGTCGATGTAAAGTTGTGTTGTTCTCATACATGGGGGAAGAGATAAAAATTTTGGAAATTTTACGCACTGGATCACTCAATGGACGGTACATGTTTGGCCCAGGCTTCCTTGGTTGCAGTTGGGAGCAACCATTGTATTTGTCAAAGTAACGTTGGAGAGGCCACTAACGTTACTATGTCGACCTTGAGCGATGACCATCAGTTATCCAGTGAAATGGCATGGAAGTATCTTGTCAAAAAAGTCTCAAGTATACTATTGTGGAACACCGGAACAGTAGTGGAACAGTTGTGGAACAGTTGTATATTTCCCCCTTGGTCTTCAAGTTTCTTTTTTACGTGTAAGCGAGGCATCTATAGGGTATAATTGAAAGAATGTCATCAATGGAACAGTGGAACAGTAGTTTTCAGGGTTTTTTTACCTTATGGGCTCGAGTCATGCAAGACATCCAAAATCTCCCAGAAAAAAAAAGTTTGAGAGGTGTTCCACTGTTCCGCTGTTCCACCCCGGTTGCCAACCACCCCTGAGGTGTGCAAGTAGTCTACCGCTATTAGCCCTTGGTAGATATCTTTTTCACACGTTGAATGCGTTCAATAGTACTCAATGACTACTTGATAATCCATATCCTCTCGAGCGACAGTCGGTGTAGAAAAAAGCATACCAATGGTGTATCGGTACCGTTGGCGGCTGATCTGCATACTGCTAAGTAGAAGTATCACTGGGCCTCGATCTTTATATTCTAACCATATCACACATATTTAGGTGCTTTGCCATAGGGTGATGGCTGATGGCTGCATGTGGAGGTAACAAACAGGACGACCACAATGGCGTTGACCAGCAACAACGGCAGAGTTCAACTTGATGATATGTCCTGCAGAGGACTGAATCTCCGTGAAAAATTATTTCAAGGCTTCAATCTCCTCATCATATACCAATCAATAGCGTGTCGGCTATCAGAAACATCGCCACAGAGGCACAAAGTAACTAAAATAACTAAAGTAACTCTGTTCTTCTACTGCCTGGTTCCCTGTTGACTGAGGCAAGTGGTAGCCACGTCTTTCTGAGCTCTAGTCCTCTAGAGTTACTGTAGTTACTTTAGTTACTCTGTTTTAGAGTTCAGTAGAAAATGATTTGAAATACAATTTTGGACTGTAGTTTCGGACATCCATACCAGAGGGCAGTCACAGACAATGCAAAAACAAAGTAACTGAAGTAACTAAAGTAACTCTGCATCATTGGAGTGTAAGCCACCACATTCCAGTAAATGCATGGGCTCGAAGACAAAAGTTGGAGATGTTCAAAGTAACCCATAAAGTAACTTTAAGTAACTGTGCCATTGACAGTCCAATATATATATATTAAACATGCCCATGTTCATGCATCTTTTGACAGACTTGGATGTATGCATGGACTGTTGAATCGGTAAAATCAGCATTTTTTTTAAGTACAAGTACGATCGATATTCCGAGTATATGGATGTATAGGCTTTGGGAGATGTATGCCGTACGGTTTCTTCATGTTTTTCTCAGAGTAGTAGGAATTCGGTGGAATCAGTAAAAGTGGTAGGAGAGTTGGTGTGATAGCCAGGCATTTCTACCATTTTTTACCATTTCTACCACTTTTTTTTCAAAAAGTTTTTTCTAAAACAATATAGACGAAATAGAAATGTAGGGACTTTTCTCCAAAAAAGTGGTAGAATTGGTAGGACTGAGGCTGACAGGTCACAACTGGAATAGCCTGCGTGACACATCTATGTTGCTGGAGTGTTAGTTCGGAGATGCATTTTCAAATCTGGTAGCACTCTCAAAAGAAAAGTCTTGAAAATTTGATAGAATGCATTGGGTGGTACTCAACTCGAACACCACATAACAACCATCGATACCAACAAAAATGGTAGACAAAAGTGGTAGTCAAATTTGAGGATGCATGACACATAATGCCTAGGTGGTGGGTGCCACTTTTTCATTACTGCACATGACAGTGCTTATATCGCAAACTTTGGCTACTTTACACATACCACATAGAATCTTTCATAGCTTTCGTCTTGGCTGCTTGGCGTTGTCTGGCCTTGGATGCTTTGATGTGGCTGTGACTACCGTTCTTCCAGATTGGCTTGGCGGGGCCTGTAGATCGATCACGCTTTCTCTTCGTAGCGGTAGGTACATTATCTCGTCTTCGTGGCATTAGCGTTGGTTGAAGCACGTGTGCATGCTCAGAGTGTACTGTCCTCCACACCTGATGGCCAACCCCACTCTCAAACCATTCAACCAAGGCATCTGCATGATATATGCAATTGTTTTGTCGATTAATGTATTCATGCGGTCCATTACTGTCCATGTTCTCTATTCAATATGATATCACGCACCAGATACACAGAATCCCAGTTGTCTGTACGTTTCCAAGTGATTGTACTGATGATCCTGCAACGCTACCGCTACATGTGCAATCTCACAAGGGACCAAACAGAGGAAAGGGTCATCGCGATGTACCAGTGACCTCCACGATTCGCCACAATCCAGTTGTTTCGTCGAATTACCGCTGTCCTTGTTGTGTTTGGGACTCGCAGCAGCAATGGAGATCTTAGCTGCTGCATTCCCATTCTCAGCTCCTCCTCCTGCATCATCTGCATTCCACCCCATCAACGAGACTTCCTCATCATCTGTGGCCCCTTCAATATCTAGAATGGAATCTTGGGAATCTTCTACCGCCAGTGTAACGCTAGATGGTTCTAAAGATGGTGATGGTGGCGCATCCAATTCCTTTGCTGCGTCAGATGTAACGTGCTTCTCTACCGCTGTGCCTTTTGCTTCAGTAGCGTCTTTGACGGCTGGATCACAAACCTCAGTGATTGGTTCATTGCAATCGCCTTTGTTTGCAGGAATGTCATTCAACACATCACTGAGGTGTGTTTCAAAAGACTCCTTCAAGCCTGGTGACCCCACAATCTCCAAAACCTCTGCAGCAAAGGAAACTCAGTCAGATGCACAAATAAGCACCCATGACAAGTATCAAAATGCACCAAAATGCACGTACCATGCACTTGACCGCTCCTGTTCTGTCTGAGAGCTTTGACCAACAGCACATACTGCCCACCTTCAAACGTGGACATCTTCCTCCCCAACGTGTGCTCAGCAGATTTGGCAACTCGTCTCAAGTGCTTCAAAGTCTTGGTGACAGGTTTCGGACGGTGGTAATCACGCTGGACAATCCTGTGTGTGTTTCCATCTTGATCGGGTTCGCTCATCATGCTTCAAGGGTCCACAAGTCTTGGTCTGCAGTGGAAGATCAACCCAGGTGTGAACTCTACTCCCGCCACACGTGCGCCAACACCAACACGTGATCGTTAGCCCGTGAAAACACATCATTTCACGTTTCTATACAACTATTATTGAGCCAAATAAATTAATAATCACGTGTTTCCTCTTCCGGGTCTTGTTTTGGCACCCCACGAGCAGAGGGCCTTATTCTAGGCCACTTCTCTGTATGGAGTTACCATGCACATATATGCATTTCTAGGCATACCCTATACGTATAGATATATCTATACCCTACACATCAATTGGCAAGGCAGCCGTCGGCTGCATTCCCATGGAACAAATGGCATTGGGCACTCAGCAATCCCTTTACTCTAATTATTTGCATTTTAACTTATCACAATGGGTGAGTTTGATCTGTCTTTGAACGCCTGGTGACGATTTTGTCTTTCGTATGGCAAGCCGCCGTCTGGCCGTCGGAATAAAGCCAGAGTTTTGCTTGAGAAATGCCCTTCCTGGACAGGATCGGCAGCGTCTTAAATTGATTGTTCAAATATTATTTATAATAGGCGATTGGGCTCCTCTCTAGAGTCATCTGTGACGTATTGTGTTCTGACTGTGTACTCGTTGCAAATCGTGCTCTTGCAGGTATCTCCCGTGATTCACTCCATAAACGCCGTGCGACCGGTGGAAAGCAAAATAAATGGAGAAAAAAGAGGAAGTACGTCATTTCAGTGTAGTTGTTGTAGTAATGATTTGCATAGGTAGCGACTCGTCTTCGGTCGGCGTGGTGGCGCTGGGCGTTCAGGACGCCTCGCGTTGTCCACTTTGGATTCCTGCTGTATTGCATATGATTAAATTAGTATGTAATACTGAAAAGAACTGTTATGTCTTCGTGCAGGTATGAGCTCGGACGCCAGCCAGCCAACACCAAGCTCTCATCAAATGTTTGTGTGAGGCCAGTCCGTGTTCGCGGAGGGAACTCGAAATTCCGTGCCCTTCGTCTTGACGCTGGAAACTTTTCATGGGGATCTGAAGCAGTGACTCGTAAAACTCGTATTTTGGATGTGGTGTACAATGCCTCCAATAATGAACTTGTCCGTACTCAGACTTTGGTGAAGAATGCAATTATTCAGGTAGATGCCGCTCCTTTCAAGCAATGGTATAAGCAGCATTATGGAGTAGAAGTAGGTTTGAAGAAGAGGGGCGCTGCGGCCGCCGCTGCTGAGGAGGAGGAGGAGAAGAAGAGCAATCACGTAAAGCGCAAGCTTAGACAGAGAAACCATAACCGCAAATTGGCACCAACGCTGGACGACCAGTTTGCAGTTGGTCGTGTGTATGCCTGCATTTCTAGCCGCCCAGGGCAATGTGGACGTGCAGACGGCTACATTCTTGAAGGCAAGGAGTTGGAATTCTACCTCAAGAAGATGCAGAAGAAGAAGGGTAAATCTGCTGCTTAGTCAACTTGTAACTGTAAGATATTATAATACTCTAGAAAGTATGAGAAGTATACATATTAACGCTTAGTCAGATGCCCATCTCGAAAGGCATCCTTGGCTGCTTCCTCTACTAACGCGCCCTTTAAAGCTTGCTGAACCTCATCGTTGGCATCGCCGCGCTCTCTAAGCATTGTTGCCCTTTGGATGGCAGCTTTCCTTCGTTCCATATCGTTTGAGCTAGCTGAGTGGGCACCTTTTATAACTCCAGAGCGCGTAGATCCTTTCTGATAATCAAAACCCTCAGGGATGTCCGTAAAAGTATCGGCACAGGTGAATCTTACTTTCCGTTTCTCAAATTGTCCAAATTCTGCAAAGTGCTCAAACAATGTCTCCTGAGTGTTGAAACCTGCTCTCTCCAAATCACTATGTTGCTGAGCATAATATTCATGATCAAAGCACCTAGCACCGCGTGATAGCACGTAAGCAATTCTATAAGAGTTACCAACTTGAAGTGGACATTCGAATCTGTGCATTCTTGCTTGGAACTGGCCCAACAGAAGGAAATGCTCCCAAAGAGCCATTTCATCCCATTCATACCTAGCTAGATCAGGATTTTCCTGCAGTATATATGTATATAATTATTGAATTAGAGTTCCGTTATCCTCTAATGCAAGAGTATCACTTACCTCCAAATAGTACTCAAAGTCAAAGCATGAAGGGCCCCTGACGTTCATGCTCACTAATTTCTCAGCCTTGTACCTCCAATGATTGGAAATCCATGCATTGTTCTGAATTTCGGCCATCTTAGTATCATCCTGTCGCAAATGTGCGTCTAACCAGTTTTCATAGCGATCTATCTGTTGGATGAATGACCACCTATTGGCGGAAGTGGATGACTTGACAGGAACAAAAATTATCTCGTATGGATTTATGCTTATGCCATCATAATGAGACTCAAAATCTGGAGGTACTCGTTGATTGCACTGCCAAGAAGAAGAGCTTCTCCAATCAACTCCCTGGTATCTCGACATTAAGCTGTCAATAGTCCAACCAGCTTGAAATATTGCTAGTGATGCCCCGGCGTCAGAGTAATACTTTGTATCCCATTTGTTTTTATGACATCTGAAAACTCCCTTCTCAGATATTAATTTAGTTAGAGCGTCATAGTCTATCGCCCAAGCATGAGAAATGATAAATGGAATCCCTCTCCAAGTTCCTGCAGCATTCCCATCTTTTGGTGCACCCTCACAACTAATGATGCTCCCTACCATTTTCACCTTATTATTGAGTCGAGAAGTGAAAGCTTCTGTCCAATGATATTTCATATTCTGTACGTATGATGGGACGAACGGGCCCCTCACATGGGAATCCACTATGACAAAATATCGATACTGCTGGATACCAAGCACTTTGGTGACAGCATCAATTGCTCCCCATGACGTGGTACATAGAGATGTTTTCAGGTACTGTGCATTTTGAGGGAGAGATGGTAATTTTGGAAATGGTTTAATATTCGGACCATTAGTAATAATGATGCGATAAGTAGGTCCCCCCTCTGTGACACCATATCTAAGGAAATATGCAAAGCTGCGCTCTTGTTCTTCATCTTCTGCATTGTAGACATAGAGAACAAGAGTCGAAAGCAGTCGGACTGATGAATCCTCGATATTTTCGTCTTTATATTCTCCGATCTTCTGATGCTGTTCGATGGAGCTATCCCCTTTACCTTGCCGTTCAACAGACAAACCCTGCCCATTCCCTCTGCCTTGACTTTTTCCTTCCGAAGCATTCGGATTGGACATCGACAGCCACCTCAGATTAGCACCTAGCAATATTATTATCCAAAGGAGGGTAAATGCAACCATTGCATTCCCTGAACCGTGGCCTCTTTTCCCAAACATGCTCTGAAAGAATTGACCACTCCCAGAGTGGCCAGTTACGCCTCTCTGCGAGCATCTACCGTGTGCTAGCCTGCTGTATCCTATTTGATGAAAAAAATCCATTTTTTTGAGTAAAGATTCTATCTTAAGAGGACCCTGTCCCCAAGTAACACTCCTACTCAAGTACGTGTTATAGAGTTAACTACCAGTGCAGCACAGCAAGCACTATCGCCTTTGCGACCTCATTACGCACAAAGAATATACCTTTATGATTAAATATAAATGAAAACGGATATTTTGAGCCTGGATTGTCTGTTTCTGTGGGCTATCTCGCTAGTGCTTGTACAGCTTCCCTCAACTGGCTGCACTACCTTTTCTCCAAGAGACTTTTCTCCCGGCTAGTCGTAGCCTGAACTATTATAATTTTATATTAAGGTATTTTATGACCTAACCAGACTTGTCCATGTCTCAGATATTGCCTATCGCTCTCTAACAATCACTTGTACAGGAGCCTGCAGTCGTTTTGCCTGCAACTCGCTGCCACGGCACCAGATCTATGCAGTAAAATACAAAAGTCGTATTTAAAACTGTATCAAAGTCGTACATCGTCAACTATGACTCATCTCATCCGAACAAATGGAATGGGAAATCAGTAGGCGCAGACAGTTGCGGATCCAAAACTCAAGAATTCGGTTTCCTTTTGGATCACTTGCACCAACACAATGGTTCATATCGATTTCTATTTTCGATCTTGTGCATTGAGGTGATACGATGTTGAAACTGATTAGTTCCTTTTTTGTCATTTGCATCCTTTGGCCGCTTGTGTTAGGTCACTCGAGTGTGGTGCAACTCACTGCGAAGAATTTTGACGAGGAAACAAATGATGGTAGAGTGCGTGTAATGTTTATGTTTTTGCATAATATGCAATTAATTAAATCGACAGATAGGAAGGACCAAGGATGATCTCTTGGCTCGATGAGCCAGTTGAGACGGTCAATGATTTCACTGTGATGTTGACTGTTCGAACACGAGGTCTCGTTCGCTGCACATATAGAGACTGAGTCTATGGATATGCTCCACTGTGACATTTTAAAGTGAAATATTTAGAATTGGTTGGTCTTGCAGGTTCATATTATTAAATTCTACGCCCCTTGGTGCGGTCACTGCAAAAGGTTGATCCCCATCTGGGAGGAGTTGGGAGAATCGTTCAAGGACGATGCGCAAGTCGCTATATCCTCAGTAGATTGTACCAAGCATAAACAAGTTTGTGACAAGGCTGCTGTGCGAGGTTTTCCAACGATCATGTCTTACTATGGAGGAGCTGCAAAGGAGCAGTATAAAGGGGCTAGGACAGTTGAGTCTTTGAGAGATTTCACAACGCAACAAAAGCTTCTAAATCTCGCAGAAACTGTAGCGTAAGAACGATGTTTCTGTGTCATATTACATGTGCATAGAATATGGATGAAAGCGCAGTAAGTGCTTCGCATTCAAAAGACATGCTGCGTGTTGTCTTTTCTATGCAAACAAGTTTGAAAATATTCTTGTGGTATACTCTGGAATTTCTTGGTCGGTAGGTGTCATGAAATTCACTAATTTTTCATGAATGTGGTAGCGTATTTTTCGGCCTTTAGAGGCACGCCGATCTACAATTTTGCGGTGCTTTGGTCCCTGCATTGATGAAATAAAACTCTTGCTTGCTGTTCTGTTCCACTTAGTGTAGATGATTAGCATGCACACATACCTTGTGAAGCTTCTTTGTGACAATGTCAGTTTTCCCCTCCAAAAACTCATTGAGCAAGGCTTGGTAAAACTCTGCATCGTGATAAGTCTCCTCTGCTCTCTCCTCCATTTGGACACTTTGCATTACTAGAGTATCATGCCCTTGTTCACCATTAGAGAGTCCCTTTGTCTGCAAGAAAACAATGCGTGTAACTCAATTTCGCAATAAGAAATAAATTTCTCGTAACAGGTATACATTAAATGGGACATGGCCGTGTCTCATCGCGATTGTTTGCCTCCAACCCAATTCATTTCGAAATCTGGTAGAGGGAAATCTTGGCCCATAACCATCCGCAACTGATACACGGTCCCCAGGGACACTTATATTGGAGGCCATCCGAGTCCTCATCATCAAATTTCCAAATTTCTTTATCGCAAGCGAAAGACCTTGCACCCTCACTCACGCAGCCCCGATTTCTTCCTCGTTGCTGGTATACAATTTTGTAGCTCAAGGCGCGGTCTATCGAGACACAAGGTGAAAAAGTATCAGTATATTCGTCTTGATTTCGTACCTTGGATACCTCACATAGTCCATTGAACTGACTCATTGGCAATTGAGTTCTCTCAATAATTTGATCTTTATCCTTCATCATCAAACTAACTTGCTTCGACATACTTTGATTTAAAACTTTGAGGCTGCTCTTCGAAGGCCCTCCTGCTGCTAGCAGTGTCTTGCGATGCCATCTGTCAACTGAACTGTCTCTGTATTGCGCAAATGCAGAATAGCGTTCATCCAACATCTGCCAAGCTTTCTCCAGGTCCAAGTCACCCAAAGTCTTTCTTTTCCTACCTTTTCCCTGAGAAATCACACCGTGACTTTCGTTCAAAGCGTCAAGCACAGAAAATATGTCTTCAAGAGCACCAAGAGCATCTTTGGCCAACAGGCCCAAATCCGTTGCCAGCTGCTCATCCGCCATGCCACAATATGCATGTGAATCCGATCTTGGTAGCCTGTTTGCTCCTTGAAGAACTTTTTGGAGTAGAATTCGAGCTTCTAAACCAGAGTTCCAGATCCGAGTTTGGGCTTTCACTGCAATTGCCTTTCTATGCTCTTTTTCTGCTCTATCCTTCATCTCATTCGCAGCTTCAGCCTCAGCCTTTTCCACAGCCTCGTATTCCTTTTCCAGTTGCTCTATTTCATCCTTGTCACCATAGTCACTCTCCTCATCACTCTCATTCTCCTCATCGCTCCGATCCACCTCATCATTTGATGTCTCTTCTGTGGTTCCATACGAGCTTTCACTGGGGCTTTCCTCTTCTCGTATGATATCATTTTCCCCTTCTTTCAGCATGTCCTCAAAAAATCCTACCCTACTTGACTTCTTACCCACGTATTCAGGATCATCTTCCAATCCAATACTACCCCTCAACCTGGGAATTTCCACTCCCCTGAAATGCATTCAATATTCCATCAGTCGTCAATACATCACCCAAAGAGAACGATTAAACGCCTCAAACGATACCAAAATAAAAGAGAAGTATTATTGATTTCAGCTGTATGCATATCTATTCAATGACTCACTTTGATTTTTGCTGAGCAAGTAACTCTTCATCTGACTCCACCAATACTGGCTGATCTAGAAAGTCATTATCCGGATCAATTTCTGCATGTTGTCATGGTTTTATATTTATATCATCCATATTATCATTCCGCAATTCCTAGTAGAAGTCTTATGAAGAGCATTCACGCCGATTTTGAAAATCTCACCTTTCCTAGCAGGCATTGTCAGCTCTGCAATTTCCTCTGCAAATGTCTTCTTCATCCTTATCACTATCTATGTAATTATATTCTATCGATATATCAGTTTATGTATCGAATTCTGAACCTTTCACGGCAGCAATTAAAGCGTTTAGGCAGTTAGCTACGATTGTGCGTCATGCAGTGTGAATTTTAGTCTGTTCACCTTCTCCCTCCATTCCTCATTCTTCATTTTCTATACACCATGTAAAATATATGTAAATATTAAAAAATTGTACATTTTTACTTTTGACTCGGATTGAATGTGCAGCCATCCATCACTGACTCAGTGACCAATCTTCAGGAGGAACTGCATGCGGTCAGATACATCCAATTGATTTCTGCTCAACAAAACTTAATTGAAATTTTGATTGGTTCTACACGTTTCATGTCTCATGGACACATCTTTACCCTCCTCAGTCGCGGACGCTCCGGAGGAGAGCGAAAATTTGGTTGAAGACGAGGAGGCATCAGGCAGGAACGTGTCCCCCGTTGAGGCGATCGTAGATCTTCGAATAGAATGCAAGGATGATGCAGAGTACTATACAAGAAATGATTCGAATTATGGTACGCGCGTAGAAAGTAGCAGCAATGAATCAGAGAACACTACAGCCAGCGTCTCTGGCCCAGTGGATTTGAAATTACGAGTTGCCAGTGCACTGAGAAATCATGGAAGAGTGGAAGAATGCATGGAAATTCTAGAAAAAGTAGTTTCTCGAAATCCAAAAAATGCCGATGCGCTTTGTCTGCAAAGCGCTTGCCTGTATGATCTGGGGCGAAAAGCGAACGCTCTGGCATCCGTTGCTGGGGCTTTGGCCATCGAGCCAGATCATCATGATGCCCTGATCCTATGCTCTAGGTTGATGAAAGATGTAGGAAAGCTAGATAAATCTCTAGAAATGATTGAAAAAGCTTTTTTCTTGGCAAGCGAGAGGAAGGCAGAAGATGAGGGTGAGTCAAGTAGAGTTGTCTGCTCCACAAGGAACATCTATGCAGCTTTCTTAACTGACATTGCGACAGCGGATAAGTTTCAAAACAAAGATGGCTGGCTGGCAAAGTACCAAAAAGTTGTGAGTATTTGTCCTTCGCATGCCCCTGCACACTATAATTTGGGTGTTGCTGCTGGTGAGGATGGGCGGGATGAGGAAGCTTTGCAACATTACAAAAGTGCAATTGAGATATATCCTAACTATGTAGAAGCCTTGTGCAACATGGGCGTGATTCTAGAAAAACAAGTACGTTAGATAATCATTTCTTTTTGATACCTATAGACAATACGACGTAGAAAAAAAATGGCTATCATTATAATATGGTATTGCAGGGCCAGTTTACTGAAGCGCTTCAGGCGTATGAGAGGGCTTATCAGATTGCTCCTACTGTCGATATAGTTGCAAAAAATTATGCTACGGCCTTGACGCATCATGCAACGAGGTTGAAGAGGGAGAATAAAGCGCAAGAATGTATACGGCTATATGAACAGGCTTTATCTGTACTGCCAACCTGTGTGGAGGCATTATACAATCTCGGTGTAGTCTTGACCGAGATTGGAGATTATAATAGAGCTATATTTATGTATCATTGCGCAATAAAACAGAATCCTAACTGTGCAGAGGCTCATAATAACCTGGGTGTGCTGTATAGATTGGCTGGGAATATGGAACTTGCAATAAAGTCACATGAATCTGCGCTTCAAGCAAATCCAAATTTTCCTCAAGGACTGAATAACCTTGCAGTCATGTATACACAACAAGGTAAGGCACTTTTAGCATTGAATATGCTTCGTGCTGCTCTTATGTCGGATCCTTTGTACGCTGAAGCCTGGAACAATTTGGGAGTACTCCAAAGAGACGTTGGTGAAGCAGATGAAGCTGTCGAAAGCTACAAGAAATGTTGCGAAATAGAAGCAGGGAATAGAAATGCTAGTCAAAATTTACTACTTGCATTGAACTATTTGCATGATGGAAGCGAAGGAGCAGTGTGTAAAGCGCATGCTGACTGGGGAACACAGTTCCAAGAAAAGTTCAAGATGCTCCCTGAGGTTGATGAAAGTCGGAAGAATATGGATGGAAAGATCCGTGTAGGATACGTGTCACCGGATCTTTTTATTCACTCTGTTTCTTTCTTTGCTGAAGTACCAATTACTCAATTTGACAGCGATGCATTTGATGTCTATATTTACTCAGCTTGTGCATCTCCAGATGCAAAGACACAGCGTTTAAAAATGCTTGTGGAGAAGCGTGGTGGCATATGGAGAGAAATTACCAAACTCTCAGAAGAGAGCCTGGCAAACTTGGTTCGAGAAGATGAAGTAGACATTCTCGTAGACCTTACAGGTCACACTGCAAACAACAGGCTTGGAACATTTGCAATGAAACCTGCGCCTGTCCAGATCACATGGATTGGCTATCCAAACAGTACTGGACTTCAGTCCATCGACTATCGGCTGACTGACGCCCTTTGCGATCCATTGGACACAGAGCAAACATTTGTAGAGGACCTTGTTCGTCTTCCTCATTGCTTCTTGTGCTATACTCCTTGTCCTGAAGTACCAGATGTAGCTCCCTTGCCAGCAAAGAAAAATGGATACATCACATTTGGATCATTCAATGCACTAGCAAAACAGACTCCAGAGGTTTTGCATACCTGGGCAAAGATACTAATGCGTGTTCCGGGGTCGAGACTAGTTTTGAAAAACAAGCCATTTGCATGCGAATCAGTAAGGCAGAGGTTCTGGAATATCTTTGCAGAACACGGTGTGCCAAAGGAACGTATTGATTTGCTCCCATTGGCACCCACAACCGATCTTCATCTGGAACAGTATTCTCTTGTCGACATTTGCCTCGATCCATGGCCATATGCCGGGACGACCACAACTGCAGAGGCTTTGTATATGGGAGTCCCTTGTTTGACTATGGCAGGAAAGGGCCATGCCCATAAAGTGGGTGTCAGTCTGCTTACAACTGTTGGCCTGAAGAACCAATGGATTGCGCGCTCTGTTTCCGATTACATAGAAAAGGCTATCAAACTTTCGAACGATATCGAGTCGTTATCTGATCTCCGGGATACCCTCAGAGAGTGCGTGTCACGTTCTGCCCTTTGCAACAGCCAGCAATTTATGCAGGATCTAGAAAATTGCTACTCCCTCATGTGGCAAAGGTTTTGTGTCTCTTAGATTACCGCACTACTAATAATGAGCAATTGTAATATTTCTTAAATCATTGTAATCTATGGTATGTAAATTCGAATACGAAAAGGTATCACAGAGCAGTGCGAAAACGCTTCAAGCGATGTCAGACTCCTTCAAATTTTTCGTCAGCACTGTATAAGTGACACATTGTAAAGACACAGTACTACACTGTTGTGATAAAAGATACAGACAATAAATTATTATTTCACAATGTTAGCCATCCTGTTTGATCTTGGGATGTGGCAATTGTTTGAAACTCAAGTTGAAGTTACCCTTGAAAAGTTTCTTGAGCATGTACGTGTTTGGAACTCCTGTGGGCATCTTC
Source organism: Picochlorum sp. 'soloecismus' (assembly GCA_002818215.1). Classification (NCBI taxonomy): domain Eukaryota; kingdom Viridiplantae; phylum Chlorophyta; class Trebouxiophyceae; genus Picochlorum; species Picochlorum sp. 'soloecismus'. Next base: position 387,533 of record PJAJ01000014.1, on the reverse strand, counting down.
TGGACATATTTAGTAATTTGATTTTTATTATACAGGTGTTAATCTTTCTCAGGGCATATCTGTTGCAAAAGGATGGCGTGATGGCCTCCGTGTTCTTGGTGGATGGCTGTGGAGCCCACTTGCTTGGTTCTAGTGTTGTGCCACTGGAGGAGCACTCAAGGGAAGATTTGTGCGACTTTGTCAACAGAAATATTCAAAAGATGATAGAAAATGGAGAGATTGTAAACTCCGGAGAGCCAAATTGGGGTAGCGGGCTTTTGCAAAGCCTTTGTCACATAAGGAAACAGAAGCAGCTGTCAAATGGCCAACATGTGGTCGATGGTAATAGGGGCAGTCTACGTGTGGAGGAATCAGAAAACTCAAGGATATTGAGCATTGTGACTAGCAGGGATGACACGTCGCATTATCTCTCTTTCATGAATGCCGTATTTGGTGCACAGGTGTGTTTGTGAGAATAATAATAATTGACCATGCATGGATTGAAAACAGTATTTTTTCTGTGTTTGTACAGAGAGAAAATGTCACTATAGATGCATGTATCATGACTAAGAATGATTCGAGCCTTTTTCAGCAAGGCTGCTTATTGAGCAAAGGATTTTACTTCAAGCCTAGAATGTTGGACATGTTGCTTCAGTACTTATTGGTGCGTTTTGATTCGGTACCTGATCAATTATCATCTAAATATATGATTAATTAATATTGTGTTTGCAGACAGCATATGTAGCCGAACCGAGTAGTAGAGGACGTCTAAGATATCCCGCCAGGAAGGGTGTAGATTTTAGAGCGTCATGCTTCTGCCACAAGAAACCTCTTGACATAGGGTTTGTATGTAGTGTATGTCTCTCCGTTTTCTGTCAAGAATACGAAGCATGCTTGACTTGTGGTTCAGAGTTCAAAACATAAAAAGACAAAACACAACAATATTTATATTTTGACCATCTATTACAAGAAAGCTTTAACCCTATCTGCGTATAATTTCCTGCGCCTCTCAACCAAGTCTGGATGCTTTTCTGCCAAGTTGTAGTACTTCAAGTACCCATCCCATGGTGCTATTTTCAGCTTTGCCTTGTCTGCAATTAACTTTTGGACCCTAGCAGCAAAATCATCTGCAGATTCGCCTGGTTTTCTGTTTTGAGGCTCCAAAAACCAGACATCTGCCACTAATGCCCAAGATCTCATAATCTTGGATAAATGTGAGGAAAAAGACTGACGTTTAGAGTTCCAAAAAGCATCTACAAATATCTTATTATACTTTATCGCAATCGGACAGACGGTTGCTCCCAAATCAAATGCTCCTCTTTTGAACATAACACAATGCTCGTTATTAACACAGGTCCCTTCAGGAAAAATTAACAGGGGTGCTGCACCTTCCTCCATCACATGGTCCTTCATTCTCTTTGCAACCAATGCTCTATCTTTGGTCTGATTTCGATTAAACCATAGACACCCTAGAGCTGACAAGTACTTTTTCTGCAAAACTCCTACCCAGCCGGCATGTAATTGCATAATTGCAGCAAAAGGAATAAATGCACTCAAAACCGCATAGTCAATCATGCTGGTGTGATTTGCAACCCATACACGACCGGGTATAGACATTGGACGAGGTCCATGATAGCGTACCACCCCAGTCCACGATACCAAAAACGCCTGAGCAAGAAATTGCACAGCTGCTCTCTCCGCTTGCACCCGTGTCTGCCCCTGCGTCAGAATGCAACATTTCAAGGTCATATTCTAGCATTTCATCCATGCTGATCTGCTTTGCCAACACAAACACCACTATTAGATCGTACCCTAAAAAAAAGACCTGCGGAGTGGAATAGAACAAAAAACAACAAGAAGCCAATCAAAAGCGACAAAATTCTACACAGCATTGCAGGATGCAATCAGGTACTGATGATGATCATCCACAGCAAAAATAAGAATTCTGGCACAGATCCAAAACAAACAAACTCTCACCTCAAAGGAAATAAGATGAAATTCCTAACAACGACACCGATGCACCACAAGGGAAATAAATAAAAGTTCCAATTCCAAGGCTCGTCCATCACGGACTTGAAACATCGTAGGAATGAATCATCAACAATAGCAGCAGCCCCATCATTCAAAATTGGACTAATATCAAATACATCTGTACTGCACTCTGGCAAAAACAAATTAATACAATCAATACAGAGAACAGCAATTTCTACCAACTCATTTTGTCTTAAATTAGATTATGCTCACAGATCACTCACACCAAGGAAGGCTTTCCGGTTGTCTCTCCTTCTTCTTCCAGCATTGCATCTTCTATCTGCTGCGAGAGTTCCCTCTCTATTTTTCGATCATCGTGCTCTTCAATATCTGATAGGTTTAGTTCGCTCTTAAAACGACGATTTTTCAACCTACGAACGAACAAAGGACAAACCCTCTGAAATGGATGAACACCCAACTTTTTTTTTTTTCACCAACTTTGGATCCGATCCCAACAAACAGCCTTTTCTCGCAATTTTATATGATCATCAGAACTACACAGTATTTTATACACGCTCCTGTGTCGACGAAATCGCACCTAGACATTGTATTGCTCAAGAGTCTTTGAGACTCGAAAGAGAACTTTTGCTCCTTTTGGGGCAACGGCGCCGCCATTACCACGCTCTATTTTCGTCAAAAGTTTCTATTTCACGTTTTAATTTGCACTGATTCAAGTTAAAATGCACATTTTTCTATACAGCGAAACAGCGGTGCAGTCCTGGATCAGATTGGTCCGATCAGGAGATTTCGATCGCAATTTTCGTCACAAGGGTCCCTTAGTTAAGGGTTGACCAGCCGTGGTCCAAATACAGAGAGCAGAAGGTCAGTTTGAATGCCATCGATACGGCATACCTTTGTTATCACTAGAAACGCGAGTATTTAATAAAAAATATACGGTATTATTTGTTTGTTTAGAGAATAAGGGCAAATATGATGCCAACAGCAGAGGCACAGATGGGTACGCCTTTGGGGGAGCAGTATCAGGAGGAAGACTGGTCAAAGCACGTTTTAGTGGAGCATGGAGTTAGAAAAGTGGGTTTGTTCATTCATGAAGACGTAGTTAAAGATTTATCTCATGTCAGAAGAGTACAGTTGGCTAGACGTGACATTATGCACCTAACAGTGAAACTTGTTGTGTAGGCTATTTGTGGCTATACTTGGCCAGGAATTGAATATGGAGAGTCACCAAATCCAGAATATACTTTTTTCGAGGTATAGTCTTTGCTTTGATAGCTTCGTTTCTGACACAAAATAATATCCTTTGACTTGTGTAAAGAGATATATAAATTTTTGGTATCCAGTATGTCGACGCGGTCCGTCAGGGAGATCTTGAATCATTCAAAAGGATACAAGCAGCCACTCAAGAATGGTGGTTCCCCACCCTGGACCGAGGAGCCGGCGCACTTCTCCACTTTGCAGTAGACCATGGAAAGTTTGATATTGTCAAGTACTTGATCGAAGATCTCCAAGTACCTGTAAATCAGAGATCCCATAATGGAGGATGGACTCCAATTCATCGTTGTGCCCATGTGGTACATTACAAGAATGCACCTCGCTTTGAGATCTTTGAGTACTTGTTACAGCGTGGGGCAAACCCACATCTTCTTACATTGGATGAGAAAGACGAATACTTCAAACCCTGCACGGTCTTTGATTTAGTAGTTCGAAAGGTACGAGACGTACCTCTATGCTGAATACATGTCAGGTTTGCCGTGTATTTTTCTTTTCATTTTGTTCAACGTCTCTGGAACGAAATAATAACAACAGACATTCAATGACCCAGGGCTACCAATGGGAGGAAGGAGAGGTTCGTAAAATCGTCTCGAAACTTATAGAAAAGTACAAAGATACCCCTCATCAAGAGGAATATACCTACTCAGGTCCAGATGTTGGTATGTGTTTTGAATCAATTCACACACGACTCTCTCAAGAGTTGATCTGCTTACGTGCACTATCCATCTGTAGGAGAGATTGCATGTCGAGTTCAAACTGTCTGGGAAAATTTGCCGCCTTTATATCCGCCGGAAAATTGGAGTGGTGCTCCACCACCGGGCTTTGAAGGAGCCATGGGAATGAGACGCCACGACATTGACCCATGGAGACCTGTGAGTTAATATATTGGCTTGTATTTCGACAGTCCAGAACCATTTCTCTGATTCCGTTTCCAGTAATATTCACGATAATGCTCTACAGGCTGGCGAGAACGATGGTTCCTACATGATGCGGCCCATGACGGAACAAGAGTTGCAAGAAGAAGAAGCAATGCAGTTCTGCTAGGCCAATTGGCCATCCAGATGCAAGATCTTGCGAGATGACGATGCAGTTGCATGCCGACACGACAAGGGCACAAATCTGTTTGCATCGCTCCGTTCACGGATCATATCAAAACGTATTTATTCGTATTGCATGCACGTTCAGAATCTTGTTTAGTTGAAATTTTGTATATAACTACGCAATATCGTACTCAACGGTTTTACACACTCTGTTGTCTTCGTTCCACGATGGACCACAAAGCAAACGGCACTGAGAATGGGGCTGCTGAGCGTGAGGTCCAGGCTGCTTACTGGAAAGAGCATTCTTGTGAAGCTACTGTGGAATCTATGATGTTGGACAGTAAAGCATCGGATATTGATAAGATGGAACGTCCAGAGGTGAGCAGCAACTATGATGACCAGTGACTCGTGTTCTCTTCCGTGGCTGCGCGTACAAGCCGTCAGCATCGATTCAAGTAATTATTTAATTTCAAGTGCTACTATAATCATCGTGAAATTTTTTTGTTATAGTATCTAGTAACTACTGCACTGCCTCTGGGTTCGCAGGTTTTGAATTTGTTGGGGCCGGTTGACGGGCTGTCTCTGGTAGAGCTCGGGGCTGGTATCGGTCGCTTTACTGCAGATCTTGCGAAGAGTGCCAAGCATGTTATTGCGTTGGATTTTATGCAGAATTTGATTGATCAAAATGAAAAGTCGAATGGTCACCTGGGAAACATCGACTTTCGCTGTGCTGACGCCACCCAACTGGACCTGGAGAAGTCTAGCACTGATGTCATCTTCTCCAACTGGCTGCTTATGTATCTATCGGACAAAGAGGTTCAAAAATTGGCAACTGGTATGCTTTCCTGGTTGAAAGACGGTGGGGTTGTGTTCTTTCGGGAATCTTGTTTTCGACAATCAGGGGACAGGTCTCGAGCTAGTAATCCTACTCACTACCGGAACCCAAGGGAGTATTTCCGGATTTTTGACAGCGTAAAGCTCCCTCGAGCTGACGGAGGCTGTGATCATTTTGAGCTGGTTTGCTGCAAATCGGTAGATACGTATGTTAGGGTGAAACAAAACCAAAACCAGGTGTGCTGGAAGTGGAGAAAAGTATCAGCACCTTCAGCAACAGCAAATGATCTGAGGCACTTCTTGGATCGTAAACAATACACAAATGAAGGAATTTCCAAGTATCAAATGATATTTGGAGATGGCTTTGTATCCCCTGGAGGTATCGAGACTACTGAGGAGTTCTCCAAGCTTCTTGAGGTGAAAACTGATGACAATGTGCTGGATCTTGGGTGTGGTGTCGGTGGTGCCGCCTTTTATATTGCACGCAAGTATGGATGTTACGTCTATGGAATTGACTTGTCGGTCAATATGATCATGTGTGCTTTGGAAACTGCGGCTTCCACTGGGAATGGGGATAAAGTTTCTTTTGAAGTGAGTGATGCATCCAAGAGAGATCTTCCTGGCAATTGCTACGATGCAGTATTCAGTCGCGATGCATTCTTCTATGTGCATGAAAAGGAGATGTTGTTGAAGAAAATTTTCAAGGTTATGCGACCTGGTGGGCGCCTAGTCATCACGGACTATTGTGCAGGTGCATCAGCTGCACCAACTGATGAATTCAAGGCGTACGTGGAGGAGCGAGGCTACAGTTTGACTACCTTGTTTCAATATGAAAAATTGATGAAAGATGCAGGCTTTGATCTCAAGTTGGTTGAAGATCGTTCAGAACAGCTCTCTCGATGCATTGAAAGGGAGATCCAACAATCTGAGCATGATAAATCAAAGTTTGTTGATGCACTTGGGGAGGAAACGGTCATCAGGCTGCAGAAAAGTTGGAAAAAGAAATTAGAATTTGTCAGAAATGGAGATCATAAATGGGGTCTTTTCGTCGCGGTTAAGCCGGAATAGACAATCTGTGAATATCAGTACATACTGTTTTCAAATAAAGAATAAATGCCAAGTCACTGCATATCTTGCATGACATGCACTTTCAATAATTTAATAATCTTTTGCTTCACGTTGATATTTTACATACTATATTATCGCATTGCAAATGGAAATAAGGTATATGTAATTCATTTCTCACAAAATGGTACTGTTGTTCACTTTCCAAGTAAGATCTTCCTCGTCTCTTTCAACTGTTCTTCAGCTTGCTTTACGCGCTTAGAAAACTGTCTTTTGATAACAACTGATGAGGCACTTGATGCTTTATGCTCTGCAGCATCAATGATTGCCTCAAGGCACTGGAGCTGTTGCATTGTTGGTCTCTCTTCAACTAATTGTCGTTCTGTGTCCCATAGCTGAATCGCATAATTCAAAACTTTCACAGCTTGCCCTTTCTTCATGTTAACATTGATTAGAGGCGGGAGTGCTTCCAACACCTTGACATGATATGGAGGCAATCTGCCTTCAAGCGTTCCTGCCAGTTCTTCCAACATGGCTTCCCCTTGAGTGCTCAATTCTGGGTGCTTGATTGACATGAGAGCAGTTCCCTGCTGTAGTAGGCGATTTGCTTGGGCAATTACATCACCAGGGCCATCTTGCTTCACTGTATGAGCTGGTTCCACACTTCCACAAGAACAACAGCGCCAGAATACAACGCCTTCCGGAACGGTGATTTCACCATCATCTTCTTCCTCCTGACTTTCTTTCTTAATTTTTCCTTTTCGGGCTCTGCGAGCGACAACCCTGGCATGATACTCGCGGTCCTCTTTGAGCCTTTGTTTGTATACCTCAGCTGCTTTATCATTCTCTGGTCCTGGATCAAGGGGTAGCAGAACATCCATTCGACAATCGAGGCAGACAACCCCTTCAATCAATCTATCTATGGAGTGATCAAGAGGGTGTTGGCACCTGGCACAATGGCACACGATGTGACGTTCAGCCTCAAGAACTCCTTGTCTATTGGATCTAGTATCGGCAATATTTGCAAAAGATACGAGAATTTCAGTTCCCTTGGGGATAGGGACAATGGCACGGATAAATAACTCATTTCCAACTGTCAAGAAGAAGGCATTTGGTGCACAGCAATGCTGAAACTGTGACAGACAAGGGAACATGCCCACTCCAGTATCAGTGGTCCCAGATTTAGGTGATGCAATAGTTTGAACATGAATAGATATTTGAGCGGCGTCAGTTTGCATTCGAGTAAGACTGCTGGGTTTATAACCGGGCACAGAGCCACCATCAGCTAGAGCTTGCAGCTCCTTGTGGAGTGCCCTAATGGCTGGCCCAACTTTCTTTCTCCATGCTTCTGTCTTTCTATCCCAAACATTTGTCAGAACATCGAAATCAGCCACCGTACTTTGAACACGTGACTCGTTTTCGGCATCGCTCTTTCCTGATGTAAGCAGGGCTTCAGGAATCATTCCCACCTTGAAACCACACCTTTGCAGATCCAACAACATTACGATATGCAGCATGGTTGGGTCCAGCGAGTGCTCAGTTGCGATACCAGGGAGTTTGATTCGCAAAGCAGCTAGCTTTGAGTCGATGTCATGCTCCAGCTTTTTGCACTCCTGGCAGTACCTGGGTAGGCACGGATTTCCAGCAGCAGGGTTACCATTGCCTGCTTTATTCAGAGGACTCAGGCAGCCATGGCACACAACACCAGCAAACTTGGCAATCGGCACTGTCAAAAAGGGCCTCTCCACAATCACAAGATCCCCAGGTGCGTAGTCCTTATCAGCCACAACATTTTTCACGTGGCGCTGAGCCACATCCAGGTGCCAGGCATGACTCTTCTCGGCTTCCAGCATCACTGGCAGGGGCCGATATTTCGGTGAATTCTACAATAATAACCAGTCAACATTATTTCCACCACAAACTACGCGTATTCAATTACTTTTGCTGATATTTTATTTCGGATTATTGCAGCCAAGCCGCGAAACTTTGCATCCAAGTTTCCGCAACCCAATGGCAAATGCACCCTCGCTATCCAACCACAAGCGACACTCGACAGTGCCCTTCTGACCCATTCCCGATTTTACCCATTAATTATTGAATATATACTATAATAATCATTATAAAAATGCAATCGGCTTATCATCTCTCCAGGGCCAACGAAGCACGCATCGCCCCGACGCCGTCTTATCTCGCATCCCATGACAAGTCGAAACTACCACACAAATAGGTACATGCTCACCTTCTTTTCCCCTGTACATTGTTTAGAATGTGTCCCATTGCATGATTCATCGGCACATTGGTGTTCAGTTTCCATCGTTGCGTGTATGTCGCCGAGCGCTTCTAACTTTTCGTGCTCGCCGGTTGCTTGTCTCTGCCGTACACACAAAGTTTTAAATGCTCCTAATCTCGGTGTACTTGCGATGTTTACAGACTTTCTCAGATATGTGTGTAAAAGTATTTACAGAAAAAAAAGTAATGTGCAGTCATGGGTGCGTGCACAGAACTTTTGCATGTTCTGCATGTATAAAATTGCTGAAGTCTTATCCGTCTGTGGATGTCATGAATCGGTCACGTTGGAGAGGTGCCTCAAAATTGGTGGGAATAAGTTAGTTTCAAATTTTGGATGGATGATAGAAATGATCATGGAGCGAGAGGTTTCGACAGAGGCGATGCAACCCAGCTGCACTTGAGAAATGCTGCAGCAGATGTTGTTTGACGTGCCGCTGAGCGGAAATGACGTCCCTCAGACATCCTTTTCATCCCCCAAAGGCAATTAAATTCAGTGTTAGAGGCCGTATACAGATTTGCAAGTCGCGAAAAGGCATGTCATCCGATAGTTCAGAGTCACATATTGCAGGACATGTAGACCCAGTTCGGGTGGTGTTCGTGTCGACTGAAGTGGCCCCTTGGTACGTTTGATGCGATTGATAAAGGTCGATTTGTACATTATTAAGGTTAAAGCAGCAATCGGAGTTTATTTGCTGATTCTGTTCGTCTTGTAGGTCGAAAGTCGGTGGGTTGGCTGATGTGGCTTCTGCGCTTCCAAAAGCACTGGTCTCCCAATCGCGTGGGGAACGTGATGTGATGACTGTATCGCCATTATATGAATATTATGACGGTATTGAGATGATTGATGTTGAGGTACCGCTTCGAATAGGCGAATGTCAGTGCCAGTCTGGGGATGGTGGAAGCAAGGAGTGCTCTGAGAGGCCTTCGACCTCAGATTCGAAATTCTGCCGATCTAATCTGGCTAGTACAGCGAATTTGTTCGGCTGTATCGATGAGGGAGTGAAACGAGTATTCGTCCGTCATCCCAAGCTATATTCCAGGGATATATACGCGCAAAACTCGAGTGGGCGGAATGCAAGCTTGACATACATGGAGACTGGAGGGGATGTTTGTGACTTGGATGAGCGGTATAGTATCATGTGCCAGGGTGCATTAGTGGCTGGTGCCTTGTTAACAAGACATAAAAGTCTGAAAATATGTGAGGAGCAGGAGCAGGAAAATGGCAAAACGGTTTTTGTTCTAAATGATTGGCCAACTGCCCTTCATGTGTTGAGGTTAAAGTATGTCTTGCTTGCAAAGTCCATGCAGCCGTATCTCTCAGAAACTGAAAAGATACTGTCACAAGTCCTAGAGACGTCAAAAACTATTTTTTGCATTCACAACCTTGCATACCAAGGATTGTTTCCTGCATCTGTATTCCCACGGTTATGTCTACCGATCAGTGCATTCCCTGTTTTGTCATCCTCTGTACCCTGGGAGGAGGCATTAGAGGCTTCTGAATCGGACGAAAAAGCAATGATGGAAGCAAAAAGTGTCCTTAACAGCGTCAATTTATACGAGGGGAGCTTGAACTTTATGAGAGCTGCACTACTGAGCTGCGACTTACTGGCAACTGTCAGTCCAAACTATGCTGTTGAGATTATGACGAGTATGGCATTGGGATGTGGATTTCAAGATATACTGAGTCGTCGCAGTGTTCGGTGAGTTCCTATTTTATTCTAAGAATTACGATTGATTTCTCTCAACGCATGACCGTATTTCAGGGGCATTATGAATGGAATCGACACTACTCTTTGGAATCCCCAAAATGATGTGCTTCTGCCAGATGAAGGACGATTTGATGCGAACACAGTGAATAATGGAAAGCGATACATGAAGTCATATGTCCAAGAGCGTTTCAATTTACAGCAAAGTCCTGATGCAGCCTTGTTTGTCTTTATTGGAAGATTGACAGAGCAAAAAGGGGTGGACACAATTTTGGATGCATTCCGTCGGATCTTGCCATCCAAGCCAGGCCCCCGTCCCAATAATGTTGAAGAGAAAGAGCCTCACGTAGATTGCGAAGCGCAAATTGTACTTCTCGGCGTTGGTGATTCTTGGCTGGAAAAGGCCGTGGATTCAATTGGACTTGCATATCCAGGCCATGCTTCAGGCATCTGTGAGTTTTCTGAGAGATATGCCCATTGGCTTCTAGCTGCAGCTGATTATGTTCTAATACCATCCAAATTTGAGCCCTGTGGTCTTATCGCGCAATGTGCTGCTCGTTATGGTGCTATCCCCATATCAGCCAAGACAGGGGGCCTACAGGATCTGGCTGAGCAAGGAGTTGGCAGGCTTGTTCACATTTCCCCTGATAATACGTTCCAGGCTAAAACTGAGAATACTAACAGTCTTACTGTATCAATACTATCTGCTGTAGAAGACTATCGTAGTGATATATACTATAAAGAACAGCAGAAGTGCATGGAGTATGATGTTTCCTGGGTGAAGGCTGGCAAGGAATGGGCCGCCTTGATTGATGCAACAGCCAGAGAATAACACATCTTCATGTACGCCATAAGATAGACAAATACAAAGCATTGCTTACTAACTAAATTTGCTATAATCGACCATATTTCATGATGTATTACTAATACTGTGTTTACATGTTTGATGAGAATCAGTGAAATTAAATTTTGTAAAATGAATAAAATGTCATTCGTTCATTTGTTATACTGCATCTTCCTCCATAGCGATCGGATCATCCAAATCTCCCAGACTTTCTTCCTTCTGTAATCGTGACTTCTGTATGTATTTCGGATTGCATAAAATGGCATGACATTCACTATCAACATCTTCCTTTGTAGATGCGCACTTTTCAATGATTTCTATAATTTTTTCTATGCTGGTCGAGGATGGTTTCATTTCTGATAGAAATATACATTGGTTCTCTTGATCAATTCTGAATTCCCCAGCCAAAGATCCTACGAGCCTGCATTATTATATCACAATCATGTAGATCATATGTTTGTTTGCAAGCCGCCAAAATAACTACATACCTTAGCATTTCAATGTCAACACTTTCTGTCTCCACAAGAGAGAGTTCTTCTCGAAGTTTTGGAATTGGGAGAACACTATAAACTTTTCCAAGATTCTCCATAAGTCGGCGATTCCTTGAATGCAATATTGTTTTAACAAGCCCAAAATTGCCATCATTCTGCCATATATGTTCATTCTCTTGCAGAAAGGCATCAATACTCTCCATTGCTTCGACATGCTTTGCTAATTCCAAATATTCACCACACTCGCTTTTCATTACTTTGTGAACAGCGCCAGAAGCATAAGAAGGGAGCTGCTTTAAGCAGCCATGGACAAGAAGTGACACTAGTATGTATTTCTTTAGTGCTTCCACCACAATTGCACTCACAGAAACCAAGGGAGTCACAATTCCACTAGCATACATTTCCATTGCCTTTTCATATTTCCTAACTCCAGTGCATATCATTCCACCGTAGTAAAAATATAGCAATATATCACGAGATGTCAATAGGTACTCTTCTGGGCACTGTATCAACCCATCATGAGAGAGAAGTTTTTCTGCCACTGAAAAACACTCGGTCATCAAACACAGTTGAAATACTACAGCATGTATAGGCGTCAAACGTTGAATGATACCTTGGGTACAGCACTCTATTCCATTTAGTAGGGGTTTAATTGCATATTTTTCTTTGTGCAACTGTATTGCCACCCTACCAATCGCTTTACATAACTGAACAACCTTCTTCCTGCAGGTTTTACTTTGCCCAATGTAATCCCCTGGCTTCAGCGATAGCAAAAAGTCCCTTGAAAGCATTAAAAATGTCGTATCTGAGTCGTCATCACATCTAGCAGCTTCTCCGCGGCTTGCCCTGCATAGCCAGAACACTTGGAAACATCATAAGACTGAGAACCTTTCATGCAAATGGAATGCATCTCGACAAGTGATATTCTCTCGTGAGATGATTGAAACCTCATTAAAAAGACCAAAAATGTCAACAAGTCACCACGTTGCCACAAAAACATGCGCAGATCCAAACAGAGAATGCAGTCCATATAGAACAGGGAATCACTTTAGGAGCAAACGCACAATAGGAATAGACACCCTAGTTGATTCGTCTCCCAGCTAAGAGATGCCACGCAATCATTTATTTCGTCTACGTTCTGTCTCAGAGCTAGTTCTGTCCCACGCGTTGATAGCATAGCCTCAAGTTCCTTGCATTGAGTCTCCCGTCGCAATGGATTGCTTTCCCACACAACGCTCTGAATCTGTCCCACTATGTGATTAAGCGTCGACATTTCGCCATGTATTTATTGTCAGAACTGATCAGAGCAATCGGCCCGGGTAAAAAGATAAATTTCAAAATAGTGCATGGATCATGAAAGTAAACAGTAAATAATCCCTTTTTGTCTCCATTGCTTGCCTCACATTTTTGCCAGAGATTTGATTACGGTAATAAGCAAATCCATGATTTTCATTAATACTGACAGGGAACGGATGGGATTATTGAATGAGGGTTATTGTGCTTAGGGCAGTTGATTTGAACTACTTTCAGCCTAGTGCTGTGCTCGTTACTTGTTACTATAACGTGTTAGGGGTGAAAACGATGGAAATGGTATCATGAGAATATCTTATGATTTACTGCTACTCATAGGATCAGTCCTTATGGGACTCGCAGCTGTTTTCTGGGGAGCACTCGAAAATATCTTGTTGCAACCTCACAGGTTTCTGGGGAGCACCTGCCCTCTGGTGCGAATTGAAATGCGAACGTGGGTGCCTCTGTTCATTAACACTGCTATTATTTTGGTTGACACATATTTAGCATTGTTTTATAGGGATATACATCGCAGAATGGAGAGAAAACCATTGGCATTTTTGAGTCTGCTCATGGGCATAACCATGCTCAATTTCACATGCAGAATGGGCCCGATGAGATGGCTAGTGATGTCATTTACAGATATTTCAATGGTGTGATTATTACAAGCAATGATGACATGCCTTATGTGTCTTGGTTAACAGTGAGAAATGGGCATTTTGTGGAGATGGGGAACGATAGTGACTTGCCCACCGTAGATGGCAAATATGAGTCTGTGAATCTGCACAAACATCTTGTCACTGCTGGTCTGGGTGACGTTCATGTCCATTTTTTGTCAGGTGGTATGTCTTTGAAAGCTATGAGCCTCAAGAGGAAAAGCATGCAAACAGTGGTGCATGAGCTGGAATCAATTGTGAAGGACAGAAGAGGCAACAAGAGAGGTAATAGGACTATCAGTGAGTGGATAATTGGATACAACTTTGAGGGAGAATTTGATGAGCAAGACTGCAATGCTATCAGCCAAGTAAGTCCTCGTCATCCTGTTGTTCTGTATCGATTTGATGCTCATCAGGTGTTAGTGAATCGGCTAGTTTTGCAAATCGCTGGCATAGATGAGGCCAGTTCTGATCCAGAAGGAGGGAAAATAGGAAGGCAAGCTGGGTCAAGAGTTCCCAATGGTATATTGTATGACGCCTCTATTCAGATGGCTACAAGGCACATGCCTGAAGCGAGCGAAGATGATCTAAAAGAAGCTTTGATTCAAGCCCAGAATTATGCCTTCCAGAGAGGTGTCACCTTTGTTCATGATATGGGGCGGGTGGCATTTGAGGTTGGCCACGAAGCTGCATTGGATGATCTGCAGAATATATATATGCCTGCAGCCCGAAGTGGTGATCTGAAGATCCGCCTTAGATCATTTGTTTCTCTGCATGTGTGGGAGCCTCTGGTTGAGATGATTCGAGTCTTTGGAACAAGAGAGGACCGACTCTCCTTTGGTTCAGTGAAGGAGTTTTTTGATGGGTCTTTAAGTAGCAGAACTGCCTATATGCACAAGGATTACATTGACGATAATGGAAATCGAGGAATTAGAACTGTGAATTTAAGTCAATTTGAGAGTCAACTATTTGATGCGCATCGAGCCGGACTTCAAATAGGAGTTCACGCCATTGGTAGCCAGGCTGTGGATGAGGTGGTTTCATTCTTTCAAAAGGTGCAAGATGCTGAATTCCATATTTCGGATGCAAGCCAGGACACACCGTTTCGTCATAGGATTGAACATGCACAGCATTTATCAAGCTGGGATGTACTGGATAAAATGAAAAAAATCGGAATTCAGATCACTCCCAATCCTTTGCATATGAAGAGTGATATGGAAATCGTTCATCAACGCCTTGGCTCTGAGGGAGAGAAGTTTGCCTACGCGTTTGGAAAATTTGTCAGTCATCATATCAACATGGGACTCGCCTCTGACTGGCCAGTAGCAGATATGGATCCATGGGCCACCTTGTTGGCATCCATGGATCCATCTAATGAGCATTCCTTGTCTTTCACTCAAGCTCTGCATTACGTGACAAGAGGTGCAGCAAAATTAGGTGACATTGATGAAGACATTGGGATGATTGCCCAAGGCATGCAGGCAGATTTTGTAATCCATTCTTGTGACAGTTCAAATAAACAAACAGACGGCCGGATACCACAGATCAGCCAGGATGACAGCATTCCTGCTTATGTAAAGTACCTTATAGAGTGTAGATCTGGTGTGAAAGAAACGTATGTGCAGGGTGAGTGTGTATTTGGCTGCAACAGTGAATTCGAGGAATAAAATAACTAGTGTTACCAGTATTAAATAATTCAAGAGCAAAAAATCGTTTTGTGCAGCAATCTGATATACCTTATGCAATTCTAAAAATGAATGAATCAAGTATAAAACACAGAGAAAGAAATGTTGTGCTATTCATCATTCGTTTCAACCCCCAAAGATCCATCCTCATCCCTTTGCAAGTCCTGCTGCTCCCTCCTCCATGCTTTCTGTCTCTCGATATCCAACTTCATATCTTCAAACAATTTCCCTTTATTCCTAGACACCCATATTTCCCTTAAAATCGGATCCAAGCTCGTAACACCAGCAACCATCACTCCAGCAACAGCCACTGTAATTGCAAGGCTACCAGTATCTTTAAAATGCCTAAAAAACGACCCAATTCTAGAGCCCCAATAATTCCTGTTCCCATGTGTTCTATTCCTATAGTATTCTGTATGCTGATATCCCGGCCTATTATATTGATATGCCGAATACGCAGCCCGACTGGTACCCTCTGTCCTTGAAACACCAGCCGGGTCCTTTAGCAGCCGATCATAAGCCTCTTTCAACGTCTTGAATGTAGCGTCTGCTTCCATTTTTACTCGATCAGAGGAGTTCAGATGACGATCAGGGTGAACATGCAATACCTTTTTCCGAAAGGCCCGTTTGATCTCATCTTTGCTGGAGCCTCTTTCAAGGCCCAAGACTCGCCAGGGGTCCATATCGCCTCATCTATTCATGAACAATTTCAATTAATATTTTTATACTCTATAAATGGTACGTATTGAGACATTCATCGCGTTTACAACAGAGCAGAACACAATTCCTTTCCAACCCAGTCATCTGAAAATATACAAGTCTCTTCACCATGGTGTAATTCCCTACAGATACCCTCTTCCAAACACTATACTATACAAAAATATAACAATTGCCATTGAATGCATGTAATGTATTCCCTATCGATCCAACTGCTTTGAATCACATCAGCCAACCACCCCAGTCTGGTTGTACTTTATGCCAGGGCAGGGCAGGGGCTCGTCACTCATAGGTTTTGAAAAAAAAAAAAGAGCAAGAGTCGTATATTTCAGGAGTATATTCCAATTTCCAATTAACCTGAGAGGAAGCAGACTGTTCGTGGAATTCGTGTTGGTGTTTCTCAGCGTGGTGGGTGCCCAAGTACACGTACACGACCTCGTCGTAGTCCAAAGCTACCTCCCTGAGTAAAGTGTCGATTAGAAGTGTAAATATACCTTTTTATATATCTTACATCGTAACAAGGGCCGGGTTTGCTGATTTTAGTTGCGTCAATACGCTATTCCGTAGATTCAAGTCGGGTTTCGGATGATTGAGGCGAGTCTTGGAGGAGAAGTATCTCGCTCGGATGGGGCGGAGTGTGGGCAATTCTGTGAGGACTTAAATGATTTGGAGTTTCCTGAAGATGAATTTGGCAGCGACGAGCTGGAGGTTGAATATCTTCGTGGTTCGGTTGATGGGGGTGGTTGCTCACGTTCGACGAGCAACAACGACCAAAGCCCGGAGGTGCTATTTGTCCGCAATGGGGTGTGCATCAAGCCATCATCGAGCGAGATGATTTCAGGAAAGTTGTCTTTACTTAAAGTCGAGAGCGAAATTGGGGCAGCTGGCGATACGTGTTCGAGTTTCCTCGCATGGTTTCCTGAAACACTGGAGCAGGATGCTTCAACAACAGGGAACAACCTGCAATACACAGTGCACCCGACGTCAATCTCGGAGATAAAATCATTAAAGACGTGGACACCTCCACTTCGAACTCATACTATGACGGTGGTGTTGCACTCTGGAGAGACATTGCCCAGCTTTTACTTTCGATCTGGTGGTTTGAAAGCCCTCTTGTCAAGTCTTCGAAGTGTTTGTACATTGGTTGCTTCAGCACAGGACCCGTGGACCTTCCTGGTGCATCAAAATGGAGATCCATTTAGTTTAGGAGTAATGAGTCTTCATGCGGATCACCAGCGGTGCTCGGTGATGCTGGAGAATATAAGCTCAAAGTTGTTGAGGAGCCGTGGGGAGTCTGGTTCTGCAGTGCAGCAACGTGGTGATAATAATACCAACGAGGATGGTGCAAACAATATTCGTAATCAGATAAGTGATCTCGTGGATGCCGTTCAAAACTTTTCCAGAGGAGCGCGGCAATCAATGAAGTCCTTGCTGTCTGCATCCACATTCAACTTTGCTGCAGCCGACGGCGAGCAGAGTGTCATGTTTGTGGGATCGGATGGTCTTTATCTGGGTATTCCTCCCAATTTGATAGAGCGAAATAATTCCTCAAAGACTTCAAAATCTTCATCTGGAGAGAATGGGTCTACTTTACCGGAGATCAAGGATGAAGAGACACAGTCTACCTGCAGTAACTCTTGTTCTGGATGGGAAGTTATTGAGCGTACATTGTCCAACAGAGCTGATAAATGGGGTGGTGCAGCGGCGGCGCCACTGGGGAAAGAAGAATTAAATTGCCTCATGAACTCTGAAGGTCAGTTGATTGGTGAAGCAAGAATGAAGACGAGGGCATTCTATGGAGGAGCTGTTGCAGATGCTAGATATTTGGTATGGAGATATCTTTTGGGCTTGGACAAGGTCGACATGACGAGCAAAGAAAAAGATGCAAATGCCAATGAACGTTTGAAAAGATACAAGTCGATAAAACTACAATGGCGTCTGATATCGCCTGAACAAGCCTCTCGCTTCAGCAAATGGAAAGAGAGAAAATCCCGTGTGCTGAAGGATGTCCCAAGAACAGACAGATCGCATCCCTTCTTCGCAGAAGATAGCAGCTACGGCATACGCTGCCTACGAAATATACTATTGACCTATATTTTTTGGAATTGGGACCTGGGATACTGCCAAGGCATGTCTGATATTGCTGCGCCCATTATTTGGGTAGTTCAGTCTGGTTTGCATGGCCAGATGAAAACATCTCTCGACCAAGAAGAACTTCTGCGTCTAGAATCTGAATCTTTCTGGCTATTCGCTGCGCTACTGGAGAGAATCGGGCCTAATTTTAGCAGCGACGGTTTGTACGTGCATACTTGTTCATATATATGGCCAATGTGTTTACATTATTTTCTGTTGATGCACCATCAATGGCCATTACCCTTAACACTGTGCTGGTTTGTTTGCAGGGGTATGCAAAATCAGCTCTCTATGCTGAGGGGCTTGGTGAAAGCCATACAGCCGGATTTGTATGAGTACTTGTCGGATCACGACGCCTTAAACATGTTCTTTTGTTTTAGATGGATATTGATCCTGTTTAAGCGAGAATTCCAGTTTGAGAAGGTTATACGTTTATGGGATTCTTTTTTTTGTCAGCCAAACCTGCATTTGTTCATGTGTTTGTCGATCCTCATTCAGCACAAGGCAGATATTATACATTTGGATCTTACTTTTGACGGACTATTAGAATATTGTATCAATCTTAGTGGCAAGCTAAATTTGGAGTCAACTTTGGCAGATGCTGAGTTACTGTCCAACTGTGCATTGGAAGCAGGTTATGTTACCTAGACATTTTTTTGCCTTTTGGTTCATATCACATCATTCGTTTTATATTTCGATGTATATATTATTACTAAAATAAAAAAAAACACCGACATTTCAGGATTCCCCTAATATTTTGACCACCTCATCATATCCTCCTTTTGCAGCCTTGTCCATGGCTGTTTCCCCATCACAGTCCTGTATGTTTGGACATGCCTTGTATTTCAACAACTCCTGAACCACTCCCAGGTGACCCTGTGCAGCTGCTCGATGCAAAGCTGTAGAGCCTAAACCGGACGTCTTCCGATTTGGGTCCGCCCCTTGAAGGAGCAAATATTTTACAATGTCCAAGTGACCAGCTCGAGCTGCATATATCAATGGACTGTATCCACTACCCATGGCGCAGTGATGCACACCATCACTCTCAAGCTGACTAGGCCTTTTCTGAATTATTTTCTTCAGCTTTTCTAGATTACCCTTCAATGCGGCATTGCAAGCCGAGTGTTCAAAGTCCACCTCTTCCAGAGACTGCTGCCCAGCTGTCCTTGTACCGCAGGAGCACCCACCTCGTTCGTTATGATCCATACCAGCCACGGTACGTCCTACATTATCTGGTATTCATCTACTAATTAATGAATATATTAGGATATCTTCACCTCTTTTATACCTTTAGTCGCATGTGCAGCTGCTGCTTGCCAAAAGCATTCACCTCATTTGAAAAGCAGTTTTGATCGCCAACTATTTATTTTTCCCATTCAGCTTTTCCTTCAAAGTAAACCGATCTAAAAACAATGCAGATTTCACAATGATGCTCTCCTCCACTCCAATAGAAGATTTCTCCCTACTACTGCAATGGCATTCCTTGAGCTTGAGGAATCCATGGATTGCAAATACTGCCATCCGTTTCCATTTCCTCCCCTTTTCATGTAGGCCTGCTAGGCTGCCTGAAGCAGACATCAATTCGAATTTAATCTTCATTAGATCATTTAGTCTGATAAAAGAGTCGTTATGGTACGTTTATTCAGCTGTTTGGATGTAAGAGAGAGGGAAAATGCTTGGCCGTCACGCGACTGCGTGGTGCTTACGAGGGAGAGAAAGTGAGAGAGAGGAGAGGCAGGGAGATGGGATATTATTGCAAATATTACTATAAAGGAAAATAATATACATCTTAAGGGATTGTCGGCTGAGGCAAGGAAAGGCATGGTGGTGGAGATTTTGGGGTGTGCGCCGGCGGACTTTCAGGAATTCAGTGAAGGGATTCCTGGCGCCGTTTAGGGGTGCTCTTTTCAAGAGATTTGTTTGAAGATGGAAGAATCGTGTACCATCGATTTCGCTGTCATGTCGCTGCAAAGTTCGCGGGTGGTGGACCAAAGGTGGCCAGCGGGACGGGTTCTAGGCACTAGGTATTGTATGGTCCGATCCAGGGCTGGATGTGAGCGGCTGCTTTCCACGTCGTGAATTTGTGAAAATGAAATGAAGGAATGAAAATGAAGTGCACGGAGCCAAGCATGATTCTCGTCTCTCTCTCTCTCTCTCTCTCATTCTGGGGCATACAAAAGGATTTCAGATTCTTGTTTGTGGTTTTGTTGAGAAAAAGATGGTTTTATCCCGGAACTGATCGATATATTAACCTTTATGGATGCAGGATTCCGGAATCAAGCTTGCCATTGTGATGAAAGTCATCGGTAGAACAGGGAGCCGAGGGCAGGTGACCCAAGTGCGCGTCAAATTCTTAGATGATCAGAACCGTCTGATCATGCGCAATGTGAAGGGCCCAGTCCGAGAAGGTGACATCCTCACTCTCATGGAGTCTGAGCGCGAGGCTCGTCGCCTGAGGTAAAAGTTTATTATAAAAGATATCCCACATTTGTAGTATGTTGTAACACAAATCCAATAATCGTGAAAATACATATTCTGATATATGAATGAATAAATTGAAACGATGGGTCTATACCCTGCATCTAGCTCAAGTTCAAGACCCTTTCCTTGGAGGGAACTCTGCTGGTGAGAAATCAGCCGGGACTGTATCTGGCGTAAAATACTCTTTCCGTACCTCATCCGCAGATACGAAACGAACTAGAGCCGCGTACTTTTTGAGCCAAGGCTTCATCATTTCCCAGCCAGGTTTGAAAATCCAAGGTGCATCTACAAAGAGAACTTGGCTGAGCCTCTTTGGATAATAGGTGAAGAATATATCAATCATAAATTTGACAAATCCCATATCTGCATTCCTTGATTGAAATCCTCGTAAATCAAAAATACCTAATAATGTATCCTGATCGTCGGGCAGTTTCTCTAGGGCTCTTTCCAGAGTGAACACACATAGTTGCTGGCTATGAACCAGTGGTGCTGCATCTTTAACGTGCTTTGCGGCTCTCACAACTATCACTGGTCTGTTTTTGATATCAAAGAGAGTGTGTAAGTATGCTTTGCCTGTTGCAGCTTCTTTTGCAACATCTGTTGTCGTGATTGTATCAGCTCTGCAGCAACATTGATTTGTCTGTCACAATTATTGATCAACACCTCTAGAGCAACAGGTGCCTATAATACTGTCTATATTGCCTCAGGAGGAATGTACTAGAAGAACCATTCAAAAATAAAAGACTCACCCAAATTCTTCACGCCACTTGAGCATGGTGCACAATTTGTCCTTGGCTGCCTCAACCTGCAACTTTCTGTCCAAGAGGAACCAGCGGAGCTGCTCGTCCGTCGCAGCGTTCCCATACGGGGTAGCCGACATTTCCTTTCGCAGATTTTCCAATGCAGCGGTTTGATCTTCATCTCCAGTCCATTCCATTATCTGAAGTCCAGCAGGAGGCCCTTTTGTCGATGCGGAGGCCGAAGCCGCACAACGACGCTGCTGCACTCTGACCGACCGAGATATCGTATCCCCACACCAATCTACCAATCTCTGTTGACTTTGGTGACGAGTCGAAACTATTGTCAGATTAAACATCCTATTATCTGATGTCGGGATACTAATACTGCTGAATGCGTGTGCTGATGTCCTCAACGAGCGTGTGGAACGTGCTACATTCGAGCCATGGTGCTCCCGGTGAAAAACATCTGACTCCCTCTTCGCGACCTGTCTAAATAATGACGCCTTATGCATCGCGCTAGAATTCAAATCGCTAAAAATGAAATTTAGAAAAAGAATGATGCTCACATTGTGGAGATGTGGGCTCATCCATCGCTTTGATCTCATCTCACTGAGACGAGTCATCGCACATCTTTAGACAGCCAATTTCTCAGAATTCTGGTTCGGAGCAGAATCTGGTTAGATTTTTGCTGCATCAAAACCACACAAAGAGAACGAGTGTGATACGTTCTCAGCTTTGATAATAAATTAATAGAAAGCATGTCGCACTTGATGGCAATGGATTGCAAAGGAGTTCAAGGAAGAGTTCAAGCACCTGCTTATAGCACGTTTGTTAGCGTGGAAGCAAGTAGAAGATGCACAGCGGTAAAACCATCCCGTAATTTTGCTAGATCAATACACTGCCGGCATCAAAGGATGCGATCATGTCATCGCGTCTATGGAAGCCTGTCCGGACAAACGGGCCTCAGAGAGATCATAGAGAAGCTTCTTGACAAGGGAGATTTGAGCGAGGATGAATCCAGAACCGCCCTATACGAACTGATAAAGAGTGAGAATGACAATGTGGCACAAATGGCGGCGTTTATGGTCCTTCTGCGTGCCAAAGGAGAAACTGCAGAGGAAATTGCTGGGTTGGCGAAAGCGATGCAAGAGTTGTGTGTCCCGGTTGAAACGCCTCATAAAGTGCTGGATATTGTTGGAACAGGTGGTGATGGCATAGGCTCTGTGAATATTTCCACCGGAGCGACCGTGGTCGCAGCTGCAGCGGGGGCAAAAGTTGCAAAGCACGGAAACCGTTCTGTTTCTAGTCTTTGTGGTAGTGGCGATGTCGTAGAAGCAATGGGAGTCGCGTTAGAGCTTGGACCACAAGGAATTTCAAAATGTATTGATGAGGCAGGTCTTGGTTTTATGTTTGCTCCAACATTTCACCCTGCGATGAAAGCGGTGGTGCCAGTTAGAAAGGCGCTTGGGGTCCGTACAGCATTTAATATGCTTGGGCCGTTGCTGAACCCAGCTCACGCGAAATATGCATTGCTTGGTGTGTATTCAACATCAATCAGTCATCTCATGGCTGATGCAGCACAACTCATGGGAATCGAAAAGGCTCTTGTGGTACATTCCATGGGGTTGGATGAGCTGACGCCCATGGGTCCTGCATCAGTTGTGGAGATTTGCAGGAAGAAAGGCAAATCTGAGTACGAAATTGATCCATTAGATTTTGGAATTCGTAGATGTGAAGTCAAAGATCTTCAAGGAGGAGATGCCAAGTTGAATGCACAGATTCTAAAGGATGTATTTGGTGGTAGTCAGGGTGCCGTAGCTGATGCCTTAAACCTGAATGCTGGAGTAGCCCTTGCTGCAGCAGAGGTTGCACCGAATGTAGCAGAAGGAATTGCTATGGCTCAAGAGGCGCAAAAGAGTGGGAAAACGGCAGAGACACTAATCAAATGGATCCAGGTTAGTAATGAAGCAAAGTCTGCAAACCTGTGATTATATGATCATACGATACTTTACAATTCACTATCTGGATCACGAGTTCAAAATAATTATCAATGTGATGGTACATTCGAAAGTACTATTCTTGGCACTTGGCGCAACGATACAGGCCAAACAAGCCACCATTCTCGAGTTCTCCACATTCAACCAAACAATCCACATGAAACCATTCATGACATTCGGTACAAAAGATCATTCTTTTATCAGGATTATACTGCAATATATATATAAATAGTCATATTAATAATAGTCGTAGTCAATCGAGTACAATACATGCACGTAGCAGGTCGAAATAGAGACATACAGGCATTCTACATTTACAAAATACCCGAGTCCTCTCGGGGATGAAACTTCGTGACTTTTCCTGCAACAACAGCGCATTCTTCTTCCTTAATCAAATACAAACATAGTCCAATATGATTTCCATAACGCAAACACGTATGCACAATCGTACACAATATGCCATTCTGAAATAGTAGGATTTTTTCTGCATCTCTTCAGGCAGCATCTGGTACTGTTCCAACGTTACCACGTGGCATTTTGATTGTATGTCATTTATACTAGCAATATCAAATTGTTGCAATTTCAGCAACTCCCTTTCACCGTGAAATGCTTGCTTCTCACCAAATATTTCCTCTGGAGGCAAGAACCTTTGAACCAAAACTTTCGACCCACTGTCTTGGACGAAATTCATTATCAGTGCAATCTGCATCTGCTCAAAATCATTACTGATCAAGACTAAATGAGCACGGACACGAGCCACATTCAACGCGTTCCAAACACCTAAACCATATCGACCCTCGTCACAGAAGCAAAGACCAAACCTACCTCGTCCTTTATCGCCCCGGGCTTCTTTTGAAGAATAACGGAATCTCCCACTGCGGCGATTAAAACAATAAAAATAAAATAAAAAAATATATGTCCCTCACATGCATGCAGCGAGGCTCGGATATGTCTATTCAGTCTGACTAAGCAAAACGACGATAGTTCCCAAACTGTCTGTCAACCTAGTTCGTACTCGAATGATGTACTACGATCTGCATATTTGTCAGTAAAGATAATTTTTAATTCGTTTTACCTTGATATTTTGATCCATTTGAGTCTTTATCTTGGCTCTTTGCTCGTGAGTTGCCTTGGAACTGCCTACCACGCGACGTTCTCGACCCTCGCGAAGGCATCTGCCCATCTGCGGGCAAAGCTCTGGAAAAATCTACAATCAAGGAATTACAGATAATTTTATTGCATTAGTCCGCTAGGCATCTGTCACTAGTCTTTAAATGGCATGTGCAATCGGATGGTCCTGGCATTTGGTACGTACCGGTACTGGTGCACCGCATGCGCAGGATTCGACTTCTTTAATCGGCATTTGATTTTCATTTACAGATTTGATCAGCATAGTCGCATTCAATTATAAAATTATTGTTCGATTGCAATTTTTGATCTAGTTGAAGGGTCGTATTGGTTGTTGGGCAGAATAATAATAAGGGTGGAGACGGCCATTCTTCTTGTCTGAAAGGCATCGTAGGGACTCAGAGTGATCATGTTTACTTGCGATTTAGAGAATAAAGCATTATATAAAATATTACTCCATTCACTGAAATATCCGTTCGGAGGGTGCAATGGGTATTTGATAGGAACAATGGCGCGTTCATCAGAAAAAGCCACGGGCGATGCCTCCGATGGGCAGCAAGATGATAGAGTTGTCCGGATTCGAGATGCTATTCCTGTAGCTCATACATATATAAGTCTACCGGGTCCATTAGAGATTGCGCTTGGGATGTTGGATGCGCAATGCAAACTAGGAGGGGGCGACGAGATTGTTGGATACTATCAGTGCAATGAAAGCAAAAGCAATGCAGAGCTGGGGGCTATCGGTAAAAAGGTCGCTGATACTGTAGATGGTGTTGCTGGAAAAGGTAGTGCAGTGCTGGTGGTGAGTTTGGATACTGTTTTTCTTTGTAGTCTTTAGTTCGCTTCAAGACTTTTGTTCTGTTTGCATAAATCTGTGTGTGATATGGATATTGATAGAGACACTGTTGCGAGCAGTTGGACGCCGAAAAATTAAAATCAATAGTTGCAAGTAAAGCCAAGGATAAAGATGTGCCCTTGGTTTTGTATACAAAGGTTAGTAACAAGGGGTGGAGCAGGAAACTTGGTCTGAATTGTCCTACAGAGGGTATGGCAGAGCGTCTGGAAGAGTATGTGCGTGAGGGAAGACATACGAGGATTGTGGATTTTGAAGACCATGTCGACGATATTTCAAAGAATTGGTTGAATTCTGATATAATATGAGTCAAATGCTCAGTTTTGACATTGTCCAAAAATCACTAATCTAGATCATTTAAGCAAGTTAGGTTAAAAAGTTACGAGGTTGCTGATGCATTCTCAGCTACTTCTTGACGTTCAGATAGCAGGGAGTCATCATCTTCGACATCCCTACTCTGGCCGTATCCCAGGCTGCTGACACTCGTTGGCGTGGACATTTGAAATTCGGACAAGTGGTTTTTCCTAAAGTTGCGAACCGTTTCTGCAACGTCATTCTCTGGAATGTTCAACTCTGAAAGAATTGCTGCCCCTAGTTGGAGGCTTGGCTCCAGAACTTCTGGAACAACTGCTGTTGCACCAGCTCTCTCCAGCATTCTACCTGCTTCAATATCATGGGCCCTGCAAAAAGTTTTCACGTGGGGGAAATGCTTATGCATGGCCCAAACAGACCTGTAGTTAGAACTCGGTGTGTCCAGAGTAATGACTGCACAAGCGGCGTTTTCCGCGCCAATACTATGAAGAACTGCCGGTGATCCAGCGTCTCCAAAATACACGGGCAAATCATTTGCTTTCCCCTGCTGGACACGTTCCGCATTTGTGTCCAGTGCAACAAAAGGTATTAAGTCTTCGCTCAGCATTTGTGCAATCAGTTGCCCTACACGGCCAAAGCCAGAAATAATAACATGACCTTGCATGCCAATGAGTTCTCCATCTTTAGGCGATAGCGCCTTCATATCCCTCTTCTCCAGCAGCTTGCCGACTTTTCCTCCAAATTCAGCTAGGAAAGGGGTCAGGGCCATGGAGAGCGCTACAACGAGGTACAACTCCTTTGCCAAAGCTGCCCCAAAAATTCCCCTAGAGACTGCTTCTCCATATAAGACAAATGCAAACTCTCCACCGGGTGAGAGTAGAAGCCCAGACCTAAATGACTGCACCATGGATAGGCCAAATGCTTGACCAACAGCAGTCATGATTGCAACCTTTCCGGCAATTAACATGGTGATTGCAGCGGCTACAGTCTTGAATTTGGCAATCAAAAGTCCGGCACTAATTTCCATGCCAACAGTCATGAAAAAGAGTCCCATAAGAAGTCCTTTGTATGGCGCAATGTCGCTTTCAACCTGAATGTGAAATTCTGTTTCTGCTAGTAATAATCCTGCCAAGAAAGCACCCAAGGCAAGTGAAAGGCCTGCTACTTGAGTAATCAAGGATGTGCCTAAAACTACAAGAAGCGTCAAAGCTGCAAATATTTCAGAGTTTTTCGTGTCTGCTACTCTTTTATATAGTGGACGAAGCAATGTTCTGCCAGCAACAATGATTGAGGCCATACAAACAACTGCCTTTATGGAAGCGAATCCAATAGCTTTGGCTATTTTTATAAGACCTTCCGCTGCAAAGAGATAATATCAGTTAAATTCAATCCTCTCACAATCATCAAATTCGAGATCAATATACTGTAACTTACCTCCTGCAGCTCCATCTGTACCTGGTGCCAAAAGAGGGATAAGCATGAGGAGTACAACCACCGCGAGATCTTGCAGCAGTAGTACACTAAATGCTGCTCTACCATGACGAGATCCAGTTTCACCCCTGTCTTGAAGGACTTGCATGCCAATGGCTGTCGTTGACAGTGCCAAACCACCCCCCAGAATAACTGCTCCAGGTCCACCAAGACTTGGCCCAACAAACATCAAGGCAACGCATGCCACTGCTGCCAAAGTCAAAGCTACTTGAGCGGTTCCCATACCGAATACAAATTTTTGCATTGATCTCAAACGATCGAAAGAAAGCTCTAGCCCAATATTGAACAGAAGAAAAACAACACCGAGCTCTGCAAGGTGCCTGATTGATTCCACATCTTGGATAATTCCCAACGCATAAGGACCAATCAGGGCCCCTCCTGCAAGAAATCCAAGCACAGGAGATCCTCCGGGCAGCTTACATACCAAGGGTACTGTAATCACGGAAGCAAGCAAGAGCCAGATGGTCTCAAGGATTCCAGCCTCGCTCTCATGTACATGAGGCAATGGCACCTTTGCCAGGATGGCCATTGCAACATTTGAAATTTGCGTGAGTTTCCCACCTAGAATCGATATCTTTGACCGGACAGCAAGAGCAAATGGTTCATGAGACATTAGCAATGATCCAAAAAGTGCCACGCAAGTTGCTGCTAGAATCAGAGATCTGTTCTTCATCCACGATCGTTTCATAAGGTAGATAAGAGCTTGAGTTTTAGACAATGCAATAACAGATTCTTCCGCATCAACTGGAGTTATAGCGGCTTCCTTCTTCTCTGCTGGTTTTGCTGTAGCGGATTGAGAGACTCCAGCTGCTGACTCCACACTTTGCTCTTTTGCAGTTTCTTCCACATTTGCTTTTGACTTCTTATCAAACTGCTCTTCTCTTTTCTCACTTGAGTCGTCAAAGTATTTTAAATCGTCGATTGCTTTCAGCAAGGCGCTCTCTGTCTCATTAGCAACTGTAATATAGTCCATCTCATCTCTCACAGCCTCTTCTGCTGCCTCCATGGCCGCTGCAGCAATGCCATCTGCCTTCTTATACGACTCTTCAGCACTTTGGAATTTCACAGTCATTTCCTCCAATTTCTTTTCCAGCTCTCCACGGAGCATCTCTGCTTCCTGGAGTTGCTCTGTCCTGTCCCGAAGCATTTCCTCCAGTGACTTCAAAGCCGACAAATCTTCCTTCACATCATCTAATGACATTGCTTCCTCATCGTCATAAGAGGTTGCTGATTCTGCAGTTTCTAGATAGTCCTGACTTAGTTCCAGCGATTGAGACTCTTCTTCACTCACCAACTGAGCATGCAGCTTGGCTACAGCAGATGCCAAGGCCTCAAACGATTCATTCGCTTCTTTAAGTTCGCTTTCTACTTTTTCTACAGCATCTTTGATCTCACACATATTGGTTTCTGCGTTCACCGCCAGCTGAGCCACCTCTTGAGCCTCGGCTTCCAGGGCCTCACGGATGCCAGTTGCCTCTTTACGTCGTTCGTGAGCCCTTTGAACGGCCTCCTTAAGAGGCCCCAGCTCTGGATTTTCTGACATATCTTCATCGTCTATCTGCTCAATAATCTATGCATGGCAGCATGAAAATTAATAGACTTACAGTCGAAGCCAAACCAATGCACAACTTACAAAAAAACCCACCTCGTTTCCATTACTCCCGTTCGCGTCCTCACTTGTATTCGGTATTTCACCACTAGGAGAGACTCTATCACTTTGCCCGGGGCTGCATTGAAGTCGACGTCCGAGTCTTTGTGTCACCCGGAGGCAGGTGGCGTGCAGATTGCCCGGACACCCCTGAAGCCCCATAGACCGATGAACTTGGCCACATGTTCTTCGCCCTATCAAATGTCGTACCAAAGATGCTCTAAATCTTAATTTGAGCTCACTGGGGCATACGAGAGAACGCTCTCGGCCACGTGACAACGACATGAATGTTTTGTCCAACTTTTGCCACTGACAAGCACCTAGATTGGACCGCCCTAACCAATAAGGCAAGGGTTTCTGTCTCACTTTAGTAATAAATCCCAATATAATAGGAATGAGCATGCCTGAAGGCACAGTCTTGGTATCTAAGCCCATGCATGCTCTTCATCAAAATTTCGCCCATTAAATTTACGAGCCCGATCCAAGTGGCAGTAGAATTGTTTTAATTTTATTGGATTGCACGTCATCTTAGTATACTACGCAGTTGGCCATCCGCCATCTGCTGAGTCTTGGGTACATATTCTACACCAGAGTAGGACGAATTGGCGTGATTCGCTTGTTGAGCCGTCTGGAAGGATTGAGCACTCCTGCTTTCGGCATATCAAGTACGCTACGTATTTTTAGGGAAATATTGAATCGACACGTTGGCAGCATGAGAATGGAGTCTTCTAGTCGAGCTGCTATGGGGACGACAAGGCTGCCACTTAGGACACTAGCAGGCCGCAGAAGAATGCATGCGAGTTTGTGCAGGAGTATAGTAACTCAAAATATAGAAAATAATCTTAGGACGAGGAGCAGTCGTAGTGAGCGAGTGAGTGTGTTGAAGTCGATGGATAATGATGATGTGGTGAAAGGGGATATGGTGGTGGCATACCAGGGAGTGCCGGGAGCGTATAGTGAAATGGCGGCAAATGCTGCATGTCCAGGGTACCGAACGATGCCATGTGAGCAGTTTGAAACGGCGTTTGAGGCGTTGACACAGTGGATGGCAGAGAGGGCTGTGTTGCCAGTGGAGAACTCTCTTGGAGGGAGTATTCATGCTGTTTTTGATTTATTACAAAGGTATCGGCTGCATATCGTGGGCGAGACGCTTCTTGAGGTAAAGCATTGTCTGTTGGCTTTGCCTGGAGTGGAGAAAAAAGACATAAAAAAGGTGCTGTCACATCCACAGGCATTGGCACAGACGGAAGGGTATGTTAGGAAGATGAGGGGTGTCAAAAGGGAAGCAGTTGATGATACGGCCGGTGCAGCGAAATACATTGCAGAAAACGATATTCGGGATGCGGCAGCAGTTGCTAGTAAGAAGGCTGCTGAATTGTATGGGCTGGAAATATTGGATGAAGGGATCCAAGATATGCAGGACAACTTGACAAGGTTTGTGGTACTGTCAAGAGATCCAGTTTTGGCAGGGAATGGGATACCAGAGGATTATAAAACGTCGATTTTGTTCTCACTTGAAGAAGGACCGGGTGTGCTGTTCAAGGCTCTTTCTGTCTTTGCTTTACGGGATATTGACTTGACAAAGATTGAGTCTAGACCTTTGCGGACCAACCCACTTGTGCTGGAAGAAGAAGACTTACCAAAGCGCTTCAACTATTTGTTTTATGTGGATTTTATCGGGAACCTGAACGAAGTAAAATGTCAGAATGCGCTCAGGCATCTCCAGGAGTTTGCTCCTTTTGTCAGAGTACTGGGATCGTATCCTCGATATAAGAGCCCAGTCTGAAATCAGAAAATTGATATTTAAGGCTATTTATGTAAACTTTGGGAAGTAATAAACATCACTGATCTCCATGAATGGGGTTATCTAAAAATATCTCCATCTGTGATATGTATACATGGCTTAACGAATCAATAATGTATTGAAAAAATCAATTAGCTCGGGAAAGGTATTCGTCAGATCTTGTATCAACCTTTATTTTCTCGCCTTGCTGAATAAACAAAGGAACCTGAACCACTGCACCAGTCTCCAAAGTAGCGGGTTTGCTACCTCCTTGTGCGGTATTTCCCTTCACACCAGGATCCGTTTCGACAACTTCAAGCTCCACGGTATTTGGGAGATCAACTGAGATTACCTTATCGTTCCAGACAAGGACACTCACATCCATTCCTTCTTTCAAATATTTTGCCCATGCGTCATCTTTTGGAATTCTTGTCTCTTCATACGTACTCATGTCCATAAATACGTATTCTTCTCCATCTGTATACGTAAATTGACTATCCTTTTTATCGACATTAGCTAGCTCAACAGATTCACCTGCTCTCCAAGTGCGCTCAACAGTGTTCCCTGTCAAAAAGTTTTTCAACTTTGATCTCACAAATGCTGCTCCTTTTCCAGGCTTCACGTGGAGGAACTCTACATAGTATTACACGACATGGCGATTAATTTGCAGATATCAAGGTGGCTACGAAATCGCAAACTCCTCAAGCTGCAAGCAGTCTTTTACCCAGCTCAACTTGAGCGAGCCTGATGAAAGTACGTTCAGGTACCGCATTGCTTTATATATCCATGCGATTTTTATTGCACGTACCAACTACCTTGAACGGCTGCCCATCAACTTCGATCGACATTCCAGTCTTGAAGTCATTTGACGATACTTGTGCGGCTCTAACAAAGAGACCCAACTGCCTTCCATGCCGCTACGATAGATCAGAGTTCAATGCAGTTAGATTACATTAATCTTGATTACATACACTCGAAATCAGTAACAATCCAATCAGCATCTGCCAGTAGTACCTGAAGAGTCCCACTCGGCATTCGGAAGGCCGCTCTGGGCATAAATGCGCTTTCGCCTAATGTAATTCGATTCCTGCGACAATTTAAATTGGTTTATTCTTACTTTTGACATAATTCATGCGTCACAATAGGTCATCGGCAGTGATCGCTTGACAAAAAAAAGTTGTGCAGTCACGTACATAACGTTCCGTGGTTCTGTGCAGCAGACAAAGTTTTTGTACAAAATCGTAAATTGAAAGTATCGAGTTATAGTTGCAATATATCACAAAGCGAATACGGTGTTTAGTAATATTGAAGAAAGAAATATGCATGCAGATAATCGAGCATCGGATGGCATATGCCATGCCAGCATGATGCTGATCAGCATCTACAAATGTTCCTGATCATGAGCACGTCAGGATACTAATTTGGTACCATTCGAAAACAGAGACGAAAAAGGCAAACATATTTATGATACTATAAATAAGCGAAATGAATCAATCAAATTGATGATAACCACGGATGCTGCAAAGCCTCCTCTGCTGTGTACCTTTTCGCTGGATCCAAAGCAAGAAGTTTCTCGACAAAATCAACCATTGTTGGATCAAATGAATCCAGGACCGAGGCAAGGTTTGAACTTTTTGGTTTAAGTATATCAATATCTCCCTGAAAAAAGCATATGATTGTGAGTATATGGGGAACTTTGCTCTGCCTGAGCAGAAAACACTGGAAGAGACAATGCACGTGAGAAAAATAACAGCATCGTAACATACCGTTTCGGGATTATTTTCAAATATTCTTCCATCATTCAAAAAATAATTTTTCGAATATTTTCCATCGAGGGCTAACCTAGGTGGAAAGGGGCCCAGTACGCTTTCCATAGCTGCAAGCATCTGCGGACAAGTTGTCTCCCGGAAGAGGACTCGTCCAACTGCCAACTCAACTAAAATGTAGCCAATACTCCAAATGTCAATGCCAAAACTATATGAAAGTCCCAGTATTACTTCAGGAGCTCTATATGACCAAGATTGCACAAAAGATGCTCTTGGATCGGAGTCAAAGAAGGCTGACCCAAGATCAATCAATTTTATTTCACACTGGGAGTAAGACTTGACCAGTATATTCTCAGGCTTCAAATCAGCATGGATCAAAGAGAGAGAGTGCAAAAAGCAAATAGCTTCGAGCATCTGCACTGCCATCGCTTTCAAACGAGTAGGAATGAAGTATGTATCGTCCTGGCTTGCTGAATCATACTTTGAAAATTCATACAGATTTGCCCTGAGCAGTTCAGTGACCAAGATCAAGTGCTCCTTGAAGTAGAGGTAGTCCAAAAGTCGAACAATTCGATAGTGATCCCCCGGATCACAAGCATTGACATATCTCAATACCTTAATTTCGTCTAGTGACTGGTCAAAATAGTCTTTGTCATTCTTGACCACCTTCAAACATACGTATTGACCTGTTTTCAAATCAAGCGCCTGCACAGCCCTGCTAAACGCTGCTTGACCTAGGAAATCGGCAATTTGATATCTGCCAGCGATCAAATCATTTATTTTCAATGGCAATTCTCGCAAATACTCAAATCCTGTACCCCCTCGTCTATGCAATACTGTCAGCACTATCTCTTCATACTCTGACGTTATATAACCCTCATTATATGAATACATTGTTGGGTCAAACGTTTCTTCCTGTATTGTATACTTCATTGGATTTGGCGACCCAGCCGGTACCATCTGCTCCTGGCATCCTGGCATGTTGACATTTTTACCTCCAGGGATAGAAATGCCAGAATAGCCTTTTGAACTATTCTCAGCGCTTAGAGCTTCTGTGATTGCATCCTCATCTGTACTATAGTATTCAACATTATGACAGCTGGGGGGTTGACTTGCATTCGCAGTATGGAACGATGGCCAGCTACCTACACCAAACAATGGAGCAACCGTTTCCTGGGCTTCCACCTGACAAGATTTTACAGGAAACGAAAACACGTCACTTGAACCTGTTCTGGTACATTCATCTGTGACATTTAATCCGATATCAGGCATCGAAGCGAATGGAGAATCTAATTGCAGGGGTTTTGTACCAGCCTCCTCTCTCTCTCCTGAAAGGCTGCTTGCCAACGGACGACCCAGCAGCGTCTTTTTCTGTCCTGCATCACCGCTCGCCAGATGCAACCCCCCCAGGGCATCGATCAACTCTTCCTTTCTATCAACTATTGATTTGGCGGCTGTCTCTAGGGACTTTGGTGCCGGTGGTACCACCAAGTCATCCACCACATCAAGATCTTCAACATATCCTGCATCATCATTCTCTTCGCATTGCGTCGTCCTGGGCGAGTTTTGGTCCAAAAAGTTTACAAAAGATTTGTAAACGTCCGAATTCTCGCTATTATTCTGCCCAAAAACCCATTGAGCTGTCCCAAAATAGCTGTTATGGTTTGACCAATCCAGAGACTGGCTCTGGGGATGGCTTCTGTGATGTCGCGACGAAATACCAGACAAGAAATCCGCAGACTTTCTCCTCATATTATTTTCATTCATTTTCAGAGGGCTAACGGCGGCAGTGACAATCAGAGGAGCAGTTGAAGGCCTTTCATGTGGACTGAACTCTTTCCCCTGAGTAGTCCTCAAACCCCCATGCATGCCTGGAACTGGTGGTATCTCAAACGATTCATTCCTCGAATGGAACAATTGAGCATTTGTGCTAGTTGACTTAGTACCAATGGAATGAGCTGATGGACTTGACGGTGGATAATGAGAACTCCACGAATCTTCCCCTCGCTTCTGCGATCTTTTCATGGATGAAGATGAACCCGCACGCCCTTTGCCATTGTCATCCAGCAACGGCACTCTTCGAAACCCCATTCCATCTTCTTCTTGAGATTCATACCCCCCAGTAGACGTGGGAGATACCGGATGCCTTCCAGTATGGGGAGAAACCCTGGGAGACATTGCTGGCGTTGTCATATTATACCCTGCAAGAGTAGCCCCACCAGCTTGCATACCCCCTCCACCCTCTTGATACTGCCTGCACAAACCATTCGAGGGGAATATAACAACACACAACATAACGTCCTACGATTTCAGCGACACTATACCCATGCACACAAAGCAGTGGAATTACAACAAGAATCAGATGACTGTGTGTACTTCAAATCTCTCATATCCCCCAAATGCAGCGAGCACAATCAACCACTCTCCTCACCTTTCGCTATGTCTCTCTTGATGCGGCTCCTCCATAAATCGACCCCCTCTTGAACCAAACTTCCGAGCATCCTGCCACAGCCGGGATTCAGCACTCACAAACCCACGAGCCTTCAACCACTCGGCCACTTCATGCACCGACAGATCCTTCATAATTTCCAATATTATCCACTACCGGTGTATATGTTTCCAAACAAACTTGGCGAAATACCTCTCCAAGGGCTAATTTCCGTATCGGGCCACGCCTGTCAACCCCGGTTGCTTGCTTGCCTCTCTCAACACGCCGTTGCCATTTCTATCGATAACGATTCTTGTATACGCCAGAAAATATATTGTATCATTAAAAGTGCTATAATACGCATTTATTATGCCCTATATGTCTGTTGATGGAACACCGACCCTCTTTACACCTGGACCATTACACGGACAGAAACGCAACGCACGAGGCCGATGATCCGACAGGACACGCAATCTTCTACAGTTTCTTACTATTAAAAAGACTTTATTGATTATCTCTGAC
Source organism: Picochlorum sp. 'soloecismus' (assembly GCA_002818215.1). NCBI lineage: Eukaryota > Viridiplantae > Chlorophyta > Trebouxiophyceae > Picochlorum > Picochlorum sp. 'soloecismus'. The sequence goes on along the minus strand of PJAJ01000014.1, from coordinate 352,391 downwards.
TGGCCATTTGAATACAGTGGACCATATACTCCTTCAGACATGAGAATCACAAATCAAGGAACATTTAGCCCCTCGGTCTGACATGGACATGGTACCGCACTATAGTGCACTAGCTAGTGCGGTACAATATTTTGGTATCTACATGTCCGGTGCATGTCCGGATCCAGGCATCCGCCCGCGGCGCTACCGACTCGGCAGTACAGTATTGCGATCGAGGGAATCCCGGTCCTGCCATCGTTGTCTACGGCCACATGTAAAATGACATGGGATTCTCATTTCTCATTTTTTGGGATGTTTGGTGGTTCGATCGAGCCAGTGTCCACAACGGTGTTGTGACAACGGCGCTCTCTTATTAAAGGGGGTCCCTTGGCCTCAGGCCTTGATGGAGTTGACAACAGCTGGGATCGTGATTTCAATTTCTTACAATCTGTTAATAATAAAGAGTGAAAATCAGGAGTAGAGTAATCATTATCATGCCTTTGGCTGCATCGCAGAGAGTTGGGAACACGTCGTGTGTCGGCATCTTTCGAAAATGCTGCACATCTGAGCCAAAACTGCTCACCGCGCGTAGGAGCTACACGAAGACAGTATCTAAACGTAGTAAGGGATTTCCTGTGCTGAATCAAGCTATAGATGACGTTTTGAAGGAGAGTGCGCCGTCCAAAGGGACCGAGGTGCCGGCGGGACTGAACAAATTTAGCAAGCGCATAACTCAGCCAAAATCGCAGGGCGCTTCTCAAGCAATGCTCTATGGTACTGGTCTAACTCCAGATGATATGGACAAGCCACAGGTACGGCGTCGTGATGGATCGACATGGCTGGACGATGTGGCAGCATGCGACAAGGTATCTTGCGTATCGGATCTCGGCCGATCCTGAAGCTGGTCGAGATTTGATGCCATATGTCATGTTCTCTTATTCAATAATAACTACAATAATCGTATGATGCTGCAGATTGGAGTTTCATCCGTATGGTGGGAAGGGAACACGTGCAACATGCACCTCAATGACCTGGCCCTCGAGGTAAAATTGGGCGTAGAGGATGCAGGATTGGTTGGATATAGATTCAATACTATTGGCGTGTCTGATGGAATTTCCATGGGAACGGACGGAATGAGTTTTTCGCTGCAGTCTCGTGACCTTATTGCCGACTCTATTGAGACAGTCATGTCGGCCCAATGGTATGACGGGAATATATCTCTGCCAGGGTGCGACAAGAATATGCCTGGGACAGTGATGGCAATGGCCCGGCTGAATAGGCCTTCGATCATGATTTATGGCGGAACGATTCGCGCGGGTACATCGGGGAAAGGTGAAAAGTTGGATATTGTGTCTGCGTTCCAGTCATACGGAGGCTTTGCAGCAGGCCTGATTGATGAGGAGACCCGATGCGATATTGTCAAGAATTCATGCCCTGGTCCCGGAGCTTGCGGAGGCATGTACACCGCAAATACGATGGCATCCGCGATAGAATCTCTGGGTATGAGTTTGCCGTACTCGTCTTCAACTCCTGCAGAAGATCCTTTGAAGAAGGTGGAATGCAGGTTGGCAGGCAGATATCTTTTGGAGTTAATGAAGAGAGATATCAAACCACGAGATATCATGACGCGTTCTGCGTTTGAAAATGCAATGGTTATCGTTATGGCGACGGGAGGGTCAACGAATGCGGTGCTGCATCTCATCGCCATGGCACATGCATGTGGGATAGAGCTGACCCTGGATGATTTCCAAAGGGTTTCAGATCGGGTCCCATTCATTGCGGACCTTAAACCAAGTGGCAAATATGTCATGGAAGATCTCCACAAGGTAAGATGACCTGATGAGTTTAAGTTCAACTTTAGAGTATACGGTATTGAGGAATACCTTATGGCCAGCACCCTGTTCCCAGCGTGTTCAATCGCTGGGAAAACCATCAAATTCTTCGGAATGGCCTACATGAATGACTGTTAAAGCGGGCGGTTCCAATATCTCCATGAAGAATTGCCTTTCGCACGCAGTCGATATGCTGTAATCTGACACTTTTGAATTTGAATGCCCACGAGCATTATCGTAGAAGCTGAGAATGTTCTCATGTGATTTTGTAGGTTGGAGGCACTCCAGCAGTCCTGAAATATCTCCTTGAAAAGAATCTTATCGACGGTTCATGTATGACAGTCACTGGTAAATCTTTGGCGGAGAACTTAGAAGCGTGCCCTGGGCTGAGGGAGGGCCAGGACATTATTTTGCCGCTTGAAACACCTATCAAGAGCTCTGGGCATCTTCAAATTTTGTACGGAAATTTGTCTCCTGAAGGATCAGTCGCAAAGATTACAGGGAAAGAAGGTCTAAAATTCCAAGGGCATGCTCTTTGTTTCGACTGTGAGGAGGACATGTTGGATGCACTTTCCAAGGATCAAGCACCTTTCAAAGGAGCTGTTGTGGTGATTCGATATGAGGGCCCTAAAGGAGGTCCAGGCATGCCTGAGATGCTGACCCCTACTTCAGCTATCATGGGTGCTGGTCTCGGTAATGATTGTGCTTTGATCACAGATGGTCGTTTCTCTGGCGGATCACACGGCTTTGTGATTGGCCACGTGTGCCCTGAAGCTCAAGATGGTGGGCCAATTGGCCTTGTTAAGGATGGTGACATCATCAGTATCGATGCAGAAACAAAAGAGATGAACGTCCTGGACATTGACGAGGCAGAATGGAACAAGAGAAGAGCAGAGTGGAAACCGCCTGCTACGCAGAATGACAAGGCTAGAGTCGGAACCTTGAGAAAGTACACCAAGTTAGTCAGTTCTGCCTCCACTGGATGCGTGACAGATGCATAACCCCCCCCCACACACACACACACACGTGTAAAATCATTTCTTTTAAAAATAGGTACTTTATTAGATCATATTCTATTAATAATTTTAATTGATGTACGAAAAGGTATAGATGCCATACCGGCAGAAGCATGTACGTGTCCTGTTGACAGCGAGCAAACAGTTTCACTCACAAGGATGATATGATCAATATCTTCAATTTAATTTGATTCATAGTATCGGCAAAAGTGGCTAATTTACTACTTATTATCTCAAAATGGTTCACAGCGATGGTTCTGACGAATCAATGATTTTCAGAACAATGTCTCGTATTCTACCTCGTTGACTCTTATCTGCAAGTCCCAGTGCGTGTTCTAACAATTGCACCGCTGCTACTTGACTCTCCGTCTGATCATTCCTTTCTTCACGTGCCTCGGACACATCACCATTTTTTTTATCGGCTTCCAAAATAGAAGGTTGCTCAGCATGAACAGACTCAATGACTGCAACTCGTGCTTGAGTGGTTGGACGAGAATGTGTAGATGGTGTTCGCGTCACAACAGGCACTGCAGCACTACATTTTCCATTAAGACCATCCATATCTCTTTTACGCGGTATGAATATGATATTACCATGTGCTGATGGTATTTTCGGAGAAGATGCGATATTTTTGAGAGTTCGGCTTTGTGGCAGCACAAACCCTGCCTCTTGCCTCACTTGCTGGAATATTCCCAAACCATCCAGGATCTGGTCGAGGATAGCATAAGCTCGCCCCCTTTCCTCTTCTCCATATGGCCCGGAAGCATTGAATCTCAGAACTCGGGGTCTGTGAATAGCAGGACGATTCTCTGTGCGCATCTCTGTAGCATAAAGCATTGGGTGGACAACTTGCAGATTGTTGCTGGATGGTTGCAAACTCCTAAAAGCCGATCCTCTCCTCTTCTGCCCAGGACGATGCACTACAGCAACCACATCATCGACATTATTTGAGACCTTTTTTTTCTCCAAAAGAGGTTCAGCCGGTGGCGTTTCACTCGGCATTGCTTTTGCCCTCTTCTCCCTCTCCCTCTTCCGCTTTGCGGCATTCCTCCTGCGTTCAGCATGCCGGCTCAACCGGTCTCTGCACGTACGCGTGACCCCATCAAACAGATGCCGTTCCTGGAACTTGCCACACTGTTGGCAAAACCTATGTGGCTTCCCTGCAATCATCACTGAATCTTTTGCAGCGCACTCAGGACACGTCCTGTACCGTCGATAGTATGGCCTACAATTCTCCAGCAGCACATTGCATATGGAGCATCTGCTTCTTTTCCCTGAACTAGTATTCGCAATATCAGTAAAATCTGCCTCCTCTTTATCTTGACCACTCCTCGACTCCCGTCCATCTCTGCCCGAGACTGCATCCTCCGAACCGCTATTTTTGCCAACCTGGCTCTTTGACATTGTATTCACTTACCCACTATTTCCCACTGTAAATCTGGCACCGCTTACACCCAAATCACAACTACTTTTCAAATATATGTATTTGAATCTACAACAGCATCAATAGATTCCAATCCAAGTCAGAAGCACATCAACAACGATTCAATCCCTGATAACTGAACGCTCGCGGGCGGGAGTGTGCTCATGACCGGTACTGGCTGGTACCACTGCGACCGATAGATCCGAGCTTCCTACAGGAGAAGCCCCCTCACGCCAAAGCCAACCCAGCTTCACAACGCCTCTCCTCTGCACCAGTCACACACAACTTTTCCCTCTTTTGGGGATGTTCGAAAGTAATTTATTCGCCAACCAATTAACTTACTCTGTTGGAGAAATTATTGTCGTCTTGAGCCACCGCCTGCACCCATCCAAACAACGAGACTTGATCGCAGGAAGGAAGGCCCATCGATGGGCTGACCGGTCAGCCGATGTCGGCATCAGTGCCACCACTACCGGTAACGCTACGTACACGTAGTGCTCTGGCAGAGCGTGGACCTACTAGGGTCGGCTCGTATCTTGGGATCGCTACTACCGCTTTGCTCTCCAGCCCATAAAACACACCCTCCACGCATTCTTCGTCAAATACAATTAAAAGGTCATTGCAAGATAAGAGGCGCCACTTCGCACGTACCGAGAGTATACAATTCACTCCACGCACCAGCACGTCACACTGCTTCCTCTTCGCCACTATCCTCTAGGCTTCAAATGCAAGAATAGACAATTTCATTTAGCAATATAAATATGGCGTGTATTAAATTATGCGGCGTCCTGCCTGAGCAGCTAAATATGGAGCGAGGGGCGAATGCGGACACCGTGGAGACAATTGTAAACATTAAAATGCCGACCAACCTCGTGAAGTACCAAGTTGCTCGTGAGAGCAAGCTGGCTTGCTTGCACGCCTGCATTGCGAGAACTGACGCATCATGCAGTCTGTATCTACGGATAATGAACTACTCATGCGATATGGGATGCCCGATGGTCAGGATTTAATGCATTCCGGTACATTACGCACTTTACTGTCAGGTCGTTGGTTGGCGTTATGCATAACGCCATCGATGGATTACGAGATCTCTGAACGGGGCCCCGGGTCAGGGCGCCATGTACCGGAACCCTATACCCTATCGCCCTTGCGAAGGGCACAATTGTGTGGCCCTACGGGCCATGGCCCGGGCCTAGGGAAGGCGTCAAAAAAGGTAGCCTTGCATATGTCCATCGATTGTCACAAGTAAAGCCACGACTTGCTGCTCGTTTTGCAAATTGGGAACTCTTTGAGGTATCTATCACGACGCCAGACGTTCTGGTACGTCATCTCCAAGATCGATGCGAAAGTATCATCCTTGCTCACATAAACAGCATACATGTTCCTTTGTTGAAAGAATCTCCGTTCGCGTTCGAGTTATAGAAGGTCCTTTTCACGATTTACTCGCATCTGGTGTTTAATCTCTGATGAAAGATCTGACGTTCAAGATCTTCATACCTCCGAATTGATCTTTGACCGGATTCCCTCCATGGACATAAAATAAAACGAAAAAGGACACAGCACGCATTCTCCATATATCTTTGAAGCTCCATTTGGTCATCCAGAATGGTCTTCTACCGTAGCAAATTCACAGAAGGTTGTCACACTCGGCACGAGAAAATGTAGATCTCACTCGAGAGGCATTCCTGTTGATCATTGTTGTATCCATCTCAAAATAAACTTGATGCGCCCTTACACAGATGAAGTGTTAATTCTTGTGATTGGAAGAGAAATATACCTTTGATAACATGCTCTTCCTGATAGGTTTCTTGCAGTGCATACATGACTTGAGGGCGACAGCGCGCAACCAACAGGAGTAGCAGGCAATGTGGCTGCAACATGAAGATGCGTATGGGGATGACATGGTGCTAGTGCGGCAAGAAGGGCATACTGGAAGTCCATGCTGTGGCAAATCTGCTTTGGGTGGTTTACTGGTCCTGGCCGTCCCGGTTTGGCCCTTGGCATCTGCCTTCTTCTTGGCTGCCTGAGCCCTGTCGATGGCTTGTGATACCAAATTCATGGGTGGAGGAATCGGGGGCGGGGCTTCTGCCTGGCTTGAAGACAGCATCCTGTCATGCGCCTTGCGAATCATTGAATCAAACTCCCCTCGATGATCCTCTGGCACGTGATTTTTGAATAATCGGCAGATTCTGGCGTGCCTGGGATGGTGGAGTTCCCTAGAGGCTGTGATGAGCAGTTGGTGGGTGTCCCTAGTCTTGGCATACCGTCTCAGTGCATTTGAAATTTGTTTAAATCCTTCCTGCACACAAAAGAAGACATGAAGTTAAAGTATGAATAAAAAGTATGAATAAAAAAATCATACTCAACGCAATCATTAATGGTGACTGCTGCAGTGCTGATCAACAAGAATGGTGCAGTACAAACATACCAAGGATAAGGTTTGCCTCATCTCGGTGAGGAGAGACGTAGCAGATGCACTATCGTTGTTCTGATTTGATATTTTGTTCGATATTCGTGTGTTCTGTCCTGTATCATGCGGGGCTGATTTATCAGGGCGTTTCTGGGCGAGAATGTGCTTCTCTACAAGGTGCCTGGGTCCGACAGCAACTGCTGCTCCTGAGGATTGCTGAGTTCTGTCGAGCTTGGACTCTTTTCCAGCTACAATCCTTTTGCCAAGATCAATTGTAGGTTTTTGGTTCGAACTGGTGGGGAATTGTTTTTCCCACGGTTTCCTTTCCCCAGATGAAGAATTTATGAGTGCTTTGCCTGTGATGCTGTCCCAGGAATTGCCAAGCCGTGTTCCTGGCACACCTTTATCTTGTAGCAAGCGATCAATTGCGCCAGTCTCTTGACTTGAATTGCCTTGTTTCTTACCGATGGATTGCGAAGGGATTTTGCCACCCCCGTCACTGGATCCTAACAAGTTTAACAAGGATGGCCTATCTGTCCCTTTTTGCTGTAGAACGGGCTGGTCAATCTTGTTGCTCTCTTTTGCGAGTGGACCCAACAAGTCAGATATTCCAATTACATTTGAAGCTCGAGGTACTGCTTGAGCCAGATGCGAGGCACTGGGTTGTACCGGTCTGGCTAAGGAAAAAGCTTCCCTCTCCTTGGCAGCAGTTGCAGGCTTTGGATGTGAAGATGATGGCCTGCTTGCAGATTTTTCCTTGAAAAATTTGGTCAAGGAGCTTGAAGCTGCACCATAAGATGGATATGTGATGATATCATCCCGTAACCACTTGGAAAGTTGCGAGCTTAGTCTCTGCAAAACATTCAGGCAGAAAAAGTAAATACGTTGAATATTGGTCAGTATTGATATGCATTACAGAGCAAATAAAAAATTTACCTGACCACTAAATCTTTCGTCACAGAGCAAGATAGCACCATAGTCTTGCTTATGCCGAATGACACGTCCAATTGCTTGGTTTACAGCTCTGATTGCTTGCTGAACATACCAAGAATCACCTGAAATGAGTTCGTCTTGGTTAGCATCTGAACCACTTGCTGGTCTCTTCTTCGATTTAAAGAGTTTACTATCCATCACTTCCTTCTTGATTTTCACTTTGGCATCTGTAAGGGTTGCAAATGGTATTCCAGTAATGATAACACCCCTCCCTGCCCTGTCGCTAAAGTCTAGTCCTTCACTAGCTTTTCCTCTGCAAACACCAAAGAATACAGCTCCATGCATTGACGAGTTATCCAATTTGGATTTAAAGTCTTCTGCTACACTTGCAAAAGATGCAGAGTCTTTTGGTTCTATGACTGGAGACTTATACTGGCAAATTCTTTCCCATACGGAAGCCCCCCCTTGTCCTATATCTTTCCAAGCCTCTATGCAACTTTTCAATACCCCATAGGATGGAAAGAACACGAGCAGACCATCTGGAACTATTCGAGCAAAATTTACAATAGCATTCCCTAAGTCTTGTTTGTATGATGATTCATTTCTTGTCTTGAAACTTGAGTTGAGGGTGTGCCCCTGGGGGCCTTTTGGCACGACACCAACCCAAACCTGGGATTTGTCGATAACATGAGGGTTCTCCAATCGAACATTAAAAGGAGTGCTTAGTTCTTCTGCAAACCCTCCCAGGGGACTTAATGTACCAGAAGTAAGCAAAATAGATCTAATTTTCATGTCAAATAGAGACAGCATACCCTCTCCTGGATCAAAGCACCAAAATGAAAGAGTTGGCAGCATCATACCAGATGAAGCATGCCTTTCGAGATGCAGGTGAACGCGATATCCATCATAATTTCTCTTCCGTCCTGCCATTTCGGCGTCGCTTCGAAAAACTATCGATAGGGCCTCCTGAAGAGCATATAGCCTTGTCGATGAACTTCTAGCTCCAGATCTCCTGCCTGATTCTAAAGCATCCTGGGTTAGCACTTCAATAGCCACTTCGATAGCCGAGTTCAAATGTCCAAATGTATTTGTGTCTAAATTAATCCTGCATCAAATGCATCGGTCCAGAGTCTTTTCGATCATATGTATTTAACAATCATAGGGCAGTCATAGTCAATAATGTTCCGCACTTGGAAAAAAGTTCTAGAATGAAATGTCCAGGTCGCGTAATGCCATTCTTTGGTATTTTAATGGATGATAAGACCTCTTCAAACTTCTTCAGGATCAGTTGCAGCTCTCGCAATCGCGTTGCTGTCTCAAGTGCAGGTTCTGCACACAATCCTTGAAATGTAACTTTACACAAAAGAAAAGAAGAATCAATCATTTTCATCGACATACCCCCAGAATCTTTTACAGCCGTATTTATCCTGCTAGATGCAGTCTCAGACTCCACTAACTCAGCTGCTGTACCTACTTCTTCAATAGAACTGGCTATGATGCTCAAAGGAAGGTCAAACGAACCAGCACTAGAGCAGACAGACTGCAAACAATGCACCCAATACATTAACACAAAGACTATAGAGGACGTTCAAATGCCAGACTGGAATAAATATTAACGAACAAACCTCTATATTATGGGCTTCATCAAAGATTAATACTGCGTTCTCCCACGAGATCCCAAGGCCACTTCTCGTCTTTTTGTCAACCAAGTAGTTGTAAGGTGTGAAGATCAATTCAGCATCCGCTGTCATCGATCTAGAGAGATAATACGGACATACAGTGCGTCCCTCTCCTACTTTTACCAGATCTTCTATATCCAAATTATTGTCCAAGAGTTCAGGGTTGGTGTTGACAAACCGCTCTGTGTTGTTGTACCACTTGCATCCACGCTTGGTCACCAATGCCCTGCAGGCATGGTTTGCTGCGGGTCCAGATAACTCCTGCACGTGTTGATGAAGACAAGTCTGTTGTCTAGATGCCAACACAGACGTCTTTACCTTGTAGTTTGTCGCCTTCAATTCGCGCATCACTTGTTTTATCTGACTGTGAGTCCTAGATGAATAGACGATAGTTGGAAGTCCAACCCCCATTTCAGCTCTCTCTGCTTTCAATTCAGCGTATGCTTCCTGCGCATAACACGTATCTATTTCTTTACCTCTAAAAAATAACAGGATAGGCCTATAGCATTTATACGGCGAGCTGAAATATCGAGCCACCTCCTCATTTTCAAAAAGAACAACATTGTCTTGCCTTTTCTACCTTTTCACACACAGATCAGCGACCACTTACCTTCAATCCCTGTACCATTTCGCTTTTGTGACTTTCTTGTTTGATTTTATCAACGTTTTCCTTCGCTTCCTGCCTCAATGACTCCCGCCAAGCCAACGTAGCACATAAAAGACACAGTGTCTTACCTGTCCCTGTGGGACTCTCAAGCAGTCCATTTTCACGATTTTGGAGAGCATCAATCACCTTTTCCATATAATCAATTTGGCATGGATAAGCATCGTATGGAAATTGAACCTCCACACCCCTGCATTTTGTTAAAAAATGCGGTGATGGTTACTCGACGGGTACAAACAGAAATAAGAAAAAAATAGGACATACCGTAGAGTGTACAGTGGCATTCTTCAAATCGCAAGTTTCCTTCACCTTATTCGCATGGTATTTCGAGTATCTTGCCTTTCTATCATTGAGAAACTGTGGCCAAAATATCTCGAGCAACACATTGCTCTTAGTGGTAGCGTATACATCTCATCAACTTATCATCGCGTGCTTTTTGTAAAAACACATTCCAAGCAAGGAATTACAAAGATAAAATAAAAGTAGAGTCGATTCCGGAGCATACATGTTCGAACACTCATTGCAAAAGGGTCATCGTGAGTAAACAACAATAGCGGACTCCGCTATTCCGGGATACAATTTTAGACCACAAGCCATCAATGCCATCATGGCATTATCCGTCTGATTCATAGCCATTGCTTATTGCGCCTTGATTTCATTCAGCAAATCTTCCCCTGTAGCAGCAGCTACAAGATTAGATAGTGTAGTATCTCCGATATTGCCCAGAGCTTCATCAGTCAAGAAGGCAATGTGAGGAGTAATGACAACCTGAGGAAGACTCTTCAGAGTAATGAACTGGTTGTCCCACACTTTCATGCGATCCGAGGCACTCAACCTGGTGAAATCTTCAAAAAATAAACTGTCTTCACCTTCATAAACATCCATCGCCACTGCACGAAGCTTACCTCCGGTAGTTTGAAGACCATCATCTCCGTATTGCAATGTCTCGATTAAGGCCTTAGTATCAATCAATCCTCCCCTCGATACGTTAACCAGTAAAGCGTTCTGTTTCATCATTTGTAGTCGCTCCTTATTAATAATATTCCTTGTAGAAGGAAGCAAAGGAGTATGCAAAGAGACAATGTCGGATTCTTTCAAGAGCGTCTCAAGGTCAGTGTAGGTGGCCCCAAGAGACTTGGCCTCATCGCTTTGATACACATCGTACGCCAGTATCTTGCCTTCAAAGCCCCGGAGAAGCTTTATCATCTCAATCCCAATTTTTCCAGTCCCAACGATTCCAAATGTCTTGCCTGTCAACTCCATTCCCACCAACCCATTCACAGTATAGTTTCCGACAGCCACCTTCAGCACAGCACTCCTCAAATTCCTGGCAATCATCAACATCAACGCCAGACCCGCCTCTGCTACAGAGCGAGGCGAGTATGACGGAACCCGAACGATTCGAATACCGTGTGCGGCCGCAGCTTTCAAATCGATTCTATCAAAGCCAGCACACCTCATGGCAACGAGCTTGACTCCATACGATGCAAGCTCGTTTATCACCTCTTCATTGCACACGTCATTCACAAACAAGCACACTGCATCAAAACCTTTTGCAAACTGCACCGAGTGCTCATCCAGCCTTTTTGGAATGAACTCCACTCTTGTAAAGTGTCCCTCCAGCCTTTCACCCAGAAAATCCTCCACGTATTCAGAAGAACTGTAGACAATTACGCCAAAGTCCAACTTTTCGTGCTCCGTTGCCATATTAGAAACTTGGGAATCAACAAAGTTAGATTTTGAAGAGGCAATCTGTCGTTTTTTGAAGCTCCTTTGGGAGCGAAAAGGATAGTAAGAATTCTTCTTTGCGCACAAGGGATTTGCCCTAGAAACAGTAAACCTGCAGCCCAGGGTGTCCCATGACTTCTTCTTTGCACGCATATAATTTCAGATACATGCTAAATTTGTTCTCAGTCAAAAACAGTTACACGAAAATGCTAAACACAACGTACCTGAACGAGCAACCAGCGTACAGACTGGACACAAACAGACAATTAAACGCGACCAAACCCTTTGGCATCCGCCTCTATTTTGACTCACCAAATACCACTATTACTACACGAAAACAAAAATGCATAGATTGGTATCAATATGTTACATTAATTATTTGCTATGCAGTGCACTATCTAACCTGACACTGAGGTGAAGCACATGCAGGCCAGGCCTGGCCTGGCCAGCTAGCCAGAATATTCGCGAATATATTCGATCGATATATATATATGCATCAGGCAAATATATCTATGCAGTATATACCGGTAATCTTACAAGCATATGTGTCTATTAGACAGGTATGCAAATCGGAATCAAAAAGAGTAGAGCAAAATACAAACGTGTCAAATAGAATAAAGGGCCAGTATTGCAGCCATTGCAGTACCTCCCCCCAACAGCATTTTGCTACTCGTTTCAACAGCAGGCACCTCCAACGGAGAGTCCTTCTCAGTCTGGTTCCCATATTTATACATATCCCAATACATGTGTCTAATACCCCCCAAATAGTGATAGACTAGGGGGAACGAAACAGCAAATTTCGCAGGGAACACGAGCAATGGATATGCTTCTTTGAAAGACGAAATTGCCACACCCAAATCTCCCATGGTCAGTGCAACCCACCCTGCTGCCCCAGCCCCAACGGACAGCATCACCCCCGTCGCTCTGTTTGTCACCGACGATAATGCACCCAGGGGCATTTTGTAGTGCAATTTCTTCTCTTCTATTTCAAATACATGGGGCGATAGTGGCCTTTTTGCGACGAGATCGAGATGATTCTTGGGCGTACCGAGGAATTCCGTGCCAGGGTGATACGGGGAATCCCGTCCCCAGAATTCGGGAACACCCCCACCGTGGTGCCTGCAATTTTACAAACTTGACTTGAATTCATACATATATAGTACATATATATTGCATCCCTAGCGTATCGCCCTAGAGAACAAGGATGGCCGGTGTACGAATAGTTCATCGACAATCGTGGCACAGTGTCATTGCGCAATATTGACAGGGTTTCGGGCCATTCTGCCTCAATACCTAGGTTAACGACGTACCTATTCTGATTAAAATTGCTATACAAATTTCCAGGCTCGCTCAACTCTCCGAGCAAGGCAGCACAGCCACCTGGCAAGAATAGTGACGAACGAGCAGACAGCCCCAAAGCTTTATTTGCCACCGTTCGAGACATCGTATCAATTTCTATACAAAGTCGATTTCATACAGTAGTCGACTACAGTAAATAGTATGATACTAAGTTGGTAATAACAATCTGCTTCATAAGAAAGGTGCCCCCCTCGAGGCATGCCTCGCTCTTGTACAATTGTACAGCTTGCAAGCTAGCTTGTATCTGAATTAAGATCGATCGATCTTACAAGATGATCATCTTGATGTCAAAAATAGGTTGCTAGCTAGAGTAATAATAGTTTATGATACTTTTGAAAGTATATATAGAGAATACATGCTAGATTTCATTTGATTTTTCTTACCAGCATACTTGCACCCAAGTCGATACTGTGCCTACAGCAGCCACCTAAACAGAGGTGAAAATATAACATGCCACCCAAGAAGAAGGTTGAGGTGCAAGAGAAGCCCCTTTTAGGGAGATTTAAAAGCAATTTGAAGGTATGTATGCGGACTGAAATGTATCGTAGCGTTGGAGCCTGGTGTATTTTGGTTGCCGTGATGGTTGTGGACGGCGATCCGGATCCTTTCGTGGATTGATGATTGAAAAATGCGCTACTATTTATGATATTGATGATGAATGCAGGTTGGTATCGTTGGTCTTCCTAATGTGGGGAAAAGCACCCTGTTTAATGTACTGACGAAGATGGGTATACCAGCCGAAAACTTTCCATTTTGTACGATTGACCCGAATTCGGTGCGTTTTGTCTGTGAAAAGAGTCCATTTGTGTATATATTGATTCATTAGGTCTAACATATCTTATTATGGAAATATTGTTATTCTGCTGCTACTCAGGCTCGAGTGAACATTCCTGATGATCGGTTCAAATGGTTGTGTGAGCTGTACAAGCCAAAATCTCAAGTTCCTGCGTTTTTGGAGGTTTGTGATATTGCTGGATTGGTGAAAGGTGCCGCTGAAGGAGCTGGGCTTGGGAATGCATTCTTGTCGCATATCATGGTGCGTAGAATGATGGTAGTACATGTTTGGCGTGTGTGTGTTTTGTTCAACAGACATTGGTATTTTTCTGTGTGTGTCTATTGACTGTTTTCCTTAAATAAACAAATGAAATTGCAGGCAGTGGATGGTATTTTCCACGTATGCAGAGCTTTTGATGATGCTGATGTTGTGCACGTGGAGGATCGTGTGGATCCAGTGGAAGGTGGGTGCCTTGTGTCCATGTATAGAAAAGAGAGGGAAACACGATCGATGATGGACAGGGTACTTAATACAACGTATTGAATATGTGCGCAGATTTGGAGATTATTCATGCCGAACTTCGAGCAAAGGATGTAGAGAGGTGCAAGAATGCTCTAGAGACTCTCAGAAAGACTAAAACTGGTAACAAGAAGGAACTGCAAGATCAAACTGCTGCCGCAGAAAAGGTGTTGAGTTGGCTTGAGGACGGTAAAGATATTAGATTTGGTGACTGGAATGTAAAAGAGATAGACTGGTTGAATAATATGCAGTTTATCACGTCCAAGCCAGTTGTGTACCTGGTAAACATGAGCGAAAAGGATTACATTCGGAAGAAGAACAAGTGGTTGCCAAAGATTCATGCCTGGGTGCAAGAGCACGGAGGCGATCCAATGATTCCCTTTTCTGGGGCTTTAGAACAAACTCTATTTGATATGCCTGATGACGAAAAGGAGGCATATTGCAAAGAGCACGAGTGCCAATCAGCTTTGCCGAAGATCATTGTCTCTGGGTTCAAAGCAGTCCATTTGATCTACTTTTTTACAGCAGGGCCAGATGAAGTCAAGTGCTGGCAGATTCGTAAAGGGTCAAAAGCACCGCAAGCGGCTGGTGCAATTCATACAGATTTCGAAAGAGGTTTTATTTGCGCAGAAGTCATGCACTATGAGGAACTCAATGAGCTTGGCACTGAGGCAGCAGTCAAAGCAGCAGGCAAGTATCGCCAGGAAGGGAAACTATACGAGGTTCATGATGGAGATATTATATTCTTCAAGTAGGTTTTTTCTTGGACATTTAGTTAAATGAGTATCTGCATGTCGCGGTTTTTATGCAATGCTACTTTGTTTTCGACTGGCATACTTTTACTTTAAAGACTTGACCAGACCAACTTTGTTGCATCATTGCAGGTTCAATGTCACATCCAGTGGCAAGAAATAAATTAAGCCTTTATTGTGTTCTTCATCGCATGGGATACCAATGAATATTGGTATGTGTAACCACAATTGACCAATATTTTTCTCAAACAGTTAACAGTTCTTCATATAGGAAGGGCGTGCATGCATGTTGACTTTGCTGTGTTGTATAACAGCTGTTGTAACGTTACAGTCTGGCATCACAACACCGTGACAGTCAGCACTTTTTCAAATGTCGACTCAACTGGGTCAACTTTAAATCAGAAACAGAGCATTTTTATTATCCAAAAAGAAATTTGAATGATATTGAATTGAATGTATCATGATCGCATCCATGAAGCATTTGCAGAGCTTGGCGTCAACGATGAAAACAATTATAGCGAGGGCAGAGGGCAGGCAGCCACGGGCAGCTTCGAGATCACGACGGTTGCGTCAGCATGGTTTGATTAAAAATCCTGATCAGATGAAAGCGGAACAAGAGCGATTATATGTATGTGGATTACGGTTTCCGCTTGAGATACTTGTAGCATTTTCGATTTTCTGTTGACGGCTTAACTTTACAGTCAGATCCAGTCGGACAACCATATGTTATCTAATATTCATACATTTCTAATGCAGAGGGAGAATTTGGAGCTCAGAGAGAAGAGTAAATTGCAGGAGCTAACGAGCGAAGAAGCAACCGACGATACAGTCCAGCATGCAACTGACACGAACGAACAGCATGGGTTTGCAGCAAGCGATCCTCCAGGAACTGTGATTCCCGATTATGTGATAGATACAGAAGATGTGGACGAAAGAAGCATGCCGCCTGAGGGTGGTAGAAAGATGACGGACAGGGATGAAATTGCGTACAGGTGAGTGAAATACTTGATCCCAACTGCCGAAGAGATTGACGGTGTGGCTCGTGTTGTGCTTTCCCGCGATTTTCCATTTTTCTATATATTTCTGAAACTGCAGAAAATCACAAATTCTAATGGAAATCATGCAATCAGGACCTAATGTACACGAATGCATCCAAAAATATTCATCTGAAATCGACCAATTAATGCTAGAGATGCTGGAGTCCAGGATCAAAACAGCCCAACAATTAGAACAAGATGAAGAAGTTATCAAGGGATTGGCTTATTTGTATAGGTATCTTAAGGCAGAGTACGATAGGAACACAGCTTCTCCATCTCTCAGACTGCTTGACACTCTGCTCCAAGTGTTTCTTGAGAGTGACACATTCAACCCAGAGCAATCTCAGGATTGGGAAGACGGTCCGCCGCGTTCAAGGCACGAAATGCGAGAAGAGGCTAAAAGAAGTATAGCTGCTCGCTTGCAAATGTCATTTAGTGGCTCTACTAGTCTTGAGACTGATGTGATTTCTCTTGCAAGGGATCTTTCATCTGGAGCACACAAATTGGTGGATGAGATGCTCGAAGATTCCGTAACTCCCCAGGAATTCATACCCGAAGTTGAATCTTTGTTAGAAAGTGCGCTGGAGCAGCAAGATGTTTTACAGAAACTCATTGCTGAGAATGACAATGCCGAGACCAAACATGAGATGCAAAATAATTTGGCTCAGAGGGCCACGGCAATAGAAAATGTCGAAGAAATATTGGCCATAGCACGGCTTGTATCGTCAAAAAGGCAGTATTAATATTGTTTAGTGTAAAATTCAAATACATTTCTTAGAACTGTGAGTATACAAGCCAAAGGCTGAATGTGTCCGTGTGCCAAGGAATTGGGACAACTCGTTCAAGAACACAGCGTGATACTTTCCTGGTCATGATGAAATCTCTAAAAAAGGGAAAAAAGAAACAATTGTTATTTTCCAACCCTTCAGACTCGGAAGTTGACAAAATTTTCGACTCTCTTGCAAGGTCAGAGGCAAGTCCGGCAGATGGAGCAGAAAAGACTGACTTGGGTACAGTCTCAGCCCAAAACATAGCGCAGGTATTGTGACTTGCTCATCCTTATATAGGTAAATGAAATGTATGTGTGGATTGCTCAACGACGCGCGTATCATGTGCTCTGCAGGTATCTATTAGCCTAGGTCTTAATATTGACATGGAACTTGCTCAGTCAATGATTGAGTGCATGTGCAGTAAAACGAATATTGAGTATCATCAGAACAAATCAATATCCAGAGAAGAATTCAAAAATATGGTTAAAATTCTTACCAAGGAGAATGCATCCTAGCTAATGCTATTATCGTATCATGCTCCATACTTGTTTGCCAGACCAGTTTTGTACGCTATTTCGTACAGCAGTCTCTCAATCAAAATACATTTATTGCCCCCGCAAAAGGCGAATTGATCGACGCTCAAGGTCTTGACCGCATCTCTTCTAGTAGCTCCAGCAAGCCTGTTCACTGAAATAGCAATTTTATTCCTGTCCAGGGGTATTTGCTTGGAATGATGTGTTGAAAAGCTCTGTGGTGGTCTTACTGTGTTTGCAATGCTGGACATGTCTGATTGACTTTCCATCAAACGAACCACGTCTACATTGCTGCACTCTATTTGGAGCGATACAAATACACAATTCTTAAAATATGGACATCTATCCATACGGGCAAGTATTCCAGCCACCCAGCGAAACATAGCCTGGTGACCATCACGCATCATCGGATTAGACTCATTTTCCCCAATGCCGCAATCTTCAACATTTGACTTTTGTCTTTTCAAGACGACTACTGCCATGTCACATTCTGATTCATGTATCCCATTATCATCAATTCCTATATTGTAATAATTTATTAATCATTATTGTGACAACAAACTACCATCATCTTCACAACTAGCATTGACAAAGAAGAAACTTGAACAACATACCTAGCTTCTCCCAGACAGTCCTAGCTACAGTCTCTTCGTCTTGAAACAATTCTATACGCTGCACTGCCCGTATTCCTTTGGATAGTAATATATTCTCACTCTCAAAGTTGGTCACTATTCCAAAAATTCTACCAGCCGATATTCGCAGCTGCTCTTGATCCCCAGCCCCTCTTTCCAAACCTTTCAGTATTTGCCTCTCATCTGACGGCTCTGCTTCACAATAAGACAGCAGTCCACAGCATCCTGGTTCTACCAGTTCCTTGTTTATATAACCAATATCATTAACAATCTTCAAAAGAGGATCATCCCCATCTGAGGCATATTCCACTTCATCAGCCACGTAGAAAATGACAGCCCTTGATGCTACCCCTGGCGTCGCCATGACCAAATGTCCGAGCATTCAAGTATGCTTCGTATTATCCCATTACACACATCATTTATATACTACCTCCAATCACCATCATCGCATTGCATCAGCAAGAGGCTCTATCCTTCCTTTGGACTGACAATGGACTACAATCAGTTACCCCAGCGAGAGAGGTTTGACCTCCAGGATATACCTCTCGTAGAACACTCAATAACTATCTACATTTAAAATAGTCAATATCTGTCATACAAGAAAGGCACGCTATTGAGGCATCTTTTCACTTTCCATTGTATGGCATCATGATGGCACCAGATTGGTCATGACCAAACCACTTTTCGAAATTTCGAGATGGATTTTACATTGCAGATATACCATCACGAGCCGACTAGTTCATCTCCAAGTTGATAAGCTGATACCCAAAAGTCAGATAATGAATAACCTGATAAATCAGCCGCCCAACCAGGCAACAGGAACTAGGTACTAGCAGCTGCAGTACTGCAGGATTACCCCCGGGGGTCCAACCTTGCAAGGTGGCCCATGCATTCCTGTGGTCTGATTTCCACAGGACGACGGATTAAAGTAACCACATGCACATCTCAAATGAATAACAAATAAAACAAATGACGAAAATGGTTTTTGGGTCATAAATTGACTAAATAGAGATTTTGTGTATTAGAATCCCCAGGATCGGATAGGTGGAAGAAAATAGAGACAAGCACCCAGGCAGCAACTTCTTGAAATTTTTACCCGTTCAAGTTCCACGTCATCTCGGTTGAACAGGCAATGGATCAAGCATCGTTGCTTCTTCGTAAACAGCTAAAAGGTGAGATGCTGTCAGTGGATGATAGATTGAGAATACCTCGTAATTTCAAATGTTCAAGCGTGATCAGGGGGTGTCAGCGTAGTAGGCGACTGATAGCGTGACACTTGTGATGGACGGATTTACAAACATAGGTTTTTATATGCATTGAATAAGCGATACCTGTTGCTCATGATGTGTAAGCACTTGTGCTGCAGAGTTGATGAGAAATCCTGTCGACGGCTTCTCGGCTGGTCTTGTAGACGACTCGTAAGTTCTGTTGACGAGGACCTGTATAGCGTATATTAAAGATTCAGCAAATTACATAATATTGAGCGTATGGTGCGTTTGGTTTCTCTTGCAGCAACCTTTTCGAGTGGGCCGTGACTATTCTAGGGCCTCCGGATACTTTTTATGAAGGTGGATTCTTTAATGCTGTGTTGAAGTTCCCAAAGGATTACCCACAATCTCCTCCAGAGTGTAAATTTATTTCTGAAATGTGGCATCCTAATGGTGCGTGGTCGGTGCTGTTGTTCGATGCGTAATATGTTGTTTCTATTGCCTTGAGGTCGTGTGCTGTTTGACTTTAACCTGCATGCATATGCAGTGTTTCCTGACGGAAAAGTGTGCATTTCTATTCTACATCCTCCTGGATACGACCCAATGAATCCTCAGGAGGATGCAGCGGAGAAATGGAGTCCTGTTCACACTGTAGAAAGCATAGTGTTGTCTATAATAAGCATGCTTTCGTCCCCTAATGATGAGTCCCCAGCAAACATAGATGCCGCAAAAGACTGGCGTGAAAATAGAGCGGAATTTAAGAGGAAAGTGGCGCGGATAGTTAGGAAATCTCAGGAAATGATTTGATATTGCTTTATGCACACCTATTATATCTATTTAAACAGAATGCATATAGCTTATTCACCTACTGTCATTCCAAATCCAAACTTGTAATCCTTCTTAGGGTAATCGATTTCTGCTGATAAGATGAACGTTACTCCAACATTGACTCGTTCCTCCAAAAATGCAGCGATTTTACCTTCAGTGTCAACCCTTCCCCTTAAACGGCATTGCCTCAACATGTAATCATACCCGAATGAAGCATTGGCCTCCCTTGCATTAGAGTTATACATAAAATCAGATGCTAAGGAAACCTTCTCATTCACCCTGTGAAGGTAGGAAAGAGATACCAAGCCAGTGTTGGCAATCTGCGCCGTGGCAATATACTTGTCGGTGCTGTACCGTCCAGCAAGTCCAATTCCAGATCGCCTTTGCTCTGCAAGATAGAAAATCTCACCTCCAAGCGCAAGGTTTGGGGTGACGCTTTGGAAGTAATTCGCCCCATAAAATTGAGATGTTCCCATCTTTATCTGCCCATTCCAGTCGCTACCTTTGAGATCCAAGTCAAACATTCCCTGAGACATACCACGCTCGCTTGCGAGTTGGAATTGAGATTTCAACGATGCTTGTTCAGACAAGTCATACTTCACACGTCCGGTCAGGCGACCATCTGTTGTGATCCGACCTAGCATCAGATTTCCCTGGTTTGTCACAAGATTTGCCCCGAATTCATATGTTCCGATGGGCATCTTGACGATTTGGCCATTTGCAGTGGGAACCTCAGCATTCCCCATGAAAATGCTATGGCTGAGAGCAAAGTTATTATTCAAAGGCTTGGTCAGGTCAAACCGCAAACCTTCAAACAGATCTGGCTTGAGCGACACTGCATCATAATTCATCACGTAGTTACAGATAATCGATTACTAATCACATCAGCAAACATCGCCAGGGGGGATATCCGAACAATATACGCACTCAGCACTTCCCGGTGCAGCTCCTCGTACTTGACAGGCTGTGGAAGATTGCGATAATCTACTGCCGCCGATGTCTACATGTACATCATCAATGTAATGTTAGTGATGTCAGTGATTCAGGTCATCGTACTGGAAGATCATGGAGACACGCTTTTCTTGGTGATGCCGACATACCTCATTTGAAGAAGTTGCTGCTGCCGCAGCTGGCAGAAACGGATTTGCAGCTGCCATTTCAGTAATAAGTCTGATCTAAATAATACGTTTGGTAAATTGGATCTGCCATGACAGGCGCTGGGTTTCCTCTCATCATCTACAGTGATCTCTTGAAGCATAAATCCAGGTGCTGTGACTTTGACCAGTGGGTAATGATTAAGATGAATACAATCAATGGTAGTGGTGAAAGATTGAGACCCGATCTAGAAAAATTAAAGACCTATTGAATTGAATCTTGAGTTTTGCCTATAAAATTTACAAGCACGATGGCAGGAAATGGAAGTCACAATAAGTGCTATGCGTTCCAAGAGTCTTGAGAGAGTTGCTCCAAACAGTCTTCAGCAAGCATATACGTTCTCGAGTTGGTACAATGCTGAATAATTTCCTTGAGAGTGACTCTCAAACACGATATGGGATCTAAATTCCCGTTAAAATGATCCAAGCTGCCACAAGTCAGGCGAAATGTCAGGAATACAACTTTAATGGATTCACATGCTGCCCATTGGGCAGATAGAGTTCTGGATCCGAGACTTTGAGTAAGTACATCTAGCATAGATGATACAGATTCATCCTCTAACCATACAGTATCAGGACTGACGCGAATAGCTACGCCGACAAGAAAGCCGAGGGATTTAATAGCACCTGACTTGACCTTGTCATGATCTTGGCATGCAACCTGGCAAGAGCGCACGAGCTGATTCCAGTACGAAGAGACTGTGTCATGGTTTGATCTCCACTGCATTATATTTTCCATTGCTTGATGCCAGAGATTCTCAGACATTTGGAGCAGCAGTGAAGAGCATTGAATACGCACAGCAAGCACTGCATCCTGGATGCCTTTCCTGATTACAATCAGTAACTTATCTTCTGTTCCAAAGTCCCCAGGAAGTAGACACTTGGTGATATAATTGAGGCATCGCATGCTGTTTGAACGAACGGTAGATTCAGGGTCATTGACACTGGCGTGGCAAATATTCTCGATTATTATTTGTGAAGCATTTCCAGGCCTATGCTGCCAATATGCTGAAGGAAGCAAGGCAATTGAACAGTATGCAGCCGACCTTATCTTTTCTGACTGGTTCTTCGATGCTGATAGAAACATTTTGACTATTATATCGTATGCATCCGGGCCATTGTCTTCTGCTTGAGACCCAGGCATGTCAATTAGGCTCAATATGTCTCCCAGGAAGAGAATCATTTGTTGGCTTGTCTGCTCAAAAACCCCACGAGCAGCACGATTTAGGTCCATTTTAAGCAAATTTGTCTCTAAAGTGGCACATGTATGCCATATATTCCAGTTATAACTGGCCATATAATTGGGAAACAATCGCAAAAGGCCTCTCAGTGCACTGTATGTGTCATGTCGTATCAGATCAGAAGGGTGATCAGAGCATATTACCAATATTGGCATCAATCTATTCCTCTCCCCTTCGGGTAAGACGAGATGCTGTATTGCATCTGTCAAATCTTGAGAGTTGCCAAATTTTAGACCAAATAATAGCGCCAAGGCATGTATGCAAGCCTGTGAAATGCCCACAACTTCAGGCTTATTTTTCAGACACTTCTCAACCCTGTCGCACAAAGCTGAGATAGAATGACCTAGCAATCTCAAATTCATTCTCTTCCATGACACTCCAGATAATATAGTCGTTAGTCCCCTGACGATAGCACAACAAGTTGATTTATCATTCTCGTAGGTGACACACTGGTTCATAGTCTCAATGCTGGATGCCACCAAAGTCCCCATAGACTGAGACAGACTAACAAATCCTCGAACTTTATTCTCGTTTAAACTCTCTGCAATATTAAGATACGCCCGTTGTGCTGGACCTTCGAACAAGGTAGACAGAGATGCAGCAGCAGCATGCCTAGCCTTGGGATGAGGCTCCCTAGCAATGGCATGGATCAAGGTTACGACTGGAAGCTCGCCCAGCGAATGAGAGTCCCTCGTAATTATTTCAGCAGATAAAAGATATTTCCACTCAGGATGAAATGCTTTAGGGCTATATTTCACCAGAATTTGCAGGCAAGTCAAATATAGTATTCTAACTTTGGCATCTGGTGTCACTGTCTGACCAAACTCGACATCACTATCACTATCCGTTCCGCAAACCTGTTTATATTCTGATTTGATACTTTTCATATTATCTTCCAGTCGCGATGTTTCCTTTTCTGGCTCATCTGATGTACCGTTTCCGGTGATCCTATAGCCTAAAATACCTGACAGTTGCTTCACAAAGAGATGACACATTTGTTGCTGCTCTTCACTAGTATTAATTTCCCCATCCTGTGCCACGAGACAAGAAAAATCATGATGCAAATCAATCGAGATACGTGATATTTCAAGTTCGCTCTATCATGACTGAACATGCACTAGGCCTCACCTTTTCCAACTTTAGCAGTTGCAGTTGAAGCCCTTTGGCCTCAGACAAGAGTTGTCGTAAAAGAGCCGAGATCTCGGACCGGGAACAATCATCACGCACATTTTGCAACCGATTTTGTATCTCGTCTATTCGCCAAATGCGCTCTTCGATGGCTTGACGAAGTGAGCTCGATTCGCCCTTCATGAACGAAACCGACGCCAACAGTCGCTCATCCAATATGTAAATTGACAAATGCTATGTGAGAATGCTTTTCATCGCTAGTATTTAAATTCCAAAAAAATCATCGAATCAGAAAAGGTACAACGCGGACAGACTGCCCGAGAAAGGAGTCTTGTAAATAGTCAAACTCTTAAATTTCTTTGTTCAAACTGCGTTTCATTCTTCATTTTAGGGCAGGATGAGACGAAGTACGTTCTTATTGATTATTCCAGACTTCAACATTCAAAGATTATTTTTTGTCTGGAGAGGTTTTCGGGCCAGATTCAAATGTGCTGTCTTTCAGAAAGACGTTGGATCCATCTCAACAGTTGTTGGCTCTGCAGAGCCTAATCAGGCTTTATTATAATCAAGCTGCATATATGCATACGTAGCCTGAACATACATGCATATTGTCTAGACATGTATATCTCGAGCCAAATGCAGATCTAGTAATATTATAGGGACAGGATTTGGGGATATTTATGTGGCACAATAGCTTTGTCTGTATGCTTGCACAAAAATCATGCCACATGAGTATTCGCATGTGATACTGAAAAGCACTATTAATACTGTAATGAAGATTTATTAAACCTTTTGTAGTACAAAAAAATAAAATACTGGGGGTATAAGCTAAGGTGCATGGTATCATTTCAAGTATTCAAAAGAGGAAGAAATTCAATTCACTCAGACAACTAGAACTTTTTCAAATATTTCAATCTGGATTTTTCGGCCTTCTTTGCCTTTTTCTCTGCCGCCAGTCGCTCTTTATATAATCTACGTGATTCTTTGGCTTTTAGCTTCTCCTCGAGCATCTCCGGATCGAGTTCCTCTCCTTGAACGCTGTCACTGTCTCCTCCACCCAAGGTGGACAGGGAAGCAACAGAAGAGACTGTTGTCAAAGACGCCATGGAAGGAACTTCAGGTAGGCTTTGACCCTTAATAACGACTTTGCCGTCACCAACATGCCACTCCTCCTTGCACAGGGCAGATGTGAACTCATTGTTGTGACTGATCATGATGACACCTCCATTGAACTCTTCAATGCCCGCTGCCAATGCGCCCAAAGAGTCTCTGTCCAGGTAATTGGTCGGTTCGTCCAACACAAGCAAATGAGGCTGGCACCACATGGCAGCGGCAAGAACGAGCTTTACCTTTTGGCCACCAGATAAGCCACGAATCATGTTGTGAGCAGCAATTTCTTCTTCTATACCAAAGTCTTTCAAATGTGTAATGACAATAGGATTTGTAAGTGCACGATAGTTTCTGAAATTTGCAACCTTTGCATCCATTTCTTCTACCATCTTGGCAAGTCCCAATTCCTCCACTAACTTTGTTCTGGTATACCATACATTTTCCTTAGAGCTCTGACCAACCCACTGAACCTCGTACTCATATTCCTTACTTTTTCCCATTCTTCTTGAGTTCAAAAAGTCTACTACTCGCTTTCCGGACTCGATAGCCTCCTGACGGGCTTTCAACTCTTCTTCGGTGAACTTCCTTGTAGCCTTTTCCTTTGCCTCTCTATCCTCACCATCTCCCTGCAAAAAGTGAAATATTGCACAGAGTTTTAACAATCTTGAGGTGTAAATAAATTAGAAATACAATCAAAAGGTATCACGTACAAATCTCCACCACAGGTACTGTGCTGGCGTTTTTTCCAAATGCTCTTCAATGTGATGGAATGCATGTTGGGCAACATATGCAATACGCAAGTTTGGATGCTTCCAAACCGTGCCTGTAGTAGGCAGCGTTTCTCCGGTCAGCAACTTGATCAGGGTTGATTTTCCTGCGCCATTGCGCCCAATCACAGCAACTCTAGACCCCATCGCTAATCTCGCAGTCACATCTTCAAGCTGCGGCTTCTTGGCCCCTGGGTATGTGAAGGACATGTTTGATACACGAATGACAGGCTGCCTCTTTCCTTTCACTCCATCAAGGAAACCTGGCTCTGGGAATTTGAATTTGAATGCTGCAGCAGAGAGTTCATAGTATGACTTTGCTTCAGGCTTTACCTTCACAAACTCACTCAGATTCCCCACATAGTGAACGAGCTTTCTATTCTCATAATGGATAATGTCAGTGCACACTGCATCTAGAAATCCCGAATCATGCGACACAATCATGGATGAAATATCTGTTCTTGTTGTCAGATAATTAATGAGCCAAGCAACATTGGTAGTATCCAAGTGATTTGTAGGCTCGTCTAAAAGAAGGATGTCTGCACCAATAAGCATTGCACGGGCCAATGCCAACTTCATTTTCCAACCACCAGACAATGATGCAATTGGAGATGCTTGTAGTTCTGGAGAAAATCCTACTTCTGTCAACACCGACACGACCTGCTCTCTTGATGGACGTTTTGCTTCTTGCACAACGGGATCCTCAAACATGAAATCTGCTACAGGTGTCTCACTCACTGATGCATCCATATCATGCGCAACATACACAGTCCTTAACTCCTCCTTTGGCGGAAATCCATCAAGTTGTTCGTTCGCAATAGCCTTCATCAAAGTAGATTTACCAGCTCCATTTGCCCCGCAAAGTCCATACCGCCGTCCTCGTCGAAGCCGGAGAATTGTGTTTGTCAACAAAATTCTACCTCCATATGCAAGACTGAACTCACAGTTACACAATTCATCATCAAACTCTTCCTCCTCTTCTACAACCTCACCCATATGTGTCAGTGCCCATTTTCTCAATTGTTTACTCACATCCTTATTTTCGTCTTCATTGTCGGAAACAGGCATCAGATAGTCGACACAACACGAGTCCCAAGACCGTGTTCCTCTGATATGAGAACGAATCAAAGATGTGCATGAAGAAGCAACGTATGAGAGGCATGCACTGAGCACAAACTCGGGAGCCGGATCGAAATTTTTTGATGCGACAATGCTTTTCAACTGCTGCAAAACTTGCTCCTTCGAAGCAGCTTCCCCAGCAACTTTGGTAGTAGCATCCCCTTGTTCCTTAATCTTTTTCAAGGCCAAGCATGCTCTTCCAGCAACATCTCTCAACTCAGGATCTGCTGCTTGTTCAGCAACAGTTTCCAAAGCAGGTATCAAAACGGGGAGGAACGGTCTGGCATCGGCAGGGTCCAAAACAAGCTTGGACATATTTTCAATAATAATTGCTGCCCGTCTCTGAGTTTTTGCTGAACGCTCCTTCAAAGCCCTGTCCATAATGGGGACCAGAACCGCGAGACAAGCATCCTCCATTGTTTGGACAAATGTTGTTGCAGAGAGTTTCGCTACAAGATCTGAAACTTCTCCTGGCCTCTTGATACATGACACCACGGCCGGTACATGAGGCTCCAAATCCCTATTCCCTGCAGTATAGCAGCATGCTAAGAGAGCCCTTGACGATTCTTCAGCAACTTCAGCCCTAGTATCTACCACCGACTCAGAAAGTACCGGCATTATATCAAGCATACAATGGCCCATTTCCGTGGGGAACTGCTTTGCTCTGTATTCAAGGCATTTCAATGCTCCGGTCCTTACTTGCCATTTCATAGACCTATCCATGAAAAGGAAAAGAATGTCTACGATTCCACGAGTCGCATGACCATTCATTTTCTCCATCATAATCAGTGCCGTTTTCTCAGCAGCAGAGCGCACTTTAGCGTCTTTGTTTTCAAAGCACTTTAAAGTACTAGGCAGAGCATGCATCAGATATGGCTCCACCTGCTTCCCACAGTCATTTGCCACCTCACCAAGAGCCCTCAGAGCTACTAATCTCGGTCCCAAAGCTTCTCCAGTATTACACTCCAAGCATTCAATCATCACAGGACCCAATTCGCTCTTCATAAAACCCATCACCCCCATATATTCCACCAACGCGGGCACGGCAATTGCAGCCTTGAGTTCACCCTGCCTCAGGCCACCAGCTATAAGCGACGCTGACAGCCCCACATCGCCTTCTGCGTCCACCAAGTATTTATTGAAACACTCTTCTTTCCCATGCTCTATTTCAATTGCTTTTGTCGCCACTGGCTCCACATTCTGCGGCTTATTCGCACGCACTACTCGAATGCCTCCACCTGTCATTTTCTTCAGAGGGTCAACACCAGTCGCTTCAGCGACAAATCGCTCTTGGACCATACACGTCACCAAATCTGCATCAAAATTAAAGTACATGAAAATATCACAAATTTCACACCATATGAATCGAAATGTGCGACTCTAATTCACCAGAATGCAGGAATGACAGCTCGTGGCATGTCATGCGCAACGCAACGCGATGCCACAAAACCTTGCCCGTGGATATTAATACCAATGCACCTTCACAGTATCATTAGTATATAAATAAATTACTTAATAACACTACCCAATATCGCATCGCTGTCGCCTTGAACAACAACATGCTGCATGGAGGCTCACCTATTCCTGATCCAGAAACGTATTCACCGTTTCCTACGCCACCAAACTAACGTATCACTAAAAAATGAAACCAAAGTAACCAATTTACTATTAATAAAAGATACTCCTTTTCCAATTGAGCATTGCCCCATTACTACTGCAGTGCAAAGCCTACCAATCTGTGGGTGGCTTAGGGTAAACAATCATTCATGAAGGGTTTATAAACCCTTCATATCGAGGGACAGGTTGGCCAACCATGGTAATGACCCCAGGCCACTGACTACGACGTAGATCAGTTACACGCGCGTGCTTCATGAATCGATATTGACTGATAATTGCCTTGTTTGTCATGTATGAGAATATATTGCCACATCTTTACCATCAGTACTTGTGCCACAGTATGGCCAGTAGTAGCTACTGTAGTGGGCTCCTCAGATGCCAACTTGGGCAACAGAGGATGCCCATGGGCATGCCATGATGCACCGCGACCCTCAAATGAATCTCCTCGAATTTAGTGTGAGTCATTGAGAATTATAAACTATTCATTTGAAGTCCCGAGTTTCGATATTACGCGAAATAAACGTGGCTAGAGTGACTCTAGTCTACTTTGTAAGGCTGCGACAGACATTCCATAGGGGAGATCATACAGTACTACGAACTATCAATAAGCAGTAGTAGGTTTATAGAAACGTGTGTGAGACTAGTATAAGATATACTCTTGTGGTCGGATCCAGAATGGGGATTGCGCTGCGCCAAGTCGGTGTTCTTAATCCTCGTCCAACGAGAGCTCAACGCTGCTCGACGGGGAGACAGGGGAGGAATGGAGTGTTTATGTTTCCAAATCATAGATCATGTTTGTGGTCAAAGAATGCGGTGCGGTTTGCGGTGAAGAATGGGGAAATGGATGAAGCATCCCAAGAATCGACTAGTGGAGCGCCTGTGGACAAGATTTCACAGACGCTAGCTGATCTGGATGCGCTATTGGGGATTGAGGAAACGAAGGAAGAAGAAGAAAAAGTTAAGAACTCCGAGGCGAAGGCGACCGACATCGGTGTTTCTTCGAGCGTGATTCAGGCTATTGCTGAAGCTGAGGCTCAAAGGGCAAGGAATGCCTCTGGTGGTGGAACTGATGAGCAGGATGAAGCATTGACGAAAAATGTCAATGACTCGATTGTACGTGGTATCTTTGTATTTGGTAGAGAATATTGATAATTTATTATGACCCATAGCGTAATGTGGTCTTCAAGTCTGATTTGTTTGTTGTGAAAAGTCTACCGTGTTGTGTTTGGCCAGTGATACTATCAAAGAAACGAATGTGAATGTGCTTCAGGGACGCATTGTTGAACAAGCAAGAAAGCTGTCGGAAAGTGAGAAGGATTCATCTGCGGGAGAGCAAGCAATGAGGAAAGAGTTTGAACAACTTTTGACAGTGCTGACGGGTCCTAGGGGTATGGACAAGGATGAAATTAGGTGAGTGTCTGTGACTTTGTTTTCTGCAGATTCATACTAGTAATGTATTTTGTGCATGATACTATTACGTGTTGATTTATACAATCAATTCTTACATGTACCGATGACTCGATGGAATGTGCGCAGGGAACTGAAGGAAAAAGTCTTTGGGACCAATACATTTTGGGTGACGGAAATTTTGCCCACAACTGAGTTTGAGCAGGGGATTCTCGTTAGAGGTAATTTTAGGGGTAATAAAGCGTCCAAGTTTGAAGAAATATGCGATAAAGTCTCTGATTTATATGGTACGACTTTTTCTTTTCTTGAATATTTTTTTTATTTGATCATGCTCATGATGACGATGAGACACAATAGATTGTTTGTCAACTGGTTTGGATTTTGGTGGACCAGGTGATAAATATGTGGTTAGAATGATTGAAGAGCGAGATGTGCAGTTAGCGGATCCGGACGCCGAACCAAGGATATCCATTCAAGTCATCCCAGCTGATGCAGCACTTCCCCAGCCAATAGCTGGATGGCAGAGAGGGTTGGCAGCTATTCTTATAGGTTTCACACTGGTGTCTTCTTTGCAGCTTGGTGTCACTGCTAATATTGGACTCCTACCGAAAGAGACTCTCCTATGGCTCGCAAATCCTGAGAACTTGAACTCTGAAATATTGCCCCCTGGTTTGGAGAACTTCGACCCAATGCCATTTCTCGAATCTTCTGTCAAGGTTGGAGGTGTCGCGTTACTTCCTCAGTTGGCACATGAAATTGGCCACATAATTGCATCATTGATTCTAGGAATCAAGAGTGGACCAAGTTTTCTTATTCCCAACGGACAATTAGGCACCTTTGGTAGCATAACACAACTGAAGAGTTTTGCAAAAAACAGAACTCAACTTTTTGATTTTGCATCAGCTGGCCTTGCTGCTGGAGGAGTTGCCAGTCTAATATTATTTATTACTGGCCTAGTGGCCTCACATGCAACAGGAGGATCAGAAGCTGGCCTTGTACCAGTTCCTGCCCAACTATTTCAAGGAAGCTTGGTACTAGGTGGCCTATGCAAGCTTGTTCTGGGCTCTGAAGCAGTAAGCAATGCCAATGTTTATGTCAGCCCCCTTTTGATTGGTGGATGGTGTGGACTTGTAGCTACAGCCTTAAACGCATTGCCAGTTGGAACGCTTGATGGCGGTCGTAGCATGTTGGCTGCATATGGAAAGACTCCATTAGCTTTTACAAGCTTTGCCACGTATATTGGACTTGGGCTTGGAATCCTGGGTGGATCGTTATCGCTCCCATTTGGTTTATACGTGCTAATTTGTCAGAGAGAAAGTGAGAGAAATATTCAGGATGAGGTAAGAATCAAGCATTGCATTCTTCCTGCATATTTTTTTCCTTTAGAACTTACGTCATTTCTTCCATCATGTTGCAGGTCTCAGAAGTGGATGAGGGGAGGAAAACACTGGCATTGGTCACAGCTGCTCTTGCTGTTTTAATTCTTTTGCCTGGAATTCCCGATCCAAGCCAAATTGCGATTGACTCTGGAACATTTTTATAGAATGATGATGAATGTAAACGCATCTCAGGATTTCACCATGTTCAAACTGAAGAAAGTATTGATAACACTTTCTTCAGAGAAAAAAATCTGAGAATATAATTTCAATACATTTATCGTTGATTATTGTCTCAGAATTGCCCTTGAAATGCAAGATTTGATGCGGTAACGCTATAGACCCTCACAGAGGGCTGTACAAGTTTTCTCATTCCTCAGCATCGTCTCCAGTCTTGACTGCTTGTTTCCTCATGGAGATATCGATGTAGACTTCAAATCTGGATTTATTTCATCAATCAAATCGAGAAAATCACAAGGATATAATCCAGATTGACTGAGACAGTAGATAGTGCGGAACATGGCAGACGAAGAGCAAAACTGCTCGCTATTAGAAGGTTCTTGGGCTCTGATTGCCCAAATTTTGCTCGGCGTGATAGCTTTCTCTAGTTTAATCGTCAAAAGGGCTAGAGAGGATCCAAAGAGGCAATTGAACATATGGCTGATGGATGTGAGTAAGCAGGCAATCTCTTTGTCCATGGCACATACTCTTGCCATCTTGGCTGCAATGCTCACGACTTCCATTACGCACCTTGGTACAAGTCAATGTGCATGGTACTTTGTCATGTACTCTCTTGATACAATTCTAGGCACCATGATTGCATACATGATGCATACCTCAATTATCAGTACATTGCAGGCAGCAGTGAACGATAGGAAACTGCAGGAAGGTAGCACCATGATGTCCTTGGCACAGTATATCATCACCTGTGGTGACTATGGGGATCCTGTATCATTAAGGAGGTGGTTTTGGCAAGTCATCGAATGGACATTTTGTGTCCTTATAGCTAGAGTTTGTTGTGGAGGAATGGTATGCTTCCTTTGTTTACTTCAGTCTTTGAATTAGATCCTTTGACCTCATCATTTTCTCTTCATGGTGTAGATGCTACTCTTCTCTAGCTCTTTGGTACATATCGCATCCCTAATTGATGAATTATATGGGCAACACACGACCCTGGAGTTGTACAGCGTCATGGTATTTGGTCCTCTGATCATGAATGCTGTTCAGGCACTGGTTCAAGATGCCATACTCAAAGCAAAAGTGATGCATTTGAGTCCAAGAATTATATATTTTTGAAATGAACAAATTATATACATCAAAAGAGCAAGAAATACTTTAATTTACGCAGAAAGTAGCTAATACAATTAATAGTCAGATTTCAGTGGCATTGGTGGCCTAACAAATGCTTCGATGCCAACTGGAGTCTCGACAACGACTCTAATTTTACTTTTATTTCCACGTTGGCATGATGCGATGTTTATCCATCCTGGTACACCAGAGATAGCAATGTCGGCTACACTAGACTGCTCCCTGCTTCTTGGAATCTTGATGTCCATTTTCCTTGCCACATGCAGCCCTCCTCTTGCAGCCACGGATTCCGAGCCAAACCCATTCTCACACGCCCCCATATCACTTATATTGTCACTTCCTAATATCTTGGATGTTTCGAACTCAAATGCCTCAACTCTCAAGCACGGGGGACCAAAGAATGTTAGCACTGTGCCTATTGGACAGTCCAGAATATGAACCCTCACAATACCTCCCCAAGAATAACAGGCATGAAAATTCCCATTCGTCGTAACATCTCCCGGCAAATGCGGCACATACCCTTGCAGTCTTTTATTCGGATGAATTTCTTTATTTTCTTCAGGTGTCAGAATGTGAGGCAGACGATGATGTAAGTGAAGTCCTGGCGTGTCAAATAGGGTGCCTCCAGAGGCAAAGACATCCAATGGAATTGACGATAGTGTTGTGCCTGGCATTGAAGACTCGACAGGAAGCCTTTTGGACTTGCTGATTGCCAAAGGATCATACTGTCTACTTGTCATTGACGACATCTCCTTCACGAATGCTCTCACAAATGCTGACTTCCCCACATTGGCAGCCCCCATGATGTAGACATCTCTTCCCAGACGAAGCTGTTTAATATCTGCTGCAGCTTCTGCTATACCAATTTTGGTCTTGCTACTGACCAGATGCATCCCAATTACTGATGTCTTTTTGAATGCCAAAGCATCTTCAAACCAGTCATAAAACCTGTCTCCCAACTCTACATCTTTTGGCAGCAAATCTACTTTTGTCCCGATTGCAACAATCGGATTCTTCCCTACAAGATCCCTCACTTTACTAAGAAGCGTCCCACTACTGTCTAGAAGGTCTATCAACAGAACAATCAAAGCTCGAGATTCTCTGACTCTTTGTAGCTCTATGCGCAGTTGCTGTGGAGTCGCCAACCTTTTCATATTGACGTTGTTTGGACCCCCTTTTGCATAATCTACCTTTTGAGCAAAATCTTCTACTCCAGGAATCATTGCTCCATGACTCAGTGATTGGCATCGTGTGCAAATAAGCTGATCAAATTGCCTGTGACGTGCCTTTTCCTCAAACTTCTCCACAGGCACATACCCACAGGCTTCAGGGTCATCTGTTTGCAATATAATACCGCATCCATAGCACTTCACCCCCTCTCTACCCCCATATGCATCTTCTAAATACCGTGAACCAGTCATTAAATAGTCGTCATCATCACGAGCTTGTGCTTTTGTCCCACAAATTGTTGGGCCGTGTTTAAAACCCTCTCTTGACCAAAACGTCACGCTTTGGCAATGCCCTGGTTTCCATCCAAGGAACCGATTTGAAATCCATATATGTGACCATCTGCGAAATAATAAATACGTACAACGTCAGATGCAAACCTTCGGGTGCAAAAGCAGCGTGTTTACTGCTC
Organism: Picochlorum sp. 'soloecismus'; assembly: GCA_002818215.1. Lineage (NCBI taxonomy): Eukaryota > Viridiplantae > Chlorophyta > Trebouxiophyceae > Picochlorum > Picochlorum sp. 'soloecismus'. Next base: position 318,448 of record PJAJ01000014.1, on the reverse strand, counting down.
CAGCATGGGCAGCGTCAAATATGGATAAAATATCTCAGTATGGTGGTGGATTACCCATTAAAAATGTACAAAAATGTAAACGTTGTACGGTTGTACCTACCTAGTAAATATTAATCTTTTAAATTCCGTGGTTTCCTTTACCACAGAGCAGCATGCCGGTGACATCCCCTTTTTATTCAAAGGACGATAAAGACTCAATTTCTTCTACTTGCACCAGTATTTTTATATTCTAATGCACTCACTTCACCAGAATGGTGCTTTTTCTGACCCAGAAAATCTCAATTCGCTGTATCCTAATGCTACAGAGTACCTCCTACCGTGGGAAAAGTCATACTATGATATGACATGCATGCAAGCCCTGGATGACGAGTTACCGTGAAGTAGTACTACAACCATCCGCATAGGACTTACGGTTCACAAAAAATCCAAAATGAGTTATTTGCAGTCGAATCAGAAATATAGGAACTCAATTCAGGTTCAATACACAGGAAATTAGAGTTATAATACGGCCTGGTGTGATTGAAGAGCAACAAGTACTTCTAAGGCTGAAGACTGTTTATCATAAATGAATGTTCCAGAGGGAACTAAAAAGTGCACAATAGAAGATTATATGCCACTTTATAGCGCATAGGGGGAGATATGACCGGTTCGTGCTTGGATCATTCTGTGAATTGCTTCAATCATTTTAGCTTGGTGCAAGCACTTTCCGGCAGAATACCTGAGGCATGAACCTGCTAATTCGAATGAAATTCGAGAATTCGATGTGTATAAGAAACAATTTTCTAGCCTTGCTGAGTGTATCCTGATTGTATTTTGCAGAAGACCAAACGAAAAGTGCTCCCAAGAATACTCCAGGAGCCACAAAGTCGGCAAAAAGGTTAGGTTTTAGCTCACATGGAAGAACTGTGAGTTACGACGACCTTCATAAGCTTGGCTTGTCGCGAGCTGTGGACGAATATCACAAATTGCTCAAGTGCAAGAACCAGTGGTCCGGTAAAGCCTGTGTGACAGAGCCCTGCTGCTATGTGGCTCTGTTGAAGTATGTATTCCTGCACCCTATACCAGACTTTCTGTCTCCGGATACACTATTAAAAATGTTTGGGCGCGTTTGGGTCTACATGACCCACGCTATAAGCCTAGGTTCTTTGTTTTTGATACCATTGTGTGTGTCGTTTGTTTTGAATCCTATCCATCTCCCAGATGTGGCAGGAGTACCAGGATGCTGGCATGAGGCAGCGCTTTACCTGCCATTGAGAATCGTCATTTCAGTTTGTATTATTTTATTGATACATTGGTCTAATTGTATTACTGCAAGGGCGAAGCTCTCGAGACAAGATGTCAGCAATGGTTCAATTGGACTGTACTCGAAAGCCAGTTTCGGGCCAACCATTGGTATTTCTGATAAGAAGACAAATATAGAGATCTTTTTGGGTAATAAGAAAGATAATGAAAACATAAAAGAAGTCGAGCTGTGCAGAAAAGTGGAAAAGTTGATCAGTAGATATGGATCTTATGATGGGACAAAAGAAGATGTTTCAGTTCCCGACTTAACTACTGCTGTTCGATGGATTCATCGACTCTCTGAGGATATTGAACATCGGAGATTCACGAATAAAGTGATGAGTGTAGACGAGGCATTAGAGGCTTTAGAAGAACTCAGCAAAATCATTGGAATACATGTCGGCACTGACGTGTAAGTTAGCAATAATGCATGGAGTTTCTCATCCTGATACTGTTTGCTGTTGTGGTTTTTACAATTTTTTTGGAACAAACTAGTGATGAACGAAACGTGGATGCCTGCATTCTGCGCAAATCTCGCGATCAATTGAATTGATTGCAACTGTTCTTCTGATGTGATCACACCACACCTTCATGAAGGCAACCTGGTCCAGGTCAGCGATCCGCAGAAACTGCAAGATCTCCCCGCGTATTTATCACGGTCACATGTTGTGCATTACCAAGTGTTTAAAAGCAAGTGATAATGTGCCTGAAACAGTCGAGAAAAAAGAGCAATTCGACCCGTACGCCGTAAAGGCTGAGAACGCTTTCAAAGAGGTCTGCTCGCTATAGAGTTCTAACTTGGCCGATGACCCGGATTTGGAAGCACACGTGATCCAATTATTCTTTTTAGATTCGCACAATTTTGAGCCGACAGGCACCGGAGCGCATCGTCCAGATGGGTCAGGCAGATGTTTTGCCAACGACTCAACACTGCCCCCTTGTCGGCAAGCGCCGGAGCAAGCATGCGTCTCACGCTAGGTCAAGTAATGCTTTGGGGATTTTTGTATTTTTCTGCACATTTGTGTTCGTCTTCATTGTTGCAACGAGTGAGATTATCCGTACCGTAGAGAAACGAATGATGGACATTTCCTTGGGAGTTGTATACCGTTTTGACAGTGAAATGCATGGCAGAACTGTCAAAGGTCCACGTTGCTGCCATGGAGTAGATTGCCTGAAAGAGAGTAAAAAAAGATTTGCAGTGGTGACATATCTGACAACCAGTGACTACTTTCCGTTTCTTCAGCAGCTTGAGTGCACTCTTCGAAAGAGCAACCCTCATGTTGAATTTGCCATCATGCTTCCAGACGGTCATTCTCAGGATGGCTTGGTACAAAAGATTCACGAATTGGATATTAAAATCATTCATGTGGATGATATCTCGTATCCGAACAAGTATGAGCATAGATTTGCTGGTAACTGGCTGAAGCTTCGTGCATTCGAACTGACAGAGTATGATGCAGTGATACTACTAGACAGCGACACAATTGTACTGGAAGACATATCCGAACTCTTCAATCTTCCGACAGATTTTGCAGCGTCTTTAGATCAAGCTCCTTGGCTGAATCAGGAGAAAGCTCTTCAAACCATGATTCAAGGTGGTATGATGTTCCTGCGACCTTGTCAAGCCATGGCAGAGGACATGTACCGGATTTTGAGGGAACGACCAAAGCTTCGCTTCACAATCGGCAATGCAGAGCAAGAATTCCTGTCCTGGTATTTCCGATACTCTGTTTGGTTGCTACCAGACTATTATAATGCCATGAACAGGCCATCCTTGTTGGGCAACACCACACGAGGAGGCTTTGCTCCAAAGATTGTGCATTTTACTTCTGACAAACCAATAAATGGGCACAATTTGGATACTCCAGGCCATCAGTTTTTATGTTCTCGAAATGAGATTGAGAGTAGACCACTAGTCAACAAGAAGAATTTTACATTGTTTTGATACAGATAAAAAGTTAATTAATTAATTTAATTTATTCCGTCAAGTCATGAAATAAATTATTGACCACCACATTTAATAACATCAAGTTCATTTTGACAATCTGTAAAAAGATCAAAGACTGACAAAGTTGTGTTTTCTTCGAATTTCCTTGCCATCATGGCACAACCAGGTGGCAGCGCTAGAGAAGCAGCTGCTTCGCTATACGCCTCATTGCTGCTACATATGGCTTCTCTGAGAGACTCTGAACTGTCATCATCACTGTTACCAATCCTATAAAATGTCTTGAAAGCATCCCTTTGAATATTCTTTTGCTCTTCAAATGACAAAGGACAGTCCTTATTAGAGCGAAGCACTTTTGTCACCAAATTTTTAGTAATACCTTGCGCCTCATACGACTTGGGGTGGCTCCCTCCTTCGCTCCAATCAACTTTTGTATGCGTTGAATAAAATGGTATCTGCATGCGCGCACACACACACACACACATATATATATACGTATATATAATACAAGAAAATGGATTCATTTGAATATAATAATAAGAAAAAGAAATAAAAAAGCCACTCACCGTTTCGTCTTCCAACCCATGTAGACTAAGAAGTGTAGGGACATAGTGTTCATCACTGAAGCACTTTCTATGCTTCATGTTATCAAAGTCCCATTCATACACACAATACTCATGAAATGTACCAATTATCTTTCTATCATCCAATACAACTTTCACATGTTTTCTAATCAAAGCAAACCATTGCGACGACTTTCTCCAAAACCGTCGTTCCAGCCCAGCTGGTACCATTTTCCTCGTCCAGCGATTCTGATTCATATCTTCATGCCACCATGCATTCACATACGACCTGTCTTGGTTCATTGTCACTCTATACAGTGTCTGCATCATTTACTTTTTTATTATTATTTCATTCCATTATACTCATTAGTATATCATACATCCTTCGTCTTGGGAAATAATACACCAGAAACAGGATACTAGTACAAGAAAAAAACAAAAACAAAAATCCAACAAACTCACAAAAGGGTCCCATATTGGAATATGAGATTCACTCAACAGCACAAATCGCTGATTCAAAGGATCCCTATACGCATTCCACAACAAATTACGAGTCGCTTCAACCAGAGAGTGAGTCCCCCATCTCGTCAGCACACGTGACACGTTCCTCAGGTACGGATGCCACACGCCATCCAGCACAGACACGTCCAAGTCAGACCGCAAATGTATATACAGACTATACAAGTGCTGCCTTTGTATACCAGACTGCACGATCCCTGTTCCACGAGGCCCGCAAGCATCCACCACACCCTTGCCATTATCCTCTCCATTTTTTCGAGCCAGCCGCTCACCCTCTTCACAAAGCAATACCTCTTGCACCTTTTCCTTTGGCACCATACCTTGAGCGCTTTCAAACCACTTTTCCCACATTTTACCATGATACAAAGGCCCCTTGATCAAGAACAACAGCGCAATTTTCGGCAGCTCCAGCACCTGCCCGCACGAATCCACGCTCGACTCCATGATCTCTGCAGGTGCCAGCTCACTCAAACTTGGCACAGCACCTGGAAACAGCATACACCCCACCAGCGACAGAGACACCAACACTCGAACCCCCACGTGCCACCAGTTCCTCCACCTCGCGCCCGTCAACTGCCCTTTCCCCCATTCCTGACCCGAGCAGCTGTGCAGGTAAGGCCCACCATGCTTCGTCAACCCGTCTCCCGCACTATGACTACGATAATGACCCTTTTTCCAACCCTCCAGCTTTGGCGACGACGTCACAGACGCCCCCCCCCCAATAATTGGCAGCACAGTCTGCGATCGACATTTCCGCATCTTGTCCGTCGCTCAAGTTGCCTCACAGCTCTGCTCTAACTATGATTTACAAGTATATGATATGACGTATTAATGCAATACATCATCAGTACCTCCAACTAAAGAGCAACAAGTCAGTACCAATTAACCATCCATTTTCTGTCCCGTTACCAGTAGTTCATATCACATTTACAGTATCCATCTGCAGTGGGTATATTGATAATATCTTAACAGTTTCAATAATAGCCAAGTCGTACTTCAGTACTGCTATTAAAAGTAGCATCAAATTAAATTATTACATGGGATGTAGTGATATCATGGACGTGCCACCGTGGCCGTATACACGGCGTTACGTAACGATACTGTTAGATAAACCTCGATGCTCAGAGGGAGACGTGAGATCATTTATTGTAAATATAGTAATATTTATATCACTTGTAATTATGACCGTATGTAGTACTGTAGTATGAAATGTGTGTTGATATGTACAGTAGTACTCAGGGAGAAATCAGGCGAAATGGTTGAATGAACTTAGTACGTTGCTGTAGTTTAGTATAGTATCGAGATACAGATGGTGCATTGTAATATTATAATAGTAATAAAATACTTCTCTTAGTGTGTTGGATGAGATGGAGGATGCGGCAGAAATGAGTCATGGTGGGAGGAGAATGGCAAGCAATGGTGCACCATTGTTGGTGGTGGTGCCTTCTTCCCCGTCTTCGTCTTCTTCTTTATATGGGAAGTGCCAGCAACATGGCAGGTGTGGTAGGCTGGCGGCTGGAGTGGTTGTGTTGATACTGGGTATTGTGGGTGTAGTGGCCGTGCTGGGAAAGTATGGAGAGTCTGCGGCATGCTTGGCAGAGTGGTCCTGTGGTCCTGTTGGTGGTAGAGATGGCGGACGACGTTCTGATTCTGATGACAAGAATGGAATAAAGGTGCAGCTGGGAGAGGAGAAAAAAGGTGATCCGGTACACTCGTTGCTGACAAGTGGTAACGAAAAGGCTGGCGCAAAAGGTGGGAAACAAGGGTATGTGTCGCTGCTGTATGGAGATGAGTTTGGTCTGGCTATGAGGGTGCTGGGGCAGAGCTTGAAAGAGTCAAAGACGACGAGGGATATGGTTGCGCTGGTGACGCGACAAGTGTCAAGAGAGATGCAAGACACGTTGAGGTTGGATGGATGGGAGGTGCGGCGCGTGGAGGAGGTGGAGAATCCTGGGCAATGGGAGCAAGGGAATGCGGCAGGGAGGTTTCCGAGACGGTTTTGGGCAGTGTATACGAAATTGCTTGTATTCTCTCTGGATGAATACGAAAGATTGGTGTATCTAGATGCGGATACTATAGTGAATCGTAATATAGATTAGTTGTTTCTATGTGATGGATTCTGTGCGGTGCTGAGGCACTCAGAACGGTTGAACAGCGGTGTCATGGTGCTGGAGCCTAATCGTGAGCTATATAAAGATATGATGGGGCGGATTTATTCGCTTCCTTCGTATACTGGAGGAGATCAAGGGTTTTTGAACTCTTACTTTAGTAGTTTTGCGGAATCTCCTATTTTTGATCCGGAAGAAGGAAAGATGCTGAGCGAATTGTGGAGTTCGCAAGTCGTGGTTGGCAATAAGAACAAGGTGAACAAGGGCAATGTAAACATGGCTCGTTTGCCGACAAAATATAATGCGGATCTGGGGCTGTATGTGATGAATAGTAATAGGTGGCCTATTTCTGAAGAATCTATTGGTGTTATTCATTATACTTTGGGGACTATAAAGCCGTGGGACTGGTGGAGTGTGTGGTTGCTGGGGGAGAATGCATACAGGTGGCAAGAGTTGAGGAATCGGTTGCCTGTATCATCGGGGGGATGGAAGTATGGGATGGATAGATCGCAATATATATGGTCTTATGTTGCCTTACTTGCTCCTTTTTGTATTGTGTTTTACTGTGTTAAAAGTTTTCGGCGAGGGATGCTGGCTGCGAGCGATGTGCCAGTAATACACCACGGGAACGGTCATACATTATTAGTGGCAGAGATTGGGGGTCAGAATAATTATTCCAGATTCGTGTATGGTGGTGGTGGAACGGATAAAGCACACAAAGTAGAGTGGGATCACGTGCTAGAGGATGTACGGATGATGAAGAATTTGCAAGGACCTCCTTGGATTTTGGTGGCATCGGCAATGGCAGGGAATGTAAGCATCGTGTTGGCGCTCTTGGTGATAATGTTTACTATTCCAAGTCAAATGAGCTATGGGTATGGCTGTTGCCTGGCAAATACCATGCTTTGCATCTTTGTGCCATTGTTTTACGAATTTTTTCTTAACAGAGCGGCCTTTATGCTTGTTAGCTCTGCAACTAAAAATGGTACAGGGTAAGAGGATATGTTTGTGTCTGTCTGTCTTTTCGGTTTGGTATGCCCTTAGAGTATAGATACTCTTCAAGGGTATCTAGAGTAATACTGACTGTGAATTAATTTTAAAAACTGAAAATGACCTGCGTGCAGAAAATGGCCTCCAAAGTCACAAGGTAGAATGGCGAGTCATCTGGTACTGAAATGGTCAATCTATGCCCTGATAATCTCTTGCATTATGCTGATGCTCTGGTGGACATCCATCTTGGGGTACGCTGTGATTTGCTGTCCGTGTGGAATAGATTTGAACAGTATTCTTGTTTTTGCATTCATTCAATTCATGGAAATACTTGATAGTTAAAAAATGTATTGTTGTGTGTCTTCAGAATCAAAACATTTTCTGGAAAAATTATCGGTACAGCAATACTAGCAGCACTGTCGCTCGTGTTTACATCTATTGGCTTTATTTTGCTGGGCTTTATGACACTCAACACACAGTGATGATAATTACATGTATACACTATAAGTACCAATAGTACGAGTTATGTATTAAAAAAATGTTAGAATATTAGTTACGTATTTGATTTTGCCCTTCTAGGGATGCATCTCATTCTCTACAATCTCTCTGGATTCTTTGTAATGCTTCATCAGTGTCTGAGGAGGCAAAGGTCCATGCAAATGAGACCAGGGCAAAAAGGTAGTCTCCGGATCATAATTCGCATGTGAAAAGTACTCTAGAGGAGGAAGTTCCTGAATTTCTTTGGCGGCCCTCTTGAACGTAGACAAAGAACCTCCCAGATCTTTTGCCGCCATGAGCAACTTGGTTAGTCTCCTGTCGCCCCTGGAAATAAGGCCCTGCACCACGCTCCATTTGTAACTTTCAGGGCGAAACTGGATTCCATGTCGCCTCAATCCTTTTTCTAACATCTTCAATCTTTTTTCCGCTTCTTTATTGATTCCTTCCCACTGAAACGGTGTATGAGCTTTGGGAACAAAGGTACTGCACCCCAGTGTCAACTTGAGCTTTGGAGCAGCTTGTTGAAGAGCCAGCATCATTTCAATAGTCCTTTCAACATCTGTGGCATTATCATTATGTTGATTTATTAGTAATTCTGATCGATTAAGTAAAAATTACTTGTAGACCAAAACAAAATGTCGAAACCTGATTGAAAAAATAAAAACATAAAAACACACATACCCTGATCAGACTCCCCAGGAACACCGACCATGCCATACAGCTTCAAAGATTTCAACCCCCCAGCCTGTGCATGCACAGCAGCCTTTTGTATATCCTCTTGATCCAACTTCTTATTAACTATTCGCCTCACCCTCTCCGATCCACTTTCCACAGCAATAGTTAGAGAATTCGTCCCCCTAGCACTCAGTGCAGATGCCAGCTCTGGAGTAACAGTGTTCGTTCTAACGCTTGCAATCGACATCCTGACATGTTCCCTTTCTGGTTTCATCATCCATTCTAACAACTTGTCAAATTCAGGATGTTGAGTCACCGACGCACCCAGCAAACCTATTCTATCAGTCACTTCCAGTCCTCGTTCAATCGTTGGTATCAGTGACCCTTCCAGCTCAGCATGCCTAAACGGCAGCGTCAAATAACTCGCCATGCAAAATCTGCACATTTCTGGACAGCTTCTAACAACTTCAGCCATAAATATATTATCCCACGCCATCCTCGGAGACACGACAGTAGAGGATGCAAGCGCATTCCCTCTGTATGTCTGTTTCTCAACAAACGGAGGGGCAGCAGCATTCAGCACAGCCATTCCAACCAGTTTCCCTCCATCAGCATACACAGGTTCATAAAACGCGGGTACGTACATGCCCGGAAGCCTAGCTAAAGCGGCTAGCACCTCCTCTCTACGCTCATGTGAACCAGCAGTCCCATCACGAGTCACTTTGTACGCCGTCGTCACCAAGTTCTCCAGCATCTCTTCTCCATCTCCCAGCAAAATCACATCAAAAAACGCAGCAAACGGCTCTGGATTGGCAGTCAGCACCGGCCCCCCACCAAAAACGACCGGACAGCCTTGCCCTCTCTCGTTTGAAAACGCAGGAATCTCCAGCCCTTGCAGCATACTTACTATATTCGTATAATCCAACTCCCAGCTCAACGAAAACCCAACCAGATCAATATCTCGCTGCTTCCCGAAACTCGCACCATCCGATACATCCGTGAACATCCGGCTCACCGACACCATCTCATTCATTTCTAGATACGCCCACACCAGTTGATATCCCAGGGACGTAATCCCCACACTGTACTCATTGGGGTATGCATAGATGACACTCAGTGCATCAGAAACACCAGGCACAGCATCAAACAGGACAGTCTCATCCGCCTTGACTTTTGCCATGCTATTATTGCTCACACTACTATTTGTCTGTTTCCCATCATTCATCATCGATTGTTTCTGTCGCTTTTTCTGCCGCCCTTCATGCTTCGTTCTGCCATTGTTTTTACCGCCGTTGCTTTTGGCCTTGGAACCAGCACCCGCAGCTGCGACCACCACCTTTCTTCCATTCTGCTGCATTCCAGGCTTCCCACGACGATACATAGATCTATTATTATTATTATTCATACTGTAATTACTAACAAAGTTACGGTATATTGAAGAATGAACCTCTATTCCACTCTTTACGTAAAGTGTGTGTACACAAACCGCATGCTACATGAACGTTCGAACATCATGACGTCCTTTTTTTTTTTTTTATATAACTGGTAGTACCAGATGACTATTATACACATGTGCTATTTTATTATACTACCAGGTAAAGTAATTATTTTAATGCACCTGAGTACCCTACTACTATTCCATCAACATCATGAACCAATTGGTTCGTCGCAATCAGTCATGATCGGTCAATCAAGACTCTCGACTCAAGATCGATCTTGAAAAGAGTCTGGAGTCCGACACATGTGTCAGTCCTGTACAGGCCGGCCTTCCTTCTCTCCACCACCACCACCACCACCACCACCACCACCACCACCACCGTTGTTTTCACTACCAGAAAACGGGATAGTCTTACCAAACCACGTACGCCGCACAGTTCTCGGTTGCAAATCTTCCCGAAGATACGGATTCACTGGAGGATGAAGGAACCCATACGGTCTAATCCTCATTTCCTCAGTATGTATTGGGGTATCAGCCTTTTGCTGCAGCCAAAACCCAAGCAGTGCCAGCGGCATCACCACGACAGCTCCTACCAGTCCATTAGAGAACCGCATCCCTCCCTTGGAAGCTGCCGCCTGATGTGCCGCACTGTATCTATAATAGCGCCCCCCTGCCCCGGATGAAGATGATGCATACCCTTCTGGCACAGCACCCCCTGCATACACACACACATATATATATATATATTCATTTGGTATACTAGTGGTATAGATGCATTATTGTATAGGTAGTCACAGTATTACCCTATACGTGTTGAGTATTGCAATCACTACGTACCTTTACGAGTCAGAGCCGCATATGCAGCAGATATTTCTTTAAAACACACTTCAGCAGCTGCCCTGCTCTTGTCATTGCTGTTGGTACACAGGTCTGGATGGTATTGCAGGCACAGCTTTCTATAGGCACCTTTAATCTGCAGTACTATTATTGCTGGTGTTGTACTGGTATGAATACGACAGTAGAGAGTATTCACTGTTCAGTGTAGTGTTTCAAAGCAGGATGATTTCACAGCCAATTGCACCACTACCACTACTATTACAACCAGTACTAGATTCATAACGACACACCTCCTGTTTGCTTGCACCAGGACTCAGCCCAAGGACCTCATACGGACTCTTGTATGCCCCCATATTTTGTCTCTTGTTTGCTCTCTCTCTATATACAGTACTAGTATTTATGTACTACGCTATGATGATGAATAGTATCCATCATGTATGTCGTCGACTATCACTTGTTCACACACACACACACGCACGCACACACACGCACACGCACGCACACACACACACACACACACACACGATTCTCTCTTTCATTCGAACCACCACCACCGCGTGAGCAATCCATCCTCTCCCACTCCAGTCGCCTTTCTTTGATACTACTGTATTACATACTATTAAATAAAAAATATTGTCAGCAATGTAGTACAGTTAGTACAGTTGCAATGGACTGACAGCGTGATTTGAGCAACGGCCCCTCATGAGCCTCAAACCTCAGGAGGTCATCAGCATCGGGTACAAAGTAGCCTGGGGGTAACAAAATATATATACCAGGTACAGGTATTAAAGTATACGAGGTGAATTTACGACTTTGTGGTGGTAATAATAAATAGTCCGATAAAACATGCAAAATGTGCAATATACTGGTAAGTATAATAGTAAGAACGGAGAAGATGTGATTTACCACATGTGTCCCTACTCTTCGTGGGCGGAGTGTGTGCATACTCCAGGCAAAGAGTACTACCCTCCGAACTATGAACAGGACGGATTTATTCATGCAACAAAAGACCTTGATGTGGAATTGTTAGTGAATATAGCCAATCATTTTTATAAAGATGTGAGTCCCGGGAACGAAGAGTGGGTGGTGCTGGGTATCGATACAAAGAACCTGAGCAGCAAAGTGGTGTTTGAAAAAGCAGCTCCAGTGGGGGAGACGGCAGAGTACACGGCTGCTGCTGCTGCTGCTGCTGGTGGGGGGGGGGGGGGGGGTCTGCGACAACAATGACAGAAAAAAGTGAAGATGGGATGCTGTTTCCTCATATATATGGGACTATTGATGCATGTGCCGTGACTGGTGTGTATGCGATGAAGAGGGATATCGAAAGTGGGGCGTTTTGGGGTATCGATGGTGAAAATAGGATTTGATTCTGCAATGTAAGGACAGTCATGTCTTTAAGACAGATACTATCTATTATTAATAACAATAATAATAACGAATAATGAAAAAGGTGCGTCTTGTGGAAGGGAGTGGATGTTGCAATAGTGCACGAACATACGTCGGGGGTGTATGGAGCAGCACTACCGTTAGGGTTGTATTTGTATACTGTTAGTTGTGTATACTATGAGTATAATGACCAAGGCACTACGTCAAGCATTTGTTCTTCCTTTTTACTACCGTGGAGCTCAATTGCCGCATGGTGCCTAGAATGTACATTCATCTGACACGTGTACGTGTGGGGTTTCGAATGTGTGAACATTTGAGTCCGGACGACAGACGGCTGTGTGAAAAGGCTGTCTGGTATTTGCGGGTGGAACATTACTGTCATTCATATAGTACAGTGTATAGTGGTGTGCTTGGATGTACGATGTAGTGCTGCTCGTGCATCGGTCAATCGGAATAATTTATGTGTAGGTGGTGGATAATAGATATTACTGATTTGTAATATACCGGTATGTATGTATTGATAATAATACTAATATCGATGCTACATATTGAACAACAACAAAAAAGTCTAGTGTCTGGAAAGTTTGATTGATCCTCCATCTGTGTCGCGTACAAAGCCAGCTCTGGTGAACTCTGTAGAGTCCAAGAATGGTGCCAGGTTGAAAATGTCTAGCTCTCTGCAACGCTCTTCGAGCTGTCGGACTGGGACAGAATAATGGTCCTTGTCTTCAATCTGCCCAGTGATTTGTTCGATGCTTCTCACGTCGCGGAGACACTCTCTCAACTTGAAGAGGACAAGAGAATTGTAGTCTCCCTTTGTGACAATGTATCGTGCAAACTTGCGACGCATGACCTTTTGTACGCTTAGTTTTTGAGTTGAAATGAAAGAATCGAGCATAGTCTTGATGGCAGCGTCTATGTCGTCGTCGTTCACGTACTCTCTTAGGTGCATGGCAGCCCTGGACTCGGCCATACGGATCATGCTTTCCAAATGCCTTACAGCTATTGGCATTCCCTGGGTGACGCTGCTCTCTCTGCGCAAGTCAGAATATACTGCAGCTATCTTGTCATAGTCTCCGGTTTGGAGTCTTGGCTTGCAGGTCTGTTTGGCAAAGGTGATGTACTTTTTTAGCATGTCTTGGGATAAAATGTCTGGGTCTCTGCATCGTTTGTAGCAGTAGTAATAGTATTAGCAGTAAGATGGACACGCATGCAACAAAAATCAAAGTCAAAGTCAAAGTCAAAATCACGTACTGGCTAACATTTGCGTTTTCTTGCTCATCAGCACCATGGGGGTGGGAGGCAGCATGTGATCCGACGACAAATTCAGCCAGTTTTTCGTCATTCACCGGGTCTACTATATCCTTGATCACACAAAGGACGTCGAAACGGGACAGAATTGGGTCCGTCAGTTCGACATTCTCTGAAAATGTTCGTGATGAATCATAGCGCCCTCCGACTGGATTAGCAGCAGCAATCACAGAGCAACGCGCCTGCAATTGGGTCACAATACCAGCCTTGGAGATTGAAATAGACTGCTGTTCCATTGCTTCGTGAATAGATACGCGATCTTGATCGTTCATTTTATCGAATTCGTCAATCAGACATAAGCCCTGCAAGCAATATTAAATTACTTTGGTCATCATATTGAAAAAATGGTATATGTTGCTACAGAAAATGATGATGCAATACGAGTAACAGCAAAATGATAATACCTACCCTGTCGGCTAACACCAAGGCACCGCCTTCAAGAGTCCATTCACGTGTCACAGGATCTCTGTGGACACCAGCTGTCAAACCGACAGCAGAAGCACCTTTTCCTGTTGTATACACAGCCCGGTGCGCACATCCTTCAACGTACTTTAAAAATTGAGACTTTGCAGTACCTGGATCACCCAATAAGAGCACGTTGATATCGCCACGAAGCCTATGGGTGTTTGAGGGATGCTTTTCTTGCCCACCAAACAATGCCAAAGCAATAGCCCGTTTGATATTTTCGTGCCCGTAAATGGATGGTGCAATGGACTTGATTATGCGTTCCCCGATTCTTGGATCTCTAGCAAGCTCTCTGATTTCGTTTCTGTCTTCGTCAGTCAATCTTGCTGCTGCATATGCGCTTCCCTTCTTTGCAATATGATTTGCCTTGATGTGTGTAGAATAGACTGGGAAGCCATGCTTTGCATTCTGAGATGCCTGGAAACTGTGCTCAAACACTCCAGTGACAATGATCTCTTCCCCCGGACGAGCATAGTCAACGAGGTCGTTGAGCAACAGTACGTCCTTAGATCGTGGCAAGCGACCAGCAGGAACACTTCCTGGGGCTTCTTGGAGAGTTACCTTTTGATAGTTCCTATACACCGTTTCCTTGAGATTTACCGTGAATGGACCTTTTGATTCGCAAGCTGCACAAGAATTGATCTTGACTTCCTTGTCACCGGTCTGATAAAATGGTCCAAGTACTGCACTGCATTTGGAACAGTCGAACATCACTTTATATAGCTGTGGGAAGACTCCAGTTCGTCTGGTGACGACTCCATCCACTCTGACAAGCTGGTTGATATGGAAATGACGAAGGTCCCTGATTGACTCTTGCAGAGGAATATTGGCAATTCGAATATACACATGATCTTGAATCGCTTCGTATCCTTCAAACTCGCTCGATGCCACTTCTTTACCAGTCTCATCAAGAATCGGCAGGACATCATTTGGCAAGTCAGCGACCCAAATGGCAACCTGAGGAATCCAGTGTGCGAGATCAACATAATCCACCTCCAGTGTGGATGTATTTGCCCTCACCATATCGCGAAGTCGTTGAGCATAAACTGCATCACCATTATCGTCCGTAAAGTGGAGCAAGAACCGCTTGAATTGCCTCTTTATCTCCCTCCTCACAGCTTCTTCTGCAATGAAATCCTTCACCGGACCACGAGGCTCTTCCAAATTAATCGCCACATCTAGCTCCTCCATATCTTCATCATCAAATCCGGCTTGGGCATCTTCCATTCTACGACGGCGACGAGGACGATATTCGTCCTCTTCAAGTTCTTCCTGCAGGGCCGCTGGCAGTCTTCCTCTTCGAGCAGACCCAACACCTTCAAACCTGTCTCTTGCAGCAAGTTCCCTTTCGGCAGCCAAACGAGCGGCAAACCTTTCTTCCTCCGTCACATCGTCCACAAACCCTTCATCAATCCCATCGTTTTCGTATCTGTCCAAGTGTTCCATTGGGCGATAATCCCTGCAAAAGTATTTCAAACTTGTTAAATTTTCCATCGTTTTAAGTGGTATCCCACAAGGTCCTGTCTCGGACTGCTACTATCAGACAACGAAGCAGGTTCTACGATCAGTTGTCATCATGTCATTCAGAGATACGTACGCTTCCATATTATCCATGAGATCCTCCCCTTCGTCCTCGGAGCCCTCTTGTCGAACACTCGAGGGCTCTTGTTCGTATTCTCCATCTGAGGGCACAGCCTCGTTAATTTCATCCCGATTTTCGTCCACCTGCACAATCTCATTGTTTTATCTTGTAAATTGAATATTTTTTGTAGTCAAACTCGCTAGGGAATGAAAACTAAACATCATTTAAATGTCAGATGAACGCCCGCTCGCAGCGTCCCAGCTCCTTCTTCAAACTCGCAATCACACGATTTTGTCCACGCACCATTTTGGCTCTCTGATGACTCTTCTTCTCCTTTTATAACGATAAAAAACAGTGAATCGAAATCTATGATTGAGTCAATGTACAGCACCGCACGTCTCAGCAGCAGGTTCGCTCTGTCCCTGTCAATACAAACTTGAGCTCTCTGCTAAAGCAGTCTCTTGCCAGTAGCAAAATTTGAATCACAGTCTAGAAACAGATTGAAATTTCTGCTTCAAGACGACAATTACGATTTTTGTGTGTGTAAGATGATGGGACTCCTTGCTCTTCTTTTGAATTTGAATTTCCGAGTAAAAGAAAGTAGGAATATGTTCATATACCCTATAAGTACCATCTACTAAACCCTAAACTTGTTGGTTGGTTGGAGACATAGGAGCAGGACATATAGAGACTTTTGCGTACTGGCTTGCTAGAATCCGATAAATATCATAGATTGTTGTTCTTAGAAAGCTGCATGACCAGATAGAATAGTAGGTAGCAGGGAACCGTGTTGCTGCGAACCAAAGAAAAGTAGGTGAAGTAAAAGAGCTTGACAGGGTCCCCGAGAGTGCTCTTTTTCTATCGAGTCGTATTTTGAGGTTAGTATAATCATTATCAATTTAAAGATTACTCGAGTGCCTGGCATTTTTGCTGTCAGCAAGGAGGCAAAAGAGTGAATTTCCAAGGACAAGCAATGACGGTTGACGGGAAGGACGGCACAGTAGTTCCGTCACAAGATACTATTGGCATGGATGGGGCACAGTTTGCTCCATCTCAGGTATCAGGTCAATTGAGTGACCCGTTTAAGAACATGTGTCTGACGTCGCAAAGAGCTCCCGTGCCCCTGTTTCGGGAAGGCTCACAGCAGCCTGCGGTCGTTGGCGGGTCGCAAGCGTGTGCCGATGGAATGATGAGCCAAGACTTTATCACGCCAGCTGACCAGTTTCACGCAGAATATGACTTGTTATCGCAGCATCAACAGACGGGTGGAAATTTGATAAGGCAGCGGTCCCCGGCTCCTATTTCCCCGAATAGGGTGAAGCGTGCGAGGGCCTTGTCTCCACATAACTCACAGCAGGGTACCGGTCTTGGAGTTGGAGGGGGGTGTGCTCACTGCGGTGCGGTTAAGAAAGTTGGAAGGCGAGGTGCATACCCCCCTTGTTACAAAAATGCATTCTCTGAGAATGCAGAGGAAGAGGTAGGGCTGGCAGCCTGGACTGGGCAACATATTGGCCCACCTGCATCCACAGGGTCCAGGTATAAGGATGACTTTGAAGAGACTGGGATGTTGGGCCAAGGATCCTATTGTAAGGTTTATAGCGCACGACATAGACTAGATGGTCAATCTTATGCCATTAAAAGGACGCTGCGTGGGGTGAGGCGCCACTCTGCTGAATTTGCGCAGTTTCTACAGGAAGTGCAGATCTTGAGCCATGTGCCACAACACCAAGGCATTATTCGGTACTACTCTTCATGGACAGAGCCTCATGGGGATGATGCTGAAAGCGAAAAGCTTTTCATGCAATTGGAATTAGGCCACAGCACGCTGAAAAATCTGGCACTTGGAGATCCCATTCCCGAAAATATTCTGATTGAAGTTGCCAGGCAAGTGCTCAATGCACTGGAGCACTTGCATGCCCATGGTGTGGCCCATATGGATATTAAGCCAAGCAATATAATCATTGTTAGGAAAAATGAGGATGATGGAGAAGTCAAGCAGATTTGTATTAAAAGAGGTGAAATAAAGCTTGCAGATTTTGGGCAGGCAACAAGATGCGTCCAAAGGAAGGGGCAACTTATGACAGTGTATGAAGGAGATTCGCGGTACCTTCCTCTAGAAGTCATGAATTCAAAGTTGGACAAGTTGGACAAGACGGATATTTTTTCATTGGGGGCTACCCTGTTTGAGTTAGCGAGTGGGAATGAGCTGCCCTCAGGAGGGCAGATATATGAAGACTTGAGAAGGGGTCGTGTTCCGCTGTTGCCCACAATAACCACAACTTTTATGAACATGATTCGGTACGTCTATGAATAATATTGTGCTGCAATTTCCCAATAATAATACATACCATGTATGAAATGTATCACTAAATTTATGAACCAATTATATGCAGGTCCATGCTTAAATATGATCCTGATGAAAGGCCCTCAGCATCCAAATTGCTGTCCAACTCACTTTTATTGCTCAAAGACCAAAGCGTGGATAACGAAGAACCCATTGTGTGTTATTAAGCAATTCTTTTTCTAATGGGTAATAATATTATATTACATGTTAGCGATTGGCAATAGCACCACTAATGGATCCAGATATATCATGGTTTGTGGCCCGGCCTGGCCATGAGCAAGGCATTCTCCCCATCTGGGTAATATAATGGTCGGGTACCTGTCATAACGAATCCAGCCTTTTCGTACATATGAATGGCAATCGCATTGCTCTCCCGTACCTCAAGCACCACACTCTCCACTCCCTTATCGCAATACACCTCGATGATATTGTGGAGGAGACAGGAGCCAATTCTCTGCCCTTGTTTCTTAGGCAGGACAGTGAGTTGCAGGATCTGGAGCTCAACGTTTGGTATGTACAACGCCGCGACCCATCCTACTATATCATTAATACTTTGTCCAGTATTGTCATTGCAGTACTCAAGGGACACGTATGTGGCGGACAAGGGATTTGTCAGTTGACCCTCACAGAGATCCTTTGACCACGACCCACCATGCAGTTCGATACGTGCAATCGCGTCCAAATCATCTATAGATGCCTCTCTAATACAAATGTTACTTCTTAATTTTCTATTTTGGATTTTTCGCGGGATATGTAGCGCGGTTACTCCAAAACCGTTGAGACCAGAAGTTTTGAGTTCAAAATTGCCTGAAACGCCACTACAGTTTCTCCAATGGTGTTGTCCCACATACAAAATTTCCATAATTTATATCATATTCATTTTTTGAGATAAAATGTAGGCTTCAATTCATGTTAAGAAGGAAAAGGCCTTCTTTGCAAGAATGCGTAACAGCAGCGTGACAAGAATACGGCCGCATTCTCAACAGGTTGTCGCTATATTGATGGATCGATATTTCTAAAAGATACTAATTTGAATTCATTTGAAATCGATCACAGTTGTGGTCGAGTTTATTCCATCGAAGATCAAAGTACCCCCAAGAGGGACGTATTGCCCGGTCAGCAACTTGATCACTTCCTGAGATGCCATGGCCCCCATGACGGATGACACTGAGTGCAATTCGCCACCGCCGAACCTCACAGCTTCATTTAGATAGTCCTCATTCACTGATATTCCAGAGGGAGCGATTTCAAAAATTGAAGACATGGCGATCTTGAGCAAAGCCAAGTCATCCTCCATGTCTGCCTCGTCTGTTCCTGGAAACCTCTTGTGTTGATGGTGGAAAGCATCAACTGCCAAGAGAGCGCAATATATGGAAGCCGCAGCACTAGTGCCATCGCAATTTGACAAAATTTTTACTGAATTCCAGACAGCGGATGCTGGAATGTCGGAGTAAGCCTTTGTTCTAACCACTCTTAGTATTCTAGAATGAAGGCATATCCTTCTAATTTCATTGGATGAAATCTCATGCTCCTCCAGCCCAAGCTCTGAAGCAATGTCTCTAACATGCCTTGATACTGCTGCAATATCACTTTCAGATTTTTCTTTGTACAAATGCTGCAACTGTAGGTAATTTGAAGTTGTTGAGTGCATGTCCGGTAGAGTCGGGTTCAAGGGCAAATGACCTTGTCCCTCTGACAGCATGAATCGCTTTATGGCAGCAACGACAACCCAGAACGGAGAAAAGTTTTTCTCAATTTCATGTATTTTCAAATCATTCATGATGCATTGAATTTCAGGCGCTGCATTTCAATTCATCCCAAAGTTTCCTTAATACTTTTACCTGAATCAGGACAGCACATGACAGTCAGGAAAAAAATGGACACGTACGCAATTCGCATGGGCCCCATACTTTGGATACATTTGACAGTGCTTCTTCAAAGTTTTCTTCAGGCATTGGGCATCCATCAATAGTGCGCCTCCAGGATCGGATTATACTTTTGAATTCCTCACGCATTTGGAGAGTGGATGGGAGTGATCCACCATGCCTTTGTTTGAATACATCGGCAGCCTTGACCAGCAGTAATCCTGCAATTACGGGAATCTTGATACCATAAGGTCAATTATATTATAATATATTATACTCAAACAGTTCGTCATTTGTGACAAGCAAATGCGTATGCATGCATGGATCGTCATACCGTAAGGAACATGGCTATGTGCAGTTGGATCTAGTGCTTCCAAATCTATTGAGCGAGCTACTTCTAGTAGCTTAGGCCATGGATCTCCTAGCCTCAAGTCATCCAAATAGTTTTCTGGCTTGGATTCTATTACGCATACTTCATTTGTGCAGTTCTGCAGGGGATATTCCTCGACAAGAATGTTAGTATATTACGTCTGTCCAGGGTCTCTCCACAAATACATGTACTTCTCACATACCCGCAGGCTACCAAACAGTCCATAGGACCTTACAAGTACGAGATAAACATCAAATTTCCTACACACAGTATCTAGATCCTGGCACGTTGTTTCATCGAATTGGGTTCCGATTACAATGTCGAAATCCTTGAAGAATTCTGGTTTCCTTGTCAAAAGGCTCCTTGGACTTTCTTCCACAAAGCTACCAGAAACATGCTCATTTAATTCTTTCAGACACTCTGCGCTCATAGTATTATTTTAAAATATTAACTACGTGTATTATCGATGATACATTGCGCATTCCGAAGAATGAGGCGGGCTCAATCAGGTCAAAGTTTGCCCCTTGCTCTCACCTGTCACCACTTGAGCTCGGCTCTTCCCAATTGATGTAGATGTCACCATAAAGTTGTTCCCAAGATCTTCGTCTTGAATAATATGGTCATCGACAATTACAAAAGAATTTATGCCTCCAAGCACCACGTTTTTGAGCGCCTCAGATCCAGTTGCGCTGCATTGTAGCAAACAGACTCGAGCATCCTCCAAGGCTGCCTGACCATGGTGGCCCCAAATACGAATACCCCTATCATAACGCACATGTTTCTCTATATTTACGTTTTGTGTGAACCCATTTTCACCGCTGACATCGCTTTCCGCAGCGGGTCGATCTGACATGCTGATTTTCTTTTTGCTTTCGTTTTTTGGTTTGCTTATTATTTGCTCGTTACAAAGAGTTCAACATTCATCGATCAGACAACGACAAATCGTATTGATTCAATCATAAACAAATAATCAGAGAAAATTGGTTCAAGTGATGATGGCTACAGAAATCAAGAAGACACTTTCGACTAAGCAACTTCTGTATTCTGGGATTTTCCTCTCCAGAAAAACCTCAGGGGGCTTCCTGGATACCCAATGTTTTCCCGAAATTGCCTTTCCATGTACTTCTTGTAATCATCAGGGAAAAGTTTTGGATCATTGCAGAAAAATACAAATGAAGGAGGCTTCACTCCAGCCTGTGTTCCATAGTATATCCTTCCTCTTTTGCCACTCCCTGTGCTAGGAGGCGATCTCCAGCCAGTTGCATCCTGTATCACCATGTTCAAAGTTGCGGTCGTGATTCTTCGTCGATGCTCTTCAGCAGCCGCTGTAGCTGCATCTAAGACTTTGAACACCCGCTGACCAGTTAATGCAGAGGTGAACACTACATTTGCCCATTCTACTGGTCTAAGTTCTGCGCGGACATTTGCCTCAAAATCAGGCAAAGTAGCTTCTGTCTTGGGTATTTTGTCCCACTTATTGATCACCAGAACGCAAGCTCTTCCTTCTTCGGCAATATACTCTGAAAGTCGAAAATCTTGTTGAGTGACCCCTTCAGTTGCATCAATCACCAGGACTGCAACTTCAGCTCTTCTAACAGCATGAAAAGCCCTCTCAACAGATAGTGGTTCAGCACCATCTTTTCCTGAAGCAATCGACGCTCTTTTACGTACTCCTGCAGTGTCAATCAATTTAAATGATCGACCATCTGGAATTGTGATGTCCGTATCAATTGCATCCCTGGTGGTCCCTGCCATGGAACTCACAATAGACCTCTCTTTTCCGACCAATGCGTTCAGCAAGGAACTCTTCCCTACATTCGGTCTGCCAATGATGGCCATACTTATAGGAATCTTAGATTCCTCAATATCGTCATATCCAGGCGGGGCAGGCAGTCCCTTTACAACTTCATCCAACAAGTCAGCAGCCCCTGTGCCACTGATTGCCGATACAGCAATCGGAGGAATGCCAAACTCCCAAAACACGGCTGCCTGCTCATCAGCTTTGCTCACATTTTCGCACTTGTTGACAGCCAGAACGACTTTCTTTCCCGGGTGAGCCTGACGCAGCCAGCTCAGTACTTCTTCATCAGAGGCTGTTGGCCCTGTCTGACCATCCACTGCAAGGATGATAACATCAGACTCTTCAACAGCTGCTGCTGCCTGCCTCTCAATCGCTGTAGGCAAATTATGAGCAGATATGGATTCCATCGCAGCCTGACGCTCTTCAGTTGGAAGCTTTTCAGCCTTACTCATTAGCCCGCCAGTATCTACTAGGATAAAGTCTCTTCCTCCCCAGTTTGCTCTGGTATACAAACGATCCCTGGTTACACCTGGGTAATCGTAAACAATTGCCACTTTTCTCCCTACAATCCTATTAAAAAGTGCACTCTTTCCCACATTTGGCCTCCCAACGATAGATATCCTTGGCAATAATTCATCTGGTACTCGTTTCTCGTATGGAGTTCCTTTCTTTCTTGTCCTCCTACTCTGATACCC
Source organism: Picochlorum sp. 'soloecismus' (assembly GCA_002818215.1). NCBI lineage: Eukaryota > Viridiplantae > Chlorophyta > Trebouxiophyceae > Picochlorum > Picochlorum sp. 'soloecismus'. The sequence continues at coordinate 295,775 of PJAJ01000014.1, read as the reverse complement.
ATTTTCATCAATTTCGACATCTTCCTCGTCGAGCCCTTGTTCTTCCAACGCCATACTACTAAGTTCATTGTCCTCCTCTTCGTCCAAAGAATCTGGAATTTCCATTTCGAGCCGCTCCAGCGCGTCCAGAAACGCTTCTGACCCACCACTATTCCCATTCCCTTCCTGCTTCCTACCAACAGCAGTTGCCACACACATCCTCCCATATCCCATCACCATCATCCTACGCCCCACATGCATATACACCCTTTTGGGCTGCATTAAATGACTATTAAATCCCAAATCCATGCTTTTCAGCCGTCAAACTTATCCTTGCCTTCTTCCACTTCTTCTTTTGACAGCCGTTGAGCCTCAAAAAGCATATAATTTGACAATCCACGGATAGCCCTGCACTCACCACCACATATCCGCTTTATTCTCCGTGCATCACTTGCGACTATGTAGTATACATCCCTACATTGCAATTCCAATAATACCGTATTATGCACACGTACGCCTCTTTTTGCTTCTCAATCTCTTCAGGATCTGTCTCGTCCTTATTCTTACGAAAAGCCTCTTGTACTTGCTGTCTCAAAACAACCCTGTTCCCTCCCTGCAACCACATTATAGTATACACCAAATCTTCATTCCAGAGAGACTAATATGTTTTTTATACTAATATTATCCACATTGCTTCTAATACATACCCTTGTACTGATATAATCCGCCAAACGAAGGCAATCTCTGTAAAGCTGCATGCACCCGACAAACAGGTGAGCATCCTCGATCCCAAACATCCATCATCCTTTCAGCAATATATATCTAATAAATCCAATATTACGCATGCAGCAGAAAAGAGATGCTCTCTCTCTCTCTCTCTCTCCCGAACACAAACCCAGATATGCTCAGTCATTGAGCAATTTCTTCACTTCCAACGATCCCTACTATTAGTTGAATATTATTCCACTCACCTTGATGACAGTAAACTGTGATTTATCAATCAACATTTTAATTCCATACTATATTTACAGTATCTTCATAAGACAGCAAGTGCATGCTTTGTACCAAATTTGGTCATCATGACTGATCATGCATGCATGCCAATCATATATATATATATATATATGACCAGTCATCCGAATATTAGATCGAATTCCCATCCCAAATACTTTGTCTCTGCTATTCGAATGGCACAATTTAGAAACGGGGATATTTCTCTCAAACTGGAAAAGGCAGATCAGAACGTGCTGGGCATCAAGGCATGCTTGGCAGGACGAAGATGATGTCAATCCATCCACCACGAGCAAAGGATTCTCTCAAACCATAGGATTCCTCTTTACCATTATTGTACTGTCTTCTCACTTGATTGAGTAGAGTCGACTAGTTTGAAAGGAATGCAACCTCTATTTGGATGGTCTATCTTGCAACAGCAAACAGGAAGTCTTGTATTGTAACGTTGTATTAATACAACAGTGTAATTACAATGCAACTTCTAGCAGTAACCACGCTAGCTAGTGTGTACAGTACTGTAAATCCTTATATTGAGTTGCTACTCAGGGATACGCTCACTTGTAACTGACGCGAATCTTGGTAGCATAGATGCATGCAGTCACAATCACGTAAATTTACTCATCTTGGTAAAATCTTCAGATGCACATCGATGTGACAAGATATCTTGTGCCAGGGGGATCATGTCATTATTGACCCCATTGCAGCATCTCCATCCATCCTCGATCATTAAATTAAATTTACAATTTAGTGGAATGTTGGATTAATAGGTTTATCATTGTACGTACGGTGGAGATCGTAACAGAGCAGTTCACGTTCACCTCCGTTGACAATTCCACTCAACTTCAGAAACAGGCCAGGACGGAAGGAAACGAGAACGCTGCTCTTAGAGTACTACTGCACTCTCCATTAAAGAATCAGAGAATATATTGATTCTAGAAATCAAATAGAAGTACCCGCATGAACACTTGTTTCCCCTGGAAACTTGCTCGCTGGTCACATACCGCGTGTGGACGAAAGAGAAAACTGTGCGTAGTGGCACACCATCTGTAATCTGGGGTATTACTATTATTATTATTCGAATCAACGACAATGGATTGGCTGTACGGGAAAAGAGACGAAGGCGGGAAAGAGGAGGAAATGGTGTCGCTGGTTGAATGGGAACAATCAGCTGGTGGACGATCCGATTCCGGTGCAGCAGCAGCAGCAACGAGGACTATGGAAGAAGGATGTGGGACGCTTGTAGTGTCTATACAAGGGATGCACTGTTCTTCCTGCTCGTCAGCTGTGGAATCGGCTCTGAATGCTGTTCCCGGTGTGCTTCGGGCACAAGTGAGTCTGTTAGGGGAGAGTGGTGAAGTGGTGTACGATGTGCTGCGGGTGGACGAGAATGAGATTCTGCAAGCGATACAAGATGCTGGATTCGAAGGTGCAGTGAAGGAAAATAAGCGTGCGGGAGGGAAGGGTGGTGCTGGTGGGAGAGTTATTCTGCAAGTGTCAGGGATGCATTGTTCTTCTTGCTCCTCGGCAGTTGAGAAAGCTTTGAAAAAGGTGCCCAAGGTGCTGAAAGCATCTGTATCGCTATCTACAAGCCAAGCAGAAGTAATGTACGAGCCCGGGACTGTCATGGTGTCGGATTTGGTACAGGCTGTAAAGAATGCAGGGTTTGTGGCACAATTATTGGAGGACACCTCGAGCTCCAAAATTGTTCTCGCCGTGGAAGGGATGACGTGTTCATCGTGCTCTTCCGCTGTTGAAAATGGTCTGAACGAGTTGCAAGGGGTGACATCTGCTCGTGTCAACTTGATGTCGCACACAGCAGAGATACTGTACGACTCTTCAATTGTTGGGCCTAGAAATATCATTGAAAAAGTAGAGAGTTTGGGATTTGTCGCATCATTGCAAGAAAATGGTAATCCATCAAAGTTTTATGATCAAAATGAAAATGAGACAGCTCGATATAGGAGATTGGCGACGTGGTCTGCAGTCTTTACCATCCCAGTGTTTTTGATAGCCATGGTGTTTCCGTGGCTTGGGGTGTTTAAATGCCTGTACAGGTGGACAGTTTTTTATTTTCCAGTGAATGAAGTCTTGAAGTTTGTATTAGTAACTCCAGTGCAGTTTGTGATTGGATGGCCTTTTCATGTTGGTTCGTACAAAGCTCTCAAGTCAGGTAGAGCCAATATGGATGTCTTGGTGTCATTGGGAACAAATGCATCGTATTTTTACTCTGTGATATCGATAGTGCATCATCATCATGTCAAGCATCATGATTCTGGAGATTACCAACCAACTGATTTCTTTGAAACGTCGGCTATGCTGATATCGTTTGTGCTGTTGGGAAAGTTTTTGGAGTCATCTGTACGTTTTACTAGTCATTTCAGCCTCTAGTTGTGTTGCTCTAGAATGTATAGTCTAGAGTTTGGATTACGTTTTGTATTTTGTATTTTGGGGGAAATACTGACATGTTTTGAATATTTTGTTTTCAGGCAAAAGGCAAGACGTCGGAAGCTATTGTCAAACTATGTGCAATGGTTCCAGGTTCGGCAATTTTACTCGAGACTAGCGACTCTGGGGAGCCCATTGAAAAAGAGATACAGTCTGCTCTGATCCAAAAGCACGATCTTCTGAAAGTGATGCCAGGATCTAGAATTCCTGCTGATGGGAAAGTGGTATATGGGTCAACCTTTATTGACGAATCCATGCTGACTGGAGAGTCCAAACCTGTTGGCAAAGAAGTCGGGGATCCTCTCTATGGAGGCACTATGAATGCAGGAGGCGTGATTCACATGGAAGCCGAAAAGATTGGATCAGACACCGCTCTGAGTCAAATAGTTCGCCTAGTAGAAAATGCACAATTGAGCAAGGCCCCGGTCCAAGCAGTTGCGGATCAAATTTCTTCAGTTTTTGTCCCGGTTGTTGTCTCTCTGTCGGTACTTACCACCTTGTTCTGGTTTACAGCTGGTTTATCTGGTTTCGTGCCCGAGGATTGGATCCCTAAAGGACATTCTTTGTTTTTGTTCTCGCTATTGTTCGGAATCGCAGTCATGGTGATTGCATGTCCATGTGCTCTTGGGCTTGCAACTCCTACTGCCGTTATGGTGGGTACAGGTGTTGCCGCAACAAATGGTGTGCTCATCAAGGGAGGAGATGTGTTGGAAAAGGCAACAGGGGTTACAAAAGTCTTATTTGATAAAACAGGGACGGTTACAAGTGGAAAACCTACTGTGGTCGATCTTCACTTGATTGATCGCACCATTTCGGGCCCTATTGTGGCCCAAGTAGCAGCCTCGCTAGAGAGAAGCAGCGAACATCCCTTAGCTTCGGCGATTCTTAAATTTGAGGATGCATATTTAAAAGGACAATGGACTCCACAATCGCGTCCTTCCTTAATTCAAAGAGCCAAGTCAAATCCAAGCCGCCTTGAAAGCATCAAGGAGCATCAAGTCAAGACAAGTGTCCCACCTGCTCAAGACGTTGAAATCCTCGTAGGCGAGGGTCTTTCTGCGATTATCCAAACCCCACTGGAGCTACAAAAGGCATTGAAGTGCGGTAAATCTTGCGCAGTTCTGATTGGTAGTGCCAATCTTTTAGCTAGGAATGGCATAGAGAGCATTAGTCAGGGAACACTTGCAGACCAGTATGCACGAGAAATGGAGTCACGAGGCTGTACCTGTATTTATTTGGCCATTGACATGCAACCAATTGCTATCTTTTCAATCATGGATCCGATTAAACCAGAATCACGTGGTGTTGTTGCCGCTTTGCACCAAATGAAACTTAAATGCGCCCTTCTAACTGGAGACAACTGGAGAACAGCCAGAGCTGTCGCAAGTCAGTTAGGAATCACGCTCATCCATGCCGAGGTCCTTCCAGGAGGCAAAGTAGATGTCGTCACGCAATTACAATCCGAGAATGAAATAGTAGCAATGGTAGGTGATGGGATTAATGATTCACCTGCACTTGCAAAATCAGACGTGGGAATTGCCATTGGATCCGGAGCTGATGTTGCCATTGAGGCAGCAGACATCGTCTTGGTCAAGAGCGATCTCGAAGATGTCCTTATGGCTCTAGACCTTTGTAGGGCCACCTTTAGACGAATCAAATGGAATTATATTTGGGCCCTTGGATACAACCTTGTCATGGTCCCTGTTGCGGCTGGATGCCTCTACCCTTCACTAAGATTTCAGCTCCCTCCTTGGATTGCTGGTGGCTGTATGGCACTGAGTTCTGTTAGCGTCGTGGCAAGCAGTCTGCTCTTGCGAATGTATCAGCGCCCAAGAAGAGTTTTACGAGATTGAGCACATCCTTGATACACCTTTTTTGCTCTACAAATTACGAATCTACTTCAAAGTTTATTGATACTACTACTGCAAGATTGATATTTTTGTTGGTTTACCAAATTTGGTTTTAAAACCAATCGTAAGACTGATTTCGATCAAAATTTATTTTGATTCCTAAGCGCACTGCAATGAAATTTAGATAGCATTGGATTGGATTGTAAAATAAATACATTTCGTATAGATTTTAGTGTGAAACCTGTTCTCAGCTGTTTGGTCTGGTTTGCATCCTACGAGAGGATCTCCGTTTCGCTTGCTTTGTTGCACAAACGAGACGCAACACGCCAAGAGCTAGAATTTATACTGAGAGGGATGAGTGTTAGTAGCGTAGTAAGGTTTGAGCAAATATTAGAAGGTGCTCTGGGCGAGAAGGAGAAACTATGGGCGCAAAGATACGCCAAGCAAGTAAAGGAATCCGAAGGATTTGAAGTCCCTCAGCTTAATCAGACGAACAAAGTGTTCATAGAGAAAGCACCGCGTTGCTATGATACTCGAATATTTGCTCTAGAGGGTGATGGAGAGGAAGAAACGACGCAGGAAAACGCGACAGCGGTGGCAGCTCGAGAAGAAAAGGTGCAACCTGTTGTGTCCGTTGAAAAACCAGCTGGCGGTCAAGAGGCTCGACACGTTGGAACCGGCAGCAACAAGAGTGACGGGGAAAACCAGACGCATAATAACACACCCAATGATGGATCAAAGATCACATCTGTTGACGCGCTAGATAAGGAAGATTCCGTCCCTTCTCAAGAAGAAGAAGAGGAAGAGGCCAGAAGGACAACCAGGCATGTCGCCTCTAAAGCAACAGAGAAAACAGCAAAGGAAGACCAAAGAGGCTCCAAGATTCAGCATGCGAAGCCATCGATTCCTGCTGGTCATAAAAAGTCATGCATGTGTGCTATTTGCAAGCAGGCTAGAAGGAAAGAGGAGCAAGCCCTGGCAGAACAGGGGATGCCACTTTCTAAGAGGATTAGCGAAAAGAAAAAGTTTTCGTTCAATGAACTCGACCTACCTTCTGCTGAATGGAAGGCGTACGTGATCACCAAGGAGAATGGCGAGGATGAAATGGTGTATCGAAGCTCGGAAGGGATACCATGCTACTCCATAGAGATGGTCCCTCAAGTTGAGAAATGGCGTTTAGATAAGGGAAGAATTTCCTGGAGAAACATTCGCAAGACTGTTTCGTGGATTCGGTCCATAGCTGCGACCTCGGATACCAACATCCCTTCGGAAAATAAGGATGCTGCTCTGGATGCAGTTGTGCTGCATAGAATATTTAGCCTTGGCTCTGAGAAATGTATTTGGCAAAAGCCAAGCATTAGAGAGCTGAACAGCACCACAAGAGGGGGCGGCACCTCGCGTGGAGATACCGCAGAAGCACCTACGCGAAAAAGGCAAAGAAAATCAAAGCATGCAGAGCCAAGCAAGCTGGATTGATAATACATCATGGTATTGTCAAAGTAGTATTTTTCATATGCTAAAACTGTAATAATTGCTATAGCATGTCCTGTCATGTAACATATAACGCTTATGAGGTATTCCAACGCACAAGCAGCCATTCATACTTTATTTTACAGAAAAAAATCGTTGCAGTATTTCCAAATTTGGTCCACCAAAGTCAAAAGCCAGCCAAAATTTCAGCACAATGATGGCCCACCAAATTGGTGGCACCAATCCGGCTTTAAATTCAAATCATCGCTCCAGGAGTATTTAATAGCCGGAAGGAAGGGAATATGGGGTAATTAAATGTAATAATATGAATGATAATTTTGATTTAAAGGGTTCTAATCGAACCCTTTACCTTGAAATTCTGAAACAAGCAGTGACTTTGTCGCTCGATGATCCTAACACAACGGCACTGTTTGGTCAGCCTGTTGATATATCGTCTCTGCCTGATTATCTTGATATTGTAGAATCCCCTAAAGATTTGGGGACTATATTATGCGATATCAATGCTTCGATCGAAGGAGATGGACCGTATGATGCCATCGACGACATCTTGGGGGATGTCAACCTTGTGTGGCAAAACTGTTTAGAATACAATAATAGGCCTGAAGATGCTCAAATTATATCCATATGTAGGAATAGCAAGCGTCTATTTGGCCGAATGCTCCAGAGAGCATGTAAAGAGGCTGGAGTCGAGCCAGATGTTTTTTCTGTGGGAAAGAAATCAGCGCTGTACAACTTTACAGGGCCTGAAGGACAGGGTAAGTCATTGATAATTTTTTATTGATTAAATTGAACTCGTAGTTCGCGTGTGAGAGAGATTGTTTGCGGTTTGACGTGGGTTGCAAATCAAAGCATTTTGGTACTCAGAAGTTGGTAGTTGCCATGTTTTCAAGTGCATGTTGGTCGCTCATCCTGCGAATGTTGTTCTTGCAGAAATGTCATATCTACCTCTTAAATCAATTGACAACTTTGAGATAACATCTGCTGCTTCTCCTGAGGAACCCATTGATCTTATTACTCTTGGATACATGAGATGTCTTGATGAAGGTGCCTTGTTGTCTGGGGAATTGCAAGGTGCTCAACTGGATATTGTATCTTGCGAGCCTATTATTGATTGGGTAGTGGATAGATATGAAGGGGCGGTGTTTTTGTGGGCAATCACTTCGAATGCATGGTATAAGCTGGAGAGTCCATCGCCAAGATATTCGAGCTTATATTGTAATGTGCTGCAAGGCATTGATATTGTGGAAAGAAGCTTAGAGGCTATAGATATCGATGGAAGTGGAGATTTAAAGGCAACAGTAGAAAGTATAGCAGCAAATATGAAGAGCTTGGATGGGTCAAAACGAAGGACAACTGTGCCTTTCCCTGTCAAGAAGTTTGCCATTGCTCAGCTTGAGGCCCACTGTGGGAAAAGAAAGCCCCCAGTGAGCGCGAAGAAACGAAAGCATGGTGTAATTGGTAGCAAGAGTATGAATGATGGGGATGCATGGGCTGATATGATGAGCGACGATGATATGCCGGATGATTTTGAAGTCGTTGAGGAAGACTTGAGTGAGGACCTGGATGATGATGAACTGTTTCATGCTAGAAAAAAGGCTTGGAGACGTGTTAAATATCAACGTAAGAAGGCAGAAGAGAATATAAAATTAGAAAGGATCGAGGAAGAATTGCTGATGAAAGAAAGAGAGGAAAATGAGCACAGAGGATGCCCTCCGACCATGAGAAGCGATTTCCGAATTCCTGGAGAGCATCTCCATAAGGTTTTATTTGCCTGGAGTTTTCTGCAGGAGTTTGGTGACGTACTTCATCTTCCTCCGTTTTCCTTAAGCTCATTTGAGGCTGCACTCTACCCAGGCCCAAACATCGACATGCTGCCAGATGAACCTGAGCCGAGAGAAAAGCCAGCAAAAAGTCTGACTGTAGAAAATACTGTGGATGAAGAGATTGATGAGCAAGACATAGACGAGAATAAGTTAGATGATGAAAATGAAAATGGGAAGACAGTGGAGGAGCCTGAAGAGAAAAAGGTGCCAGATGATGCTGAAGGGACGCCCACTGAAAAAGAGGTTCCTGTGACTGAGTCAAATGATTTATTAGAAGAAGATAAATCTCTCGAGAATGGAGTGGTGGAGAAGAATGTGGAAGAAGGAGAGAGTGCAGATGCACCATCAGCTGGAATAAATGAGATTTCTTTCACCGAAACGGAGCCCAAGGTTGAGCCCAACAACGCCCCGTTAGTGGAAAGTGTGATGCCAGAAGTGCCAAAATTTGAGACAAATGTCCAAGAAAACAACGCACAAGTGCCTGTAAAACGGGGAAGGGGCCGACCACGCAAAGATGGTTCCAACCCAAGACCATCAGGAGGGATTAAAAAGGCACCACAAAACATTATTTACGAGCCCACCATCAAAACAAGACGCCAAAAAGGTATCAATGTCCCCATAAAGAATTTGAAAGAAGAATATTCAGATGAAATGGAAGTTGAGGATGGCAGGGCCAAAGATGCAGACTTTTCTGTGGAATCTGAGATGAGAGGAAAGATTTCAAAAGCTAAATTTAGTAGAATGGTGCCTAGTAGTGATAATCATTTAGATATTCCTCAGTCTACAGCAACGAACAGTATCACAGAAGCGTTGAAAGCCACACAAAAGCTTCAGGAAGAATATGAGGCAAATCTCAAAGAAACATACGCCGTTTCGTTTTCCAAAATTCAAAATTGTTCACCACTGGACAAAAGCTATTCTGCTTCTGGCATACTTTTGCGAGATATAGTATCTTGTCTGACTGGGGCAATTGGTGATACTATTCAAGAGCCATCTTCCGATGCAAAACAACCAAGTACTGCTGTGGTCGCTGCTTCAAAAGGACTGGTTAGTCCATGGCCAGAAGTTGCTGCTAATACAGTATGGAGCTGCCCAATGTCTAGCGAGGAAGCAAGGCAAGCAGCTTTGCATCTGGCTTATGGAGATTTCATCGATCTTTCTGTACCAGAGCGCATAGAGATTATCTCTTCATTAGTATACGAGGCCCTTGAATCAAAATTAATTGGCAACGAAATTAATAAAAGAATGGAGAGGCAGTTGGGGATGAAGTTGCCCTTTAATGAGTTTTGTATGGATACATGTCAATTGATTAGTGACTTGAGGGACCAGATCCAGCAAGTTGTAGAATCCGATGCCAAGGGTAATAGCCAGACTTCAGGAACTCTGAGAGGATGGATGGCCTGGGTTGATATTTTGCGGCTTGGCATGAAACGGTACGTGGGAGAAGACTTCAATGGAAGGAGATACTGGGCTTTGGGGAACGAATCTGGAGCGTTCAGAATATTCTGCCAAGACTTGGACGCCTTCTCCATGGATAGCTCAGATGTGTCAGTTACGGATATCTGGGGCTATTATGAAGGACAATCACTTGAAGATCTCATAGTTTGGTTAGGAAAAGGAAATATTCGAAAGGAAAAGATCCTATTGGCATCTTTAAGTGCAGCACCAGTACCCACTAGCTTGCCAACACCTTCTGCTCCAGCGAGAAAACTGAGCGGCAAGGAACTCCTGAGCCAACAAGCCGACGGATATCGAAACATTAATTATCCTTTGCTCCGTGGAGAATGGAATCTTATCTCTGAAAGTTCCTCTTATGATCTTCCAATTGAGCAGAGAGCGAGCCTGGCCATCGAGTCAATACTTGGCACCATTCCGTTTTGGTTCAAGGCAAGTTGTCCTTCTCATTGGCAGTGTACGCCATGTCATCTAGCTTATGTATACTTTTGTTTTTGTAGGATAGTATTGTTTCGAAAGCCGTATATGGGATATCGGATATCATATCCTCTGGGCAAGTACGGGACTCAGCCCGTGCTCTAATCGAGGCGGATAATTTATTAGCTCTGGAAAACAAGGTCACTCAAGAATGGGTAGATGTGTGGTCGCCGAAGTGGAGAGCAAATGTTGCTGGGTCATTTGATCAAAGAGAGACTGCATTGCAGATTGCAGCCCTTCAGTCCCATGTTATCATGGAAGCTGATGTTATTCCAAGGGGAACATTTTTGAAGATTCTTGACGACTTGAACTGCACGTTGCTGATTCCAGAGCACCATCAAGAAGTTGCAGTCATGCGATCGGGAATCCTTTTTCACATTGAAAAAGCAATGTCTCTTCTTGGTTTAACAGATAACGAGAAGCCAAGTCAGAAATTGAATACAGTACCTGCAAGGCAGCCTTTAGAAGGAAGTGATGCAGCAGGATTCTCAGCCCAACAGCCTGGAGAAAATGGTGACGCAGTAGGAAAAATAGCAAGTGATGAACCATCCATTTTACCTTTAAAGTCTGAATTTTTGGATGAGCTGAAAGGGAAATGGTTGGGGGTGAGGGAGAAAGTGTTTACCCTGAATCCTGTTGAAAGATATATCGTTAGAGGTATTGTCTACAGGAGGCATTTGGCTGACTCGGCAGCCGTAAATATGGAAGGGTACTCAAATGAAGAAGCTGCTGTTATGAGGAGACCAGTGGCTTGGATATATCTTAAGCCCAAGTCCAAAGGGCCACCCCAGCAGCTCCCAATAGAATGCATCACTGTCCCGCTTGTCCTGGACCCAGATCTACCTGATTTTTTGGTACCCCTGCATCTATACTTACAGCGATCTCGTGTGCAATGGCAGTCTAATGATAGATTCAAAATGTTTATACCACCTAAACCTTCTCAAAAAAGGTCAAAGTCCACTGGAGCCTGGAAAAAAGGTACTGTAATACAGATTCAAGCAACAGCAGACAGGGAGGATGGCCCAGAGGACCCCTGGGAGAGTGTTGTTGTCGAGTACGACACAGCACCAATAGGCGAAACCAACTTTCTTAGTCCTTGGATGATTGAGATAGACCCAGAGGAGGAAATGCGAATGTCTGAGGAGGCAAAGAAGATTCAGCAAGCAGTTGCCAGGGCCCAAAGAGCAAGGTCATTAGCACGTGCTGCTGACAGTCCTGAGGCTGCAGCTGAGGAATCTGCTCAGATAGCAGAAGAGGGGCTGAGGATGGAGGTAGCCATACGACAAGCTCAGAGATCAAATGAATTGCTTAATATACACAGATTTAAAGATTTCAGGGAATTCAATGTCGTGTCAAATGAGGATGTGTATGGGGTTGAGGCGCTGGCTGAGTACAAAAAGTACCTTTCGGAACTTGGGATGTCGACCTACAAGAAATATGCACCATACGCAGCTTTGGCTTCTTCTTCTGGCAAGTTGAAGTCTGGAGGGCGCATGTTATCACCAAATACTGGCTCTATGGCTATGCCCACGGGACCTCTAATACCTGGCCAGCAAGTCCCAGAGAAGGTTCTTGAAGCTTTACGGTTATTGACTCCAGATCAGTTTATGGTGCTATTGACAAACTTTTACATGGGCTTGAAAGGGAAGTACAAAGTCCCTATATTTGCACACAGAGAGCTTGATATTTATACAGTTTGGTGGTCAGTTGTCGAAAGGGGTGGCTACGAGTCAGTAACTGCAGAAAAACAATGGAAAGATATCTGCCGGTGCCTTAATCTGGACCTTAGTGGACAGACATCGGCCTCTTACAACATGCGTCTCAACTACGAGCGTTGTTTACTCGACTTTGAAAATTACTTGGCATGTGGACAGTATGAGGCTGACTTGGCTTCCAATAGGGCCCCGGTCCACACACATTTGACTGATCCTGCTCTGACACGGTTCGCCATTCCGGGAGCCTATGAAAACACAACAGACAATGAACCTTTCACGAGAGAAGCCTCGGAGTCGATGCCTGATAAGTCGGTTCCAACCTCCCCAAAGATAGGATCGACCATAGTCCCATTGAAAATCCCATCTTCTTCTGCCGCCACATCTGAAGGCACCACGCAGGTAAGATGCCTTTTACAGTATTTATGTTGAATGTTATTATACTGTACAGTTCACCGATTACATCAAATCTGCAGGCAACCCCTTCAACCAAAATATCTTTGACTATAAAATCTGACAAATTGTCTCTGTCAAAACCAACAATGATCAAGCTTAAACCCTTTTCCAAACAATCCACAGGGTGTCTTTTGCGACAGCGACAACAAGATGCCATTGGAGAGTTTATCGAGTTATATTGGCCGTCCGAAGGAGGCTGGTGGAAGGCAGAAATCGTAGATTTCAACCCAGAGACGGGAGAACATCAATTACTTTATGATGAGGGTGGACCAAACGAATCCACCGAGTGGACAGATCTTTCCACGTTATCAGAGACAGAATTGCGCAAATTTGACCCATAACGATTAGACACACTGTTACACATTAATCATCATTTCAGTAACACCATTGCAATCCCATGACGATAATGAACAAACAATTAGATTATCTTACTACTTTAAAGCCGCTTTTATCACTAATCGCACGACGGATTCCTTTTTCAACCCCATCACACTATCAATACCTCCCTCCATATCCACCACATGCGGAACCACCAGCGGATGTTCTACCATCAATCCTCCAGCACACCAAAATATTTCCCCTTCTTCCACCAAAGCATCCACTGTTTCTTTGGGAATTGGCCGAAACAGTATCTGTATTATTCATAAAGCACTACATTATTCGACAATTGTATTGTGGACATGGCAGACCGAAACCAAACAGGTTGCTCCACTCACCGTCGCCACATCTACTGTCTCTACCCGCTCCCCGCTCTCCAAATTCGTACACACTACAGAACCAACAGTCGAAGCAGGCGATCTACCATACCCATCTATAAACCTCCGAGCTTCCTCTGCCGTCTCAGGCTTTTCCAATATGTTATTTTCATGCACCACAACTTGATCACAAGTCAACAGGAAACCCTTCTTCTCCACCCCCTCATCTTCCATACGCCGCAGTATAGCATCTGCTTTAGCATGTGCCAATTTCACCACCAGTTCACGAGGATCTGCCACCCTGATCGCCTTTTCATCGATATCAGCAGACATGGTCTCAAACCCCACACCCAGAGGGTCCAGCAGTTCCCCCAGCAGCTGTTTCCTGGACTGCGAACCCGATCCAAGCCACAATAGACACCGCCTTTCATTCTCCAAATTCATTGTTTCTCTCATCGATGATAGCATGGATGAAAATTGTTTCATAGTTTCATCTCCAGAGTCCAATCCATCGCCACTGTTCAACTGATCGTTGTCAGATGACATGCTTGCGAACAGCCTTCTTCCCCTACGCTCACCCGATGCAAATTTACCTATAGTATAGTTCGTCTTGCTAGTCTTACTACTACTACTACTGAATCTGCTATAACTGTGCACTTTGCTATCCCTAGTGCTCTGGGTCTTGGTCAGACTCGTGAAGTAGAAACCTTGCACTGATGATTTGAATTTAAAACTGCACAGCCTTTTACCGGTCCTAATCAACTGTGCCATACCACACGAACGTGCACAGTTTGCAAAATTCCACAACTCAAAATTGCTCGATTCGAAATTGCACGATTCAAAATTGCACGATTCAAAATTGCACCATTCTGCATCCCAATGACAGAGTTACAGATGTAAAAAAAAATCAGTTAATTTTTTTTTACATTGCCTGCAGGACAGCAGTTTGCTCTCTTCGAAGAGTGAGAATTCTCGCATTGGCCAGTTGATTTCATATTCCAGCGCAACTGGAGTACATTCGCCATCGCTGTTCGAGAAAAAAACCGAATTAATTTGCCGGATAATCGGCCGATCCGATGCATATGGCTTCCCCAATATTGGGCCCATATATGATTGGGGCCATCTATAGATGTAGATGTAGCTACACGGCCATCGCTATCCATGGATCTGGCCAGATATCCGAGATATATGTCGGTATCAGCTCAGCATCATGGTGCTGATGTCGATCACCAGGCTCATGTGAGCCACGGAGTGAATGCAAACTACGGTCGTCTTCATTTGCCAAGTTCAAATGCCAAGTTGGTTCATTCTGTTTTGTATTTGTTTTTTTTTTAAATTTTAATAAAAGCAAACAAATAATTCTGTGGTCTAATTAAAAGGAAATAATATAATACTATGAATTGACATACCGTACATCCATATATTTATTGTGTGGTGTTTCGTGGACTACTGACTATTGAAAGAAACTGACGATTACAAAATTCAAAGTGTTGGTATTCGAAACCAAGGAGGAAAAGTGACACTATGGCACTGACGGGGTGTAAAGTTCTGTTATATCTTCCTGAATGGAGTTCGAAGCATACATATGATGTTGCATATGTGAAACAATGGATTCAAGAGGCCGGAGGACAAGTGGTTGAGCCAGCGGAGCATGGTGATCTGCCGACGCACGTGCTATGCGACGTGGTGACGGAAATGGAGCAGGCCAAGGTGAAACATGAGTACTTGTGCAATGGTGTAAAAGAGGGTCGAGGTGTTGCGTGGTGTAGTCTGGTGTGGCTGTTTGGGTGCCTGGAAGGGGAGCAAGTGCTGCCTGTTGGGGGGAGTGCGCTGTATGGTCCGCTGATGAATACAAAAGGAAGGGAGCAAGTGATGCTAGAATCTGTAAAGAATTGGGATGGAGGAGATGGAGTGGAGATGAGGATATGCGTGACCGGGTTTGAAAGGAGGAAGCGTCGGTTTGTGCATACGATAGTGGAGTCTCTGGGTGGGGTGTTTTCGAAAGAGTTGCACTTGAGTGGGGCCAAAAAGGCTAATGTGCTGGTTGCTTGGCATGGGGAGAATGATGGTTCAGAGAAAGCAAAAGCTGCACGGTGCGCTTATGGATTGTGCATCTTTTTAGTTATTCTATAATCTGATTGATAAAGAGTTATTATTAGGTAATGTGCATGAAGTAATGTATTGTTGCTGCAGGAAGCATGGGATTCCAGTGGTGAATTTACAATGGCTGCTAGATTGTCTTGGGTCGTGGGAGTTTTTGTCTCCCAAGTCTGAAACATATCGAAAAGATCTGGAATTTTGTATTGTATTCAAGGAGAAGGAAGTGGAAAGTGTTGAAGGTGATGTGGCAGTGCCGGATTCTCAAACGAGTCTTCATGATGACGATCTAGTCCTGGGTACAGATGATGTAGAGCAACAGCAACAGGATAAAGAAGAAGAAGGAGAAGAAAATGCAAAGGAGGAGGATGGTGATCAAAAAGTTGTTGAAGATGAATCTCAGAGTAGAACGCCATCGCATGTGTCGTTGGATGAGGACGTGATTGGGAATATAATAGTTGATGACGAAGAAGAAAAAGAGGAAGAAATCAATCTGCCAAGCTGTGTGGATCAAAGCCCAGCGAGGGGTACTCCTAAGGAAGAAGCACGGGCCGAGGATGGAGATCTTGCTGCTGGTATTGCATTTGCTAAATTTCATCCTTCTGCTGTTTTTGGCGAGCATGGAATTGAAGATGAGAAGAACACATGTCAGCCACCCCCGCCCATCAGCCTTGAGCCAGTGAGTCAAGATCTCGACTCTTTGTCCATTTCTAATCATGAGGAAAATGCGTCCATCAAGGACGATGCAGCAGAGGCAAAATTACGTGATGAGGATTCTGTGCGTCAGGAAGACCCGGTCGAAAGAATTAATATAAGAGAGGTTGAAACAAAAGAAACAGCTAATGCCGGTCATCAGCAGCATCTGGCAGATATTGAAGCAAGACCACAGAGCCCCAAGGTAGCTGCTGCTACAAAGAAGAACAAGGGAAAAGCGACAGCAAAGGTACAGAATAAGAGAAAAAGTAAAGGAGAGGTGAAAGTAGAGAGCAAGAAAGTGGCAAAAGAGAACGGTCTAGGTGTACAAGTACAAGCAGCAGATGAGGCGCAAAATGAGACAATCGTTGATATCGAGACTAAAAAGCATGTTGCTAAACATCGAGCCAAGAAGGCGAAACTTGAGGAAATAAAAGACGAGTCGTCAAAAGATAATAGCGAAAAGAGAAGCATCCATCTTACTTTGAGTGGAATGCATTCAGACGAGCAAGCATCTTTGGCCAAGATTTTAAAATCCTTGAGAGTTCCATTCACCACTGGCACTCATTCTTTCAAGCCACATTTCACTCACATCATAGCATCTTGTTTGAAGCGAAATCAAAAATGTCTCTCTGGTCTGGCTTCTGGGGCTTGGATTCTAGACCCATCATATGTACATGCCTCTGAACATGCAGGAAGTCTGGTGGCCAATGAGGTGAGTGTATTCATTTTCCATGTTGTTCCACAGCCCTGTCAAACAGTTGAGAACTTGCAACAACCAATTCGACGATCTATTTATATACAGGAACCGTATGAATTACATCAAGGAGACGCTAGTCTAGGTATAGAGGAAGGGGTCGCGGCCTATTGGAGAAAAAAAAAGAATACCACAGGGTGCCGGGCATTTGAAGGACTGACTTTCTGCCTGGCACATATTACGTCCCAGGACATGCCTTCCCGGGATGATGTTCGGTAGGTTGCTGAGTTATTGAGTTCAGATACAACGGTAGCAGGAAAAAATAGCAGAAAAAAAAGACAAAATGCTTCTTCGCATATACATGCAGGTCAATCATCCAAGCTGGAGGGGGAACCTTTGTGCCCCTGCCTTCCAAGCCGAGCGCCAATAATACCCAACATCTCGACTTGATCGTCACTTCTTCTTCCTCACATCTGCCCTCTATACGATCAAAGTTCCCCAACCTTACGCAGGCCAAACCTGAAGGAGCAAGGAGCCAGAGAAGAATAGCTGGGCGCCAGGGCGCCAGGAAGAAGCGACAGAGCACTCAGCTGCACAGGCCCCTCGTCGTCACATCCTCATTCATCATCGCCTGGCTCACATCGCCCTCATTCCCTGAATTACTCGAGGACAATGTGCTCATTCCAGAGGAATCAGCTCCAGGATCGATCTTGCAGTCTTTCTTGGAGTAGGTTAATAGGTACGGTGTATTTTACGAGCGCATTCGACAAGGCGAAAGGTTCTAGTCCACTCTAAATATTGTAACAGCGCATATCTACGTGTCTAACACGCCAAAGACGTCATTCGAAGCAACAATAGCCACCCATAGGACCAAGGTTTACCTTATGGCCCTGCTCTCTTGTTGGTGTTGATTCTCAGCCGCAACAAAGAGGTCTATCCATTGACCCAGGAAGCAGCACTGCTGCCGCCTCGTCCATTTCCTTTTTTACGGCCATAACAGTTTCGAGCCTCCCCCTCACCTCACCAAATTATGATCTAATGCATTATTTGAAGATATTGAGAGTCCATAAATCGCACGAAACTGAGTCAAACATGGTTTTCTTTGTCCGCAGCACGGTTCATCCACCACCCTCTGGATACGCTGCACGACGTCATCCCAGCCACATATCGCCACACCCCCAGAGTTGCCACCCGATTGACCAGAAATCCTGACCGAGAGACTGGACCCTGCCACGGCATAAAGGAGCGACCTACCATGCCATCCGTATCGTTTCGTATTGCAAATATTCTTTTGTTTCTGGACGACCGTATCGTTTTTCAGAAACTTGTTTATGTACGTTCTATAGTTCTCGCCGTCAGGTAACGAATTATATTTGTGAAGACGCCACTGCCGGATAAGGTGCAGGGTCGTCACCATCGAGAGGACAAGATTGCTGTCGTTACAAGCCTTGTTCTAGCCGGTCCCACTTTGAGGTGCGTGGCTGCTTTAAACTGTTGCAATATTATTCTTTGGATGACTCGGGAAGAGAAGTAGCGGAAACGGAGTGTGCACGGTGTAAGGGAAAGGGCGGCAGCGCCCGTCTGAACCCTGTTGGTCGCGGACAACGGGGCATTGTCTGGTGTGCATAGAGGTGTTTCCTGGGGCTATTATTTGTGCATAAAACTACTTATGTTGATAATTTGGGGTGGGTTCATGGGGTGCTGGCCCAATTTGACGCACTTTGTTGGCTTTTGCCTGCCGGGCGTTCACGCGTTCTAGAAGGGACATTCTGTCTTCTTGGCCGATCGAAGGGGATCAGCAGCCGAGGGTGTTGGCTATGAGCGGCATCGCCGCCTCCGTCAGCGACCCTAGCTTCCCGGGTGGAGGCTGCGGATAAGCCATCCTGGTATCTGACGACACTCTGTCTTGGTGGCACGATTGTAAGCTGACAACAGGTGCTTTCGTACATTGTAGGCGGATTGTTGGGATCTAGATTTACTTTCTGGTCGAAAAGTGCAGACAAAAAATCGCAAGAATACAAGACGCTTTTAGGACAATGGGAAAAGGTGATGCTGTTGAGGCTGCTCCTGTGGCAGTGAGGGCAGTCGTGGATGATGGAGCAAAAGCAAACATCGCGATGGAGCACAGAGAATCTCAGGAACTCAAGTCAGCATTTGCTCTGACTACTGTGACTCCGGATAATACCGGAATGGGGGATATTGGGGTTCATGAGAATCAACTAAGCGATGATGTGAATGGTGCTGATATGAGCAGCCTCAATGCCAGACGTTCCACTTCTTCCGTTCTACAGAAGAACATCAAGTTCGAGGAAGGCACACAGTGTGTTCAAAGTTCCAAGGGTATTACGTCGCATATGGCGTCAGATCAACTCTTGGACAGCGAGCTGAAATATGCTCAAAAACTTGGGTCAGAACACAGTGACACCCTCAGCTCTGATATGCTCAAGGGGATTGGTAGTGCCGAGGCGAGACAGCACCACTTGCTGCGCCATTCTTTACCAAACGAGCAGAGAGGCATGTCTGTGTTAACCCATTTTGGTGTCGAAACTGTCTCTGATGCGGCCAAATCTATCAAGAAGATGAGCCAGAGAGACCTACAAGCCAAGTTCAGGAGTGTCTATGGGACCAAGACATTCTCTAACAACAATAACTGGCTCAGGCGTAAGCTTTTCGAAGCAGTCGGATTAGATCCAGGGAAAAGCAACACAAAGAAATCAAATGCTGGAGGGCAGCGCCGACGAAGGGTTTCAAAACCAGCACCTGCAAAGGCTCCTTCAAGATTCTCCCGCAGGACCCGGGCAGAAATCGATGCGGACCATCAGTATGTCGCAGAAGCTCTCTTGGCTTTGGCTGATGTTGCACATATGGAAGAAGAAAATGGTGCTTGCAGTGATGGAATCGTCCCAGCAGCCTGCGGAGATGATGTGAGCGAGGGTGGGCTCAGCTGGTCCTCTCGTGGAGTCTCCCGAGATGTTCCAGTTGCTGCTCCGAGCAAGGGAGATATTCGCCCTCCTATTCCTGCACCAAGTGCTATATTGAAGGAGGAAGAGCAGAAATGTGCAAATGAGACACCAAACATGTTTGAGTACTGTGCAATGGCACAAAGGCATGCGATGCAGAACCCAGAAGTTCAGGCTGCGATGATGGCAATGATGACCCAGCAGACTCCTCCAAGTGCAGAGCAGTTGCAAGTATTGCATCATGTACAGCAAGCACAGCAGTATGCAATGATGATGTATATGCAAGCAAATCCATCTGTCATGCAATCAATCCTGAGCCAGAACATGTTTCATCCAATGATGTCAGAAATGCATTCCAGAATGCAAGGGGATTGGTCAGCTCAAAAGCAATATTTCAATCCAGCGCAAATGCCTGGTGTATCGAGCCCCGCGCATCAAGAATTTACATTTGCATCTCCTGAAAATATAGAGCAAAAGTTTTCATAATGGGATGCTGATTTAGAGTAGGAGCCTCTTATGGTAACGTGATGGTCCTTCCTGGTCCATAGGATAGGACAATATATGCATATACGTAATGCTGCTTGGAAATGATGAGGGAAGGAGAATTGAAGTTAAACATGCGTATAATAATCATTATTTTTTTCAGTTTGATCGGAAGCAAAAAAATTGGTTGAGAGCAGCATAGAGATGAAGGAGATGTTACACAAATGGGACCTTTTATGATCGTTGCTCCATCACAAGTCAATTGGGCATTTTTATTTTATTTATTAATTAACACTCAGGGTATTTGAAGCCTTGATGGTTTTTTCCCATTTTTTTTCCTGGTCTGAATACAGTAGAAGTTGGAAGATCAATGCACTAGGCTCATGGCTCCAAAGCCTTTGTTTGTAGTGCACAATTTCATGCAGTGGAAACATCAGAACGTGCTGTGCTTGATGGCTATCATTGTGAGATGATCCGGATGGTTGCAGCCCACAATTTTTGATTTCATTCCCAGAGCCTTTTATTTTCAATGAGGGTCATCATAGTAGAACAGATGAGGAACAGCTATGTTCCCAAGCACAATGCCGTTGGTCTTTGTAGGTTGTCAGTCAAAATCTGCAACTGGCCAATGCCATATAAGAAATGCTATTGGCCACATTAATTTCAAATGCTTCAGCATATTTTCATGATATATATACATACTTGCGAAGCTCAATGCCTGTGATATGTATTAAGATTTTCTTGCCTCTTTTTCTTGTTTTTCCTTATTTGCAGCATATATACACTGGCTGCTTGAAATGTAAATGTTTTCACTTATTATTATTGATCCAACCAACTTTCCCTGAATGACTTTTTTTTTGGATTGATCCACATTTTCATGAAAGTTAGCCTATAGAGTAGAGATGGTGTGTCATGAGTTAGAAACTGCTCCTCAAGTAGCAGGAGCCCGCTCCCCGCGATACGTATCAATTACTACAAGTAGTAGTATTTAATAATAAGGTCAAACTAACTAATAATTAAACTAACTAATTAGATAATCACTATGATCGGGGCGTTGACCCGTCTTCCTATAGGCGAGATCAGAAAAACGCTCGCAAACAAGTACACCAAGACTCCCATCAAAATCAAGGTATCTCTTTCTTCTGGTATAGTGTATAATATTTTATGTATATAAGTACATGTTTTGCGCTTGTGTTCGCATTCAGTCGGACATCAGCCGTAGTAACAGCAGAGTAAACTGAGATGACAAGACTGTTTTGCAGGTCCTTGATGCCTTTGCTGCTACAGCCCTGACCACTGCTTTGCTTCAATTTCTCTATGCTCTTTTGGTAGGAAGTTTCCCTTTTAACGCATTTTTAGCGGGATTCTTCTCATGTATCGGAAGCTTTGTCTTAACTCGTACGTCTGTTCTATTTGCTTGAACTCCAAGTGTTGTTTTTGCTTGACTTTAGAAATTGCTTTATTCATCAGTCTCATCTACTCTCTCGTGCATCATTCCACCCTAGCTCGTTCTACAACACGCATTATCAACATGTATATTCGTTTGACGCAGTATGCTTGAGGCTTCAGATTAGCGAGGGCTACGTTGCCTCAAAGTCACAAGAACGTGCTTTTGTCGATTATGTGTTGGCCATGACCACTCTCTTCTTAGCAGCCTGGTGCTACATTGGTTGAAAACATAGTTACATTGTTTCGAAAGTATATATGTAATCAAAACACCCGTTGCTATTCCTTAAAACCTTGTTCTCTTTCTATCCTGCTCATGATTGCATTCCCAGCATCTCTTCCAACTGCTTCAAGCGGCTTTTCCCATCCGACAAAAAGTATTTTATTGCGTGGACATCTTGAGCATCCCTCTGTTTCCAAAATTCCCGATACACTTCTTGTCGAAGGTGTTCTGCATTGACACAGAATCCATGTTTCTTCACATAATGCAATCACAATGTAGATGAAGAAACAAGCATTAGCCATGGCCAGCACCACTTTTGCACTACGCACCTCTTGCGTCCAAAGGCGCTCGTCTGCTAACTCTCATAAACTTTCTATACAACTTGAGCACTTCAACTCTATAAATGAATCGCTGCAAATCTGACGCAATCATGCTTTTCTATATCACTCAAGAGTGTAATGTCGTTATGACCAACAACTCACAGGGAGTCATGTCAGGTGCGACTTGACAAACTAAGACTGTTGTGTTATTATTTCTTACTACCGTAGTATAATACGTTCAAATTTATTTGTTTCAAGAGATTTTTAGTGATCGAAAGGCCTCAAGAGATAATGAAATCGTATTTCGTTCGGTTTCATTATAAGGGTCCCTAAACTTTCATGGAGTCCTAGGCCTCGATGAGCAAGATGAGACCTGGAGAGCTCCGGCTGGAGAGCTCGCGTTCGCGACCCCCTGTGTATATATCAGATACATACCTGGACAGTCGATTAGATTAAAGTTATTCGTCCCAAACAAAGCAGTATGACCCTTTAGGCGAGCTGATATGTATCTATTTTTGGATCACTACCGTGTCTTCTTTTTAACCTGTACTGTACTAGAGTCATGAAGAAGAAAACACGACATCGCTCCGCAGTACATACTTTATCCCTTGCACGACAGGCAATGCCTCATGTTCCAAACATTCGTCTCCATGTTTGTGAAACACTGCTAATCCAGTCCTCGGCACTATACTTGCAACCAATCTACCTCTACTGTTATAAAACGCAGTCTCACCCCCTACCGTATCAGACAGGTACACTAGAAGCGTGTATCGGGTCCAACCTTGCATTTCATCGACATACTGACTGTCATCTACATGCATTCCAAACCTCTCTCCGGGACCATACTTGTAGATTCTAATATTGGGGTTCAATCCAAGTGGATCTTCGTCCACATCAAGCAGCCCCTTCACTGCACGACACAGCCCAGTAGACTCCCACAGCTGTTTGCATATACCATCATCTTGAGTAGAGAATCTGTAGTGATCTCGAAATGCTTCCCCATATTTCGGCCCTCGACTGCCTTGATGCGTAAACCCCCTACTCTTTGCTACTTCTATATATTTCCGAGCTTCTTCCACACTCAAGCAGCCATGAATCTGCAAGCAAACAGGTAAATTTGGTAAAATATCCGTGCAGTGAATACTGCTACGGCACACGAATCGATCAATTTATTCAGCCAGTCAGTCAGTCATTCTTACCATGTGGATATTTGTGCCTTTGATAGTTTCTACGTCAACCTGCTTCTTCCGTAGCGTTGGCCAAGGCGTACTCTTATGCTCACCAGCTTGCCCTGCAGAGTGGAGTGGTACCTTTTCGTTCTCATCATCGCTTTCACTCTCAGCAGCATGCCACTGGGCATTATATATTTCTTATAAATAAACAGTATCATTGTAGATCACCTCAGGCGACTGTCTACGCATGAAAGATAAACGAACCTCGCGTTTTGGTCTTGGTCTTCATGCCAACGTTTCAAAACATGTTATTGCCATAAAGCTGTAGATTCTTTACCCAATTCACATATTAATACATATACTAGTACATATGTGTAATTTGTTTTAAAAGATTGCCAATGAATGCAGCCACCTAGAACCTCATGCATGCGGTATACCCGGAACATGCCCGAGTCTGTCCGGACGGACAGGCACAACAATCCAGTTCCAAATTCAAATTTTGAAATCAATCGACTGTGCATAAAGAATGAAGTTAAAGTCAAATTTTGTGATTTGTTATAATTTTATGTCTTGAAGGGACTTTAAGGACGGAAATTCGAATTGATCCGTGGAAGCGTGCGTCTGATATCCATGACGGTGGAGGATGGCACGAGAGCAACAGGTGGGCGTGTACTATTTGCTTTAGTACTGTAACAATGACAGTGTATATATATATATATATATATATATATATGAACATTCAAATCTTATGAGACAGAGATGCGTTTCCTGGAATGGATAGTACTATTGACTGTGTCTGTTGTTCTCCTGGATGCTTTGCAGAGACGGTTGCAGAAGAGCAACCGGGATCTGGACAAGATTTTACTAAAATGGAAGTACACGAGACAATGAAGTTGTATTATGGATGGTTGTTTCCCCACGAGGTGATGTACAAGTGGTTGGCATATGGGAACGGTGCGTGCTGTTCGACAAAAGTTATTGACGGGCGGGAGTACATGGATTCGGCCGTGGCTGGATTCTAACATCATATTGATAATAATAACAATTGAACTTGATTGTAAAATGAGTACTGTGCAGACTCGAAGCATCCCCAGGCTGATGGATCGTACTTTCATAAAAGGGAGTTTTGCTTTACTCTGGAAGGTGATATATTTGTGAGATATCAGTCGTTTTCGAATGGAGATGAGCTGAAAAAGGCTGTTAAAGATCGATGTCCAGCTAAAATAGATATCGGTCCAGTGTATAATGTTGATCCACAGAGACGAGGAGCTTATGCTGCTGGGCAAAAGTTTTGTCCAGAGGAGCGTGAATTGGTGTTTGATATTGACTTGACAGATTATGATGATGTGCGTACATGTGGGAAAGAAGCTCATATTTGTAACTCTTGCTGGCCGTTGATGGCTGCAGCAATAGATATATTGGATAAAAGTTTGAGGGAAGACTTTGGATTTGAGCACATATTCTTCGTGTTTTCTGGTAGACGTGGGGTACATGCATGGGTGTGTGATGATAGAGCTCGTCATTTATCTGACGAGGCCAGATCTGCAATTGCGTCGTATCTGAGCGTGTATAAGGGTCATGAAAAAGGTATGGCCAAGCTGAATACTGGATTGGAAAGCCATCCGTTTATAAACAAGGCTCATGCTATTCTGGCTCCAAAGTTTGAACATGTTATTCTTCCAAAGCAGCGCTTGTTGGATGAAGAGGAGCATATAGACAATATATTGAAATTCATTCCGTCAGAAAGTCTTAGAAATAAAGTTCGATCGGAGTGGGAGAAGAAGGCGAGCAAGAATGAAGGGTATGATTCTGTAGCTAAATGGGACACGCTGCAACAATGCGTCAGAAGAGAAATTGCAAACATTAGCAAATCAAATCCTCGGGAAGTACGCACTGTGAGACTGTTGGAGAAAAGTTTGAAAGATATCGTGTTTGCGTATACATATCCTCGCTTGGATGTCGAAGTTTCCAAGAAAATGAATCACTTGCTCAAGGCTCCATTCTGCGTGCATCCAAAGACGGGAAAAGTGTGTGTGCCCATTAATCCACAGAACGCCTGGGAGTTTGATCCAGATACCGTATGTACAGTCGGACAATTATTGAACGAGTTAAATGTCAATGGTGAATTGCAATCAGAGAATGAAGAGCCGGCTTGGAAAAGCACAAAAATGCGTCAAGCAGTCCAGACCTTTGAGCAGTGTTTCTTGACTGGAATGCAGGCAGAAAACAAGTCAATCTTGATGTCTCGGATGAAGGATACCCCATCTACTCTCGCTTGGTAGATTGTTATTATGGCATTATATTTTGTGAGTCCATCATTAGTTGTGTTCTGTCTTCACGCTTAAATACGCCATTTACATGTGTAAATGCCCAAAAATAAAAATCTATATATACATCTCGTAATCAGCCTGCAGGCTGTCAGCGACAGACTTGCCTGCAACTAATTAGAATCAAACAAGAACCAAAAGTCGTGGATGTTTAGCGCCAATCAGTCCATCACATGATGATTTTTCCAGGCTCAGTGACAGATTCTTTAATATCTTTATGGGGCAGGACAATGGCTCCATTCAGAGCAATCTCTTCCCCAACAAACACATCCTCACCGATAACTGCCTTGTTCTCAATTCGTGCCCATCTACCGACAGAAGTCCCCCAACCAATAATAGAATCAGCAATTCGAGCATAATTCTTTACTTTAACTCTGTGTAGAATGACACAATTAGACAGGCGGACCCCATCTCCTATAACACTCCCCTGCCCGATTGACACATTCGGCCCAATGACACAATTCTGCCCAACGGTCGCAGTGGGATCAATAATCACATTCCCTTTGATTGATTCTCCTGCCGCTAACTCTTCCGGCTTCTTCCTTCTTAAGGAACCCAGATGCAACGCCAACCCTTCGAGGTAGTCTTTTGGCTGACCCACGTCCATCCAGTACCCTTCCAACTCAATGGCATACAACTTGCGGTCCGCAGCAATCGCAGGAAACACTTCCTTCTCAATCGAAGTCGGCCTTGGTTCAATACGATCCAACACTGCTGGGGAACAGCAATATATACCCGCATTGATTCTATCGCCCACAAACTCTTTCGGCTTTTCTACAAACCTGTCAATCCTGCCATCATCATCAGTCACGACGACACCATACTTGGAAGGATCCTGCACCTTTGTCACCAAGATTGTCGCTTCGGCATTCTTCTTTTTATGGTATTCAAGCATCTCTTTCAGTGGATATTCGCAAATCACATCAGAATTGAGCACAAAGAATGGAGTATTATCCCCCGTGTCCAGCACCTCTCGGGCCAGCGCCAGGGGCCCCGCTGTACCCATTGGCTCCGGCTCTTGAGAGCACGTGATTTTAATATCCAGCTTCTTCTCCCATTCCTTCAAAAACTCCATCATCACTTGGGGGCGATAATTTATGGCAAGCACCACTTCATCGCACCCCGCCTCTTTCAGAGCCTCAATCTGATGGCAAATCATAGGCTTGTTCGCTGCATCACAATCAGTACCCATTTCGTCCAAGTGCAACAATTCTGATTATTCTCACGCCAATATATCAATTAAACTCATTTGTAAAAATGTAACCAATAAAAATACCAAATTCCACTCCTGCTATGGAACATCGGTGCCAAGCTTCTTGCTCGGCACAGGATCAATCTTGTCGCCTTTTTTTCACATGCACACTCAAAGCATACCCCCGAGACACTAGCCTTTATCATCATAATCCATGCACACATGAATTCCACATTGCATCCCATCATCGCCAAACAACGCACCAAAGTCAACGATCGGTTTCGGCACCGTCAGAGTCAGAGGACGCAGGCGTGTACCATAGCCTCCCACGAGAACGAGAGCCTTGGGCTTGGGTTCGTTTGACGCCATTTTCTATCTTCAGCAGTACAATAAAATGTACAGTTTTTATTATTCCGTCCGTGCAATTCCCAGTGCGACCATTTTTGACCCCTCCGATTTGCTCCAGTTCCCATGGTTGCTTCGATCCAGATTTCGGCCCGTCCGAGCCAAGTCCTGGACCGCGGGTCAGTACTGACTATGGTCAAGACGGCGATCGATCGCCGATTGCCCTCTGTCCAGTGAGGACCATGCCTCCGCTGGCAACAATACACTGGCAGGATGGTTGGGGATGTCTATTTCAAAATTCTGGAAAGAAATGCAACTTTGAGTTTTTCGTATAACATAAACCATCGATATCTAGGGTACCAAGGTTAGGAAGAAAAACTGACTGTGCTGTGCGAAGGGTGGATGATTAAAAGTTGCTCAAGAGCGAAAACAACTGCACTTATAGTTAAACAGGGTTTTGTGGAACACAAATATAATTAATTGAGACATAGTAAAGGTACAGGGTTTAGCATTGGCAATCTCTTGATTGTAATACCATGATGGATGGTGAGAGGATGGGGGGTGCCCCGGGCCTGGGTGAGGAGCGCATGCTGGAAGATAAGGTGCGTGTGCGAGGATTGGACAAGAGAAATATGACTATATTATTTAATATAATAATAGAGTCAATATACATGCATATTCGATATCGTATCGAGTTGGAAGACTGCGTGCGATTGTCGGATTCTAATTGAACGAGTGGAAAAGAAGAATATCCAATAATGAGAACGGTTACATGTTGATACGCAGGCTCGTAAATGGCATCAGCTGAATACGAAGCGGTACGCAAGTAAACGGAAATTTGGATATGCACAGACGCAAAAGGAAGAAATGCCTCCAGGTGGGTGTCACTGTTGCTTTTGTTTATTGGAGAAGTTGCGTGAATTGCAAATTGATGCTGTACGTGATATTTTTCTTCTATATAAATGTGCAGAACATGTGAGGAAGATTGTGAGGGATCACGGGGATATGTCAAGTAGGAAATTTCGACATGATAAAAGGGTGTATCTTGGTGCACTCAAGTTTGTGCCTCATGCTGTTTACAAGTTGCTCGAAAATATGCCAATGCCATGGGAGCAGGTGAAATATGTGAAAGTGTTATATCATGTAACAGGGGCGATCACGTTTGTGAATGAAATTCCTCTCGTGATTGAGCCTCTGTACATTGCTCAGTGGGGTTCCATGTGGATTATGATGAGGAGGGAGAAGAGGGATAGGAGGCATTTTAAACGGATGCGGTTTCCTCCGTTTGATGACGAGGAACCTCCCTTGGATTATGCGGATAATATACTAGATGTGGATCCTCTTGAGGCAATTGAATTGGAGTTGGATCCGGAAGAAGATGCACCAGTGATTGAATGGTTTTATGATGGGAAACCTTTACAGTACACCAAGTATGTGAACGGGCCATCATACAGAAGCTGGAGGTTGCCTCTTCCTATCATGTCTACTCTTCATAGATTGGCTGGACAGTTGCTTTCTGACTTGGTGGATAAGAATTACTTTTACCTGTTTGAGTTTCCATCCTTTGTGACTGCAAAGTCTCTCAATATGGCTATCCCAGGGGGTCCAAAGTTTGAGCCAATGTTTCGTGATTTGGATACCAGGGACGAAGATTGGAATGAGTTCAATGATATAAATAAGCTTATTATCAGGACTCCGATAAGGACTGAGTATAAGGTTGCTTTTCCTTATCTGTATAATAATCGTCCTAGAAAGGTGATGCTGAGTGTGTACCACTATCCTCAGGTCATGTATATCAAGACAGAGGATCCTGATCTGCCTGCATTCTTCTATGATCCATTGATTCATCCTATTCCAGCATATTTGACAGAGTCAGAGCAAGAATTTGCAGAGACCTTTGAAGAGTATAATCAGTGGGAAGAGGACGAGTTTTATCTTCCAGATGATGTGATACCTCTGATGCACAGGCATCCTCTTTCTACAGATACGACAGCTGATGGTATTGCGCTGCTCTGGGCACCAGCACCCTTTAACTCGAGATCTGGAAAGACGAGACGAGCTATAGATGTCCCTCTCGTGTCAGACTGGTTCAAGGAGCATTGTCCATCTGGACATCCTGTAAAGGTTCGAGTTTCTTATCAAAAATTGTTGAAGAATTGGGTGCTGAATCAGCTCCACAGAAGGCCTGCTGGTGCAATGAAAAAACGTTCATTGTTTAAAAGTTTGGCAGCAACTAAATTTTTTCAACATACAGAGCTGGATTGGGTAGAAGCTGGACTGCAAGTTTGTCGCCAAGGTTACAATATGCTTAATTTGCTGATCCACAGAAAGCATTTGAACTATCTGCACTTGGATTATAATTTTAATCTTAAGCCAGTCAAAACTCTAACAACAAAAGAACGTAAGAAATCACGTTTTGGAAATGCTTTTCATCTGTGCAGAGAAATTCTGAGATTGACAAAGTTGGTAGTTGATGCCAATGTTCAGTTTCGGCTTGGAAATGTGGATGCATTCCAACTTGCTGATGGCTTGCAATATACCTTTTCTCACATCGGCCAGCTCACTGGAATGTATCGATATAAATACAAGCTGATGCGACAAGTCAGAATGTGCAAAGATTTGAAACACTTGATTTACTATCGATTTAATACTGGACCAGTTGGGAAAGGACCTGGGGTCGGATTCTGGGCTCCTATGTGGCGTGTCTGGCTGTTTTTCATGAGAGGCGTTGTTCCGCTTTTAGAGAGATGGCTTGGAAATCTTTTGGCTAGACAATTTGAGGGGCGACAGTCAAAGGGAATTGCAAAAACTGTGACGAAGCAACGAATCGAGTCACATTTTGATCTGGAACTCAGGGCTTCCGTTATGCACGATATTCTGGATATGATGCCAGAAGGGGTGAAGCAAAACAAGGCCAAGACTATTCTCCAGCATTTAAGTGAAGCATGGAGATGTTGGAAGGCGAATATTCCGTGGAAAGTACCAGGGTTACCTGCTCCCGTGGAATCGATGATTCTAAGATATGTGAAAATGAAGGCTGACTGGTGGACGAATGTAGCGCACTACAATCGAGAGAGAATTCGAAGAGGTGCTACCGTGGATAAGACCGTATCTCGTAAGAATTTAGGTCGTCTGACTCGGCTATATCTGAAGGCAGAACAAGAGAGACAGCACAATTATCTGAAAGATGGACCTTATGTGAGTCCAGAGGAAGCCGTGGCCATTTACACTACTACAGTCCACTGGCTGGAGAGTCGCAAGTTTTCACCGATTCCCTTCCCACCTCTATCATACAAGCATGACACCAAGATTCTTATTTTGGCTCTCGAGAGGCTCAAAGAGCAATATACAGTCGCCAATCGATTGAATCAATTGCAGAGAGAAGAATTGGGTCTTGTGGAGCAAGCATATGATAACCCTCATGAGGCGTTGTCCAGAATCAAGAGGCACCTATTGACCCAGCGGGCATTCAAAGAAGTGTCAATTGAATTTTTCGATCACTACACACATTTAGTCCCTGTTTATGAAATCGAACCGTTGGAAAAAATCACAGATGCGTACTTGGATCAGTATTTGTGGTACGAGTCCGACAAGAGGAGGCTGTTCCCTAATTGGATGAAACCAGCAGATTCGGAGCCCGCTCCCCTATTGGTGTATAAATGGTGTCAAGGTATCAACAATCTGGTTGACATTTGGGATACATCGGATGGTGAATGCGTTGTGATGATGCAATCGACTCTGGAAAAAGTACATGAAAAGGTTGACCTCACTCTTCTAAATCGCCTCCTCAGATTGATTGTTGACCACAACATTGCTGATTATATGACAGGTATGATAACATGGTGTCTTGCGGAAACTTTATTCTAATTGTCAGTCACTGAGATAATCTGTTTTTGTATTGCAGCTAAAAATAATGTTGTCATTGCTTTCAAGGATATGGCTCATACAAATTCGTATGGTATTCTCAGAGGACTACAGTTTGCATCTTTCGTAACTCAGTATTATGGCCTGGTCCTGGATCTGCTGCTTCTCGGTTTGACAAGGGCGTCAGAAATCGCTGGCCCTCCAAATATGCCAAATGAGTTTTTGACATTCAGAGAATCAAAGGTAGAAATCAGACATCCAATCAGGCTTTATCAGCGCTACATTGACAGGGTTCATATTTTATTCCGCTTCACGGAAGAAGAATCTAAAGATATCATCCAAAGGTATCTAACAGAGCATCCCGATCCAAATAATGAAAATATTGTCGGGTACAATAATAAAAAGTGCTGGCCAAGGGATGCAAGGATGAGACTGATGAAGCATGATGTGAATTTAGGTCGTGCAGTTTTCTGGGATATGAAAAATAGATTACCTAGATCTCTTACAACGTTTGAATGGGACGAATCATTTGTTTCTGTTTACTCTAAGGACAACCCAAACCTCTTGTTCGCAATGGGTGGATTTGAAGTCAGAGTACTCCCAAAGATGCGGATTGAAGCGGAGAGTTTTGTGCACAAAGATGGCGTTTGGGCGCTTCAGAATGAATCTACGAAAGAAAGGACTGCCCAAGCATTCCTTCGTGTCGATGATGCTGGTCTTAAAGCATTTGAGAATAGAATTAGGCAGGTTCTAATGTCATCAGGATCAACAACATTCACCAAAATTGCCAACAAGTGGAACACCTCGTTGATTGGCCTCATGACATATTATAGAGAAGCTGTCGTTCACACACAGGAGCTGTTGGATTTACTGGTCAAGTGTGAGAACAAAATTCAAACAAGGATTAAGATAGGTCTCAACTCAAAGATGCCTTCCAGATTCCCTCCAGTTGTATTCTATTCTCCCAAGGAAATTGGAGGCCTTGGAATGCTGTCAATGGGTCACATACTGATTCCTCAGTCTGATTTGAAGTATTCTCAGCAGACGGATTTGGGGGTCACCCATTTCAGAGCTGGAATGACACACGATCAGGATCAGCTGATCCCAAATCTGTATCGATATATCCAGCCATGGGAATCTGAATTCATTGATTCTCAAAGAGTTTGGGCTGAATATGCCTTAAAGAGGCAAGAAGCTCTCGCACAAAATCGGAGATTGACCTTGGAGGATTTGGAAGATAGTTGGGATCGGGGAATTCCAAGGATAAACACTTTATTCCAAAAGGACAGACATACCTTGGCATACGACAAAGGTTGGAGAGTAAGGCAAGAATTCAAACAGTATCAGCTTGCACGAGCACATCCATTTTGGTGGACACATCAAAGGCATGATGGTAAGCTTTGGAATCTGAATAACTATCGCACAGATGTCATTCAGGCTCTTGGAGGTGTTGAGGGTATACTAGAGCACACTCTTTTCAAGGGAACATACTTCCCAACTTGGGAGGGTCTTTTCTGGGAGAAGGCCAGTGGATTCGAGGAAAGCATGAAATACAAGAAGCTTACCAATGCCCAAAGAACCGGTTTGACACAGATACCTAATCGTCGCTTCACTCTTTGGTGGTCTCCGACAATCAATCGGGCTAATGTGTATGTTGGCTTCCAAGTCCAGCTGGATTTGACGGGAATCTTCATGCATGGAAAGGTGAGCATTCTTGTCGCTTTTGCCTTAAATGTTGACGATTCTCTAAATCAATGCTTTTTGGTATACTTATTGCAGATCCCAACTTTGAAGATCTCTCTGATTCAGATATTTAGAGCTCATTTGTGGCAAAAGATCCACGAGTCTCTTGTAATGGATCTGTGCCAAGTCTTTGATCAAGAGCTCGATGCGCTTGAGATTGAAACTGTCCAGAAAGAGACAATCCATCCGAGGAAGTCATATAAAATGAATTCTTCCTGCGCAGATATTCTGTTGTTTGCAGCGTACAAGTGGCCAGTCTGTAAGCCAAGCCTGATGGGAGAGCAGAACGATGCCTTTGACCAAAAGCCAACTAACAAGTTTTGGGTAGACGTTCAGCTTCGATGGGGAGATTACGACTCTCATGATGTTGAAAGATATACGAGGGCAAAGTTTCTTGATTATACAACCGACAATATGTCAGTTTATCCCTCGCCAACTGGTTTAATGGTGGGTGTGGATTTGGCATACAACTTGCACTCTTGCTACGGGAACTGGTTCCCAGGCATCAAGCCTTTAACTGTGCAAGCAATGTCAAAGATCATGAAGGCAAATCCAGCATTATATGTTCTGAGGGAAAGAATTAGAAAGGCATTGCAACTATACTCCTCAGAGCCAACAGAGCCATATCTTTCATCGCAAAACTATGGAGAGCTCTTCTCAAATCAAACCATTTGGTTTGTTGATGACACGAACGTATACAGAGTTACAATTCACAAGACATTTGAAGGCAACTTGACAACAAAGCCGATCAATGGGGCCATCTTCATTTTCAACCCACGAACTGGACAATTATTCCTCAAGATTATTCATACCTCTGTATGGGCAGGCCAGAAGAGGTTGTCGCAACTTGCAAAATGGAAGACGGCAGAAGAAGTGGCAGCTTTAATTAGGTCTCTTCCGGTAGAGGAACAACCAAAGCGAATAATTGTATCACGAAAAGGGATGCTTGATCCATTAGAGGTCCATCTCCTCGATTTCCCAAATATTGTGATCACTGGATCTGAATTGCAGCTACCATTCCAGGCTGCCTTAAAAATCGAAAAGTTTGGCGACCTCATCTTGAAAGCAACAGAGCCACAGATGTTACTCTTCAATTTATATGATGATTGGTTGAAAAGCATTTCCTCTTATACTGCCTTTTCTCGCTTGATCCTGATTTTGAGGGCCCTCCATGTCAATGTGGACAAGGCTAGGATGCTTTTAAGGCCAGACAACACAATTACAACTGAAGCCCATCACATTTGGCCATCTCTGACTGACGAGCAGTGGATTAAAGTCGAAGTGGCATTGAAAGATCTTATTCTCGGAGATTATTCCAAAAAGAATAATGTGAATGTTGGAGCTCTCACTCAAAGTGAGATCCGAGATATTATCTTGGGAGCAGATATTGCCCCTCCATCTATTCAAAGGCAACAGATTGCAGAGATTGAGAAACAAGCAAGAGAAGGTGCTGCAGCGACGGCGACCACCACACAAACAGTCAATGTACACGGGGAGGAAATTATTGTTACGACTACTTCACCCTATGAACAAGCTGCGTTTGGATCCAAAACAGATTGGAGAGTTCGTGCCATTTCTGCAGCAAATCTGCATCTTCGTATTAATCACATTTATGTCAATTCAGGTACGTTAGACATTTCTTTACTATACAGAATCAAAAAAGAATCCATTGACTATTTTCAAAATTAACATTTTGTTTCTCCTGCAGAGGACATATCTGAGGCTGGTTATACATACGTTATGCCGAAGAACTTGTTAAAGAAATTTGTTTGCATTGCTGACCTCAGGACCCAAGTGGCAGGATATATGTATGGAGTGTCACCTCAAGATAATCCCCAAGTAAAGGAGATACGGTGTATTGTTATGCCGCCTCAATGGGGAAATCATCAACTCGTCAATTTGCCACATTCGTTACCTGAGCACGACTACTTGGGAGACTTGGAACCTTTGGGTTGGCTTCACACTCAACCCCACGAAAGCATTCAAATGGCACCAGGAGATGTCGCGGCACACGCGAAAATGCTTGAAAACTTCAAAACGTGGGATGGAGAGCGATGTATTGTTATGACAGTGGCCTTCACCCCAGGAAGTGTGAGTTTAACAGCATTCAAGTTGACACCACAGGGATACGAATGGGGCAGATCAAATACAGATGCAGCAACGAACCCGGGATCAGGCTTTACTCCTGCCTGCTATGAAAAAGTTCAAATGCTCCTCTCAGACCGATTCATGGGATTCTACATGGTTCCAGATGCTGGATCTTGGAATTATAACTTCCAGGGAACCAAGTTCAATGCATCGAGCACGTATGGAGTGATGCTGGCAAATCCCAAAGAATTCTACGCAGAAGTTCATCGACCAACTCACTTTTTAGAATTTAGTACAGTACAAGATACTGCACCCGAGGCGGATGTAGAGGATCCATTACAGTAATAGCACACAGCATTGTATTCAAAGTGCAACCATGTTTCTTTACTGACATTTATCAGCCCATTCTACAAAATTTTTTGCGTTCGATGTCTCTAAAATTTCAATCCAATAGCCGTCTGGATCTTTTATAAAGGCAATATTCTTCATCTTCCCAGCGTCTGGCTTTTTGATAAAACTTACTCCAAGTCGTTCAAATCTGTCACAGGCTTCCAACACAGAAGGCACAGTGATGCCAATATGTCCAAAACCCTGCGGCTCGCTGTTCCCACAGTGGTATCCTTTGAAATCTGGATCATTCTCAGTTCCATAATTGTGTGTAAGTTCAATGCACCCTTTCAAGCCGAACATCCAAGCTGCTCTTTCAACTGGGTCATCTGGAACTGTCTGGGGCTCTGCATAGCCCATAAAGTATAGCGAAAATTCATATCGGGAAAGTCAAGCTTACAGAGAAGATTCATTCCTAGTATTCGCGTATAAAAATCGAGACTCGACTCCGGGTCCTTGATCCTGAACATTGTTTGCTGCATAACGTACTTTCTTGTTTCAGGATCCTGATTCGTATTTACCCCAGGAAGGGAATGCAGCTCCGATCTACATTACAAAACAGTAAAAAAATACTTTCTTGAAAATGCATCATCCGCTATGGAAGTTAGGATCCGTTGGGCCCCGTGACGTGGTGATGACAATCTACAAACCAACGTACCTCGTTAAAGTGGACATCGTATCTCGTGTCAAGGGATTCAAAATAGTACTAGTATTCAATCCA
Organism: Picochlorum sp. 'soloecismus'; assembly: GCA_002818215.1. Taxonomy (NCBI): domain Eukaryota; kingdom Viridiplantae; phylum Chlorophyta; class Trebouxiophyceae; genus Picochlorum; species Picochlorum sp. 'soloecismus'. The sequence goes on along the minus strand of PJAJ01000014.1, from coordinate 259,623 downwards.
AAGATATATTTACATTATGGGGTCAGTGCCAAATTTACTAAGCAAGAAAACTTTCATTTCAGGATTTTCCTGATTCAAGATGACGAAATTTCAAGTCGATCATGGATTCACCCTACCCTTATTCAACGGGATGTACTAATGATTTTTGGGCATATGTAACGCAAGGGATACAATTTCATTCTGAAGTTGGTTAGCTTCTTGCTGCCATCTCTTTATTTCCTCCTTGTCAGTGCTGTCCTCAGCACCTTGAAGAAGATTCTCAAGATGGCGGATTTTTTCTTCTGCCCTTGTCAATGGGTCCTGAAAATCTTTCTTTTTGTCCCTTTGACTTGTGACTCTATTACTCGGAATGTTCTCAAAGCCCTTCGAATGCGTTTCAATTAGCTCTTGCATTTCCTGCTCAAGCTTTTGTCTCTCCAATCTTTCCAACTGTGCCTCTTGCACAGCAGCTCGGACAGCATCATCACGACAAACATTTGAGATTGTTGTTAGGGCATCTTTTCTATCAATAATACCAGATAGGCTGGATTTGCGAGAAACATTAAGCCTTTGCTCTAGTAAATCAATCGATGCATCCTTCACCTTCTTAAACTTTTCAAATTCTTGTTCCAGTACATCCTTCTCATGTCTAAGGGTCTGGCACTGCTCCTGCCAAGAGTCTATCTCCTGATGCAGAGAGGCCATGTGCTCTTCATATTCCTCTCTGCAGCGGCGTTCCGCATCACTAGAAGCATTATACATCGCCTCTTCGACTCTACGCTCGACTTCAAGACCTTCGGATTCGGAGGATGATTTCAGAGCAGATAGCTGGGCTTCATAGATTTCCTTGATATTTTCAATCTCTTGGTCATACCTCGCCTTCACAAGTTCGTAACGGCGGGATGAGGAATCTCTAGCATCCGTTGCAAGTGAAATGTCTTGCTCCAAATCGCGTATTCTCTCCAAATGCTCCATGTTTTTTCTTCTCATCTCGGCCATATCACTCTTGGCTTCTTTCCAAGCATCACCTACTTGCTTTTTCAGAGATGCTTTCGCGACTAACACACTCCAATTTTGAGTCGATCTATCTGAAATTTTATCTTTTAGGTCTTTGATAATTTTATCCTGTCTCTTTACTTCGTCTAGAACAGACTCAAACTGGTCAACAAACTGCAACATGCCATCCTTCTCCTCTAATGAACTAGTAGGCGAACTTAATGAGGATATCAAGCTGCCTTTTAGACCCGAAGGGGTAGAAATTTTGGACGCAGAATTTGAAACTTGATACTGCTTAAGCTCTTGTAATGCTGCTTTAGCATGATCAGCCTCTGACTTTGCAGCTTCATATGCTGATAACAAAGCACGATAATCTTCATTCAATTTGCTGACATCTCTGTCATTCATCTTCATTCTACCCATTTCGGCTGGATTGGACTTTCCAGTCGACAACCCTCCTGATACGCGTTGGCTCACCTTCTCCAATGCCAGACTTTGTGCAACTTCCTGAAACGTCCCACAAATAAGGCGCAAATGAAAACACTCGCAATCAATCAAGTTCATTTCATACTATGCATTTATCAGCAACTCACATTCAATCGGTTAGAAACCGTCACAGATAATTCCAAGATATCATACGGATCGTTGGGGGTGTTAAGAAGATCATTTGCTGCCTTCTCTCCCTTCTCAACCAAAACAATTCTGGCCAAAGAGGACTTGAGGGCTGCCACAACCATAGCAATGTTATCGACAAACTCCTTATTTTCACGAAGGGATTGGAGAGCATGTTCCAAAGTCTCTCGCAATTCAGCTTCCTTTTCTCTTGCATTCGATGCTAGAGTAGCATAGGCCTTGGATTGCCCATGCTGTATAGCAAGGCTCTTCTCCAATTGCGATTGGAGAACCCTTATTTCTGATTGTCGATCTATTGCAATGCGATCAAACATACTCTTCTCCATGGACGCCGGTGTCGATACATCTTCGTCGGCAAGCAATGCTCTCAGTCGATCCATGTCTTTCTGCATGGTCTCGAGAATGACCTCACTGTGCTCGTTCAAATGGGAAACTTCGCCTAGGCTGGCCAGCAGCTCAGACTGTATTTGGGCTGCTTCCTTCAAGGATTCTGCCAAGTATTCGATTGGCCTTGAAGTTGGATCGACATCGCTATCCTGGAGCCGTGCCAAATTGGACGCCATATCGACTGATATCTTCCAGGCCGCCTCCATTGATGCAATTTGTGCTTCCTTGGAGCTCAACTCCCTCTTTGCATTGTATGCTTCTTCCCTTAAGCTCTGAATCTCATCATGCATAGAGAGAACAGTATCTTTTGCCATTCGAAGCTTTGTCTCTGTAATTTTAATGACATTAGACTTCTCCACAGTATTGGCATCAAGCGATGCAGCAAACTCCTGTGCCCTATCCTCAGATGCACCAAGTTTATTCCTGAGGTCTTCACATTCATCTTCCAAATCTAGAATCTTATTCATGGCATCCTGTCTCCAAGCTTCCTCCTGCGTCTCTCGTTCATCGTCATCCACATTTTGTCTATTTTCAATTTCTCGCGCTCTTTCGAGTGCAGACTTTAAATCTTCTTCCCTATCGAGCGCAGCCATGAGCTGGCTTTCTGCTTGCAAAGCCACCTGCTGAGCCATTTGATATGCATGCCTCATATGATTCAATTCTTCCTTAAGAGAATCCATAGACTCTTCCTCAATCTCTACTTCATCCTTGAAACTCGATGGAATAGCAACACCTTCATCACCGCCATTTCCCAATGAGACACCAATGCGCTTTGTTCCAATTGCATGCTCAAGGAGAACCTTTTCTAGAGCACGATTTGCCTTGACAAGTCGATTTTCTGGCTTATTAGAATCACTCATATCCTCTTCTTTAGATTGAAATTCAGTAATGCTTGGAAGATGTTCCACTGCATCCTCTTTTATTCCCAGTTTATCAGCAATAAAGGCATCCATAGCTGCACATTTGTTTTGCAGTTGCTCTACATCCTTTGCTCGCTTGTTCTCCATGTCCTGCATTATTTCCTCCGCGGCATCTAGCGCCGACGCAACTTCCTCCATATGCGATTCAAGCGTCTGCCTGGCTTCTTCCGATTCTTCAAGCTCAACGTCTTTGGCAGCAACCTTGAGCCTCCATTCCTCCACCTCCCTTGCATGCCGTCTCTTCTCTTCTTCAATTGCAGCATTCATTTCCTCCATTTTTGTTTCCAAATTCTTCTTCTCTTCTTCCACTTCATTTATCATATCTTCTACAGACTTTACATGTGCATTTGTCTGTACCAACTCCTGTTCCAGCTCCGCCACCCTGCTCATCGCCCCCTCCAGTTGATCAGACAAATCCTCAATAACACCATCTTTGCTTTGCAACAGTGCCAATGTTTTCGCATTCCTCATCTCGTGATGCGCTTTCTCTTTCGATAGCAAAGATATTAATTCCGTTTTATTGTTCGCATCAGCAGTCATCTCTCTTAGCACCTGAAGCTCCTTCATTGCTTCCCTGAGACGAGCCTTTGCATTGACTTCACTCATGCTCCCTTCCGTTTTAACACTCTTCCCGTCTACGCTCGCCCCAAAACCACCAAAAGATGATGTGTCTCTTCTGATATCCACTCTACTGCTTGCATTTGTCTTTCCCGTGCTCTTTCTCCCTACCCGATCCATCTCATTCTTACTATTCCAACCTCCACTCGTTTCCGCAGAAAAGGACACGTTATGAGTCTCGGGAGACGCAATACTGCTATCCTGCAACCCGTAGGACCCCTTAATATATTCACTTTCAGATTCTGGATCCATTCTCTTTATTTTCTTCCTAGCAGTCCTGATATTTGGCGTATTTGCTTCTTATCTGGCGTAATCAAAATTGCACCAGCCCTCCTGGCTGTTGAACAACTGGCTGTACTCTCTTTCGCGCAATCGTCTCCTTCCTATTTCCCCCTTTAGAAACCAATCAATCTCAATCAATAGGACCAAATTTCACCCAAAGTATTGTACTAGTAATCTATCAAAGCAACTATTTTTTCCACAACCGTTGCCGAATCGCACGAAAACACCGCCTCCACGTTCTTGGACAAACCGACTGGTAGACGTTCTATTATGCACCGAAATGACATCACTTTATCACAACATCGATATGTTTTCTATCCCCCCTGCAATTACCACGAGTCAATACTCCGATTGTCGGTTGTTGAACGAACCAAGCTAATTGTAATGCTACGACTACTCACCACACTCGCTACACTCCAGATACCTTTGCTCATAAAATATATAAAATGCTACTTTTAGTAGTAACAATAGTAGAGTAGAGTAGGGCCTTTGAAGTACAGAGTGCGTTTGATAAAATTTTGAAACTGCAGTACCATTTCGATTAAAGGTACTGCAGTTTAGAGATTGTTAGTTTTTCTGATCTGACTTATGAACACACAGACACTGGTGATGCTTTACATAACAATGATGTGCAAATAATATCACTGATCACTGGAGAAGTAAAAGTGATAGGGAGGTGTGGAGGTGAGAAGGCAGGATCGGTTGGTTTGGTTTGGATGACTTGCCGTAACAGTATACAAGTTCGCTAGATCTAATCGGGACTCGTATCAAAGTCAGTAAAAAGATTTATGAAGATTAGGGAGAGAAAGACTGAAGGAGCGCTTGGTTCAGGGATGAAGCAAGGTGTAGTTGCTTCGCTGTGTAACGACAACAATTATACCTCTGCGAGCGGAAGAGGGACAGACGAGCCGTCTCAGCCTGTGGTAATTCCGCTGAAATTTGACAAAAAGCAAAGGACTCTTCTTTCTCTATCAAAAGTGGTGAGGCTAGATAATACGTCTGTTTGCTTTACGGGGCAAGATATAGAGCAGATGAAACTGGAACTGCTGGACGCGTGCAAGTCGACGCAGGAACTGCTGGTGATTCTGCGGAAATTGGAATGTTACAAGCTGGATGTGGAGGATGTGCTTCGTTTCGGGATAGGAAGGGTAGTGAATACGCTTGCGATTCGGCATCCTAAGCTGGAAGTGTCTGGAAAGGCGTACAAATTAGTGAGGAAGTGGAAGACCATGGTGTACACTGATATGTTTCGGGAGGAAGAAGGGTATGATGTTCAGGCGGCAATGGTTGCGCCTGAGGGTATGGCTCTGGCACCTCAGGATTATATAGAAGCGGAAAAAGAAGCGGAAAGGTTGGAAACGTTGGCCCGGAAGCGAGAGAGGATCGAAGCTGATGTGCTGTGCAGCAGCACAGATGATGAGATTGAAGAGGATGAAGATGACGACTGGGTGCCGGGTAAGCCTATAAGGAGACGAACTAGGAGGATGGCTGTAGGAAATGAAACGGATATGCATTTTCATAGAGATTCTGGTTCAGGAGTGCGAGGTAGGGGCAAGGAGAATGGCATTGATGGGGATGCGAATAGTACTGATGATGAGAAGAAGAAAAACAACAACATTGACACGTGTTCTGGGAGAAAGAAAATCGCTTATAATAAATCATTTATGAATTTATTCAAGGGCAAGGTACCTCAGGATTCACTTAGTGCCGATACGCATGTACAAAAAGAAGAAAACAAGGTGGATACTGTTGATCTGGCATCTGATACATCCCAGCAGCCTCTACAAGTAGAAGTGTTGCCTGACAAAGACCAGGTCATCGCGGCTTAGAAGAATGGCATTTATATGTGTGTATGTAATAGAATAGCAAAAAATTGTGGGTTTAAAAGATCAAATGGCTACTTTATTGAGAAAGACGTCATCTTGGGGATGCTGTTCTGCTCAAAACAGTCGCCCAGGTCCCTTCCGTTTTATTAGACTCTGACGTCTTGTCATGTTTTTTCTGCGTCTCTTGGACTGGGCTGCTAGTCTGGGTTCCAGGTCTGGAATTATTTTTGACCAAGGAGTCGGTTGATGCCCTCCTGGGGCTAGCCAACGCACTCGGAGCCTGCTGGGCAACCAAACTCCATGTTTTCACCCTACAGGATGATGGTTCTATTTCCGGTTTGGGATCCAGAGCAGAACTCTTTGGTTGTTGGAGAGTTGTTATACTTGTTGTCTCATCCAAATGGTTCTGAATCATTTCAGATGTCAGACCAGCTGACCTTTTGCCTGATTCTTGCACAGTATTTGCTGAAACTTTTTCTGGAGACGTTGAATTTGAAGATACCGGACTTATTGAAGCATTTACCGACATGGAACCTCGTCGACTTAAAGGGCGAGAGTACGCTCTGGGAGTAAGCCCTTGGGCAGTCACAGATGCGTAAGTTATTTCTGCTGTTGACGCCTCAACTTTTACCCGAGGTAGATTAATCTCTGCTACTATAGGTCTACTTGGTATGGAGATATCATGTTGGACTATTGAGTGATCGCAGCAGTCATTTGAGTTTCCCACCTTCGCTTTCTGATCCTCATGTACATCGGTACTCCCTCCGTCAACGTTTACACTGCTTGCAACTTTTAGCAACGGCTGAGGTACAGTCTGATCACCAGGGATGGCTGGTTGGTATCGTCTCGCAACCGAGATATTTTCCATTATAGTCTTCATATCAGACGTATACGAATCGTTCGTTGATGTCGCTCCGACAGCGGACCTCAGGAAATTGAGAGTCTGCATTTGAGAAGACAACTGAACAACATGCTGCCCAGAGAGTGAAATGTGACTGGTGGAACTTCCAGATCGCCGGTGTACTACTGCAGGACCATTTGAACTTCCATAGTCTTTTTCACTTGTCGATCGCTTATGAGACCCTCCACTACAATCCTCAGACGTACTTCTTTTATGCATTAATTGAACTTGATCAGATGGCAGAAATATTGACTTTTCCGTGTCGAAGGCCCCAACGCTCACGGTACCAGTGTCCTTTTCTCTGCGAGCCTGCTCATCGCTTGCTTGATGCAGCCTGACAGGGCTTATGGATCTACCAGCGTGTGCCTCCATGCTATCATCGGCTCCAATACTGACCCCAACATCTTTGTCCTTCGATGAGTCGCGAGCTACAGACAAATCCGGCAACGAGAGGGAAGAGCTATGGCCCCGCACCATTGCAACCGGCCTGGTTCTTGAATAATCGACAGATGTCCCTTTTTGATGATATAGGCCATGAACAACCTGATGGCTGGGTGTCATTGTCGGTTCTCTAGGGGCTTGGACCATTATTGAATTAAAAAAACTATTTTCTAGGACCACTCGATGCGTACATGCCCAAGTGGATGAAAAGAAGGCAGAAATAGTCTGAGCTGCGGCTGTTGGATCTTGCTCCAAAACCCTCGTCAGAGTTTTGGACCCATGGGAGAATGCTGCTTTCATTCTCATATAGCTGGACCTGCTAACGCTTCTACCTAAATTATTGCTCGGAAAGAGAGGATCCATTATGTTCAAATGTTTTTTAACCAATGGTATTGACGGCCTTTGTGACGAGGAACAGCTCAAATCAGAAGACAAGCACTCTACGGCTGCAGCCGCTTCTCTTGGCCTTGCACTAAATTGTAATACAGCATCACGTAGAGCTTTTGCCGACAAATGTGGACTTCCAGGAGGAATTTGTTGCTCATCAACTGCATAAAAATAACAATATATCTTGGTTTGAGCTTATTCGCCTGTGCATTTTCATGTCCATCACCAACAGCAGTAAAACAAAAACTCACCATGAGGCATTGGAAAAGATGACAAAGGAATCGGCCCAATCATACTAAGGCAAAAGTTATCAAAGTCAAAATCCGCAAAAACTTGCAAAAATCTATGAAAAACTTCCAGTGGAGACGCCAATTCCTCGCCATAAATGTTCAATACAAACAGCACCATGGTCTCCAAGGCATAACTGCTCAACAAACCATGATGCGCCCCAAGTAACCTACTCTCATAGTAGCACCACGCTTTCACAAGTACGATGCTCTTTTTTAGCAAATGCGATCGACCAATTGTCAAGTCAAACCATTCCAAAAAAGCTACAGCACATAGCCCGCCCAGAGCGTTGAAAGAGATATCCACCACCAGTCCAGACACTACGCACTTGACAATCTTCACTTCAGCCTGAATTATTTGGCAGTCTTGGATGTCTAATCCTGATCGTGCGGAAGCAGGTAAACCGCCTCTATTCCCTCGAGTTCCCCTCCTACCTTCCTCCTCCAAAAACGTTTTCAACTGAATCGCCCAACCTTCTCGCAGCGCATCCCTCGAGTCACCGTATACTGGCGAGAACATGCTTATATCCACGTCCCCGTCAGGAAGATATGTACGGAGAGGCACGGAACCAAACATGAAAGTGTCCACATCCAAGCGCTGACCTCTCCTATTAAAGCAACGTTTCACCAGGTCACAGACGTACGCTGCAACCGCATTCCGCCTCACGTCCGACTGTGCGCTCGGCTGAACACACGTCAGAAGCCTTTCTACGTGCTGTTGCACAATACTGGCAGTCATACCAGCACTCTCTCGGCGTTCGCTTCCTGCTTCGCCTACCCCTCGACCAGCCACTGCAGGTCGTTGTTCCGCTCTGCTGCTGCACAAGGCCATGCTGCTTCGGACCACCCACGGTACAGTATCAATATGTTTCTACAACAATGCATAAAACTACCAATACTGTTTACTTGCCTTTCAAGCAGCAGTTGGGTCGCTCGACCCAGAGCAGATCGAATTTTGATTCCACTCGAGCGAGGCACCAACACGACCTTTCCTTTTGTGAAACAGAATTTAAATATGGTATGTGTACCACTCGATACAAAATACAAGTTTATTCATTGAGCCTATGTGTTACGATGTTCTGCCTTTCAATACGCTAGCGTAGGTAGAGGGCCACGCAGCGACGCACCATGGCACCATGGTGCGCTAGACGAGCGGATGTCTATCTATAGCCAACTGTGGTTACCGACCCATGGTCAGAGACGTGCTTCAACTGAAGTTGGACTCGATGGGTAGGAGGGCTGTCAATTGCCCTGATTTACAAAAACTGCTGCTTTCTATATACCCACGGAGACTGCAAATGCCTGCGTACATTGTGCAAGCCGCTGTAGACACTCTTGGAAGTGTGGCAGCTCATCAGTCTTGTGCAACAAACCATCAAGAGCACCCGCCATTGACTTTGGCACCTGGACGTGCCTCTCTCTTGACGCATGCCTTTTTCGAGGCATTCCAGATGGGTTTCTCGCTCGAGCAGCCCGGGTCCGGTTTGCCCTGGCCGGGGAACAAACCTGGTGTCCCACTTTCGAAGCCTTGCGTGATTTGCCGTATCATACCAAAACTATTGAATGCATCCTCGTAGTCGGGGCCTGGCTTGCGCCCAAGGCAATTTTTGATCATGGCTTTCAAGTTTTCAGCAACTTCAGGATCCATGATTTGACTCACAAGGGCCCGCCTGCAGGCTTTTGCGTAGGGACACCCCAACCTGCGACCAATCAACCTCCTTGATCAGAGCTGGATCGCTGGCTGCGATTATCCCCTGCACAGCTTCCCCGAGATGACCATCCCCCTAACCGGATTAATTAATCTACACACATTCTGAGCATTTTGATACCCCGGAGCGCCCACTATAGCGCGCTGTAGAGTGAGATTTTCTTAAACCACAACTCACTCGTGCGCCCAGCCAGGCTACAGCCCTTCGCGAGGGGCTTCGTTGATGTTGAATTTCAACACTGAATTCATCAATGCATGTACTCTCCAGTGCGCATTGGAGTGGCAGCTTTCTGGGTCTGCCAACCAGGAGCTCTCGACACGTTACTCTTCTCAACCCTCAGATGGCAGACGTTTCTTGCTTGATTTTTTGAAGCGTTCCCGAACATAGGACCCTTGCACCGGCTACGGAGAATTCGTGCGGCTTTCGAAGAGCATGCATCAGGCCACCGCTCCTTTGGCCCCCCTCGACAACTTTTCGAGTTTGTTCAGCTTGCTTCTCTGTAGTGCCATTGCAGTGGCCCAATTGGTATTAGTTGCTTTTTTGTCTGCCTGTTCTCGGTCATCCGCCATACTGTTGGTCGCCACAACGCAACCGGATTTTGAATTTGGAGCCCATCGCGGTAGGAAATCGAAGGGGGAATGAAAATATATGCAGAGACCTACATACATGGGTCCAGTGCACTGGACGACGGGTTGTCGCTGACTGAAATTTGATCCGAGAGATGCTGTGCGCTGTAGAGGTTCTTTCCCGGACAACTCACACAATAAAATTTCGGGACTGCGGTAATTTTTACCGTTACAAAATCAGGGGAAACGACATCAAGGACTGCGAAAGGTCACAGTATGAGAAATCACCGTACGTGGAAAAGAAAACGACACAGGAGACACCGAGTGTGAGGAATCGTGTGCCGGAACAATACAGAGAGACGTGATTGAGGAGTAGCGATTTGTAGCACTGTACATATCGCTCAAGAGAAGCTGCTCACGTACTCGTGCTCCAGGTGCTGTGGTGCAGTTAAGCACAGGTGGACGAGGGTAGACGAGCGAACAAGGGTCTACCGATACCCACTTGGAGTGCGCTGCGTTTTGAACGCTCTCTGAACCCGATAGCCAGAGTGTGTACAGAACCGATTATATTATATCTAATAGGATTCATAGTTGGGTTGAGTGATATTTGAGGGACAGTAATGTGCGGAGCAGTGTCGAGTCGACCACGGTCCCGTGATGACAGTGGGAACGAGGTCTCGCATGCTGCCGGTGTGGCGCTCGGGAGGGAAGAGAGGAATGAGGAGAATACATGCCATGAAAAAGGAAATGAAGGGCTAGATGAGGGGGTCCCCCGCGCTGAGGGTGAGGCCAGCAAATTCGAAGAGGAGAACAGGAGAGCGACGCGTTCAGTCATCGAGAAAAGTAGCAGCAGCGACGAGGAATTAGAATCGTTTCAAGGTTGGCGTAGTAGTATGTCTCATTCGACAGACGGGGGTCATGTGGGTACTGAGGGTGCCTCTACTCGAGGGAGTGGGTCTTGCGGGAGGCCTTCCGACAGCCATGGAGCCCCGTCTTCGAGTGGCTGGCTGGGGCAACGGCCGTCGACAGATACGCCGCTCAAGCCTGGATTCAATGCTGTTGATGTTTCTGGTGGGTCTAGTGGGCAAACGAGTCGTGTTGGAGGGGCCGCGCAGGACAAGGTGCCCGGTGAAGAGGAAGAAGCGATAGCGATGGAGAGACGGTCGAGCGTGAGCATGGACCAAAGCCAAAGAACAAGTGCCAGTAGTGCCAGTGGAGGATACGATGCAGCATGCACAGGTCGCTCTTCTTTTGTCCTAGAAAGAGCAGATAGGGACGCAAATCGAAAGAGTTTGGAGGCGTTTCAACATGCTTTGGGAATGGAACGTATTCATGAGAGTACAGTGTCTGGGTTTGATGATGCAGCAGCGTCGCCCATGCATTGGAAACAGGAACACAGTGGATATAGTGTGCTTGAAAGTGTGGGAATCCCCAAAGAGTTGTGTCGGGAGGCAAGCATGCTCGTGGCACTTCCTCCACACACTCCTGCTCCTGCCTGCATGTTGAGGCTGTTGTGGGGTATGCACGATGCTCAGGAGACTGAGAAGACAATGATGTCGCTTGCGTCGTTAGATCTTATCAAGGTGGCTCACTTGCCAGATGGCCAAGTATGGGGCCTGCCGCAACCAAAACCCATGGAGATTTTGCAGCAGCTGTTTTGTCATGAAGCTCCATTGTATCATGGAGTGTTAATACGGGCATACGCTACCCATTCTAGAAACGCCAATCGACTGCCGTATAAAGATATGGATGAAAGAGAGTTGAGTCGCCTTTTGCCAATCGTTCCGAACGATGGCTACGTTGTACCCAATCTTTCATTCCATTTAATTGCTGCTCGTTTTGAGAAGGTGGCAAGGAGATTGTTGCTCAATCCATCTTGGCTCGAGAGGAAATTCAAAGAAACAGGAGCTTCTGGAGTAGTTTCTGAATTTAGAAGATATTTATGTATCGTATCTGATAAAGATATTAAGCTCATTCTCCAAGCATTTGAAATGTCTGTTGGTGTTTTGACAGAGTATAGAGATGTTTCTGGTCTGCTACGCTCGCAACTGGTCGGCCGCCTCTTGCTTGCTCCCTTGTCTACGGGTGGTCTTGAATGGCTTGATACTCAGAAGAAAAAGATTGCGAAGCGAGTGGAAGACTGTCCGCCTGCACTGTGTGTCAAGAATCCATCACTTGATCAAGCCGGAGGATTGCAGAGACTCTGCTTAAAAGGTCATCAAGGGTCAGCAACGCACGTTATGATAACCCCATCGGGAACGGAAGCAATAAGTTGTTCTAGCGACGGAACTGCTCGAGTCTGGGATCTGGAAATTGGGGATTGTATGCTTCAGATCAGTGGCCATGCTGGCCCCATCACATCAATGGCTATCACCGGTGATGGTAGCTTGTTGGTCACTTCCTCAGAAGATGGTACCATGAGAGTGTATGAGCTGGAAAAAGGACAATGCCTCAGGGTGCTCGCAGGGCATGATGGCCCAGTCATGTCAATGGTAGTTGATCCGTTTGGCAGATTTGTTGTGTCCAGTGGCCAAGATAAGACCTTGCGTTTTTGGGATTTGGCATCAGCTCGTGTACTAAAGATGATGAATTTCCCATCTCCTGTTGTCGCCATAACTCTATCTTCCTGCAATGGCTTGTTGTTGCTTGGTCTGGAGGATGGATGTGTACATCTTATGGATGCTAAGACTGGTGTACTTGTATCTAAAATGGAGGGTCATTCTGGGAAAGTAACTGCCTTGGAATTCCTTCAGGATACACGTAGGTGCATATCAGCCTCCGAAGATGGGACTATTAGAATTTGGAGCTCTAAGAAGGGCAGAAATGTGAAGTCCATTGACTGCCATGATGGTGCTTCAATTCTGGTGATGAAGCTTCTACGGCACGGAGACATGGCAGTCACAGGATCAGATGACGGAACAGCAAAGGTATGGGACTTAAAAACTTGCACTTGTACGCGAGTGATGAGTGGTCAAGGTGGATGGGTTATGGATATAGATGTGTCCTCGAAAGAGGATTGCTTGATCACCTCGACCTCGGATGGAGTTGTCCTGGTGTGGAATATCGACTCTGGAGAGCTATTGAGAGTTCTCGAAGGTCATAGTGGAGCAGTCGGCTGTGTTCAGCTAACAAAAAAAGGTAGATTTGCAATAACAGGATCCGAAGATTGCAATGTGCGAGTTTGGGATTTAGCGGCTCCTTCATCTCATATTCCAAAGTGGCATGCGGGACGAATAAGGTCAATATGTGGTGGCCATGGTATAGCAGTTGCCACCGCCGGCGATGACTGTATGGCACGCATATGGGATGTTACTTCAGGGGAGTGCATGGGAATATTGAAGCGACATTCTACTCCAATCAGATGGGTTTTCTTCTCTGATGATGGCTCCAGGTTGATGACTTGCTCTCCTGATCGACAAATCTGTTCATGGGACATGGAAAGTAAAGAGATCGTTTCTGAGTTGCCAGGTGCGTATCATTTTGAGGACAAAAAATCAGGATTTGAGGTTTGATTCAATGGGTCCCCCTATACCCTCTTATTTGCACGGTGATTGAGCTAACAGTAGCTTACTAACTTGCCATTTATTCGTTTGCAGCCCATCAGGGAAGCAGGGTAAAGAGTATTTCCGCATCCGGCGATCTATCCAGAGCGGTTGTTTGTCTATTTGACTCTACAGTATCTATTTGGAATATCGAGGAACAGCAAATTGAGCATTGCATTCAAAAATGGGGACAAAGAGATGCCAATCTTGGCCATACATCAGGTACGAACATCTGGATGGTTATGGTAGCATAAAACTTGTATTCTCCTGCGTAATCAACCACTTTAAATATTTCCGCTCTTCTTTTGGTGCAGCTGTGAACGAAGTCCTCATGTACCAAGACGCAAGTAAGGTTCTTACTGTATCTAAAGACTATACGGCTAGAATGTGGGAAATCTCAACAGGAGCATGCATCCATTGTCTTGAGGGTCATCAAGATAGTGTGATTGGAGCTGTTTTTGATGAAAAGACGAATCGAATTGCCACATATGCTCTTGATGATACAGTCAGAGTGTGGAATGCATCGTCTGGGGAACTGATTTCCATGCTAGAACTAGGTGGCAAAATCAGTCTGGTTTCTTTGTCAGAGAGAGATATTGCCGTGGCAATGGATAATGGGAACATTGCCATAGCTCCGATAAACGTGCCTGAAGAGATCTACCTCACCAAAATTCATAAGAGTATGATCACTGGGCTTCAATTTGTTGGTGGAGGCAAGTATCTTGCCTCTTCCTCGATGGATGGAACAGTTAAAGTTCTTGATACTGTTGAAGGCACACTCCAAGCCATATTTATTGGGGATTGTGGAATATCATGTTTTGAATGTGACGAAATTAGGGGAAGCATTATTGCGGGAACCGATAGAGGAGTGGTATATTTCATAGACGATTCAGTTTTACATTAAGATAGAGAGAGAGATAAACGTTCCACAGCATGTTAAAAATTTGGCTTGAATGACGTAGAATCCGTCTTTTCATGAAAAAAAATCAGAACGACATTAAAAATAAAGCCCAAATTCTCGTATTCTTCACGAACTATATTTTCCTTCATCATTGGGACATGGTATTTCGGAAAAAGTCCCCATAAAAGTCAATATAACTCAAGCTCACATGCCACGGATTTGGGCCATCTACGTTTGCCTGAGTTTGCAACAACTTGAAAAATCTAAAACGCTCTGGCCTTGACCTGACTGGCCAAGACGCATATTGCCCTGATATCTTGAGCGAGACATCGTTTTGGTGTGTTGATAATGTCATCCAGTTCAAACCATCTATCGAACCTAACAGACACCAAGTCCTCAGATAATCAGATGAGCCATCATGGCGAATAATATATCGTGTACAGCGGAGCCTATGTTCTTCTCCCAGGTCAATGGTCCACCAGGATTCCAGATAGTCATCCTGCGTTCTTTTCGGTCCTGCAAAATTTAACCGGGAAAAGTTTCTGCTGACAAGTGATTTTCCATCGGTCCCGCATCTGCTCATGGGGCTGCTTGCCCGTACTGACATGACCCCAGCTGCCACTGGGTTTACCCATGACTGCTTCCCATAGTTTGTCGCAATGTAATAACACGCGCCGTTTGTATCGCCATCGTACATGTACACAAGAGGTGTACAACCATCAGGGCACCTGTGCTGACGCCGTCTAGCTACATCGTGACTAAGCATTGTGGAGCGAATTGCACCATTCACTCGTACTGAAGGCTGTTTCAAATCCAAAAGCATCTCTGGCATGTCATGGAATTGATCAGCCTCTTCTACCAAGTTCTGCAACACGTGACTTCTCATGTATAAATCAGATTGTTTCACATAATCTAGCTCGTACTTGGACATCAATGGGAATCGAATATGTGGCAAGATTGCATCACCACCCTGGTTGTGCTTCCTGGTAATCCAGCGCTTCCCAGGGGTAGGAGGACCAGCCGACGCGAATGCCTCGATAAATCCTCCCCAAAGAAGCACCGTATCAAAAATATGCTTCTCGGAGCACGATACTTTTTGATGCTGCACAATCTCGGCGAGAACAGAAGCTGACAATGTACAAAAGTCAGGGCACTTTGACACAGTCTCCAGATTCCTGGCAGCATATTCTATTGCAAGCTTCCAAAGGCTTCCAAAGTCATCAGACATGAATCCTTCAAGAACAGTCAGCACGTGACATACATTTGAAATTGACATCTTATCCTCAATACTGTGCACACACATGTCCATCAGACTTTTGCATCCAACACTGTCTTCCTGCATAAACCCTCCCTCTGTCACTGGCACCAAATCTGTATGCTTCAGGCCAGGAAATCCGTCACCCTCCCGCGTATCTCCAAAATTCACATCATATAGATCCTCATCGTCCCAAGTATCTGAAACGTGGGGAGCAGTACAACTTCCCTTGATAATCCTCACATTCCGATACCCCACATGAGAATCCCAAGAGCTCAGTCCTATGAATTGAACATCCACAGGAGGCCCGGCATCTTTCCAGGAACAACAGCAAGAATCCTCTGAAGGATATCCATACCCAATCTTAATCTCACCATTGCAATAGTATATCCAAAAATGCCCAAACAAATCTGGAGACAGTTTCACTTGAGGGCAGCTTGTCACCACACACTGCAGCATGCCATTCTTCTCCACCTTGATACAACTGTTACGATGACTCCCAACAATTATAGTATAGTTCTCTTCTGGCACCCCATCACCGTTTATATCCTGCCACCTCCTCGACCCATACTCTTTCTTCAAAATCACAGTAGCATCGTTTCGCCCTACACACATCCACTCCACACTTTTTTCAGAATGTATTCTTATCTCACCGGGTGCAGGGAATGCCTTTTGCACGTGCGCCGTTCGAATCAGATACGATATTTCGTCGCATTTCAGAATCTTACCTTTTGCTTCGAATAGGATGTATCCTTCTTCATCAGACTGCAGACGACAATCTTCCCCAGCTAGCCAGGCACACTCCAGCGGGGGAACCACCATGATTTGCCCCTCACAAACCACTCCATCATCTTGCACTAGTTTGCTTTCTAAGGAAATCATTCTTTTCTTGTCGCAATAACTCTCACTCCACACACTTAGGCCCTTTTTCTGTTCCGCTGTTCAAGACAAACACCTTCATGGTCCCTGACGACGGTACACAACACTGCATGATATCACCCCCTTTTATTACTCCAATCTCCTCATTTATATCAAAATAATCAAATAATAACCAACCTTGGTTTACGCTGATGCTATGGTACTTGTACTCTCTCGCACGTTCCTCTCGAGGACCTCCGACAGGCTCCGACAATTTTCTTCCAGAAGTCCGAAGAAAGTAATCAAAAGAACATCCCTGCTGTCAAATTCAATCAATGAATACCAAAATTGAACATTCTGCTTAAAAAAAATTTCATTGGGAAATACCCCACACTTGAAAATAGCCAAGACGAGCCTTTACGTATCAGAGACACTGCGAGTGGAGCAGAATTACAGAAGGAGAGCGAAATAAAAATTGTTTTCTTTTTGTGCCCAGTAGTATTTTTTATTTTTAAGGTTTTAGGAGATAGGGATGCGATTCTGAGATCAGAGCTGAAGGGGAAGACGAAGAAACTGACAAGAAAAACTGACAAGGATGCGAGGTAGAGTGACTTGGCCTACAATCGCTAAGAGTGTGCGATGTATGGAGCGAGAAGTGTATAAAATGGTAGAGGAGTATGATAATGCTGGGATGGTCGGGTTGACGAGATATGGCTACAGGTATCTGAACACAGAGAAAGGTGACAAAGAAAAGTGGTCTGCTGGTGATGGGGAGAAAGGACGACGAGTGCGAAGCACGACTGTGCTGTGCGTGAGGAAAGGGGAGGAAGTGGTGATGTTGGCAGATGGGCAAGTGACGATGGGTGGCTCGATTCTGAAACCCAATGTGAAGAAAACCAGGAAGATTGGCGATAAAGTGATGGGTGGTTTTGCTGGGACAACAGCGGATGCATTCACATTGTTTGAAAGGTTGGAGACAAAATTGGAAGAGCACCCGTCTCAATTGACTCGTGCGGCGGTGGAGTTGGCTAAGATGTGGAGGATGGATAAGTATTTGAGGAGATTGGATGTGCGTGTGTGCTCGGTTTGATAGTTTTGTTTTGTATTGCACTGTGGATGAGGAGTACAAGACAAATTGGTAGTGCAAAGGAAAAAGATAATGAATGAATAGAATATTATGTGCAGGCTTCCCTTATAGTGGCAGATAAGAATATGAGCTTGCAAATTACTGGGAATGGAGATGTGTTGGAACCTCATGATGGGGTAATTTCGATTGGGAGTGGGAGTCCATATGCACTGGCTGCTGCCCGTGCTCTGATTGAAATTCCCGAATTAGATGCGCTTGAGATTGCGAAAAGGTCAATGCGAATAGCAGCAGATGCATGTATTTATACGAATACAAATTTCTCCGCTCTGAGAATCGGAAGTAGTGGTGAGGTGGAAGAGCTGGAGCTTTAAAAGAAACATCTAAGCGTAAAGTGCACTACTCTGCCTGCGTACACACAAAGTAAGAAGAAGAGAGAAAGAAGTAGTAAAGAAAGAGAATAATAGGTTATTGCATACTTTCTATTCTGTCAAGTTGGGATGCAATGAAAGAATCCAACATATCACGCTCTTTTGTAGAAAGTTCTGAAATCTTCTTTGTTGCAATGTCAGAAGTCTTGGTAGTTGGGAGTGACTGAAGTCTCTTGGACAAGGTGTCGAATGACTTTCCTTGAGGAAGAATCATCAGTATGGAAACCATTGTTCTGAAAATAAAACTTAGCGAGCAAAATTATTTTTCTTTATGTAGAGCATCATTTTGTGCACCAGTCAAGCATTGTAATACAATTGACGGAAATCCTTGACAAGTGGGATTGAAAAACAAGTACATACCGTGTCAATGCCGGATACTTTGCCGTATCGATTAAGTTGAGTCGCACCGAAGCAAACGCTGGCGATTCTACCAAAGTGACAAGATGCGATAATTCGACCACGCTCCCAGCCATGCCTGCAATAAGTGGGAAATCTGCAAGAGATTCTACCATCAAGGATGCCAGTTCGTAGTATTTGCTTAGTAATACAAGCGACAATGAAGCAGAGATGCTTGATGCAAATCCCGAAAACAGATTCCTCGTAAATATTGCTGCCTCCTTGTCCGTTTGTGTCTTACTCAGCAACATTCTACATCCTTGTGTCTTGCTGCTGGTAAGCAACAAGAGGTTGACCGCTTGAGTAATCATTCTTGAAATGTCTTTATCTTGCATGCGTGCCACCTGTCTCACGAGAGATATCAATAACTTTTCTGGAGTAATCATATCACATAACTTGTCAAGAATAATGCTGCCACGCCGCTTTAGTAGCATGGTTCCAGATGGCCCCTCAAAGACACGAACAATAGTCTTGGTGGTCAATGAAAGGCCTTCCTCATCCACAGAGGATAACGCAGACTGCATACAGTGCACATTGTATTGATCACACTTGAGCCGAGCGTAATATTTTATTTTTTGATTTATTGGGAAAATATGATTCAGTTACTAGCAATACCAAGGACAGGAATGATAGTACGCACCAAAACCACGACAGATTGTTGAACAACTTCATCTGACGCCGACGACAATGCATCACACAAACTATGCAAGACTAACGGTTTAATCTGCTTGGCTGCTATATAATCAGTCTTCATCAAAAGTGCAGTCCATTTAAGAGCTTCTAATTTCGCCAGCTCTTGCACTGACCCTATCTTTTGTACGGCAACATCCAACAAGGCTAGAAAATTCAGTTCCTCTGTGTTCCTCAGGTTTGACTGCAGCTTGACATTCAACTCCAGCGCAACGTCCTGAACCCCAAAGTCCGCGCTATCAAGACACTTTAAACAACACTTTAACAGTTTAGGATAGGCGAATCCAAATTTCCGATA
Source organism: Picochlorum sp. 'soloecismus' (assembly GCA_002818215.1). Lineage (NCBI taxonomy): Eukaryota > Viridiplantae > Chlorophyta > Trebouxiophyceae > Picochlorum > Picochlorum sp. 'soloecismus'. The sequence goes on along the minus strand of PJAJ01000014.1, from coordinate 240,236 downwards.
GTATTGCTCCACCAACACATCCAACCATTTTAGAGTCTCGGCCTTCACATGGGAATCTGTAGAAGCATCCGACAAGACACTAGGCAACGCACTTGTACTGTCATCTTCACTATTGAGAATGCTATCACTCAAAGCCTGTGCTAGATCTTGAACTGGAGCTTCTACCGAACGTCCCTTTATATCCCCAAGAATATGCCTCAGCTGTTTATCTGCAGGATGACGCACTTCTGGCACAGAGTCCCCTGAATAGGCCAGCAGCATAGGAACCACATCTGGCAGTGACGCCACAAAATCCTCTGTCGAGGTGGGAAGGCTGTCTATGAATGATATCCATCCGAGCAAAAAACGCCTTTTATCTGAAGACTGAATCGGCATACAGGCGACTAAAGTCTCCAGCAGTGTCCCAATACGGTATGATGGACTCCCAGCAATGCTATCTTTGAGCAAGTCTGACACAAATATGGTTGCATTCTGAACACAAGTATCCGTATCATCACACAACTTGAATAAAACTTCAAACAGAGATGGTACTTGGGTCAAAATTGCAGGGCGGGTACTTTTTATGACATTATACATGGCTTCTAGAGCATAATACCGAACTCGACCATCTGCATCCACAGCACCAGAGAGCAAAGGAGGCAGCAACCTTTCCACAAAAACATTAGACTGGCACAGCAAACTCCCACTCCCAGCCAGCCCTACAGCCACAGCAGCCAACGACAACATCCCCCCTTTCCTTTCGTTCGCAGAGCATGTGGGCCTCGTATATTTCGATGCCAGCGTGTCAACCAGAGCCAGAATATCATCATTGCTCTCTCCAGAAGTCACCTTCTTCTTCACCAATTTTTCAATCTCCAGGGCCGCATCTTTTCTCTTTGCATTCACCTGAATCCATATAAATATTATAAACTATTTGGTGCAAGATTCTCATCGTAGCATTGCATTGCATTCCATTCAAAACCGAAACTCTGCCTACTGAGTGTCACAATCACATACGAACCGTAGTCACCCAAGAACACGCTCCCTATCGTGCATTTAGCAGCGAATTATTATTTCTACGAAATACCATTCAAAACATACAATTACCTTATCACCGATATTCCGAGCCACGCTCGGTGGCACGTCGATCAGTCCAGACAATTTGTTCATTCGCCTTGAGTAATTTGAACAAACATCACCTGCGTCATTCCACACAGCGCCTCAGTCCCGCATTACGATAGCTATAATTCTTTCAATTTATTTGCGTTCGCTTCACTTTGGGTCTTTGTGTATTGGGTCGTATGGACGGATGCTGGTCTGATTTGATTGGCGCCCCATCAGACCTCGGCTTTAAAGGCAGCTTTCAACTTTCATCAATTATTTTTTTACTTTAACGTGTGTATCCCTTCCCCTGGCCCCTGTGGTCATTGTCCATATGCATTGCATTACATCGTCGTTTATCTTAAACACGCGGCCAGTTTAAAGGCCTGTCCAGGGATCCACCGATTGGGTCTCGCAGGGCAAGAAGGGGCACCACGCACCAAGGATGGTCATCGTTCTGAACTAATGTAGCGCCCATCAGTACTGTCGACTACAGTCTGTAGTCGACGAAATTACTGTGCAATGTGTCTGGCCAAGCAGCCTATAAGTAGGCTCCAATAGAATTGATTGTAAAATGCTGAGCAAAGTAGAAGTCTTTCGTCGTACAAAACCACGCGATGCTTTGTTTCATTCCCGTGCTGGCGGACTCTGCGCTGCTGGCAGTGGCCCTGCTGGCCTTCACCCTAGGTGAGTAGAGCCGCCCCTGAGAGTTTCTTTGGGGTATCGCCCTTTTTCCAATTATTTCTAGTATGAACTTCTTTTAATCTTTATATGTTTTGTGCCTGGAGAGTGAAAGGGGCGACCTGCCAACGTCGGAACTCCTCATTGTTACAACCTTTGTGTGCAGCTGCTGGAGGAACAGAGACTGCAATGGCTCCTGGGCCAGTCCTACAGCGTGTGGCGTCGGAGACAGACTGCAATGATAAATTAAATGTTTTTCATTCTTCTAACTCTCCCACCCTGAAAGATTACACACTAGTCGTATTTTGTCTTTCGGTTGCCATCACCAATCACCAAACCAGTATCCTGAGGATCTGGCCTGGGTCTGATGCTTGTCTTTTCCACCAAACCCTTTTCTTCTGCCAATTTCCGCCTCAATTCATCAGCCATCTACAGAATTTTTTAAATTTAAATACTCTCATTTAGGAGAGGAGCAGCCCTCGGCTTTCCGTGTTTCATCAAACAGTTACTCTGTGCTCACCTTTTGCTCCTCCATCTGCATTTGTTGCGGCTTAGCATACATGTAATAAGCCACAGCTCCAGCTACAGCCCATGCTAACAGATTCTGCATTATTGAATGATACTTGATTCCTATTGATATTGCATGTATTTTTATGAGATTAAACCTCCATCACGATATCAAATAATTTGCAGCTGATACCATGCGCAGCTCGCTCTTGTCTCAATATGCTTCGGCACTACATTGGCCAAAACATACATTTATATGGTTCACAAATATTACTCACTGACGAACCTGTCTACCTCTCACTCCACCGAATAGCCCATTGATCCAACTCATTATTCCAACAGATCACCTTACAGGACGACAAGACGCTCGAAAACCCGTATGTAATGTATTGAATTTAAGAAATAAGACCTTTCAATCTATGATTACATCAGTTTTTTTTTATCTCTCTACTGAAATGCAAACTTTAGAGGGAATGAAAAAGAACCTCCTGAAACCTGGGCCCAGGATTGGGTAAATATATATTTATACAGTATATATACTGGGTATAGGGTATATATAAATTATATGTAAACTAGTAGCTTAAGGCCTCTTCCATACCTCGCGCCTTTATTAATGAGAAATTTCAATCTAGTGTAACAAAAATGAAATGAAAAATATGTCGTCATCACGGACAATGCACCAGTGCACTGCAAAGAAGACTTTCTGAAGGAGGTCCATTCATGGGACAACAATCTCATGACGCTGTACATGCCAGCAGGAATGACTGGGGTGCTGCAGCCTCTCGATGTGGCTGTGAACAAGAGTTTGAAGGGCAAAACCACAGAGGTGTACGGCATCAGGAGAGCAGATATGAATGTACAGGATGTATGCCCAAGTAGCCATGTCGCCTCCTAACCAACGCCCTCATATATGAGGGATGGTCATTCGGACGTAGGCTTTCCTGATAATATAGGGTAGTACCCTATCGCGATAGGGTGCCTGTACCTGTAGGTACAGGCAAAAACGAAAGCGATTGAGACATAACAATTAAATGTTTACTTTATTTATAAAAGTAGAGTACAAGGATTGTGACGGTGATGGAGGATCAAGAAATGAAAGATATGGCTGTTGATGAGAATAATCCGGTTCAAGCTAACACAGAGTTGCAAGGTGCGGCAGCGAAGATGGGTGTCTGGCCAGTCTTGTGTTCTTAAGTCTGATATTTAGTGTACTGTGATTTAGTTTTGGTGGGTTATATGGGGGATGGTGTCTAGAGGAAGGGTGTGCAACTATGGAAAGTGTCCCGAAAAAGAGACTGATTGATCGAATCAACGAGTTGGTTCGGTGAAACTACATACTCTATGGGTATTGGAATGGTAATTTAATGGTGTATGTTTTATGTTTAAGGATGTTGTTGTATCGTCGTTTGGTTGTGCTGTGCGAGTTTCTGGGTCGGGAAGTCCTTGCTCGAAGAGTCGGGACCAACGTGTAGGTGTTGAAGGAGCCGGACGACGACTACTGAGAACATATAAAATCTGGGCGGGATTATGCTTAATGCTTGGCCAGGAATGAAATGATGAACGGAGGATAGACGTTGGCTCTGTGGCAAAGTGGGAATCTGTGTGAGTTGTTGTCGAGTATGTATGTTGCAGATATGCAAGGTGTTGAGCTGCAAAAGGGGCAAGGTGTGCTCGTGAAGAATGAGGGAGGAGAGATGAAAAAAGTGGAAACGGATAATCCTTTGAAAGGGGAATTTACGGTATGTGTTGGGAATGTAGGGAAATTTTTATATGGTTTTTTTTTTTAATTCTTTTGGAGAATTAGTAGTAACCAACCAAGCAAGCAAGGGAGTTGCTGATGGGAATAAAAGAGGATGCTGGATTGTTGTGTCTGTACCTAGTCTGCAATACAGTGTGATTATACAACGTCATGATAATATGTGTGCGTTTTCTTTTCAGTGGCGAATTGAAGGCTTCTCGAAACTCTCTGGGAACAAAGAAGAATCAGAAAGATTTGAGATTGGTGGTTACTCATGGTGTGTAGTATGGATGCAATCCTTGTGTTTTGATTTGTTGGTTCCCTAGTGTGTCGTGAAAAAAGAAAGATATCACGAGAAAAACTAAAATGAATATGAATTTAAGAAAAAGAGGAATTCTGATTTGTTCGGTTGTCGATTCACTGAGCAGGTTCTTGCTACTGTTTCCAAAAGGAAATTCGACTCCTGAAAATGTGGCCGTATATCTTGCAATGGCTGAATCGAATGGAGAGGCTGAAATCTCAGAGCGCAAAGCCACTTTTAAACTGGTTCTTGTTGATCAACGGGATGCTAGCAAATCTGTGGAAAAGGAGGCCCATCATAAATTCACCCCTCAGGCAAATGATTGGGGATTTGGAACTTTGGTGACGCTGGAGGAATTGATGGATCCATCGAGAGGCCTCTGCGTGGATGATGTCGTCATTTTGAAAGTGTTAGTGCATGTTAATATGCAAGATGATATATTTTATGATTCTCGGGCAGAAACAGGATTCGTAGGGCTGAAGAATCAGGGCGCGACATGCTATATGAATTCGTTACTGCAGACATTGTACAATATTAACCAATTTAGGAAGGCTGTGTACAGGCTTCCTACCTCTGAAGATGAGGTGCCGAGTCAGCATATGCCGCTCGCATTACAGTCTGTATTTCATATGCTTCAATTTACTCAAGGCCCTGTTTCCACCAAAGATTTGACTCGATCGTTTGGATGGGATACGATGGATGCATTTCAACAACACGATGTGCAAGAATTGAATAGAATATTGTGTGATCGGTTGGAGGAAAAGATGAAGGGCACACGAGTTGAAGGTACTATCAATAAACTCTTTGAAGGGCACTTCACGAACTACATTGAATGTATAAATATTGATTATAAGTCCCTAAGAAGGGAAGCTTTTCAGGATCTGCAACTGGTTGTTAAGGGTTGCAATACTATCTATGATTCTTTCAAGGAGTATTGTCAAGTGGAAATCTTGGAAGGAGAAAACAAATATGAAGCTGAAGGGCACGGAAAGCAAGATGCAAGACGCGGTGTTTTGTTTGAATCTTTGCCACCTGTGTTGAACCTTCACCTCAGGAGATTCGAGTACGATTATGAACGTGACTTGCTGGTCAAGGTATGGTACTTTTGTTGCTGTAGGAAGAACCTGCAATGGATTACCAGGAGCTTGTATTGATCAAAATGATTATAACGCAGATTAATGATAAACATGAGTTTTACAGCGAGATTGACCTCGACGAGAAGGATGAGAATGGCAGTCCCTGTTTTTTGTCAAGCACTGCAGACAAGACTGTGAGAAACAAATATAAGCTCCTAGCTGTGTTGGTCCACAGTGGTGGGGTTTACGGTGGCCACTACTATGCGTTTATCAGACCTGATGGAGAGAATTGGCTTAAGTTTGACGATGAAAGGGTTGAGAAAGCGTCAGAGACGCAAGCTATACAAGATAATTGGGGTGGTATGGCTGAGAGCGCCAAGACTGGTGTTGGTTATCCCACCCAGCAGATGAGGATGGGCAGGTTCTCGAATGCATACATGCTTGTATATGTCAGAGAGAGTGAATGGGATTCTATCATGTGTGACGTCACAGAGGAAGATATCAGCGAACATGTAAGAGCTCGCCTTCGAGCTGAGGAGCAAGAGAAAGAAATGCGCAGAAAAGAAAGATCAGAAGCACACTTGTTTGCACGAGTAAGAATTGCAAGGGATACGGATCTTGAAAAACAAGTCGGAAAGTCTCTGTTTTTCGATCTGGCGGATTTCAACTTGGTTGATATTTCTTTGAAACTGTCAAAAAAGACGAAATTCAGTGACGTGTTGACATTGTTGGAATCAAAGACTGGGATCAAGGTTGAAAACCAGAGATTGCGTAAATTTGTCAGCCGACAAAATGGCACTTTCCGACCCCAAAAGGTTCTAGAAATATATGAGGATAGCACCATTTCAAGCCTACAAGATATTAAATCCACTCGGCAAGGAGAAATAGCGACATTGGATCTGTATTTGGAAGAATTGCCAGAAAAGAAGGAAGATCGTGTGCCCTTGCAGCCAACTGATATGTCTATCTTTGTTAAGCAGTACTTACCCGACACGAAAACATCCCTGCCAGTGGTCAAATACCTTGGGCACATAATTGCTCCAAAGAGAGAGAAAATAAAGGAACTTTACCCGCGACTGAGGAAAATGGGAGGTCTTGGTGATGACGTTGATATTGTGCTGTTTGAAGAAGTTAGATCAGAACCTGCCATGATTGAGGAGTTGCCCCCTGAGAAGACAGCAATGGAATGTGAGTTAGATGATGGAGATATTGTTATTGTCCAAGAGGTGTACAAGGGGACGCTGGCCAAATTCCCAACTGCAGTATCATATTTGAATGATGTGAAGAATCGTGCCAGCATTGTTCTAAGGCCTCTTTCTCCATCAAATGAACAGGAGGAAAAGAAAGCAACGTTCACGCTTGATTTGAGAAAAGACATGGCATATGATGAAATCAGTTCTGCAGTAACCAAACACCTTGGACTGGACCACTCACTAAAAGTGCAGTTCACTGCACAGTCGTCCTATACGTTCCAACCAAGGTCACAGCCAATTCGCTACCAGCCTTCTCTGCGTCTCGACGCCATGTGCAGACCTGCAACTGTCACAAATCCGAACCCAGTATTATACTATGAAGTTATCGATTTGCCCTTGCCAGAGTTTGAAAGGTTAGTAACGCATAAGATTTCAATTCATGACAGAAAACATGATGAGATTGCAAGCGTTACTGTCACAGTCCCAAAAGACAAGACTGTGGGATACCTTCTCGAAGAAGTCAGAAAAGAGGCAAAAGATAAAGTACCCGAGGGAGCAGAACTTCGAATTTTAGAGGTCTATCAATGGAGAATATGGCAACTCTTTGATCCAACATTGCCTGTTGAGCAGCATTTAGACTCAAACCCCTGGCATTTGCGCGCAGAGGTTATTCCAGAGAGCCAGAAAGACTTGGAGAAGGAGGGAAACCTTCATGTCCATTGCCTGCAAGTACAAGAAAAAGATGGAAATGCCAATCAAGCTTTTGCCTTTAGTGATCCATTCATCATGGATATTTCCAAGACTGAGACTGTTGGCGAATTGAGAAGAAGAGTGCAGGAAGAAATGGAGATCCCTGACGACGAATTTTCTGATTGGAAAGTTGTGCTAGTTGCTGGACTCAATATGGCTATGGAACCATTAGCAGAGGATGTCATAATAGCTGACAGACTCAACCCCATGGATATGAGTCATGCAAGGCTGTATGGACATTTTGATCGAGCAGCAATTGGCTTCTTCCATGAGAACAAAAACCCCAGACGAACACATGCGCATCTGAACCGGCAGCCCGCATCTCTAGGTCAGGATCGAGCATTGAGAATAAAAGCTTGAATTTCTGTAAATTTTGTGATTATACATAGTGTAATACAATGGTTGACCAAATAGCATAGTAGACACCACTGATCAGCAGAACTGATTGGAATTGATTGATGGAAGTTGTTTTGTGCAATTTTGTATGCTTGATGATTAGCCGTAAGTTAGATGTCCAAGAATTTCGACCTGTGGCATAAATGGTACCAAATTTGGTTTAAATGCTGCCTCGTTCCGAAGGACCAAAATTGCTTTAAAGCATTTAAATTTAGAGCTTTGAAAGGGATCCTCCTGGGGAACCTGCTCAATTTTTTAACAGTTTTAAAGATTTCCCAGAAACTAAATGCTGCGCATATAATTTTGGAGTAGCACGATGCCCGAGGATTCAAAATCAAGGAAAGAGAGGCTGAAAGCATTGCGTCAGGTTGCTCAAGAAGCTCAAGATGCTCACGCAGCAGGACAGTCGGAAGAGATTCACGCAAAAGCCGATGTGCCAGAAGCTTCGGAGGCTCCTTTGTTGAAATTTAGGAATTATGCATTGAAAGATGCAAACATTGAGCATAAGAAGGTTGGTTTCTCGTGCTTTGCTTGTCTCGTTGCTTGGTAGCCTTTCACATTTGGTAGCCTGTTTGAGGAATCTATCCACAATCGAAATGAAATGAAGAATAAAATGTCAATATCTTTTTATGTTGGATATTGCAGCTGGAACCTGCTCGTGTAAAAGAGTTTGAGGAGCCAAAAGTGAATTTGGAAGAAGCAATTGGCATTGAGCCAGAGGAAGTGCTAGCTAATGTTGCCCCTAAGAAGGCTAACTGGGACTTGCGACGTGAAATAGCAAACAAGCTTGCAAGGTTAGAGCGGAAAACGCAGCAAGCTATAGCTGAACTTGCTCTTGAAGAAGAGAAGAAGCGGTTAAATTCATGATATACATTACATGCCATATACATACATTACGGACGGATACCATAATTTATTTATACTTCTGCGAGTGTTAAACGAGGTACAATATTCATCGACTGCAACTCCTGGAAAAGCAATTTCGCTGCGTACGGGATCTTCATTTTCGCCATGCGGTCTGCCACCTTTAAGGAGGGGCAAACAGCCTGTTTCTTAATGGAGTCATAGTAGCCCATGAGCCCACAATGAGTGCACACATGAACTTCAAATTGATCAGATGATATCATAAGTCTTTCAAGCAAAAGCATTGATGAGCCATAGCCAATTAAGCAGTCCCTTTCCATCTCACCGAGTCGTAGGCCTCCATCTCTGCTTCTACCCTCTGTTGGTTGCCTTGTGAGCACAACTCGAGGTCCTCGAGCTCTTGCATGCATTTTATCGATAACCATATGCTTCAACTTTTGATAATACACAGGTCCCATGAAAATGTATGCTTCCAGTGGCTCACCAGTGATTCCCGAACAGAGAAAATCCTTTCCACTGTATGAATATCCAGCTTCTATCAATTCCTGACTTATTGTTTCAATTGAATCAGCCTGGCCTGTTTTCTCCCCAAAGGCTGTTCCATAGTGAATTTTTCCTGTGCAGACTGCTGCCTTGGATCCAACAAGCTCAATCATTTTTCCTACAGTCATGCGTGAGGGGAATCCATGAGGGTTCATGATCAGGTCAGGGACGATTCCGGTCTCTGAGAAAGGCATGTCTGCCTGAGGTACAATCAATCCAATAACACCCTTCTGCCCATGTCGGCTACTGAATTTGTCCCCTAGCTCTGGCCTCCTAGTATGGCGTACTAATACTTTGACCAAGCATGCATTTTCGTCATTGCTCGTAAGCAAAACACGGTCAACAGCACAGGTTTCCCCTTGATATCCCCTCCACATGACCGGGGCGGGCCTGTATGCCGAGTCTGGCAAAGCCACTGGGTTTTGAACTGGATCTCTTGTATTCAATGGTGTTTGTTTATGAACAAGGCATTCTCCTTGGCCTAATTGCTCTCCAGGAGATGCTACTCCGTCTGCATCTAAGACTTTAAATCTGGAGCCCCTGAATTTAGATCCATCTCCTGAAGGACGTGTGATTCGATCTTGCGTCCTGTTTGCATGTTTTTTCAGGTTTGTTCCAAATTTTCGTAGGACAACACATCTTCCGAACCCCCTGTCCAGGGATGCCTTGTTCATGACTATGGCATCCTCGATATCAAAACCAGAATATGACATTACTGCCACAGTTGCATTCTGGCCTGCTCCCAATCTATCAAAGCCAACTAGCTCAATTGTTTTGGTAGAAAGCAAAGGCTTTTGTGGGGAGCAAAGTAAATACAATAATGTATCCATTCTATCAAGTTGATTGAATGCAACGTTTCCCATTGCCTGCTTTCCCATAGCACATTGGTATGTATTACGAGGAGATTGGTTGTGATGAGGATAGGGGATAAGGCCAGCCACAACTCCAAGAATAGTAAATGGCTCAATTTCAAGATGTGTAGTCATTTCATTGCATTCTTCTTCATATAGCGCAATCAACATATCGTTTTCCTCATTCACATCTGCATTTTAAGCACGAGGCACTTGATTCAGTGTTAACAAAATAGCAGGACAAATTCATTGAGAATTCCTGAAAAAAATTCCTGACTTTTTTTTTTCAAACACATACCAAGATATTCGACTAGACCATTCCTCAAAAAATCAATAAATGTCCAATTTTGGACTTTTATCGCCCTTAAATGCTCTTTTCGAACCCTTGGGACTCCATTGTCGCATATGATCAATGGCCTGCATACCCTTCCACCATCTGATGCAATCTGGACTGTATCATGCTGTGTTGATACTGATATGAATTCTCCAATCTTTCCACATCGCCTCAAGCGTCTTAAAGAACTCATGAATTTGTTTGGGCGGCTATGAACTCCCAAGATACCACCGTTTAGAAATACAAGACATGCATTGCTTCCATGGAGCTCTTCTCCAGATGCCATGGTTACAGGCATGACACCCAAAATTCTTGCAAGCGCTATAATTGGTCCTTCTTCATCATCAGTAGTCACATGAGTCATAAGAGCTAGATTCTTTACTAGTCCACAACTTTCACCCTCAGGTGTATCCGCTGGACAAAGCATACCCCATTGAGATGGCTGCAGGGCCCTAGGACCACTTACTTTTCTAGTCTTTTCGAACTGTGATGTGATTCTTGTCATCATTCCTACAGCCGAAATGAATGACAATCTAGATAAAACTTGAGTTACCCCCTTTCTCTCCATTCTAAACCTTTTGATGCTCCAATTGCCAGTAGAAATAGCATGCTCCAAACCAAATGTCAATGTATCAGTCCGAATGCACTTGACAATATCAAACTGTCCCACCCTGCTAGCTTTACTCAGATGATGATCCGCCTGCCTTTTTAACTCAGAGTTCATTCTCTTAAACAAGTCTTCGAACAGAAGCGCCAACAATCCACCGGCAAGCTCTAGTCTTTTGTTCCCATAGTAATCCCTATCATCAATGAACGAGGGATCGTCAATAGCCATGAGCATACGTCGTACCATGACTGCCAAATACACTGCTTTCTGTGAATAATCAAATGACACAACGGGGACATGGCACAACAAAACATTGGCCAGAATATCCCTAGTTTCATCAATAGCAGACCGAGTTCTCCTACTGAATCCTCCAGAGGGCTTGAATCCAGATGCTCCTTTTACTCTTTTGGACAGCCAGTCCAAAGCTTGCTGTTTCGTCAAAATTCCTTCATCCAGACAAGCTTGTAGGGTGGGAACCACCTTCATCACAAGTGCCTCTTTCCCTCCAATCAGCTGGAAAATCTCTTGATCACTCTCTACCCCCATTGCTCTCATCACCACAGCAATATTAACATCTTCAACAAACGCATTATGCCTGACATAAAATTTTCCTTGTTTCACGACAACTGTCGTTTTTGACTTCCGTTCATGCGTTGAAGATGTCACTGATGCCACTACCTGTCCTTGCGTGTCCACATCTACTATAATCCTATTCTTTGATAACTGCTCCTGAATAAGTATAACCTTCTCCGCTCCTTTAATTATGAAATATCCACCTGGATCCAATGGGCATTCCCCCAACTCTGCCATCTCCTCTTCATTTTTGCCATGAAGCGCGCATCTCTCAGACCTCAACATGAGTGGCATCCTCCCAACAGGAATTGCCCCCTGTCCATTCTTCCCTTTTCTCACAACGATTTCCCGACCACGAGTATACTCTACATCAACACTGACTGGAGCTGAGTATGTCATATCCCTCAATCGACATTGCTGTGGCGTCATGTTCGTCTGAATATAATCCTCTTCAATCACCGGACTCCCAACATAAATGTTTGTGTATTTAAGATAAAAGCTGGCATCTGTATCACAAGTCACCCTCTCATTACCTTTCGCCCGTATAATTTTCTTCATCTCGTGATTGATAAAATAATTGAACGAGTCAATGTGCTGTCTCACAAGCCCTCTCACTTTCAGGAATGCAGGCAGCAGCTCATACTTGTCTTCGATCGTCTTCACAGCCTTCCCCAGATCCGCCGCAACATTCATCTCTTTCGCTTCCCCATTTCCACTCGTTCCAGTAGTCTTAAAATCTCCACGATTGACCATTGATCTCTGTCTCCTCCTCGATCCGCCTCCTGTCCCTCGACCACCAGCATCACTGACGTCCATGCTCTGCACCATTATAGTCTCTGTTTCCTTTCCCTATTCTATTCTAGCATCGAGAATTTCCATCTTCTAGTTTTTCACCCTTTGACCTGCGTTTTCTTCCCCGTTCTTCAGTGCGCATATCTTCAAAGTAACTCTTAGTTGCATGCGTTTGCCATGTATCACAAACCCCTTGTACCTTTTCACTCCAAATTACCCATGCAATATACTCTTTAATTAGAACTATGGAAATTGGTTTTTATTTTTCATCGAGAACCCATCGAAATTTTCATCCACTACGGTACATATAGCAGCAGCTTATCAGGTCAAGGTATGTACCTGACCATTCATATTGGAGTGCATATGCATCAGACCAGGATGATGAATACGTCCTGTATCTATCGAGGTATCTAATTGATCTCACGAATAGCACCGTTTCCTTGTAATAAAGCCTCTCCCTGCATGTATGGTGCATCATCGTTGGTAGATGATCCTCTCGCATCAGTGCTGTGCTGTGTAGCGAGTACCCCATGGTAATAAGAAAGCACATATATATAGGACACGATCAGTAAGTGTGTGTGTAATATGGTACCTTGCGTGCTTGCACATATATTTCTATATATACTATAAGATGTTTGGATCATCGTACTAGGTGTTTGCAGCATGTTGAGTTTGAGTTGTTTCGAGCATGTTGCGGCCATGTCTTGGGAGAAGCTAATTTGGTTTTGCGGTCTATAAGAACTGCAGCAGTGACGATAATTGAAATTTTGAGACTATTTTACGTGTTTTTGGAGGATACTTGGAAATTTTTGGCCGGAATACTTGGAAACAGTACGAGATGGCCGACTCCCATTCCCCTTCGCAGCCGTCAAGTACGGCCAATCCCGTCGAGAATCCTGAAGTTTCTGAGACTAGAGATCCATCAAAATCTACTACACCAAAGCGAAAATCTGACAAAAGAAAGAAATCCACGGTACGCTGGCGCGATGTTGTCAATAAAGACGTCCTCACGCCGAAGGATAGGTACCCTCTGCTGCACTCCAAGAAGCTCCGTGTCCTTGATTTGGATGATGGGGAGATCCAAAATCTATGCACCACTTTGTATGATGATTATGTGAGTCGTAGCACCATGGTGGACACTCTGCAAGAGCGATGTACCTCCTATGAGAAGCGTATAGGCGACCTCAGGGCCTCTGAGCATTCAAACAAGCATGCCTTGTGTGTGCTAGGAGCACTGGGACAGGCCATTGATCCTTTGCTAGAGTCCTGTGAACTTTGTATGAGCAAAATAGATCACATGTACTCTCGTGTTGCCTCCTACAGCAGAGAAGTGAAGAAGTACGTGGCCCATTTGAGCGCAGGACAAGGTGCTCCCACCCTGGACTTTGAGGAGGCCTTTGGACCTGGGTCGGTTGATGCAGGGCCACAGGATGGCAATCTGAGTGCACTTGCCCTTGCAGCGGATACTGATGACGCCCCTGAATTGTTATTACACGCGAAAGCGCTGCGCACTTCGGCACATGGTGGCACGGGCTCGCAGTTCATCATGCATCTCATCAAGGTAGAAGCTGGTGATGGCACACTTGACAGCCAAGAGCGCCTCGTTGTATCCGGGCTGTACGTTCTACAAATGGAGCTCCGCAGCATGATCGAATATATAAGTAATAAGAAGGTGAGTGACATGAGCAACATGGTCAAAAACGCAAGGTACAGGGTGACTCTGATGAAGGGTGTTCTTTTGGCCAGCTTGGCCCAGAAGCATGGTTCAGCCATTCACAGCTATTTATCGGACAAGTTGCCCGATAACGCCTCTCAGGGAGTCCGATTTATTCATATTAGCGATCTGGAGGGGATAATGGAGAAAATTATTGTGAGCAAGGGGGTTGGTGCCCGCCAGAAGGAGTGTCTAATGTCCCTATGCACATGTCTGCAGCAAAATGGTTTGCAGCAGGAAATGGACCCAGATCGACTGGATATCGAAGGTGACAATGCTGGACCCGGACATTTGAATGATAATATTATATATATTAATGATGAGGTAGATTTCTTTTCCAGGGCTCGCGCCCGAGGTGAGTGATGGAGCATTGATGGAGCATTGTGTCCACCACAGGGTGGCAGGCTGTACAGCCACATGTGGTGGTTGGCAGCTTGGTAGCGTTTCTTCTTCCAGATATTCGGCAAGCATACGTATCAATTATTTTTTATGTTGCAATGATATTTTTTGGGAGATCTGGTTAACTTTGTTATGAGTATATGCGCCTTTTGAGCATGCTTCCTTGATGTAACACTTCCTAGACACCCTGCAAGAAAACCTTGCTAGCCTCTATCACCGAGATGGGGGTCGTGGACTGTCGTCCATACTATTCCTACAGATTTTGATGGACTATATACCTGTATTTAAATCGTTTTAAGAAGCCGCAACTGCCATCATACGTCACTTCTGCTGGGTTGCTTGTGCTGTGCACTTGGCACCAGGGCTATCCAACATTTGCCAGCGGTATAAATCAACATACGCGCAGGTATATTTCAAGAAAGTCACTGGTATCGAATATGCACACCTTTATTAGAATGCAGAAGGTGACATACTGGCATTTCGGGGAAATCAGTGGGTTAGAGACCAACTCTAACCTCAAACAAAAACAAGTTGCTGGAGTTGGCCAAATGAATCAAGTTGCCCCAAATATCACTTGATCTGCATATTAATACTAGACGCGCCCGCAGTACAATTTGAAAAGCATATCAACCCATATGCAATCGCGTTTTCAGCGATTTATAATGCTGCCCAGCCTCAGGACCCGTTGAATGGGAGTCCTTGCTGTGAGGGCGTGTGGTACGATATGGCATTGACACGCCAAGATCTCATACTGCCTGCATTCTGCCCACACGAAACGGTTTTTCAGGCTATAAAAGGTACTTAGAGGAAGCCTCTTGGGTGAAAATATTTGTTTCCCGAAAAATTAAGGGGTTTTGCTTGTTTGGCAACTTGGGCCGATATGACTTGGCAGATACGTTGCGCTCGTTGTCGTGCACGCATTCACGTTTAATGTACATATTTTAGCATCTAATATAGTACATTATATTTGGAATCCCAGGACCACCGAAGAAGTACGAGATTTGGCCACGTTTCGCCGCTCCAGACACAGATGTCTATCTGTCACAGGGTGTAAGGGTATAGGGTTCACATGTGCATGCCAGAAATTTGATGCATAAACCCTGAAACAGGCCTCTAAACCCTGCGCACAGGGTTTACATGCACTCTATATACCCTGTAAAAAGATGTATACCCTGATGACACGCTATTGAAGGCTGGAGCACCGTCTAAACAATCGTTGCAATGGGACCCCGTCGACTTGAAAATTCAAATTGGTCGTAGGGTATATCATCGATGGAGGGTGCTTTCTGGTCACAACATTGGTCCACAATGGAACATAATATACTTAAAATACCAGATAAAATAGAAGAAGGGAAGTAAGACTCGTTTTGAGAGGGAAACATGCTCGCTGAATGCCGAAGTCCAACCTCTGGCCGAAGTTGACAAGGGGACCGGCGGTAACCTCTCGAAGATGCACCCTCCTCGACTCTTGCTATATTCGGAGGATATTTTAAATATATTTACACTCATATAGTATGCGATGGTGGGATGTGACGCGCATACTCGGTGAAATAGCGCAGCTTAACATGCACCTCAGCGACAGGGTCCTTGTTGGTCACTGACATGCTCGGCAGCCCCACTTGTTTGACGTTTTGGGCGCTATCGCTGCCCAATCGTGCACAAATGCAAGGAATAAGGGGTTCTGATAGCAAGCACACGCGCTCTGATGGCCCCACACAGCCGCTTTGGCGATGCACTGTTGGCTAGGGCTGCATCATTCTCTACCTAGACTACCCTGCTCTGGCAGCCCTTGGATCTCAGCCCTGGCTGCCCTCGCCATGCTAAAGTTTCTTTTTCTAAGCTTTTTGAAGTTCCAGTGCGTCATAAAGAGCATGACCATGGCCATAAACGGCTTCTGTGACATCCTGGAGAGCATGGATTTCAAACGCTTGAGAGCCGAGTTGTTCTGCTCTGCTACCTGCGAGTTCAGTCGCTTAAATCGCTCGTTGGTATACCGTTTTATCATATAACCTTGACTGCACGCTTTGTGATTGCTCCAATGAAAGGCATCTACCAGGAACACGGTGTTCATGAAGAACCATGGTGCCCTGTTCAAACAGTAGTCCTGTAAAGCACAGGCAAAGTCGTAGATGACCACCTCAGGCGGCTCTAGAAGGTAGCATGTCATAAAGGTAAACGGATCATTCCTCCCTTCCGAAGATTTGATGATAGAAGTGTAGTACACGAAGCCATGCTCGCAGAGGATAGTGAACAATCCACCCGTCCTTGCCCCTGGCTTGTTGAATGCATGCTTGCAGCCTGCTTTATCCCCTTTTATGTCTGTGACCTCGTCATCATCTTTTTTGATGTCACTTTCATACACTGGACGCTCTCTCAAGCGCGGGAGGCCGCTAAGTACCCCAGAATGCAGGTATGACCCATCTGCCACAGAAATCCTGGTGGGATCCTCCACAGAACTGCCCAGTTCCCTCATCACGTCGTACCCAGGCTCCTTCATATCAAAAGTAAATGCTACTCTTTCTAATAACTCGGTGGTCAGGGGCAGCCAGGCCTCTGGTAGCTCTGCAAATCCGTCTTGCTGGTTCAAAAGGTCAAGCAGGGCACCAAGGACAGGGGAATGCTGGCTGGCTTTTGCAATCGAGCTCCCCGAGACCCTCTTCGATGCCAGACACCCTTGAAGATCATCTAATAGACATCTAGATATATATGATACAACCGGAGAGTCTCCCTGCAAGGAGTAAAGGAAGTTGCTTAAAGCCTGCCGTTTAGGGCTCTTCCAATCCCAATCTTTCCCCTTAGTATAAGCCCATTTTAGGAATGAATCAATCTTCCAGAATGCCGCAAGTTGAATCATATCGCGCAGTTTGTCAAACGAACTATCCTTACTGCCAGGGAATGAGATCCACTTGCTAAAATCCCTGAGCAATCTAGATAGCCTCCTCCTGTTGTGCTTGGTGCGCTGTAGACGAGGCACGACGTTTAGAAAGGCCCTGTCGACCCTTTTATGACGCCTGGGTACCCATTTTTCATCTGTAGAACGGGTAGCAGCTGCCGCAAAGCATGCATTGGACCGTATTGTCATGGAGGTGCCATCCATGATGAGGACCTTTGGACAGTCCTTGCAGTGTGGACACAGAAGCGGGTTCTCGGGCTCCTCAGCTCCTCCAAAATCTTCAAAGCGTGGTTTTAGGCACCTCCCTAGGTTATAGACCGCACTTCGGAACAGAGAAGCACTCATAAATTCGAATTTGCACTCTCCATATTCGACAGCATCAGAGTACTGTTCTCTGAGCCTCTCGCATCGTGATTCAAGAGAAGCGCCTCCTTCAAACACTGATTCTTCTACTGATGACTTAATAAGGTCCAAGTCGATCACCATGGTGCTGGAAACCCTCCACAAGCCGTCATGCACCCCAATATATGGTATGCGGCAACCGACTCTTCGGTTGGGGCAGTCCAGTGCATAAAGGGGCCTCTCGCAGCTGAACTTAAATGGTTTGAGATACACAATAGCATTTCGTCCTTCTGAAACAATCCCAGACTCGCCATACGCCTCGCCACAATGGCAGGAATGCTGGGGGAGTTGAGGGCAGAGCCGATCAATGGGATCATACTGCTGCCCTGCTGGAGACACCCAGGACTCCAAGCCAACCATATCAATTCGCCGAACCTGATCTCTAAGATCATTTGAATATGGAAAAGGAACTGAGACGGCCTTTGGATGGTCGTGGATGTACCGCTCAACCACAGACATGGCTTCATCAACTGGTTTAAACATCTGGATGTCACCCTCCTCACAGTCATCACCATCCGCTGCATTCTGCACCATGTCCTCCTGATCAATACCTAAAATGTGTTGTACATGTTCGCAATTATAGCTTTCATGGAGATCGCAACGCAAACCCCTGCTTGTCTGTTGCCTGACAAACGCTTCCTTATAGTAGTATCCAACAAGGTCGCCATTCCTCAGGGACAGCTTGACGACCCGCGATGCATCCTCGAACTCGACGCTAGATAGCCTTATATAATGTTTCTTCACGTACTGGACATGCACGCAAGCGCCTGTGTCGTGGAACGTGTCACATGTGCATGACAAGCAACCTGGGTGGCCCTGCTCCCCATACACCCTGGCCAACATACCATGATGCAACGTCTCCCCTGCTCCAAATCTTCTGGAATCAGCGCATGCCCAATGTAGAGTACGAGTACGGCCATAGTAGCTGTAGCATAAAGGTGTCACGGGCATATTCCTTAGCAGCTCAACCTCATGCTCATACCACTCTAGAGATCCTGGGGCCCATACCTCTTCGCCATTCCACCTTTTCCTTTTATTCCCCGTACCACCATATAATTTTTGATTTTTTGACTGGCGTCTTTTGATCTCTGGTGCTATATACAAGGGAGTTAGGGGCATTTTCTGGAAGCAGGTCTTCAACTCGGCAGGCCCCAAGAGATTCCTTAATTGCCTCATATTTTCCGCTTCACAAGGATGGATCTTACACAAACTTTTAGATCCTAAAACTGACAAGAATATAGGAAGGTCAAAACTGCGCTCTAGGGCATGCCAGCGGGTCTGCAAGGAGCGAATCTTGTTGTTCCAGCCAAGAGCAACTACCTTCTTGTTGGGCTGGTCTCCACGGAACATAATAGAGTCTACGCACTTTGAACGCATACCTAAAGGATCCATACCTGTTACAGATTTATATTGAGACCGAAAAAGGCGCATGAACTCGGCATAGAGCTCTTCCTCACCCTGAAGACATATGTTGGCACTGCAGCAGAACTTCACTGTCCTGTTCGAGCTCATCCACGCCAATATGGCGCAAGAAGCCCCAAGATGCTCCAATAAGTATTTAATGTGACCCCAAATTTTCTCCATCTCCCCATCTAGGGCCGCCGCTTGCCTGCAACCCGACGACCAAATGGGTGATTCCTAACAGTAAGCAAAGTCCGCTGAAGGCTTGAGGAACAGGTTAAGGCCATCGTGTCTTCTTATATCCAAATAAATTCAAAAATGTCGAAGAATAAACGCCGCTATATAGCCTTATACCGGGCTGAGATCGCACCTGTCGAAGCCACTCTCGCTGCCATCGCGGCGGAACGTAGCCCCTCCCGAAGCCATCGGAGCAGCAGGCCGCCTTATTCTCACAGAATGTCTTACAAATATACTAAGTCATGTTTTGACAAGAGCACGATGAGGGTGATGCACCACATAACGCGTAAGCTCCCCAATTAAAAAGGTCGACGGTCTCCCCAGGATTATTACCTTGGGCCTGTGTGTGTAGCACTGCAGTAGCACTCCAGCTGGAGGGACAGAGCATATGGCCAGATCGAGGCAAAGTATATAGAGGGTGATCTGCCACCTGTTTCACACTACAATTTACATTGTAATATTTTGTTTGTCTGTGCATATTTGATCAATCAAAGGTAAATTAGAGTTGTATTCATATCGCAGCGATAGTTGCCGATCAGCTCTACACGTCAGTGACTTTGCCTTTGAAGGGAGAATTTGTCGGAACGAGAAGAATACGTTCAACTGGATAGTAAAGCGATATGCGTGAAATTGTTCATGTCCAGGTAGGTGAAAGATGTGTACTGATCATGGAGTATCAGAGTACGGTGTCTCTGGGATTTTGCTTTGCTGAGTGATCAGAGAGCAACGACCGCGAATGGGGAAATCGTGCGGTGAAGGTTTGTGTTGGGGTACGGGTGATTTAAAGGAGTTTAGTTGAAATAAATGAAGAAATAGAGGTTTACTTGGTATAGAGTTGCGTCTCTTGCCCGGGGTGGGGATCGACGTCTGTCAGAGAGACGCGGATTCTGTGCGGTGCTGACTCTGGTGGGGAAGAGGTTTTGGCGGATGCATGCCCCGTGTATGGTATTTTGAGGAATGAAATAGGAAATAAAAGCAAGGGGCGGGTTGTTTGGTGGCGTCGTCGTGGTGGTTGCTCGAGCCGGCCAGGCCTGAAGGCTGGTTGGGTTGGAGTGAAACGCTCGTCACTTTTTCAAGTCATGTGACCAATAAGAGAGGCATATGGTGCTGTATTTGTTTTGGTGGAGGTTTGGTATGGAGGAATCAGGTGCCGCGAGGAGATGAATTTATATACGCGGTAGTAAAAAATTTCGATATGATTGTAATAATGATGAGGTATTGAACTGTGTGTATAAAGAATACAAGCCATGAAATATGTATCGTGGATGATGGTGTAGGCTGGACAATGTGGTAACCAGATTGGTGCCAAATTCTGGGAAGTGGTCTGTGATGAGCATGGAGTAGATGCTTCAGGAGAATACTATGGGGAATTGGATTTGCAGCTGGAGCGTATTAATGTGTACTTTAATGAATCTTCTGGGGGAAGATATGTGCCACGTGCTGTGCTGCTGGACTTGGTGAGTGGTTGTGTTTTTTGTTGTTGGAGAACTCTGTCATCATGGGCTGACCAAGTGTGCTTCCTTTTCTTTTCATAGGAACCCGGAACCATGGATGCAATTCGTGCCGGCCCAATTGGAGAGATCTTTCGTCCTGATAATTTTGTGTTTGGACAGTCTGGAGCGGGTAATAATTGGGCCAAGGGGCACTATACAGAAGGTGCAGAGCTCATTGATTCCGTGATGGATGTTGTGCGCAAGGAGGCCGAAGGCTGCGATTGCCTCCAAGGGTTTCAACTGACTCACTCGTTGGGCGGTGGAACTGGATCCGGAATGGGTACTTTGCTGATCAGCAAGATTAGAGAGGAGTACCCGGATCGCATGCTGTGCAGTTACTCTGTTGTGCCGTCTCCAAAGGTGTCTGATACCGTCGTGGAGCCTTATAATGCTACCCTGTCGGTCCATCAGTTGGTGGAGAATGCTGATGAGTGCTTCATTCTGGATAACGAAGCCTTGTATGACATTTGCTTCAGGAGCATGAAGCTCACCAATCCAAGCTTTGCTGACCTGAATCATTTGATATCAGTAGTGATGTCTGGCATCACCTCTTCCCTTCGTTTCCCAGGACAGCTAAATGCCGACCTTAGGAAGCTGGCTGTGAATCTTATTCCATTCCCCCGCCTGCACTTCTTCATGGTTGGCTTTGCCCCACTGACTGCTCGTGGAAGCCAGGTCTATCGGTCCCTGACCGTCCCAGAGTTGGCTCAGCAGATGTGGGATGCCAAGAATATGATGTGCGCAGCAGATCCGCGCCATGGCCGATATCTCACTGCATCAGCAATGTTCAGAGGACGACTTTCCTCGAAAGAAGTTGATGAGCAGATGTTGAACGTACAGAACAAGAACAGCAGTTACTTTGTAGAGTGGATTCCAAACAATGTGAAGACATCAATCTGCGATATTCCACCAAAGGATTTGAAAATGTCAGCAACCTTTATTGGAAATTCGACTGCAATTCAGGAAATGTTCAAGCGTGTTAGCGACCAATTCACTGCCATGTTCCGCCGCAAAGCTTTCTTGCACTGGTACACTGGTGAGGGTATGGATGAAATGGAGTTCACAGAGGCTGAGTCCAACATGAATGATTTGGTGTCAGAATATCAACAGTATCAAGATGCTGTTGCTGAGGAAGGAGACTATGACGATGATGATGAATATTAGTCTTTATTACATTCTTTTACTCTGGATCATATAGTTGTAACATGCTTTGAACTTGGTAAACCAACAGAGCTGTTAGTATTACACAGCCAAATCTCAGTCTGCCTAGCAAACAACTGATCACTCTCCTGCGTCACCGGGTGGGATACCACTAGTCTGTGTATTTCTGAATAAATTATTATACATATTCATATATTGCATTTGGAGGTCATAATTTAACGCTGAAGTATCCTGCTGTCCAATGCTTTGGACAAACTCTGACGCAATGCCATTCAGAGGAATGGGGGGTGATCCAAATTGTCCCTGTTGCTGCTGAGGTACCGCGTTTGGCAGGCTTGATGGTGGTGGAGTCATCTTCATGTACGGATCATAAGAAGATACTGCAGGCCAAAGCATAAATCCAGGGGGGGCACTTGCCCAGTTTGGTTGATGATGGGAAATGCTGTCTCCCATGTTCTTGACCAGATGGTTTTCCATGGGATTACCCACTCCTTGTTGAGTGTGATTGCGCTGAGAATGGCTGCCTTCATTTGTTTTCTCTTCTCCTTGATCTGTTTGTCGTTCTCCAATAGGACTAGAAAAGGCAAACGGCTGCAGCATATCTGGCCCAAACATTGGGAAGGACTGGAACCCACCCAGTCCATCGCTGTAGCCCTGACCTTGCATCATCGGAGCGGACTCATATCCAGAAGGCATAAAAGGGAAGAATCCTTGCATATAAGGAACTGAAGGATTTTCTAATGGCGGTGCGCGTTTAGGACGAATCACATGTCTTGCTGCAGCCTCTGGGTTGAATTTCTTTGCATCTTTCAATGCCTCTGGCAATTTATCGATTCCTTTCCATACGAAAACGGCTGACCTTGCGTCCTCACATTTACTCTTCTCGATTATACCGAGAGTTTGCAGAACATTAGCAATATCATACAACCTTCTAATTCTGGCCTTTGAACTCTTCTTGTGATCTTCTATGGGACCCATAAGCTCTAATGCTGCCTTTTCTAGTTCAATCCGTTTATCAGGACTAGAAATGAGTTTGAACACGAATTTTTCAGTAAGACACGGCATCATTTGTATTGTTCTATTATTTGATTCATCCGACCACGACTTCTTTTCGGCTTCCTGTTGTTCAGGCTTGCTATGCCTTTCCATAATATGTTCAATACTTTCGCTTGCTGAACTGTAGCCTTTCCAAATATACCTACACACAAACGCCACAACACTTGGAAATCATCACAAATCATAATTTCATGTGTCCTCTAAAGCTGACAATCAGGATGCGGAGCTCACCTTCCTTTATGTGACTTGACTACCAGTCCCAGGCCAGAGAGTACATTCACAACATCATAAATTCTCCTCTTTGAGGCACATATTACTTGTGCAGCAACGTCCACATCAATTATAGTATCTTCATCTTTAGAGCAAAACTCAGCGAGGAAATTTTCGCTCAATTCCTTCAATGTCCTGGATATTCTAGTTGGATCATGATTGTGGGCCAATATCAATGCTGCTGGAGCAACAGCAGCAGGTGGCTCTACCTGGTAACCATCACTATATCTATGCGCATCCACTTGCCCCCCTGCTATCCTTGCTCTTGTGTCATCAGCAAGATCAAGGGCATTTCCTTCTTCTCTATGGCCCTCTGCACCGGCTTTTCCCTCCCGGTTTCTCTTGGGTGACCTGTCTTCCGCCACTTTTTGCTTCTTACCAGTACCTATCATCCTGTCCTCGTTCATGCTCCGATTCATTAATATCTGTACACAGTCATATATTTACCATTTTTAATAGAAATGTATCCGAAAATATCTTTAAAGTCAAGGAATCACGGCTTTTCCTATTGACACACCTTAATGAGACACAGTCCAAGAAATCATACCCTGCTTCGGGACCCACAAACTCCTTAAAATACCCGATCGTATATTGCTCTCAAAAGGAGATACATTTCACTTTTGTATGAAAGGAATATCCCAAATCCTGCTGTACGGTTTCAAATACCTTGCCGCCTACAAAATTCGTCGAACCTTCCTCCTTTCAAGTTGCTGGGATGCGAGACAGCCTTTTGAAAATTCAATTTAGTAAGTAAACAAATAAATCCCCTAAATATGCAACAAAAGTAAAGGAAATCTAAAATTTTAAATGACAAGGAACACCTCTCAAGTTTGAACTTAACAAGGTCACCTGACTCACAACTGTGGATTTGTAAACATTTTTTTGCAATTTTTATTCGGCCGTGTCATAAGTTTGGCATTGTTCCTAGGAGAATATAGTTCATGTACAGTGTGACTGTCCTATTTGCTGCCTGATACGTTCAGAAAATCAGTACCATGGAGACGAAGCAACCGGCATCAGCAGGAGAAGGTTCGTTTGGGACAATGTCAGGGGGTCAGAAGAGGCCTAGACAGTCGACAAAAATGCCATCTGTACCTCAGGAATGGTGTCTTGAGCTGCCAAGTCAAGGGAAGAGTGGAGAAAACACTTTTGGGGGCTGTAGACGGATCGAAGATGCGTACGAGCGCGTTGGTCAACTAGGACAGGGCACATACGGTGAAGTATTTAAAGCTAAAGATAAAGAGACGGGGGAAATCGTGGCCGTGAAGAAGATTAAAATGGAGAATGAGAAAGAGGGGTTTCCCATCACGGCTGTTCGGGAGATTAAGATTTTGTCGAAATTAGCCGCGAGTGATCAGGAATTGCTTGGGGAATTGATGCGAAATAATATAATTAGACTTCGTGAAATCGTTCGATCTGATGGTGCGTGCATCTTCGGCTCGGTGCCTGCGTTATGTGGTGATTGTGCCTTGATTAGTTGTGTTTGACTTTCACTTTGTATGGTGAATGTCCTAGCTGGCAATCTGGTTCCATTCATCAGTACTGTTGAAAAATATTGAGTATAATTAAAACATCTATTTCATACTTGTTGCTGGAATGTTTGCAGCCCATGCGTCAAATTCATATAAAGGCAGTGTGTTCATGGTGTTTGACTACATGGAACATGATTTGGCTGGGTTGCTGGATCGAGCAAATCAGGCCCGAGTAGCTGATGCAAAGTCTCGCGGGCTGCCGCCAAATAAATCAGATCCTCCTTTTCACATGGGTCAGGTGAAACGATATATGAAGCAGCTCTTGCTTGGCCTTGCACTGTTGCAGTGCAATCGGATTTTGCATCGGGATTTGAAGAATGCAAATTTGCTTGTGAGCAACAATGGTGAATTGAAAATCGCGGATTTTGGGCTGGCCAGGAGCTTTTATCATAGAAAAGTCTCGGATGACAAGGATGGACTGAAACCATCACAGCCCGGCAATGGACCATCATTGACCAATATGACCAATAGAGTGATTACATTGTGGTACAGACCGCCTGAATTATGTCTTGGTACTGAGCAGTATGGGTTGGAGGTGGATATGTGGAGTGCCGGATGTATCTTGGTAGAAATGCTAACGGGAAGACCACTATTTCCTGGAAAAGATGAGGTTGAGCAGGTCAAGTTGATTTGCTGTGTGCTGGGCACCCCAAATGAAGCAACAATGCCAGGATGCACAACTTGGAAAGAGTGCGTGATCGTGATGTCAATTTATCGACTATTCCAAATAGAGTGTCATAAAGTGATACTATTGTGATCTTTTGCAGCTTTCACAGGATAATGAATAGCCTTTCTGATGTACGCTTCCGAGACGCTTTAGGTCTGAGGCATTTACTACAGTCTCGAGGAATATTTGACAAACACGCAATTGATCTGATCGAAAAGCTACTCTATCTGAATCCAGCGAAGAGGATCGATGCTCGAGAAGCAGCTGGACATCCTTGGTTCAGTGCAGAACCGAAAATGTTTGAGCTATCCCAAATGCCTAGGTATGAGGAGTCACACGAACTGGCCATGAAGATGAAGAGAAATCAAGGAAAAGCAACTGGGAAATCTGACCACTACAAAAAGAGCAACGTAAACCAACAACCAGTACAGCATAGTAGACCACACGGCCATGATGCACGTCATCGTGGAAGTTCATTCCCGACGCAAGGAGCTGGGAGTTTCAGAGGAAGTCAACGGTCCCTTCCCAAGTGGCATGAGGAGCGTAGATAAAACCCAACAAATATTTATTGCAGCATATTTTTTGCGTATTTAATACATAGTGATAGTATCTCTGTCAGGAATGAGGTAAGAAATATCTAAATCAAATACCGAGATGTTTTTCCTCCCAAGCATACTCAACTGGTCGTCTGTAACCAGAATCATGTAGCAGCTCGTCAGCAAGTTCTGGCCCACGAGAACCAAAGACATACGGATATACAGGCACCTTTCCTTCGTCAATTTCTCGCAGTAAAGGGGTAAATATTTGCCAAGCAGCACGAAGTTCGTCTCTTCTCAAGAAATGCTGTTGATCACCCCTGATTGCCTCAAGAATAAGTCGAGAGTATGCATCTGGAATCACAGCTTCTGGATATCTCCTTCTGTAATCCAAATCAAGCTCGGTCATTTCCAGGCCCATATCAAGCCCGGGTTTCTTAACTAATACCTGCAATATTTGCATCCAGCGATGTGAATTATTTGTCAGGAATACGGCCTTTTCCAGCCATCGTGATATCGCACCTTGGCATAGATTGCCTCATCTGGCTGAAGACGGACCACAAGTTCATTCCTTTGATAGTGAGAATCTCCAGAGAAAATAAACAAAGGTGGCTCCCTTAATTGGATTCGGATATCAGCCTTCCTTTCGTTCAATGCCTTCCCTGCCTTGATAATAAACGGAACATCGTTCCATCTATCATTGTTGATTTTAACAACCATCGAGGCAAATGTGGGTGTCTTTGAACCCTCCGGCACTGTCGGATCTTCCAAATACCCAGGCTCTTTTTCACCTCCCAAGTACTGACCCAGGACGCAATTCTTAGATTCTACCGGCTCAACACAACGTAATAGTTTCAGTTTTTCATCTCTGATATCATCGGGGTGGAGTGATACTGGCTTTTCCATGGCAACAAATGCCAAAATTTGACTCAGATGGGTTGCAATCATGTCCCTGACAATGCCAAACTCATCAAAATATCCACCCCTCCCTTTGGTTCCAAAGTCCTCTTTGAATGTTATTTGTACACTGGATATGTTTTCTCTGGACCAAATCGGACTCATAAGACCGTTCGCGAAACGTAGAACGAACAAATTCTGAAGCATCTCCTTCCCCAAGTAATGATCAATTCTGTACAGCTGCTCCTCCGGATATAACTCCCCCAGCTGTTCAGCCAGTTCCTCAGATGATTCTACATCCTTTCCAAATGGCTTTTCAACTATAACACGTATCCAACTCTCTGGTGAATCCGTTACAGAGTCACAAAACTCTTTCAATCCCTTGCACACAATTGGATACACTGTTGGTGGCAAAGCCAAGTAGAACAACCGTCCTGCGGGACAGTCCGGTGTTTGTCCCTCGTATTCGCATAGAACATTGTTAAGCTCTTTGAAACCACTAGATTCGTCGTATGTTCCTTGAAGATAGCTGCATATACTCAGGAAATCGTCCTTCCTCTTGTCGTCCCCACTAAGATGTGGTCGAAGTTTTTCCCGTAGTTCCTCGTCCGTCATCCTAGACCTTGCATATCCTACGATTCGAGTATTAAGTGGCATAAAATTATTCTCAAAGAGAAATTGAAGCGCTGGATAGGTCTTCTTTTTCGCCAAGTCGCCAGAGGCACCTGAAGCAAACGCACAGATCAATCGACAATGATATCGCATAAACCCAAAGAAATCTCGTACCCGCGACAACGACTGAGAGACATAGATCATCCTCACAGTCAGGGGCCCACGATCGTCGATCACAACAAGATCCTGTCAACTTGCGGCTGTGCTTCCCTTTGACATTGTCAAGTTGGCTCACAGTTTCGTCACGCATGTTTGACTGCTACTAGTAAGCCAGTTCAGTCTATTTTGGAGCTGATCTGGTGTAATAAACATTCAAATTTGTTAAAATTCGGGATTCGATGAATCTATATAATAGGTACTGGTAAGATCATTTTCATCTGGAATGTATTCCTGAGTGTATGACCTTAGACCTCTGACTTGATCAACGATGTCATCATGATTATCACTGGGTAGCGCTGGGAAGGATACCAATTTTGTATGCCTTTGAGAAGCTCTGATTGATAATAATTGTCTCCAAATCAAGGAAAGAATATTTTCATCTGATCTAAAAGAAAATCTGTTGCCATGGATGATTACTGCATCATCCAATTGGCTATGTCTTGCACACGAGTCAATAGATTCAATTTTTTTTCCTGTGTTCCTGAGTGATCCACAGTCACATTCGATGCGATTACCATCGAGTCTCATATTATACTTGCATTCAAGAAATATGAGAGAGTTGAGACGCTTCGCAAAGTAATAGTTGATCAAATCTTGATCTCCCAACTCAGTATATGGTGCAGTGTGAACCAGATCAAGCAATTGCCTGCTAAAATTTGTACTTCGCATCTGCTTCAAATTCATCAGCAAAACCCCTGAGTTTACTCCTGTTCTTTCAGGGTACGTGATTCCTGCGTTATATACTCCTTGCTTTGTCGGGTACCAGATGCCTCCTTCAGGTACTATTCCAAGAAGTTCGTCCTTAAAGTTGGTCTGGTATAATGATTTTAAACTCTTCAAAACAAGAGTGTCACGGTCCAAGTAAATGATGCGATCGATACGCCTATCAACTAGACTGGGTAGCATCAACCTATCCATCGCACATGGCCTAAATAATACGATTCCCTGCTCAAGAAGTCCAGGCTTGTAAAGTGTTAAACGATTTCCTGAGAGACGCATCATTTCTTTCAGTTTTTTCAAGAAAGCTTGAGGCACTTGATCGTCAGCTATCAGATGAATATGTATAACCTCATCAGGAAGAGAAGAAACAATTATTGACTTTATAAGAGTGTCCAGCTCGAGCAAACTGCTTGGGTCAAATCCGCATTGAGTCATGGCAACATTGATTTCATGAGTCAAAAAAGTGGCAGCCTCTAATGAAATGCTAGAACTTGTGCTTTCCATACTCGAGTTTCCAGTCATTTTCCCCACGCACCATCCCTGGTAGGTACCATGGTACTTTTCTCTAAGCCTCTTGGATCTGAAAGTCGTAATGAATCCATACCTTTCAATTTCCTTCCAAGCCCTTACAACTGCTTTATTGCTAGTAGAATACCCATCAGCAAAAAGCAATGCGCCATCGCTCATTGCTTGGAGAGCATTATCAAAATCCGAAGATACTTCTTGATAAGAATGATTTCCATTGACGATGAACAAGTCGCACCGAGTCATCGTATCATCCCTTGCATACCTTGAAACTGTCTGCTGTGAAGGACCTTGGATATGCTCATACCGATTTGCAAATCTAGCTTTCAAGTTCTCTGCAATCTCTTTTGCGCCTTGAAACCTTCCAATATCAAAACTTGTCAGCGTGATATCGCTCCGAGAGGACAAAATTGCGAGAGCAGTGTGGCCCCAGTGAAACCCAATCTCACACACATGCTCAATCTTGCTGTATGTCTGGACCAAGTCAAGCACATCTCCCAGCTTAACTCTAAAATCAGCAATATTCCCGAGATCCATTTGTATATTTTCCCACTTAGATACATACATAACTTCGACACTCAGCATCATCAGAGCATCCCATATTTCCGAAAAAGATGGCGATTCGGTCAGCTTCACAAAGATATGCTGGGCAGCATTCCCTTTGGCTGTATTATAATAGGGCACCATCAAGTCCATGAGATGGCCATATGACATATCAGCAGTACCCATCAGAATAATAAACCCACTACTTTTGAGATACGGATAAAAATCCAAGGTCCCATTTGAGGATTGATTTGACAACCAGTTGCGTGGCATATCAACCAGAACAAGCTCAAAGCCATCCTTGGGACTTTTATGTGCATCCCCCAAATCTGATTCTAATCCAGACCACGTATCCAGCGAGACGAGATTCCAAATCTTTGATAACGGAATGCAGTCCACATTCTCGGATACTTTTTCAAGCAAATGCACGAATGCCTCCCGTCCATTCGACTCATCACCAAGATACAATATTTTCCCACCTCTTCTTGATGCAAAGAAAGGTTTCAAAAACGTCCCAATCCAAGGATATTTATGAAAGAAAGAATACTCACTCTCAGAAATTAATGTCTTTAGAAAATAATCACAGTTTTTAGCACGCTGTAAGAATATTTTTTGAACGTATACCCATGGGGAGGAGACTGTATCAATCTCATCAAGAACCTGTAGATATTTCTCAAGATCTCCATCATGCGATGACGAGATGCCAACAAATTCATTCCAGCCTTGCAACACCCCGAATGAATCCTTCGAAGACTGCAATGAGACAAGTATGTACTTATTCGCCCAATCAATAATGCAACTTCATTCACTCATCATCATTTCTAGCAATTGCAAGTAAACTCAAAAATATGGTTGCAACGATACTATCCACGCACCAGTCCAATCGCCCATCGATGCGAAAATTGCAATACTTGCAACACTGAAATAAAAAACAACCCAGAAGATAGAAGATTAACCCTGTGGTTGCGTTTATCCTCCCGCCAGTGCTTCATTGTCAGCTTGTTGTCGACTCGACAGCCACCGCTAGTATCATCCTATCGCATCCTTATTTCATTTCTCAACATTATGTATATAACTCATTTGTCTCAAATATATTCAACGTGAATCTTTGCACCATTGCATCTCCCTATCTACTGATGGGTACCTTTCCTTTTCTACAAAAGTGCCTGGGGTCTCCCAGGACGGATGCATCCGGTTCGATGGCTTGAGGTTGGCTTAATCCAACATGTTCTCCCAACCTGTTCAGCAAAAGTGCATGAGAATGCCATGAATTCATGCGGACTTCGCACGTAGAGAGTTCAACAAAGCAAGATATCATCAAGATGTTTTCTGTTTCTAACCCTTCAGCGTGACTTCTTCCTCATCTCTCTTTCATCATGATGACGTCTTCCCAAATTTGGGCATGGTTTGAACCATCATTACACAGCCCGTGGACTACGCTCGAGATTCAATGCTGAAGCCTTTCCCAGGGTTCCGCTATGTCCAAATTTAACTTAAAATTAAGGGATGCCCTTGGTGATCTCATTGAGCAAATTCAAATAGAAAAAAATGGAGACGAAGCAGAGAAATCGTCGTGCTGTCACACAGAACGAAGAAAAACAGCAGGTGATGAGGTGGTTGGGGAGCAGGACCTGGTCGGAACATCCGCACTGGTGAGGCGTATCTTTGACACTTCAGGGCTGCCAGAATATATTTTATCAAAACACTGCCACATCGGGAGGGAAGCGAACGAGCGATGCCGACCAATCAGGGTAGAAAATGCAATGAAACATGAAACAAGAAACAAGCGTAAAATAAATTACAATTCGATGAAGAATACGAGCCTGTGCACCAAGAATCAATATTATAGATATGTGAAAACTTTTGCTTGCTTACCAAATCAAATCCTCTTGACAATTTGGACAATATCTTCGTCCTCCAGCACATGATCCTTTCCAACCTTTTGTGGCCGATGCTTTGAAGATGTTCCCCACACCTGAGCATACTTAAACTGCTTAATTAGGGTCTTGTGTAGCTTGTTACAAAAATGCTCCACCGTGCACCGCGACGCAGACATCACCACAGGGTCTGAATAATCTGGCAGCTTTCCTTTTGGCTTTGTATACACTCTGATCAAATCCAAATACCTCCATATCATTTCAATCAATCCATCCAAGTTCCATTCATGATACGCACATACAGGGCAGTAATGGGGAAGCTTTGAAATAACTCTGAGTTCTTCCAACGTGATCTGATCAATCTTGTTGATCGCATACACACACGGGATGTATATTCTACTGCCTTCAATAACATCAACCAGATCATCTACATCATAATCTCCCTTGACATGAACATCTGCATTATGCACCTTATACTCGGACAGGACCTGTTTTACGGTATCTAAATCAAGCTTTGGATCTTTCTCTGTGCATGTAAAATTAATGCCCCCCTTGTCCTTCTTCTTGTACGTAATCTCTGGAGGCTTTTTGTTCAATCGTATCCCAAATCCTTCCAACTCGTGCTCTATCAACCTCTTATGCGTTATAGGCTTCAAACAGTCGAGTACAATGACGATCAAGTTGCACGTCCTTGCCGTCGCAATCACCTGGCGACCTCTTCCTTTTCCATCCTTGGCTCCTTCAATGATACCTGGCAAATCAAGCAGCTGAATCCTTGCCCCCTTGTGCCGTATGATCCCTGGCACGCACGTCAATGTCGTAAACTCATACGCCGCCACCTCTGAGAAAGTACCTGTCAATTTATTTAAAAGTGTCGACTTCCCCACTGACGGAAAACCCACCATGCCCACCCGGGCATCCCCCACTTTGTTCACTTCGAATCCATCTCCTTTCGCTCCTCCACCTCCACCCCCAGAAGGCTCGATCAGTTCTCTCCTCAATTTGGCCAATTTTGCTTTCAACAGGCCAAGATGGCCCATTGTAGCTTTATTTTTCTGTGTACGCGCAATTTCATTTTCAATATCGGCAATTTTCTGCAACAAGAAAAATTTGCTGAATAGTCTGCTTTCTTCCTACCAAAAACGACCAAAGGAAAACTTCTTTCGCCTTTTTCGTATTATATTATTATTTCTGGTCATAAGCAGCGTTTCATGCATCGCAGGAACAGCAACAGTCCAGCTCATTGCTTATCAAACGTTCCACCACGTACCTGTAGAACACTCATTATGCCTGCCTCTTACTCTCTATAATATGAATTTAACAGAAATATATATATGAAGAAACTACGGAATGCCTTATAAATGCGAATTCAAGCCGAGGACAAGAAACATAAAACGCCGGCACTCCTTGTCCCTCCCTCTTAACAAGGTATTGCAAGCGTACTATCAAAGTATCAGTGACACGCCTGCGTTAAAAGGAGCAAAAACAAAGATATTTGTTCGTTATCATCAGACCCAATGGAGTGTTGAGAGGGGACTATCAATCAATCAATCAATGAGGTCTGGGACTAGTACCAGTACTGCTCTGGTACTAGTCCCAGAGACAGAACGATTTCTCGTCAGTGGTTTGAGACAGAAAATTGATTTGGACCAAATGGAATGCATTTTAATTGTAATTTTATCCTTTTTATAGTGCTGATTATCATTAAGGAGTGATTTATTGATTCTGAAAGTTATCATTTCCGGGTTGGAAATTTGTGACTCTTGCCAAGTCTCTGAAACAAATAGAGAGCATTCCCTGTTTTCGCTGTATTTGACTTTGAATAACCATATAAAAATATAAAAATGAGCTTTATGCAAGGGAGAGAATTTGGGTCGAAAACTGGCTCAGGATTCGTCTCGTCGCAGCATGAAGCTGTTGACAGACGGGAACGTCTGCGTAGACTAGCGCTGGAGACTATAGATCTTTCCAAGGATCCATACTTTATGAAGAATCATCTTGGTCAATATGAATGTCGATTGTGCCTGACGCTGCATAAAAATGAAGGAAGCTACTTGGCGCATACCCAAGGGAAACGACATCAACAAAACATGGCCAAGAGGGCTGCCATGGAGGCTGCCGAGAAGGAAATGGCTCCAGCTCCTCAAAGACGCGTTGCTATTCGGAAGACGGTAAAAATAGGGAGGCCTGGATACCGAGTGACAAAGCAATTCAACTCTGAGGATGGGACCAAGTCCTTATTGTTTCAAATAGAGTATCCCGAAATATCGGACGGAGAAAAGCCGCGTCATAGATTTATGAGTGCGATAGAACAGAAAAAAGAGACTACCGATTGGCGTTATCAGTATTTGCTGTTCGCCGCGGAGCCATACGAGACGATTTGCTTCAAGATACCAAATATGGAAGTTGATAATAGCAAGAGGGATGTTCATCTGTTTCGGCACTGGGATCAGGATGGAAGGGTGTACTCGTTACAGATTCCCTTCAAATCTGCTCCCAGAAAGAGTTTTGAAATATCTCCTCCAAATGGAGGTGGGGCAGCAATACCACCACCACCTACTTTTGCAGGCATTGCCATTCCTCCTCCACCTGGAGGTTGATGTATTACAAGTGGTAGGTCATTTTTTGTTGCTATAGCAATGAAGTAAATCGAACATTATTTATTAAATCTATGCTATTTGATAGTATACTATGTAAGTTGTAAAACACATCCAAATCCATTTGGGCAATGTGGGACCCGGTGCATTGCGCTCTTTACTTTTGTTGGCTTCCTGAACGGATTGACCCAGCATTCTGAGAGATGTATCCGACTGCTGATATCTATTTCCATTAACGGATTGTATCCCATGCATGGAAGTCCTCGAGGAATATCAGAGCAGTCACGCAAAGGACCAAACAGAATGTACAAATTTTTTCGAGATATCTGTAGGGATTCCTCCATGTAATCTGTGAACAGCATGACTTGAGGCTTGCCCTTGTGCCCCATGAAGAACCGCATCAAGCCCAAGGCATCCATCCATTGTGGGTAGGCACCCAACCCCGCATTCAAGCCAACCAAAATATCTGGTTGCATAGAATTTGATTCCTCAACCATACCCAAACTCATCAGATTCGCTTCCAAGGTACCATGGTGAAACTGTAATTTCATCATGCTCTCAGTTTGACTAGAATCTGCAAAAGCTACAGGACTCTGGACTACAATAGACTTTTCATGCAGCCAGCTGGGAAGCTCTGGGCCAATCATATGAATTATAATATTTGTGTGAGGCAACAAAGCTCCCAACTCTAGAAACACAGGCCATAAATCTGCTTCTTTCTCGGCTCCTACGGCAACAAAATGTATGTCCATTATCCAACATGTTTGTCAAAGACAAGATTGATGTACTTTGCATCGCATTACGGGGGCAAGATCCCCATCTAACAAAAACCTACCAACACAAAGTATTCTTATTTGCCTAGGTAAAGATCCTTTCAGTGTTTTCAGTCGCTGAATTGCCAGCAGAATCGTCAATGGCATGTCAAGCAGAATGAAAATCTGTGAATCCAGTTTCAGCTCTCTCTCTTTTGCATATGTTTTCCAGTCACGGAGCTCCATGAAATCTCCAGAATATGCTCTCGTCATTAGATCAACTCCTTCATCAAGTACCCACCAGAATTTCAACGCCTCTGCGAGCTCTTCTCGAGAAATAACGAGCTCCGTTTTCCCAGCCGTGAGAAATGTGGAACGCAAAAGTGGCGCGTTGGCACCAAACGCTGTACCCTTTGAGCAGTGACATTCCTCGTTCCAAGCACCTTTACCATGCAACCCAAATTGATCCACATAATCACATTCAGAAACATTTGGCTCTTTTGGGTACCATGGAAAATCCATGTCATCGAAACCTGTGCGCCGCATCTGCTCCATCAACCTTTGGCAGGTTTCTACATCGTGGCTCTTTTCCCGATCGAGTTTCAGATGCTCCATCGAGCAATAGTTGACTGCATTACATCCATTACATGATACGACTTTATCATGTTGTATGCTTTGTCCGCAAAGAATACATTTCAACGAGTCCTCTTTTCCCATGTTTTTTTTTCAATAGTGGGTCCACGTTACCACTGTTTACGATATCCTTTTTCCTTCAGTGTTACTGGTTCAAACCCGATACAGCCAGATTCTTTTCTTTGAAAGTAAATTACAATAGAATAAATAAACGAATAGAGATATGACATGGGGCATCATGTCATGCCGACCATGCTGGCCATGTACATGTGATGCTATATTCGAATATACAGAATATATTCTCTAGCTACAGCTAGATGATGCTCATAAGATTGCACGCATGGTCATCAACGGCGGTACTATACGAAGCCCCTGTATACCATGGAATTCGAAAGCAAATATACTACATAAAATCGTCTTCATAATCCTCTGCACTGGCATATTTTTTCTTCAAATCGCTCTGCGTCTGCATCGCTTCATCCACCAGTATACGATCATACGACATCATCTCTTTCATCCTCAACTGCTCTTCTCTCTGCTGTTTCTCCAACGCCTGCATTTTTTGAGCCTCTCTCTTTGCTTTCCGACGCTCTTCTTGCAACCAAGCTTCCTTTTCCGCTTCTAAGTCAGGATACAATTCCTCTCTTGTCTTATTCAACCGATTCACAATCTCATTCATTCTCTTTTCCACTCTATACGTCTTTACCAATCCATCATTGTGAAACCCAACCTGCCCTGTCACCATATTACCACTCTTTTTCAGATTGCTTGCAGGAGTATACACTATCGCCAGCTTTGAAACCTTGTTACCCTGAATGGAGTTCGCCTTCACCAGCTGACATGCATCTTCCAGCGTCTCCTCCGGAATATCCTCCATCGTTTTACCATCGGGGAGACGTAGATATACATGAGCAGATGACAAATTATCCACATGAAACCAGATATCGCAAGGCAAAGAGTGAGCAATCAGTTGCTCGTTTTCGAATTTGTCCTTTCCCTGCAAGCAGCTTCGTCTCATCTTGTTTCCATGTTGTTGCTTCGTCATTAGATGACCAGATATCAAATCAAATCACGTATGATAATATCATCTTACACTACAACATCAGGGTCTATATCCATACAAACCATCCTACGAACCATGCACCCAAGTTGCACGCACCATGTACATGAGGTAGGCATCCCGTCCAGGTCCGTGATTCCTCGGTCGAAAGTAAAACACCATTTTATATACTAGCAGTATCTAAAAGTAGTATATACTACTACACTATTTATTATCTATCACATATAAATACAGGTAGGTATTGGCCCACAGATGACACTAATTAATTCGAACAGCTGTATGCTGTTCCTTTCATCGGTCACCAGATATCTGGAAATGCAAACTGTGTACCTACGGCTACTTTTAAGTACAATAATACAATGCAATAAAAAACAATTAGACATCCGTAGTATTCTATCACCTATCTTCTCTATTGATCCATCGCAATGCCAGTTGGTATTGAACTGAAACAGGAAAACACCCACTACGCTTGAAGTTCCTCTTCTGGAATGTACCACACTTCGCTGAAAGCAACGATACCCACGACAAACGTCTTCAACCCTCTGAGTAAAAACGACTTTTCTCCTCTTCTGTACGACACTGTTGCCGCACCCACGCCCAGCAGCCCGTGAATCGCTACTGACAACACCACAAAGTCCCTGAGAAGTTTCTCTTGCTCGGTGGTGAGCACTCCAGTCCTGCTCCAATCCCCGCTATACGCAGCATCTAGAAACATCAGGATCAAAATACATATACCTATTGGAATGTATGTAGTGATTGCTTTTTTCGTGAGAGGGTCGTCAACGTTTACACCCAAAGGCAGCCTTTTCTCTTGCGCCTTCTTCACCTCAACCCGCTTTTTCTTCAGTGCCCTCAACAACTGAGGCATTCTTCCCTTTGTCTTTTCCAACGATGGCGCGATTCCACTCCCAATACGATGTCCATCTCGGTGAAAATATGTATGCTGCCGAACCCCGTGGATTGAAGAGACTAGCACTGTAGTCGAGCGACCCTCTACGTATGCACGTCGCCCCTTGATATGTTGTGCCGACACTGACGACGAGGCCATCATTTGTTGAAAGTATAAGATAAATCAATAATTGATTAAAAGATAAATCGTCAACAGGTGCACATGATATCGATGCATCTGCGTCCCAGACATATGTCTGCATACTGGGAATGGACCACAAATTCATGGCCATGGCGCCATCTAGAGGCATAGCTGTGTCAGATCTGACATGTCTAGATGCGACTGAAAGATGTATCACCCAGTGGGTGCCCGCCAGATTCGACAGACTCCATCCACCATATATATATATATATATATATATACTGGCCACTCTTCCATGGAATCACCATATCACCACATGTGACGTATCACATAATGTTATGTAAACCACCGACGTCGATGGGTCGACCCCCTGATATTTGTGCAAAGCACGGGCACAAATGCTAGCACTGTGGTGGGTACATTAATTTTTTAATTTTTTTTTCTTTTAGTCCAAGTTTACACGATGAAAACAAATACTACCGTAGTGCTTGTAGAGTTATAGAGCAAGGAGTTTGGAGCACATGGAGCGAATAGTAAAATACATACCGTAGTATTATATATATATATATACGCATGATAATATCACGTATTCGTGAGTGCTTCGTCGTTCGGGACGCCGTTACGACTGAAATCATCAAGCCGGCTAAAAGCAGACAGGGTGCAGAGAATAGAGAGAGCGTGCCCTTATCTCCAGCCGATTATTATTCTGCTCCGTTTTCAGATGTCGTTATGAGCTTTGTGTTTCGAGGACGGCAGTACGGACAAGAGGAAGGCGACAGACTGGATGTGGAGGGGCTGAAAGCCTCCTTGTCTATGGCTCTCGCTGAGCAACCATATTTGGCTGGACACGTAACGTTACAGGAAGACGGGGAATTTGGATCTCTTCCAAGTGCCCAAGGGAAGACAAAAGGGAAAAGACCTGAGAAGCTCAAATTGGAGTACAGTGACAGAGGTATCGAATGGACAACCAAAGTCTCGAGGTCCAGTCGCCGAACAGTTGCCAGACTGCTGCCATTTATCCAATTTTCTGATGCTGGAAACATGCATAATATAGTATGCTCGACGTTTGATTTGCCTAAATTAGCACCCTACTATTATAGAAAAGTGGAGGACTCGACAAGGTATTGGAAACGTAAAGAATACTTGATGCGTGTTCAGCTGACCCAACTTGTAGATGGCGGGAGTGTCCTCGTAGTGTCCGTGTCGCATTTATTGACCGATCTGCAGCCAATTAAATTGCTTCTGCGCTCTTGGTCAAGCCATTATACTCTGAATAAATCCCAGATAGAAGGACAGTTGGAGGTGACCCCAAAAATCAGTATTGACCAAAGCGACTCAACAGTCCAACACTACCTTTTTGAAAGGAGTCGACCCATTTTGGACTCGATGACAGCATCCAGCGATGGAAAAAATCCTGATGCATACGAGTTTCTAGAACTGGATAAAACTAAATATGGAAGTTGGGTTGACCAGGGGACCAAAATATTCCGATCTCCCTGGCTAAGTATGCTGAGAGCAAAATCCAGGTTTCGGGCAGTACATATCACTCGATCGCAGTTGGATCGTGCCCGTCAACGCACCATTGAACAGATCAAACCTTGCAACAACACTTCTGTATCTTGGGTGTCCGACAACGATATTCTCACAGCCACCGTATGGAAACTTATGGCAAAAAGGGCACCAGCAGATGACATCTGGATGCTGAATCTGGTCTGCAACATGAGAAAGAGATTGCAGCCTCCCATACCGCAAGATGCATGGGGTAATTGCTTCCACATTGTCAGTGTTGGTTTTATCAAGCGCTCAGATGCAAAAAAAAGCATACCGGAGCTTGCAGCTCAGGTTCGGGAGAGCTTGAATCGATTATGTTCTGACAAGTTTGATGCAGACGTAGCAACGGCAGCACACATCCTTCTTGAGGAACACGAAGGAATACCGAATCTCACTCTGAATACCAGATATATTAGACTGAACATATTAAATCTCAGAATACCCATGCTGCTGACAAATTGGGATTTTTCCCGAGGGTTTAAAAATGAGGTCAACTTTGCTGACATGACACCAGTGTGGATGCAGCCAGAAGATTTGATATATAGCATGCTTTGCATTGTCACTCCTTGCAGCTCACACATTCGAGATGCTGGGTACATCTTAACGTTTCAAGTGTCTCTGGATGCATACAAGCCCCGGAAAGAAGAGTTTCATCAGGCCCTTGTCTCGTGATTTTAGTGATCTGTCCATCGTCGCTCTTCCGGAAGATGCCATCATACGCATACGGATTATGGTGGTTCTAGCATTAGAATTCCCAAAATAATGACAAACTGCTGTAGATTTATAATTAGAGAATGCTTATTTTGGCAAGTAAACTATTGATAATCGACAAGTGGTAATATGTAATGGAATGTAGAAAGCCGTTTCGTGTTTGGGAACGAATGTCCCGCCATCGCAGTTAAAGAGTTTGAACACGGAAAGCATACTGGAGCATTTGCAATCTCATGGAATTCGGTAATTCTATGAAATTCGATATTTTGATCAAGGAAGTTTAGTTTACAATCCATAGGAAGAACTTGTGGGTTGGCGGTAGCCTGCGACTCGATATTTTTGAGATTGAAGACAAAAGAAGAAGCAGATGCGCCGTGATCCCTTGCTAGGCAGTCCTTCTTCTCGGGTGGAAAATGTGCCCAAATTATTAGGCGTGATTCTTGGGAAAGAGAACTTGAAAAGTCTTAGGCAGCTGCTCTTGACTGTGGCTGAATCGTATCCAGAGGCTGCTGAACTGAAAGGTTGTCTGGTTCAGGAGTTTGACCACAGCGACTATACGTCGTTGCTGGACTCTACGTGGTGCTATGTTCGGCCAGGCTCGGCGCCGCTGCAGAAAGGATTTTCTCTAAAGCAGTATTCGAGTCAGTCTGAGGTTGTGCATAGAACGATACAGGCGCTGCTGGATTCCCCATATGGAAGGAAGAATGTGTTGTGCTATGGATATAGAAAGGTTGGTTTGGCGGGATGTGGAGAAATAGCTGATGTAGATATGGTTGAGAGCAAATCTACGTGGCGTTGCTCTATCTCAAATTTACAATCGAATTTGTATGGTTTCGGAGAGGGATAGACGCTCGATTGAGGGTTATGAACGTATTTGATTTGTTGATTGTGTTTGCAGAGAGGCCCATCATCTCAAGGGAGAGTGCCCAAGAATGCACCTGGAATGGAGATTATTCACTCCATGGGTACATCTGAAAGCCTGTTGTCTGCATCTTGGGAGATTGTACTGTCAAGGATAGGAGATACGCTGATGATATACTTGCTGCTACATGTGGACATGTTTGTAACGCTGAAGAATGACTGTTGTTTTCAGTTGTCTGGGCAGCCAATAATAACAGCAGCAAGAGCGAGTAAGAAGACTTCAGAGGCGCTACAGAGTAAGCTTACAGTTGGAAAAAGTATTTCAATGGATGAGTGCGTTAACGGAGGTGTGAGGGCGCAAGCTGGTGAAGCGAGCAAAATGAAGACGAGCAGAAAACACCAGAGTACTGGGGGAAAAGCAAACGGTGCTGTGACTCAAGACTTGTCTCTGCCAACCGTTGGATCTTGCAGAATGGATAATTTTCCTTCAATTGGATCCTGGAGTAAGCGTTCCAGCAGACCTTCCAGCTGGAGAAGAAAAAAGATGAAAAAAGAAATGCTCAGGAAAAATTCACAAACACCCCTCAAGATGTCTGATGACGCAACCATGACCCCAAAGAATGCGTATGTAACTCAACAATTTGGAACAGACTCGACAAATTCTGGAAGACATTTTGTTCCTGAGTCGCGGCAAAAAGAGCGATATGGCCACTCGCAGTGGCCAAAATATCTTTGCAAACCTTCAGACATGGTTATCCAACGACCTGCTATTTTTTATGGGTCAAAGTATGCATTAAGAGCAGGACTGCCAGCTAAGCGTACGCGATTTATGAACTGTTCTGAGTTATTTGATTCGTCTATTGTTAGGCTTATGACTATCCAGGTGTTTTTGATTCGGTTTCAGATTGCTTGAAGCGCTTGCATGGAGAAAGCCTAGCTGGAGAGTACATGTATCAATACATATTTAGGAAAGAGTACAATCCAGTTGCGATGCGAAAAAATCAATTTAAACCCATGCATAGTTCTCCTGTGCCGACAAAAAATAGAGTACCGAAAGAGCATAGACATATTTTGCCAGAGCTCAGGAGAATGGTATCCAGAGCAAATCGCTGCCGATTTGGATACTTGCTCAGAGCACATTGCCCTTTACCTAGTTGCTTCCCGTATCAAACGGATCAAACTAAACAAAAGAATAAGAAGGAAAGAAATTCTGTTGGGGATATTAGCGATCTTGGAGACTTGGTCTGGCATTTTGATTCAAAGACAGGTTCTTCAACAAAGCTTGAAAAACGGTCAAAGGGCAGGCAAAAAGGTACTAAGAGGCAGAGATCGTTATCAATGGATCATTGGCTTCAAAATCCCCCAAAACGAATGACTAGACTATCTAAGATGATGCTTGATGCTCAAACACAGTTTCATCAGCATTTACACAAGGTGAGGGAAGCCTCTGCTAGTTATGCTGCCGCTGCACATAAAGCAGAGGATGATAATGTAAATGTCGCCGACCTGTGTGCCTCCTTTGTACCACACAGCAATGTTTCCAGCTTTATATGGGCATGTATACGTAAAATTGTACCCAGCAAGCTTCTTGGGAGCATGAAAGCAAAGAAAGTTCTGAGGAGGACAATTAAGAGATTTGTGAGCCTAAAGAGATACGAAAATATGACAGTTCATCAAGCCATGGACAGCATACCTTTATCAGAAATCAAATGGGTCCATAAAATCGGTCGTAATGACTCCAGATCTACGACGCCGCCAAACAAGTACTCAGCGCAACGCAGAATATTCACTTTGTGGATTGGGTGGCTTTTCTCTGCTCTTGTGGTGCCATTAATCAGGGCCCATTTTTACTGCACGGAAAGCGAGGCGTATAGGCAAGAAGTTTTTTACTATAGAAAGCCTGTCTGGACTAAACTTGTCAATGCATCCTTCAAAAGTGTATTCTACAAGCATTTTGTCCCCATACCAGCTGGGCATGTTCAAAAAATACTTGAAGAGAGAAAACTTGGTGTTTCCAGATTACGCATCTTGCCGAAAAAGAATGGGGTCCGCTTCCTCGTAAACATGAGCAAAAAGTCAGAGGTCCGATTCAAATTTCGTGGAATGAAGCGCTCACAAAAGAATGCTCGTCAAAAAATCTTCAGAAAGGTTCTCCGCTTTCCTGCAATCAACATACTCTTGAAAAATGTGCATGCAGTGCTCAAGTTTGAGTCTCAAAGACAGCCAGAAGCTTTTGGGAGCTCAACTTTTGGTTTTAATGATATTTTCTGTCGATATAAGACGTTTCTCAACAAATGGAGAGCTTCAAAACGAATCAATATGGCAAAAGCAGGAGCAGCAGCATCAGCGGATCACGGCCCATATGTGGTGTGCGTTGATGTATCTCGGGCATTTGATAATATCGATGTGGCCACTTTGTTAGATGTTGTATCGAGTATCCTTAACTGCGAAGAATATACAATAGTGAAGTACACAGAGATATTGTCGAGCATGGGGGATATTAGGGTCAAATTTAGAAACATTGCTGTACCATCAGCAGAGGTGGACTATGCTCATTTTTCTCAAAAGGCGGCATCCCTTTCTAATGGACAAAGAGGCAGAATATTTGTAGACGCGGTAACAGTCGACAGAATCAGTCGCCAAGATATACTCGGCCATCTTGAACATTATTTAGCTGCCAACTTTGTCAGAATCAAGAGGAAATGGAGATACCAATGCAGAGGTATTGCACAAGGTGGAACACCCAGTACTCTTCTTTGTAGTTTATACCTGGGCTATGTTGAAAGAATGTGCATTGACCCTATTCTAATGACATGTGGCGTCCAGTCTGAATCATATCATTCAACTCCAATTTCAGCGAATGGCCTAGGAACAAATGAACGGCTAACTGCTCTGGCAAATGCCAGATTACCCAGCAATTCATTGACAACATCTCATGGTCACTATGCATCAACTATCGACAAGAGATGCCCAAGCAGCTCTCATTCGATTCTTTTAAGACTTGTTGATGACTGGCTTTTGATCTCTCGACACAAGGAAGTTGCAGAGCAGTTTGCCAAGAAGCTTCTTGATGGCATATCTGGGTTTAATCTTTCAGTCAACCCGAAGAAAACCCAAGTTAGCTTCAAAGTTGACACGAATTCAGATATCGGATCCATAGCCCCATCCATGTTTGTTGAAGGGGATGGCTCAAAGTTTATCAAGTGGTGTGGACTGTTGGTAAATACTCAGAACCTGGAGCTTCGAGCAGATTATACACGCTACTCCGGAGAGCACATGGGAGCTTCAATCAATATACCGATTCAAAGGAACCCAGGTCTATCATTAGGATCTAAACTATGCCACTATCTGAGGCCAAAGATAACCCCTTTACTATTGGACCAAGAAATCAATTCGCCCACAACAGTCAGGATCAACATATACCAAGCTTTTCTCTTGGGAGCAATGAAATTCCATTGCTACCTCACCTCTTTACCTCAGAATCCCCGATTCGCAGCTTCCAAGTGGCTGATGGAAGCCATTAAAATTGGTATACAATATGTCATTGAATCAACAAGACCAAAGATGATTTTGAAGAATAGCACCTCAGCAACTTCAGTGCTTTGTGATCCAGGATTGCCAAATTTGCATGTCGAGTACCTCGGAATGCATGCTTTCAAAACCGTTCTCAAAAGAAAGCAGTCTCGCTACCAAGGGATACTCTATACTTTAGGAACAGCGCTACGAGCCCCCGAGCTTGCAAGATGTTCTTCTCACCTCAAGGACATTGTTGATCCTAGGCATTCAGCTGTGTTTGATGATATCATATATTAGCAATTAAAAAAAAAATAGCATGGGGATCATACGCTCCAGAGTCATATTTATTGTATTAAAGATGAAATCATTTATTAATCTCGTGCTAAATGAGCATAAATGCATGAATGTATTTATGAATAAATTTATCGAA
This sequence comes from Picochlorum sp. 'soloecismus', assembly GCA_002818215.1. NCBI lineage: Eukaryota > Viridiplantae > Chlorophyta > Trebouxiophyceae > Picochlorum > Picochlorum sp. 'soloecismus'. The sequence goes on along the minus strand of PJAJ01000014.1, from coordinate 195,655 downwards.
CCGTCGCATACATTTGTGCTTGAGCAGTCGTCCATGACAACTCTGAGTCAAATGTCTCTGCTATATCTTCTCTAGGACCAAACACCTTCACTTGTCTTACATGGGTATCGCGTCCATTTTGATGATTGGATAATATTCCGATTTGTAGCACAAGTCCAGATACGAATTCATGGCTGCACGCATTCCAACAGACTGGGCTCAACAAAACTCTTTTTTGTTGTTGCAAGTTTTCTTGTGCACTCAATTAATGTCACACAAAACAATAGTTCGCACCATTCTCGAGGCGGTAGATCCAAATTCGTCACGCTTGACTTCATGAGGGGAATCATTATCCACCCTTGGGGCTCATGCACATCATCGGTCCGAAGAACTTTCATATCACTCCATCTGGTCCCTATACACAAGGCCACTCTTTGTGGAGTATACGACTCGTCCATCCTATAATCTGTCTGTACTGCTATCCGAGACACCCTTATTTTCTGCTGAAACTGAAGGGTAATCAAATGAGGCTGACTCCCATCAGACTGCCAGTACGTGTCATCTCTACCATCAACCAACAGGTCAACGCCTGCATCATCATCACATTGTTCATCGATACAAGAAACAGTCACACATTGTCTGCAACATCCCGCATCCTCCGACCACAGCAAGGATCCTATGCAGGGCCCTTTTGTTCTCTTCACAAGAAGAAACTAGATACACCAACCTACCGTTACCAGGCTTTGCACTGCTAACTCGCCACACAGCGAGGTTCCCTATCTCCTTCTCGTATTTATAAGCATTGAGTGATCTCTCTATCGTTATTTTATCATACAACTCCCCCCGTGCTTGCCCCCCAACTTGCTGTGTTGCAAGCAACCTGCCGGCAGCACCTTGCCGTGGAGGCCTCTCCCCCATGCCTCAGACTTTAAAGCCCACTTCCAGACTGACTTAATTTCATCAAGTTACAAAAAAGAGGCAATAAAATGCTCCACAGATAGTAAGAGCCCGTGTATTTATTTGCTTTCATTGAGCAAGTACATGTACTGCCAACCTGGCAGTACAAGTCGAACGGAATTCTGTTTAGACCCGATTTATTCCACTGAGGTTTACACTTTGAGATATAAAGACAAAAATAATTTATAATTTTGAAGATATGAGGGTCGGTCTGCTTTAATGACTGTCCAGAAGGTTGGAATTCAGCTGAATGGTGTTTGGCCAACGACACTCTGGACTCCCGTCATTGTCTTGGTACGTGCAGAGTTTGGGATGGCATTGGACTGCCTGCATGTTGGTAATGATCATACTGATATGATATGGCGTCCTAGGCTGTTTGGTTTTGGGCTGAGTTCGGTGCTTGTGTGTAACCACACGGTTTTTTCCTACTTGCGTCTGGAAGCAACCCGCTATTTCTTTCACTTTATTCATCGGATGTTGGCTACACATGAGAATGATGAAACCTTGTACATCTATGTATTAATAATTATATCGTTGATCTGATTATTGGGTTTGTGCATGGATGCAGGGCCGGTAAGCGTATTTTTAAAGACATTCTAGAGCAGAGAAAGGGTGAGTGGTTATGGCATGTAGCAAAAACATGCATTGTGGATCAGCATGCTTAACAATACTTTATTCATCTATGCAGTATCCGATTTACATTTGGCAAGGTATGTATTGCTTTGGGATCAATTCTGCTCCTCACATGATTGAATGGTGAATCATGCATGTGTTGGAGTTTATTTTATTTTTATTTGCGGTCCATTATTTCTATCGACATGGAGATTATCCAAGGTATCTCTGTGCATAGACATTCATACTTTATCTACTTTGCAGCTTAAAGATACTTTTTGGTAAACACGTGCAAAAAGCAGCTTCCATTGTAGACCAAGGTGGAGTGGTGTGCTATATTGGGTCTACCTCTGGGAGACGGGTCTATCAAGTGCAAGGTCGTCGGCTTAGAGAACACTATACAGTGTTTCCGGACAACTACTGCTCGTGTCAGTCGTTCTTCTATGATATAGCAACAAAGTCTGAAGGGGTATTTGTGCGTGTCTCGTTTGATATCTGCCACTAAATGTGTATCGACTAAAAAACAAGTGTAATTTGACAAAGTAGTTTGGTTTTCCTCTGCAGTGTAAACATCAACTTGCAGTGTTTCTATCGGACGCCTTGGATAAGACAACGTTCAAGACAGTTGATGAACTAGTTTTAGCTGAAATTTTGGTCGATTTGTCGCAGTGATAATCGGTAACTTTGCGATGGGCCAACACAATCAAAGAATGAACAAAAGCACGAGATTGCTCAGAATTGCAGAGAAAGACGAGGGTGATTCCCAACAGGAAGTTTTGGATTACGAATCGCATTCTATAGATGCCACTGATATTGAGGAATCGTTGGAGGGCATTGGGCTGGAGAAGGATGATGTCTCTCATGCAAGCAGTCTACACAGGGAACAAGTGCAACAACAGACCAGAGAAATTGAAGAAAAAAACGTTTTAACTAGCCAAGATTATCTGAAAAACAAGAGCTTGAAAGATGATAGTTTTATGTTAGATGACTTCCATAGCAACTTTGCTCTGGATTCAAGTTCAGGGTCTCATGTGGAATATAGCCACCACCATGGTCACTCGTCAGGTTTAGTACGAGGAGTCGTCATGCTTCTGGTATTTATGCATTTAGCGGGTGTTTTATTTTGGCTTAGAGCATGGCTAAAGGATCGGAATACCAAAGGACCGACGATGAGAGCTGTCCCGCCACCTCTAAAGCAGACCTGCACGTATGATATTGACAGAGCATTTGCCATCTCAAAAGTAGAGTTACCTTTGAAAGCTTTGAATAAACTTGCAAAATCTTAAGAATAATAATGGATAGATGGTACAGTTTTCGATCTATTGCAGTAGAATAATGTACTTAATTACGCTGTAACGTTGTGCATTATCGTGCTTGAGTCGAGCATTTGTATCAAACAGAGGCATATCAAACCCTCTGTTTGAGAGGGTTGACGGTCCATCGATCGACCTATACCGGCTGGGCTGACATTTCATTTTGCAACTCCGGCCGCACCTGGAAACTGAGTACTGGTAGGCCCTCCATCCATGGCAACAGTATGCTGCGCACGCATCCGCATAGGAAGATATATCCAAAAATTATATCTGCATTGTTTGCTTATATTGAAAGACCATAGCGGTTCATTTGTTCAACAGATCCCATAACTCATGAACAAGTTGAAGAAAGTGCTCTTTGCCCTCGCGCTTGCAAGTCTACAACTTGTAGGCACTTTCGCAGGCAAATGCCGCACAGGCTTTGGAAGTACGTGGAACTGCTTGTAACGCATTAAACACCATAAAGAATCCGTCTTGTACTCCTGAGAATGCGATTGTCTGCACCCTGTTAGTCTCCTGATGCGTACGCGGTACGCTAGGGGGAGGGGGAGGGGGGGGGGACACACCGATCTACCAATATCGCTGCAGCAATCTCACCCGCTAACGTTGCCCTTTGCCGCAATGCAGCCCCTGGCGACCAGGACGATAATAAATACTGGCGCCTTCTATACGCGAGAAGACAACCAGATATGTGGGATAATCCTAAGAAAGCTAAATATCACGATTCCTGGAGGAAACTTACTAAAAACGAGCCATGGATCAATGATGTCAAAAAGTCTGTGATCGATTCACTTGAGAGGAGTGGGTTCAAGATGACCAAAAAGTTCAGCCTTACGAGGCCATTCGTGAGAGTCTGTGTCCCAACGAAGGCTGGCCGAGACAAATACAATCTGAAGAACACAGATATGGTGATTCGCGTCAATCCCAACGGGTACAAGACCGACAGATATTCTGACCTCTTTTACAAGGCATTTGTCAGAAATGGAAAGGCGACCCTTGCTGGAAGGACTGGACACTGATGCTCTGCATGCATTTATTCACTAATTCATCACGCCTTTCAGCCCTGACTTGCATCCACCTTTTCTTTCTCAGAGGAGAAGAAGGTCAATAAATACAATAACAAATCCTTTCTGCACTGCATGAGCATACTGAGCATGTACATACATAAACTACTGCATGTAAACTGTCATTGTATACATGGTCCCCATGGTGTACCACAAAACATGCCTTATATTTTACTCAAATATTTGCCTGTTCAAAACAGGGCCCATTGTGCGTCCACTTTGACAATGTTCTATCACTCCATTGCACTATACTGTCTCGTGGCAGTACTGTCCAGATTTTGGCAGCTCCATGGAATTCACTAATTGAAGCCAGCACTGACCTGGGTGAATTCATGGGATGATCAACTTTACAACGTTCGGTGCGGGACAAATGTTTTGGAAGTTGATTTTATTTTCTATCTGGTTGTGACAAAAATTGGTTTGGATAAGAAGAGACCGTGTTAATGCGATGGCTAGGCCTCAAGTAGTAGTCCATATGTGTTGAGGGAAGAATCCAACAAGTCAAACTGCAACACTCCCGCTATGGTCGATACGAGTATTGTACATGCTGCTAGATAAGTATCTTTAATAACAATTGCAATATGTTATCAGGCTGGGAAAGGAGCAACGTCGCTGATTTATGGCCGTACCTTGTTTCTTCGCTTGACGAGATCGTTGTCGCATTCCGAGAATACGTTGATGTTCGAAAACGGATCAATAGGCACTCGGAAGGTGGTGATGTTAAGGATGCAATAGATCAATGCTGGAAATTTACGAAGAAAGGGGTTCGGGTGAGTTGGGTAGAGTGACCGTTTGAATTTGCTTGGCAGGCACTGCAGTAGTGTGTGTGGAAGGTTGTGTTTGAGCACTGAAACCGTGCCCCATTGAGCGCTGGATCGGAAATGACTATTTTATTTTTTATACCTTTTGTAGCTAAAGTCCGGTCTCTTGAGATCCAAGGTGATTTATATCATGGAGCCAGAACTTGATCAGTCCGGAATCCAAAGACTGGAACAGATTTTCAAGGAGATTGAAAAGTCAGGAGTCAGGGATTTTGCCGAAAAGGTGCTGTATCTTCACATAAGTATTCAGAGGCTTTTATTTGCGAGTTGTATACTGATAGGACCTGATGGTAGTCGAGAAGATCTGATGGGGATCCGTATTGTTCACGAAAGAGAGCATAGCTTTCAGTTTCTGGAAAAATTGCTCCTGCTCTGGGATTACTTGAATGTAGATCTAGCTGTAACGTCTGTTGCGCCAGAGCTAGATAGTTTGGTATCTCTCGTCGAAGGAATTCAGGATAAAGCTTCCGAATATTGCATGAAAAAGGATGCATTGCAAACCATACCCTTGATATGCACCTCTGCAAGCTCTAGTTGCAGAGCGTTTGGTAATGTGTGCTCGGTGATAAACGACCCTTTAGGGTTGATACAGATGCTTGTAGATCAAGGGCGTGTATGGGGGAGGCGTTATTCTGGAATGTCAGTGTTGCGTCTTTTCTTTCGCTATGGCCTTCGAGAAAATCTATTGACGTTAGATCCTCGTGGTAAATATATAGCAAGCGAGACTCTTTCTAGACTTGTGGAGTTTATACAGATCGATTCTCCTAGCGCTGATAAGATGATTTTATATATTCAGATGATTATACAAGAGTTTCTAGTGCCATCAACTTTCAAAGGCTGTGCCTCTGAACTGCTGCATAGCTTTGTATGCATAGTAACAGGCAAGAGCAGAGACGAGGTCACTACTAGCTTGGGCCGCAAAGACCTTTTGAATATAGATACAGTTGTTCTTTTATCATGGATTTTGAGTGAAACTCGTGGTAGGAAATTACTTAGTCCCGCGTCACCTCTTATAAGGCATTTTCCGTTGGTTTGGACACCAGATGGTCTTCTTGATGACCCGGTTTCAGTAAGGTTCTTGGTTAAATGGATTGCGATTTACATTGTTCTTCTTGAACAGTCTTGCTCAGGACTCGCTACAGAGTCCTTAGGATTGTGTGCTTCACCTCTGCTCGAGAAAAGTATATGGGATATCTCTGTTGCATCATGCTCTGAACCATCGGCCAGAAAAGATGCAGTATTGATATCTGAGTTCGAGGTAGGTTCCAATAGTATTCTAAACTGTAGTATATACAAATCTTTGAATTTGTATGTGCGTATTTTTTGATCTTGAGAATTAATTCGACATGCTGCTGGAAACATAGGATGGAAGATTCAATCAGTGTGCTGCCTTGGCATGGAAATGCCTGCAAATCAATATGGGTGTTGCAGCAGATCTCTCGGCTGTTACTGATAGCAAAATCAAGAATGAGCCGGAAATATGGGATAAATCCATGCTGGCAGAAAAGGCACTCACAATCCTGCACTATAGTATGTCAGATGACCTGCTTGGCTTTGTAGCAAGGTTTTGTTCTATTGCCCCAGAGAACCCGCGCTTTTTATTACTTCTTTCGAGGTTAAACGCTCTTTTTTCTACCATCATGCAATCTCCTTCCGCAATTACTGATAAGTTCCTGAATGAGATATCCATCATAATGAAAGACGTAGTGACTTGCATGGAGCATGAAGATCTATCCGATCTTCCAATGTTGAAGAACAGATTTTCTGCCTTGATGTGTTATCTATCTATACTGATTCTTACTTTTGACGTATGGGCTTCACAAGGAGACAGATTTAGTTGCTTGTCCACAGCTTTGGGCAAGCTTATTCATGTATTGTTTGGCTTGGCAATGATGATTGGATGCAAGATACCGGATAAAGCAACAGAATTTTTGGATTTAGAATTTCGATATCTTAGCAACGTGATCCAGATGCAATCTTCACATGAGTCTCAAATTGTTTTTGGCTATTTTCTTGAAAATATTGAGACTGATAACTGGTTTGCAGTTCTTGCTACCTGGTGGATTTTTGTTTACACTGCTGTAAAGGCAGGATTTCGTTCTATTCATGAAGTTTTAATGCTTCAAGATCAGGATTCAAACATCTCTTGGGATTTAGAGAGTACTGCAGATTGGCTGATTCGGTTGCAAGGCCAGCTGGGGTCCCTGGATTCTTTGGAAGTGAAGTTGATTTGCATCGAACTTTTGAGTCCCTGGCTTCGAATGAGTAGAATTGGCTCAATCTTAGACAAAGATAGCATTTTATATCATCTTCAAAGATCTGCACCCAGTCGGGAGGTTTGGGGACCTTATCAATCTCGGTTGGAAGAGATTTTTATTGCAAGCCTTAATAATGGCGATAACCTCCCAGAAGAGGTTCAGCAGGAACAGGACCCAGCATTTTTATTGCTTCCTAAAGAATTAATTTTACTTCAAACTTTTGAATGTTTATGTGGAATTGACATAGTTGTCCATTCTGACGGCCAACACCCAGACAGCAGTGATTTCATTGGAACTCACATGGACTTCCAATTAGAACCGCATGATAGTGAAAATGCCTCAAGAATAGAAACTTTAGAAGCTCAAGTAATGCATCAGATCTCTATAAGCTGTCAAGATTTCAGTAGATGGTCAAAAAGAATAGAGAAAGGCACATCAGATGTCTATAGCTCAAAAATCTGGTTGAAGGAGAGCAGAGAAGAAGATATCCCTCAGTCACTGGGATGTGCACAATCCCATTTGTGGGAATTAAATCGGTGGCTCGATAAAGAAGTATTAAGTAGCCTTTTGAAGTTGCATCATTCATCTGACAATCTCTACTTGGGTGTAGATGAAGGTTATTTACAGGAGACATCTGAAATATACAATGAAGGAGAATGCATTCCAGCTCCTGCTTCACAAAATATCAATGAAGTGATAAAACCTCTGCAAGACGCATTACAAAATATGATCTATGGATTAAACCAATCTAAGGACATTAGAAAATCGTCTGAAGAGCTCTTCAAGATTGAAATTTTTGTTACTTTGGCCATTTTGTTTCAACGAGAGGCAAAGATACTTTCAGCTGCAAAGTTGCTCACAATAATTATCGAGTCATTGCTTTTCGGTATAACACCTTCACTAGGTGCATCATATCTTGCAAATTTGATTGAATATATTTGGTCTTTTCGGTGTGTGACCTTGGAGGCAGGAATGAGAACACAAACTGCCTCATACATAGCCAAGAGTCTCCAAGGAACTGGAATTGAGCATCCTCTGGACCAAGAGATTGGAATTAAAATGCTTAATATTTTGCTGGAGCCAAGTAACATGTTAGATCGAATGGAACTAAGAGATTTTTTTGATCTGTTAGAGTACATAAGCCACTTGTGCCTGGGGGGGCTTGCAAGTAAGGCATCCATCCTCCTGTCCAGTTTTGACACCAATAGATTTGGGGTACTTCTGGCCCAGAAAATGATGGAGAGCCCAAAGATGTACGATGAAACGGCGAGCGGTTCTGGTGGATCCACATCAGATCCCAAGAAGCAGAAGGTATCTAATTTTCATGCTGTTTATGTATTAGATCCAGTGAATGATGCTCTGTTATTGAATGCCTTTGATTTCTTATTCAGGATTTTGTCAATATATCACAAGTTATGAATTTTATTAATCAAATGGTGCTGAATGATCTCACATGTGATGCTGGAAGTAACATTTTGGATGGTATAATTACCATGTCGCAGGAGAGCTTTCTCTGCCCAACACTGCATGCATTGTGCTACTCGGGCCATTTCCGTGGTAAATCGGCTCTCATGAGCAAATTGAATGATATAATTAGTTCTGTGGAATCTTTGGACTTAGTTTGTGAATGTTATGATATCCTGAGTGGCTTGTCTGCTGGAAATTCACTGGAGTATATTCAAGTCATTGCCGCTCTCATGAAATCGGCACCTTTCGGTCAGTATGTAGCTAAGGCAAGTCCAAGCAAGAATGAAAAAAAAATATTATGGACTTGCAAACGGTTTGAATCACTACAGCCGGACGAGTTGATACAGATTGTGAAAATAGGTCAGTGGAATATGCTGCTCTTGCATGAGCTGTTCAACAGAGTTTTGCGGAAATTGCTAGTTGGCGTGGACCCAGCAAATGAAGATAGGGACATCGTATGTTATCGACTAGAAGCGATTTTCTCATCGTTACCTTTTAGCGAAATAGTAGATTCCTTTCCATCTGGAGCATTCCAATGGTTATGGGAGTTATATTTGGTACGGAGTGTTTGTGAGTGAGAATTGAATGAGAGTCTCAGGGCACATGAAACAAATTGAGGATTTAACTGGTATAATTGTAGGATGTATTTCGAATCTCACTTGCTGGAATTGACAAATTACACTCTAACTTAGGATCCGAAGTGTTTATTAGGTTCTGGAGTCAGATTCCATGGCCTCTGTCTTCTTTTCATTTGCAGAGCATTGAGAGCATTAGGAGTATCAGGAAATGCATCTGCGATCCCTCTGATGCTGGACTACGACTCGTATCGTCATTAAATTGGACTTTTGATGAAAAGAGCCTCAAAAGAAACACCGACTCGTGCAAAAGTCTCACGCATGGGGCTAGAATATCACCAGCAATGAAGTCAGAGATTGTGGCTATGATATTGCATTTATCCATTATGCGCAGTGCCAGTGATTTGCCCGACTGGATGAAAATGGATGATGATTTAAATGAAAAACTTTTATTTGACTTAATGCTAAGTATGGATTGGAATCTTTTCTGGGACATTTGTGGCGAATCTTTAATTCCAGGACCATGGATCATTCAGCCTATTGTTTTGGGTTCTGCAAACGGCAACTCACAACAATTGGCAGCGCGAGTCAAGCGTATCGCAAAGTTGATATGTAGGATTTCTTCTCAATTTTCGACCGTTGAAAATACTGGAATAGCCTTGGAAGCCATTCTCCCACTATTTGGGTTCTCGGTTTGTTCAGGAAGACTAAATTTGAGTGATAGGGAGGGCTTCGCTTGTGGCAAAGTAGAACTTCCTGAGTCAATACCTGTAGAACTTTTGCAAGGAACAATTGAATTAGAACAGCTGAAATTTCAAAATAGTGATGCAAGAGAAATCCAGTCGGAAAGTGATCGCAGATCAAAGTCAATGATAGTACATTCATGCTTCAAGCTGACATTGTATGACCATATCGAGATATTTGACATGGTTTTGGATGCCTGTTCTATATACAGTGATTCAGATCTTTTGAAGCAATTAAAGTTTTATATTCATGGGAAGGATACTCCAAAAGTATCGTCATATGATCCCTGGACTTATTTCTCTTTGCCTGGCCCAGCAATGGACACCTCTGAACATAAGACAGCAACCCAAGACACGTGTATCATTGAGCAAGTGCTGCTCGCTATGGCCGATGGGGCATCTACCTTGTTCTTAAATATTGATTTGTCATTTGATTCGGATGCTTTGCCGTGGTTTATTGACGATTTCGAGGTATCATCAAGCCACTCTCGGAATGAGCACCAAAGGAAATTTTCTCCAGCTAGGGCTCTCCACTTTTCCCGCATTAGTCGAGAAAGGACGACCTCCGCTTCTTCGACAGAAATCGTGAATTCCGAAAGGCATTCTTCAGATCTTGAAGCTCTTCATTTCATCCTCTCGTCCAAGTTTGAGGAGTATGTTATCAACAGTGGCAACTTGCATCTCTCGAATATTGGCACGTCCTCATGCAATGTGTTATTTAGCAAGGACTTATTTGACCACGAAGTTATTGTCTTTCTTTTTGAAAGAGTCATTCGAAAATTAAATTCAGCTGCTAGAATGACGACGAGGGAGGATGGTGAAGAATTGGATTCAAGTGTTCCAAGGGTCCCAGTTTCCCCCATTGCTGGGGATAGCTCTTCGATAGATGACAGAAATAAATCCTCGCCAAATCTGCATGAAGAGTTCAGAAAGGCTATCCCCAAATCCGTTATTGCAGTTTTACTTCTTGAATTTGCCAATAGGCCCAGTATGGACAACCATCCTCTCCTCATTACTACAATTGTTCAAGAGGCACAAAAGAGGGCCTTAATCTCTGAAAAGTACGAGTGGCAAAAATATGTCATCTTGGTATTGAAAGCCATGCAACGACCATATAAAACATCTATGGAGTCAAATGATCTTATTACTCTATGGTTGCATTCATTGGAATGGCTGAATGATTCAAGATGGAGAAGATTGCCAGCAGGTGAGTGCTTGTTATGTACCTTATACATTGTGATATTCCTTTTCAGCACACCATGACGTAATGTGATGCCCGCGGCTATGCAGGAGACCACATCAGTTCCTTGAAGGAATTTCTCTTGTTCCTTGACAAACAAGTAGAATTGCTGGATGAACTTGTACCTTCTGGCATGCCGGAGCAGAAATCTGGTATTTACTCAAGGGTTGCTGCTGCATCTCAATCGACTGCATCTACTATTCGCCATAAAATGTCTGCTGCGTTGAAGCACATCAACCCAAGAGATCCAAATATTGGACCAGATCCAATTCAGCAGCTTGACGTGGAAATTTTAGAGGATGGATCGATGCCAAGCCATCAATCTGAGCAGGAGATAACGACTCCACCAAAGCAGCGCATTTCGAGTGGTTTCAGAAAATTTGGGAAGAAAATCTCCAGTATGAGCCATAGAATTGCCAGTATGACAAAAAATGAGGAAGCCAGGCCATCTGAAGATTTTGACTCTAGCGATATCCAGGAGACTCAGATGCTTTTTGAAGATGAGGAGGCCATACATGAAACGAGCAACCATCCATTGCCTGGAGATCAAGCACCAGTTTCTCTGTCTGCTTTTGCCATAGCTGCATACATCAGAAGTGTCATGGACCCTCAGTTGACCCGAAGAACGTTTTCAGCCGAGGCCGGGGCTTTAGCACATTATCGAATTCCGCAGCACAATCGTGTGACCAGCAACTCAGGCCAGATGGAGGATCAACAAATCCAAGAATTGGACACTGTTGTTGAAGCTCGAAAGGAACTGGATTCCTTAAACCGTCTGAGAGAATCTCCGGTCTTGATATCGATGCCACATACGTATCAACGCTTTTTTGACCAAATACCAGGCCTCTTGCAGTATGGAACTTCTGTCAGTCAATTCCAGCAAGCTCTGAGGGACTTGCTTACTTGAATGATCACCTGGTTGATCGGGCTCCAGGTCCTTATCTGGACGATGACGCCTGGATAATGTTTACATTTGAAACGAAACACCGTTGTATTTAATTCGTTGTTTTTTATTTAACTTAATTGGAACCTAATCAAGTCCACATTTAACCCGATAAGAATTTTTTGCAAGTATCCAAATGTTGAGTCACTCTGGTACGTCAGGTTGCCCAATAGAGATCGACGCAATTTAGTTCCCTCATATTTTGTGTATAGAATGAATATATTATAATTATGTTAGATCGCATGATAGAATGCAAATTGGGTGTGAGAATGAGGAGTGAATTGCCTGTTGGAGGATTCGTGGGTGACCCGATCGAAAAGTTCATATGCTGACCGAAAGGATCCTATTTGTCATGTTTTGTGCTGCAGTGAGCGTGAAAAATAATGTGGCCGTCGGCGCTAGAGCCTCATTCAGGGGCAAGGCCGTGGTGAGTCGTGTACAGACTGCAAGAGCCTCCAGAAAGTCTGTGCTTGCCCGTGCTTACATTCGTGAGTACCCATACCCAGAATTTATCGAAGAGGTGAAGGAGGCATTCCCAGAGAAGCCCATTGCAAATGTGGAGGAAGCAAGAGTACGCAATGAATCGTTCCATGAGAAAAACAAGATAATGAGTAGGAGTCAAGGTTTGAGGTAACTTCATGTGCCACTGTGTCGCAGGTCCTCTTCTCAGCATTGGGATACAAATACCTGGATGTGAGACCAACTGCTGAACTGGAAGAGGTTGGAAAAGTGAAAGGAAGTATTAATGTGCCAATAATGAACGCGAAATGGAAGTTTGACTCCAAGGAGAACAAGAGGGTGATGGAGAAATCCGAAAACCCAGACTTTGTCAAGCAAGTTGAGAAGTTCATTCCAGACAAGGATACGCCAATCATGGTGGGTTGCTCAGACGGTACAACCTACTCCATTGATGCCCTCATGGCACTGGAAGATGCTGGGTACACAATACTGGTTGGTCTCAAGGGTGGATTCTATGCCTGGTTTAGAGTATTTGATAATAAGTTGAACAGACGCAAGAGTGGGGAATATGCAGAGCAGTACACCCATGATGGTGACTCCTGTGGAATTCACTCTTCAGGAGCTGGTTTTGCCCGTGTGGATTCCATTGAACAATGGGTTCCACCAAAGTTTTAAGCTTCATTCATACTCTTTGTTTCCTCATGTAACGTGAGCACCAGCGTACCGTAGATCGTTCTATCCTATACACATGCTGTACACAAGGATAGATGATGCCTGCAACCATGACATCTGTCATTGAGACTCCTCCAAGTGTATAGCCACATGCCTTGGTCATTATGGTCAATACTTTAAGATTTATATTTGTATGTTGACTAGCAGAGACCGCTTATGAGGGCCCTGTCAGGGACCACTCTGCGTGTTGTACCTACTTGGCAAGCCCTAGGACATGCCGCTGGTCCTAGGGCTTGGCAGGGTTATAGGCAGAGTGCGGCATTGCGGAGAGATCAGATGAGATCATCTAATATATTTTATGGAATATTTTCAAAAGATTTGCCTACAGGTGGAAGCATATGCATCAGATCCGAATTGTTGCTTGCACATGCCTTGCATGGCAGTCCTGAACGAGGTCCAGGAACAGTTGAGGAAAGCGACTACTCTAAATTCGTAAGATATTTGCATCTGGCCAGTCCATATGTTATTGGGCATCGTAATCGAACTTTTGTGATCGTAATACCTGGCGAGGTGATCCAGCATGAGGACAGGTTGCAGTACATATTGGAGGATATACTGCTACTTCATGGGCTCGGTGTTCGGGTCGTTCTGGTGGTTGGCTCGAAAGAATTGATTGACAAGGAACTGGGGGATCAGCAAATAGTTGAAAATGGGATATCTGGGAGGACTGTGGGGGGACATCGTGTGAGCGACCCCGCCACAATGCAAGTAGTTATGGCCAAGACTGGTGCTGTTGTGAATCAAGTGTCAGCAATGCTGTCCAAGGTGAGTGGGGTCGTTGTGCTGCGTTATTGGCGTGATCAAGTACATGTAGTAGACAACTGCGTCTACTTGATTGAATCTTATCTTATTGGTTGGTTTATTACTGTAGGGCCCCCCAATACCAATGATGAGGCGACATGCCAAGGGGAGCAACTCATCTACTCCTGGATCCATGCGTTTTTCCCCTTCAGTTCAGGTTGTTTCTGGAAATTACGTAAACTCAAAGCGTCGCGGAATTGTGAATGGGATAGATTATGGCGCAGCTGGGGTGGTTTCTCATCTCAATTCAGATGCAGTGCTCAATCAGCTCAGAGATGGAAATCTTGTGTTGCTTACATGCATGGGTATATCTTCTGCTGGAGAATTGCTTAATTGCTCTGTATATGATGTAGCAATACAGACATCTCTAGCGTTGAATGCAGACAAGCTTATTTGCTTTACCGGAAAGCAAGTAAGGGATCTTAATTTGCCACACTATCTGCCGCTGGAGGAAGCCAAGCTACAAATAGGCTCATCTACACTTGGGGCGTGCTCTAGTATGACAGCATGGTCAAAATATTCCGAGCCTCTGGCAGATAGGACATTAATTGATGAAGCCGAGGGACTTCTTGGAAGCAAATCCGGGGATGGTGTTGCTCTAGATTTGGACCCTTGGGTTGCCAGAGGAGTACCATTGGAAATACTGTCAGCAATCACAGTTTGCCATTATGGCGTCTCGAGATCTCATCTTGTAGATTTTGAAGAGGATGGAGCCATGTTGCTGGAATTATACTCTAGAGATGGAATCAGTGGAGTCTGCATGATTGCATCTGACATTTATCAAGGCATACGCCCTGCTAGGCTGGAGGATGCTCCCTACATTTCAAAACTACTTGACATGCTACAAAATGACGGATATCGGTTGTCTTTCTCGCCTGAAAAGGCCACCGATAAGATCGAAAACACCACTGTGCTGGAGAGAGATGGGGATATTCTTGCATGTGTCGTGTTTGACATTTTGGGTCACACAAATGATGATCTGTTGGTAGCAGAGATTCAAGCTCTTTATGTCAGCCCACTTCACCGGAGGATTGGTTTGGGAGATTCCCTCCTTGATTTTGTTGAGCAAGATCTGAGAAGAAAAGGAGTTCGAAGGGTTATTATTTTGGCTGGGGAGGGAAGTTTTGACTGGTTTGTAGACAGAGGCTTCTCTCTTCAAACCCCTGATACACAGGATGTCATTATCCAGAATGATAAGAAATCGTCTGCTACAAATTTTGCGAATATTTATTCGAAACCTATTTTAGAGTTAGATGCATCCTTGGACGTACCAGCTGGAAAGAGAATCGGATTTTAGTGATTTTAGTCAAATTTATGTACCATATTTTTTCTAAAATGAATGATATCGAACTGAGGTCTTTACAGCTCTGACATTGTAACAAGATTCTGATTCGCGTGCATTACAGCATGGATCTGCCTGCCCGGACATCATCATCAGGATCCTGATGCTGATTGGCATGCTATACCATTATAATGGTAAACATCAGCACCATTGCTATGGCATTAATTATTGCCTACAGCAATACTGCTAGCAGTCTGTGATTGGCATTTGCTCTTGGGGCATTGGACGCCCACCCTAGGAGCGCAGAATAATAGAAATATTTATTTACCCAGTGTATATAATGCGAAAATTTGTGAGACGAGTGTGAAGGCATGTTTTTCGGACTTTGGTTCAGATAACCTTTTGGCATGCCGAAGAAGAGAGTTTTGAATCCAAAGTCGATTTGGGATGTAGAGGAGGTAAAATCAGCATTTCAAGAAGCAAAAATTAAGGAGATACATCTATTTAAATTGTATCAATGCCTCGCTAAGAATCCAGATATCCGGTGGAGTGACATTACATTCTTGCCGAAAAATGCTACTCGCCTTCTTGAGGAGCAGTTCTTACCTCTGACGTCCACATGCGTCAAATGCAGCTCTTCGTCTGATGGAGAGACATCTAAACTTTTGATAAGGCTACAAGACGGTTTCCAGGTGGAATCGGTCCTAATGACGTACGATACGTCAACACGAGATGTAACTGGCCAAACTGGAGGTTGCAGAAGTACCCTTTGCGTTTCTTCGGAGGTTGGTTGCCAAATGGGGTGCACATTCTGCGCCACGGGAACCATGGGGTTAAAAGCAGATTTGACTGCTGGAGAGATTGTGGAACAGGTGGTTCACGCCAGAAAAGTCTCTGCTAACGTTCGAAATTTAGTCTTCATGGGAATGGGAGAGCCTTTAAATAACTACAATGCAGTGAAGTCCGCAATTTCGCTGATGATCAATCCAAACGTGTTTGGTTTTCGCCAGAAATGTATCACCCTATCAACTGTGGGAGTCATTCCTCGTATCATACAATTGGCACACGACTTGCCAGGTATCAGTCTGGCGTTGTCGCTCCACGCTTCAAATCAAGATTTGAGACAAAAGATAGTGCCAAGTGGCAGGGCATATAAGCTGGATAAATTGATGGCAAGCATTGACATGTATCAGGCAATAACTAAAGGCAAAGTTTTTATAGAGTATGTTCTTCTTGGGCCAGATGTGAACTGCACCAGCAGTCATGCCAGAGAATTGGGAGAGCTTTTGAAGGGAAAAGATGTAGTTGTCAATGTTATACCATGGAACCCCATCCTGTCACCTGGAATGCATTTTGCGGCACCTGACGAATCTTCGACCAGAGATTTTCTACGAATATTGAAAGACGAGTACGATCTACCCGGAACAATCAGGCAGGAGAAGGGTCAGGATGTGTCTGCAGCATGTGGCCAGCTAGTCTTGCTTGAAAGCAACAGATGTGACACCACGCGTACTGTGGGACACCTGTCACCTGTCACAAAGGATTTAGAGGATTTAGTGGCCAGATAAGTGACATAAAATGATTGAATAAATACTAGTACCCAGTTATGTACAATAAAGATCAATTGCAACAATAGCATAAGATACGATTAGTTCATGCCTAGTCCTGTCAAAACAATTTGCTTAAGCTTGTGAGCTTTCGTCTCAGAATCATCGGTATTCATGAAATACCCAGCTTCTACTATTCTAAGGTGATACGGTATTTGCAAAATTCCTCCATCTGCAAATCCAATTGATGAATCAATGAGGGCTATCGCAGTGATTGCATCATCAATGTCCACAAAGTTCTTTGCCATGAGACGGGCATGTGCTTGAGACACTCTGATCAGAGACTCCAGCAGTCGAACTGTCACGTGATCCGTTCCAGCCACCCTTCTCTTCTGATAATATAATGTAAGAGCTCTCTCAGAGAGTTTTGTAAGAACCGGTTTAAAGTGTATCTTGCACCACGATATGTAATTCCTAAGCATTTCCTCATCCCACAAATCTGATACTGTGCTGGTGTCCTCAACAGTCACAGTGCCATGCCCCCTCATATTGAGGATATGATCAACAATTAATTCATCAGAAGCAGGGTTCATATCATCTATCAGCAATAGGATAATATCAAAGCGGCTGAGTAAAGGAGATGGTAAGTTCAATTGATCTGCCAGAGGCCTTCTCGTGTCGATCCGCCTATTGCCTCTTGGATTGCAAGTACCGAATACAGAAACTTTTGTTCTCAACGTCGAAATCATCCCTGCCTTGGCTATAGAACAAGTCTGTTGTTCCATTGCTTCGTGCAAAGCAGAGCTCTCGGATGGCTTTAAGCCATCAATCTCATCAATACAGCAGACTCCACCATTTGCAAGAACCAGAGCCCCAGCTTCCAGGCTCCATTGACCATTTTCTTTCACTGCAGCAGCAGTTAAACCAGCAGAAGATGTTGAAGCACCTCCAGTGATCACTGCCCTAGGACACAACCTGTTTATGTATCGCTGTATCTGAGACTTACCGGTGCCAGGATCACCAACAAGCAGAAAATGTATTTCTGATCTAGTCAGAGACTTGAAATCCAAGTCATTCTCTTCTGAGTCTGTTGATGTACCACCAAGCAAAATTAGCAAAATCGATAGCTTGACGCCAAACATGCCAGATAAAATCGGACAGACAGATCGTATAATTGCATCTCTCCCTAAAAATCGTTGCTCTGAATGCTCTGACCAAAAATCTACAAATCTCCTACCATACTGGCTCATTTTTATATCTCGATTTGTCCCACCCGGTGTCTCAATCATCAAAGATGATGCTTTCAATGCCAGAGTGACAGTTGCCTTATTACCGTAACTGGTTGAGGTAGAGTGTCGCACCACGATTCCAGTCAAGTGGACAGTTTCTCCAATGCTACAAGTATCTGCCAGGTCGTCCTTCAGAATTGCAGTGACAGCTTTTGTTGATGACGATCCAGCAAGTAGAGAATTCCCTTCTTGTACTTGTATTTCTTGATAGTTGGTGAAAACATGCTCTTTCGTTGATTGTCTGCACAACATGAACAGCAAGTTAGGAAAACTTTGAGACATATATTTTACACATGATTTGTTAAAACAATCAGCAAATTTGCTCCAGCTTGAGACTCGGCCCATCAGACTCACGTGAAAGAGGAGCTGTTGCACGCCCCAGAATCCCTAGGACACGATCTCGGAAGAGAAGAATCGCTCCCATCATCATCAAGAACCACTGCAAACTGGTACCCACACTCGGCACACTGGAAAAGCTTTCTCGACTCAAGGGCCTTCACCAGCCCCGTCCGGGCAACTGTCCCGGTCATCGTCACAAGGCATCCAATCAAATCCGCACAGACAGGTTTGTCACAGCCATTTAATCTACCAGGTGGACCGAACAGCCGCGCGTGCACATTTTCCTTAACAGACCAACTGACATGGGTCTCATCCCCTGTTCTGAAAGATTCCTCCATCAACTCATTCTGAGCATTTAAAATGCTCGTTTCTAGAATCTCTATACCTTTGATAGGATTTTGAAACACATATTCAGCCAGTACAGGTGCTCTGCTCACCAATTCAGTAAAGCTGATTGCCACACCGACATGCTCTTCGCGACTTTGGCCTTTCAATACGCCAAGTATGGCCTCTCGATTGTTATTCAAGAGAAACTGTATTGATTCTTTCTTTAATTTATCGATCGAAAGATCACCAGAGGGCGAGTATATTGACATTTTGTCTCTTTCTTAGGCAGAAAAGCTTCAACAAACAGTCAACTTGACTTGTGTGAAGTGGCGACTTTTTGCACACTCTGTGCCCAATACTGAATTACATTGCACAAAACAAACAAAATCAAATAAAAGTCAATATATGTACAGCAACTGTTTTTCTTCCTTGGTACTATTACTGGGTACTTTGGCCGAATTCGTGCCTCAAACATGGTGGTCAGAGTTACCATCCCACATACATAAGGGACAGCATTATTCCACTGTGATTTTTATTTTTTGCCCACTTGGACAGTGTGAGCCAACCTGACAAGCCAGATAATACGTACCAGGCTCGGTAGCTGTCCACTCGTATTCTCCAGATGATGTTTCAGGTGCAAGGATGTTGTCAAAGCTGACAGGACAGTCCTCCGAATCGATCTCTGCAACACCATGGAATCCTCCCCATGAAAATGTGACAGTGTCCCCAACAGTGACTGTCAAAGGATCATACTCCATTATCTGCGTTGCCCAAGACGAATATTTCTTGTCAAATCTCCAATCGACTAAGACGTAAACAAGTTCAGCATCTGGAACTAGGCACAAATCACTCACCGACCATGGGATACTGATATTTTCACCTGCAAGACAAGTCAGGAGGCACACTCATCTTAAACTCTCTTAATACCTTCCCCCTAAATTCTATATATTCATCGATCAATAAGTATAAAATAATACGATCCGGAGAGACGTACCGTTGCAGCCCTGGAGGGCACCGAGCAGGACAAGGGTGGCTACCCCAAAAGCCATGGTTTTCTTCAAGACACTTGACATTGCAATGATGGCCCTTGGACGCAGAAGAGGTTTAGTATTAGAACGTAATAGTAGTAATACTAGAATGTTAGATTTGATAGCATGGAGGAACCTTCTATTTTCTGTCTCTCGAGAAGATTTCGTTCCATCCCAGAATATGGCACTCAGTGCTAGAGACTAGCAAGTCCTGTCAGCACGAAATCACGGACCATAATTATGGGCCCTTATAAGGGCTTACTATCTGCTGATCAGCATGATCGATGATACCCCAATATCGGGATACTTTTTAAGTCCAAGACTACATGATCAATTGATCTCTTGCAAGAGTAAAAGTATTGTAAACCCAGCCTATGTGCCCAATCGTCTATGAAATCGTTGATAAAGGAAGAGAAATGAAATGGACATGCCAACAAACAGACAAACACACAAACATAGCGGCAGAAGGGAAACGTCTGTTGGCTGGACAGAAGATGAGTTATATATCATATGGAGGATTATCATGTTCATGAGGTCTTTTTATAGCGTTAAGAACGCAAATTTGTGATCAGGACAGCATGAATGTCAAACTATGTGTACTGCCGGGGACTGAAGCTGTACTGCATCCTGCACGTCTTCTTATAGATGGACCTGCGACATTTCACCAACCAGTAGATATTGGATCTTGAAAATAGAAGAGTGAAGTTATTTTAAGGACAAAAAGGTACGTATTGAAAAGCATTTCGTTCGTGCGCGCTCGAGATGAAAGGAAATCCCAGGTTTCTAGACTAGCGATGCTACGGTCCAAGGGCGTTGGCCCAGGAGTTAAGGGTTATTCGCGTATGCAGATTCAAATGAAGAATTATTACAATGCTTAAGCAGTACCAACTTCCATTGAATCCCGCATACGTGTGAACGGATGACCAGGAATTGTGCTCCGAGTCTGTGACGCAGTAGCCACTTGAGCACTGCCCATTCTGATTCTGGTTCATCGATGTAACGTTGCTCGATAATTTAACTTTATATGTATTACAGGTATCTGCTGCCCTTGAGATCAAGATGTCAGAGATTTCACAGATGCAAAAGTTCTTCCAGACGGCCCAAGGCTATGTGCACTTGAAGACCAAGTACGTTGTTTAATTTTAGCCAAGATGGGTGGCTTCAGATTCTCAGTCTATGTAAACTGCTATTTGTTGATATGTGCAGGGGCGATAGGGTCACATCTGTCATCATTCCAGCCACCATGGCTGCTGTGGCTGGAGTGTATTGGGTGCAAGGTCTCTATCACATGTACACGGGGACAGGAAAGCTGGAATGATGTGCTCAACACTCGGAGACGGTTTACGAATGTAACTAGAGCGTCGATGTAGTCTCCATTGTTGGTGGATGTTTCCTTTTGTATTTTTATTTTGAGTTTGCCAGCAGTGTCTGGGTCTCACGTTTATGCAGGATCTCCTGCATCATCACTATTTGTAACATTTATTCCTCGCTATCTTTATCATATTATGCAAAATCAAAGGACAGATGATACGGTCGAGCTTAGCTCGGTCTCATAATCCCAGGAGAGCAATTACTATTCTCATCTCAGTCTCGGTTTTTGACAGGTGGGCAGGAGTGGTCCTCTACCTCGTGGTGCTTACTCCCCCTGTCAACAATACCTTTTGATGGGCACACGTTTCCTATCAACTCGAACGCTCGATCCAGCACATGAGTGGACCGGCGAGACAGTGCCTTAGTGCAGATCCCCTCGGTCGATGGAAGCGATAAGGCCCGATCGGGTCGCGATCCGATCAACCCGGATCCAAAAGGGATCATCCCATGAGATTGCACCTAGATATGCTCCTGGCACAAGCCAGATACCGACACTTTAATTCCAATTAATTCCAAACTTTTACCCTCAAGATCTATTCTCATTAATTAGTCAAAATGGTTGCCATCGTTGCTGCTCGCACTGGAATCGTGGCTGGAGCCACCAGAGTACGTTGCCTCGTATGGTGCTGTTGAATGAGTAGATTTCTTCCTGCCGCGCGAACAGGGAAAGACTAGATCCGCACATACTTGCCCTGATATTATAATGGTAATATCCATTCAACTTGTTCATCTAACATGCATGTTTCTCCATCTGTTGCTTGCAGCGCACCACCACCATGCGTCGTACCGTCAAGGTGAGTTCGAGCGAAGGCAGGTTGTTGCGCCTTTGTGTGGCTGGATTGGTTGACTGCTGCACACCAATAGATAGTTTTTACAAGCATTTGTATGTGTGTACGGGGGTGACGTGGTATCATGGCGGTGTGGGAAGGAAAATCTTTTCGGACCTTATCCGTATCTATCCTGATCCTCCTTGGACGCGAGGGCTGGTAGCCATGTGTTCTAGGAATCAGGTTCATCCACTGGTGATTTCGATCCTCCAATCATTGCAATCTCATAGAATCATGTTGTTGAGAGACACCTAAACAGAAATATTGTTTGTGCAGGCTAAGCCATCCCGCTCTTCCGAGTCTCAGTGGTATGGACCTGAGCGCCCACTCTTCTTGGGACCTTTCTCTGAGGGTGCTGTCCCAAGCTACTTGAACGGAGAGTTCCCAGGAGACTACGGTTGGGACACTGCCGGATTCTCTGCTGACCCAGAGACTTTCGCCAAGAACCGTGAGCTGGAATTGATCCACGCTCGCTGGGCTATGTTGGGTGCCCTTGGATGCATCACCCCAGAGTTGCTCCAGGACAACGGAGCCGCCGAATTCGGTGACGCCGCCGTGTGGTTCAAGGCTGGAGCTGCCATCTTCTCTGACGATGGATTGAACTACCTCGGAAACCCCAACTTGATCCACGCCCAGTCTATTGTGGCCACCGTGGCATGCCAGGTGATCTTGATGGGACAGGCTGAGGCCTTCCGTAACTCCCCAGCTGGCCTCGACTGGGCTGAGGGTCTTGACAGGCTGTACCCAGGTGGTCCATTCGACCCATTGGGTCTGGCTGACGACCCAGACACCTTCGCTGAGCTCAAGGTGAAGGAGATCAAGAACGGACGTCTTGCTATGTTCTCCATGTTTGGATTCTTTGTCCAGGCCATCGTGACCGGAGATGGACCACTCAAGAACTTGAACGACCACTTGGCCGATCCAGGTGCCGTGAACGCCTGGAACTTCGCCCAGAAGTTCGTCCCAGGAAACTGAATAGTGGATCTCGAGGCAGGAGTAGAATTTCATTTCATCTCCTTATGGTGAAAGCAAGGAAAACCGTGGCTAGCTGTGTCTTTGTCCAATGTTGAGTAATCCTCTTACTATTATCAATATGTAATCAGCAAGTCGCGAATCTTCACCTAAGATATCTACGTTTGGTGGCATGGGAGGAGAAAATTACAGAAAGAATGGATTATACAAATCTGCTGTGGTACAATTGGCATGTATTCATGAATGCCAACAACGAACAAAGGAACCAAGAAACGTGCATGTCAAAATTTTATATAGGATTAGGGTAATGTGATTGGTATCCATCATCACGCTTCTCCAAAAACCGATACCGCATGCCTCATCCAAACGTATTTTCACCAGAGTAGGTCATGTAGAGGAAACCATCTTCATCTTTATGATCTCCGTATACATCAGATATAAGCGCAGCATTTGGAGGTAAAATATTCCTCACAAATATGAAAAGAGCTTTCTCCGGGTTAACTTTGATCCGCTTGCGAATCACGTACGTGAATTGACCCACCGTGAGGTCGTTTGGAACCAGGTACTTCTTTTTGTCAATGCTCGGTACGTCACTCTTATCAGCCTTCTCCACGATTACCTGAAATATGCACCCCACATTGTCACCAAGATAGCATAAAAATTACAATACATACATATATGACTACCGGGCACATCCAACTTGCAAGTTTACACGTAAACGAACGACGCACTGGAATTCTGTCAGGATATTTGTCCCGAATTCTCCGAGCTTCTGCCTGCCTCTTTTCTGCGCACATTTGAGGACGTATTTTGTGTTATTAATGATATGTATGTTATCGAGAAAAACAAAACACCGACAAATGCGCTCTGTACTGTTTTCCCAAGGCCATGTGCGTGAGATACCACAGGAACAAATGCGCGTTCACTACAAATCAACCCACCTAGAGGATGCTCATCTTTGAATGCCATTGCTCAAACCTTGTACGAAAGGCAGGTTACGGTAGTGGTACTTTGTCCGAGAGACAAATGAACCTCTGTAGGATAATTTGAGTCAGGACCCGACAGGACTCTCTCTCACGTATCCTACTCCTTATAGAAAGGATATCGGTGTTCTATATAGACCTTAACAGTGGTATAGAATACTATTCGTTTGTATTTGACGTCCAGTATTGTATATGGGGCATAAGTGCTAGGGACCATCTTCCGAGATATTGAATCTGGACTGACAGGACCCGGAACCCGATCAATGGCCATTAATTAACGGCAATATTGCCCATGGGCAGTGGGGAGGGTCCTGGCGCGGCATCGACGATGAAAGTAGCCTGGACCCAGCAAATGAAAAAATGAAAAGGCACACGTTCATTTCAAACTCGCAATTATCGAAAATTGGGGCTTTATGCAAGCCATGCGTTATACATTAAGACACCTGGGATCTTAAGATAGGCGCAGCACGCTATGTGAAGGATACCATGATGAAAGAAGGTGCTAATACTAGCATTAATGCATGGTCAAACCCTAGAACCTGGGGAAATGCCATTTGCTGACTTTTTCGGACGAGATTTTTTCTTTAATGCGTAATTCCGAAAAAGATATCAAATCTTAAAACGTTAAAACATTAAAGGGTATTAATTTACGGATATTGCAAGGTTGGTTCTGTGCAAAGCAAAGAGTTTCCTGAGTTTTCTCAGGTTGACCTTTCCGAAAGGAATGATATCGGGCTAAAACGCATTAGCAATTTACACAGTATAGACAGAAAAAAAAAATCTTTCCAGAAATGCAACAACACCCTGAAAATTGAATCCCATAGTCTATGCCCGTACTGTCCAATATCAGAAGCCCATTAAGATCTTGGCCTAGTTGCTGCCCATAACTGTAGCTGATAGACATGGGGAAACAAGTCGAAAAGACCAGTGTACCACTTAAAGAGCAGCTATGTTCTCTGGTATGAACAATTCTAAAATTTATTGTATTACATTAGCACTTGAAAGAACGTGACGATCAAACTTCTGCTCGGGCTGCAGCTCTGTGAATATTTTGAAGATGTGAGCCCTGGCTTGGCTTCCATAAGTATAGAGTAGGTGACAGACAAGAACGGCATCTAGTGGCCAAACGCATTTCCTGCGGAATAGATATTCCTTATATGAATACATTCATGCCAATGCAGATACCATTGGGACGACATATTGACCGCTTCCCGTTCTGGATCTCCATGCTCTCTGATTTGGATGAACAAGGTCAGTCAATACACTTTTGGGCGGTATAATTCGTCATCAATCGAATCCTGGAAGCCCCTATCTACGATTGTGATCCGTCATCAATACTTTTTATTTATCTCTGTTGTAGATCTTTTTAGGTTCTGCAGCCTTTCCATGTTTGGTTTCTTCGAAAGCAGAGCAGGTTGAAAATTCAGTTCTGCTGCTCACCCTTTTACTTGCCGAAAGTGATTCCCAACAGAACAAAGGAGCATACAAGATAACGAAATTAGAAGAATTCGAAGTTCAAGCGAAATTGATCCGATGCTGTGGGGCAAAGAGTGTGGTAGAAGAAAGAATACCTATTGAGTACACCAAAAACTTATTCTTCGCAAAAGATAAAGTCTATCCTCAACTTCGAGCCATCAAGTCCGCGGCTGCAGGACTTCCAGCAAGTGCATACGACGAGACTATATATAGGAAAATAGAAGCGAATCTCCAAAATTGGATGTTGATGTTTGAGAATGAGAATATATTCCACAATAATTACATTCACATTGTTGATCTTCATTCCACTCTACTTACTGCCTGTTTGAATTTGGATAGCGCAAGAAGGTTTTGTGCCCGATTTACATGCCATCAATTGTACTTTGACTACGAGAAATCTCTGTTAGAAGTTTTGCAGGGAAAATTTGTCCTATATCTTATCAAGTATGGGGAATTGCGAAAGATTACAGAGTCTCTGGTTCTGGCCATGCAATGCATCACAACAGGTTGGTCCTCCATTGTGCCTATCGCTATAAGCAGCAATTAATCTCACATTTCCACTGAGCGTTGTCTAATTTGAACAAGATTTGTTTTCCTATGAAGACTCGGTGGAAAAGTGGCATGGATCATTGAACGCCTTGGTTGGCATCCTGCCATCGATACTCGACTTCTCAAAGAGCCTGAGCCATGCTTCTACCTTGTGTTTGATAAATTGCATCAGCTGCATGGTTGCATCCTCAGCATGTAGAGTTGATGATGCTTCATCAATCAAGGTATCCTACGACAACATGGCCCATACTTTGACAGCGCTGACCGATTTCAAGGTATGCGCATCTGAAAAATTCCGGCATGGTCGTCTAGCGGGTATTGTCCTAGAATCAATCAACATCTATTTCAAATATCACATGTACAGGGTAATCTGGCTTCAATTTTGAAAGAGCAGAGTTCCAACAAGCTAATAAGCTCCGATCTTGAGAGAAGCATTGGTCCTATAGTCGATATGTACTCAAAGTTAAAGAATATGAGCCAGATTGCGTTCTATCAGATGCGGTTTTCCTGCATGAAGAGCCTTGAGGGATCGCTTCAAGGCATCAACGGGATCTTGGATGATGTCGCCGAACTCTTGGAACTCGAGTCTGAGTGGAGCAGTAAGCCCAAAATATTGGAAATCGGTGATTCGCAAAAAGCCGCCAGCTTTGATTCATTGCTTGTGCAGCTTCATGACCTGGATAGTCAGGCAACAAAACTGGTTAAAAGGCATTTCTCAACCTTGCCTGACACAAAGTCAATGATTGCCATTGCGCAAAAAATGGATCAGATCACAGAAATGAACACGGCTCAATGCTCCTTTGACAGTGAGATAAAGTATTTCTATAAAATATTGGAGTCTAGGGTGGAGTTCGTCAAAGAACACTTTGAGAACAGAAAGGCTAATCCGCCTATAATTCGAGGAGCCTCTCGATTTACTGGCGCTCTAATCTGGCTCAAATGTGTGGAGAGCAGATTAACCGAGTCTTTCCGAAGGTAAGTGCTCCTTTTTGAGAACAAGAATTCAAATGTCTTTCGTTGGAATGTTTCAATGCCTCCTTGATGACTGTTGTTGCAGTGTAGAAAATACCTTCCTTCAGGATTCTCGTCAGTACGACTGGAACGTTATAAAATCTCAAGTCGATGCTGTTGAAACATATGAAAGAAAGTGGATTTATGCGTGGAGTATAAGTACTGGCGCTCATGTGGCTGGTCTACAGGGCCCAATGATTGCAAGTGATCAAAATCATCGAACCTTTACATCGCTTTTCCGTGAAGGACTTGGTATTGTCCTGCAAGATTTGCACTTGCTGAATAAAATGATGTACATATTGCCAAAATCTCTTGAGGGACCGTCAAAAATTGCATTCCAGTGTCTTGGTAGACATCGCCTTGTTTTAAGTTTATGCAATGATATGAAATCTTTCAAGGGGGAACATGAAGGGTCGATCGGTATCGTTGAGGGTGCCCTGTTAGAGTGGATATTTCAAGCAGGTGCTGTCATGGAGGAGACAATGTCCTGGACTTCAGTGTCATCTGAAGGCATGCTGAATGAAGTTCGAGACCGTATCTCAATTTTAAGGAGTCTTAAATTCACATTAAATATAATGAATCAAGATATTCGTCGAAGTATGTCTTCCATTGTGGACACAATAATGGTCAGAATTCTCCAGTTCTCAGATGTTGAGTATTCTCCTGAGGACTTTTTCTCTAGCTTGAGAGAAATTACAAAGCACGAAATTCCCACATTGTTCAAACATTTGTAGGTTTGAATTGCCCTTTATTTTTGCGTCTTTCTGTTGGATCTTTTCTATAGCTGATACTAGTGAGTTCTTGCAGGAAATGCGAAATTCTGAGGATTGCAGACGATTCTTGGGGCACTATACAGGAATCTTTGGCTGATATCAACCAGAAAGGCTTATTTGAAGCTCTTTCGAGCTCTTTCAAAACCGAAGTGGTCCATATGATTTTTCGAGAGGCATTCAAAAATTTCATTGATAGAATTGCAAGCGTTTTTCACGCTTACAGCAATCCTGAAGGCTCAAAAGAAACAGGGGAAAAGATATTCGCAATAATACGTATTCCGCTCTCATTTGAGCCCTCGAGAAAATATTTGGAGGGTACTAAATGCATACGAACACTTTCTGACTTGTTTTGTGATGACGTTTGCTCGCTCATATACGATGAGCTTGAGCGCTCAGGGTTAACACTTTCTAGAGAAGAGGTCAGACTGGAGACCATGAGGATTGAAAAAGCGGCCAAACATCTAGAATTGTTCCTCTCAACTCATGTACATTACATGCAAGGTATTTTCCTTTGATCATGCAATATAGACTGATCCTGAGAATTTAAATGCAACGCTTCCAAGAAGTAAAATATTATGTATTCTCTTGTAGAGGGATTACATCCCATTACTACGCGCTTCGAGGAGTTGGTCCATTTAATGAGCGAAATCAAACGCAAAAAGAACGATGACATGCTTTACATGATGACAATGTCGTCAGAGTTGGGAGATCAAATATCTGCTCAGCCTAGACAAAGCAAAGTCTCACCAAATTTCGTCCTATCTCTTGACGAAGCACTCGACTCGTTACAAATGGAGGTACAAAACCACCGGACATATATTGAAGCCAGCTTCCAGGATACCATGTCAACTAAAATAGATAACTTGGGGGAGGAATGCAAGGGGGCAGTTCTCATGATAGAAGAGCACGACTTTGCTGTGAATCTGGACTTTTATAGTTCTCGAATGATTGCCGCATTCTCACTGCGTCAACAGATCATGATGGACTTACCAGATATAAAAGATGCGCTGAACAAAGCGGAAAGGTACTTGCGGTATAATGGACTGTGCTGTGGGTAGCTTTTTACGGATATTGTCTTTTGCAGGGTTGGCTTGGCTCGGAGTCTAAAAACAAACCTGAAAAATCTAGAAACTCAAGCAAAAAAGCTTGATACAGTCATCAAGCAGAGCATGACAAAAGCAATGCGTGGGGAGGAACGCAATCTCTCCGAAATCGTGTCCCTTGAAAATGAACTTAATGAATTAAAGGCCAATCTGTACGATACATGGGACAATTCGATTATCCAAAAAGATCTGGATCTCGATTATATCCAAAAACGAAAGGAGATACTTGAAGCTGCCGCATACAAGATCAGACAACTGGAAAATTTATGTAAACTTTTTGGCAGAAGTACTGGTGATTTCGATCCCGTCTTACAGGCATTTGAGGAGGCAAGTGATCTTCATAAAGTGCTTGAACCATATCAGCAACTTGTCAAACTATCAGAAGACATTAAAGATCTCCAGTGGGATAATTTCATAAAAGAACAGATGCACTGCAAAGAAAGATTGGAGATATTCGAGGACATAATTGGAAGGCTTCCAAAGCATTCAAAATGCAACATCAGGATATGGCCCGCATTCAAAAGATTCCAAGGTGCATTAGAGTCAACCGTATCATACTTTTCGTTGCTAACATCGATTGCCCGTAATGATCTGAAGACAAGGCATTGGATTAAATTGAGAAATCTCGTTGGCTGCCAAGAAGTTGATCCCAGTAAAGGATTTGCAACCGCAAAACTATGGACCGAAGAATTGTTGGCAAACAGGTACGCTTTAGTCTTGGTGAATGCTACCCAAGAGATGCAGGCTAATTCCAAAAACCAGTTGCAGGGATGAGATAGAAGACATGATCTCTTTAGCAATGAAAGAATCGAGTGTAGAAAAGAAAATTATCGAGTTGCAAGATCAATGGGATTCCGAATGTCTACATTTCTGCACCACTAATTTAGACAAACCCCTTCTGCACCCTTCAGAAACCGTGGAATTGATGGAAAGATTAGAAGATTCTATTATGATTCTAAACGGTTTAAATTCGAATAGATCTTCCATTCCATACAAGGAGCAATTGCAGATGCTTCTGAAGTCCTTGGTAACCGTGGAGGAGACAATGCAGTTGTGGCTAAGCACACAATCATCATGGTCACATTTGCAGGCAGTATTCTCAGGGGGTAAAATTGCAGATCAGATTCCTGAAGCGGCTGACAGATTTTCAAAGATAAATGTTGAATATCTCAAGATAATAGAGCATGCGAGAGAGGACCATGCAATAGTCAATATCTGCTTTTCAGAGTCCATGCGGAATTCTTTTATCTGGATGTCGGAGGAACTCGATGTATGTCAAAAAAGCTTGGCAGACTTTTTGGGTAGGTCCCTATCATAATTGGCAATCTCAATTGAATTGCATTTTGTCACCTGTTGTGCATTTCCAATGCCTCAGATTCCAAGCGAACAATCTTTCCAAGGTTCTATTTTGTGTCAGATGCCACACTGCTTGAGATTCTCTCACTAAGCTCGAATCCTAGAGAGGTTGCCAAACATTTTCAGTCCGGTTTATTCGATGGATTGGCGGATATTTCATTTGATGAAAATGACGATTCTACGATCATTGGAATGTCAAGCAAGGAAGGAGAGCATGTCCCCTTGCTGACACCAGTAAAGGTCAGCGGGGGTGCAGAAGAATGGCTTGGAAAGCTCGTGACTAGCATGCACGAGACCATCAAATACGAGATAAAAAGATCTTGTCAAGATATAGATAAAATGAGACTAAAAGATTTTATCTTCTCAAGGCCTGCTCAGGCTGCATTGGTAGGACTACAGGTCAGATGGACTGCTGAAATTCAGTCAGCTTTGGTACAAACTTCCATGGGAAAAAAGGGAGCACTCTCCAGAGCTCTCCAGTCATGCGATAAGACTCTATCTGAGATGAAAACATTGACGCTGGACGAAGAATTAACTCAGATGCAGAGGACCAGCCTGGAGACTTGTATCACCGTACATATTCACCAAAGAGACACTGTTCAAGACTTGATTGAAAATAAAATCAATGATCCGAAAAATTTCCAGTGGTTGAGACATTGTCGATTTAGGTGGAAAGAGGATAAGCAAACCCTTATGATATACATATGTGATAATGAGTTTGAATATGGATACGAATACCTGGGTGTGCGGGAGAGACTTGTCATGACACAATTGACGGACATTTGCTACATTGCCTTAACTCAGGCACTAGGAATGTACTACGGGGGAGCTCCAGCTGGCCCAGCAGGAACCGGAAAAACAGAGACAACAAAAGATCTTGGAGCCACATTAGGAAAATATGTAGTAGTGTTCAATTGTAGCGACCAGATGGATCATCAAGCCATAGGTCGGATTTTTAAAGGTCTTGCTCAAGCAGGTTTTTGGGGGTGCTTTGATGAGTTCAATAGGATCAATTTAGATGTTCTCTCAGTGTGCGCGCAGCAATTAAACTGCATATTGTCTGCGTTAAAAGATCAGAAAACAAACTTTATATTCACGGATGGTACTTGTGTACCTCTTAACAACCAAGTCGGATATTTTATAACTATGAACCCAGGGTAAGTAAAGAAAACAATCACTCAAAGTGAATGATTGTGTCAGATGGAAGCGTATTGTATTTTTCAAATAACCCCCTGAGACGTTGCAGATATGCTGGACGTCAGGAATTGCCAGAGAACCTGAAATGCTTATTCAGAGGTGTGACCATGATGGCTCCAAACAGGCAGACAATCATCAATGTGAAATTGGCGGCATCCGGTTTTCAAGACAGCCTCTCCTTGTCTAAAAAATTTGATAAACTATATCTCTTGTGTGAGCAACAATTATCTAAACAGCCTCACTATGATTTTGGTCTAAGGAATATATTAAGCGTGCTGCGATCTGCTGGATCAGCCAAAAGAAAAAACCCAGAAATGTATGTGTTTGTAGTGGTTAATTTGTTATGCGAATCCTTCAAATACTGACATGAAGTACTCTGTACTCCAGGAAAGAAATTGACTTGTTAATGAGAACATTAGAGGACATGAATCTTAGCAAGTTTGTGGCCGAGGATGTCCCCATCTTTACCTCTTTGCTGGATGACATCTTCCCTCCTCCAATGGGTACAAAAATTGCTTCTGCCATTGTTGAGCAAGCCATCCAACAAGTTTGTGATGTAAACGGAATGATTTCTACAGCATCTTGGACCGATAAATGCTTGCAACTATATGAGACGAGTGCCGTGCGACATGGTATAATGGTTGTAGGACCACCTAGAAGTGGGAAATCAACAGCAGTGGAGACTGTTGCCTCGGCTCTAACTTCTCTTGGATCTAAAACCGTCGTTTGGAGGATGAATCCCAAAGCAATCACTGCCCCTCAAATGTTTGGTAGACTTGATCCTGCCACTGATGATTGGACTGATGGTGTCTTTTCTTCGCTTTGGCGAAAAGCATCAAAGAGCTCGCACTCTGTATGGATCGTGCTGGACGGTCCGATTGACGCGGTGTGGATTGAGAATCTCAACACTGTTCTAGACGATAATCGAGTACTGACATTAGCAAACGGGGACAGGATACGCATGACCTCTAAAATGCGTCTTATTTTCGAAGCAGAGAATTTGAATAACGCTTCTCCTGCCACAGTATCGAGGGCTGGAATAGTATATTTCTCTAGCACTGTTCTTGGTTGGGAACCCATCTTGAATACATGGATAAAAAAACACAATGCCTCTTTATTATCAATTCACAGTACTATCTTGGTAGATTTGATTCAAAGATCAATTGACTGTGTCATTTCGGATTGCCAAATCAGCGTCAATCGTAGGGAGGTGGAAATGATAGAAGCAACATTAGCATATTTCAGAGGTTACTTGGAGCGGTATCCATCCCTAATGGCTCGTCTTCAGGCACCAAACGAGAGCGAAAGACATGATCTTGATATAAACATCAAATTTTCATTAATATTTTGCATGACTTGGGGCATTGCAGGCTGCCTATCACGTGAGAGCAGGTTGATCTTTAAGTCAAATATAGAGAATATTTGTCCTGGTATTCTAAGGTCCTCTGAGTCCCCAAATTTGGGGTCTTTAAAGACCCTTCATGACTATTTCTTTGACTTCTCTGAGAGCAGATGGATTCTTTGGGAGGATTTTATGCCCGAATTTGACCCTTGTTCTATTTACAAAGTTGGTGCCGAAATAGATTTTTCGAAAGTTGTTGTGCCCACTTGTGAGTCCTTTCGTTGCTCGGTACTGCTAAGCTTGTTGCAGGCTGGAAATGGCATACCACTTGTAAGTTTCCATCCGACATATCTCAGATTATGACTGCAATATAACTACTTCTAATCATATATTCAGGTTATTGGACCTCGAGGAACAGCAAAGACCACCATGATACGCCAGTATGCGCATGATAGCAGCCCAGATGAAAAATCAGATTTCAAACTCTGCACACTTTCGTCATGCACAACCACATCAATGTTCCAAAATATGCTCGAAAGTTTCATAGAAAGAAGACAAGGAAGAACATATGGCCCACCTGGAGGCAAATCCACTACACTTCTTATTGATGATCTCTCAATGCCTGAAAGAAATGAATGGGGGGACCAAACAACAAACGAACTGTTCAGACAACTGTTGGAGGTCGACGGCTTTTATGGTCTAGAAAGGCCTATAGGCGAGATGAAGCAAATTGTCGACGTTCATTTCATTACTGCTGCAACCAAGTCCGAAGATGAGGTGTTGAATATTTCTGCGAGACTTCAAGGGAAACTTTGTCCAATTCTAGTTCTCGAGCCACTAGAAGGTCTGTTTCCGGTTTTGCCATATGCCATATTACATTGAACATCGACGTGGTACTACTTTTCTTAATACGTTGAGTCTAAGAATATAGCGATTTCGCATTGCAGAGGAAATTCAGTCCCTGTTCACACGTATCGTCCAAGTCTACTGCAATGTCCAGAAGTGGGATGACAGCTTACTTCAAAAATACCTAAGGCTACTTCATCATACCATTGGATTTTGGAACAATTTCAGGCAGCACTTGCGCCCGGACGCATCAATAAATAAATTCCACTACCAGTCCACGATGAAGGATATTTCAAGGGTGTTTCAAGGTCTTTTATCCAGTGACATAAGGAATTGCGAGGAGCTTGATCTATTATGGACCCATGAATGTTCACGGATTTTTGTGGATAAACTTTCCTCGCGATCTGATAAGGCTTGGGCGACGGGAGTGCTGGAAAAAACCACCTTCGAGGTGAGTCTCAAATTTATTGTTATAATGAACAAAAAAGTACGAGGTAACCTTTTTTATCGATTTCGCAGCAATTCAAACAGAAGAAAGCAGATATATCTTCAATATATTTCTCAAATTCCGCTCAGGACGCAGAAAACTGCATCGGCTTTTGTAGCAAGGTTGATCTGGCAAATGCATCTGCGAGGAAAAGGATTGAAACTTTTATACTCTCGTCGTCCTCGGGGTCTTCAAATATTGTGCTCTTCAAAGATGCTATCGAGCACATTCTTCGCATATGCAGAGTTTTACAGAGCTGCAAAGGTTCGATAATGCTAGTAGGCCTTGGAGGAAGTGGAAAACAGAGTCTTGCCCGAGTTGCAGCCTCATTGAATGGAACACAATTCTACCAGGCTGACGAAAGTGATACATATTCAAGCTCCTCTTTTCTTGAAGATCTGAAATCTGCGTTCAGAGCCTCTGGAGTAAAAAATAAGTCAAGTTGCCTCTTGCTAACCAACTCATCTGTGAAGAATATTTCGTTCCTGGACTACACCAACCAGTACTTGATTACGGGAGACATTGCAGGATTATGGGAAAAAGAAGATTTAGAAAGTATTGAATCTGGTATAAGAGGGTCGTTTAGGGAAGAATACAAAGGTAATGTGCATATGCAAAGCAGACAATGAAGTGATCAGCTTGTAAAGTCCTAAGCATACCTGATTGATATCCATGTAGGCAAGCTTGATACTTCCGAGAACTTGTACAGTTATTTTATGCAAAGAGTAAATAAAAACTTCCACTTTATTCTATCATTCTCTCCAGCCGGAGGGCAACTGTTCACTTGGAGCCAGCAGTTCCCTGGTTTGATGAGTGGCTGTACAATTGATTGGTTCCTAGACTGGCCACAGGACGCTCTACTTTCAGGTGTGTTTCGTGTATAAGACGTTCTTACAGCGATTTGGATATTAGAGCTGGTAAAAAACATAACGATCATTCATTTGAGCTGTCTCCAGTTGCTCAAAGTCAAATATATCTTGAGGGAGAACCTCTGGATTCGGAGAAAAACTCTGGGTTGAACAACAAAGTGCACAACGTTGTTGGGAAAATCCACACACTCATGTCCAAATTTGCAGCCGAATACCAAACTGCAACCAAACGAAGAGTATACACAACGCCGAAATCATACCTCTCATTTCTTGCTGCTTTCAAAGAATTATATATGCTGAAATTGAAAGAAACAAATGCGGCACAGGAGTCCTTGATGCTAGGTTTGGAGAAAATGAACTCAGCGAAAACCGATGTTGACAAAATGAAGGAAGAGCTGAATCAAAAGCAAAAAGATTTATCTCAATCTCAGCTTGAGACTGAGGCTCTAGTTGGTGAAATTAAGGAAAGCAAAGGAATAACAGAAAAAGAGCGGATGAAGGTTGAAAAAATAGTATCCGATGTGACGGCCAAGGTGAGAATTGTACTACAGCAAATGGAATGATATTCTTAAAATGGAGTTTTCGTATTGCATCAGAATATCACATCATTCATGTGAATACCTCATAAAAGCAATTATTTACCATATTTCACATCCCACAGGCTGCTGAAATTGCGAAAGTGAAGGAGGAAGCCGAAACAGAGCTCAAAACAGCCAAACCTGCCCTTGATGCGGCATTAAGCGCCCTCAACTCGATTGCGTCTAAGGATATTGTTGCACTCAAGGCCTTGCGTAACCCACCAGATGTGATCAAAAGAATTTTAGACTGTGTTTTAATTTTAAGGTATCTCCTATTCTCGATATGAGGTTGATTTCGTACCGGCTCTCACTATCAATCTTTATTTTGCAGACATTTTCCTGTAAAAAAGGTGGAGTGGCATGTTGTTAAGGATCTTACGGTGATCTCAGCAACTTACGAGGAGTCGATAAAAATGATGTCAGAGATGAATTTCCTGAATAATCTTCTCAAATTTCCAAAAGATCAAATAAACGACGAGACGGTAGAGCTCCTGGAAGTAAGTATAAATGGTTGTATTGGTGGTCAATTATTGATATCGCTAATATTGTTCTTTGCTTATTTACGGTACCATGTCATTTGTGCATGGCCTCGTTCTGAATGCCTCTTTCTTTTTCGAGCAGCCGTACTTCGCTTCGAATGACTTCAACTTCAAGTCAGCAAAGAAAGCTAGTGGAAACGTGGCTGGGTTATGCAATTGGGCTGAATCTATGTGCAAGTATCATCAAGTGGCAAGAGTACGAGTTTCTTGAGACGATGGTTACTGAATGTACGCATGCAGCAGACAACTGAATTGATTATACAATTATATCCATGTAGGAGGTCGAACCCAAAATCATCAGACTTAAAAAATCTGAAAAGGAGTTGAGACGGGCGGAAGAAGAGCAAGCGGCAGCCGAGAAAGAATTGCTTGCTGTTGAGGCCTCTATGCAAGGTCTTCAAGACAAATTTGACGATGCCTCTTCCAAGCAAGATCTTTTGCGACAGGCAGCCGCTGCAACTGCACAAAAGATGGAAAATGCCATCACCTTGGTGACATCACTTGGCGGGGAGGAGAAACGATGGAAGGAACAGCTTCTTCAGCTTCAGGAGAAGAGAAAGTGTATTCTCGGAGATTGTCTGAGTGCTTGCACGTAAGAAAAAGAGCCTTTCTTGCCATTTTCAAAAAAAAATTAATTTCACAGATTCTGTTTAATGCCGCAGTTTTACATCTTATTTGGGACCTTTTGGGGCATCGCACAGAGAAAAATACTTCACTCAAATCATTAACGAGTTGAATTCCAACGACATCCTAGTCAGCGCTGACTTCCAACCGGTTCATTTTTTGGCTAAATCGTCTGAAATTCTATCTTGGATATCAGAAGGCCTACCGACGGATGATTTTTCTCTCCAAAACGGCCTGTTACTTACAAAAAGTCCTCGTGTTCCCTTGGTGGTCGACCCTCAGGGGCAAGCTCTTAAGTGGCTGCAACAGAGGTATAAGAGCGACAAGGGTGTTAGATCAGTAACAGCATCAAGTCCAGCTCTGGCCTCTATTCTTGAAGACTGCATTTGCCGAGGGCTTCCACTGCTAGTTGAAAATTTGGAGAGCAATCCTGGTGCCACCCTGGATCAAGTCATCAACAGTGCAGCTAGTGACTGCATCTCTCTTGGTGATAAAGAGATTCAAATTGCAAAGGGTTTCCGAATGATATTGACCACCAGGCAATCCAATCCAGATATGTATCCAGAGACGTTTGCCAAAACTACTGTAATTGACTTTACAGTAAGCAGATCCGGTCTAGAGGAGCAACTTTTAGCTTTCCTCATAGAGAGAGAAAAAGCCGATCTTTACAATGAAAGAAAGCGGTTGGATGAGGAAGTCAGGTCGTGTGAGCAAAAGATACGGAACCATGAAGCCGACTTACTGACGAGGCTATCGACGTCAACTGGCGATATATTGGAAGATTCGGAACTCATCTCAGTTCTAGCTGATACAAAATCTACATCAAACGAAGTAAGCAACCGACTGCAAGAGGCTTCGGTAATGAAGGCTAAAATAAACGATTCTTGCGAGAAGTACCGCGGAGCAGCATCCAGGGCTTCCCTTTTGTACTTTCTCCTGGTCGACTTTTCAGCTGTCAATTGCATGTATCAGGTGAGTATGTTGACCACAACGTCAAAGTCACTAATTAAACATCTATAACCTTGAATTCGTGATGTCTTTTCTTATAGATCTCACTGTCTCAATTCTTAAGATTACTTGATCAGGCAATTAGAAACGCGGCTAAGTCCTCAGATTGCATAGATCTTCGGGTGAAGAACATTACAACGTGCTTGACCGAGACTGTGTATCGTAATTCCGAGCTTGGAACATTTGAAAGGGATATAAAGGTATTGCGCCTGCTCATGGCCACGAAAATTGCAGGGCAATCGGACAAGAGTGGGGCAGTCCAGGCAGAGGTAGATTGTCTTTTGTCCCCGGATGCAAGCTGTATAAAGGATAGGCCAAAGCCACGAGACTGGCTGTCTGATGCACAATGGAGAGGTATTTTGAACTTAGAGTCTTCCTTACCAAGACTGTTTAAAAATCTTTCGAGCTCGGTTTTGTCTTTAGAAGCCAAATGGAAGTCTTGGATAACATCTGCTACACCAGAAACTTTGGCATCGCCACTGGGTTCTCATCTGTCCATTTTGCAGCATGCCTGTCTGGTGAGGTATCTTCGAGAAGACCGCTCAGCTTCAGCGATTCAATCCTTTATCTCAGATTCATTGGGAACTCATTTCATGGAATCTATGGGGCTTGATCTTCCCCGAGTATCTATGGATACAAGACCTAATAATCCAATAATATGCGTCATTTCACCTGGTACGGAGAACTTGTGCAATGTTTGTCAAAAAGGCATGACTTTTCGATCCCACGATGTTTCAATAGAGATATATAATTTATAATTTATAATCTATAATTGCTTATCAATATTTCAGGTGCGGATCCGACCAATATGATTGCGGAATTGGCAAAGAAGAATAAAGTCAAATGCTTAAGCGTCTCAATGGGCCAAGGACAAGAAACCTTTGCCTGGAAATTCGTCAAGGAAGCGAAACAATCTGGTGATTGGGTTTGCATACAGAATGCCCATCTGAGTATCGACTATCTCAAATCTCTAGATGATTATTTAAGGGGAGAAAATGGCCCATTTAATGAAAGTTTTAGATTGTGGATTACAACTGAAGCAGCACCCATTTTCCCTCTTGGTCTGTTGCATTCTGGCACGCGGGTCACGTGTGAGCCACCTTCCGGACTCAAAAATTCATTAAAAGATTTATTCTTAAAGCTGGATCCTGAAGTTTTAGATGAGGTTCGAATGTCACAATGGAAGCCTCTGTTGATGTCGATGTGCATACTGCATGTCATTGTGCAGGAGAGGAAAAAATTTGGACCTATTGGCTGGAATGTTCCATATGAGTTCAGTCTTACCGATCTCAAGTCAAGTTTACTAATTTTATCGAATCATTTACAAGATAGAAGGGGAAAGAAGGCCAAGCCTATCGACTGGGAAGCGTTGAGATATCTCATTGGGACCGTCCAGTATGGTGGTAAGATCATTGACGAGAGGGATCAAGATCTGATGCGAGCATATTGTGCCAGATATATTTCCCCTGAATTTGCCTCCGGAAATGTTGATATCATTAACAAGAAAACTCTACCAAAGCTAGCCGATTCATATTCTGTCACCGGTGCGAACTATGCATGGAACGTGTGTCTTTTGTGTTTCTAACCTCTGGCTCCATCATCTGGGAATATTACGTTGACATCTTCCCCAACTCTTAATATTACATTGGTATTTCAGTGACCGAAGAAACAAGTATGAATGATGTGAAGTCTTTCTTTGACTCCTTGCCAACGAATGATATTCCTGAAATATTTGGAATGGATTCAAGTGCCGACTTGTCATTCAGAATACGGGAGGCAAAGAGAGTGTTACTTTATTCAGCACTTGCGTCTCCAAGCAAACTTATTTCAAATGAAAGCACAGCCACAAACTATTTGAGTAGTGATACTAGAGTACTATCAATGATTAATAAAATTCCCAAGAAACTTCAAGGTACGTTATATTGTCTCTGCAATGGTGCCTGGACAGTGCTCAATAGGCACCGAATGGTTCTGCAGATTTTGGTAATTGTGGTCGAGACAAGTCGTTCATTAGCACCAAGTCGCCATTAGGAAACTTCTTCAGGAACGAGATCAACAATTTGAATAAAATCATTGATATTGTGATGTCAGATTTGGATGCGTTACTAAAAGCATTGCAGGGAAGAATGCCAACAACATCAAGTTGCATGCATTTATTGGATGAAATTTTTGCAAACACGATTCCATCTGCTTGGTCGAAGGAATCATGGACATCTGAATCACTGTCCTTT
This sequence comes from Picochlorum sp. 'soloecismus', assembly GCA_002818215.1. Taxonomy (NCBI): domain Eukaryota; kingdom Viridiplantae; phylum Chlorophyta; class Trebouxiophyceae; genus Picochlorum; species Picochlorum sp. 'soloecismus'. Next base: position 155,737 of record PJAJ01000014.1, on the reverse strand, counting down.
TGGCTGCATCATCTTAATAACAAGCATGCGTCGCTACAAGCGATTATGGAGAACGGAAAGCCAAAGTCTCTGTGGATTCCTGGTGTAATGAACGTTAAAGCTCTATTAAATGCCGTAATACAGGAGTCTATTCGCAAATATTCAAAGGAGGAGTACATAAAAGTGGATGATTTGGATGTTTCCTTTGTCGTTACGAAGTTTGGTGATGAAAAATGTATTCGTGAGTACCCTAAAGAGGGAATCTACATCCATGGTTGCCTTATTGAGGGGGGGGCATGGGATATGCAAACTGGGAAGATCGTTTCCAGTACATCCCACAATATGCAAAACAAATTTCCTGTAAGTTTAAACATGGATTCTTGAATTCAAAATAGCAATAATGTACTCATACCTTCTTGGAATCATGCAGGTCATTCATTTGAAGGCAATAAAGAAGGGTACAAGTGGAAAAGGCAAAGGTCTTCTTCCAGTGCCGTTCTATACGTCAAGTACAAGAACAGAAAAAATGTTTGTTAATAAAATTCCGTTGGCTGTCAACGGTCATCCCGAGGAGTGGGTGATAAGAGGAGTGGCAATTGTGAGTCAGGAATGATAGTACAGGCATAAATCCAAATCTTTTTTATATTTGAAATAAACAAATGTGTGTTTCCGTGGTGACCTCGCCAATATTACATTATCGTCTTCTTCCCCTGACCCTACCATCATTTATGATTAAAAAGTCGGACAATCGTACGGGTTGCACGTACTTGATTTCCCCTTCATCTGCAGCTACACGTCGAGGTGCTGAATCCTCTAGTCTTCCATCCGGATAAGCATGCTTATACATACAAGATGACCCAAAAGGACAAGTTCCATCACCACAATTGAAGTAGCGACAGTCTATTGATGCCAGTTTGGCTTTATAGCCTGTTATGATTTCTTCTTTCTCCTCTGCAGTCTGTGGCCAAACAGATGATGGGGTGATGAAGTGGGTTGTTGTTCTACAAACTGGACACGTTCTTAGCGCCTGCAATCAATGAAAATCAATTCAGTCATATTATACATCAGTTTGAATAGTAAGATCCATAATACCACGCACTGCATCGATATCAACAATTCCATTTGTATTGCTTCTCCAGTTACGTATGCAGCCAAGGCAAAATGCATGATCACAGCTGAGCAACCCAAATTTCCTCTCGCCGCCGACTTTTTCCAGTACTTTTTCATAACATATACAGCACTCGACACTGGAACTTCTTGCTCGTGCTTGCAACCGAGTGTGTCGCGCCCTACACTCTGTGAGATGCTGCTCAGCTGCTGAGGTATCACTAGGGTGAAGTGCATAATTCTCGCAAATCTGGAAGCATGCACGACTATTCAGCGTATTCCGAGGAAACAATCATAATAATCCATGTTCTCCAAACAAACAACCAAAATTACCTCGCAAAAGGTTCCGTGTGCGAATTTGCAAGTCTCTGAGGAGCAGTGACCTGATCTGAAATACTCATGACACAGAGAGCTAGTCCCTGCACCGAAATTCACACTCTCCTCTATCCTTTCGCCCCATCCAACGCTGTCATCTTTCATCACACTCCAAGGATCATTAGAGTTCATTTGACCAATCTCTTCTCCAGGGCATGGAGACACAGAAGAGTCCCCCAACCAGTATGTGCTATCTTCAGCCCCATAGGAGCCAGCAACGTCGATATCCTCGCTCTCCAGATGTGTGACGCCTCCATTCGCAACATTATAGCTATAGTCTCCATCAGCCCCGAAGTGAACACTAGTTGCTTTGGCCTTGCCCTTCGAACCGGCAGCAGAAGTCTGTTCCATCCCAGATCCAAATGGATCAATGGGCAATTCGATAGGATACGAACTCTCACGTGCCTGATACATTGGGGTCTCCCTAAATCTATTTTGGTATCCTGGATCCATAGACCCCGACAGTCGCAGTTTAGATATCGGCAGCATGTCAGCAAGATTGTCTACATTTGGCTTTGGCACAGCAGGGACCTCATAAGAACCTCCCCTGTTCGCGTCATCCCTACGTTTGGGAGCCCAGTCTGGATGCACGTGATCATAGCGACATTTATCTCCATATGCACAATATCCCTTGAGCCAATGCGTACAGACCTGCAAGATTAACGATATGAATACCAAGTAACATGTGTCACTCAAATCATCATCTGGTCTCGCAAAGTAGCGCCTATCAATGTGCTAACCACTATTCCCCACTATCTCTTTAATGTCATTCTTGTTAGTTTCATCAGATCCGAAATCACCCATTTGCAATACAAAGCATAAAACTTACAGTATTGGGCAAGTTGCTAAATTCGTGTGAAAAAGGGCAAGTTTCTCCTCGAACACATGCCCCATTCATGTGATATTTACAAAGGATATTTTTTCTGTAAATTTATAAATGACAAGATCTGGTCATATGTATCATTTGGAAGCGACAATAGCAGTGCTGACCTGAAAAATTGAGCAACGTAGCGTACCTGTCTCCATTTCCTTCACCAGAAACAACTGGTGAAGCCATTGCTAGCGAATTGGCTGCAAAATATTCAATTTTTTGCACTCTGTCTCCCATCGTGTAAAAATATATCGAATCGATGATTGACTAATCTGATCAAAGATCTAAGGTACCTTGGCAGCAGTTCTGGAGACCGGTTTCCATGCATGGGATTTATGTCAATCCGCCATGATCAAAGAGAGATAACTCTCCTAATTATCACTTGAGTAGTCACTCATTTGCGCCTTAAAGGTAAAACAGTTGTGTTGGTCCAATTGTTCAACATTTTTCTGCGAAAAGTCAAACGATATGAATACATTGTGATAGACTCTAATCTTTGTGCAGATTCAGTACTGGATCTAATCATAATGGTTCTTAACGTGTCAGCGCGGCGAAACTTTCCAACGGCATGGATTGTGTCGCTGGCTGGACTCTCAAGTGCTCAATTCGTCTCTTCAACCTACGTGCCTGGAAAATGTGCTAGTATTCGAATTTTTAATTGGCCATCTTACCACCTCTGCCCCTCAGACCTTGAACAATCGACTTCACATGTGCTAATGTCTCTTCCAATTCCAGATTGGTATTGACGACAAAATCCGCCTTTTCAAGGCGAGTAGCATTAGGTAATTGCCTAGACAGTATCGCTTCCAGTTTTTCTACCGTCATGCCTGGCCTAGCCAGAACTCTTTGCCTCTGTACCTCACTGGGTGAGCTAACAACCATTACTGCATCACACATCTTTTCACTCTGTGTTTCGTATAGCAAAGGAATATCAAGAACTATTAATTGTTCTCCCTGCTTTTCCAGATCGTGGATTGCTTGCATTTTGCGCTTCGTCACCAAAGGATGCACAATGCTCTCCAATATCTGCAAACGGGCTGGCTCTTCTTGGATCAACTGACTGAGTACACTTCTATCTACGCCTGAACGTATGATAGAGATTGTTAAGTTGTGTATATATATTAATATTAACGTCACAATTAAACAGAAGTCTGGGATTTGGATCATTAGGTGCCCATGTAAACGACTGTCATGACCGTCTGATGATCCCAAATCACATTAAAAGGTTGCAGCATTTACCATGCAAGACGACAGCGACACACCTTTCCCTTGTATGACAGCGCTAGGAAAGGCCTTTCGAATCGGTTCTACAGCAGCTCCGCCCTCTGAATACAGCGAGTGAACAATCTGCAGCGCAAAAAAAATATTTAAAAAAGATGTGTCTTGCACAAACACCATACTTGCAACAGCACAGTGAAGCAACAGAGACGACGACACTCTGAATCATATCCTATACAGCGTCTATGGAAATACATTGATCTCAATCTTTAAACTTTCATTGCAATCATACCAAATCGCTGTCGACAACCGGAACTCCAAGTCTTTCGGTCAATAACATACACACGGTACTCTTCCCCATACCGATTCCTCCTGTGAGGCCGAGAATAAATGGACGTTCATTATCCTTCATTCTTTTCCCATTATATATGCTATTTCTGATGAAAAACTCATGTATGAGGTCCTACTTGCCCATAGGACGACTTGGACCGACTAACTACCAACCTTTTTTCCTCTTGTTGGGCACAAATGCATTCTTATGATATCTCTTGCAGGATAGTATCTTGCCATTAAATAGAAATAGCATTTGATTCACAATAATAATACCCATTAAATGTAAGTCAATAGTCCAAGATTCACCTAATATGCCTGATGGCTGGTCACCTGTATCGATACAAGATATCTTAAGCTTAAGATACAATGCAAGCTTGCATTTGAAACCAGTTTTGAAGCCAGGTGAGAGCTATTGGAATATGATTCTGTGTTTAATATATATATATGGTGACTATACTTTGAGTCTTAGTTTGATGTTTATTCGAACATGTTCATGAGTTTGGAAAGGGTCTGATAATTTCAAATCGTGCAGTCTGACTGCAACAATTCGTTTGGCTTGGTCCAACAGGAACGAATAAAGAGCGAGGAAAGGCAATGGGTAAGCAACAAAGTATTAAATCATTCTTTAGACCAACGATTGAGAAGGAGGGTAAATGCAAGGACATTAGTGGTTTCCCCGTGGTAGGTGAAGACAGGCAGCTGAGAGAAAGCGGTTCTGTTGTGCCAGTAGTGGACGTAACTGGAGAAGATGAGTTGCACAATGGGCGATCACTCGCCGTGGCCTCAGATTCTGACAACCGATTGAGGCATGATAAATGGCAAGCAAAGTTGTTGGGGAAAGGAAACGTTATGGGTCGACGATGGGGTGGTAAGGCTGCAGGAGGGACCACAGAGTTAGACAAGAGTGGAGAGCATACCACCAAGGAAAAAAAGAAAGAATTGACTCCACTAGAGCAGCAGGTAGTTGAGCTTCAAGAGAAATATCATCCGGATTGCGTGCTTGTGATTGAATGTGGGTACAAATATCGTTTTTTTGGTCGTGATGCTGAAATTGCAAACAACGTGCTGGGAATATTTAGTTATGTAAGTCTGCTTTGCAAGAATGTTGATGCGAGGTAGAATTCGGTAATATGTAGCATGCTTTTTACTTTGAGTACAATTTTCATCTTATGCTGGAAATCAACGTCTATACATGGTCGGCATGCAGGTGGAGAAGCATTTTTTGACGGCTTCTGTGCCCACCAATCGGATTCAATACCATGTAAGGCGACTAGTAAGTGCTGGTTACAAAGTAGGAATTGTGAGGCAGGTTGAAACAGCAGCCATAAAAAATCTTGATAAGAAGACCAAATCACAACCATTTAAAAGGGAGCTGACTGAGCTCTGTTCCCCTGCCACGATCGAGTGCAGCTCTCTTGGGGGATCATCTGTACATGTAACAGCAAGGGATGTTGAGGAAGGGGACAGCATGAGTGGTTCTATACGAACTTACTCCAGCGAGCAAGCGTCGTCTTTTCTTGTATGCCTAGTGGAACATTTTGAATCAACTAGTAGTGAATACAATAATGATCTCATTCAAGCAGGTATTGTTGCTATCGAATGTAGCACAGGGAATATCCTACAGTCCAATGTACAAGACGGTCACATGAGAAGTGAAATTGAATCTCGGCTTCTGTATGCTAAGCCCTCTGACCTTCTTGTGGTCACCCCAATTTCAATAAATACGCGTCGATTGCTGGATAGTTATTGCAAGAGCTCTAGTGGGGTAAAAATAACGGAGGTTGATGGATCTAGGTATGCCAACGGTGGATATTCGGCTAGTTTGACAAAACATTTTTGCCCTGTATCTAAAATAGAAACCCGAGGAGATGATGAAGCATCAGAGAGAGGATATCACAATTCACCCATGCATAAAAGATCTAAAAGTATTTTAGAAAAAATATTGGACATGCCTCAGGTGGTAGGCCAGGCCTTGGCTCATAGTCTTGATTACTTGGCACCTTTTGGGCTTGACAATTTGATCCAATTGCCCGAGCAAATAGTAGATTTCTCAGAGGTCCAGGAAATGTCTCTATCCCCTAATTGCATTGAACAGTTGGAAATTTTGCGGAATTCGGATGATGGAGCCTTTCATGGATCGCTTCTTTGGCTATTGGATAAGACCCAAACTCGTTTTGGAGCCCGGCTTCTGCGAAGATGGGTCTGTAAGCCCCTTAAAGATGCAAACATGATTGAAGAGCGATTGTATGCTGTTGAAGAAATAATTGAATCAGGTATGATAGTGCTCGATGTGTCGCAAAAACTTTATTTAAAGCCGATTGTAATTTTGAATTTACTGGATATTGCAGCAAGTGGTAGGTGCAGGAATGGAATTCTCTCTAGATTGCCAGCAGTGCTAAGCTCGATGCCCGATCTTGAGCGATCGTTATCTCGAATTGTGTTTGGATCCACTAGTCCTTCGGAGCTATTAGAATTCCTAGATACCTTCAGAGATCTTAGTAGGCGCTTAAACGTCAAAGCAAAAGATGGAAACGAAAATGGAATGAGGACAGTCGATGTGTCCTCCATTGAGTCCTCTCTGCTACAGTACTTAATACCAAAAGCGGTTAACCAGTCATGCTCTGTCATTGCATTAAACATTTTAAATACTCTTAACATAGATGCATGCAAAAAGGATGATTTGATTCATGTTTTTGGCAACTCTGAAAAATATGAGAGCGTTTTCGAGAGGCAGAGGCAAGTGGAGTGCATCCTCAGTCAGCTTCAGGACATCAAGCCTGTTCTTGCTTCCAGCCTCGGATTAGATAGAGTCGATTACGTCTCTCTTCAAAATCAGGGTGAATATTTGATCGAGATTCCGACGAGTATGGAAAAAAGAATTCCCTCCACTTGGATTAAAGTATCTTCAACGAAAAAAATGCTCAGGTACCATGCACCTGAAGTTGTTAAGTTACTGGCAGAACTTGAAGTTGCACGTGAGTACCGTCTTCTCAGTGCACGGCAGACCTGGAACAATCTACTCAAGGAAATCTGTTGTGATTATGAATCTTTCAGGTCATCCATCCAAGCTTTGTCTGCCCTGGATTGCTTGAATAGTTTTGCCTTGGTCTCGACTTCCAGAGGAGATTATACTAAGCCAACCATACTTACACGAAAGGAAAATAATGGCCCAATCATTCGAATCGTGCAAGGCAGGCATCCTGTTTTAGAGGTATTGCAGGAGGGAAACTTCATGCCGAATACGACTTGTTTGGGAAACGGGTCTGAAATTTGCCAAATTATCACTGGCCCTAATATGGGAGGCAAGTCCTGCTATATCAAGCAGACGGCAATCATAGCGATATGTGCCCAGATTGGATGCTTTGTTCCTGCTAAAGAATGCATCATTTCCCCCTTTGATGCTATATTTACTCGAATGGGAGCTGCTGATAGCATAGCATTAGGCCGCTCCACCTTTTTGGAGGAACTAGGAGAGATGGCATCCATACTCCACCATGCAACACCAAACTCATTGGTCGTTTGTGACGAACTTGGCAGAGGGACCTCTACGAAGCAAGGCTTGGCAATAGCTGGAGCGACGTTACGCTATTTGTGCAAGTCCATAGGTTGTGCTACCTTGTTCGTCACTCACTACCCAGAGATTGCAATCGAGAGCCACCTCATGGATAGTGGCACTGTTTGCTCACACTACATGGACTATGTTCTCACCAGTACAGACAAAGAACCCTTGAAACCACCTCAGGTTATCTTTTTATATACATTGAAATCTGGAGTAGCAGAATCTAGCTATGGGCTCAATGTGGCTCGCATGTCCGGCTTGCCAGATTCAGTTATTCATGCTGCCTCACGCATCTCCAAGGGTGTACCCATCAGTTCTGAAGATTCTTTGGCAAGATCCCTTCATCAGCTGACTATTCAAACAGCCTCTAATATAGACAAGGAAAGTCTCCGGAGCATGAAAAAGAGCCTTGAATCCCTCCAGAGATTCATTTCGAGCACATTCCAGGATTGCTAAGCGTCTTTGCTATATTTTTTGTAATGCAGAAAAGTCCTATTTCACTCCAAACCAACCGAGGGAACACTATTCCACTACTCTTGTTTAACAACATGTCATGCTGACTCAAAAACGTTCATGGTATCCTTTGCTCAACCATGACTTGTTCCAAGCTAGCTTAAGCTATGAAATTTCAAGCCAATTGCAATTGGCAAAGCCTTGTATAGGCTGAGCTTTGAAGCAATGTCGACGCGACTGTTAAGCCTACACTGCACAAAAAATTCACCGATTTTATGTTATTTTTCTTTTATAATTTTGGACCATTTCATCCTTAGTCGCTTTTACAAGATGTGGCTAGCATAGAGTAAAAGATTGTTAGTGCAAGTCCAAATGAAAAGACAACGTTCCAACTACACGCCGAGAGAGTACTTCTAGGAATGGAGAGAGCAGATCGTTTCAGCAGTGAGGAGGAAAGCAGTGGTGATAAAATGAGCATATGGAACAGGGGGGCCAGGTTGGTCAAGAGTAAACGCGTCTACTTTGCTTACCTCCTGGCATCTGTTGCCGGTAGTATCGTGCTCATGGTCCTGCCAGCGCTGTTGATGTCAGACCCTCCACCTGCCGATCTGGACGTTAATTTAGAGACGACATTCTCAGATTTGGATGGTAAAGGTTGGCTATCACTGGTGCTGATATTCTTTGGATTCTTCCTGATGATATTCGATATCGTTGGGGCTGACTTTGCTATGAATCTGGTGTTGGTCCTGATGGTGGTGTTTAAGATCATCTCTATACCTTTGGCGCTCAATGGATATGCAAATTCTGGTCTACTAACAGTTGTTGTGCTTTTCGTGGTTGCACAAGGTTTCACTGCAACTGGAGGGGCTGATTACTTGATATCCAAGATGTTGGGGAACCCCAAAGATATCATGCTTGCGCAAGTGCGGATGTGCCTGATAGCCGCATTCATATCATCGTTCATCAATGATACCCCTGTGTTCTTGATCATGCTTCCGATCGTGATGACGTGGGCATCGAAAGCGCAATTGAATATCTGCCAGTTGCTCATCCCACTGTCCTACTGCTGCTTGCTTGGGGGACTGAATACCTCGATTGGTACATCGACAAATCTAGTTGTTACAGGACAGTTTACCTCGAGAGTATTGGATCCAGCCAGCCCATACTATCAACCAGGTCTGTCTCCGATCTCCCTGTTTGGAGTGACACCATATGGTCTGCCGAATGTGATCTGGGGTATTATGTATATTGTATACGCTGCACCATTTTTACTCACTGGTGGTGCTGGACTGAGGGCATTCGGGAGGTTTTCTAGGGCTCTGATCAGATCTGATCGACCGAGTTCTTCGGATCCTCGCAATATACACGAGGTTGGATCTACAGATTTCTTTATCGGTCTGCTGGTCAAGCCATCATCTCCAGATGTAGGAATGACAATTGAGGACGCTGGGCTCAGACACCTGGAAGGGGTGTATTTGACCTCAGTACGACGGAGAGGTAAAGTAATTCATGCTGTCGGTTCTGAATTTTCAATTGCATCAGGAGATATTCTGTATTTCTCTGGTGTTCCTGACGGCTTGGAACAGCTAGCTGAGAAACATAAATTTGTTCCATACAGCGATGCTGTGGACACCTTGGATACTAGTGATGTTCCAAACCTCTCAGCTGCGTTTGGAACGGATACAATTTCTGTACCCCGTGCGGATTCCTTTCCAGAGATAGGTATTAATATTGGGTCAATGTCGCCGAGACAAGCTCCTGTAGAGCTGGTGCAGGCCACCATTAAGAAGCAAGCGGATATTGATGGGAAAGGGATCAGAGCCTGCGCTTTCAGGAGCCGTTTTCATGCTGCAGTTGTGTCAGTAAAAAGAAAAGGAATACCTTTGGTATGGACAGGCCCCACTATTGGTGATGAAATACTCAAGGCAGAGGATGAACTACTCCTTGATGTGACTCCCCAATTCTGGACATCTGCAGAGGTCAACAAAAATTTTGATCGCATAGGGAAAAGTGGCCAGGTGAAAGCACACAACGAATTCATGCTCCCAATGAAAGTTACTAGGGTATTAGATGGAACATCTGTGAAGAAAGCTGGGCTTCGTCAGCTGCCGAATGCATTTCTAGTGGCAATTGAGCGTCAGGATACAACGCTCCATGCTGTAGATCCAGACACCAGTCTGCAAGAGGATGACATTTTATGGTTTGCTGGGCATGCTTCATCAGTACGTTTCATACGAAACACACCAGGTCTAGTTCCCCTTGCAGAAGATCAGGCGAAACGACTACATGATGTTAATCATGTTGAGCGCAGACTGGTTCAAGCTGTTGTAGCACGTGGAAGCCCTCTAATTGGCAGGACACCAAAAGAAATCCAGTTTCGTCAGCATTTCAATGCTGCAGTTGTTGCAGTTGCAAGAAAAGGTGAACGTGTCAGGGCAAAGCCCGGAGAAATTGAGCTGCAAGCATCCGATATACTATTATTGGATGCTGGGCCAAGTTTTGCCTCACAGCACAAGGATAGCAAATATTTCTCGGTGATTCTAGAGATGGAGAACACAAATCCCCCTAGGTATCTTCACACAGTTATCTGCATTATCCTTATTATAGTTGCATTTGTACTCTACGCTACGAATGTGTTGGATATCCTCATTGGTGCAGCTATTGCAGCTATATCAATGTTGGTCACCGGCTGCCTGTCTCCAACTCAAGCAAGGCAGGCAATTCGCTGGGATATTTACATGATGATTGCTGGTTCTTTTGGTGTATCCTCTGGATTAGAAGTATCTGGTGGAGCTGCAGCCATTGCCAATCTCATCATCTCGATAGGAAAGAATGCAGGAGGGAGCGGCTTTATCATTGGTGCTATTTATGTTGCCACCGTTGTACTTTCACAGATAATATCAAACAATTCTGCTGCAGCTTTAGTGTTTCCAATTGCTGCCACAATCTCTCTAAACGAAGGCATCGATGTACGCATATGTATTTGTGAAAACAAGACTGCCCATTGCATGTACAATGGTCTCAAACTTTGCTCTTCCATGTTCTTTGCAGATTTACATTTTGAGTTACACTGTCATGCTTGGGGCTTCTGCTGTTTTCATGTCCAGCTTTGGATACCAAACCAATTTACTCGCTCTTGCCGCTGGAGGCCATTCTTCCAGAGACTTTCTAAAGTTTGGAAGCCCTATGCAAATAGTACTCGCTGTCGTCTCTATCGCCACCCTTATTGCTGGCTCGTCTAATTGGAAGTATGTTTGGCTTGTAACAGGCATCTTTGGAGCCATCTTCTTATCACTCCCCCAGGTGGTCGATATCGTACATAAAATTCGCAACAAGAAGAACAAGAATGGATAGTTCCTTCATGGCCAAATTATGCCATCATTATAATGAACACATGAAAAATAGAGTGAATGGTTACCTTGCCCTTCTGATTACTAATAATATGTTTATTTCCTAACCAAGTACTAAGTAAAAAAGATGAATAAGATATTATATTGTAAGTTTTGCAAGTATGACATCTACTCGATTCTAGTCAGCCTATTATCAAACATACACGCCAAGCTTGCTAGTAAAGAGCCTTCATAAAAGCTGCCGATCGGTACGCCAATAGATTTGTTTCATTGAATCGGGCAGTACGCGAAATAGCCTCTAACAATACAACAACAGAGTGCCAGTGTGTTGGGATTGTGCAGAGTTCATCAGCAGTACCACGATTCAAGTCACAGTACCACCATTAAAGCCACAGAGTGACAACTATCTGTCACCTTGGGATTCAAATTCAGTCTTCATCCAGGGTCGAACAGTAGCCCTCCACCCTCTCTCCGATGCCACCACAACGAAGTCGGGCATGAACTTACCTACAAACCTGGCCCTCAAGGCTCAGTTCCTCATTCACAAATATTCAAAAATATTTTGTCTAGATTATTTTCGCATTAAGTAATACCCGAGGTGCGTTCTACGTGTCCGTGGAAGTAAAGCAGGCTGGGATTGTCCGTCGATGTCGTGACATCCGACAAACTGCCTTATTTTCATTGTTTCTGTGTTACTTCTATTTCATTTAATGCTCCATATATTTATTCTAGTTTGTTTCAACACGCAACATAGAAATACGATTCTCACGGGTGGTGTGGTTTGTGAATCCGCAGACCGTGTATCAATCATGTCTGGAAAGGGAGCAAAAGGTTTGTCAGGAAAGGGTGCCAAGGGCACCATTGGAATGAAGGGAGCTGGTGATAAAAAGAAGCCAATCAGCCGATCTGCTCGTGCCGGACTCCAGTTCCCAGTCGGACGTATCCACCGTCTGTTGAAGAACCGCTCCACTGCCAATGGACGTGTGGGAGCAACCGCGGCCGTTTACTCTGCTGCCATCCTTGAATACCTGACTGCTGGTGCGTTGCTTGGTTGTGATTTTAGATAGTTGTTCGTGGTGTGTGGGTTTCTCGTGCCGACGGGCCAGACAAGGGAGTTGGTTATCGACTCTGGTGGTTGGTGGCATAGGGTGGTAACAACGTTATGGCTGGCCAGGGTTGATAATGCCCCGGATCGGTCCATGGTTTTTGCCATCACTATGGTGCTTGGCTGGGCGATTTTTTTGTCTTGGAAGCAAGTACAAATATAAAAACTCTTAATTTTATTTGTGATTGATGTACCTGCCTTGTTGAATTAAACAGAAGTGTTAATATATTGTCTTGTTTGTTTCAGAGGTTCTCGAATTGGCAGGCAATGCCTCCAAGGATTTGAAGGTGAAGCGTATCACTCCAAGACATTTACAGTTGGCTATTCGTGGTGACGAAGAGTTGGACACTTTGATCAAGGCTACCATTGCCGGAGGAGGTGTTATCCCACACATCCACAAGAGTTTGATCAACAAGTCCGGAAAGAAAGCAGGCATGCACCCAATGATGTAAATTGTCACTTGCGTGTTTCAGCCCTGTTTGTGACTTGCCCCCTCGGGTGGCTATATGCGCGACGTTCGATGAGGCTGCCGAAATTGCAGACTTTATGCTAAGATCCACGAGCATGGCTGTACACATTTCTCTCCGCTTGTGCATAATTGCGTTATTTCATGACATTGCTCCTGCATGCTATCCATGAATGATGCCTTAGGAGCTCTGTCTCCATATGACTATCTCTTGACTGTAAATTACAAAAAGCGTTCCTCATTTATCATGAATCGATATAATCTACTCGTGGTCTTCTGTCGTAGTCTTGGGAACCAGCACAAACCCATCCTTCATGTCTGGTGCGCTTGCTAGCAGACTATCCCTGCATTGTTGGATTGCAGAAAAAAAAGTATTGATTACTATCCAGGTACGAGACCATAACAGAACCACCTTCATTATGTAGACACAGACATGCAAACAGTCAGTCGCAATGAATCAATGCCAACAAAACCCACCTCGCCTCGTACTCAACAGGTTCATCTGATCGAAGATATTTGGCATCTTCATTCCCTATATTGTCATCTATCACTCCACGCAGGGCAGGAGCCACATTACTTACGTCAACTTGCTGCAATTGATCAAACCAACCCACGATGCCCTCTATTTGAGGCCCCCACTCTTCTACCTGTGCATCTGTTATCCCCAGCTGAGCCATCTCCGCCAGCTTCCTCACATCTGGTTTTTCTAATCCACCTGTCCCCTTTGCTCCACCATCTCCAGCAGCACTATCGAACCGACCCCTGGCCAATTTGCCATGGTCTCGTGCATGCCATTGTGCGTGCCCAGTACGCAAAACAGAAGTTTCTGTGAACATTCTTACAGTATACAATGCACTATATTGTCTCAATCCAGCATACCAGACCATGAGATGCACTGTTGCTAGTAAGAGGCCGTTGTAACTGAGGGACTATGAGCCACTGTTTTTCTCAGTACCAGGGCAGGTTGCGTAGTATATTCTCTGCCAATCACCCCCAGCCCAGTTATAAATTTCTGTTCAACATTTGTCTTACCCTCCATGTTACCCATCTATCGCTAAATATGTACAGAACACCAGGCACATCCCAGAGATTCTAATTTTTTTTATAAGTTCAAGATGAAATTGCACCTGGAACGTCGAATGATGATTATAGCGACATTCGTCCATTTCTTGGAGTCCTATTTTTTTCAACTATTTTTACTCTTGCCTGAAAGGGATTGATGTTTAGCTATGAGTATACAGTAGTTGGGCTGACTCGAAATTCTGTTGTTGATGGTGGGGTGAAGCTCCATTGGCATTCGACATGACGGAATGGATAATACCGTAGTATCACTATGCAAATTATCTTTATTATATGAATGAATTTGATGATTGGTGAAGGAAGAGTTAATGGGCACTGAGAGCGGGAAAGCGTTTCAGGCGTCGAACGTCCTGTTGTTGAGCCTGCCGAGGCCCGTTACGGCACGGTTGGTATCAGGCCAGGGTCACGATGACGCACAAGCAGTAGAATATGCCTATAAATCTCTAATTCTAGGGTTCAACGGGGCTGAACATGTGGATGGGATGGGTCAAGGGAGACAAGTCGTGGCCAACGGAATCATGGTAAAACACGGTGGTGTTGAAACGGGGCGTTTTCCGAGTGTGGGGGACTATAAGGCGCAGTCTGGGCCTATTATGAACAATTATAGCAGCTATGGACCCCAGTCGCTAGGAAGAATCGGTGAGATTGCCAAAGGGCCTTGGCAACATACGCAGCAACAGTGCAACAACGGACAAGGAGGTCAGGGACAAGGTACTCGGGCTCTAATGAATAGCAGAGGAGCCGTGTATGATGGAGTGGTAGAGGGGAATGGTGTGAATGTAGACGCGTATCCTAAACATTCGAATCGTCCTGTGGTAAGGAATGCCTTTGGCGATGGGACGAGCGGACGGTACGAGGGTGCTCAAAGTGGTTCTGTATGGACAGAGCCATCACATCTGGCAGCTCCTCAGCAGCAGGTGCAGGTGCCTTTGAAAACACAGTCGGCTATTCTTCAGCATCGATGCTGTCATCAAGTTCCATATGATGTATGTATACATAAAAAGGCTCATTTGTCTGGTATATCGGCTGAGCTCGATGCTGTATGCGAGCAGCTGGCAGAAGTGGATGCCCATGGGGAGCACGTCAAGGAACTGCAAAAGGAATGCAAACGGTTGCTGGAGATTAAGAATGCTTTGAAAAGGGTATGCTCGCAACCTTCTGCGCCCATGCGGATAGATAATAAGGAAGTAGTGCTTCCTCCCAGTGCTTGCGTACAAGGCCAAAGCGCTGGGCCTACAAGCAATATAGATCATGCGATGAGCACTGGACCCATGAGTGGTCTAGGGCAGCATGAACACGCAGGGTACCAACAAGCGGACCATGGTCATTCAAATGCTTCTTATGCTGTGGCATATGACTCTTCTAGGCATGAAAACAGGGTGGATGTAAATCCAGAGTGGAATGACGATATACCTGCTCAGCCGCAAATTTTAGAAGTAGATGCACATATGTTGCAAAGTGTTCATGCGGATCGAGTTGATGCCAGCGACGATCCTGCTTGGAAAAAGACTGACTTTCCTTGGAGCAATGCGATGAATGATCAGAATATTGAACTATTTGGTAACTCGTCGTTTCGATTGCATCAACTTGCAGTGATAAATGCGACATTGGCTGGGAGGGATGTCTTCGTGTTGATGCCCACGGGTGGTGGAAAATCACTGTGTTATCAACTCCCAGCAGTCCTTTCGTCGGGTGTCACTGTTGTAGTGACTCCTTTAGTTTCTCTGATACAAGATCAAGTATTTCATCTTACAAATCTGGGCATTTCTGCGAGGCTTTTGGCTTCGTATGAGAAGAACCAAGATGGGGGAGAGACGATGAGAGAAGTCATGAGAGGCAACGTCAAGGTCCTGTTTCTTACTCCTGAGAAATTGGAACAGTCGGCCGGCACAAGAAGTATGCTTGAGAAATTACACGCCGAGAAGAGATTGTCTCGAGTGGTGATAGATGAAGCTCACTGTGTTTCCCAGTGGGGCCATGGTACGTTTTGTGTTTTTTGTATTTTTATTTTTCTTTACTAGCAGTTCAGTTCATGTATTCCCTTTTTGATTTACAGATTTCCGACCAAGTTATACTAAATTGTCTTATTTTAAGAATTCGTTCTGCACTGTGCCAATCTTGGCTCTGACTGCAACTGCCACAGCCAGGGTCCAGCATGATGTTGTGGCCCAGTTGGGTCTTCAATCATGCCTGCTGTTCCGATCTTCTTTTAATAGACCCAACTTGAGATACGAAGTAAGGAAGAAATCAAAAGGTTTACGAAGCGTAGAAGAAATGTGTGAACTGATGGTATCAAATTTCTCAACGAAGCTAGGTCGTGCAGTGAAACTTCAATGTGGGATAATTTATTGCTCAACAATCAAGCTCTGTGAGGAGGTGGCGGAAAATCTGGACACCATGTTGAGATCCAGACTCGGAGGCAACAGAAAATTAGTAAAGTGAGTATATGGGCAGCACTGTTAATCGAATGATCCCTGCTTGTTTCATATTGTGATCTTGCTTGTTTGCAGGCACTATCACGGCAAGCTTTCAGCAGAAGAAAGGGAGCAAGTTCAAAGTGAATGGACCAATGGTGATGTACAAGTTATAGTGGCAACATTGGCTTTCGGGATGGGTAAGTGATCCATTTGATTCTGAGTAAAAGCAAATACATTTTTTTCACAAAGCATTTTTTTCCAGGAATCAACAAGGCTGATGTGCGCTTTGTCATACATTTTTGCGTTCCAAAGTCTCTAGAGGGATATTTACAGGAAAGTGGGAGAGCTGGAAGAGATGGGCTCACTGCCCACTGCATTGTTTACTATTCAAGGGCAGATGTACTGACACATAAGTTTATGATCGAGAAAGGCAGGGAGGAAGCTGGTTTTGGGAGATCGAAATCCTATGATACGCAGTATATGCTCAATCTAGAGTCATTAAATGCAATGGCAGCATATTGTGAAGACCAATGTGCCTGCCGGAGAACCATGCTGCTCCAGCACTTTGGAGAGAAGTTTAACACTAAAGATTGTAGAGGATCTTGTGACAACTGCAAAAGCAATGAAACATCTTCCATTGTAGAACTTGATTTAACAAAAGCTGCATCAATCCTTTTGGATATCGTCAAGTCAAACAGTAGTAACAATATGTCAATATCCATCTTGACAGCTGTTTTCCGAGGAGTCTCCACATCAGCTGTGAAATCCAGAGGATTACATGAATCAACCAAGTTTGGCTCCGGGAAATCTTTGAAATTGCCCATTGCAAAAGTTGAAGCAATAATACGAAAGATGATTACTATGGTACGTTTATCAGTTGCCAGAAGAGTGTTAGGAGCAGAAAGAAAACTAAAGATTCTTCGTTTTGCAGGGCTTGTTTAATGAAAATACACAACGAGCAGAGCATTATATGGCAATAACCGCTTTCTTGACTGTGAATAACAGCAAGGCACGAGAGCTTGAAAATGGTAGGATAAGAGTTGTGTTAAAAGAAAGAGCCCAAGACAAGATTCAACAGCCCAAGGCATCAGCATTCAAAGATGTATCCAACGTAACAAGTGAGAAAAAGAGATTTTCTACAATAGATCAACGGAAGTCATCCAGTGTGGCCAAGCGGAAGAAGCCTCCAAACAATTCAGTCGTAGATCTGATCAGTGACGATGATGATCTGGATGCAATAGAAAATGCGACTTTGGATCGACACATTTGCAGCGCCGACCTCACTTCCAGTATTCAGTTGATGTTGATTATGCTTCCTCAACTTAATTTTGCTATCAGGGAACGAATGGATGTGAAGAGAGCACCATTTAATACTGCAGTACAATCAAAGGTTCGCTTGCATGTTACCTCTTTATTCTGCTTCATAACCTGAAATATAACCATCTACTGATTTTTTCCTATAGATTGCCGAGAATCCTCCAAGATCTATCGCAGAACTCGAGTCAATGATGGTACCTGGAGTTAGCATGCACATGAAGAAGAAGTTTGGAAAGTATCTAGTTGGTGCAGTAAGACAAGCTGACGAGTTTTTGGATAAAGCTCAGGCAGAAAGCTTGGCATTAGACTCTTTCAAGCTGAACCTTGACGCGTTGTTTGGGCCTCCCATTATTAATTCTACTCATCAGGTACCACCAACACAGTCCATTGACATAAGAGGACCTGTGGGAAATCCTGAGAACCTTGAGTGGGGAGATAGCGACGATGACTGGGAAGTTGTACCTATGAATCCCCAGAACTCAAAGCTTCGAACAAAGATTTTGTCCTCGATTCAGGCAGGTGAAAGGCAAGAGCCACAGAGTGAGTGGAGATATGTAGTCAGGAATCCAGAGTAGAGTTTCTTTTGACTTTTAACATTCTCAGGACATCACTGTCTCTCTATATAAATTAAGATAGCAAGGCATATTTAATTTCTATTTCTTCTTTTGACTTTCACTTTTCGCCTACCCTCTGACTGGGAATTCCCAGTTGACCCTAGACTGAAGCCTCCTGCAGATGGCAGGCCTCCAGCAAAGGGGTTGTCATTGGGGATCATTTGACCTGGTGCAGAAGGCTGAGGGAAAGGTGAAGCTGCGAAACCTCCCATGCCAGCTCCAAAACCACCAGATGCTTGGGTACCAAAAGTGCTCTGTGAATTGAAAGCATTTGGGGCAGCTGCAAAACCCCCAAAGCCAGAAGCTGGGGCAACGAATCCTGAGTTGGTAGGTGCTTGATTAAAACTAGGCGTAAAAGACGTTGGTCCAGAAGCATTCCACATCGCTGATGAGTTGCTCGCTACAAAAGGGCCATTTGATACCTGCTGCTCGCTGCTGCCAAATCCAGAGGCAAAGCCACCAGTTGGAGCTTGCTGCTGTGAAGTAAGACCAAAGCCTACAGTAAAGGCACCAGTACTGGGTTGGGCTACACCAAAGGTTGGCGTGGCTTGTGTAACAGGCGGGAAACTGAATTTTGGTTCCCCTGAAGTTGTAGCCCCACTAACCCCTAACAAATTGGAGCCTGTTCCCATTCCAACTGCTGGAGCATCTGAAGCGTTGAACGAGTTCATTGGAGCAGCTCCAAGCTGCATTGTGCCCGTTGGTGGGTTCAATGCTGCACTTGCTGTCTGCTCTACAGATCCTGATGCTCCAAATATGAACGGTTTCGAAGATTGAGTAGCTGAGGCTCCAAAATCAAAGGATGGTGTACTGCTTCCAAATACAACTCCAGAACTTGAAGTAGAGGGAACTTTTATTGGAAAGTTAACTACTTTTCCAGCCTGAGAGTCAAATCCGGCTTTTTGTGTATCTTCAGTGTTAACTTGTTCGGATGGATCTTTAGGCTCCAACGATGCCTGTTGGGCACCAAACACAAATTCTGTATGCTTTGCTTCCTCTTTGTTGCCTAGTCCCCTATCTCCCAATGAAAATCCTGCGGAAGACGTTATATTTCCAAAACCTGTGGATGCTGGAACAGAGAAAGGGAACATATCCCCTTTATTATCTTGATGCTTGACCATCTCTGGCTCAGAGCCAGTACTTGCTAAATTTGGAGATGTTGCCAAGATATTTGGGCGCGTCTCACCGATAACCTGCTTCTGATTCGCAAAAATGTTGATTTTATCCTGCTGCTGATCCTCTGTACTCGATTTCGTTTCCTCTGCTGCTGATGCCCCAAACGTAATCTTTGGAGGCTTGACCTCTGGCTTTGCATCTTTCTGGACCTCCTTCTCGATCGCTTCCTGGGCTGCGGCAGCACTTTCTGCATTCTGCTTCAGAAAGTCTGAACCCCAACCAAAAGAAGCTGGGGGAGCAGCCTCTTCTGGAGGTTGCGCTGCGGCTTCTTTTGCCTCAACAGCAACACTAGGCATTCCAAAAGTAATCTTTGGAGGCTTGACCTCTGGCTCTGCATCTTTCTGGACCTCCTTCTCGATCGCTTCCTGGGCTGTGGCCGCACTTTCTGCATTCTTCTTCATAAAGTCTGAACCCCATCCAGAGGAAGCAAGTACAGGTGCTGGCTCTGATACTGGCTTTGAAAATAAAGGTATGGGTTTTTGTTCTGTAACTGACAAATCTACCTTCTCACTCTCTTTTTGTGATAGATTGCTTACCTCATGAGCGCTAAGGTCACTTGAAGGCTGCAAAAAATTTCGGATGCATAGAAGTAAGATGGCACTATTGACGATATTTTGTCCACAAAATGGCAACCTACCTTTTTCATCTGATCTAGTTTTTCTTTGTCATTGCCAAACAAGTAGGTATCTTTGGGTAACTGTTCAATCCCACCCAGATCAACAGACTTGGTTGCCTCTGCAACTCTGACCCTAAGATCATTAACACTTGTCCCAAATTGATAATCGAATTCCTTCTGTTCAGAAATTCCTGGCCCTGTAGAAGTCCTTGTTTCTTGAGCAGATTTTCTGAATATATTTTCTGATGATTTATCTACATTGAATGCCATCAGAGGCGATTTTGAACTGATTGGCTCGGGATGCTCATCAGAGGCCCTGCGTTTCGATTTCCTCTTCTTCTTGCTACTGCTTGGTGATTTATCAGCCACCGTAGTTGGTGATGCAAAGGAGACTTTTGGCTGAGACAATGCAAATGGCTTTGATGTCTCCTGTTTCCTCTCATCTAGGCTTCCAGTTTTTCTCTCAGGCACAAAGCTTCCCAATGATGCACCTGGAGGTGGCGAAGGCTTTGCAGACATTGCGTACCTAGATGCTTCCAAAGGCGAGATAGACTCCTTGGACCTTTTCGCCGTCTCCTCCATACTATCAAGCGTTGCCAAAATGCGCCGAGCAGTATCAGATGTGGGTCTCTGTGGTGACTTTCCCTCATTGGCGATTGGTACTATTGGGGTCAAATCATTCAAAGATTCCTGAGGTGATGTCGAACTAGGCTTCAATCTGCTATAGGATCCCATCATTGACTGATATGGAGTTCTACCGGCCCTCCAGCTTCTTCTGCCGGTACTACCAGGGTCATCAGAGGGTTTGAATCTCCTTCTCCGCTGCATATCAAGCAAGCTAACACTGCCTTCATCCATGGATGGGGTAGAACCAAAATCATTCGCCTTTCTTTTCTTTGATCCTTCACCTATAACAGATGAGGAAGCAGGAGTAGTTGATCGCATAGGAGTCCATGTAAATGCTGGTGCAGGGGACGCGGAAACTGACCTTCCTCTTTTTGGTCCAGCAGTACCCGAGAAGATTGGTTTCATTCCTGATCCAATCCCAGATCCAGGAGTCATTCCCCTTGTCTCTTTCACCATCGCCACCTTTGTTGCCTCGAAAGTGAACTTGCCTAATGTTTGCTCTTTTCCCGTTGTCTCCCCTTTCCGTTTGTCATCAGTTCCAATTCCCTGCATCCGGAACGTACTTGCAAGCCTGCTGCCACCCAGCTCCATGCTTCCACCAGCTGCCCCTTTAGAAGGAGAAGGAGAAACAAATGACGATTGCAATGTCCTTCTAGGTAATGCATTGGCATCTTGTCGCTGTCTAGATCTCGGCGTGGGAAACTGGATGGGTGTCTTGCCTCCCTTCAGCAGCTCCAATACATTATCATAAGGCGTCAAAGCCCTCGCCTCCTCTACAGGAATCTCTGTCCCTGTAGCACCATCAATTGGAGTCTTATTCTTTCCTGGAGACACTTCCATACTTCTATCTTGCTCTGCATCGCCCTGTCTGCCCTGGTCAGGAGAAACCATATGCTCTTTTCCTCCCCTCCCAGCCTCACCCTCCTCGCCTCCAGTAACGGCTGCGTCTTCTTCGCCTGAACCGGCGTAAACCTCTACTTCTTTATCTTTATCTTTTACTAAATCTATTTCTTCTCTTTGAACCAGTCCACTCGACCTCGGAGAAGTAAAATATCCCCCCAGCGCAGACACCTGCGTTCAAAACAACGTCATCAAACCACTGTCCTTTCAGACCACAAACACGCGCTGTATTGCGCACAACCTTATTTATTCACATCTTAGTATCAATTAACACCAGACATGAGGCCCAATTTCAACAAGCATTCATTTCTGCAACTGTGATTCCTGCAGTGTTCCCCGCGCACCTTTGTCATGAGCCCAGCAGCTACCCGAATAGGCGTTTTCGCTACAGACAAAACACTCCCAAACAAACCAGGATTTGTCACTGCCAATCCACGCTCCAACTCGCTCACACTGCCTTCCCTGTTAACGGCAGCAAGGCCACTCCCGAATTCTCCTTGACCTCGACCATGTCGGCTCGACGCATCCATGCCCCGCTTTCCATCTATTGCATCCTTGTCTACATCTCCATATGGATTTGAGTCGACACCAAAACGACGCCGACGCGGCGTCTTCCCAACAGACTGTCCCCCGGGGATGCCATCACGTCCACTACCATTTTGCTCCTTCATGGCGTTCACCACCTTACAACAACACCACGAATCTGTATAGGTGCACTCAGTTCAACTTAATATTTTCTAGAAATTATTATGGAATTTACCCTTTGAATGTTGCTGCCATCTACGGGTGGCAGGCATCTGACTTTCATGACCTGCAAGCTTGATGTTTGACCAACTGTTGATAATCTATTCAAGAAACAGATCTCAGGGACCCATTTTGAAACCATAAATCCCTCTCCTCTTGATTCCAAGCACCAAAAGTAACTAGCAAGGCCATATTACAATATTGCGATAGTCGGGGCTTCGTTCCAGTGCATTTCTTGGGTCATAATTCTATGGAACTATGGTTCCATGACCGTCCTAATAATATAAGGATCATCCTCAAATAAGTTCCAACATCCTTCGGATTCTCACCGATCGGTGATAATTCTTACGCAATCGTAAGGTCTCGGACAAATCTCAACTTTTCGCAGCTTTTCGCATCGATACCAATTAGTAAGAATCCCATCGGGCACCAATTGGAATACCATCCGAAAACCATCAAAAGCTTAATCCCAGACGGATTAGGACCATTACAATGGTCCCTTTACTGACCGATCAACTCGGCATGTTTTGGCGGTTCTGAGCCAGCCCATGTTTGGTATGAAAACCGAAAATCTTGTTACAAATATCACAGTGATTTCTCAAACGTTGATCCTAGGTCTACTTTGAAGTCCGCCAAGTACGATCGACACCTTTGTCTGTTTAAATTTTGCCCTTCCAAGGCCCTCGATGCGCGACCAGCGAATTCATCTGTAATTCACAGAATACCCGGTCAACATGGTAGTTCGACCGGATAACACATAGATATGATCCACGGACAACACCCCAGATCTCTCTACTACTACGTAGGAGCAAAGCATGTAACGGACTTATTGGAATACTTATTATTTTTCTGATTCGGATAGAATAACGCTACTTCTGCAGAATCCTCCGAGGTGTCTGTAAGGGCGGAAGAGTAGTGCGAGATAAGAAAGGACAGGAACCATGCAGCGAGGAATGGTGGTCGGTGGCCAGCGAGCCAGTACGGCTGGACGTGCCCGTCAATGCGTAAGGAATGGGTCTAGTAATAATAATATCCGGGTATTATGTACATATAATGGCTTTGTGTCGAGAGGGGGCCAAGCCCTCATGGCTCTCGGGACGAGCGGCCAGAGTGCATCCACGGTGCTTCTGGGCCGCACAAAGGGACGTTCTCAAAAGGGCCGCCAAGGTCGTCGTGTGGCGACGACTAAAATGATGTTTGAAAGGTTTACCGAGAAGGCCATTAAAGTAGTGATGTTGGCGCAAGAGGAGGCCCGTCGTCTGGGTCATAATTTTGTGGGGACGGAGCAAATTCTGCTCGGACTGATTGGGGAGTCAACCGGTGCGTATGGGAAATTGAAGTGATGCATTGTATCGTTTAATAATAATTAGTGTTTTGGGGGGATGTGGATGCAAGTGCAATCGGGAATGGAAGGTTGCCCAGGATGGATAAGGTGATGGGGATATCTGCCGTATAACCGTGCTTCTCACGTGCTTGATGTGGTGGCTATTCTGCAATGCTGAAAGAGTCGGATGCGTTTTACATAGCTGGACATTGCACTATATGTATAATTTTGTTGCCTTGTGTTGTCCAAGATACTAAGGTTAATATTGCTGCAGGTATTGCTGCCAAAGTGCTCAAGTCTATGGGAGTGACACTCAAGGATGCTCGAGTTGAGGTGGAAAAAGTGATTGGACGTGGAAGCGGATTTGTTGCGGTAGAAATTCCGTTCACTCCTCGCGCAAAACGTGTGCTGGAGTTGTCTCTGGAGGAAGCTCGTCAGTTGGGTCACAATTACATCGGGACAGAACACATCCTGCTTGGTCTGCTTCGTGAAGGTGAAGGCGTGGCATCCAGGGTACTGGAAACTCTTGGTGCGGATCCCCAGAAGATTAGAACTCAGGTGATCCGTATGGTGGGAGAATCTCAGGATCCAGTAGGTACCGCGGTCGGAGGAGGTGCTGCTGGTTCAAACAAGATGCCAACTTTGGAGGAGTATGGAACCAACCTGACTAAAAGGGCAGAGGAAGGCAGCCTGGATCCAGTGGTTGGTCGCAAGAAGGAGATTGAGCGTGTGACTCAGATTCTCGGTCGACGTACCAAGAATAATCCATGTCTCATCGGAGAACCTGGTGTGGGTAAGACGGCTGTTGCTGAAGGTCTTGCTCAGAGAATTGCAAGCGGTGATGTGCCAGAAACTATTGAAGGGAAACAGGTCATCACATTGGACATGGGTCTGCTGGTGGCTGGAACCAAGTATCGCGGAGAATTTGAAGAGCGTTTAAAGAAACTGATGGATGAAATCAAGCAGAATGATGATATTATCCTGATGATTGATGAGGTCCATACTCTCATTGGCGCTGGTGCTGCTGAAGGGGCCATTGACGCAGCTAATATTCTCAAGCCAGCTCTGGCTCGTGGTGAGCTTCAGTGCATTGGCGCGACTACCTTGGACGAATACCGCAAACATATTGAAAAGGACCCCGCTTTGGAACGCCGTTTCCAACCAGTTACCGTTCCTGAGCCATCTGTTGAAGAGACTTTCCAGATCATGCTTGGTCTGAGGGAGCGTTACGAAGCACATCACAAACTGCGCTACACCGACGAAGCCCTGATGGCTGCCGCAAAATATTCTTCTCAATACATTTCTGATCGATTCTTGCCTGATAAAGCTATTGATTTGATGGATGAAGCAGGTTCTAGAGTCCGTCTTAGACATGCTCAGTTGCCAGAAGAGGCAAGGGAGTTGGACAAGGAGTTAAGGGCCTTGTTGAAGGAAAAGGACTCAGCTGTGAGAGCTCAGGACTTTGAAAAGGCAGGGTCCCTGCGTGATAGAGAGATGGAACTCAAAGCTCAGATCAACGCCATTACCTCCTCCGCAAAGGACTCTGCCAAGGCTGAGCTGGAGAGCGGAGAGGCAGGTGGTCCAGTTGTGGATGAGGCCGATATTGCAAATATTGTTGCTCAATGGACTGGAATCCCAATTGAGAAGGTTTCATCTGACGAGACAGAACGTTTAGTCAAGATGGAACAAGTGTTACATGGACGTGTAATCGGTCAGGAAGAGGCTGTTACTGCTATCTCTCGAGCCATCCGCAGAGCTCGCGTGGGCTTGAAGAACCCCAATCGCCCAATTGCTTCTTTCATTTTCTCCGGACCAACTGGTGTTGGAAAGTCCGAATTGGCAAAGACCTTAGCTTCATACTACTTTGGCTCAGAGGACGCCATGGTCCGTTTGGATATGTCTGAATTCATGGAGCGCCACACAGTCAGTAAATTGATTGGATCTCCACCTGGATACGTCGGATACAACGAGGGAGGCCAGCTGACCGAGGCTGTGAGAAGACGCCCATACACGGTTGTGTTGTTTGATGAGATTGAGAAAGCTCATCCAGATGTCTTCAACATGATGCTTCAAATCCTTGAAGACGGACGTCTCACGGACTCAAAGGGCCGAGTTGTTGATTTCAAAAACACTCTCATCATCCTTACTTCCAATGTTGGTTCCTCTGTCATCGAGAAGGGTGGAGGTGGAATCGGATTCCAGCTGGATGCTAATGAGGAGGATTCGTCTTACAATCGCATCAAATCTTTGGTGAACGAAGAGCTGAAGCAGTACTTCAGGCCAGAATTCCTCAATCGTCTGGATGAGATCATTGTGTTCCGCCAGCTTACAAAGCAGGAGGTCAAACAAATCGCAGACATCATGCTCAAAGACGTATTCAAGCGTGGCGAGGAGAAGGGCATTCGCATTGATGTGACCGAGCGTTTCAAAGATCGCCTCGTAGACGAAGGTTACAACCCGGCCTACGGTGCTAGACCCCTTCGCCGAGCCATTATGCGACTTCTCGAGGATAGCATGGCAGAGGGCATGTTGGCAGGAGATATCAAGGAAGGTGACTCTGTGATTATTGATGTGGATGCCGATGGACAGGTTTCTGTTCTCAATGGAGACAAGAAGCTGACCACAGCCATCGATACCATGCCAGCCGGCATCTCATAATTGTGTGTATCAACTAGCCATGATATGATGTCGTCTCTGTTCTCTGAATCAGAGCTTGTACACAATCATTTTCTTTCAGCAACAGCTGCCATGTAAAATTAAGACAATTACTAATTACTGCATTTGTCTAAAGATTCAGCACCTCTTCTTTATTCACTCCTAATTTGAGAGTGTCGTACGAGTGCACCCATTGTCCCTGCATGGATCCGAATCCTTCGGAAGAAATTGGAATCTCCGCCATGGATTTCTCCCGAGATCCTCCTCCGCAATACCATACCGGGCCACGTGTACCTTTACGATCCCAAGTCAAATCAAAATAATTATTTCATCAGACTGTGTTTCACTTACTATTTTGATTTATCCAGTAGCTTGGAATTTGACAGTTTGTGACTGCAAGAAATAGATACGCTGCTCCGCATGTCGGTCCGAGACTTGCCTTGTGGTTGATAAAGGCATGGGCGAGAGATAATCTTAACTGTTGATCCATCTCAAGCCATTTTTTCTGTAGATTTAAGTTAATTAGAACAATGTACAGTACGCACGGAAGAGTAGGCCATCGCTCGCTTTACCTGAGGGCAAAGATGAAATTGGGGCACGTGTCCGGTCGACGAGACACGCAAAGTCGTCGACTCGTCCGGCGTCATGTTGCACCCTCAGCCATTTTATCTTCGACAGCAATGGTGGTTAGATTGGCTCATAGAAGCGCACTGCAGCAACTGTTGCCGGGAAGGTTGCTCATGACAGCTGCCAGCAGGTTCTGTGGAACGAGAGTGGCGCTCATTGTTCTGTTCTGTTACTCAGCTGCTGTCACGGCCTGGGCAGCCCTCAGAAGGCCCGAGTTAACTGACAGGAATGAATCTGAAGGATCTTTCTCTGAAAGAGACGAACATCAGCATAGTGATATGTGCGCTCTCTCAAGCGGTCGAGGCGTGGGACAGAATACTGCAACAAAGCAGAATGGCCAAATGGCCATGATGAGCAACGGATGGACTTGCCCTCTTTGCCATGGCACTGGGTACGTCTCATGGGAAGCAAAATGGTATCACAACGACCCATGTCCCAGATGTCTTGGAAGGGGGTGGGTTTCACACGATTCTTTGTAGAAATATACGTACGGTATTGATGTTATTTTATGCTGATCTGCATCAGATCTTGGGTTGCTTTTACGTGATGATTGACTGATGAACGTTGAAATCTTTAATGTTGTAAAGTAGATATACGAAACCATATTCTATGTCTTATGCATATAGTATTGCAACTAGACTTAGAGGTATTTATTAATTTCAGGAAAGACGGGCCTGAATTAAAATAATTGAATGAATTGAATTTGTGGCCTTCAAACCAAATATTTGCTTAGCAGATTAATCTCGGCCACAAGTTAGTATCTCATCATAAAAGGTGTCGACCGACTGATAGCATCTGAATTAAATTTAATATTCAACCAATGATCATCACAACATCTGCAAGATACAGTGCCGGTAGAGTGTTGCATTGGTGCACTCGACAGAGCATTGTTCAACAGACAGCAATCAGTCGTACAGCTGGGATTTACCTCAGACCTGTGGCATCTTGTCGAAGAGTGGCTCAGAAGCCCTCTGGCTACAAAAATAGTTGCAATTGCCGTATTATCACCGCAGCTTTATCTACTGATTCGAAAACTTCTGCTGGGATGGACAAGGATACAAACCCACTATTGACGGTATGCGATCATCGTGATCAAAGTAGTGTCCGCGAAATATCTCCTTATATGTCGTCATGTTTTGATTATGTATATTCATGTGATATTGAAGTGTTGTTATGCGTTTCGTATGGCCTCTTCGGGTCCCGTGTGCTCACAGTGATTTGACCCTCTTCTTGATGTGTGTTGTAGACACGTCCGTTCCCTCTATGGAACGAAGTGAAGGCGGAGCATGTGGTTCCTGGGATTCGACAGCTAATTGTTGAGACGAATCAAGCGATCGATGAATTGGAAAAGAATGTGGAGCCTACCTGGCCCGGGCTTGTGGAACCCCTGGAACGTATTGTGGATAGACTTGGCAGGGCCTGGGGCACTGTAAGCCATCTGAAGGCGGTCAAGGATACCGAAGAGCTTCGTAAAGCCGTGGAAGAAGTGCAGCCTGAGAAGGTGAAAGTGATGCTTCGCCTGTCTCAGTCCAAACCAATCTATGAGGCGTTTAAAGCGATCAAGGAGGGTGATGCTTGGGAGGGGCTGAGCGAAGCCCAACAGAGGATTGTGGATGGTGAGCTGAGAGATTTTGTGCTCGGAGGAGTTGCTCTGGAGGGTGAAGCGAAAGAGAGGTTCAATGAAATCCAGCAAGAGCTGAGTAAATTGAGCACCGACTTTAGTAATAATCTCTTGGATGCTACAAAAGCATATAAAAAGCTGTTGACTGAGAAGAAGGATGTGGAAGGCCTGCCTGACAGTGCTCTGGCTCTGGCTGCTCAGCAAGCAAAAGGGGAGGGCCATGAAGATGCCAGTCCAGAGAATGGCCCATGGTTATTCACCTTGGATTTCCCTTCATTCTTTCCGGTTATGACTCATGCTGCCAACAGAGAGTTGAGAGAGGAAATGTACAAGGCCAATATTACGCGTGCATCATCCGGGAAGAGCGACAATACTCCAATCATCAATAGGGTATTGGAGCTGAGATCAGAAAAGGCGAAACTATTGGGATTCAAAAATTTCGCTGAAGTCTCTATGGCTTCGAAGATGGCTGATCTGGCATCTGCGGAAGAATTGCTCGAAAAGCTCAGATCAGCATCATATGGAGGGGCTGTGAAGGACTTGGAGGATGTGAAGAATTTTGCGGCGGAGCAAGCGTTCACGGAAGAAATCAAATTATGGGATGTCACATATTGGGCAGAAAGGCTGAAGGAGGCCAAGTACTCGATAAGCGATGAGGAATTGCGACCCTATTTTGCCCTGCCAAATGTCTTGGATGGGCTTTTCAAGCTCGCCAACAGGCTCTATGGTGTGGACATTGTAGCAGCTGACGGTATGGTCCCTGTGTGGGACAAAGATGTACGCTTCTTCGAGGTAAGAAAAAATGGAAAACCCAAGGCTTACTTTTACCTTGACCCTTACTCTCGCCCAGCAGAGAAGCGTGGAGGAGCCTGGATGGATGAAGTATGCAGCCAGTCTAGGTTGTTTGCAGAAGGCGAGGACAAGGTTCGCCTACCTGTCGCTCATATGGTTTGTAACCAGACACCTCCAGTGGGAGATGATCCATCTCTGATGACATTCCGTGAGGTTGAGACCCTCTTCCATGAATTTGGTCATGCAAGCCAGCACATGCTGACTGAGCAGACAGAAGGTCTCGTGGCTGGTATCAGGGGAATCGAATGGGATGCTGTTGAGCTTCCATCTCAATTCATGGAAAATTTCTGTTACGATAGAAAAACTCTGAATGGATTTGCAAAGCATTACAAAACTGGCGAACCTCTCCCAGAGGATTTGTATCAGAAGTTGCTGGCAGCAAGAACTTATAGATCAGGCTCAATGACTTTGCGTCAAATCCATTTTGCTTGCACTGATTTGGAACTCCATTCGAGGTATACGCCTGGCGGTGAAGAGACAATATTTGACAGAGAGCGCAAAGTTGGAGAGAAAACAACAGTTATGCCCTCTCTCCCTGAGGACAGATTCCTTTGTGGATTCTCTCATATCTTTGCAGGTGGGTACTCGGCTGGCTACTACAGCTACAAATGGGCAGAAGTGCTATCAGCAGATGCCTTTGCAGCCTTTGAGGAAGCTGGATTGGACAATGAAAGCAAGGTAGCTGAGACTGGCAGCCGATTCAGAGACACAGTGCTTGCCTTGGGTGGTGGCAAAGCCCCAGCAGAGGTCTTTAGAGAGTTCAGGGGTAGAGATCCCTCTACTGAACCATTGCTGAGACATAACAACTTGTTGCCTGCTTCTGCATAAAGGATTTATATTCGTTTCTGAATTGATATGTAACTCAGCACCAGCAATATGATTAAGTAATACATATTGCGAGATCTTGCAGTCTATATACATCGCAATATGTAAAAGCGGACCCATGAATGGCTGATACTATTTTTCATATTGGCAACTACTTCGCTCTGGAGCCTAGCAAGCTGGTCATTTCAAATTCGGAATTATTTCTGCACCGGGTATCTTTTACTGAAATCTGAGACGTAATTTACCTGAAATAGCAGATATAACTTCGACTAGTGGCCGGCCGAGTAAGTAGGGAAACCGGAGAAGACCCGTGGTTGTGGCAATCGCTGACAAAGATGGCGACTACACAACAAGACAGGTTTAACGTGAACACTCAAAGCGAGCATTTGGCAGCAAAATACGTAGGAACAGGCCATCCAGATACAAATAGATTCGAATGGGTTGTTAACATAAAGCGGGATACGTACGCAAGTTTTGTAGCAAATCACTCCCTTGCCTCGTACCAGGCTATCGGGGAGAATGAAAGTATTGGTAGAGTCAAGTACAATATGAAACAATCAATGCTCATGCCATGTGGGCTGCCTCCTGAGAGGGAAGAGGAGGAGTAGGTTCTGTTATGAAGCACTTGCTGTTGTGTAGCAAAAAACAAGCACCGTCAAACTTTGTGAGCTGGGGATGACTCTGTTCTCTGGCGTGACACGGTGTGCACGTGTGGTATAAATAAATGTCGTTTTAGTTAAATTATGTTGTACTTTGAATGGAGTACGGTTGATGATAATAATAATTCTGTAAGAAAATGAGAAACTTTTGTCGTAAACCTTTATCTAAAGGAATTGTCATATCAAGCCTAATGACTTGGATGGGTCCCCATCTTCGGCTTCTATTGCAGCTAATTTAGCCTTCAACATTGCCATTGATTTTGCAACTCGTTTTCTACCCGCCTGAATGAGCTTGTAATCCGCTTCTGCATCAAACCTGCCAAAATATTGTTCCACTGATGATTCAGGTGCATCTGTTGCATCCTTCGTGACTCTATCGTACAGCGCAACGGTAGGCTCCCAAAGTACTAACTCCTCGTACATTTCAAACACGTGAGGACGCTTCTGCGGTTTTCCATGCATGTCTAAGCCCAAGCGTAAGTGATGCAAAAGTTCAATAGGTGGCTCTTGCACGTCATCATGGAAATGTATCTGCACGAGACACGCGATCAAATTTATTTAACATCTCAGATAATTTAAAAAGTCAAAATATACTGGGGCCATGGTCTCATCCAGATCGGGCCAGCAAAATAACCCACCTCGATCAAAATGTCAAATTCCCCCCAACCATTCTCCCTCAATTCAAAAGGTGGCGACTTCACATCCCGATTTGGATTTGCGAAACTATCGTGAAGATTAAATGTTACTTTCTTGATTATCTGACCAAGATTTTGGTTCAAAGGAGAGCGCAAATACACCGTCCAGGTATGGGTAGCTGTCTCAGTGGCCTGCAACAAGCAAAAGGAGAGACACAGGTCAAGGGAAAACATAGCCAACATTGATATTACATCCCCAACAAAGGCAACTACTTGATTAAAATCTGACGGGTACAATACAATTGAACTACAAAAAGACTGTAATATAGCATTCAGAAATCCAATCAACCCACCCTCTTCCCCAAGCTAATTGCAACTGTGCCTGTTACAACTGGAATCGCCAGTTGAACGCCCTTCATCCGTTTTTCACCATTCTGCAACAATAAATAAAGCATAAAATTTACTTGTGCTATTTACGTAAGCGTGAGAAAGTCTGTGCCAGTAATATCGAGAAAATGTCACATTGAAAGAAAGAAGATATGTCTAAACATACCGGGCCGGTTATGTACTTGTCTTTATCTGCCACCATGATTTTCAAAGGTAAAACGTAGTCAATTGTTATAGATATTTCATCGCTACTAGTATTTACTTCCTTTGGGAGAAGCAGTGCATTTGAAATAAAAGAATCGATCGTCTGTTGAATGTTACTTGAAAGGCCCCAGTCAAAGGACACATTTGATGGGACATAAAGAGATTGTTCAAACTTCGAGACGACAGCAAGCCTAACCGGGCAAATTTAAGTAGCAAAGCACATGCTACTTCAGATCAGAAATCACATTGGTCGTGTATAATTCAATAACGTTATTTGATGCCTTTTGATCGAAGATTGTACTTAAATAGGCTTTGGGCTGGGGACCAGCAAAAAACTCTTTTGTGGCAGGAAGTATCCCAACCCTTCGATGCTACTTGATATTAGAGGCTCGAATTCCATATTTTCTTTATCTTTGTATGGGAATCGGCGCCAGGGATCATCCAATCTCTTGTACGGGCATCAAGCTTTGAAGACTCACGGTTGTACTAAAAGTCTTCACCTCAAGGTGCTCCGGTCCAGACAGCGCTGCGAATTCGTATTGCAAGGGGAAACCCGGGCGAACAGGGCTTCCTCACTCGGTGGAATCCTTAGTGGTAGATCGTTTGTCTGCAGCTCGTCCAACCACACAATGAGGGTGAGTACATTGGAAGATGTTTTCTGCAGCAATGCTGGAAAGGCAAAGAAGGCAGTGCTGTTGGATCAGTTTGGTGTGCTTCATGATGGACAGAAAGCCTATCCAGGAGCTGTTAAAGCTGTAGAATACTTGCATGGCCTTGGTCTACGCGTATTGATCGTTTCCAACTCTTCAAGACGTACGTCTGCTTGCCATGATTTTAAATTCCATTAATGGACTTGGTGTGATGTGAATTGGATTGGGCATATTCTCCTTCAGGTTCCGATGATGGTGCAAAGGTAAAGCTAGAAAAACTTGGTTTCGATACCAGATTGTTTGATGGAGTGATCACGAGTGGGGAAGTGACACATAGCTGCCTGGAAGATAGAGCGTCTTCCTTCTGGAGGGAGAGGAAGAGTTGCATCCATTTTACGTGGCTGGAGAGAGGGTCCATCTCCCTTGAAAAATTGGGAATTGATGTCACTATTGACCCTCAAAAAGCTGATTGTATCATTGCTCACGGGACAGAGGCTCTGGGTACCCAGGTAAATGGTCAGGATGCGTCACCTTGCTCAGTTGAGCAGATGAAAGAGATTCTGAGTATGTGCCAAGAGATAGCCAAACAAAGGGGATTTCCTATGCCTCTGATTGTTGCAAATCCGGATATTGTTACAGTGAATGGAGATGAACTGATAGTTATGCCAGGTACGCTGGCAAATTTTTACGAAGAAATCGGAGGGCAGGTCTATCGGATGGGCAAACCAGATCCAATAATCTATCATAGGGCACTTGAGATGCTTGATTTGCATCCTGAGGATATCATTGCTATCGGGGACTCTTTGGAACATGATATTTGTGGAGCGCAGAGTATGAACATTGACTCTATCTTTATTGCTGCGGGTATACATAAGAAAGAAGTCGTAGTTGGTCACGATAAGGATACAGAGATGGTCAAGGAGGACTGTTTGGATGAGATTTTTGACGTGTACAGATGTAGACCTAAATATACTCTACTTTATTTTGAAACTTGATGACAATATCGGTAGTTACATGACTTTCAAATATATT
This sequence comes from Picochlorum sp. 'soloecismus', assembly GCA_002818215.1. Classification (NCBI taxonomy): domain Eukaryota; kingdom Viridiplantae; phylum Chlorophyta; class Trebouxiophyceae; genus Picochlorum; species Picochlorum sp. 'soloecismus'. The sequence continues at coordinate 121,959 of PJAJ01000014.1, read as the reverse complement.
GTAGCGATTAAAAGTGTAAAATATGACTTTCTGAAGCAAGTTCACTCCTCTACTGGGCAAGATGAAACACCCCAGATATCTTCTGCGTATTCCTTGATTGTACGGTCACTGGAGAAGAACCCAGATCCAGCGGTGGACAAAATGCTAGATTTTGTCCATGCATCTGTGTCCAAGTATTTTCTATCGACCTCTTCCTGTGCCTTTATGTATTCAGGGAAATCGTTTGCCAAAAGATAATAATCTGAGAAAGTAATGGCATCGACCAGCGGTGCAAAGTAATCTTCCCATCCAAACACCCCTGTGCGAATCATTTCCACAACATGATTGAACCGAGGATCCGGCTGTAAAGAGCTTCTAGAGGCACGGAGGCCTGGGACAGCATCAGCACGAGCACCAAAAATAAACATATTTTCTTCCCCGATTTCATGTGCAATTTCAATATTTGCCCCATCCATTGTTCCGATGATCAAGGCACCATTCATTGCAAATTTCATGTTTCCTGTTCCTGAAGCTTCTGTTCCTGCCGTAGAAATCTGCTGGGATAACTCTGTTCCTGGGATAATTACCTCAGCAACAGAGACATTGTAATCAGGGACAAACACCACCTTGAGCAAGTCACCCACTTCTGGATCATTGTTTACTTTCTCTGCGACTGCTGAAACTAGCTTGATAATTCTTTTAGCCATCTCGTATCCTGGTGCTGCTTTTCCACCTACCACACATACCCTGGGAACGACATTATCAGATTTTCCTTCCCTTCTCAGTTTCAGAATGGTATCATATCTATGGATAATAGACAGAACATTTAGCAACTGGCGCTTGTACTCGTGGATGCGCTTCACTTGGACATCAAGTAAAGCATTTTTGTTTGGAAGATGAATTCCAGTCATTTGTTCAATAAGTTCTGCGATAAAAAGAGAAAGTAGAATTGTGACATGGTGAAAATCTATCCCTCAAAAAACACAATCTTGATAGAAAAATGAATAAGATGCACAAACTCACCCAAGGCTGCAGTTTTGTTTGCAGATTTTACTTGCTGCCATCTCTGCTGAAAATCTTCATCATTAACGAAGTCCCTCAGCTTTGTCAATTCATCCAGATGACTGATCCAACTCTCTGATCCGAGTTTTTCTGTTATAAGGTCCCTCAAGCCTGGGTTGCAGAATGCAAGCCATCTGCGAGGAGTCACCCCATTAGTCTTATTCTGGAATTTCTCTGGAAAGATTTCATAAAATGCATTAAAGACGTCGTGCTTCAAGATTTCAGAGTGGATTGCTGCCACTCCATTGACATTCTGAGAAGCAACAACTGCAAGGAATGCCATGCGGACAAACTTTTGACCATCCTCGGTCTCTTCAATAATCGAAAGTTTAGATATCTTCTCCCAATCATCCCCAAACCTTGATCGTATCTGCTGCAAAAATCGCCAATTGATGTCATAAATGATTTGTGTGTGACGTGGCAACAATTTCTCAAGCATCACGATGGGCCATTTCTCTAGCGCTTCTGGAAGAACTGTGTGATTTGTAAAGTTGCAAGTTTTATTCACCAATTCCCAAGATTTCGTCCAGCCAAGGCCCTCAAGATCCATCAATACCCGCATGAGTTCCGGCACTGCACAGAAGAAAGATGCAAATTGCATGAAACACGGAGACCAACAAAACAGAGAAAGGAAAAAGAAACAAGAAAGTAGTACAACACATACCAAGAAGCGTAGGATGCGTGTCATTCATTTGGAAAGAAACCTTTTCTGCGAATTCTTCCCAGTCATCATGACGCTCCTTGTAGCGCCTGATGACATCCTGAACTGTTGATGAGACAAAAAAGTGCTGCTGTTTGAGCCTCAATTCTTTACCCTCGTAAGTCCTATCATCAGGATACAACACCGAGGATAATGTCTCAGCTCGTTGTTTTGACAAAATAGCTTGCACATAGTCTCCAGTGTTAAATGCCTGCAGGTCAAATTCCCTGTCTGGCTTTGCAGCCCACAGACGCAAATTGATGGTGTTCTTGGTCTTAAAACCAGGAATTGGCGTATCGTACGCAACAGATGTCACGGTCTCTCCGGGATTCCATCTAAACATTTGTCGACCGCTATCATCATGAACAGAAACATGCCCATAGAACGAAATTGGGTACGACACTGATGCAGAGCGCTCCAATTCCCAAGGATTCCCGAAATTCAGCCAGTAATCAGGCTGCTCGTGTTGAAATCCGTCCACCAACACTTGCCTAAACATTCCATATTGATATCGAATGCCGTACCCCCATGCTGGCAAATTTAATGTCGCCATGGAGTCCAGGAAACATGCTGCAAGTCTACCAAGACCACCATTTCCTAATGCAGCATCCCTTTCTTGCTCTACCAAAGTTTCCAAATTATAACCCAGTTCATTTAGTGCCTCTCTGTACCTGTCTTCAACTTCGAGATTATATAGGGCATTTAAAAGCGATCTACCCATCAAAAACTCCATCGACATGTAGTACACACGTTTGGGATCTTTCTCTCGGAAGTATGTCTGCGTATCATTCCAAGATTCAATCAATCGATCCCTTACAGAGTATGAAGTCGCCATGTACGCTTCCAAGTCATCAAATTTATATCTTGAGCGGGCCAGAGTATATTCCACATGATTAATGATCGATTGTTGGATTGAGAGCACAGAGTCTCCAGTGTATGTATCTGCATGTATCACTCAACAACAGTATCAACCACCAAACAAAGACACGTGCTCTTTACAATCAGAAACTCGAATCAAACAACCACAACTCGAAAACACAAAGTCATTTGTAAAATATATCTAACTCCATGACCTACCCATCAGCTCGTGCAGCAACTCTGCACGTTCCTCTGGCGCCTCTGCCACGTGCAGCTTTGGCCTAACTCTCTGGAGGGTACCAGCACGCAATGCAGATTCTAGAGCACCTCGAATCGCTGCCATCTCCCCATCTTCCACTTTACCGCCATCCTCTTTCGCCACCCAGAAGACATCGTCGATTTGCCCCCGTTTCTCAGAGATCTCGGCCTTGCGAACGTCCAGGCCCAGCACCCCAAACGTCGAGGTCAGGGTCGCCAGCAGGCCAGGTCGGCCTTGTCCCGTGATCCGCACCATTGTCACTTGATCATCGGTGGAATTATCGATCGTGACTTTCGCTTCCCCAATTTCTCTAGCTTGAGCATCGGGTGAAGAAACTGCTTTACACATCAGAGCACTCTGTCGACGTCGCAGATCCCTCGCCGCAGTACGGCGACTCGACAAGAGTCGCACTGCAAAAGCACCCCGACCGACTGGACAGATGCCCTTGGCCACCGTGGCACATCTACACGAAGGCCTACTATCCATATTCGATTTATATCTGAATCGATTAGCACACAGCATTGTCACCTCAGAAACCCAAAGAACTATTCGTTGTTTGTCGCGACACTAGGAGAGCGAGATGCGAGCAGATCAGCACCGATACGTCGCCCTTCTTCTTGACAAAAACCGATACGTTTGACAATCCCAATTCCTTCAAATAGATATTTGATACTATTTAATGCCTTTGTCAACATACACAATGCCCATTTTAATCCCACCCAATGGGCTTGTACATGGCCATGGAGCGGATGCCCCGGGGCATGGGCCCATCCCATCCGGGATGGAAAATAGCCTACTGTGGGTACAATGGGGTCGGCATATTACACTGTAGTGCCCCATGGATATTTTGAAAATTAAATAATTACTGTATCACATTGGGGTTTGCTGCGATTTGGACTGATCACAGGCGTATACTTATTCTGGGGACGAATTAGGTCAATTGTTTTGAGTCTTGCACTGTCAACACCACCCTAGATATATCCTGTATACAGTGGGACCCAATACGAAAGAAGGGAAACTTTAATTACTAGGGAGATATTTGAAGGGATTTTACTTGTCACTGCGTGGGATGAATTTCACTGGGGCCAAGACGATGAGCACTCCTTGGGTTCTGGGGAGAGTTTGGTCCAGAGCCGGGAGTCAACATATGTCGCATATTGTGGAAAGAAGGCGAGTACGGGGCGAAGAAAATAGGAAATATGTGACATGCATGTCGTCTAGGAGGCCTGAACTGAAGTTTTCTATCGATCCGCCGAGTGACATGGAGGATGACTTTGTGCTCGAAGTTCCTCACATTCGTGACTATCTAAAGGCGAGGCCGTCTCCATTTATCACGACGAACAATTTTGGGGGTGGATTTGTGTCGAATGATGATAGAGTGGCTCTGAGTACGTTGAAATTTGCATCAGGGGAAAGTGCCGGGGCGGATTGCTTTGGAATATATGAAAGCGAGGAAGGAGATGTGTCTGGGCTGGCCAGTCCTGCAAAATTCACTGACGACGAAGGGCCCGATCTGTGTGTGCCATTGCCTCCATGGGCATATCGAGCTGGGGCTCGGGAGACAATTTTTATGAATCCAGCGGAGACAAAGGTGGCGATTGTGACTTGTGGGGGCCTATGCCCTGGTTTGAATGATGTGGTGCAAGGGTTGGTGAACAAGTGCCAAGATTATGGGGTGCCGGAAGGGAATATACTGGGAATTCAGTATGGGTTTAAAGGGGTTTACGATAAGAATAGGAGGCCAGTCGTGCTCACGAAGAAGAGTGTGGAAGGCATTCACTTGGAAGGGGGTACAATCTTGGGTACATCTAGAGGTGGAGCTGACATCAAGTAGGTGATGTTTATTTCATATTTCTAACAACTCGTTGTATACTATGTATATATATATATATATATATATATATTAGTTACGTGTATTTGAGGAAAATTGTTTGATGTATATGCAGCAAAATTGTGAGGCAGATTGATATTATGGGCATTGATATTCTTTTTGTGGTCGGTGGGAATGGTGGCAATGCGGGTGCTGCTGCTATTCAAAAGGAACTCAAGGCCAATAATGTGATATGTTCGGTGATTGGAGTGCCGAAATCTATCGATAATGACATACTTTTGGTGCGATTTTGCTTTGTTCCATAAACAAAATAAATAAGTCGTAACTCTGTTAGAACGGTCTTCCTATTTGTACTAATGGTGATTTGGAAGATGACTGCAGATTGATAAATGTTTTGGCTTTGATACTGCTGTTGAAGAAGCACAAAGGGCAATTATTTGCGCAAAAGTTGAGGCCTCCAGTGCGTTTAATGGCATTGGAATCGTCAAGGTTATGGGCAGGCAGTCTGGTTTCATTGCTTTGGATGCATCAATGGCATCTGGTGTTGTTGATATTTGCCTTATCCCCGAAGTGCCATTCAAGCTGGGTGGTCCAAAAGGCGTATTTAGCTACATAGAAAAGGTTTTAGCCTCAAAGGGTCATGTAGTTATGTGTGTCGCTGAGGGAGCGGGTCAGGATATCTTGGCAACTGGAGAGCAAAAGACTGATGCCAGTGGGAATCCAATTTTAAAGGATGCAGGTCTCTGGCTGAGATCAGAAGTCAAAAAGCATTTTAAAGATGTGGATGTAAAATACATTGACCCAAGTACGTAGCACTGCTGTATTTGTACGGTAACTGAGTGTACTAACTATGTTGATTTACCACAATAAACTGGGACTGCAGGTTACATCATTCGCTCCATCCCAACTACGGCTGGAGACAGAATATACTGCAAGATTCTCGCGCATAATGCCGTGCATGCTGCGTTTGCAGGATTCACTGGAGCAGTTGTAGGCTTGGTGAACACTCATTATGTGTACCTTCCAATTCCTGTTGTCATTCAGTCACCACGACGTGTGGATCCCAAGGGGAAAAAATGGAATCGCCTTCGGGCATCAATTGGCATGCCAAACTTTGTTTGAATTTGATCAGATCATTTTTGTAAATTACATGAATGCTATAGACACCAACGTATGGGAAATTGAAATTTTCAAATCACAGGGGAATTCAGCCTTATCCAAGAAAGCCAATGGTGGGCTCAGGCCTCTCAGTCAGACTTTGCATCAAGCTGCTCTTTGAGGTTGGCATGCACTTCCTCCCGGATGGTCTTCATCTCAGCAGAGAGATCGTTCAAGGTCTTAGCCATATGCTCTAGTCCCTGCATGAGCATCCCACCGTGCTTGTACGATTTGGCCGACACGCCAGAGACCCCTGAGACACCAGAGACACCAGAGACTCCCGACACAGGGGACGCCTTAGTCTTGTGGATTCCCAAGCGGGTAGCAGAAGCTGCAACGCACAACGAGGATAGATCAACAAGAAGAAGAATCATACAAGATGCAAGAAGTGGCAATTCCGCTCTGCTTGCACTACGCCCTTGCTCATACAAACGTACCAAAGTTGAATGCTCCGGCAAACATCATGATGGCCAGCAGCAACAAGGAGGTAAAGCTCTTCATTGTGATGATAGTCTGAGTTCAAATGCACCCCGGACAAAATTTAATGGATTATGTATATGGCTCCTCTTGCTCTGTTGCTGTCTATTGATAGAAGACTCATGGAGCACATTTCAAGATTGCCATGTTTCCACAATCCAAGATCATTTATGGAAGGACAGCTGAGGGTGAAGGAGCCATTGCTATAAAGTTGACTTTTGAAATAGAAGATTAGAAAACGAACGAAGATGTTGTTTTGAAGACGGGCTATTTATATCGAAACTTGTAAGACAGTAAGCATATTCAGTGACTGAGACTGAATGCAATAATCATGTTTGTATAACGGACTCATGGTGTTACATCTGTATCAAACATTCAGAAGGATATCAATTCAAGATAGTAGTTCACGAAGGCTTCTGAGTAGCTTCCTATGAATTTAATTCTTGATATCAGCAATCTGCTGCTTCAGGTTGGCGTTCACCTCCTCCCTGATGGTCTTCATCTCAGCAGCCAAGTCATTGAGGGATCTGGCCATGTGCTCCAGACCCTGCATCAGCAGACCCCCGTGCTTGTGGGACTTGCCGGAAACACCGGACACGCCGGACACGCCGGACACGCCGGAAACACCGGACACGCCGGACACGCCGGACACGCCGGACACAGGGGCAGACTTGTGGTGTCCAAAGCCGGCAGCAGAGGCTGCACGAGCAAACACTAAAACACTCAGTCACACACTCAAGTAAAACAAGCAAGCAGGCAAAAAATCAGTGCAGAAGGTACTCCCTCATGAACATGAAGACTTTGCTCCGTAGTTCATCCAACCGGTGCAGCAACCCTCGAGCTCACACCCCAACGTACCAAAGTTGAAGGTTCCAGCAAAGAGCATGATGGCCAAAAGGATCAAAGAAGTGAAGCTCTTCATTATAATTGCTTTGTATTTCTTTACGGAAGTAAGACTGAGGATGTAACTGAGTGAGTGTATGAAAACAATATTAGTAATTGATTGTGGTTAGAATCGAGAGCGATCAGCGAATTTATCCCATTCGATCACCTTCCCAAGTTGTTACCATGTTTACACAGTCCAAGAGTATATGCCTTGGGACGGCACTAATAGAGAGGAGTAGTCTTTGGGGACGGGCTTCCTCAAAAGAAAAACAAATGCTATTGATTACAATCTTGTGGATTCAGGATGTGTTTATTGGTTAAAAATTTCGATCTTTGGTCCTAAAGATGGTGTGCATGTTGGGCAAGCACTCTATTTCTTGGTTCTTGGTTTTTTTCCTGAGGATTTGCCTGCCACTGCATGCTGGGTATTTGATCTTAAGATCCATGCAAGCTTGCATCCTTAGTATGCGTCCATGTATTATACGCGCGAAACAGTCGCTCACAAATACAAGGATGTCATTTGGGGTTTTATGTTTAGATATTTTCAGGCTTTTCTATTGTTATACATGTTGAAATCTTACAACAGGAATTGTATGCTAAGTCTAGAGAAAATGAGCAACCGATAAAGCATCATAACAAGGTTCACGCAATGAATCAACAACCGACAATACAATTCAAGCCTATTCCTTGTTTTTGATATCAGCAATCTGCTGCTTCAGGTTGGCGTTCACCTCCTCCCTGATGGTCTTCATCTCAGCAGCCAAGTCATTGAGGGATCTGGCCATGTGCTCCAGACCCTGCATCAGCAGACCCCCGTGCTTGTGGGACTTGCCGGAAACACCGGACACGCCGGACACGCCGGACACGCCGGAAACACCGGACACGCCGGACACGCCGGACACAGGGGCAGACTTGTGGTGTCCAAAGCCGGCAGCAGAGGCTGCACGAGCAAACACTAAAACACTCAGTCACACACTCAAGTAAAACAAGCAAGCAGGCAAAAAATCAGTGCAGAAGGTACTCCCTCATGAACATGAAGACTTTGCTCCGTAGTTCATCCAACCGGTGCAGCAACCCTCGAGCTCACACCCCAACGTACCAAAGTTGAAGGTTCCAGCAAAGAGCATGATGGCCAAAAGGATCAAAGAAGTGAAGCTCTTCATATTGATTGTAATAGTTCTAAAGGTAGATGCGTGAAGTTTCAGACGAGTAGCACAACTTTGGCCAACAGCAGTGAAAGTTTTTTACAGAATATTAATTATTGATAGCTGCTATGCGCATCGCCTTTTATGCACCAATAATGAGCAATCTGCAATGCCAATCCTTTCCCAGGCAACTGTTCTGCATGCTTGGTTGTCTTCTTTTCCCAGCATCTCATGGGATTTTCGTCATCATTTCTCTGCCTCTCCCTTCCATTGACACTTCGATGGATCTTTAACGGCAAAGTCGTCATGAGCACAAAACTCCAATTCCCTGCGACTGTGATTCCCAGGCATGGCTCATTCCATGGGTGGTTCGAAACCTTGGATTTCGACTCTTCCATTTCATTTCTTCCCACGTTGGCGGGTGCTGTAACTTCACCCGTCCTTTCAACGCGACCGTTGATGGGACAACATGGCGGAATCAACATTCGGATACCCAAGGCAGCGTGCATACATAGTGAACAGTCCAACTCCCAAAATTTTTTATGCGTTATATTTCGAGATCTACTATCAATAATTTATCCTTGTGCTACGTATACTGACTAGATTGGTCATATCTCGGTTAGAAGCCAGCCAGATCGTGGACGCGGTTAAACTGACAAGTTGCAAGGACACAATCTGCTGAAGCCTAGGATCGTTCTGAAATTCCTTAATAGAAAAATAGAATTCCATTGATAGAATTTCAGTTGTATCTAACGAGATCGGATAGCATCAGAGTTCGGCGCATACAGTGTGATGTGGGTGGCTCTTTTCGTGGTGTTGCTGCTGCAAAGCAGATTAGATATTGCCGTATCTGGGACAAAAGTCAAGGATCTCAATCAGCTTCAGGTACAAGAAGGGCATGGAGGTAGTCGTTCTTTGACGCAGACGGTGAGTTTGATTACGTGAGACTGTCTGTGTTGGCCACCCTGTGGCAGATACAGGGTTTTTGACACCACTGGCGTTGCGTCGATGTTCGATAGTAATCAATTCATATATAGCCCACTACGTTGATAGATGTCATAATGAAGATGAGAATGTCGAAAGCTCGATATTTTTAGGGATAGCTTTTATTTCTTGTATCATCTGGATTCTCTCCAGAATATACTAGTGATGGTGTTTGCAATCCAATGGTGTGTTGTGTTGTTTGCAGGATCCGATGCTGTTGATCCCGCCCCCAGCAGTTACGCAAAAGACGGTCATTGTGTGTCTTCCAGTAGAAATAAAGGCTGGATCGAATGAATGCAACGAAGCGATTTCAAAAGCCAATAGCGAGAGCCTGGGGATTCAGTTGCAGTGTGTTAGTGGAGGGACAGTCAAGGGCTGCCTGAAAATGGTGAAAGATGGAGCGGCGCAAGTGGCAAAAGTTCCCAGCTCTGGGGCACTGCTTGGGGAAGAGGATTATGGTCTTGCAGTAATTGCAACGGAGTTCTTTAATGATGACCTGGGGAATTCTACTGCAGGATATGCAGTAGCTGTTGTGAATTCAGAATGGTGTTATACGACCCATGGTGGGGCACCAGAAGCAAGGGACCTTAGAGATATGAAGGCTTGCTTTTCAGGGCAAGCCACAGACGGAGGATGGTATACACCATTGGGATATCTGATGCGGAATGGTGGCATGGAAATCGTGTCGAATGAGACAGACATAAGTGACGATGCTGAATCTGCACTAGAGTACTTTAAAGAGATTTGTGCGCCTGGATATTATTCCATGGCCCCGAAAGTTTCTGGGGGCAGACTTAAATCATTGTGCAAACTATGTGACGATGATACTTGCAAAGTATCAAATGAGTGGCGTGGTTCTGAAGGTGCCTTGGAGTGTGGCCAAAAGAAGGGGGATGTGGTGTTCATGCAATATCCCATATTGGATGACTCTGTTGGAGCAGGATCACTGACTATCTTGGATGGAAACAGGAAACAGGAGGATGACAAAGCGAAAGAGGAGGATGACAAAGCGAAAGAGGAGGATGACAAAGCGAAAGAGGAGGATGACAAGAAAGAAGAGGATAATGGTAAAGCGGATCCCAAGGAAGTTGATACTGATTATAATGAAGAAGAAGAAGATACCGTAGCAGATTATGACGACAAGGAGAATAACATGTTTGAAATCCCAAGTCTGCCAACAAACCTGCTGCCTGAATTGCCAAATACTGGAAATAAGAGAAGGGTATGAACGCAGATTTCAAAATTATTACCTATTTACTTGCACGAAAAATGCCTTGATTACTGACCTAGCCATTTTGGATGCAGAAACTTCTCCAAGAGGAGGGACTATTGGCAAATAAATTTCTCTTTTGTCCAAGTGAGTCTCAGCGCTGTCAGCCTATTGAGGCGTATAAGGACTGCAATTGGGGTCGAGTTGCAAGCCAGGCGTTTATTGGGTCCCCTGAGTTTCTTGAAAGTGAAACAGGGGTCTTCTTCCAGCGGCTTTTAGAGTATGCAAGCCGCAGTCCAGACTTCATGAACGCCGCCTCTAAAGTTGGAGAAGATCCATATTGGCTGATAACGCCTGGTACGACTTCAATCAAAGCTGTTGATAAGTCTACCTCTTCGATTTATGACCCAGGATATATAGAATCAGTGAAGAAATCGATGGCGTATGCTTACAGCCTTGGTGCTGACCCCAGTGCCCAAGATGCCAAGAACAACGAAGAGGAAGAAGAGTCTTCCGGTGGGCTAAGTACGGCAGCAATTATTGGAATAAGCGTGGCTGCCGCTGTTGTTGGTATTTCTCTAGTGGTAGCAGGCATATATTGGTACACAAAGCGACAAAAGGACTCTGGTTGGCAACAATACCAGGATGCAGTAAAGAGCATTAATCGCATTTGATGTATAGTTTTTCAAAAGATTTTGTTTTTGCTTCTTGGTATTATTAAATAGATACTTGTAGTTAATAATAATTAATTAGTAACTTGTTCCAAAAACTCTAGTGTGTATTGCTTGATTACCCTATGTCAGTACAATAGATATGAAAATGAAGGTAGCAATTATGAGATTGGTCTGAGCTGCTGCGGAGGACTGCGCCGTACTTTGCGCTGATGGAGGAATTGGAGAAGATTCAATAGCCACTGAAATTATCTGGGCATCAATTTCTGATGAGTCAGGGGCTTGACTGGCTTCTGCAGATGCATCCACTACAGGAGACACTACAGGAGACACTGCAATTCCAGTATCTACAGCTGTTTCAACTTGCTCTGCTGCCTGATCTGTCGTGGGTTGCATTGCCTCAGGAACGCTAATATTTTGAGTTGGAACATTCACTTCTGGTAGAGTTGGAGCTACCGCAAGTGGGACCACAGGAGACTCAATTTCAGATGCTGGTACATTTGCCTTTGCAGCCTTCCCTCCGGGGACACATCCCAACCAATCTCCCATTTTTGATTTTGGAACTGGATTTTGCAACCATTGAACTAATTGATGCATTGTAACAAAATATGCATCAGGATAATTGTCTGTTACCCATTTGAAAAATGTCTTCAACGCACTCATGCTCTGCTTCTCAACGATCCAGAAGGAATGTACATACACTGGAACAGGGGCCCTATTTCCATTGTACGCTTCCAAGAAATTAAACTTCAATAACTCCACAGGGTCACACTCCTTTGGTTTCTTGCCATCGCAAGGGTCCAAGGCAAAGGCATTCTCTGGGTAATTATCATTCTGAATGACCCAAACTGGAACTTCCCAGAGACCTTTGTAGCTTTCCTCTTCCTTACATAAATTTCCGGTCCAGTCGCAATTTTGAGCTATTCCGTAATCCATAGTATATGGCCATAACCTGGACCCTCCATTGGGGGATGTTGTTCCAGGCTCTGAATCAGACAACCCTAGATTAGGCCAGTGCTCACTGATTGTTGAATCGTACAGAAAACCTCCCTTTTCAAGAGCCTGGCGATGCTGGGGATTATTAACTAGATATGGTGAGCGATGCCCGACAACATCATCTGGACTCATTCCGCATTGGTTTATCAGCCACTCTCTTTGACCAGTTATCTCTGTCTCGATGTCCTTGTAATCCATGCCCATAGCTTCATGTGAGACTGTGTGGCAAGCTATCTCATCACCTTCATCAAATGCCTTTCGCACGTAGTCACAATCAGTATATGCTCCCATTGTAAAGAATGTTGCTGGTGCTCTGCAGCCATTTGGATTGACAATCCCTTCTCTAGCCTCATTCATTAATGATGTCGATTCTGGACCTGTGATATCATCATGTGTGAACAATACAAATTGTGGAATTTCTTCCACTGGGATTGGTCCGCTTTGCCCAGCACAATAGCAATCCGGCAATTTACATTCTTCAGGGGAGCAAGCATAGCCTGCAACAGTCAGGTGGCATAGAGCCATTCGTTACCCAAAGCTATGACAATGGATTAAGATGGACCAAGAACCCCTCTTTCCCACATGTTCGAACAACAAAAGTATAAATCATGCGCAATTGCAAGTAAATATGCACTAGGATACGCTCATTAACTTTACGCGGCTGGCAGATCTTGCCGTCTGCAGGTCCGCCGCTAAGCACTCACCGTCCGATCTGCCAGGAAGTCCCGCAAGAATGATTGCTATTGAAATGAAATATGAATATGGCATGATTGACGAGGCCGTGCTCCAGTCCTTTTCACCTGCGTCGACGCACTCTTGGAGTTGGTTGCGCTTTAAAGGCAGGGGCAGTCGTAACAAGGCTTGAAGCTCCCAAAAGGCTTTCTCTGGAAAGAATGTCAAAATACAAACCATAGATTTATAAATGCTTCACTGAGCATATGCTCTCTGAGAGTATATCAGCAATTTCGCTAAGTCCACGTGGACCCCGCGTCCTGTCGCCTAAATTGCAGTGTCTGGCAGCTAGACAATCTTGCCATAACGTTACATATCGCGCTATTTCACATATTTGATCTTGACAGCAGCATGTTAATCGTTTACGGAGGGTTCGAGCACTCTGAATATGCGAAATGATTCGATTTTGGTCTCGGAATGCTGGGCGCTTACAGTAGTTAACCCTATACCTAACTGAGTGCAACTTGCAAAAAAGACCATATCCTTCTGCAAGGGGAGAAACTATTATGTGCATTATTACGTATATTGTTTTGAACTAATCCCCAGTTTTCTACGAAAGCATAATTTTGAGCCATAAGCTCGTCCAATACAGAAGATGGTGGGAATTTCGTGGTGCATTTCTACCTTGCATACGTGCAGGTATCCCGTGAAATTTGTAGATCGTCCTAGAATCACCAAAAAATGATTGATGATCGAAGTAGCAAAGGGGCAACAATGGATTTGAAAAGTGAAAGTCGTCACTTTCCTCAAATTCCAAATTTCAAATTCATGTGCAACCCACCTGTGCACATGCACAGCAAGAGGAAAAATATTGCAGGTCCAAAGCAGCATAAACAAAATACGGTGCGTAAAAGGAAAGTCTAAAATATACAAATTGATGTTTTTATGACTCAATACACCAGACAACAGAAAAATTATGTTTCAAAATTGCGCTTTTCCTTCCTCGTCGTCACCCTTTGTCTTTGACTTTCCAGCACAGAGGGAGCCAAAACCACAGCTGCCAGAACTCTCTTCCCCCTCCTCCTTGGTCTTACCCTTTATCTTCTCGGCATTTACTACCGACCTAAGCTTAAGGTCTCTGTCCCTCAATGTCTGACCGTGCAGATCCCTCACTAGAAGCGTGGCCTCCAGGTCAACCTTCTTAGCCAGCTGCTGGACTCCCTTGGATGCCCTCAGAATGCTCAAGCTCGGGACAAACTGCGAAATGAAAATCAAGGAGCCATCAATGTAGCCAAAAACACTCTAGTCAAACAAAATTATAAGAATCCAATTCTCATCTCGTACCTGAGCTTTAAGAAACTCGCCGATGCTGAGACCATACTTGACCAACATGTGGTCTGACACCTTGCCTCCCACAGAGGAAAACAAGGAAACTTCGAAGTGCGAAGGGTGGACGGACAAATTACCATGAGAGCCCAAGATCACCCTTTGACCACTTCTTTTGTATGAAATGCCCTTGGGGATACGGGCGACGGGATCCTCAGTTCGCACAATGTGCCAGTAGTCAGGCACCAGATGGTTTGCATACATGCCAAAAGCTTGGTTCCCTACCCTGGGGGCACCAAAGGTATACACGCAAAGCTCGCTATCCGACAACGCCGTCTTCAACTCCAAGGCTGCGAGGCAGGCCAGCGCACCTCCCAGGGAGTGCCCAGTCACAAAAATCTTGATCGGCGAGCCGGGAGACTCTGACTCCATTCTGTGGGCTGCAGCCACCACCGCATCAACCACACGAGTATTGAAGCCCTCACGACTCCAGGCCTTGTAGAACCCAGTGTGGACCTTGACTGGGGCGGAAAACATTTTAGATACAAATGTTTCCTTTCCATTACCATTAAATGTGTCCGAAGAACTTAGGAGTGGATGAGGCGGGTAGGGCATGCTCCAGGCCTTCAAGTCAGTCATGATGTTCATGGTGGATGCTGTCCCCCTGAAAGCGACGACAATGCTGCCATTGCCTGACCCCATGATCGCATACGTGTCAGTCACCTCCTCGTAAAAGTATTCAAATTCGGTCATGCTGAATAGCGAGAGGGCCCGTTCGATAGTGTAAGGGTACTCCTGTGCTGGGTCCTCTCGGTTTTCTGGAGGGTCTTGCTCAATACCCTTGTAAGCTGCCCTCGTCCAGTAGAATAACTTCACCAGATACTCCGTGCAAAAGATGGCTTCCATAGGACTTGAAAAAATACCAAAGGTGTCAGGAACCCCAATCTGCTTAGCGATATACTTGGCAGGGCTCAATGGATTGGGAGAGGCAGCAAGCTTGTCCAAATTCATCTTGCGGATTGCCTTTTCACCTTCAACATCCTCCTCTGTCCACGCAATCGTCTGAAAGACCTCCTGCGTAAATGAGTCGTTGACAGCAGCGGGAGCGTACAGCAAGCACATAGTCAACGAATACAAGGCGATGGATAGATGGGGCGTTACCGAGCCCAGATGGCTGTCAATCACTCCGCGGCAGGTTCCTAAGGATGCCAACTGAACAAGTACGCCCCCAAGAAAGACGGAGACGAACAGCATGCGGCCATAACGCATTTGAATTCTGATAAATATCTTGGATAGCTTGAAATGCGTGTTGGGAAGATCCTGTTGCTGCCTCCAGGCAGCCTTTGTGGCTGTGTTGTACATCACAAAAAGCACGACCACTGCAACAGCACCAAATATTGTTGATGCGAGATCTTCTGAAGTCAGGTTGCAGCTATAGGACCCTGGCTCGGCGCATGTAGCATCGAATGGGGGCAATTGATCATTTGGAGATACGCCCAAGCCAAGCCCAATGCAGGCCGAAAGGATAATGGCCAAGAACAGGATGCCATACAAGCTAATGAACACACAATGCCGGCGAGCAATAGCCTTCCAGGGCAAATCAACAGCCAATATTCGGTCAGGATCCTGAGGATCTTCTACAGAATCTTTGAATACATCAAGCATATCCTCCATCATTTTGACACGTTTGATACCAAAGCACGGATACAATGCAGACACAATGGGAGACTTTCTTGAGCGATCTAATGCACTGACAGACATTAATTTGGATGCCATTGTCATCCAGAATAATATCCCAATAACACTTAATGACGTAAACATTCCTAGTAGGGTTATAGCGATGACCGATGGCAAGCAATCTGCCCATATAAACACGGAGTACGACCCAATGAGCAATCCGAGATCAATCACAATAAGCACAAGAATGACAGTGGCATCAATGGCCATAGACAGCTGCCTCTTCCTCCAGTACTTCCTCGCTTTCAACGTGCCCACCACTCGATAGACGAAGAATGCTCCGGACAAAAGCACCAAGACAAGAAAGATAGCTGTTAGGATCAGTTGCGTTAGATACCACGATTTGGATGGTATGTTGGGAATCGTTATTGTTTCCGTCTGATTTGTCTCAGTTGTAGAGTTGTAGTTTGGCACCTCTATTATCACAACTCTGTCCTCCGTATAATCGTCAGCAGAAAAAGCCAATACAACGATACCCAAAGCAATAATAAAAGTCATGAATGTCCAATACAAAAGCTCGAATGCTTTTGCTTCCAAGCTCCCAGTCTGCTCGACCCGCAGCACCACCAAGTTCCCATGTAGGGCCTCCTCTTGCTCGGCAGTCAAACCCACCACCGAGCCCATTGACTTGTAGCGCCGGGAGACGCTCTCCTTTCCTTGCTCTTCTACACTCTCGACTTGCTTTCTATCCGGGAAATCCCCTGTCCCCTCGTCCATTGTCGCTGACCCAGCAACCCCTGCAGGGCTCTCCTCACTGGCATCTTCATAGTCCGAACTCATTTCACCTTCTATTTGCATATCTGATGCGTCCACCCCAGCTCTGGAATGTGCATCCATGGCTTATTATTAATTATTTTTATTGTTGTTTTAAAACGCAGGCCAGATTCTGTACCGGGAATCTGTTCTCAGCGATGAATGTTACAGCACTTTACCTACTACTAGGTACCTACAATTGCCTTGCAAGGCAGTGTGCTCCAGTTGATACGGTGCTAAATTCTGCGCGGGAACAGACAGCGCAAATGCTTTCATGAGTATCATCATCATTAATGTGTGAGTTTATCAAGTCGCCATCGGTTCATGAAATCGAGCAGTCGCAAGCAGAGCAAGACATCTCTCCAGCAAAAAGAGCCACGCACATTAGTTCTTCAGCGAGGGACAAACAGCCATTTGGCTGTGGTCACATGCTTGGCATCCGATGGATGTAATACGTAGTATTGAACTAGAAACGAAACAGATCTAGTCGCAATGTAGATGCAGAACCCTCTGAACCCAGATTGACTCAGTCGCCTTGGCAACAGTTTCTCCTTAACCAGCCTCTTGTTTCGCTCCCAAACCTCATGGGTTGAGGTAAAAACTATTGTTATGTTGCCACGAAGCACATGAAAATAGCCATAAAAATAGTAAAGGGGTGCGTAGGGTATTAACGTTACATGGCGGTGCCTTGTCGCATAGTCCAATGATTCTTGTCCAGTATACAGGACCAGTCCAATAGCTGCAATAACTGATAGTTCCACATGTTGCAACTGCACAATTTTGTAGGGGGCACATAGATAGCTACGTATCGTAGTCAACTCATGGTACCTAGGCGATGACATTCGAAGGAGTCATGCGCAGCCTTGAGTGAAAAATATGCAAACTTGAGTACCACGGATCCAGTGTACAGTGTAGTGGCAGCTACTTCAAGATCAAGTAGTTTCATGAAACCACGGAACCAATACATTCATTTATATCCAACATGGATATAAAGGCCAGGCGATCCGGGATCCCAAATTTTGTAGTTTTTCGTATATATTGGGCAGAATATATCTCCATATCTTGAGACCGAAAGTGCCTGATTAGTCAATTAACTATTTGAGCATTGTCTGCCGTGGTCATAGATGCATACACATAGCATATGATGGTCGCATCGGCCGGCCAGCCGAGTCTCGAAAATCGGTACTCCAGAACGAGTATTCTTCCCACGGCGGGAAAACATATTCCATTATGACAGTTTCAGAGTATGAAATCGAGCGTCAGGTGGGTGAGAAATCGTGTATCGGTCAGACTGTTGTTTTGAACCAAATCGTCGACAGTTGGATTGAACCAGAAGTATACGAAAAAATGTGCTGATATGAAGTTTTGATATTTTATACTTGTAAATTGTTGATAATAATTGCGTTGATAATCATGCAGAGACGCATCGAGGAAAACAAGCAACGGTTGTTGCAAATTGGCATTGACCAAACGGTCGCGTCCGTGGCTCAGACGACTGCTGGTACGTCACAATCAAAGAGAAAGAGGGCAAGAAATTTCAATCAAAATGCATACAATCGAGAAGCAGATGATGCCAAAGCGAGTGTGAGGCGGCGATCTAGGAGAGTGGCTGGACAAGAGGCAGAGATCAAAACCGATCTCCTCCACGAGGCAAACGGAGATTTCGGGACGACAAGTGAACGGCATCGTGCACAGGAAGTATATACAAAAGATCACGTGTTGGCCTTGGGTCCTATGGATAGAAAGGAGTGGGTTTTGTTTGAGGATGGTTATGATGCAAATGGGAACAGAATTTATTGCAAAGTTGTCGGCAAGACATGCCATCAGTGCAGGCAAAAGACCGTATCAAAGCACACGGCATGCACAAAATGTGAATCTCTGCAGGGTGTATTTTGTGGAGACTGTCTGTTCATGAGATACGGGGAGAACATTGATCAGGTCGGGGAGATGCCAGACTGGATATGCCCTTGCTGTCGAGATATTTGCAATTGCAGCTTCCACAGAACAAAAAAGGGCTGGTCTCCAACGGGAACACTATACAGATACGCAATTGCACAAGGATATCCATCCGTTGCTCATTATTTGGTGCTAAATAATTTACAAGACGATGAGGAGTCTCTCAAGGCAGCAGAGATGAGGTTTCCTTCCCTCAATGTAGCTGTTCAGGGCGCTGATAAGGACTGATTGATGAAGTCAGATACGTATATGGTTTTTTTTTCTTAGGCGAAAGCAGGCATACTGGAATTAATATAGAATAATACTTGAATCCAGGATGTATCATGGTAATCGAGGCATTATAAAATACAACTCATGCCATCAACTTTGAGACCCATCTATTACCCTCTTCGTTCGATTCCAGTAACTCTACTCTTTGAACTGAATTGAAAAGTTTGGTCGCTTTAGCCTGTAAATCGACCAATTGAATAATTTTCGAACCCCCGCGCCGAAGTGGCCTCTCGTTGAGGTCTACACTCTCTAGAAATTTTATCTCGTCAATCTTTGAGATCGAATCTTAAAAACATACGACCCCTTTAGGTAATAGCCAAAGGTCTCCAGTTCGAGCCTGGAATACGGCATCGGTCCGTTACGGCTAACCCATGCCGTCGTATTAGCTCAGTTGGTTAGAGCGTTGGTTTCATATGTAGACTTACTTCGCAATCTCCTTTTTTGCTTTTGTTTGGGTGTATGAATATAAAGCAATCAGAGATGGGTACCTGTTCTCTGGCAACGTTTGGTGGGCGTCATTGCGTTGCTTGCAGGTGATCACACCAGCTCTGCTAGCCTACATGGCCAACAATGTAATGCATCACGTTGGGTGCCATTGGTACACTTGGATCATCATACATATTTGTTTTCCATACAATGTTGTCAAAGGAATGGATCACAATAATGTCTCAAGTAGAAATAAATTACTGCTCTCTTTCATGCCGAGCAAAAGATCCCCTCAAGATGCCGAGAACGACTCTGATTGCCCTCTGAATCATTCTCCAAAACCCTGACATCATATCCCACCACATTGAAGGCCATTCCATCACGAAGAAAAATCTAAAAAATAAATTAATTATCCTCCTGGTTCTTTTGCCGTGTGGAAAGAGCACGTCAAGCACACTAAAAGCAACTTTATTTACTCGTCTAGAAGCGTATCGAGGGCCACCTGGCTGGGTCAAGGTATAAATTGTCCCTTGAAGGCGTATCCGCGTTGAGGTACGCAAAGAAGTGTGCAACATATCGCTGTTTATGCTAGAAATCATTTCTAAATATTTAATGCATGCGTCCTCTGCACGAACATCTTTGGCCAGTGCATCAACAATTCTTCCAATGCAAAAGTCAACCAAATCGTCCTGACCCCTGATCTTGAATTCGCTCATAGTGTCCAGAAATATTGTCCGAGTGTCAACATAGTATGGCAAAAAAGAAGCAACTACTCCTATAATGGATTCTTGAATTCCTACACCTTCGGCTGGCATTCTGGTTTCATGAAGCACAACTTGCTCCAGGAAAAAACTGTACAAAGGCTTGAACGCCATGGAACTTGTCTCCACATCGCCCAGAAAAAGCTGCTTTGCCCCTGAGAGCATAATATTAAGATGCTTCAACCGTTCATCAATGCCTCCCGCTTCTGGATGAATAATGAACCACTGATGGAGCAGAAGAGCAACAACTGGAGCAGTAAATGGCTGGCCCCACAATCTCTTTGCTGCCTCCAGCAGTTCATCCGCATGGGATTGATGCGTTAAAAAGTACGGAGCAAGAACTTCATACCATCTGATATATAAGTAGCCCGTACTTTCCCTGGCACTCGCATTTAGTTCACCAGTTATATCGGCAAATACTTCACTGCATACGATGTCTCGGTCCTGCTTCTGTTCCGCCTTCGTCGCCAAGTGGAGCTTTCGAATGCATTCTAAGGCCAATCTTTCCTTAATTGTATCAATGTTACTGCTAAGTGCTCTTACACTGGCATCTCTTGTTGGGCCAGCATCGTTCGTCTTCATCACAACTTGAATACCAGTGGTAACATAATTGACCAAATTAATTATACTCTCTAGATCGCTCCTTACATTTTTCTTTTTTTAGAAGAATTATTAAATAAATAAACGTTGGATTACGTATCGAATCAAATCATCCTTGGCAGCAAACGTCATGTCCAAATGCCCCATGTCATGAAATTCTTTGTAGGACAATCCAGAGACACCTGCCTCTTTCATGCATGAGTAATGTCGCAGCACGTCTTCTCGATCTATGACTCCGTCTCTTACACCCGCTACCAAATCAATGGCGATATCTTGGAGCATGTCATAATGGTCAGATACGCTTGGAGGGTAGGGAACTCCATACATTTCCTTATTCCGTTTTGCTGAGCCATAATCGTATAATTCAAATTTTCCGGTTCGAATCAGCTGTATCAAATGGGCTCCTGTATGAACTGAAAGGGCTGGCATAGACGAAACTGCATAATGAGGCATTTGAAGCGCTCTATCCCATTCTGAGGAGTCTCCATTAAACAGCAACCGAAGTGCTGCCCTAGTAAGTTCATTCAAAGCTGGCACCTGCTGCAAATCGACAGTGAGCTTGAATGTGATATATCGAAGCAAGGACGATGGTATGTATGCTGGTGCACCAACCCCTGGTCGAAATCTATTCAGCAACTTCATTACCATAGGCAAAATATGCAGAAAGGGAATCGAAATTGCTGGGTACTTCTCGTGGAATCCTGCAGGACACAAAAGTATCATCCGAGATATCTTGATATTCTTCTCCCTGTTGGACATCGTCAATTTATTCATGACTGCGTATATCAACACGCATGCTGCTCCTAGAGAATGTGCTACCACTTTGAGGTCGTATGGCTGCACTTCTTTTGTCTTTCTGCTTCTAGACTTGCTGATTAACGGCACAGTCCTATCAAAAATGCTAGCGTTCTCGCCCGGGGAGCCTGAAATCTCTAGTTCAGATTTAGATTTTTGACTCTTCTGACGCAATTTTTGCTTCCAGCTTTCGTCATCGGCTAGTATGCTATTATTTGCTTGTTCATCGCTATCAAAACTATTATCTTTTAGGGTACAGCTGGTTCTAAGAGTAGACAGGAGCATATCGTAACGCATTACTCCCTTGTCATATTCTTTTTCATCGCCGTATATTTTTTGAATTTCATGGCTGTCGAATGACATTAGCGATGGATCACTACTGCTCCTGCCGTGCTTGTACTGAAGAGGAGAAGAAAAGAGAGAACGGACAGATCCTAGCTCAGCACGTTTCACGGCATCAATCCGCTCAAAGAGAGCAGCAACATCTTCCAAAGCAAGCTCATTGATACTATAGGCCCAGTACGCTGCACCTGACCGCAATGGATCTTCATGCGCTCGCGGAGGATTACATCTCATATTGCCCAGAAAGACGTCTGCTCCCTCATCATATGCGGCAAAGGCTTGTGATCCTTGCGGACCGTTGCAAACCCACCCCAGAGATGTATCTAATACACCATGCTGAAAAAAAGCAACTTTTTTGGAATCCTTTCTGGGTATCCGTTGCATGCTCAAAATATAACCATCCCGAGTAGTCACAACATGCTCTTCCAGGGGATAGCCGCTCTGTAGGATTATGTCACTCGTGGTCCACACGTTTAAGTCTTCGAAATGTCCATAAAATGTGGAACGGTACTTCCCCATAGTGCCATATATTCCCAGAGGACCCCCATCATGCTGCCTTTGGGACCCGTCTCCGAGGAAGCACAGCCCTGAGATTGCTCCCCGTAATGCTGCAAACAGCACCTCAACAGAAACTTCTGTCCAAAGTTTCATCGTCTCTAGCAGCCCCCTGCGAGACGACCCAATCTGCTCTTCCACACCAAATCCAGCTGGTCTATCGAAGAGATCGCTTCCACTGCGTTTCATACATGCTCCAGTCGTCAGCCTGTGTCGAGAGCGCCCTCCAGATGCTGACCGCTCTGGTCCTACTGAACTAGAAGCCAGGGCTTCTGTACTCCCGAGCTCTCTCTCTATCACAGCGTTCAGCGTTCCAGATGAGTCATTCTGCTCCCAAAATTGCGCCCAAGCTTCCGAACGCCTTTTCCGACGAGGAGATGAATGCTTCCGGAAACCGCCTCGGCCTTTGTCGATAAAAATTGCAACCACAACCTGAGCCAATCCATTCACCACCCGCGAATACACAGAGAAGACTTCCCGTATCGCTGCTTTAGTGCTCTCCTCAAAAGTACTCAAGACGTTATCAAGCCACCAACCGACGGGAATAGCCACAAATTGATGGTGAAACCACCTGAAGATCAAGACGACAACCAAAACCACCCTATCCAGAGCCATGGGTTCCCTATTGATCAAGTTTTATTCGAAATATGTTCCAAAATTTACAAATCGTGTGACTGTTGGCATTCTGTCCTGAATCTCTGGTACGCACCAGAGAAGAAGTTGGCTCCTTCCCTTTGTTACAGTTGGTCAGACGTCTGATACTAATCTGCGGTCATATTTGTCTCTAATCATTTTCATTCAAACTGTAAACTTTGAATATGAAATGAAAATATCCCATGAGATGATTTTGCAATCTGAAATTTTGAATGTCGCAGGTATTTTAGCAGGTCCATCGTTTATGTACACAACCACCACTCATCCTGAACAAATTTTATTCAAATCCAAAAACAAGTGTTTCTTTCGGGGGCTTGATATTCATTAAGATGTCATCAAAATCGATGGCTAATGCGAGAATGGTACCATTAGAGTCGTCTCCCAGAGCACAAGTGGTCAGGAGGACAAATATGTTCGGCAAACTTTTTCACCTCAAGAGTCGGGAATTGGGAAAACGTCAGACAAAATGTCTAGTTTTCTCTTTGAAACGTGTCTTCTCGTCTTCAGGGGAAGCAGGAGAGGATGAGAAAATCGAAGGTTCTGGGCAGGTCAGTGAAGAGCTCATCGCTCGGTTAAAAGCTGCAGAAGAAGAAGCTCGTGCTTTGAAAGAGCAGCTGAATGCACAACAGGCATCATTGGTTGATTCTCAACCCGAAAATCAAGGGGGAAGTAGATCTGGGAAAAGAATCGATGGTGGCGATTTGCGACGGGAGACTCTGTCCTTTGTCGAGACAACTCCTAGGAACTGGTTGAGTGAGTCAGATGTGGAGTTTTTCACTGGTGGTGGCCCTAGCGAAGCTTCAGGTGGGTCTACTGGGCCATTAAAATCTAGTGAAGAAGAGAAGTCCCTCGTGAATCGCCGCATTGTGGTTGGTCTTGCTGGGACTGTAGGATTGATAGCATTTGCCCTGGTTCCAACTGGTACGCTGTGAGGCAGAGTTATTTCGATTAATGTTTTCTAAGATCACTATTAAGCTGAAATTGCTCTGTATATTTTGAGAAAATATGATGTCAATTGGATGCATGATTTTAAATAGTATACATGACGGAAAGGTGGGAATTTTGTGAAATGACTTCCCATGGTATGACTGCAGAGAAATTGCAACCTCCTCCATCCAAGCCCTTATTCTTCTACTTAGTTCCGCTACTGCGGACCAGAGATATTTTGGACGAAATAATTCTTGTTATTCCAGATGGTAAATATGAAAAACTCCGAGACCTTCTTGATTTAGTTGAAGGGCCGCCAAATAATGTTCAACAGAACCTAAAATCTGCTGCTGCTTCTCTGGAGAGCCCAGCCTTAATCGAGAAGGCCGATACCATTGCTAGGGATGTGTACGAATACCTGAAAGGGATCGACTATCAAACATATTACGACTCGGTAGCGACACGAGGATCTAGAGGTGGTCAGGAGCTGAAGGAGATGTTTGATTTTTCGAGCAAAAGTGCAGCAGCAGCACAAAGCAAGCTGGAAGAGTTCCTCAAGCTCATGCCACAAGAGGAGCTTGCAGCAGCCAAGAGTCAAGCTAGTATTTCATTTTGAAGTTATTTGCACAGGAAACATATTTTAAATAAATTTAACTTATTTCGTTCATGATGACGATGCCCACCCATAACTTAACTTCTCCTTTGTCAGATCCTGAATGGCGCCCAAGCCTTGGGGGTGAATCCCTTCCTCTGTCAGGCGCAAGCTTAGACTTCTGACGACCTCTACAGACTCTGAAAGTCTCTCTAAAAGATTTATCAAAGCAATGACTTCATTTCTCTCAAGTACTAAGTTACCTACATCCGAAGAGGAGCCAGCTGTGCAGTCTTCTGAAGAGAAGAGGATTTTCAGTGATGTTGCTATGCCCATGAGTTGCAATTTGCCCCACATTTTGCATTTTTCACATCCTACGCAATCCATAATTCGAGTAATATTCTGGAACGATGCCTGTAGCTCTTTTTTCAATGCTTCAGATCCTTCAGCTTTCCATAAGCGCCCTTCGTCGAAAGGGATGGGGCAGGAATGGCGCAATGCAGCATTGTCAACCAGATCATGGACCAGTTGGTGAGTATGAACATCATCTGAGCCTGATCCCGTGTCATAATGGACTTCTTTTAATATTGGAGCTGCCTTGATAACTGCTCGCAGGACAAAGAGGTATGTGAAGTAAAGGTTTTCTACTCTATCCTTGACATCAGGGTTGCCTAGTCTCCATTTGAACAATTCCAAATTTGGACCCCATGTTTGAGTCGCCTCGTCGATCAGATAATCGCCAACCACATGAGCAGTAATAGAAGAGTGCATGCCCGAAATAAGCTTGTAAAATACTCTTCGTTCGTCAGGCACATTGTCCTCGTGAATTCCTTCAAAACATTTCTGTTCATAAATAGCCTTCCAAACCCTTTGAGCGTGCTCACCCTTATAGCCAGTATACCTCTCACCATTTCGTAGTAAATTAATATATGAGTATTCCAGACCATTCTCTTCAGGCATCCAAGGATTGCGATAGCCTTTCCAATCTTTTACTTCCATCAACCTGGCCTTCATAGATGGTTGAATTGAGCGGTCAATATCTGATTCTTTCTTCACATCTGCAGCAACAACGAAACAAGTCAATCGTCTGAACTTTTGTAATTCAAGTAAAATCTCTGTATTAGTATCCAGGACAATTACATGTAACACGTACTGTCACAGGACTCCCCAGTATCAGTCTGTGCTGCTAGTTTGCCATCATCTCCATTTGTCTCTACTTCTCTCCATGGAACAGGCACTTCCTCTGGCTCGCATTCACACACAGAGCAGTCTCGAAGAGAGCACATACCATCCTCGGGCCATAAAGGACATTCACAGTACAAATCTGTCTTGAAATACCTAAAGAATGGCGTTTTCACCAGTTCAGCCAGCACGGACCTCAGGCTGTTCAAATTCATCCGTTCTACTGCCGCGTAACTGCAGCCTGTAGACCAATAAATCACCCCATTAATAAATTTAATATTTCATAACCACGTAATGATATCAACAAAAGTATATTTAGCCTCGAAAGTGAAGGCATTTGCACTTACAACAGTCAGGCACAACTCCAACTAACTGGCACGCAGCCCCTTCTTGTTCCGGATCTACCGTATTCTGCACGTATGTACATAATAAATAGTTTTTAAATGATATTTTTCATGACACAGAGAACTAATCCTATTGCCAAAAGCGCAATGCAAATGGCGACAATGCACCCTGCAAATCAACATCTGAACTTGGCAACATAGACGCCTACCCCACAAGCACATTTGTCTTCGATGTGTGGACTAGGTGGAGACACTACATGTTCTAAATCGTCCACATTGCGCTTGAATGAAGGGAGTTTTCCCTCCTGCAAGATGGAAAAGAACGGTGTAGCTGATCTCCAGGCACTTTCAGCGTATCGCTTCAGTCCCAGTGGTACAAATCGCACGCTCAACGATTCTATTAAAGGAAATACTGTATCATTAGCCGTTTTATGAGCTTTTTGGATAACAGAAATGTTGTTTAATGCCAAAAAAATGGTCCCAGTCAGCACGATCGCATGCAGGTATCCGAAGCTCCACTTCATATCGTACAGTCTCTTCCAATCAATCCAGTTGAATGGATGTTATGTAATCTTTAATTTGAGATCCGAATAAATTGGAGCGGGGCACGATGATATTTCTAAAGAAAGATTCCGTAAGTTAGTTCTGACTTTCTTGTCTTACACAGGCCCAAGGTAATAATCCTGGGGAGACCGTCGACCTTTTTAATTGGGGAGCTTACGCGTTATGTGGTGCATCACCCTCATCGTGCTCTTGTCAAAACATGACTTAGTATATTTGTAAGACATTCTGTGAGAATAAGGCGGCCTGCTGCTCCGATGGCTTCGGGAGGGGCTACGTTCCGCCGCGATGGCAGCGAGAGTGGCTTCGACAGGTGCGATCTCAGCCCGGTATAAGGCTATATAGCGGCGTTTATTCTTCGACATTTTTGAATTTATTTGGATATAAGAAGACACGATGGCCTTAACCTGTTCCTCAAGCCTTCAGCGGACTTTGCTTACTGTTAGGAATCACCCATTTGGTCGTCGGGTTGCAGGCAAGCGGCGGCCCTAGATGGGGAGATGGAGAAAATTTGGGGTCACATTAAATACTTATTGGAGCATCTTGGGGCTTCTTGCGCCATATTGGCGTGGATGAGCTCGAACAGGACAGTGAAGTTCTGCTGCAGTGCCAACATATGTCTTCAGGGTGAGGAAGAGCTCTATGCCGAGTTCATGCGCCTTTTCGGTCTCAATATAAATCTGTAACAGGTATGGATCCTTTAGGTATGCGTTCAAAGTGCGTAGACTCTATTATGTTCCGTGGAGACCAGCCCAACAAGAAGGTAGTTGCTCTTGGCTGGAACAACAAGATTCGCTCCTTGCAGACCCGCTGGCATGCCCTAGAGCGCAGTTTTGACCTTCCTATATTCTTGTCAGTTTTAGGATCTAAAAGTTTGTGTAAGATCCATCCTTGTGAAGCGGAAAATATGAGGCAATTAAGGAATCTCTTGGGGCCTGCCGAGTTGAAGACCTGCTTCCAGAAAATGCCCCTAACTCCCTTGTATATAGCACCAGAGATCAAAAGACGCCAGTCAAAAAATCAAAAATTATATGGTGGTACGGGGAATAAAAGGAAAAGGTGGAATGGCGAAGAGGTATGGGCCCCAGGATCTCTAGAGTGGTATGAGCATGAGGTTGAGCTGCTAAGGAATATGCCCGTGACACCTTTATGCTACAGCTACTATGGCCGTACTCGTACTCTACATTGGGCATGCGCTGATTCCAGAAGATTTGGAGCAGGGGAGACGTTGCATCATGGTATGTTGGCCAGGGTGTATGGGGAGCAGGGCCACCCAGGTTGCTTGTCATGCACATGTGACACGTTCCACGACACAGGCGCTTGCGTGCATGTCCAGTACGTGAAGAAACATTATATAAGGCTATCTAGCGTCGAGTTCGAGGATGCATCGCGGGTCGTCAAGCTGTCCCTGAGGAATGGCGACCTTGTTGGATACTACTATAAGGAAGCGTTTGTCAGGCAACAGACAAGCAGGGGTTTGCGTTGCGATCTCCATGAAAGCTATAATTGCGAACATGTACAACACATTTTAGGTATTGATCAGGAGGACATGGTGCAGAATGCAGCGGATGGTGATGACTGTGAGGAGGGTGACATCCAGATGTTTAAACCAGTTGATGAAGCCATGTCTGTGGTTGAGCGGTACATCCACGACCATCCAAAGGCCGTCTCAGTTCCTTTTCCATATTCAAATGATCTTAGAGATCAGGTTCGGCGAATTGATATGGTTGGCTTGGAGTCCTGGGTGTCTCCAGCAGGGCAGCAGTATGATCCCATTGATCGGCTCTGCCCTCAACTCCCCCAGCATTCCTGCCATTGTGGCGAGGCGTATGGCGAGTCTGGGATTGTTTCAGAAGGACGAAATGCTATTGTGTATCTCAAACCATTTAAGTTCAGCTGCGAGAGGCCCCTTTATGCACTGGACTGCCCCAACCGAAGAGTCGGTTGCCGCATACCATATATTGGGGTGCATGACGGCTTGTGGAGGGTTTCCAGCACCATGGTGATCGACTTGGACCTTATTAAGTCATCAGTAGAAGAATCAGTGTTTGAAGGAGGCGCTTCTCTTGAATCACGATGCGAGAGGCTCAGAGAACAGTACTCTGATGCTGTCGAATATGGAGAGTGCAAATTCGAATTTATGAGTGCTTCTCTGTTCCGAAGTGCGGTCTATAACCTAGGGAGGTGCCTAAAACCACGCTTTGAAGATTTTGGAGGAGCTGAGGAGCCCGAGAACCCGCTTCTGTGTCCACACTGCAAGGACTGTCCAAAGGTCCTCATCATGGATGGCACCTCCATGACAATACGGTCCAATGCATGCTTTGCGGCAGCTGCTACCCGTTCTACAGATGAAAAATGGGTACCCAGGCGTCATAAAAGGGTCGACAGGGCCTTTCTAAACGTCGTGCCTCGTCTACAGCGCACCAAGCACAACAGGAGGAGGCTATCTAGATTGCTCAGGGATTTTAGCAAGTGGATCTCATTCCCTGGCAGTAAGGATAGTTCGTTTGACAAACTGCGCGATATGATTCAACTTGCGGCATTCTGGAAGATTGATTCATTCCTAAAATGGGCTTATACTAAGGGGAAAGATTGGGATTGGAAGAGCCCTAAACGGCAGGCTTTAAGCAACTTCCTTTACTCCTTGCAGGGAGACTCTCCGGTTGTATCATATATATCTAGATGTCTATTAGATGATCTTCAAGGGTGTCTGGCATCGAAGAGGGTCTCGGGGAGCTCGATTGCAAAAGCCAGCCAGCATTCCCCTGTCCTTGGTGCCCTGCTTGACCTTTTGAACCAGCAAGACGGATTTGCAGAGCTACCAGAGGCCTGGCTGCCCCTGACCACCGAGTTATTAGAAAGAGTAGCATTTACTTTTGATATGAAGGAGCCTGGGTACGACGTGATGAGGGAACTGGGCAGTTCTGTGGAGGATCCCACCAGGATTTCTGTGGCAGATGGGTCATACCTGCATTCTGGGGTACTTAGCGGCCTCCCGCGCTTGAGAGAGCGTCCAGTGTATGAAAGTGACATCAAAAAAGATGATGACGAGGTCACAGACATAAAAGGGGATAAAGCAGGCTGCAAGCATGCATTCAACAAGCCAGGGGCAAGGACGGGTGGATTGTTCACTATCCTCTGCGAGCATGGCTTCGTGTACTACACTTCTATCATCAAATCTTCGGAAGGGAGGAATGATCCGTTTACCTTTATGACATGCTACCTTCTAGAGCCGCCTGAGGTGGTCATCTACGACTTTGCCTGTGCTTTACAGGACTACTGTTTGAACAGGGCACCATGGTTCTTCATGAACACCGTGTTCCTGGTAGATGCCTTTCATTGGAGCAATCACAAAGCGTGCAGTCAAGGTTATATGATAAAACGGTATACCAACGAGCGATTTAAGCGACTGAACTCGCAGGTAGCAGAGCAGAACAACTCGGCTCTCAAGCGTTTGAAATCCATGCTCTCCAGGATGTCACAGAAGCCGTTTATGGCCATGGTCATGCTCTTTATGACGCACTGGAACTTCAAAAAGCTTAGAAAAAGAAACTTTAGCATGGCGAGGGCAGCCAGGGCTGAGATCCAAGGGCTGCCAGAGCAGGGTAGTCTAGGTAGAGAATGATGCAGCCCTAGCCAACAGTGCATCGCCAAAGCGGCTGTGTGGGGCCATCAGAGCGCGTGTGCTTGCTATCAGAACCCCTTATTCCTTGCATTTGTGCACGATTGGGCAGCGATAGCGCCCAAAACGTCAAACAAGTGGGGCTGCCGAGCATGTCAGTGACCAACAAGGACCCTGTCGCTGAGGTGCATGTTAAGCTGCGCTATTTCACCGAGTATGCGCGTCACATCCCACCATCGCATACTATATGAGTGTAAATATATTTAAAATATCCTCCGAATATAGCAAGAGTCGAGGAGGGTGCATCTTCGAGAGGTTACCGCCGGTCCCCTTGTCAACTTCGGCCAGAGGTTGGACTTCGGCATTCAGCGAGCATGTTTCCCTCTCAAAACGAGTCTTACTTCCCTTCTTCTATTTTATCTGGTATTTTAAGTATATTATGTTCCATTGTGGACCAATGTTGTGACCAGAAAGCACCCTCCATCGATGATATACCCTACGACCAATTTGAATTTTCAAGTCGACGGGGTCCCATTGCAACGATTGTTTAGACGGTGCTCCAGCCTTCAATAGCGTGTCATCAGGGTATACATCTTTTTACAGGGTATATAGAGTGCATGTAAACCCTGTGCGCAGGGTTTAGAGGCCTGTTTCAGGGTTTATGCATCAAATTTCTGGCATGCACATGTGAACCCTATACCCTTACACCCTGTGACAGATAGACATCTGTGTCTGGAGCGGCGAAACGTGGCCAAATCTCGTACTTCTTCGGTGGTCCTGGGATTCCAAATATAATGTACTATATTAGATGCTAAAATATGTACATTAAACGTGAATGCGTGCACGACAACGAGCGCAACGTATCTGCCAAGTCATATCGGCCCAAGTTGCCAAACAAGCAAAACCCCTTAATTTTTCGGGAAACAAATATTTTCACCCAAGAGGCTTCCTCTAAGTACCTTTTATAGCCTGAAAAACCGTTTCGTGTGGGCAGAATGCAGGCAGTATGAGATCTTGGCGTGTCAATGCCATATCGTACCACACGCCCTCACAGCAAGGACTCCCATTCAACGGGTCCTGAGGCTGGGCAGCATTATAAATCGCTGAAAACGCGATTGCATATGGGTTGATATGCTTTTCAAATTGTACTGCGGGCGCGTCTAGTATTAATATGCAGATCAAGTGATATTTGGGGCAACTTGATTCATTTGGCCAACTCCAGCAACTTGTTTTTGTTTGAGGTTAGAGTTGGTCTCTAACCCACTGATTTCCCCGAAATGCCAGTATGTCACCTTCTGCATTCTAATAAAGGTGTGCATATTCGATACCAGTGACTTTCTTGAAATATACCTGCGCGTATGTTGATTTATACCGCTGGCAAATGTTGGATAGCCCTGGTGCCAAGTGCACAGCACAAGCAACCCAGCAGAAGTGACGTATGATGGCAGTTGCGGCTTCTTAAAACGATTTAAATACAGGTATATAGTCCATCAAAATCTGTAGGAATAGTATGGACGACAGTCCACGACCCCCATCTCGGTGATAGAGGCTAGCAAGGTTTTCTTGCAGGGTGTCTAGGAAGTGTTACATCAAGGAAGCATGCTCAAAAGGCGCATATACTCATAACAAAGTTAACCAGATCTCCCAAAAAATATCATTGCAACATAAAAAATAATTGATACGTATGCTTGCCGAATATCTGGAAGAAGAAACGCTACCAAGCTGCCAACCACCACATGTGGCTGTACAGCCTGCCACCCTGTGGTGGACACAATGCTCCATCAATGCTCCATCACTCACCTCGGGCGCGAGCCCTGGAAAAGAAATCTACCTCATCATTAATATATATAATATTATCATTCAAATGTCCGGGTCCAGCATTGTCACCTTCGATATCCAGTCGATCTGGGTCCATTTCCTGCTGCAAACCATTTTGCTGCAGACATGTGCATAGGGACATTAGACACTCCTTCTGGCGGGCACCAACCCCCTTGCTCACAATAATTTTCTCCATTATCCCCTCCAGATCGCTAATATGAATAAATCGGACTCCCTGAGAGGCGTTATCGGGCAACTTGTCCGATAAATAGCTGTGAATGGCTGAACCATGCTTCTGGGCCAAGCTGGCCAAAAGAACACCCTTCATCAGAGTCACCCTGTACCTTGCGTTTTTGACCATGTTGCTCATGTCACTCACCTTCTTATTACTTATATATTCGATCATGCTGCGGAGCTCCATTTGTAGAACGTACAGCCCGGATACAACGAGGCGCTCTTGGCTGTCAAGTGTGCCATCACCAGCTTCTACCTTGATGAGATGCATGATGAACTGCGAGCCCGTGCCACCATGTGCCGAAGTGCGCAGCGCTTTCGCGTGTAATAACAATTCAGGGGCGTCATCAGTATCCGCTGCAAGGGCAAGTGCACTCAGATTGCCATCCTGTGGCCCTGCATCAACCGACCCAGGTCCAAAGGCCTCCTCAAAGTCCAGGGTGGGAGCACCTTGTCCTGCGCTCAAATGGGCCACGTACTTCTTCACTTCTCTGCTGTAGGAGGCAACACGAGAGTACATGTGATCTATTTTGCTCATACAAAGTTCACAGGACTCTAGCAAAGGATCAATGGCCTGTCCCAGTGCTCCTAGCACACACAAGGCATGCTTGTTTGAATGCTCAGAGGCCCTGAGGTCGCCTATACGCTTCTCATAGGAGGTACATCGCTCTTGCAGAGTGTCCACCATGGTGCTACGACTCACATAATCATCATACAAAGTGGTGCATAGATTTTGGATCTCCCCATCATCCAAATCAAGGACACGGAGCTTCTTGGAGTGCAGCAGAGGGTACCTATCCTTCGGCGTGAGGACGTCTTTATTGACAACATCGCGCCAGCGTACCGTGGATTTCTTTCTTTTGTCAGATTTTCGCTTTGGTGTAGTAGATTTTGATGGATCTCTAGTCTCAGAAACTTCAGGATTCTCGACGGGATTGGCCGTACTTGACGGCTGCGAAGGGGAATGGGAGTCGGCCATCTCGTACTGTTTCCAAGTATTCCGGCCAAAAATTTCCAAGTATCCTCCAAAAACACGTAAAATAGTCTCAAAATTTCAATTATCGTCACTGCTGCAGTTCTTATAGACCGCAAAACCAAATTAGCTTCTCCCAAGACATGGCCGCAACATGCTCGAAACAACTCAAACTCAACATGCTGCAAACACCTAGTACGATGATTCAAACATCTTATAGTATATATAGAAATATATGTGCAAGCACGCAAGGTACCATATTACACACACACTTACTGATCGTGTCCTATATATATGTGCTTTCTTATTACCATGGGGTACTCTTGTCTTACGCGTGTCGCGCGATTGTCCGGTACACGTATCCCATCTAACAGACGTTTCGATAGGCCGTATGCGGGAGGCAGAGGAGTCCACGTGACGAGTTCTAGAAAGTTGACGGGCAAGCAACTGATACAAATGTTGGTTGCATGCAGGCTCGGAAAGCGCATGTGCACTTGTACAGACACCAGCATGCAATTTGCAGGTCAGAACCGACAATGGACACATAGAACCAGTCTGAATAATGATGCTTAACAGAGCCAAGATGAGTTCAGACATCAAATCATGGACTCAAAATATGGATCAGCAGACCGTAACTACTTCTTCGCAGGGGCAAAGAAATTTGTGATGGAGCCTTTTCTCCTCTTCTTGCCATCGTGATATAGTTTCAAGACCTTTTTAACACCGCTGGAAAGGCCTTTAGCCGTGAGCTGATCCAGGGTGAGCCATTGGATATCGGAACCATCTGCAGCCTCCATTGGGGTGGGGAGCTCTCCCTCCAAACATAGCTCCTCCACCACCATGGTCATTCTAATGTGAGAAAATACATGCACAACTTGCCCCAGTGTTTTTCTTTCTTTTAATTTTAGAATACTATCACCTCTCCCGAAATCGAGAAGGAGATTCTCTGTCAAGTACTTGTCCATGGTACTTTGGATGTCCTTGCTTGAGGCATTGGCATCCACATGTTGCAATGGGAATTCCCACAAACCAGCCAGAAGGCCTCCAGGAGGCCGTTTGACCAGAATAAATTTGCTGTCATTCTCCTTTGTTAAGACTCTTAAAACACTGACACCGACTTTTTCTTCCCTTTTCTGCGCCTTTTCCACCTTGGATGGATAATCTGTGACCGATGCCTCAGATGGATTTTCCTCCTGCGCCTTCAAAGCCCTACACCAAGATGAAACTGGGCAAGATTCGCACAGTGGTCTTCCATTTGGAATACAGATGGTCGCTCCCAGTTCCATCAAGGACTGATTGAAATCTCCTGGGCGTTCCGAGTCCAGAGTGCGGGATGCCAATTCAGCAAACAACTTGACCATGTCCTTATTCTTTGTGTCTCCACCAATTTTCCGCAGCCTTGAGAAAACTCTCACAACATTACCATCTACAACTGCAACCTTTTCCCCACATGCTGTCGATGCAATGGCGCAGCTCGTATATGTCCCAATTCCAGGAATTTTCTGCAGGTCTTCTGCTTTCCTAGGGAATGTACCACCCATGTCATGTACAACATATTTTGCCCCCTCCAAAAGATACCGAGCCCTTCTGTAATACCCAAGGCCTGCCCACATATCATTTACTTCGTCTTGACTGGCCAAAGCCAAATCTTTCACTGTAGGCCATTTCTTCACCCACTTATTGAAGTACTCACAAACTCTGGAGATTTGTGTCTGTTGGGACATGATTTCACAAACCCAGACATAATAGATGAAGTCATTATCAGGAAGATCTAGAGGAGCCGGACGGAGCCCTTGATCTTCATACGATTTCAACTGCCTCTGGGATAATTTCGATTTAGAATTCCTCCTCCACGGTAAAACCCTGTGATTCTCATCATACCATGACAAAAGAGCTTTACGAACCCCATCAATCTCTTCAGCAGAGAACACGCAATCTTCAATATCAGGCACTACCAAAGGCACCAGATTTTCATTCATTTTTTTTACATTTTTTCCCGGTCTTTTTCCGTTTAGCCACGCTTTTTGCCTTTTCCCACCATCCACCACCAACACATCATCTTCTTCGAGGGAATCATCCTCTTTGCTTGAGCCCCCATCAGCATTTTCATCATCCAGCCCTTTCAACTCCTCCAATTCCATCTTCTCATCTTCTTCCTCAGCAGATGCAACATCATCCAATTCAAAGTCAGGATCAGACTCTTTCGCTTTCATACTTAGTGCTCTGTTGTCTCCAAACCTTCCCAAAACACCAGTCTCCTCAGAAGGCCTAAAACCTCTTATTCCTTCAGAAAAATCACGAAAGTGAACTGGTCCCGCCTTCGAGGTTAAGAATGTATTTCTAATTCGATACGCAGAAGATCCCAATATCTTTTGTGTAACGAGGACTGGCAACCAAACGAATCTGTCAGAAGCAATCTTTATCCTTGTCTTTGATTGCACTGTCCCTGCAGCCGCCCAGATACTATTATACCCTGTTCGTGAGGCTACTATTTTGCACACCAGAGTCAAAAATAACCCTGATCTCCGACTCGCGACTTTAATTGCGCCAAACTGTTCCTCTTGGAACAGAAGGCGAATTTTGTTTTTCAAATTAGCAACTTTGATGGACCAATAACTCCCAAGGCCTGTTTCAACCTTCTCTTCATCATCCGTGAACAGGGAATTTTGTTAACACTGTTGGCATAATCGAAAGATATAAATCAACAGTTGATTGCTTCCACATCCATCTGGCAGAGGCAGTACAACAAGTGATCAAACTGTACTGCAGTATCATTTGCAGTAATCTCCGACACTACATTTTCATGCGTAGGCAAGATTTAGCGGCCGATACCAACATTCGAGTTCGTATTAAACGAATTAACAAGTTTATGAATACTCCAAGTAAAAAGTTTTAATTGAGAGTTTCCACGCTTGAGCGGTGTTCCTGTGAATCGAAAGCTGAGAGGAAGAAAGAAACAAACTGACATTTTGAGCATTGAAGGGATTGTAGTGAGTAATACTTGGAAGTAAAAAGAAGGATAGAGCATGATGACAGCTCAAGAGGGTCGAGTGCGGGGTGGTCTCGGCGTGTGGCACGCGTTGAAAAACGTTCTCGGGCCCAACGCGGCTGTGAAACCTGGTCCCACAGCGGGGGCTGGACAACGCGAGGGAGTTCACGTTGCTGTAGTTGAACAGCGGGAACTCGTGAAACAGAATGCAGAGGAGTCTCAAGGCCTTAAGCG
This sequence comes from Picochlorum sp. 'soloecismus', assembly GCA_002818215.1. Taxonomy (NCBI): domain Eukaryota; kingdom Viridiplantae; phylum Chlorophyta; class Trebouxiophyceae; genus Picochlorum; species Picochlorum sp. 'soloecismus'. The sequence goes on along the minus strand of PJAJ01000014.1, from coordinate 85,421 downwards.
CATGTCCGCGACACGTGTGGAGGAGAAGAATCGTCCCGAGGAGAGCGGAGAACACATTGTCGACTTTGGATACGCGCGAAACATGGAGAAAAGATTTATGATTAAGGATGAGATTGCCCGGGGAGGGAACGGAGTAGTGTACTTGGTGGTTGACATGAATACCGGTCAGGAGTGGGCGATGAAATCCATACCCAAAGTGCTTGCCGACGACGGGTCGAAGAATTTGTCGGAGAGGAAGCGACTGGATCACACCCAAGCAATACGTCGAGAAGTGGATGTATTGAAGAGACTGCGTGGTTGTCTTAATGTCGCTTCTCTGGAAGAGGTGTACGAGGATGACACACACGTGCACATTGTCATGGAGTACTGCTCTGGAGAGGAGTTGTGCCATCGCATCGGCGCAGCTCATTACTCGGAAAGAACAGTGGCATCATTTATGAGAGCTACACTGAGAACTCTGGCACAATGCCATGCGAACGGCATCTTGCACAGGGATATCAAGCCTGGAAATTTCCTGCTGGCATCAGAGAAGGAAGATGCTCCTCTAAAAGCTGTGGATTTTGGGCTTGCTGTATTCAATGACGACATGAAGATTCCCAGGACTGACCTTGGATTGGAAGGAACTCCATGGTTTATGGCTCCAGAGACTCTGCAGTCGGAAGTTTATGCTTCTTCAGATATCTGGGCAGCTGGTATTATGGCGTATCAGCTTTTGACGGGAAAGTTTCCATTTGATGATAAGACGAACCCATTCAATCCTTCATTGTCCAAAATTTGGTGAGTTATGGAATTATTGTATGCATGCACAAATTGAACAAAAATTCATCTGAGAAAACTTTATGCAGGAAATCAATCCTTATGGATGAATTGAAAATGTCTGGCTCTAGATGGGAAGGCATTTCAGACGAAGCTAAGGATTTTGTCAGAATGATGCTTAATAAGGATCCAAAGCAAAGGCCAAGTGCGAAAGAGGCACTCAAGCATCCATGGCTTAAAGGCAACATCAAAGAGCGCTCTTGTGGAAGTCAGCTATCACTTGCAGTGGTTCAGCGCATTCAAAGATATTCCCAAAGCTCCGTGTTCAAGAGATCCGTTCTGGAACTTATTGCAGAGGAATTGCTGAATGATGCAGATTCCTTGATGAAGGCATCAGTAAACAGTTCTGCCATCTCTTGTCCATTGGGACCAGATGCAAGGCCATTGATTGAACATCCAACTGCATCCCCCCTGGAGTACTTGTACGAAAGACTACGACTGGTGGACAAATCATTGGTTGATCGCTCGGTTCTTGCCGAAGGTTTAAGAGAAATGGGATACTCCTTGACCAATGACGAGGTGAACAGGCTGCTGGATCAACTGGATGTTGGGCTCACTGGCAAAGTTGGAAAAGCTCAACTGGCTGCTTCACAAATTGATTGGCGCTCAATGCAAAAGAATAACACAGAGAGGTGGCTTTCTTATGCCAGAAAGGCTTTTTCCGAACTGGACACTGACAAGGATGGTGTGCTAAGCTCAGAAGATATGATGGCTCTCCTTCGTCACAAATTGCCTCCGGCAGAGGTGGAGAATGCTCTCAGGCACACTTTGTCTGAGGCTGCTCGTAGACGTCAGGAGCAGAGAAACGAGCCAAGTCACCATGGATCTGTTGATGAGAAGAGCAGCCATGGAGGATCTCAACATGGAGGATTTGTGCATGAACAGTCTCTCAGAGATGGTATGAATTTCAGGCAATTTCTGAGAATGCTACATATCGGATCCTATGATTCTCTTGATCTCTACGAAGATCGACTGGGATCTTTGGGATCGCCAGACAGGTCAAAGTCAGGAGAGCAGATGATTTCTCCAGCGTCGTTTGAACATGTTGACAAGCTCCTTGAGAAGAGTGTGAAAGGGGGCAGCTTGCTATCTACTGTCGGTAAGTAGCCACTGATCTCCAAGTATGAACAATATATGAGAGTTGTTTTGAGCATTTTGAGAGAAGAGGGAAGATTGTTACGATATATAATGTCGAGAGAGATTTAATGTTTTGAGAGAGTGAGTTTAATCTATGAGTGCATAACACAGTCGAGAGCATGGAACCTTTTGTCAGTTAATGACTGTTCCAATTCAAAATCTTATATCTTTGAGTGTAAAACATTTTTTGGCACTTATTGTTCCTTAATAATCGCATAGTCGACGGCTTGTGGTCATTCCCCAGACCGCTTTTCCAAAGTAACTGTAATTGTATTGATTCCCCATCGAGAGTTGTTGCTTCCCAAAGCTGCCATTACTGTATCAAAGATCTGTCCTCTGCAGTTAAATTCCACAGTCTCCCAATTATCATAAGGCCTTTGACCATATCCTTCGCGCTCGTATTCACCATCTTTGCCTGCTTTCAGCACCGTGGCTGAGGTGGCAACAAGCACGTCTCCAACACTCACTGCCTTTGTGTTGGCAGCATTTGAATTCGGCACTATTTCCTCCACAAAAACCTCTCCCGAATCCTTATTCTCCGCTAATACAATCCCTAAAGGCTTTTTTATTGTCAATGTCACCAATTTTGGACTATCTGTGTTCTGTTGCTCTCCCTTCACACACCACAGCCTCACGTTCTTACAACCCCGCTTGCCAGTCGATCCTCCTCTTTCAAGAAGACCTACATTCCATCTCTGGCTCCGTATCATCCTTAATATTAATGGAAGTATCAGAATGAAAAAATTGAAATTGCCATCAGATCTGCATGACTCGGGTTCTCATAATCGGAGTTACACTACCCATAGTTTGAATCTCACTGAAAGACATTTGATTCACTACGGCTCGTGAAGCATTCTATAAGTATTTAATTTTAGTGTAGGTTGATATATTGGTATTTTAAGTTGAAAACTAGGAATCTGTGAAATGGGTCAACGAGATGCTCAGGCTGCTAATTCGTCACCTGTTAATGGTGATGCTGCACGGTTTTTTGTCAAGAGTGCGCAAATCTCATCGTCGAATGTGATTCAAAATAAAGATACAGATAGAGAAAATAAGACAGAGATGAGAAATAGCCCTGCACAATCATCTGCAGGTGAGTGTCATCGAATTGTATTTGCCAGGTGTTGCTTTTTGGAGGAATGATGAATGGTATTTGGTTTTGCAGGCGGCTGCCCAGTTGTAGCTCCTACTCAAATGGTGGAATCGCGTAGTGGGTGCCCTGTAGTGGGAGTGAACCCTGGAAATCAAATGCCTCCCTCAGTCAACGCACCAGCTTTTCCAGAACAAGCCAAGCCACTGAATCTGAACAGACAATCATCTTCAATACCGACTGCCAAGCGAGACAATGATGAGTCAGAGACATGGATGTATCCTTCAGAACAGATGTTTTACAATGCCATGAAGCGCAAAGGATGGGAGCCATCTGAGGATGATATGCCTGCTGTTGTGGCGATACATAATGCAGTGAATGAGCGAGCCTGGAGAGAGATACAACAATGGGAGGCCCATCAAGGCATATCAAACGCATGTGGAGGCCCTAAACTCGTTCGATTTAGAGGAAGGCCGAAAGATATTTCACCCAAAGCTCGGTTTCTAAACCTGATGGGTTACAAACTGCCATTTGATAGGCATGATTGGATTGTAGATAGGTGTGGCCAGGAAGTTCGCTACATAATTGACTTTTATAATGCAGCGCCAATGCCGAATATGACAACAGCTTTGCATCTAGATGTTAGACCAGCGTTAGATAGTCCATCTCTCCTGTGGGAAAGGCTGAGAATGCAGTTCAAATGGATGGTGAGTGGTCGATGGAGGGGATAATGGATGCTTCAATAACATGTACATGCCAGCCTAAAATACAATATGATAGATTGCATGAAAGAAGTGAAATGAAGCTTTCTACAAGACTCGTTTGATCTGCTGGAAGAAATCAGGTCTCTCCCGGTTGGCATCCTCCACCCGCTCTGCTGAGGTAACTGCAACCACTTGTCCTTGCTGTCGAACAGATTCCAACACATCTGCAAAGGATCTGAAGTCTTTGATGGTTGTGTTGAGAACTTCGTCCCTCCTCTTTTGTCTCTCTTCTTCGGTAACACCCAGAATATGGCGCATGAAGGCTGTTCTTCCTTTAGCATCAGGAAGTTGGTAACTGTCAATGTCCCCAATTGTACCAATGATGGCCTTATTGAGCTCATCCTCTGTCAATTCCAGATTTCTCAAGAAGTCTACTGTACCATCATAGACATCAACAGTAGACAAAAGATTTGGGTCTCTGTAAGAAAGATAAGAGAACATCCCAGAGTGGGTATCAAAGTCGCAGAATCCACCATACGCACCCCCTGCAATCCATGTGGAAAAAATGCATGAGATCGAGGACAATTAAATAAACAAACACCTAATAACAATGACTAAGGCACCGTACCAGACACTCGAACTCTGTCCCAAATCCAAGTAGTTCCCAACAACTTGTTTATCACATAAGATGATCCAGATAACTGATATCCTGCATCCGAGTAGAGGTTTGCACCCTTGCAAACATAATTCACTTGTGTTGGGACAACCAAAGCGATATTCTGGCGATCCAATACATTACACCAGTCAAATTGTTGACTTGAAGTTTGTGGTATTGATGACCAAAACTCGGAAAAGGCTTGCTTGGCACTTGCAAGGGCATGCTCATCTCCAGTGATATTGACAAGTGAACCTTTCTGCTGCAACACCGCGTTCCTGATCGCTTCCAAGTCTCTTTGGACCCCTTCCCAATCATTCTCTACTCTGTTTACAAGTTTGCGGATTTGCTCAAGGTATGCCACGCCTCCCATTTCCTCACTCACCCATCCAGCAGTGCTGCGCATAGCATCGAGTCTGGATGCAGCAAAGCTGTGTCCACTGCCAATTATGCCTGCTTCAAGACTGCTCTTTGTCTCTAAGGTCATCTGCATAAAACGATTCTTGTCGTCCAATTTAGCCCCAAGCAACACGTCCCTGACTATATCTAGCATATCGTGCGTTTTATCTGCCATTGCTTTTCCCCTAACCATGATGTATCCCACTGGCTCATCCGATCCTTTGATGGATGACACGAATGGAGAGACACTCACTCCTCCTGTTTTCCTACCGATTCGTTCCGTCAATTCGATGAAGCTTTCTTTCTCTGTTCCCATCTGAGTCAGAGATCGACAAAATAATGGTACAAGATGCAGTAAATCTTTGGGAATCGAGCGCATATCGAAAGCAACGTCCATGTAAATGACATCATTTGTGAATAAATCATGAGACAGAGTTGTAATTCCTGAGGCCGAAGATTCGATCAATGTGGGGATAGGAGTGACTGTTTTAGGAATATCTCCCAGATTCAAGCTTGGAACACATGCAAGTGATTCAGGTGGATCTGGAGTTTCCTGTTTCCTCTTCAATTCTTCCGTTGCCTGAATCACAGCCTCAAGCCCATTGGTTGGTGCCAACTGCATTCTTTCTACTTCGAGCCGTGCTTTCTCTGCATTATCCATCTCTTTGCCGAGTTTTGAGTCCGGGTTCAGCTCCACGGTGACTCGATGTGTGTTATCCAAAAGATATTTCCTAATAAGGGGCCCAAAAACGTCTTCACCAGCAGCAAGTCTTGACTTGAAAGCTGCAAGATCCTCCTGCCATTTCATTGGACGGAAAGGATCCCTATCATATATCCACGCCGACATAGCCCTAAGCATAAGAGATAAGCCTCTGGGGAATCTCCCAGTGTTGTTTTCTCTTAGGCTAAACTCAATGGTGTTGATAGCAGCTTCAACTGCACTGGATGGGAATCCTTCCTTCTCAAGCTTTTCAAGAGTCTCCAGCACCAGTGCTTCAACGGCAGCAGCGTCTTCCTGTTTCACACCTTTAAGACCGATCGAAAAGACTGGTTGTCGAAGCTCATCTTCTATGCCTCCCCCGATAATGCTCTCTCCCAGTCCACTGTCTGTCAGAGCTTTTCTTAGGGGAGAAGCAGAAGTCCCTAGCATAAGGTAGTTCAAGAATCCAAGAGCGAGCTCAGTTTCTAGATCCAATGGATCTTCTGACAGGAGCCAATTGACAGAAAGAAAAGACTTTGGTTCTTCTTCTGTTCCATCGAGTTCACCAACTGCATAGCGTTCAACCACCTTGCGGGGTGCATCAAACAATTTTTGAGGGCCAACTACTGAATCCACTTCCCTCTGTTCAAATTCATCGAGATATACACCAAGGAGTCTAAGCCTTTCCTCTGGAGGATCGTCACCATAGAACCAAAATCTTGCATTTGAAGGATGATAATATGACTCATAAAATGCCTTGAATTCTTCAAAAGTAAGGTCAGGGATAGCCTGTGGATCGCCACCAGAATCTTTTGCATACGTGTTGTCAGGGAAAATGACGTTTTGGGTCACCCTACCATTCACTGAGTCTGGGGATGAGTAAACACCCTTCATCTCGTTGTACACCACGCCCTTAAAGGTGAGAGGCTGGTTTGGATCTTCCAGTTCCAAATGCCATCCCTCCTGGGCAAAAATCTGAGGATCTCTGATGCAGTTTGGATGCAGAACAGCATCCAGATACACATCAATTAGATTGTAAAAATCTTGCAGGTTGGTTGAGGCAACAGGATAACATGTCCTATCTGGGTACGTAAACGCATTTAGGAATGTGTTCAAAGATCCCTTGAGCAACTCCACGAACGGTTCCTTGATAGGGTACTTCCTAGAACCACACAAGACACTATGTTCCAAAATATGAGGGGTCCCCTTCGAATTCGCCACTGGAGTACGGAACGTCACACCGAACGTTTTATTCTCATCAGAACTGACCACAGACATAACCTGGGCACCAGTTTTGTCATGACGATATAGTCCAACTTGAGACCCATATTCAGAAATATATTGCTCTTGAACAAGAGTAAACCCATGCGCCTGATTTGCCATTGGCTGCCCTACAGGAACTTCTGTCGCTGAAGCTGCAGATGTTGGAACAGACAGCATTCGACGGCCCAAACCATTCTCACCGGGAACAATTCTTGAGGACCCAAGGAGTCCAAGACGATTCCCAAAGATAGAAGACATTCCTCGGCAGCAGCCCACATTTCTTGCCCCGCGAACACCGTAGAGTATGGATTTCACAGTTTTACTCTGATTTCCAATATTTTTAAGCATACCCTGAATACACACCATGGATGCAAACTTTATGAGGAGCGCTGAATACATACAACCCGCCATCACTCAAACCACAGACCCATCACTCAGGACATATTCCCATTTCTAACAGCATAAAATAAAATCATATGATAGCCGTATTCATCATATTAACGTACGAGAGACTGATTCAAACCAACACTTCGCCCAACACAACTAGAGGTCATGACGTCCCCACCAAATATTGTAGCACTCGTAAACTCCCGAGTTGCTTGAACTAGCAAGGACTTTGTTGAACCAGAAAATCTTTTGATCAAAGCCAGCGTGAAATCTCGCACCGGCCCTACACTGAGTAACTCTGTCAGGCAGTATGTGGTTTATACACAGTGGTAGTTCGAATATAACGATTCCTTTCTTTAACTTGGAATATCTTCAACTTGGATAATTCTGATGATATTTTAATGACCTTAATCATGAGTGAGGAGACTGAAATTCACTGTCGGCAATCTATGGTGGCAGTGAACTCACGATCCCACATGGATGGCTATATAGCCACATGGCAGCGCTGCGATAACCTGCAGGTCATAACCTGAGCTAACGTTAGCTCATCAAAGCCCAATTCCATCGTACTTTTAAGTGGTCCTAATTACGATGACATCACCATCTCAATACCAAATAAGGAGAAAATCGTATAACTAGTATTGAATCACCAAGCCAGAATGAATGATACTCTTCGAGAGGAGTTGCAGTCTTTGCAGGTGTGTTTTTCGATGCAGATTTTGAGGAAGACACAGGGCCGAACGATATGTTTAGTCCATTATGATCTCATTAAATGAATTTATATTCTATTTGATTGGTATGATTCGGGATGATGCGTAGTAATAGGGACCAAAGTGTTGTTATTGCAGCGGTCAATCGAGAATTATGTTCGTAGCGAAGAGTCGTCTGTGAGCTGGGTGGAAGAGACACAAGGCTTAGTAGCAAAGCTACAGAATTCTGTATCTAAAATGGTCTCAGTGGCATCTGGAGGGACGGGTAAGCGTGAGAAAATTGCCAAGTTGAGTTCAGAGGTAGTTGACAGCAATCCGTACAGCAGGCTGATGGCACTGCAACGGATGGGCATTGTTGAGAATTATGAAAAAATACGAGAATGTACAGTTGCCGTAGTGGGAGTGGGGGGAGTAGGGAGCGTTGCGGCTGAAATGTTGACTCGGTGTGGCATTGGACGCTTGTTGTTGTATGATTATGACAAGGTTGAATTGGCCAATATGAACCGGCTATTCTTTAGGCCTGAACAGTGCGGGCTGACGAAGACGCAGGCAGCGGCAAATACTCTTCATGACATCAATCCCGATGTTAAAATAGAGCCATATACGATGAATATTACGACTTTGAAAGGCTTTGATGAGTTCAAGGAAACTCTGGTTGACAAAGAGGATGGAGAAACTTCCCGTGTGGACCTGATTTTGTCTTGTGTTGACAATTATGAAGCCAGAATGACGATCAATCAAGTCTGCCTTGAACTAAAACAGACTTGGATGGAATCTGGTGTCTCTGAAGATGCAGTATCCGGTCACATACAGGTCATCCATCCTGGTCGCACTGCTTGCTTTGCCTGTGTACCACCGCTGGTCGTAGCATCTGGAATTGATGAAAGAACGCTCAAGAGAGAGGGTGTGTGTGCTGCGTCTCTACCAACGACTATGGGAATTGTTGCTGGACTATTAGTACAAAATACTTTGAAATATTTATTGGCATTTGGCGATGTGACCCAGTATTTAGGATATTCGTCTCTAAAGGACTTCTTTCCGACCATGGAAATTAAGCCAAATACTACTTGTGATAATAAGGAATGCGTTAAGAGGCAATCTGAATGGGATTCGGGAGCCGAGAAACGAAAGTTAGAAGAAGAAAGACAGGCCAAAGCCATTGCAGAGCTTGATGATTCTGTGATTCATGAGACAAATGAATGGGGCATTGAAGTAGTGGAGGGATGTATCTCAGAAGAGGCTCCATTGGACCCCAATGCATCAGCAGCCTCCCTCCCAGAGGGATTGAAGTTTGAGCATGAAGCAAAGGAAAGATCAAAGGAAATACCTGGAAACCAGGGGGAAGAGCTCGATGAGGAACTACCTCTGGAAGCTCTAATGGCCAAACTCAATGACCTTGGGTCAACGTAACTGGGTATTAAAAACTCTGAACATAAATATTAATCAGGATGAAATAAACCTCTAATTCCATGATAAAGTATCTCTAGGTCGGAAACAAGCCTTCACTCGGTCACGTGTCCACAAAATAGAGAAGAGACCCCATTTCCTGGCCAACATCATAGTCTTAAAAACTACAGACACTGCTTCTGCTGCCAGTTCCCTAAAAAGAGAACGGGGGTCCCCATTCCCCGAAGAATTCCTTATAACCTCCATAAATTGATATGATAATACATTTTTTCCTCTCGCTTTGTGCTCAGATACAGACTTGATCAGGCTGGCATGTATCAGAATGAATACACCAGATAGCAGCATTGCCAACGTAATGATTGGCATGCATCTTGAATAAATCATCAAAAACCACGTCATTATCGCCATTATACTCTTATTGTACGATGCCTGACCAATATCCCACTTTTCAATTTCTACATGCCGCTGCAAACTTCTATTACCTCCTATTTCCTTACGGCGGGACGCAGACTCCAGCATTCTGAAAGCATTGTAACTACTGTATCCAAGAGCCAAGATGCCCAAAATTGCCTTTGGTCTCAAATACGTCACCATCAGAAGAATCACCAATGCTACTCGAATATAGTTACAGATATAAATTACCAAATTTTCCTGCAGTTGAACATATTATTCGTGAGAACACGACCTGGTTCTTCTCAAGAGCACTTGTACAAGTTGGTGACATGCCAAAGACAAAGAATGCATCACAGGTGAAAAAAACAGCCGATTGCTTGCGAGCGCACGTACATCAATTCTCTCAGCTAGCAAATCTAATGATGCTGGAACAGACATATTGCATTTCCCCCTCGATAATGCATTATCTGTTCCAAAAAACTGTGACCAGCGTCTTGGGTCGCGTTTCAAATCGTCAATGCTTAGATATTCAATGAAAGGACCTTTGTAGCGCCGGTATCGAGCTCGCATGCCTTTCTCCTTGGACTTTCCATTACTTGAATACCCATACTTCCCTCTATGTTGATGCTCCTTGCCCTCTAAAAGCTCCACAGTTCGCAGACGTTCGATCGCCTGCAGGCCCTGAACTGTATCGCTGCCCTCTAGAGGCACACTTGGAGCGAGAGGGCTGCGATCAAGATGCCATGCTTTCCACATTTGCTAAAAACAACGATCACTAATATTCCACATTTTGCATTATCGCCCACAAGAAACTGAATATTCATTTGCTACTCAGCATCTCTTACATAGTTTAAGAGAAGAGAAATTTGGGACTGATGGGCCCATCTATTCTGAAATTTGCCATCCGAAAACTGCGCCATTTTATTTCTTTTTATATATTGATTCATCAGTTTACATCAAGGAGAAGAAGAGGGTCAGATGAGATGGAATTTGGTGGCGGACAAGGAATGTTTCAGTCTCTCTGTAGAATCAACCCACCCACAATTGTCCGATTGCATCCCGCTTGTTTACGCCACCTTTTATCTATCAAGTGCACAAAATATATTCCATTAGTCTTACGAAACCCTCATCGGAATGTTAGATCCAGACAAGGTGAAAGCAGTGCTTATGCCTGTCTGTTGCCTAGAATCAGAGCTCTAGTGCGCAGTGGAGACGAAGACGGCGAGAATCATGTGCGGCTGGATGACGAGAACACGGATACAGATAGGGTAGATGAGGAGAGTCCTGAAAAGCCCAAGAGAATGGTAGCAAAGCAGAAGCGTAGGCCAATGAGGTATGCATTATTTGACAGCCTTAAACATGGCACACACAGTGATACATCTGCGTCATGAACAAGTGATGGTGATGCGTGCAGTGATGAGACCAAGAAGAAAATTGCTGCAGCCAAAAAGGTGAGTACCTGGCTGCTGCATTTCATTCTCCACTGGTATATGGAATTGTACCTACACAGATGTATGATCATGAATACGATCTTTCAAACTATCCAGGGTAAGCTAAGGTCAGAGGAAACAAAGCAAAAGATCTCTCTGTCCATGACAAAGCGAAGGTTGTCACTAGGTGAGGACTCTATACTGCATATGATGCTTTATTTATAGTGACCATTTGTCTGAATATCAAAGAATGATAATGCTCATCTCATTCATCCTTTTGGTACCATAGGACATCGATACCAAATCTCTCTGGGTAGAAAGGGAAAAAAACATTCCCTTGAGACGAGATTGAAAATTGCAAACAATGTGAGCTCTACTAAGAGGATGCTGAAGAGGCAAAAGCTGGCAGAGAGAGCTGCCGCTGCTGCCGAGGAGGCCACTGCAGATATCCGAAATTCTTTCGAGCACAGAAATTTATACTCAGATCAGGAGTGCTCTGAAGATAATCTCGAGGCTGAGAACTTGCTAGATGATATGATTGAATTAGAAAAGGCAGTCATTGAAGTGACTGCCCTGCGTAACCAATTGACAGCCTGGATGGATGCATATGAGAACAAATATGGTGGAAAGCCAGACCTGACGGAGACATCTGAATCCCACCCTCATGTGTACGGGCGCTTTGTTCGCTATGTTGCTCTTAGGGAGCTTGTGCGCGAAAGTTCTTTGAAATTGGGCGAATCACCAGCCTGGACCTAGTTGCATCAATCGGTCAATTCCGAATGGAATGCATGCATGCAGTTGTGCTGCATCAATTGATATACATTGCGATGTATAGAGCGTCCGCATGACTATGGAAAGATAATAGCATGTACCTTTGTAATATGGCCATTATTTATATGCAATTATATGCATCTAAACGAACAGGTGGACATTCGAATGAATCAATTCATGATGGGCTGCTTGAGGTTTCTACTCCTCTGTAATGGCTATTAGACTGATTAGACTTGAAACTAGAAACTAGAAAAAAAAACAAGGATTGATAAACATAATATCTTGAGAATTTGGTAATAGATCAGTGTTAGAAAAGTGGTTCTGGATGAAGGGTCCGATTTCAGACTGGAGTCAAGAGGACGTGTGTCAATTTTTGGACTCGCTCGGTCTGGACCACTTGAAAGCCGCATTCAAGGAAAATGGCGTCAATGGAAAGGATATACTTGAACTTACGGACGAGGACTACAAAGATAGCCTAGGGTGCACAAACCTGCAGGTAATATTCTCTAGAAATAGTTGTCGACTCGATAGGTAACGTAATCCTTACCGCAAACTCTTTGGTGTCGCTGAAAGCATAAATCCAATGTCTTATGATGCAGATTAAAAAGATAAAAAGAGAATTGGAAGAATATAAAGATGGTAAAATTGAGGACGTCGTAAGCAAACCTGGGTCAGGTGACGCAACCTCGGCAGCAAAAGAGAAGGAGGGCAGCAGCAGTGCTCAAGCTGATGAGAAATCACTCAAAGAGAAGCTTGCTGCTGCTCAGAATGGGGTGGAGAAATATTCGAGAGCAGCAGAAAAATTGGGTTCGGCGGAGCAAAAGTTGCAAGGTGCAGTCAAATCGTTATCCATCACACAGGTGTCAGGTATGGCTGAGATGATGGGCCCTAGAAGGGGAAGGGGTAGAATTGGGAGAAGAAATGATTTCGGCCATACGATGATTGAGATGAGCACAGTTCGTAGGGCACAAGCGGCTGTTCAGCAAGCAGGAGCTGAAATTCGACAGGCACAACAATTGGTCCCGCAATTGCCTTTCGTGAAGGATGCAAATGTACAACAAGCGATGAGTGGAGTAATGCTCAATGCTTTGTTAATGCCAGGTTTCGCAGGGGATGTCATGCAGCAAGCAAAAGTGACTAGAGCGAAGAGAGACATTCAGGAGACTTTGGATCAAGTCGTTCAATCGAAACAATGGTGCATGAAGAGTGTCTCTGCTGCGCAGGCTGATGCAGCTCAACTCACAGGAGAAATGGGTAAAATGGCATTGTAGCTTGCAACACCAGTAGCGTAATTCATCTCTTCGTCTCATGAGTGATAAGATTAAAACAAATGTAAAGTTGATTTCGAAATGGTTGAACTCAAGTTCAGGAAGAGCGTATATAAGGATATATCCACCTGCACATGCATTTCGTGAATCAAACTTGTTGGATTTGACTTTGGTGGGGGGCCGCGCCCACGGATGGCTCTTCGCATCCTTTGATGTTCGTAGGCGTAGGGTAACCTCGTATTATTAATAAATTCTATTAGTTAAAATGCACTAGATCCATAGCATGGCAAGAGAATGGGACAACGATCGCTTCTACTTCAACTCTGTTGTATGTGGATAATTTCTTACCCGGTAGTTATCCAAGCTATTCATCCGTCGAAGACAAATAATCATTTATTCCTAAATAATCGACATTCTAAGGGTTGTGTGTTTCCGCATCGACTTGCAGAGGAACTGGACCTTACGGAAGTTGAGCTCGAATTTGTTTCGAAATTTGTATGTCTCCCCGAAGACTTGAATGACATCACCATAAGCAACCAAACGATAGTAAACCGAAACAGAGGTATTCCCTTAGGAGTACGATGCACTCCTACGCAATGGTGTGATAGCGGTACGTGCACGACAGTTTGCAAAAGGGGTACTGTGCAAGTGGACGAGTGGGTCAAGAGAGCCCACAAGTTACAGAACAAGCTTTCAGCCTCTCTTCCGTTATGCTATGCTTCCTGGCTGGGATCACACAACAGTGCAATTACGTTAGCAGATGGCTACGGGAATCTGGATCCTGTGTACCAATCGATGTTTGACTATGTCAAGAGGATTATTCCTTCAGGGTCATCATCTCTCCTGCGTACGAACGACCATTACTTCAGTCTCACAGACCAGCTGAATATGGGAGTTCGGGTTCTAGAAATCGATACACATTGGGTAGAAGTGCGTGAGATGCGTGCTTTGCTACGTGGATGAAAATCCGTGCCTAATGCAAAATGGGCTTGGAATGAATTGCTGTTGTTTTATCTCTGAAGTTTGTGATTTTGCAGGGCTGTCTACGTGTTGCGCACTGCGGTGGATTACATGTAGAAGCACTAAATGATATAATTAGGGCTTTGAATGTGATTGCAAAGTTGATGGGACATCATATTCGATGGGATACGGAGACTGTGGGATGTGATCCATCTTTATCCTCCATACCCCCAGGAGTGCAACGAACATTAGTGGACGCTTTAACAGAAATCCGAAGTTGGATGCAGTTGCATGAGAACCGAGATGAATTCATCATAATTTTTTTCGACGACCAACGGAACTTGGAGACATGGGTAAGTTGTCTGCAATACCATGATAATGAGATTTTTTGGCATATTACGTACATGGGAAAAAGTCAGATATTCGACTCCATAAATTCCGCAGGGAATGGTCCCACATTTGATTAAAGACATCCTTGACGTCTTCCCAGAAAAGGAGATCTTCACTGCCGAAAAGCTTGATGGATACAAAGACTGGCCCTCGGCACAGAAAATGCTTGATGCTGGGTCCAGAGTACTGTTCCTATCAGCAACAGATTACGGAGAGAAAATGTATCCTCTCGTATTTCCCAGAGGCAAAAAGATTTGCAATTGGTTTGAGCCACCGCTGCGTCAATTTCAGGGTCCTCCAGCGTGCAATGTGAAGACAAAAAAAGGATTGATTGGATTTTTTACTGGTTCAATCATTCGATCTCCTAGTTGCGAACTTCAATATGGGCCTTTAAATTGCGATTTTGTTTGGAAATCTGACAACTCTCCTATTTTTGATGAATCATCTCTTGAGAATGCAGTTAGCTGTGGGATGAATGTCCCCAGTCCAGATCTTCTGACCCCTAGCAGGTCTGCATCAGCAGTCTGGACCTGGGCACCTGGGTATCCTATGCTAGACAACCTATCCGAAAATCAGTGTGCCTTTATTTCATCAACAGATGGAAGATGGAGGACGACTGACTGTGATATTGACTCCATGCCCACCGCTTGTAGACTAGGGGATGGAGCAACCTCTAGTCAGACAATCTGGATTCTCCAGAGCAATAGTCTGGACAAGTGTCCAAATGGGACACTGTTTGATGTACCTCGACACCCAAAGGAAAATTTAGAGTTGGCCACACGAATAAGAGGGACCCATTTTCCTGGAGCCTGGTTGCCTTTGAAAGGCCCCACCTTTGCATTACATGATGTGTCTATTAGATAGCTCGTGAAACAGGCTCTTTTATTGATGCATACTTACAATTCAAGAGAAATCCATTTCCCCTGTCATTTTTTTGAACAAATAATCTTTCCCATTTATATGACCAACGCAGCTTTTTAGGTTCACTTTCCACTTGGACTTGCTCCGATGCACTCTTTCAAACTGTCCCAAGATGACATTCTTGATACCGGACTCGTCAATTTGTTCATGATCATCTACATCTGCAAGGTCATCATCCTCGTTAAGCTCGTCAAGTTCACTGTCATCAAGGTCAGAGCCAAGTTCCTCCTCTTCTCCATCAGTATCTTGCAGACCATCCTGTTGTGGAATCGTCGAACTTGGACCCGATGTATGTTGTTTGGTATATGGATATTGGGCATCGGAATTGATACCTTCAAAAGGCCGCTTTCTAGATGCTTCAGTCAAATTTGCACCCCCAAGATGGGCAACTGCAGCTGTTTCCTGCCGGGGAAGTGGTTGGCCTGGAAGCAAGGACGGCATACTCGCACTTGAACCTGTCACCCCCCTACAGCAATACAACATATTTCATTGATACTGAGAAACACATTCATACCCGACCCACACCCCTCAAGTCAAGCAAACCGATTTGAAGACATCAAATCAACTTACCGCCCAGGTGTTTCTTCCACGCTCGACTCTGTTTCGGATGATTCGGACTCGGATTCAGACTCGGATTCAGACTCAGACTTTTCCTTGTCTTTATTGTCTCCGTTAGCTCCAGATTTTGAAATGTTCGTCTCCCACAAAGAGCGCAGTTGCCCAATAACATCTCTGCGACACGTCTCAGAGTCAGCGATACCCAGGTTTGTCGCCTTTACAATCAAACACACACACACACATATATATATTACTTTTACTCACTCGTCGATTCCCCGTTCTATGAATTCAGACTTTACACGTGCAAGGGTGTCATCAATCACACGCTGATAAAAACCAAGTGAAAGCTCTCGCACTGGGACACGCTCGCGGGGTCGCTTTTCAGCCATATTAATTTCCTTTCACATTTATATATATTTGCAAAATACTAGTCTGCGAAAGGATTTCTAGACTTTTGAAAAGCACCTGAACCATGCATAGCGCCATTATTCTGCTGTCCAGCAACATGCTGCAAGGAAAAAGACCTAATTTTTTTTACTCAACCAGTGTAACAAGTCCTCGTTATCTCAACCTTCTTTTCTGCTCTCTTGCGATTCTTGGACTCGCATAACTGATGGAGATGCGGCGAGCGTGCCACGGACAAGCCCAGTGGGATCCTACATGTGAAGGGTAGAATCAGTCGCATAGATTGGTGGCTTCAGTTGTTCCCCATAACAGATTGTATTTCTCAGCGGTGCCTTTCGTTTATTCCTCCGCAATTTACAGTAGTGCTCCAAGAGTGTCTTCTTCTCTTCATCAGTATACTTTTTGTTTTTCTTCGGCCTTCTTGGATTCGTTTTTGAAGGTTCATCTGAAGTCTCTGTAAGTGTAGGCATCTCCACCTGCAGAGAATTCTGACCATCCACAGTTACCCTTAGCTCTCCCTGTGTCTGGGGCGTTTGCATCTGAGGCTCCATAATTTCAATAGTATCCCATGATATAACTTCTACAGAGTTGCTCTGGCTCTTTTTCCTGGCCACCCGTCGAGCAAACTTCTCATCATCTTTCAATTTTTGCTCTCTTGCCTGTTCTGCCCAAAGTTTCTCCTTAGCAGCGCATTCCTGCTGGTAGCGTTCCCATTTTAGCCTATCTTCGGCGGTTTGACGGCTTTTACGAGCGTCCTGTTTCCGTTTGCCGGCCGCAAAGGCCCTCAATATAGGTGCTGTGTCGCGAGACATGACAACCAACCCAACGACCCGACCTGAAATCGTCGACGTAACTGGCACTTTTTCTTCTTGGAATATAAATATATTATTGTTCTAATAATATTTCAGCGGGCGAGAAGGTTTATGGAGCACAGATTGGTAATTAATGTCGACTTGAAGTGGGTTCGCCACCGACCGGTCATGGAGTAGTCGTTGTTGATTTTTGGGAGTTTGGAAGTGCTGCTCCGAGCGGGAGAGGTACCACTGGAATCAGTGGAATTCAGGCTATTTTTCAAGCTCTATTGGAGACGATATCTCTCACTTTTGATCAAATTATCGGGCTAAATCTTATATTTTCGGAAGGATTTTCACTTTTTGCAAGTCTCATTTCCGAAACATTACGGACACTACGGTAGTAGATCTTTATATAGTAGATCTTTATATAGTAGATCTTTATATAGTAGATCTTTATATAGTAGATCTTTTCTATTTATATAGTAGATATATAATAGTTAATTCATTATATTTTTATTTGTAAAAAAAGAGAAGAGGTAAAATATGATTAAAATGAAAAATATTAAGGTTTCGATGTTCACACGATTCTCTGCAAATGCTTTTTTAGCAATCACCCCAGAATATTGGAAGTTAAGAAAAATTCAAAAAAAGAATCAAGCCTCAGAGCCTTCTTTTACAGAACCAGAAAAAATGTCATTATCAAATGAGATAATTGATGGGGTAAATGTTCGTTATGCTCATGAAGGGGAAAAGGATAAGCCTTGCATTGTTTTGTTAAACCCACTACCTCAAAGCATTATTGCATTTGCTCCTATTTGGAGAAAGCTCGTTTCTAAGTATAATGTGTATGCTTATGACTTACCTGGTTTTGGAATGAGTGAAGGTGGGATTGAGTATATGACTTTTCAGAAGCAGGGAGAATTTCTTGATAAGTTTATTAAGCACTTTAAAATAAAAAAACCTCACATCGTTGGACCAGATATTGGTATGGCTGCAGCATTGTATTACGCATCAAACATTCCAAATGATATTGAGAGCCTTATAATAGGTGATGGACCTGGTGTTAGCCCTTCTATAAATGGTAGTATTATTAATAAATTGGTCAATTCAGCATTTTGGAGAAAAGCTTTTTCTATTCTAGGATCAAAGATTTTTGTTTTTGCTGCTGCCAATGTTGGATATGTTAATTACTATCCGAATCAAATTGAGATTGATGATTATATTGCATCTTATAAAAACAGAGTTGGTACTGTGACAGAGTGGTTTAAGAATTACCCAGAAGGTCTTTCTGCTATAGATAATAAAGTGAAGGAAATTGATGCGCCTGTTCTCATATTTTGGGGAGATCAGGACATATTTTTGTTACCGGAAAATTCTAATAACCTAAGTGAGCGATTGAAAAGCAACAAGGTAGTAATTTTTGAGCATTGTGGTCATTTCTCTTATCAAGATAAACATGAGGCGTTCTGTGAAATGATAGAGAGTTGGATAAGCGTAGAATATATCATTTGTGATTTAAACAATGCTAAATAGATGGCGTATTTAAGATGTGAATCTGGTGTTCTGCTGTATTTATCTCAGCTTTATAATTTGTGCACATATTCTGAGCCATCGAAACAGCTCGACCATCCCGAATTTCTGGATACATGTCCCCCGCTGCCTGCATCACAAAAGCATCAGGAATAGGGCTTGCACTTGGAGGCTGGAAAGTTGATTGCGGAGTGTTCGATGCAGAATGTGCAGGCTGTTCTGTTC
Organism: Picochlorum sp. 'soloecismus'; assembly: GCA_002818215.1. Taxonomy (NCBI): domain Eukaryota; kingdom Viridiplantae; phylum Chlorophyta; class Trebouxiophyceae; genus Picochlorum; species Picochlorum sp. 'soloecismus'. Next base: position 66,508 of record PJAJ01000014.1, on the reverse strand, counting down.
CAACATGGAATGCATCAAAATCCAACTCTGTGAGCAAATCAAGGTCCGAGACTTCATGAGACGTCTGAGGTTGTTCCGCTTTCAATTCATTTGTTCCTTCACGGTTCAAATCTTCTTCAAATTCCAGAAGACTGCTTTGCAGTGGCTTGGGTATTTCTTCTTCTATCTTGACAGGAATGCTGCTTACATGCTCTACCTGAGACTCGCTGACCTCGGAAGTCTGACGAGATAATGGGGCAATTATCATACCAGGATCAACTTTAATTGCAGCTGCACCAATATCAGGTGGTGAAAAGTTCAATTTTGATGCCTTCCCTTTGCGTAAAGGCTTTGAATCCTGTAGAGAAACATCGCATACATGTGAAGATAGCAATGCTACACATGTACAAGGATCAGAGTGTGGAGTAGACGCACCAACAGGTTGGACCCATTCTCTTTCTTAAGCGTCAATAAATGTTCTTGCATTGTTTCCAGAAAATCATCAGGCGGTACCTCGAACTCAGGAAACTCCATTACCCTTTTCACAGCATCCATTTGTTGCAGTTTGGCATGGTATTTCTTCAATGCTTCACCCGCACACACAGCTTCATTATACACCTCTTGGGCCCTCATTCCATCCAGATACGACATCTTAAAAAATGTGTCTGCTAAATTTATTATACCCTCACTTATCGCTTTGTACAGTTTGAAAGATTCTTGCACCACAAAGGAGAGTGCCAACTGCAAGCACAAAAACAAAGTATTCCATTTGACTCAATATAATAAATTGCCCTGATTTTCATCTGGGACTAATATGTCATCAGAAGGGAAACAATGCTCCTAAAATTTTAATAATTTTAATCCACGCACCAGCGTATTATCGTTTTGCCTAGCGGCTCCTTTAGGGAGACAATCAACCAAGCGTCTTTGAATCCGCTGTAACCTCGGAAGCTGATCCAAGAGGTCATTCATATCAAGCGTCCTCATCCTTGACTCGGTACCAGACTTTTCCATGCCACTGTACCACCCTGTATTAAAGTATACATCCAGAGTTTCGTCCAAAAAACGGCAATAGGCTCTAACCCATTCGGAGTAGTCAAATTTCCCTTCTTTTGTCTTGCTGTCCAGGAAACTGTCCATTCCCAGAGGATGCACTGTAGACTTCTTCAGCGCCTTGCTCTTCGATACAGCAGCATTTTTCTCTTCGTTTTGACATATCTCATCCATGAATACAGTCCCCTCGGTCTCCTTCATCAAGCGATGAATCACCAAAGCGGCTTTAACTGCGCTCTGAATAGATCAGAACTATTGTTTGCATTACAGCGTTGTTCAGCGCTATCGGGTAAAGTTAGTACCATACCACTCTTTCCCCAAACAAAATGAATGTATACACCTCATATAGAACAACATGGCTATCACACAGCACGCACCACCCAATCTTTCGCATCATGAAGCCGTTTCAACAGGGAAAAAGCAACATACTTCCCGTTGGCAGGAACAGCCATTTTTAAGGCTGCATTCACGATTTAGGTACATAAATCAGCACTTTCAATCATTTTTATATTTCTAAATGGTACTCCTATGAGTTGATAGCATCAACACCGCACCTACGACGTGTTTCTCCTTAGGAACATCCTCAGGGAGATGTGCTCGGGTAGCTTTTTGCACCGCAATATCCACATCCTGCAAAACCCGCACAGTAAGAACAATAAATCTTTACAACATACCTATATATTGATAAAACATTTCGAGAAATCGTCATGAGCACGTACCTTGGTGGACAAAAACTGGGGTCTTTGTTGCTGTTTTGAAAGTTTGAATCGATCGCTGAGACCCATATCGATGCATCAAATGGGCAGAGTTGTAGCCAAGGAGGAAATTAATCGTAATACAGCCTTTAAACTTTTGGTTAATCTGATTTCACCGACACTGAGGCCAAAAACCATGTAAAATTTTGCCGAACTCGAAAGGGGGAAGGGATCGCTTCGAAGCGAATTCGCGAGGCCATGGATCGGGATCCAAAAAAGCCGGAGCACCGCCGCCCGGTGAGCACTTCCAAAGTTTATGATACGTTTGGGAGACCTCCACAGGATTTGCTCCAGTCTGTGATATCCTGAGATAAGCATCTTGTATAAGGAAGATGAGTCGTATTGCCGCGGACGAGGGCCGGTTGCTCTACATCGGAAACCTCCCGGATAGGGTTTCTGAGCGGGATCTCGACGACTTGTTTGCGAAGTATGGAAGGATTCGGAATATTGACGTTAAAATGCCACCAAGGCCTCCTCCATATGCTTTTATCGAGTATGATGATAGAAGGTGAGTTTGTCGGAAGTGGGAGTTTTGGTGACGCGGCAAGAAAGTGCCCGTATTTTGTTTGTCCGGGGTGTGAGGGGCTCTGGCCTCTTAGTTATATATTCTGACATTTTCAAATACCGAATCTGTATATTTAAATTGCTTGTTTGAGTGACCGTCGTGGAATTGCGTCTGCACGGCGGGAGCTGCGGCGTTCTTTTTTGGCAATACCTAGGGGGAAGAACCATCTGTTCGAGCAGCATGAGAGACGGCAGGCGTATAGTAACAATGGTTTGTGCTTTTGCAGAGACGCGGAAGACGCTGTAAGAGGTAGAGATGGAAAGGAACTGATGGGCATGCGCATGCGAGTGGAAATTGCTCGTGGAAGGAATGATCGCAGAAGAGAACCAGGGGACCGCAGGGAGAGATCCAGGGCACCAGGAACAGGCTTCAGGGTGGTGGTGAAAGGCCTGCCTCCTTCAGCCTCTTGGCAAGACTTGAAAGATTACTTCCGACGGGTAGCACCTCCGGCTTTCACTGATGTCATTCGTGGAAGGGATGGTGCTACTGGAATAGTGGAATTTGAGAATGGTGCTGACATGGACAGAGCCATAAGGCAGCTGGATGACACAGAGTTCAAGAATCCATTTGACTCAGGTATCATAAGAGTGATGGAGGATAGAGACGGTCCTCGTGGTCCACCTTCTGGGCGGGGGCCACCTAGGGGCCGATACAGATCCAGATCTCCTCCTGGAAGAAGATACTCCCGTTCCCCTCCCCGCAGAAGAGACTCTCGCTCCCCTCCTCCACGTCGGTACTCCAGGTCACCATCACCTCCACGTGGAGGCTCGAGATCACCTCCCCCTCGTAGAGGTGATTCACGCTCCCCTCCACGGGACAGGAGCGTAAGTCGATCCCCTCCAAGCAGAGGAAGGAGTGTGAGCAGAAGCCCCCCAAGAGGAGACGATAGGTTTGAAATGGATGAAGGGAGAGATTAGAATGCGTGCATAATAATTTACGAGGAGTAAGCGTTTCTTTTGCATGGTCCTGCTGTTTGGTATCTGGGATTGGTCTATATTATGCTATGAAGGGTACCCCATGAACATCATGTTTCTCCATATTATGACTGCATCCCCTTCTAAATCTGCAATGTTAGACTCTGTGGTACTATTAAGACTTTGATACGTTTTAAGCGTGGATCATATGCAATGAGACTGGACTCTTGTTTTTCTTCTGTTATACTTCTGGATGCATACTGATTCCTTCACTGGACATGGATCCACAAGGAGATGACTTTGTAATAATCATGGAACTCGTGGAACTGGAATCTGTGTGGATCTTGGATCTATCTCTAACTTATTTGATTTCAAAAAATGCTTTACATTAGGACTAGTATTCAATGCTATTGAATGACAATAAATTAGTTCAGAGGCCCATGCATTCGCATGACCACTGCCACAGCCACTCAGCTATTTTTTCGCTGTATGCTTCGGGATTGGCTTTGCTGGGCCTGCAATCTGAATCTATATAGAAAATTTCCTTCAAAGATTGGCTATCTAAATCATGGCTCGTTGCAGCGTACACCGATGACCGTGCCCCTGGAGGGACAATGAAAACAATTAAAGAATAAATATTGTGAGTCGTAATGAACCTAACATTTGGAACCTACCTTGAGACGGCGTAAGGAGGAATATGCCCATGAACCATTTATACATAATCTGCATTATGGGAGGTAAACTACGTACAACATCTGTCAATACCTCCCCAGGATGAAGAGAGATGCAACGAATTGCCCCTTGCATCCTGTTGGTGAATTCTTTGGCAAATATCACCTGCGCCAATTTGCTCTGGGCGTATGCTTCCAGCGAACTGAAATGTTTCTTCATATTTGGATCACTTGTATTGATTCGCCCCATCAAGTTTAGTCGAGATGATACATTGACGACCCTAGCTGGCTTCTTCATCTGCCTACCAGCTTGAAGTAGACTTGGTTGAAGAAGCATTGTGAGAAGAAAGTGTCCCAAATAATTTGTCCCTATATGAGACTCAAATCCATCGCACGTTTCTGTTCTAGGAGCTGACATGGAAAATATTCCAGCATTATTGATTAAAATATGCACAGGAGACCTTCTCTTTTCCCATGCAGCTCCAAAAGCCCTAATGGACTGGAACGAAGACACGTCAAGCTCCATGACTTCAATTCTTGAGCTGCAGACTCTCTTCTGACAAGATGTTGAGCATTTTAATTCTTGAATAAATTCGTGTTTGATAATTTTTCCTTTGTTTATGTCTCGACACGCCAAGACAACTGCACAAGACCAGCACTTACATGAATGAACCATTTTCTTTCAATAAATTAAATATTCTTTTCGCTGTTGACATCCTTATTTTTATTGAGTGATAAGAAAACAGAATTCCCTTGAATGATACAATTGATGCGAAAATGCGCTGCAAAAACCATGATAATGACTCGTACCATGATACCCTCTTCGAAACATCTCCCTTGCAGTTTCCTTGCCAATGCCACTTGTTGGACCAGTAATAATACAAACCCAACCATTGCTATCAGGAAAATCTCCAATATGAGATAATTCAGGGATCCGTATCATCCACAATTTCTGCAGCAACATGAAAATCGCCAAATTTAAGCTAGTCCACGTGCTCAATGCAAAAGTTCGGTTCCACATTGTACAGCTGCGCATACCAACAAGATCAAAAGAGCCCGTAGCCGGTATTGTCAGACCTATTTGAACACATTTTATAGGTACAACAACTTTTACTGACCCGCCTTCAAAAAAACGCAATGATACAATCCCACGCAGTCTTGACACGTTGAACAAGTACACAACAGTACACCCACCTGCAGCGCTACTTCGATAAAGACTACGATCGATTCGACAAGCATATGTAAGTAGTGAATTAAATCCATTTTCTCCTCTACAAAAATTGCCGTTTTCCTTAGAATGGATCGCACTATGTGCAGAGGAAGATTTCTTCAACTATTGGGCGGGTGATGGTATGCAAAACTATTGAGGCTATGCAGGACTCGATCATTCAGGACCAGAAATGCCATATATAACGATCGATCAATTTAATAAGTATGGACAACTGTTCAACTACAAGTAATCGATATACATATCATACAATGTTGAGAGCATGCACAAGTTGGAGCATCCTGGGTCAAGGACACCGCTAATCACCAGCAGGCCAGTACTCGAGTGCTACCGCGGTAGAAGCAGGCCGGCTTCCAGCTACTGGATTCTTTTGCGCAGCAGCAATATATATACTTGCTAGCATGCTGAATGCACCCCTTTGGGGCCAGCTTAGAACTCTTTCGCCCGTTGTTCTCTGTAGACTGATGTACCTGACGAAGTGGTGGGCTGTAACTGCCCTTCATGATGATCAATTGATCATCTTGCAAGATGATCTTGAGAGACTTGATCATCACTCTTCATATGGAAGGATGAACGAATGAGTCATATTCATATCCCTTTTGTTTGTAGACGACTTAATCCAAGAAGAACCTGACAATCGGCAAATTCGCCATCAAAAAGGCTCCCAACAACAAAAGGAGGAGGGTCGGCCCAGAAAAATCGCCGGATTATCCGGGATTGCGGCCAGGATTAGGGTATAGGGTATGACAAGCGGAAATCTGCTTTTTTAGTCTCCGCCATCCCGCAATCTAGCTTATCCATTTCATACTTTTCGCACCGTCATAGAACGACTTTGCATAAATTCATACATCATGCAGACCGCTTTGACTCAGAAATCATTCGTCTCTGGTGTCGCTGTGAAGCAGTGCGCCAAGCCATCATCATCGGCTGTGCGTGCCCCAGTGGTGGTTCGTGCTTCTGCTGAGGTAGGTCTAAAGGAGAACAAGCACACGTTTTGCATGCTATTATCTTTTTGAGGATATAGAAATCTGGAAACCGGGTTGAAATGGGGGTAATAGCCTGGATAGTGTTGAGAGTATCTCTGCTACCGGGCCGAGACGCGGATAAGGCGATAAGGAATGATTTTTTTGGTTTCTTTGCGGTGCTGTGTATATGCCGCTGTCATGGGTCGGGGAAGGCAGTGGAAGCAAATGGGGCATATACGTATTTGAGTAGGATAATGTGGACAATTAGTTTGGTGTGATGCGGTCTTCTGGGTCGAGAAGGGTCCAGCCCGGCTGGTGCCTTTGCTCTGCTTAGAGGTCTCAACGTTACCTGCGCTGACAGTGGCAGGACCCTTGGTGGAAAAGACTTGCGCCTTTGAATAAATCGATTCATAGTAAAATTTCTTTATGATAAATTATGCTAGCAAATGACTTTTTTATGTGTTGCAGGAGTCAGTTGACCGTCGTGCCACTCTTGGATTGATGGCTGCTGCTGCCACTCTGGCTGGAGCCAATCCATCCAAGGCTGAGTACGGAGATGCCGCTCGTGTTTTCGCCTCCAAGGTGACCAACAAGTCTGGATTCGTGCCATACTCCGGTGAGGGATTCGCCCTGCTGATCCCATCTAAGTGGAACCCATCCAAGGAGAAGGACTTCAAGGGTGTGGTCCTCCGCTATGAGGATAACTTCGATGCTGTGAACAACTTGGTTGTTATTCAGCAAAAGGTCGGAAAGGGATCCATCGATGAGTTGGGCTCTCCAGATAAGTTCCTCCAGGATAACTCTTACATTCTGGGTGAGACTGCTGCCTTCACTGGAGACACCATCTCCGAAGGTGGATTCGGACGTGGAAAGGTTGCTGCTGCCAGTGTGTTGGATGTGCAGGAAGCCACTGACAAGAATGGAAAGAAATACTACAAATACGAGGTGCTGTGCAGAACTGCCGACGGTGACGAGGGTGGTCGCCACCAGCTGATCACTGCTACTGTGTCCAAGGGTGATCTGTACTTGCTCAAGGTCCAGGTTGGTGACAAGCGTTGGTTCAAGGGAGCAAAGACTGAGGCTATGGGAGCCTTCAACTCTTTCACTGTTGCCTAAGATAGATATGAGTCGTATACAGTGCCTTGGATTGTTTCATGAAGAGATTTTGTGTACGCAATATTGAGGCTTTGTGTGGGATTTATGATGTAAGATCACGTAGTCACAAGATTAGATGCTGCTAGTATCTCTTAATTACACAAAGTTGAATAAATCGATTTACATTTGCCCTTTTGGGGTCGTCTCTCCCAAGCCAATGGCAGCAGCCCTTATCATGAGGCTTGGTCTGGCAATCTGGAGTTTCTCCATACACCCAATTATCTCATCGCCTTCTACTCCAGGATTCGCTCCTATGACTAATGTGTTTAGACTTCTCATAATTGATTGATTTATAGCAAGACATTCAAGAAATCTCATCATGGTATTCACCGGTATGAAATTCGCAGAGATATCCAAATCCTGTAGCAATGGCAGTACCTCCTCACTTCCTTTGCTGGTTATCCCAAGGACAAACTCTTCGATTGCAGCCTTGGCATTACATCCATGCATGTGTATGTTTCTTAGCCTTTTACTAACCAAGAAGGACTTTGCCAACTCGGATGCCCCAGATATAACATCATTGCCACTAATATCAATATCCACTGCATCAGATTCCTTTGGGTGAACTGAGTCCAGAGCAGCGATGAGATGGACAAGTATATGCCCATCTACATGACAATGACATACTTTAATACAATTCAACTTGAGAAATCTTCCATCCCGTATTTGCTTACTCAAAGACATAATACCACCAGGTCCTGCATTTGTGTCGCTGATGTCCAGAATTTCAATGCTAGATGGCAAACTTGAAATAAGAGTCCCCACTCCTGTATGACTGAGGGGATTTGAATTAATTGATAGTGTCTTCAACGCTAGGCAATTACCCAGTCCCGGGCCAAGGATGCCAATACTACTACTGTCAATGTTGTTCCCATGAATCTCCAGATGAGAGAGCCCGGAACATACGGATAAAAAATCCATCACTGACTTTGATGACAAATCACAGCCAATGCCACAATAATTCAACTCAATCCTTTCCATGTATTTGAAGGACTCTGCAAAATATGACATGGCATCACCTCCTAGTTCATTTCCAGACAAGATGATGTGCCGTATTGAAGAATTTTTCTTCAGCGCATCGCCTAAATAAGCGCACGACTTCCCCGTTATCCCTTTTTTCTCCATATCAAGAATATGTATGGATACGTTCCCTGCCAGACCATTGCAAAGCTCAATGCATGCCTACAAACAGATTCAAGATGATGACCATTCAATCAGGGTTCCAATGGAGCATCAAAACTCACAATGCCTTGAAACACATGACGTCTAAAAACCAACACACCTCATCTCCAAATGTAGAATCTCCAATTGATATTCTTTGGAGAGACGTATTCGTCTGTAGGCCACTAGCAAGATTTGCAGCCATACTTGAACTAATAGGGTGGCTGCTCAGGTCGAGTTCCACCAGGTTGGTATTCCTCCCCAGAACATCTGCAAGCTTCGCTATGTCGCCTTCGTTAAATCTTCTATTTCTCATTAAATAAAGAGATGACATAGATAGGTCATTTCGAGATAATCGAGCGACAATATCGTCGATTCCTTGAGGTTGTCCCCAGACCATGCTGTTGCTGGGTGCTTACTACAGAGCAAATCTGCGTCTCTATGTTACTGAATCTGTACCCATTTCATTTTCAATACCCAAAATATCGTATCCAACGTAACATTGAATTAGTTACATTCTCAGATTAACTTTTCAACCCATTTTTGGACCAGACTGCATGCATATGTGCCATTGCACAGTTTGAAGATTTTTGCCCTGCCTCTAGAAGAACACAAATCGCTCTGTTCGCGCAGAAGACTTAAATGCATTAAAAACGACAATTAGTGAATAAAATAGTGGAAAAAGGAAATGCAAAGAAGAACTGGCATAAGTCTGAAACAAGTCTGCGAAACGTTTCGACTATAATTTGCTGCGGTGAAAGTTTCATACTTCAAAATAAAAATAAAAACGATACGGAATACTTGAGTTGAAATATTTATTTATTTAGCGAGAAATTAGAGGAGGATGCCTCAGCCACAGCCTCCCTTGGGGGGCAAAAAGCTGCTGAAAGACAAGAACTCTAAGCTTAGCGCTCAAGTTGCTGTTCAGCGAAAAGAACTCAATAGACTGCAGCAAAAGTTGCAAGAATTAGAAGATAAAGAGTTGCAATGGGAAGACACCATAGCATGCTTGAACACAGTATGGGAGGAACTGAACTTGTCGATAGGCTTTTTAAGGTATAGGTAAGGTTCTAGCTGATTATTTTCGAGAACGGCATATCGCGCTTGGTGGCGTGACTCTTTGTATATATTTCATAGTGTTCAATAGAATTTATAGGGAAAGGGATGGTCAGGATGCGATGGATTGAACTGATTGGATTTTGCAGGGCAACAGATGAAGCACAGGAAATATCAGTAAAGCCAGTGGATGAAGAGGGCCAGCTTGAGGAGTTACTGCGAGAAGAAAATCCATTTTTAGCTCTATTATTGAGGAATTACCTGCCCGATGATCCTAAAGCAGCTGCAGCGGCGAAATCGTTGGCTGAGGATCTGACAGAGACAGAGGAGGCTTTAAGAAGGAAAATGAAGGAAACTCTTTCATCTGCCACGAACGTTTTAAATATCGTGGAAGACTTGAGAAAAAATCGCATGAAGAGTGACATAAATAGAGAGAGCGAGTGTAAACCCATGGCACTCGCGAATGTGCTAAAGTCTGAGAACAGTAAACTGAGAAACACATCAATCCAAGATGCGGTCACAATTCAAAACCTGAAGGCCGCCATCGCAGGTAGGTTTGGATTTTGAGCAAGCTACTACATTTTTTCTTTGAACCAAAAGAATTAAAAGTTCGAAATCTTTTGTATTGATATTGAGTCGTGGATATGTTTTTGACACAGATAAAGAAGCAGAGCTGCTTGTCATGCAAAGAAAACTGATTCAGAGCTCAGAGAATGCACATGATCACATAGCTGTGCTTGATAAAGGTGGCGAGCTACAAAACCCTGAATTGTCTCGTACACCTTCAGCTGCTCTTTTGCAGAATATAAATGATAAGGAGGTACATGCAGAATTGGATGCAAGAACAAAAGAAGTGGAGGAGAAAGATAAACAACTTGCTCTGGCAGAGAGGTGTGTGTCTTGTCCATAGTTGCCCTATTTTGCAGTGATATAAGCGAGGCAAAAAAGAACCGAAGTCTGGCGCGCTAATCCACTGCGCTAAGGCGACGAGTGTTTTACAACCTCTCGTGATGCCCCATTTCTGGGGTTGATGTACTTAAATAAATCCAAGGATTATGAGTATCGCCTACGGGGATCGAACCCGTGACCTCCAGATCGCATCCGGGCGCCACATGGCGGCATCGGAAAATCGGATATTTCTGTGGCTATGTTTCTATGGCTTGCATCTGCCTTGGGCCGCTTTTTGTCTGTAAATATCGTCTGATTTCATTTTGGCCACTTTCTTGCAGTGGAATGATGAAACTGAAGCGATCATTACAATCCGAGATTGACAGTGCTGAGGCAAAAGTGGAAGAGGGACAGCAAAGGATGGAATTGCTGACCAGGGATTTGGACCATGCAGAGAAGAAGCTTCGTGAGGCATATAGGGACAATGACAGAATGAAGAGCCGCCTTCGCGAGGCTGAGCATGATGCAGACAGAGGCGAGAGACTAAGTAGAAAAATGTCCAAGATGGCGGAATCTGTAGAAACCTTGGAGACAAAGGTTGCCAGACTGAGAGCTGAGAGGGATGAGGCAATTGCTAGACTTCTTGCTTTGAGAGAAAGGGAGACCCACGAATCTACAAAAGAAGAGATTCTCAAGCAAATGAAAGGCATGGAAAAAGAATTGAAGATGCTCAAAACAGCGATGGCAAAGTACCAAGATGCTGCCAAGGCGATTGAAGATGCAAACAAAACTAATTCTGTAGCTGCAAGAGAAATAGGTGCATATCAGGGGAAGTTTGAGGAAATGCAAAGACAAATCGAAGCATCATACGACAAGATTCATACTTGGATCGAAAAATATAGAGACCAAATAATGAAAAATGAGGAACTTAGATTATTTTTTGAGCTATCTCGACGATTCGGCGGGAAAGAACTAAATCAGGAAAGTAGAGATGAAATTCGTACATATCTGAAATCGATTTCAGGCGACGTCGAGTCTAAAATGCTCGATGCATTGAGGCAAACTATTTCTGAAAACGAACCTACTTTAGCTCTTCAGATAGCATCTCTAAAAAGTGATCTTGCAGGTTTGAAATCCAAAGAGCAGGCCTTGCTAACCCAAATTACAAAAGTTCAGGAGGAAAACGCGTCCCTGAGGGAGGATTCAGATGCATTCTGGAAGGAGATGGATAGTGTTAGTGAGGCGTATGAGGCCTCACGAGAGCAGAACACAGACTTACTATCTGTCATTTCCAAGAGGGATGAAGATAATGCGCGACTGTTGAGCGAAGCTGCAGAAGCTGAGAGAGCAAAAGCCTTGATGGAGGAGCAGCGAGATGACGCACGCAGGAAGCTGAAAATTGCACAAGATGAAGTGTCAGAAATGGAGAGAAGGTGCAAGAACTTGGAAGATAGGCTGCAAGATATGCTTAAAGAGAAAGATGCTCACCAGTCAAAGCACAGAGAGACTCAGTCAAAAATTGACGGTTTGTCTGGGGAATTGAGAGAAATGAAGTCTTCATATGACAGAATCAGACTTGAACTTGATGTCAAAAAGAAATCAATATCCGATTTGGAGGCTGAAAGAGAAGAACAACTGGTTGCTTTGAGACAAGAAAAGACAAGAGCAGATCGAGCAGAGTTGATCTTATCAGGCAGGAAAGGCTTTAAGAATCTTGCTGATGAGGATGCAGAGAGAACTGCATTGCGCAAAATGGTAAATTGTAGCGTCTGCTCTACTCGCCTGAAAGACAGAATAATCACGAAATGCAATCATTTGTTTTGCTCGGTATGTGTTGAGGCGAATTTGTCAAGCAGACATAGAAAGTGCCCTGGATGCGGAGAGAGGTTCGGTGTTGGGGATGTCAAACCTTTTTATTTCACATGATTATGATTCCAAGGAACTTCATGCAGTATGGATACCATATTAGCCTGCAAAGTCGTAATTGACTTGTCATACCTTGGAGAAGAGCAAACAATTCAATTATTGTGAGCTGATTATTAATTTATTATCGAACTGTAATCTTGACAAAATTGTTTCATTGCCTAGGACAATTATCTCATGGGTGTTTGTTGTGCTTCTTTGCTTCCACTTCTTCTGTCTGCAAGACCATCCAACTTTGCAGCTACCCTGTGTGCATACTTTAATGTGGTTGGATCAGAAATATTTGCCTCGATATCAAGAATAATCTCTTTGATTTTTAAAGTCTGAAACTTCTCGGCACATAGGCCATGAGCAGCTAAATTGCCAAGTGAAAACAGGGCAATTTGGGAAGAGGAAGTCTTTTTCTTGTCTTCAGACATAATATCATTCATCACAATATCTAGCAGTGACTCAACAGCTCCCGATTCAACCATTGCCGGTACCAAATAACCTGAATTGCGTACCAAATTACCCAAAGCTCCTGCTGCATTTGCTCTGGTCTTATCCTCTTCATCATGGAGAAGTTCGACAAGCAGAGGGACAGCTGGTCGAAGGCCGTGGTAAAGTGCATCGCTATGGAATCCGGCATTTCCTATCGCAAAACATGCAAACTTTCTTGTCGATCTATCTTTATCGCAGCATAGTTTAATCAGAGGCTCCAACATATTGAGATGCAGCATCTGTGGATACAAGGCATCACTGTATCTACAAAGATTTCCCAGGAGATTGCAGGTTCTTGCCCGAACTCCGGCACAAGGATATTCTAAAAGTGGTAGAATGAGCGCTGCTATACCTGAATCAACGAATCTCTCAATCTGGTGCTTTGACGTGGCCGTTCTTGCTAACTGGGATACTACTAGAAGGCCACTTGCCAACATTGAATCAGGGTTCTCAGTGCTCAGCATGCTGCATGCAACAAAACTATGATGAGTTTTAATTCATACTCCACAACCTCGACCATACACTTACTTTTCTAGGACTTGCGAGTCCAAGCCTCCTGATCTGGCGAATGCAACCACAGCCTCGTCACCATGAGCCAAGGTTAAGCGAGCAAGCACAGCAGAACATAGTGGCATCAGCAACTTGCGATGCGCAACATCCTTTTTCACCTCATGCATTATCGAAACCACGTAAGGAATGATGTTAGACTCGAGGTTCAATCTCTCACGCATTGGTCCGGTTATCTTTTCTATGTTGTTTGTCAACAAAGCTGCATGAGTGTAAGGAGCCTGCAAAATTGATAAAATAGCTGTTCGGATGTCCGTGAGTACAGCAATGTCTTTATCATTTTTATTGCATACATCTTCCATAGAATCTTTATCAATGCAAGCTGCATTGACACAGAATTTCAGAATTGCATCAAGGAAATCTGGTGAAAGGCAAGAGATTAAGACAGGCAACGCTCCATTGTCCGAAACAAGGAACTCCATGGACGAAAGATCACTCTCGATCCCGTTTTGAATCGTTATTATGAGATCTAATAACCCAAAAGGAGACAATTCTGTTCCAGGAGAAGCATTTCCTTCCAGTTTTTTCAGATCCAGCCCTAAGGATGCCACCACCCTGATGGATGCTTTGACCAAGTCTCCAATTGCTGCATTCTTGGGATTCACTTCCACTAGTGTACGTAAAAGCCGGGCAGGACCATCCAATAGACCGAATGAAGTGGGATATCCTTCTATATCCTGGAACCACAATTTACTGGAAGGCTCTAGGGGTGACAGCAGGAACTTTTGTAGAGCAGCCACGGAATCCTCAATTGACTCAGTTACCAGGGATCTAAGGCCAAATGCTTTATGCTTGCTCAGAAAAGAAGTAACAGTTCCTAATGCTCCTGAACAGGCTGCAAAAGCAGCAACGTCCTTTGGAGTATCAGAGATTAATGGCAAAAAGGTTTCAATCATTCTTCCTGGGAATCTGGAGGAGCCCAAATGTTGTATGATGCTGGCAGCCTCGTTCTGACTACAGAGTATACTGGATTCAAAAATTTCATTGATCGCCAAAGCTGGCAAGGACAGGCTCCCTTCTGAAGCAGCTGCACCTAAAAGACCTTCAAGGGCACCAGCCATTACAGCAGATTTGCCAATCCTGGGCTCCATCCTCGAGCATTTCAGTAATATGCGAATGGCAGAACATCCCAATTTGTCACTTTTCTTTTTAATCTCTGACATCATATACCTGAATGTCTCTTGAGATTCAAGGACTGACTGAGCAGAACTCAGCCATAAGTTGACAAGTGGCTTGCAAATATGACTAGAATGGGGATGCACTTTGGGCATGCTTGCGATAGAGGAGAGCAGAGTACAGGGAAAATAGTGTTGAGTCATGCCGACACTTTCAAAATTCATGCCACTTTCGCTACCGGTTTGCACACAGGGCAATAAGCTCTCAAGAGTCTTCAACGCAGCAGCTCCAATTCTCCCCCCATCCAAATCTGCCCTAGTTGAGTCCTCAATACAACGGCAGACTCTCCCAGCTACTTTCTTTCGGTGTAGCATATCCACTGCTTTTTCTGCCATAGCTTTATATTTTGAGCTTGGATCATGGAGAGTAATGTGAGCTCTTTCTGCCCATTTGGAAATACCGATACAGCCTTCAGACACTACAGCCCATGAACCTCTTGTGCTAACAATCTCGCAACAGAGACCTATCGTTTCTAACGCAATTATCCAGTCTGTACACTTGGACAAGGCAGCCGCTGCAGCCGCAGAAAATTGCGGATTTGCACCAACACTAACCAAAGCAGCTTTTGCTAACAACACCATGACAGAGACCAGGTGACCACTAGCGTCAAGATCTTGGAGCGATTTTTGCCGTGACTGGCTCATTATATGGTCAATAAGCCCAACAAGCTGCTTCGTTTCCTGCATTTTGCACCACCGTGTCAAACTAGCTCCACCTGAGGGTGGAGTAAGGACACCTTTGATAGCTTCCAGATTTGAAGGTGACACCAGTATTCGAATAGCCTCATCGTGTTCCCCTCTTTTGAATTTCCTATCGGCATCGACTAAAACTGTTAGGATAGGTAAATTACTATTGCGTCCGGGAAATCCTTGCTGAAGGG
Source organism: Picochlorum sp. 'soloecismus' (assembly GCA_002818215.1). Taxonomy (NCBI): domain Eukaryota; kingdom Viridiplantae; phylum Chlorophyta; class Trebouxiophyceae; genus Picochlorum; species Picochlorum sp. 'soloecismus'. Next base: position 51,092 of record PJAJ01000014.1, on the reverse strand, counting down.
AAGATGTAGGCAAGGCTGAACCCATTGGACCTGCACTAGGTGATCCTTGGGGGGAAAACTGAGGGGGGTTGATAAAAGTAGGCTCTTGTCCAGCCTTAAAGGATCCCTCTCCATAATTAGAGTTCTCACGATGATGGAGTGGAGTAGATCCTTCGCTTTTTCTCTTTGGCTCACTATCTTTCAATGCAGCTGCAATTCTACCCTTTGTAATCTTATCCATTGGTTCATCTGCTGCGCTATTTTGCGTTTCACTTGCTGCCACATCATCCTTGTCTTCTGCTATGAATGGATGATTTCGCAGACGAGGCCAGTCCAGTCTCCTTCTTGGATCCTTTTCCAACAGCCCTTTTAGAAAGGACTTGAATGTAGGGGAGATTTTGCCAGGATATACAGGAGGGTCATTCACAATTTGCTTAACCAAAGCATATATAGAAGTTGTATAGAATGGTGGCTTTCCGGTAAAAAGTTCGTACAAAATCACCCCCAAGGACCACAGGTCTACAGCATGCGTATATGGTTGCTCTTGAACAAGTTCAGGGGCCATATACAATGGGGTTCCTTTGATCGATGTGAGCACTAATGTATTGTTAGACATTGCTCGTGCGAATCCAAAATCACATAATTTTATGGTCCCGTCTGCAGCAATCAATATATTCTGGGGCTTCATATCACGATGTATGATCCTATTGCTATGCAGATAGTCCAGAGCAGCTACCAGTTGCCTTGCAATCGTCTGGACAACTTCCTCAGAGAGGCATGTATCAAGTTCTAAAATCTGAAATAGTTCACCTGTATTTGGAACACGCATCGTAAATCCAAGACAATGGGAAGGATAACAATGAGTTTATCGGCAAAACAAAAACCAACCTTGAGCAAACTCAGTCACCACGCAAAAATCAGTAGTCGTCTCAAAAGCATCCACCATTTCAATTATATTCTTATGTCGAAGTTTTCGAAGTATATCAATCTCTTGACGAAGACTTTTGATGTCTTTCTCCTTTTTTCCCGCCTTTGGTATCAGTTTAATTGCCACTGTCTGCAGGCTCCCTGCCTTCCTCGCTTTCCATACCTACAGCATGAAAGCATTCAATCATGGCAATACATAGATTTGTTATCATAACCCAACAGAACGCACTTTACCGAATGAACCTTCGCCCACCAGGTCCAGCACTCGATAGTCGCCAACTCGTTCAGGCATCACGAATATCGATATCGGGCTTCTCTCTTGCACAACTCAGAAACAATTCTCCATCAATTGAGAAAATCGCACTTATACTAACTCATTATTTACTACTAGATCCGCAAAGCCATCATACGAAACATTTCTTCTTCCTTAAAGCACACTTCCAACCAGAAATACAGTAAGCCCAACCGTCAAGGAAATAGCGACAGGCCAGTTGAAAGCTTTCAAAAGTAACACGTACAACCATTAATAATTTAAAGAATGAATGAGGTAAGGGGTCGGGATCGCGTCAAAGTCGCATTCGCCATGGCCTGTTTCGCTAAACAGCCTACAGTCGAATCGCCTCGCGAGGCGCCAAACATGGTACGTTTCAAAAATGACTCGATCCGTATCACCAGCTGTAGAATATGATTAATGTGTGTTGTTAAGGCAATAATGCATAAGAATGCATGGACTGTTCTCTGATTACTGCGATTTTAACGATCAAGGGGCGCAAACGACGTGTTGGCTGTTGTGGTCTTGGACATGAAATTTTATCGCATTAAATTTCGAGGGTAGTAGACTATAAATTTTAGGGAATGAAAAAAACTAAACTAGACTCCTCGTCTTCAGATGATGAAGAAGATGTGAGCAGATTTGCAAGCGTGGCAGTGGATGGCATGACGGTATTAACAAACGCAGAAGTGCCACACAGGGCGAAGAGCAGTCATCTATCACGAGAAAAATCTTCTAAATATGTCAATATCGGTGGTAAGAATTTGGAGATTGCTTTGGAGAAGAGGATGGATAGTATTTGGGCAAGTACATACCTTTGGACGGAAGAAGAGAGGCTGAAGGCCTGTAGCCAGCATCTTAATGATCAGGGCAAGAAATCAGGGAACGACGCGGTGGGTATGAAACTGTTTCGAGGAGGGCCACATCTCACTAGATGTGACACTTTAGGAGATGTACCTCTGGGAGGAGGAAGTAGGCACCTAGTAAGAAAGGTCCAGAGGCGTCAACTAGACAAGCCAAGGAAGAGCGTGCCATTGGATTTGAGATTGTCCGGTGTCGTTGTAACTGCGGAGGAGGTACAGCAATGCTATAAAAAGTCATTAGAGATATCATCTCCTCGTATAGGAAGGCAGAGCATAGGAAAAGCAAAGATGCGACGTCTGATGAGGGACGCACGACTATATGGCCATTCATTGAATTGTGATGATGAATGACCCTTTCAATTACTGCATGTACACGTATATTTGTTTCTTTATACAGCTAAATTACTGAAATCTCCATACATACTATACTTGTGTAAATCTAGTCTGCTTGTTTAAATGAGACCAATGCGTCCACAGAGTGTACAGATGTGGCAAATGATCGCAGCTTTACATTGGCACCATCCTTGATAATGCGAGGATCGCTCTCCTCCCTGCATCAGCATTTCACGGGTACAAGATTACTGGTATCATTGCTCTCCACATTTTACGTACAGTATACAAACAAATACACCCACCATTCCACAGGAACAGACAAGTCCTTGTCTGTGTAAGCAAGCAAATCTATGGTACAAGTCTCATTCAACAAAGGGAGAAAAGTCACACTCGCTGTAATCTGCCGGATAATGGCTTGAACTTCCTTCATCACAATAGAAGGGTCTCTCTCTTCAATATTTCTGCATCCATATGCGAGATACACGTCACACACTAGCAAGTATCCAGGATCTACCAAAGAAATCCAGGATACCTCCAGGGCCAGCACATCATACAAACAACCGCTCCACAATGTAAATACATTCCCACACGCACCCTTCCCCTACAATAGCATCTCTATTCGTCTGAATATCAAAAGACCATCTTTCTAATACATCACTCGTAGCTGCGCTCATAATGACCAGCACAGCCTTTTGCAGCGTTCCCGTTTGCAACCAGTCTGCAGCCACAAGTCGAGCTCAACTTCCAAAGCCCATTAAGAGTCCAGTCATATTCTAGACATCATCGCATACAATATCAAACATACCTGTGAAATGTTTGAGGACATCTTTCAAGTAAACTTGCAGCTTCAAGTCTCTCACCGTCATAACGGTGATTCCGTATTTCTTGGTTGCCTCGAAATCCTCAGCAGGGTACACGCCTCTTTGATACAAAACAGAGCTCAAGGCATATTGAAAAAACTCTGAGACAGTATCAGTCGAGCCCTTAAGCACGATACTCTTAGATGGTCCAGAAGCACCTGTCATCTTGTTGGTTGTTGCAAAAGTTGTTGCGACTATTGACAACCTGCAAGCAAGATTATGGATGAGACTCACAGAACACTGATGAGCCAGACTATGGTACAAGACAAGTATGAAGTCTGTTTTAGAAATGTCGCAAAACAGCATACACCTTTGCAGATATTCACGATTGATGACAAAATGTAGTTACCACGTGGTACTAAGCGCTCGAGTGTTGCAAACAGGTGGAATTATGATTACCAATCTAAAAAATTTTGAGAATAGCAAGGTCTGTGAGCAGATAGCAATGCAAGAGAGAAAAGGAAATCATTGGGACAGGCAACTCCATGTTGCTCTTGAACAGGCTGGTAAAGACGTTCTGTCTACGGTGAAAGAAATCAGTGGGTTTGTCGATCATGCTGCTCGACGCATCGCTGGAGGTGTGCAGGCTGTGGAACTCTTCTTCAATAATGTCGCAGTGCAGGAATCTATAGGTCCTGCCTTTGCGGTAAGTGCATCGCCAGTCGAGCCTTGCGTTGGATATTCGACCGCAACATGCATGTGGTGGCTATGCTGCGAGAGACTCAAGATGCAGGAATGTTTGTCGTAAGTTATTTTTTAAGTCTAATTTTTTGATGTCATTCTTTCTGTGTGCATACAGTCGTTGTCTATGGCCAACAGAGCGGGGAACAGTGCTGAATTCAAAACCAATTTGATGTTTGAGCTTGCTGCCAGTCCTGCTGAAATCAAGGCTCGACTCGCTGGCGTTCCGGTATATGCAGTAGTCAACAGTAAAAAAGAGTTTATTCTAGTGAGTGGAGACGATGATAGCGGACGACAGCTGAGCCTGTTGTTCTTTAATAAGGCAGATGCTGAGGGTTTCCAAGAAACAGTGCGTCCTGTTGAGTATGCGTTGCCTTGACGGGGAACACACTTTCAATTCTAATGAATATTTAGTTTTTATTATATTCAGATTAAAAAGGAGAATCCAAAGCTCGGGAAATCTGCGCAAGTGCTCAGCACTTCCCTGGAGGCTGTTTATGAGTTTACAACAATTCCTCCTGATCAGACAGGAACGCAGGGGGTGTCGTTCAGGTTCATGCCGGATAGTAAACAGGTGGCTGAGGCTCTAGAAATATATAAAAAGGCTGGAATTTCGAGGGAAGGATTCGTGGGAGTTCCACTGTTTCAAGCAGAAGGTTTGACAGTGAAGGGGGAATCGAGTCGATACACTCCCTTATTCTTTTCCAAGGACGACTTGGACGTTGCCTTACGTGATACTTTTGTTAGTCAGCATGAAAGTAGTAGAACGGACTTGCAGGAGAAGATTGATAGAGCTCTCAAGGAGTTGAAAGACTTGGAAGCATCTGCAGACTCAAAGAAAAAGACAGGAAGACATGCATTGGCTCTAGAAAAGTCTATCCAAGAGTCCAAGAAAAGGCTAGATGAATACAAAAGGCGACAGCGTGAGGAATCACAGAAAAAGGTATGAATAAAATTTTCTCAACTGTGGATAAATTGCCTTGCTGCTGAGCTCAGATCTTGTTGTATCAATCTTGGAAACAGAAAATTTGAAATTGAGACAATCTTTATTGCATCTACCCTTTTCAGGCACATCCACGAATTGATGTTGGAAGTTTTGAAGAAGTCTTGGTAAAGATGGAGTCGGATTCCAAGGGTGACTGGTCAGATGTCATTTTTGTCCCATTGAATTCTTTGAAAAAGTGAGACAACAGAAACTTTGTGTACAGGAACAAGTTGCCCTCAGTATTTTCAACTCGCAATGCAATACCCTACTTGTATCGAGTTGTTGTACAGAATGCACCCTGTATACCATGTAACAAGTTTCTATTTGGTCGATTCTCATCCTCATACAATTGCATGTTTGTACAATCCATGGAGCCTTGCACAATTGTGTTTCTCTTGATCCAATTTCTTGATCCAATCTCATAACGTAGGATTGGGGTCGACATAAAATTACCACACCAATCCAGTGGATAGACGAAATTGTTCTGTAAAATATCATGAGGGTCGATAAGCATCAATGATGATCAACTCGTGACGAATGCGATCGCAGGAAGTCGCTGATCGCTGTGCTCAGCAGTCTGAAACCCCACGCTGTCCTAACTCCGAGAAGAAGACCACATTAATCATTTCTGGGAATTTTTATGAGATAGATGAATCTTTTCAGCACCCTGGAGGTAATGAGGTAAGATATTGTGCGTGCTGAAGCACTTTGCTTCCTGAAGTCAAGCTTGTTTGAACGTACTGTCCATCTCTGTCACAGATTCTTCGGCGCTACAATGGAAAGGATGTTACTTCCCTTTTTCTAGGTGAGCACTCTAATGGCCATAAGCATGGGAAAGCTGCTCGTCAACTCTTGGACACATTCTTGCTGGGCCCAGCAGCCGAAGGTAAGGAAACTCCCACAAGAGGCACGGGCACAAGGCATACGGAAGACAGCCGTGTGGATTTGCACAAGCCAATTTTCTCGCAAGTGATAGGATTAGATGAAGATTACATTGATTGGATTCACAGACCAGTTAATGGAAAGCCTAGATTTTTTTTCAGCAGTTGGGCTGAGGCAGTAACCAAAGTGAAGTGGTGGATAGTGCCCATGGTGTGGATCCCAGTATCCATAGCCTCCTTCACCGTAGCCACTAGAGTAGCAGATGTGCAGTATGCATTTGTATTGGCCTTATTGGGTGGGGGTCTGTGGCAACTTATTGAATACTCCTTGCATCGTTGTTTGTTCCACTGGGTTCCCAGGAAAGGGGTAGGCATATTTCTACATTTTCTTTTCCATGGGTGCCATCACAAGTTTCCAATGGACACAGATAGACTGGTATTTCCTCCTATTCCCGCTTCCTGGGTGGCAATGGTAATATTTGCGAGCTTGAGGCTTTGCTTTTCATTCCATGATGCCCTGGCAGTGTTCTCAGGTATTCTGCTTGGATATGTCGCATATGATTGCATCCATTATTTTATACACTCAGGAAGGATGAAGACGTTTCTTTCAAGGCACCATATGATTCATCATTTTGTGGATCATAATAGCAATTATGGGATTAGCTCTCCATTGTTGGATATTCTCTTGTGGACCATTCACCCCCAGTCCAACAAGGAGTCATAGTGCTTCACAAGCAATGGATACATTTCGAGACATCAGAATTAACAACGTTTTACTTTAATATTGATAAATTTTAATTGATACATGTCGAGGCGCTTTCTTTGTGCTATGGAATAAAGCAGCAATTTAGTGCTTTGCCTTTGTTGGTTTCTTTTTCAGCCTGGGTTTCTCAGTCTTGCGTGCTTGTCCTTTGCTAGACCGATACAACGCTTCATCTTGAATGCGGCTGTACCGCTTCTTCCTAACCGATGACAAGTACGGATCGTGAAGAACTTCTTCTGCTAAAGTGCGCTTTCTTTGGGTCTTGGACAGTCGGGCAGAAAAAAAATCGGATGCAGGTTCTACCACGGTCCCAAAATGGAATTGTTTGGGAAACTTAGTGTCGTCAAATCGTTTGTAAAACTGTTTTGGATCGAAAGTTGACCTCAGCCGTAGCACTCTTAGGTCAGTCTTCACCTCCTCAGTGATATCTTGTGTGGGCAGTTGAAACCATGACTTGGATGGTCTATCAGGCTGACTGTTCTTCCTATCTGGATGAGGGACGGTTTTACATCTCGCCCCATGCTTAATATCGATATTATTGTGTACTATCTTGGAAGTATACTTGCTTGTACCTGGCAGGTTCGCATCCTCGCTGGGCTTCCAGGTCAGGGCTCCAACTGAGGATTCCTCAATTCTCAATTTATCATTCGAATTCATACCTTTATCTTCCTTGCGTTTTAAAAAGATCCCCGCAACAGTCTCCAAAAGATTGTTATCCGGAGTTTGTGAAGTAGCATGCATAACTTCTACGTCCATGCTGGCTGTGGTCGACCCATTTTTTTCTCTAATCTTTCTAGTATCGGGCTCATGGCAATCCACTGAAGAAGAAAATTCTTCATCTTCTACATCGCAGTCGTCTTCAACATTCTCTATGACGATTTTCTCTGCCTCCGGAGCTTTGCTCCTTCGAGTCCTTACTACCATCAATTTATCTGGAGCAACTTAACTTGCTTGGGGCAACATTTCAGTTTTACAGCATTAAAACTTAGTATTTCAATCACCTTTATAATTCTAGGAATCGAATTGGTTGCGATACATATTCATGGCAGCTTGGATTGCCATGCTGCCGAGACGGCTACCACTGGCCTGTTTGACATCTTCGCCTGAGGTAGGATGGGAATTGTCAACTTGTACCATATTTGAATTCTCAGCATCATCATTCTTTGTTCGATCGTCATTTCTTGTCTTGGGCTGAATTTGGCCTACTTGTAGGCTGTTGCCGCTTTCATGCTCCTCTTCTCCCTCATCATTGTCGCCAGTCTCTGGTTCAGACTCGTAGCCCTCATCAAGCAATGAAGAGCCATCTTGTCCCTCGATCAAACCCCGTTCTATGTTCTCCTGTCGCAGGTCCTCAGAACATATATTTTTATCGCTTAATGGTATGTAGTGCTTTCCTATTGACTCATACACGGCATTCTCAACCGTAACTCCCTCGGGTACTGCTTCTGACTGAAAGCGCTTCCTTGCAAGCAAGAGTTCAAGAGCATCTTGCTCAAATGAAGTTATTATCCGTTCAATCTCCTCGATACGTGGGCATTCCTGACACGATATATTTCTCAGTGCATATTCCCTAGAGTCCTGTAGAATGTATAGTAAAGTATTTGAAAATTTGACCAAGAGGACGTTGAAATCCTCAAGTTGATCAACTCTGGAGGACTCTGCATAGTCAGTCATATCCCTGCCACAACTTTTTCCAAGCAATTTTCTCTTCCGTCCTGACAGGATATGCACCATGCATCGACATAAAAACATTCTAAACCTGTGAACCCCGGGCTTGTATTTTTTCTCTGTGTGTATTTTGCTCAATAGTGCATCATAATGCTTCTCGATGTCCTCGTATCGATGTTCCTCAAACAAAAATAAAACATACAAATATGCATACGATTCAATCACTTCCCGACCTTTGTCTGTTAGATACAAATTTTCATGCTTTTGGGTCACATTCCCTGCAGAGCGCAGTTTCCATGACAGGTACATTCCCACTGGCTGCAATACTTCTTCGTACCAGTTCACACTGCTAGTTGTCATGTAAGCCATCCACACCTCAAAGACGCATTCTATAGCCTTTCTTCTGTCACCTAATATCTCCCCAAAGCATCCACTGAGGTTCCTGGTCGTACCAGAAAAGGTGGGAACGACAAATTTGTGTTGTTTGGTACATTCCATCACTTTTTCCTGGGGTAAAGAGTTATCAAGGATCTTCAGGCAAACAACATATTTGCAGCCTTTGCATATTCTCTGTATGTCCTTATATTCATCCGGGCGAAAACTGGAATCGTTCCCGTGTTCCAAAGTAGATTCAATGTCTGATAGTACATCTAACTTGCCAAGGGAATCGAGAACACTGATGTACAGGAGCAGAGCCTTCCTTACATTTCCCTTGTGGATGCGTATGTTGGTTTCATTAAGGCCAATTGAGACTGACTTTAACTCTGGTTTCAAAGCGCTTTCGCTGATTGGGTCCTCTTTTTGAAATCTTGAACCATCTATGAAATTATTTTCTGCAATTTCCTGAGATTGAAATTCCGAATCTATCTTACGCTTATCTTCCCTGCGCACCCTCTTTTTCTTCTTCGACTCTCTTACAGAGGCATTTTCCTTTTCACTGATTGGCCACATATTGTACGCAAATTTCGGCTTTCCTTTAGAAAATAAATGCTTCAAATGTATATATGCCTCCTTGGGGTCGTCATGAAAAGCTTCTCCCAAACTGCATCATGGAAAATATACATATCCTTGTTGGGACCAAAACGTTCATATCTTGACAACTTGGAAAAATGAATATGGTTGAATTCGTACCTGACTCGTGCCTTGTGGTAGAACACACGATTCTCTAGACACCAATTCATCGCAGCAATAGCATCATCAAATAGAAAGCCTGCGGCTTGGGCGTGATCAAAAGGTGCGGAATCTTGAATCTCAAAGCAGTAGTGAGAGGCAACATCTATAAGCCATTTTTGTTTAGAAACATCAATATTCGGTCTGAAAGCTCTGCTATAGGGGCTCCACAAATTGGTAATAAGGGCCAGTCTAGCTGCGTGTAATTCATATATCGGGTCAATAAGCCCTCCATATTCAGATTTTGCTAGCTCGCAAGCTATGGCAAGTGCAGCCAAATACTTTTCTGCAGGATATTCCAAACTTCTCATGCAGATGCCAGCATGCATATAATTTGTCCATCTTTCGGGAGAAACGCGAGTACCCCCGATAAATGCGCTTAAAGCACATCTTAATTTTGATCGGTATTTAGTTTTTGATTGTTCGGGGGCAGAAAGCCATTGATTATACAATGGTGGCGCATTCGACATCTCATCTAGCAGAGATAAACCAAAGGACTCAAAAGCCTTTGTCAATTTTGCTTGTCTTGCCAAGTAAAGACCGCTGTTTTCCCATTCAAAATCTGCGCTCCTGGTGGCAAAAATAAAACACCAATTTGATATATTATGATATCGCTCAATTCTCTTCCTTTCAACCGACCCCATGTTGTATTTACCAGCATATGCTTCCATTATCCATTCAGCAATGCTCGTGTAGGACTCAGCAAGCCCCAACCAGCTATCTAACCTGTATGGATTAAAAGCAATATCGTATATGTACGGATACAATGCTTCCTCTACCCTTAAATCAGATTCATTTTCATCTAATTTGCTCGACCACCTTTTCTGAGTTGAAGCTAGGCTATCTTGATCGTGTTTCTTCATGATACTCGCCTTGTAACCAAAGATGGAACTAAAAATCTGTGACAGGATTGCGACATTTTCCTTTGGAACTCCCTCCGCACAGAGCACTTGATTATAATCCAGAGGTATGTGCATACAAATACTTCTAGAGTCTTCGAGAGCTGTCGGAAAAGTTAGGCTGAATTTGTTTAGTAAGCCTTTCATCACATTTGTGACGGCTCTGGGGACTGCAGACAATGCAACCTCGTAGCTACTCTCGATGAAATGCCCTTGTTTTGCTCGGAGCATCGAGGGACTCATATTGGAAAAGGCTTTATCGCAATATGACCAAATTGCTTGGACTTCTCCGATTAAGGAAATACCACGGAATCCAGTTTCTGGTACTTCAACCTCACCCAAAAAATATGACAGTTGTCCCAGTTCTACTAAAGGTAGCTTGATACCATACGTGAAGTAAATACAATGCTGCATCTGCTTATCAAATTTCTGTGCAAAACCAGCGATAGATTCTTCATGTTCGTATATCTGCCCCAGAACAAAGGTCAAAAAGTAGGGCACCATCGCATTGCCCATCAGAAGCAAGCCATGTGTGGCCAGGCTACATAGAAGATCCTCAATGCACAGAAAAACTTTGTCCAATGCAACAAACTCCATATCAAAAGACCAGAATGCAACTAAAATTGCGGATAGGTTGAGCAAAATTTGCTTGATAGCTGATCTTTTAGGTCCTGTCCTAAAATCAAGAACGTGCTTACATAACTCCATAAAGTAGACAATTCGTCGCATATTGTTCCGAAGTAAGCCACGTTCAAAGTCGTGGATTGACTTGGTTGCATATATTTTGGGAATTATTGCCACCAAATTCGAGGAGGCACTCAACAGTGCTTGGACAAGTGATGTTGAGGATAACTGGTCCACTTGTCCCTCAACAGAGTGAGTATCAAATGCTGTTTCTGCGATTGCACAAAACACGTATTGGCTCGAAGTGGCAAATGAATAATTACAGCTACTCCCATGCACGAACCCGTGTTGTTTAGTATTTTTGGTAAATCCTGCATCATTGGCCAGGCAGGTAAACATAAATTGACCAAACGGATTTGACATCTCAAACTAATCAGGTGATCTCCTGTTTTCAGAGCAGCATCGCTCAACTTTTTTATGATCTCAAGCCACGTGTGCTTATCAGCTGCCGCCATCAAAGATTCCTGTTCAGTGCATGGAAGCATTATAGAAGATAGCTCTTTTACTGCCCTCAACTTTTCGCCTGACTCTCCCTTCCTTAAGGCACAAATCATTGAATGCAATCTTAATATTTCAATCTTAAAATTGACACTCTTCTGATTGATATTCTTGTCTGAAAGAGTGTGTTCTAACTTGATGGAACAATTTGCCTTGTCGACTATCTCAAGACATGCCTTAAAGCACTGATTAGCCTTCTCGACCTGACCCAGAGCCTCATGGAGCCTGCCAGTTGCAAACCAGTACCTACAACAGTTACAAACAGCAGATGATCCTGTGCGACTGCAATCAAGCTGGCTTGATCGGTATTTTGCGAGCCATATCTTAGAAAGTTCTAATATAGATGATAATACATCAGAATCTTCTCCTTGTGCTGGCCCTAGTAAGTCAGTGCCTACTTCGATACTGCGGGCTTTGCTAAATTCCACGTATTCGTCAACTAGGAACTCTGACAGAACCAGTAAGGCATCTGCTGGCATTTGCCTCCGAACATGAAAGCACAACTTCCGTAATATTCTGCGATCTGACTTTTTCAATGTTTTTAGTACATGCGATCTTGAAAAATACAGCACCGTTATGAAGACAGCATCTTGCATATCCCATATAGTTTTCGATACATGATCTAGAGCTTCCAACAGTTCTGAATTAGGTTGCTCTCGGCTGCTTGCTTTTTCCTCTGTTCCTTGCAAATCTGAACCTGCAAAATCAGTGAAGGCCACATCCGATTCCTGAAAAATATCAAACCAGTCCTGGATCGTAGCATGCGCTTCATCTTCATCCCCGGTCTGGTTCTCAGCTTTGTCATCTGCAGAAGTATTGTTCGAGTCCATTTGCTCCTCATCATCGGCAGCTGCCCTTGTTCGCCTCCTATAAGAATTTTAAAACCTCCTTTATATATTAAACCGGACCACAGCGAGAGAGATTGAATTCCTTACCTTACAGCTGTTTTTGGCTCCCCTGCAGCAATATCAATTGTGCCTTGGGTTTTTATCTTCTTGGCTGCTGGTTCACATATATATTCCTTCTCCTTCAAGCTTTGCTCTGAGGCTACTCTACACTTCTTTGTTCCTGAATTTGATTTTTCCTGAAGGATATCTATACCGAAGTCTACAAGTTCCCCCAAGTCCAAGTACTTGGAGATTTTGTAAAGGAGATCCATCCAGCTTGAAATCTCTAAAGTGACAAATTGGGATTCCGTTCCACGCGCGGGGTTACATCCTTCTGTTTCCACTGGATTGGGAAGACTTTGAATCATATTTAATACACTTTTGTCTACAGAGAATCGTGGACCATGCACTCGTGCAAGACTAGCAATGACTGCACTTTGTGCTGTGGCATCACCTAGATGCCTCAACACTTGCTCCAATTTCCTACGAATCGAAAAATGCGTCGGATCGTTCCTTAGACCTTCAAATAGAGCATCTTTTGATACATTCCATTCTCCAATCTGAGCAGCCAATGTCCCGAATTTATCCAACAAAGTTATGTCGCTTGGATTCTTTAAAACAGCAGTTCTAAACAGTTGAACTGCCTCCTGCCCTCTTCCTTCCTGTCTTGACACCGCGATAGCCAGGTTCTTGATTGATAATTTTTCTAACCGTTGTAGTTGCTCTGTCAGCCCATCCAAAACCATCGAATTTTCTAGCACGGAACGAAAGGCGTTCTACAATACACGGAATGCAGGTGAATCAATCGTGCTCCGCTCTTCTTCTTTACCGATGAGTAAACAAAATACCATTGGGGGGCAATCACAACGACATGCGTACCTCTGCCTCTGAATATCTATTTTCAGCGGCTAAATGAATCCCCCGTTCGTAAAGCTCAATCACAGCAGACTCTTCTGCTTCTAGCGTTGGGGCAAACTCATCGAGACTTTGACGCTCGTCCGCATTCACGGACATAAACCCAGACAACTTTACCATTGGCCCCGCGACTTTATTTTGTAGTACTCAGTCAATTTATTTACTTACAGGAGTCGGTACATAGTTGACATGCTGACTCAGCCGAGCATACTCCCAGTAAGTACATGGCTGTGCTACTTCTGCAATCACCATTGTTTATTTATCTATACGTACAACAGCTTTCACAAGTGTATATATTTATATTGAAAAAATGTAAATTGAAATAAAGGAGCACGCCCTAGTCGCCAGCTTTTATGCGCACGACGAGATGGCAAATTAAGAATGCATTTTGAAAATGCAACCACCCGCACATGTATACATATGTATGCATGTACGTACATGTGTACATATGCATATGCATGTGTGTACACAGACACATGTCATGATCGATATCAGATCTGATCAAACATGTACCAGAATCAATAGTCACTGAGATTATAATCGGAGTACGTAACTACTCTATCTGTACTCTCTCCACTGTGATTTGTGCTGCGTATCGCATGGATAATATTGCGATTTGTGTATATGTTTACTAAGCAGTGCTGCACTACTGCAATTCTCTTTAATTCTTGTCTTGCAAACGCCAGGGACACAGGCTTTGAAGTGAATAGAAAACCATATAAGCCTGGCAATTCCGCACTACATCCTCTGAAACTTGTGTCACATAGGCGTCATCGCAGAGATACCAGTTATTGTCATCACAGCGAACGTAACAGACATAATGGCCGCCTTGGAATGTACCCCTATGGCATACTACAGCAAAAGCATCGTAATATGTATTTGTCCCAATTTGACCCTCTTCAGGACCTATATCTTCATTAACGAGGGACATCCTAGAGGTTAAGAATGGTAGCATGTCCAACGAATTCAAAGGGAATGAAATGAAGGTTTCCAATTTCGTCGCCTTTGCACCAGATGACCCAGTATGCTCAAACCTCTTGAAGTGGAAGGTGAGGATTGGTGGCAGCTTCAAGAATGAAAACTGCTTTGTTGAAACTGAGGATACATTGCACTCTGAGCAAGTGAAAGAGTTTGTCGTCTTATCAAGTACTTCGGGCCAAGTGAACCTTTTGAGACACCCAATCAAGCTATCTCCAGGCCATCTCAGATAACCTTGAAGAGATGGATGACTGTCCTCCACTTTAACTGATTTCTGGGATATTTGTGAAGCATTTTGTCCTGTCTGCTGAGATTGGCTTTGGGAAGATAAAGTGTCCAGGACGTCGCCCCCTTCCACGGAAACACTTGCATCTACATCCATCTCTAAATTCGCTCTATTTTCAAGTGATGCATTAGTCTGGGAGACCTGAGAATCATCCTTGCCATTTATTTTAGTGGATTCTCTCTTTGCCCCAGACCTGCTGGGCCTTCCCTTCACTTTCTTGCTCCCGTTCGCCTTACTATCCCGAACAACCGACCTGGGAACTATAGGTGGAGGTAAAAGAGATTTTGGTGAGACAACATCCAGGGAAACATGGGAAAACTCGTCACACTGTGTAGATTTTACTGATCCACATGACCCACAGGAGATCTCTGACTGGACATGGCCAATAAAAAGAGACGTGGCAACGCTACGGGGATGTCCAGTTAGCATTTGCAATATAAACAAAAAAAATTCATGAGAATCCTGCTGTTTGTACCCACTCAGAGAGCCTCCAGCCATCATCCACCAAGTATGCAAGAAATTTGTTGGGGAATAAGGCGCCCTTCCACCACTGAAGATATCCGATATCACAGCATCCAACTCGCATTCAACGCAATGTCCACCATCCATTGTCACGCGACAATTTCCTTTAAAGTGTCTGGATTGCAGATAGTATTCAGATAGGGTGGGAGTCCATACCAACGCTTGCAAGATTGAATTCATAAAGCATGTATTTCCCATATTGTTCATTCCCCTAAGACCTAAAGGTAATTTGTCTTGTCTCGGAAGATATCGTATAAATGTTTCATCTCCCTCACAAGCAGCAGCTCTTTCTGCAATGACGATACCTTCCTCGGTAGATTCAGATTCCCAGGAGTGATTCCTTCTTGCAGGGCTGCTTCCATCCATTGGCGCATAGGGCTTGGCTGCCTCTCTTGCATCTGATTCATTCGCAGCATCGAACTTTTTCCTTGATGAACGTCGCAGCTTTTTCACCTGCATATGTATAGGACGAGTTCAGCATTGACCACTGGAGCCTGCCTTAATCTATGTATGATGCACCTTCAGGGAATTTTCTTTGTTCAAGCAGACCAGAACGGAAGATCCCGTTTGGCACATTAAACCAGGTGAACTTACCGCATACACTATATCATCAAATTCCTTCGAGTACACATAATCGTTGCAAGCCAAGCAATACAATTCTTGGACGCTACAGTCCACGCAGATATTGTGCATTTTCTGCTCCTTCTTGTTGTGAAAGTCCCCGAACCCACCTGGCGAAGAAGCGCACGCTCCACACTCTAGGCAAGAAAAATATCTCTTACCTCGCTTTTTGTAAACATGCAACTCCTGAAAACATCGATTGGTGGTTATTAAGGAAGGGTCTCCATTCCTTTTGCACAAGTGATCAAATTCCTGGACCCATATGGGCCAAGACGCACCTGTAAACCTTTGAGCATCGGAATGTTTCCATCATTACTCCTTATAAGTAAATACTTCTGCAGATGTTCACAATAATGTCCCCCATGAGCGTCTTTAGTTTGGTTGCCCACCTCTTCGTTGTCTGCTTTCGCTAAACGACGACGCTGCCTGGGCGGCATGCTTTCCTCAACAATTCGAAAATTATAAAATTTTTAGCTTTGCAATAAATTATCCCTAATTTACATCAAAAGTTTTGCTCCAACAAACGGCATTTGGCAGATGACGTAGCTACACACTGCTGCACTTCTCGGTGCATGCGCCTGCGCGCAGGCCTGCGTTATAACCTAGGTTATAACCTAATTAGGAATTCGAATTCCTAACATTTCGAAATGTTCCTGCTCGAGTAGGAGCTAATGAGTAGTGGTGATCACCACTAGTGGTACTATTGGGCAGGGACATCCATAAATTTACGCTATTAAACTGGTTATAAAAATATCATTTCAGTATCAACGCAGAACAAGGTGAATGTAGAATTGTTTAAAGTATGAATTTGAAAGATAACGGCACTAACGGCGCTTGGGACCCATTGATAGAGCAAGCCGAGGGTTTTGAAAAGTTGGTCAACTGAATTATAATTCAGTTGACCAACTTTAGGTTAAGCAACGAAACCTCGAAATTGGGAAACAAAGTGTGCGATATATCTGATTTCCTTTATTGATGAATGGAATTCCTTAAAAGAAATTGAAAAAAAAGGTTAGAAGGAAACCGTATTGGGCACAGACAGCAACGCTGTCGAGGTTGTTCCCTGTCAAACTCGCTCTTGACACAGGTACTTTCTTGGAATAAGGATCATCCGTAATGCATTTCTACTTGGTACTACACTTTTAATATATCTTGAATCATTGAAATGAGCCAAAGACCAGTGGGGGAATGTCTACAAATAGACGGTCTTTATAAAGTCCTTGAGATATCTGGGGAAGGCACATACGGCAAAGTCTATAAATGCGCCGTCCAAGGTAGCAACGATGTTGTGGCTATCAAGAAATTTAAGAAACACGATGATAGGAGTGGGACTTGTCACCGAAATGGCAACCGTAAAAGCATGGACACAAAGCTCACTTGCTGTAGGGAATTGATGATGCTCAAAATGGTGAGCGAAATAAGACCTCATGTGAATATCATCAAGTTATTGGATTACTTTAATACACAAGGAGGGAATTTTTGTATGGTATTTGAGCATATCAAGCAGAACTTGCTCGAAATCATTGACCACAATCCTAGAGGGGTTTCTGAAATTGAGGCAAAGAGATTGATCTGGCAGCTGCTTCAGGCAGTTGAAGTACTCCATGGAATGAACATCATGCATCGAGATCTGAAACCCGAAAATATTCTTGTTTCAGATAAGGGGATTCTCAAATTGTGTGATTTCGGCTTTGCACGCCACGACATTTTATCTGGGTCAGAAGAACAAGATTCTGTCCAAATGACTCAGTACGTTGCCACTCGGTGGTACAGAGCCCCAGAATTACTTCTGAGCAGTCTTCAATACTCTAAAAAGATCGATATATGGTCTATAGGATGTCTAACATTTGAGCTTTTGACAGGACAGGTGGCCTTTCCAGGGCAAAACGATATCGATCAGATAAGGATTGTTGCTGAGACTGTCGGGCCACCTCCAGATCATGTTTTCCCAGGATCGAAATATCTTGCCTTCTACAAGAAGTCATGTGGCAAGACTCCAGAAAGCAAGAAATACAAAGAGAAATCATTTCACACCAGCCTTAATAATCTTCCGCTCATGGCTCAGTCGTTCATTAAATCATGTCTTCAAGTCGATCCTTCGAAGAGGTCTGACATCTGCTCTTTACTTTCTCATTCATGGCTGCATTCCAAGGATGAATGGGCATCGACAATTTTCCAGAATGATTTAAAGGAGTCCATTAACAATATCAAAGACCTTCAATCGTTGGTCCTTGCGAAGAAACGGCTAAAAATGGCCACGGCAGAGAAACGTTGCAACTTTGGAAGCCCGAAAGTATCGCTTGGTCGGGTCGACAACTGTTCAGTATATCACACACCCGTCATGAGATCATGCTCACCTTCGAATGGCACATCATCTCAAAGAGGTCTTAGGACTGATGGATACCAACTTCAGAAACTCAAAGCAGCAGATCATAAAATGTCCCGGACACCGAAAGAAAGATATAGAGTCACAGAAATAATAAAAGAGACAATTTCATTGTCGCATGCTTCATTTTCATGTCGACAACAACCAAAGTTTGAGAACCGAAAAGTTGACCAGGAAAAACACTTTGCTTGCCAGAATATTGAGGCAAAGTCATATGCTCAGCAGGAGGGAGGGATATTCTTGGATATCAAAGCAGACAAAAAGTCAGGCGATGCCATTACAAGTAAAGAGGTTTCCAAAGATAGCCTTGTCGCAATCAGGCAAGTAGGTGACAGCCAAAAGCCAATGCTGAGAGAAAAACAAAAGCAAAAACTTGCCCAATGGACAAGGGTCTTTCCATTAAAATACCTAAATTGGTCCTAATCGATATTATCGAGAATTAGAGTATATATTAGAGTTTATTTATGAAAGTAAGGACCAGAACTACATGTATCCATTGATGGACACAAATACCAAATCTTCATCCGTGCCATAAACTTTCCGGGCATTGTCCATAATATCGCTAGGAATCTCGGAAACATCTTCATCTTTCGCTGGATCCTTAGCATAAAATAAATCCAATCTGCTATTATATCCATATATCAATATATAATGCCCCACGTATGATGCATTTCTGCTGTGCGTCTTTCCAAGGGTATTACAGTCGACCAATGCCAATATGAGATAGTCACCACTAGATGCTGCATTCTTCAATTCTTCTGCCGTGATAGATTGACGTAAAATACAAATTTTATCTTCCTGAGCTTTCTGAAAGTCGAAACAACCACAATGCTAAAGAAGTGTGCGTTCGCAGACCATTTAAATTGATACTACTAGCTTGGCAGGGACCAAAGCAGCAAGAACACGCACCTTGAACAACGCATTTATTACCCCTATATCCTCATTTTCCTCGTCTGCGTAGAATTTTAATTTTTCCAGATAGTCGTGATTTACTCCTAGACATGTTGTTGTGTAAATTAATTGCTGAACTCCGAATTGATGTAACAAGTGGACTATCTCAATGGTCCAGAGAGATCTCTTAGGAGTCTGGATGCCCGACCACTTTTCTAAAGAAACCATGCCAAGTGTTTTCAAAATTGAAGATGCACATGCAAGTCCACAATCCCTACGGAAAGCAGCTTTTAGATTTAGGTCAGATAAGTCGCCAGTGTTCCAACTGTAAAACATGGGTCAAGGAAATGTCTTACCAACTCTCCGATTGGTAAGTTTTTAGAACACCAGGGACAATATGTATATCTGTACAATTATCACGATGATCATTTTCCTGTTCTCGATTCAATATCTTCTTAAATCTTTCAAAATGGCCGAAACATGTCATGCCTCGCACAGAGAGACGACAGACGTCTCGGTTTATATGCAAACAAGCATCAGTTCTTAATTTAATTAATTATGTTGTAATACATTCGCCCGACTTTGTTAATTTTTCAATTATAGTTGGCCAACTCCCATTCATGATGGCTCATCATTGATGGGTCCATGGCCATGGATTTGCTCTTCCACGTGCACGTGGAGCGTGCAATATTAATATTGCAGGAGGAGTAATCCTAGGCTTGCACCGCACCCAATTAACTGGGACTGCAATCCCATGGGATGGCTATGTTACCCAAAATCTCTCTCTGGATGTTGAGATGATAATTTAATAACCTAAGTAAATTGGGCTCCATATAAGTCGAACGACGAACGTTCATTTAAATGAATATTACAGTGTAGTTGTCCCATATAGTCCTGGCCATCGAAAAGCAACTTGGGTCTTGGTCAAAGTAAGCAAGATGGAGAGTCGGTATTCAGTGCAAAGCTGGATTGATCCTCGGTTCATATCGTAATGGTCAATCGAATGAATCTGTTACAATCATGAAAAGATTGGTCCAGACGGTCAGCAAGGGTATGAGCAAGGACTAAGCCAAGCATCTTTGCAGATTCTCTTGCTGACTGGGCTTCAGACACTTGACATAACTATTAAATATATCAGCAGGCAGAGCAGACCTCAGCTGATTCAGCAAGGTTACCATGCTTGGGATATCTTCTTTTTTCACCAATTTATCCCCAGAACAAAGGACACGGATCAGTATCTCTGTGATCTTGGGGAGATTGCAATTGTCTTGTCCTAAAATCCTAGAGTCGTTTGCATTGGCCAGCCTCACAAGTAGTGGATGTACCTCTCTTGCCTCCTCTTCATCTTCCTCCAATGGCAGACTCTGTACAAAAATATTGCCAGCAGTAGAATCTAAAAACTCTGACTGAAACTCTAGAAATTTTCCAAGTGCGCCTACAGCATTTTCGGTCGCCATGATATTCTCCTCGCTGCGTGCCTCTGGGGCGCTAAGAATAGCCAGAACACTACGCAAGGCATTTTGTGCATGGGGCTTGAAGGCAGATTGTTTGTGTTGCGAAGCTCTTCCAAGTCCATATACGGAGCACTGACGTATCCCAGCATCCTGATCTGTAGCTCCTACCAAAAGCTGAGGTAAAACTTGCTCTACATATTTTTCCGCTCCAGCAGGAGAGTATTGAATAATATCATCCATCAAAATTAGAGCGACGCGCCTTTCTTCAGAGTATCGCGAAGGGTCCAACAAATTTCCAATCGCTGGAAGAACAGACTCAATTAAAGGCAAAGCTGCATCGCTATACAGTTTCAAGATTGTTGAGCAACAATTCCCAAGGGCATCTAAGAGTTCACTTTCGGCTTCGTGCTCCTCTTGAAGAGCCTCTTCCTCCTCTGCATCAAAGTCTTCACCTTCGGTTCTGGCCAATCGTGTATCCCTCCTTTCCTCATAATCACTTAGAACTGACTTGAAGGCCTCAAAGACAGGTGCCATGAGATCCAATGGAATCAAAACTGGACCTTTTGCTACTTCAAGCACCTCGTCAACGCTGGTGAGCATCACATTGACCACCTCAGGATCAATTTCTTTTGCCAGGGAATCCACCAGAGGAGGCCAAATGTGGGCAGCCAAACTGGAACAGTTTTCTTGAGTTGGCCCCATCTTTTTGGATGTAGCTTCTACATAAGACCGCAAAAGCTCGGACAGAGTCTGAGCTGCTGCAATCCTCACCTCCTCGTTAAAGTAGAATTTCAAAAGAGGAACCATGATCTTTGTTACCTCTTCCACGTATGGGTAAAAACCCTCCTTCAGTTCATAGGCAAAACAGCAGAGCATGCTACAGGCTGTTGCTTTTTCCTCCAACGCAGAGGTGTGGAGACTGACTCGTTTGCCTCCCACGAAGAAGGTTTCAACGTCGTCTTCATCCGCATTATCATCATTGTTGTCGTCCTCGACCTTGAAGTCAGCTGCTTTCGCTGATGCTTTTTGCAGCATAGAAGGCATTACAACAGGTAGATATGGCACAAAATCTTGTCCAAGAGTTGTGCAAATTCTAGCGCTTGCTTGTAGCATGTATGATGCAATCGGATCATCGTCCTCCAAACCAGCACTTTGCAGGGTTTGCATATACCTCATGACCATTTCAGCATCTGATGAAAACCTCTCTTTTCCTACTGCCATGCCAACCAGTGATATACATTCAAGGGCTTTAGCTCTCATCATTCTATGCGACTTGTCGTTCGCATTCTCTAGTATGTGCCTCAAAAGCGGCATACATGTATCATAATATTTGACAAAGTGTTCCTTTGAGCATTCAGCTATGGAAGCCAATGCAGTAAGGGCACTTTCCTGGACATTCTTACGTCCCTGCTGTAGAAGAACCAGCGCTTTACTGATGAGATCATCTAAGTACGGAGCCACGATGTCCTGATCACAAGCTTCGGCAAAATTCACTGTCGCAGCACATGCATGAGCTTGCACTCTAGGATTCTGAAAGTCATCCATAAGCCCAAGAAGAGCCTTTAAAACAACTGCATGGTGCTTTTCTTGCAGATCTGGGCCGAGATCTGTGCATAATTGACCAATGCCTTGACATGCGGCCCATCTAACCTTGGGGTGGGGATCTGCAGTGCCGCTGATACACATTGCTACCAAGTTAGCCATGACTGGATCATCTTTCATTACTTTCTCGCACCCTTCTGCAATTTGTGCCAAGCCCACAAGAGCTGCATGGCGCTTTTTCCAGTCTGTATCTTGTATCAGGGCAGTGAAAGCTTGTCCAGCAACAGGAAGAAGAGACTTGCCCCCAATAGCAATTGCAATTCTATCTAAGCACTCTTGACCAAACTCAAAGAGCTCCGTTTCCCCAGCATCTTCCGTCTTCTCGTCTTCTGCAGTATGCCACTCAGGTTCATCTTCAATTTCCAACAAAAACATGACACAGCAATTAAAGAGCTGCTGCACCAACTGAGGGAGCTTTCTCATCATTCCAGGGGCTTTCTCTCTGGCTTCACAAAGGGTTACCAGAAACTCTGCAGCCAGGCGCCTCGTTCCGTCATCTAAAGAATCTGCCTCTGCAATTTTAATCATTGCTCCAGCAACTTCATTGATCTGTCGTCGCAAAAATCGAGGATGCTCATCAGCAACTTCAATCAGCCGTTCTACAGCAACATTTGCTGCTACCTCATCTCCTGCATTGAGGGCATCACTCAACACCCCTAAAAGAAGGGGTACCATTGCCTGGAACTTCTCTCTGTCCGACTGTTTATACAAGCATCCTATGAAAGTTGTCGTAGCACTAAAAGCAGCAATTTTAACGTCCAAAGATGGATTTGAAAGCCCGGCATTCAATGCACCATGGATTGTTCCCAGATACTGCAACAACTGGTCCATCACAAATCGAGCCAACTGGTCAAAGATGAGGAATGCGATTTCTGCGTGACTAGCTTGTCCGGATTGTACACATTGAAATATAAATGGGAGCAGTTCCGGCCAGCCATTGGCCTCCTTGTGGAAAATTTCGGAAGCCATCTCTGAGACCTTATCTGACTCATCTTGAACTTGCAGGTGGGCCATTACATTCACCTTTATTTCATCAAAAATCTCGGCAGCCAACTCCGATACGCTATCGCAAACCTGAATGCATACATAAACAATGTAAGCCCATAAGACAAGCACCACCGAGTCAACTCAGAGCATATACATAATGATACCTTGTGATAACAATTAAATATTCCTCACCTTTTTCGTTATACTCCTGTCTTGTTCGTGCTGGAGACAGGCCAGAAGTTCGGACTTTATGGTCTGCTTTACCGGAAGAGACAATTTTGGCCACAAGGGTTCGTCTCTCGTGAGCACCTACAACCAAACGACGGACACACAGTGCATCGTGAGAACAGTCCTTAGACAGAAAACTCCCTTTCGAAGGGTTCCCATACTCCCCTTGATCTACCGATCCTACTTCTACTTTTATCGAAGAGTCATCTTATTCAAACATGGATTCATCCAAATACCGAGGGCAACTCGTCGAATAACCCGGTCAAAACTGCAGATCGCACCCGTCTCAACAACACTGCCGCCAAACTACGTAGTTCTGCACCTTCAGGAGCCCTCAGGCCCCTAATTAGCTGTGATGCGCATACATCAGGAGTTTTCTGCATCTCTTCAAACATATTCTCGGCCTGACTTCTTTGTTCGTTGTCAGTCGCCATAAGCATATGCAGGAGCGTTTCAAACGCTCCTGCATTGCCAGCCATCACAGATGCATACAAATCGGACATGTCGAAATTCGAAAAAAATGAATCAATTGTATGAGCCTGCACGTCTTTGTTTCAATCGCTGGACCAGTGTATGTCCCAGCCAAAAAGCTACTGCGCGGCTTGATAATTGCTGCTCGCCTTGTTAACAAGCAGAAACGTTACTGGCATATATGTTTGAAGATATATCCTCAAAGGGGAGGCAATATATTTAATCCGTTATTCGATCAGTGCCCTTGGATCCCTTCATTCTGGTTACAATGATCCTATTTCTTTGAATGATTTTGGCAGCTGCGTTAAAGTTGGCGGTTGCAATCGCGCAGATTGAATTCATGAATCGATTGATTAATTGCAATTGAAATGGTCAAACTCGTCGACAGACTTGCATGTTGCAACCGTGTCTCTTCGAGAATTGAAGATCCCTTAAGTCAGTTAGATTATCTCGGGACACAAGTCTAGATCGATCTGGCCATGCCGTGGCCAGGATGATCCGGATGCTGTGGTGCGTCATGACCATCTGATCATCAGCTGCAGTTGCACCTGCGCATGCGCAGGTGCCGAGGTATACCAGTCCGTTGGGGCATGGAGACGCATATGGGGGGCAGAGTCATGAATCGAGTAATAACTCGGCAGTAAGAACAAACTACAGTCATTAGTCATCAATTCAATTTGCTTGTCAGTGTATGTATCACCGGGGAAATCACTCGCTGAGATGGCGCCATCATAACGTATGCGTGTTCCTTTCTGGGTCCGGTCAGGACTTCGCATGAGATTGCTGTTGCCCCCTTGCAAGGGGTCGCATCAGTACGTGCCGAGGAAACCAAGGACGATATATCAGCCCCATCACGCGCAATGCCTGTAGTTAAATATTTAATCTGCAAAGTTTAGCACTTTTAGGCTCTTAATCATTTGTCTGTGGTAGGAATACGGTGTTTCTTATCGTCGGAGAATTTGAACAGCGTTGCTGGCCTCAGATCGGTGGCATTCAAACTGTTCTTCCAGGACAATGCGCCGAAAGATGGGGCCGATTTTGGATATGAATCCACTTTTTGTAGCAATTTTATTACTTTTAGTCGGCTGTAGAGCCCAAGAGGTGGGTATCAGCTACTGGGTGTAGGGTAGGCGAGGCGAGGCACAGTAGATCGTAGATTGATGTCTGTCCCTAAACTTCGTGCCATATGCTATATATATATATTCTCATTTACAGACTGAAATAGATCTTTTTTATTCAATACAGACTGATTACCAAAAGAAATTGCGGGAAATCGCCGTGAAAGAAGCAATCGAGACTCTCACTGGCGGAAGAGCGGTGCGTAGGCTACTGAGTTGTAGCCATCCTCCTCGTTTTGCGCTGCCTTGAGTACCCAACAACAAATGTGATGCTACCATAATAGACTGAACGAAAGACTGTACATGGCACGCTGCAGGTTCCTTTCAACAGTTCAACACCTCTTTTTGAGTATGTAGTATCTAAAATAGAATTTTTACTGAATAAAGAGGCTGCAATTGAAGAATGGAAAGGGATTGAAGCCTCGGATTATGAGGAGAGCAAACAGAAGACAGGAAGAAGACTGCTTGCGAGCGATGAAGACTGCAGAGTTCCCAAGTCACAAAAAAAGACATCATGCGTGCGTATGAAAAATAAAGCGTATCTTGGGAAGTTGATTGTCGTTAAAAAAAGCGTCTCTTCGGTGGGAGGATGCTGTAAAGCTTGTCAAAAAAGAAGAGGCTGCACTGCATGGACGTTCAAACCAAAATCTACAGGGAAGCTTCGAGGTTGCTACCTTCGAAGTCGCGGATACAAGAGGCTCATCACCAAAAAGGGTTACTGGGCCGGGACAGTCGGTGAAACAAAGGAAAATACGATTCCACCTTCCCCTCCACCCTCACCACCTCCATACATTCCAACTGATCCTTATGATCCATACAATCCATATGACCCTTTCTCGAAGTCGCCACCTCCTCCCCCTCCTCCTTCAATCAACTATGAGCCAGTTGGACCTGCTCCAAATTTACCTCCTGGTAAAGCAAAATACAAAGAAGTGCTTGAACTTAATTGGAAATTTTATGAGGCTCAGAGAAGTGGAGAGGAGCCATCATGGAATCGCATTGACTGGAGAGGCACATCACACACTGGCGACAAGGTACCAGGTGGCTGGTATGATGCTGGTGATACTCTCAAGCTTCCATTTCCTATGGCTTCAGCGGTGGGACATATAGCCATGGGCCTCATTGAGTTTGACGATGGCTACAAGAAGTCTGGACAAAAGATCTGGGCCCTGAGAAACTTCAGAATAGCTGTTAAATACCTGTATGACTCCCTGGATAAAGAAGCAGGAACTTTTGTTGGACAGCTTGGGGATCCTAAAATCGATCATAGCTATTGGGGTAGACCTGAGGAACAGAATCTTCTGAGACCCACCTTTGTCTACGACAAGTCCATGCCTGCTGCTGACCTTTATGGTGGAGTTGCTGGAGCACTTGCTGCCGCCGCTGTCGTCTTCGATAGGGAAGGGGAATCAGGATTTTCGAATGACCTAATTGAAGCTGCTAAAGAACTCTACAGCTGGGGAGACGGAAACCCAGGTCGCTACAGCAATTTTTACAAGGATCAGACAAAGATATACAAATCTGGTGACTCTGATGATAGCATGGCTTGGGCCGCAGGGTGGCTCTATAGGGCGACAAGAGACAGCAATTGGCTGGATAAGGCTTTAAACTACTGGAGCTATAGTTCCGCGGATGTTTACCCCGGCTGGGATTCCTTGTGGGCAGGACATGCAGTGCACATGGTTTCACTTGCTGACAAGGGAATCGCCATTCCTGGGGAAAGTGAGTACAGACGGTATCTAGACAAAAAATTCTACCGGGCATGGCTCCAACCTGATGGCTTCCAGTCAATCATCAAGACACCACAAGGTATGGTATATCCTAGATGGAACAAGTGGGCCAACTTACAGTTCTCCACAACCGTAGCTGGCCTGGCCCAAATAACAGCAAAATTCACCAAGAACCAAGAAATGAAAAGAAATTTGATGGATTTCTCGCGAAGCCAGGTAGATTATGCGATCGGTGGAAATAAGATCAGAAGTTATGTGATTGGTTATGGATACAATTATCCCAAGTATCCTCACCATGCCCCGGCTTCTTGTCCAGATTTACCAGCACCCTGTGGAAAGGATGCATTCAGAAGCAGCGCTCCAAATCCACAAATTCTGTACGGTGCACTGGTGGCCGGTCCAGCTGGTGAAAGAGAAGACAAAAATCGCCCTGATTATACCTATTATGATAAAAGAGATGATTACGTCACGAATGAGGTATCTATCGGGTACAATGCTGGAATGGCAACAGCCCTGGCTGGACTTTATGAGCAGTTGTAAATTGTACTGCGACTGCAATATACATTGGTAGATTCGAAAATAAGGTTTTGGAACCAACAAGTGTGTGATTTTAATTGTTATTTACGTGATTCGTATTAGTTGTTTGTAATGTCTTGAAAATCTAGAGAATTTCTGAGGCAACTCGAAGCAGTTCTGCCTTGAACCTCTCCACATCGTGGCACATGATCTCCATAATGCTGGTATCGAATAAATCATGCCAAGCCTGTGCACCGACTTCTTCAGCTGCTGCCGCGAAAGCAGCCCCCAGCTTGTTTCCTTCGCCGGGACCACTGACCTGGTAGCCAACAACCAGACACCGACCTGTAGCTTGATCTTTAGGGGCTATCAAAACTACTGGCTTCAATTTGTTTGACTGGCTTTGATGATAATATTGCTCTTGAAGAAATGCAGCCATCCTCTGAAGGGACATTGGATGCACCAAAAGCGAATGATTCGTCAGTTTATGCTCTGAAATATCAAACACCCTGAAAGACCGAAAATTGTGGTAGAGACGCTGGGCAACCACAGCCCCTCCATCTGCTACTAGAGCACTCTGAACCTTCTTTGCTAATTCTATTCCCTTACGCAGCTCGCTTGAGTCGTTTCCCCAGCCTAATGCACTCCAGCATCTCCAGAACCTCTCTATATGTTGCATTCTATCCATGTCCTGTGCCAACACTTCATTTGCACCTCGTCGTGCCCCACATTCCAAAAGCGCGGTAGCGGCGTGAACGACATCCACCGCCATGACGCAACGATTAAATCCGTCTTGAAGTTGGAATGAATGAAAAATCGAATCGCCCAGATTGTAGGAAGCCCCGTGAAGAGCTAATTGTTCCTGAAGACGTTTCTGGTACTGAGGTTTCATGTCAAATTGGAAAGAACTTTTAGCTTCGCGCAATGGTATTCCGATTTTCGCTAGCAGAAATTCCAACCTTTCTCTACCCTTTTCAGAGTATGTCTGCAGTCGAGCTGCGACGTAAGGTGAATTCAACATCGAGTCCCACAAGCTCCATTCCCTTAGCAGGCCAAACCTGTAGTCATCTTCCCTGGCGATCCGACAGATTGGTTTAGACGCTGTAGTAAGATCACCATTCTCATTATCTACCATTTCGACCTGTTTAGGGTGATCCAAATGTCCCCCAGAAGCTACATGGTTCTCATACTGAATGTAGTAAGGTTCATACTTTGCAAGAGGCATGCGATTGTGAATCAAGTGATCAGTCAAGCCGAGGATTGCCAACCACAAAAAGTAGGAGTTCTCCTGTCTCAAATGAAATGCCAAATCATATAAGATACACGCTGTAGGCTTGCCGTAATGGATACCCGAACCATAGTAAGCCATCCTATCTTGCTCAGAGTCTTTCCTATTACCATTCCCATTTTCATCCTTATTGTTGTTATCGATATTTTCATAGTCATGGCTGTCATAAGCACCGTTGCCTTCATGCGCAGACGGAATATCTTCCAGTGAGATTCCTTCAGCCTCGGCATCCATGAGAACATACAGCTGTGATTGTGGATCACTATCATTTGCAAGATGCATTATTGGTCTGTGAGAATCCAGTATTATGACACAAACATTGGGCCTGCTTGTGAGCTCAAGCAACCCAATTATGTCTTCGGAAGCCCCACAATTGATCAATATCAAGTAGCGTGTCACATCGTCGTCTTCGTCATACGTGGAGACAAAATCATCAATTATCTCCTGATACCTACTGACTGGTAGCCATCCATGAGGAATCATTTCATTTTGCAATAATGCCTGGAGAAAAATAGAGGAAGACATAGTAAGACGTCGTGATTAACTTCTCAGTATGATAAAAATGCACTGATTCTTTGGTTGGTGCGAATCTTTGGGCAAGAACTCAGACAACACTCACCTCTAGGATTCTTAAAGAGCACACAGAATCAGCATCAGAGGCCGACACGTAAATGTTCACGTGCTTTTCTGAGCTCTTACGGGTTTCTGACTTAAGTGCATCAAACACATCCACCCATTCCTGCTGATCTGTAAGAATCATATCCCTCTTTGCAGTAAAAAAACAGAGTCAACAGCTGGTGACAAAACTCCGCAATCGTCAAAGTGAAGGCGATCCGGCCGACCAACAAAAGAAATGATCGGATATCACTTTTTATTTAATTATACTGCTATGATATACTAAAATATAAACTTGCTTGATTCTAGCAAAGGCCTTGTCCCCACCAAGCCACGCGCTGTCCTCCAAAAACACCCGCGACAACAGCCATAAACCAGACACCAACCGCTATTCCTTCTTCCGTATCGAATATATTTCTCAAATTTACTATCACTTATATGTCTATATTAAAAAATGCTTGTATACCCGACGCTTAAGCGCCTAATGTGGATGCCAAATTTTGAATTTTGAATTTTCATCTGCCCTGCTGAGCTCGAGAGAATCTGGAGAATGGCAGTACCTCCTGTCGCAGTACCGGCTCAAATTTGAGCCTATTTAAGTAGGGCGTTTCATGGGGACGTACAATTACGTAGATCTAGATCTCTGCAGAGACCAGTTGGTGTCACTTCTATTCACTAGACTACTCTGGCACAAGTTACCATTGAGCGGCAATAAAGGACATGGAGGGTTAGTGGTGGTGTGGAATACCAAAATTATATTTATCAGGTTACCGCAGCAATGATGAGGACATCTGAGGCTTGTTTGCAGATGTGGCACCTCGAAAGCAGGCTCGTGTCCAGTTGTTGGTACAGCAAGCGCGTTGCTGTACTCTGAATCGTATCTCAACGAATTGCTGATGCTTTAGTTAAAAGTATTGGATGATTTTGGATGAGAATTCGAACGGTGGAGGGGTTGGCCGTTCAAGCGACGTCACCCCTGCAGAGAAGACCAGTGTCGCGGGAATGAAAGACGACGATGGCTCGAGCGGGAAGAGAGCCTCAATTGGCTCTGGATCGAGCAGTGACAAGTATGGTCGAAAAGTAATTGGAAATAGGTATCGTCTCGGGGACGAATTAGGCAGAGGCGCTTCGGGCAAAGTATACAGGGGACTCGATACTCAGACCGGGCAGCATGTGGCAGTCAAGCAGGTATCGCTTGAGCGCTTAAAGCCTGCTGATATAGCCAGTATTATGACTGAGGTAGAGCTTTTAAAGTCTCTGAATCATGAGAATGTCGTGCGATACCTTGGATCCTTTCAAACGAGGCACCACCTGTATATTGTCATGGAGTTGGTAGAAGCTGGGTCCCTCTCTTCAATAATCAAGAATGCTCAATTTGGGCCTTTTCCTGAAAGTTTAGTCGCTGTGTATATCGATCAAGTACTTCGGGGGCTTATGTATCTGCATGCGCAAGGTGTGGTCCATAGAGATGTAAAAGGAGCCAATATTCTTACCACCAGGGAAGGGCTGGTGAAGCTTGCTGATTTTGGGGTCGCAGCCCGCATGGGTGAAGACAATATGAATACATCAAGATCAAAGAGTGAATATGAGGATGGAGACCATGAACAGCCAGCTGGAACGCCTTATTGGATGGCACCTGAGGTTATAGAATTGAAGACTGTGACCACAGCGTCTGATATTTGGAGTGTAGGGTGTCTTGCCATTGAGTTGTTGACGGGCCAGCCCCCGTATTTCGATTTACAACCTCTTAGTGCAATGTACAATATAGTGCAGGAGCCTCATCCTGCACTGCCTCCAAGTGCGTCCCACTTGATGAGGGATTTCTTGCTATCCTGCTTCAGCAAGGTATGTTGTGCTGCTACAATTGTTGTCTTGTAGGAATAATCTTCTTTGACCACGGCAATTTCTGATATTAATTTATGATAACTTCAAAACGCCTTTCGCAGGATCCATCAGCACGACCCTCCGCAAAGGTTCTCACAAGTCACAAGTGGATTGTAAGCAACAGGAAGACATTGAAGGATGCATGGGGCAAAACGATAAAACCGTCCATAAAGGCGAAAGAAGATACTACGAATGAGCATCATTCTAGTGTGGCTCTGGTTGTGGAGCGTTTGATAGCATCGGACTTGGCTCCATCTGTTTCCGAATTATCATTGGCAGACAGAAGCTCAGACTCGTTTCAGACAGCAGTTGAGACAAACGAACATCCTTCTCAGTTACTGGATCAGGCTGAAAATGGAACTTTAAGGATTGATTTAGTTGATCAGAATATTCTGGAGCAGGAAGATGAGCTTGACATCTCGGGCGAGAAAGTAGTTCATCGTCTTCATGATACTCACAACGACATGAACAAAGGGGTTTCGTATCAAGGGTCGCTAGCAAACTCCAAGATTTACTCATTGCAAGACGAAGCAGACGTCATAAGGCAGATACGTTCATTGAAAGCAACTGCTGCTCCGGGGGAACGGAGCCTAGTGGAAGAGGCTGCAACTGCTGCATCTGCCCGGACAATAAATGGCTATATTATTAAGCAAAAGGAATTGGCCAAGGCTTTTACTACCGCAGACGGACTGTCTAATCTTAGAGAAATATTTGACTCCCCCTCTGAAAGAGTTTTAATTCCATGTCTTGATGTATTGCTCGTTGTCGTTAAATCAGATCTCAGGTCACTAGAAGAATCTTGTTCCCTTGGATTGATTCCTGCAGTCCTGAGATTCTGCTCAAAGCAGCATGCGTTCACTCTCCGGCAGAAAGCAGCTGAATACGGACATTTATTAGCCTTGGGCTCAGGATATTCTTCGAGACTGCTGATCGCATGTCAGGGAATTCCATTTCTTTTGAGCCTGATGGATGATGAACCTAGATATGTAGACGAATTTGCCCTGTGCAATGCAGCAATGGCTTCATATTGGACATTGTTGAGACGGAGTTCACTGCCAGGGGCCACTATGCGTCCCAATCAAATTCTTAGACTATTATCGCACCATGGGATGGCACAGAAGATTGTTCGGATGCTTCCTTCTGTCTTGAAACGAGCTTCTGAGCTTGGTGCACTCTGTCAAAACCTAGACTCTGCAAAAGGAAAGACTTGGGAAGAACTGAAGACGGCATCTATGAGCGGTAGTGCGTCTCAGAATGACACCGAAGTGAATAGCATATCGAGCGAAACAAATTCTTTCGAAGATGAGGGATTCCATGTAACTCGTGAACATCGGGAAGTTATTCATTTGACAGAGTCCTTGGTTAATATGTTTGCTGCTCTGGCTCGAGGAGATGGACTGGTAAAAGCAAAATGTTCTCGTAAAGATACAATAAATTCCATGTTTGGCTTGACAGTGAGAATGCCCACTGATCTTCAAAAGACTGTCCTGCGGGGAGTGAGGACCCTTTGTGGGGAAGAAACTGTGCTGCATGAACTGGAAGCTGGAAATATCATTGCGTATGCAGCAGCTCAACTTCCAAGAGACGACGCTCCTGAATTACAATTTCACGCTTTGAGCACCCTG
Organism: Picochlorum sp. 'soloecismus'; assembly: GCA_002818215.1. Lineage (NCBI taxonomy): Eukaryota > Viridiplantae > Chlorophyta > Trebouxiophyceae > Picochlorum > Picochlorum sp. 'soloecismus'. The sequence goes on along the minus strand of PJAJ01000014.1, from coordinate 18,626 downwards.
CGTCATTTCTGCCAATTGAGTTGGCAGCGCCAGGAAAAGGCTTTGGAAGCAGGGGCGGTCCCGTGGCTCTGTAGACTGGCTGTCCGGCCAGTAATTGTCGATGATTCAGTACCTGGATCTAGAGAGAATGATGCCGTGTCCCTCCTTTGTTCAATGGCACATTCTACTCCAAAGATAAGAACAGCTTTGTGGAAAAATGGGGCAATTGATGTTTTGCTGCAGACTCTCAAGGATGAAGCCCATCAAGTTTCTGCTATGGAAGCGATTGCTGCCTGGCTAGATGCTGAACTCTCAAGAGTCGAGCCAAAGTTGCTTGAAGAAGCTGCAATTACAAGAATGGTATTGTTGATGCCTTCTGGAAGTGGTACAACAAGGCAAGAAATGGATAAACTTCCTAGCATCATAGCTCCAATGTCCAAAATTGTGGTCATGTCCTCCAAGATAGGACATGCTTTATCAGCAGCAGGGCTGGTTTCCCGGGCAGTTGACCTAATGGCTGAGTTGCATCCCTCAGCCACATTGTCCCTTATGGACCTGATAAAGGTTTTGTATGAGATTAGTCCACATCCTAAAGAATTCTTAAGCAAGAACAGAGTCATTCCTGCATTGAAGATGATTGTTGCATCAAACAATGCTGGAGAACAAGGAGGAACACTGATACAGATTCAGGCAAAGAATTTATTGAAGACATTTTCGGTAAACGCAATTATTTGATATCCATTGAAGTCTTGTTAAAAATGTGTATATAATGTGAGACTGACACAATCAACCATCGAAAATCAGGATTCGCTCAAAATATCAGCAATATCCGTTCGAACCATGTAAGGGTTCCTTGGAGACCACCAGGATGGAACCGTTTCTTTTTCTGTTCCATTCTTCCCTGACCCATTGGTACTGGCAGCAGAAGCACTCGTTGGCTCTTTTCCCGGCCAAACCAGCTCACCATCCTCACTCCAAGAAAAGCCGAATACATATGGTCCTTCGAATTTCTTAGGGTCGCAGGATTCGATAATCTCTTTCACCTCTTCTCCATTCATTGTCTGTACTTCATACAGCTTCTTCGCAAGGGCCTGGAGAGCCGTGTAATTAGAGGCAAGGGCCCAATATGCCTTTGCTTCAGCACCCTCCATAAGCTCTTTGATATCAGTATATGCTATCTTTGCCATTTCCGTCGAAATATCAGCGACTCGTCTAGTGCGATCCTTATTTAAATAAACTTCCTCGTTATCCATCAAAGCTACTGGCCCGGTCCGTCTTCCGAAGCCACATCTATAGACCATCTCTCTTGCTACTGAATTGGCAAGCTCAAGGTCAGCTGCGCCGGCAGTGCTAACGTGAGCTTCCCCAAGAATCAAGTGTTCTGCACATCTACCAGCTAGCGCTACGACCATCCTGCTTTCCATGTACGCCCTCGTCGTAATCCGACTCTCCAGCCTCTCTTCCTTTGGTAAGAAATAAGTATGACCGGTGGCTAAGCCCCCAGGACAAACACTCACCCTCTGGATCTCATCAAAGTCCGGAGTGATGTATCCAACCAAAGCACGTGCTGCCTCATAAATACATATTGTGCGTCTCATTCTCTCTGGAATTACATCTTGCTCAAATTCAGCCGCAGTAATTGAGCCACCCATCTTCTCCGCATGTATTTTCTCTAGTGCCTCAAAAGCCTCGTCACTACCAATGAATGGCTGCCTTTGCCTCGCTGCAAGAATAGCTGCTTGATTCATCAAATTCATAAGCTCGGCTCCGGTAAATCCTGCCGTAGCCCGAGCAAGTTTTGAAAAATCTAAGTTTGGATCAATTTTCTTGTCCCTAGAATGAACCTTGAGAATTCCAACTCTGCCCTCCATATTGGGTAGGGGCAAATGCACAATCCTATCAAACCTCCCTGGACGAGTTAAAGCTTGGTCTAATGCAGCAGGCCTGTTCGTAGCTGCCATGACGACAACACCAGTATTATCTTCGAAACCGTCCATTTCAGCAAGAAGTTGGTTGATTGTGTGCACTGACTCGTCATTCCCTGCCCCTCCGTACTGTCTAGCCTTTCCAAGACCATCAAACTCATCGATGAAGAGAATACAAGGAGCCTACATTTCAACAAGTACCAAGAATTAATGTGTGCTAAGAGAGAGATAGAAAATGTGAGAGAAATGCAATACATGTTGGCATTAGGATAGAAGGAAATCATCAATGGCCGTACATTATCTCTCGCCTGTTGAAACATATCCCTGACGCGGGACGCTCCAACTCCCACAAACATCTCCATGAATTCTGTTCCAGCAATGGAGAAGAAGGGGACCCCAGCCTCCCCAGCTATTGCTTTTGCTAGAAGTGTTTTGCCAGTGCCAGGTGGGCCAACTAATAACACACCTGCAGGAGACCTTGCTCCCAGTTTCAGGAATCTAGACGGATCTTTAAGGAAGGACACAACTTCTGTAATTTCTGATTTCACTTGGTCGATGCCAGCGATATCGTCGAATGTGATTCTCGCATCTTTTGAAGATATGGCCTCCATTTTGGCTCCACCAAAAATCTTATCTCTTTTTTTCTTCCGTCCAATGCGAAACGCAAACTTAATGAGCAGAAACGAGAACCAAACAGGAAAGATAAGTCTAACCAACGAATGGACCACAGGTAAAGCCGGATTCGGATCAGAAGGCTCAATATAAGTCCTGCATGGTGTCCACTTTGACAACTATTAATCAATAATGACACAAAATCACTGATGTTGCACCCTATGCACTTACCCGTGCTGTACTAAGTGGTCAAAAAGCTCTGGATCGTAAGGAAGTCCTACTTTCTCTACCCTAGCACCTCCTGGAGCACTGGCCTTAGTCTTCACAAGCACAGATCGCCTGTCTGCAGTATAACGAACACTTTCGATCTGGCCCTCCGATACCAGATTCCAGAACTGAGTGTATGTCATATCCTTTAGTTTATCCAGTCTCCAAGCCGACTGTAGTGCCATCTTTTCGATTTCTTTGTTGGATGGGATGGATTTGGGGTCCATCACTCTCGATCGAAAAGGATCCCTAACAAGCTTGCCACCTTTGGATTTGTGATTTGCTCGCTTCATTTGCTTCAATAGCCTCTCGTCAGAAGATCGTGCAATTGCAGCACGTGTCTCAGCATCGATCTCCTCTGGACTCATCGCACGAGTGGTCTGCTTTTGTTTCTTCCCAGGAGATCCTGATGCTTCTGAAACATCCATCCATGGAGCTTTCAAGGACTCGCCGAATCTTGGACTCGCATCGCTTTCTAGTCTGGACGCATGTGCAGATGCACAAGAAGATATCGCAAAACCGCCCATCACTGCTGCAAAAAGTGCAGCATTGTGCCACCAAGTATGACCCTTGTGCAACTCGTTATGTGTGTCCTCAGCTTCTTTTTCCTGACCACTTGCTCTGCACAAGAGGATTCTTCTTTGATAAAATGATTCTATAATATTTAATGAATTAGGATACATAAGCATCACATTCTTGGTGGAGGGTCGAAGATATCTCCCGGTGCGTTGCCTTTGTGAAGTAGTACACCCTCTGGCGTCTTTCCCTGGCAGCGTGCGGTGACGAAACAATTGGCCCTGCATGAATGCCCCAAAACTAAACTATGTCTCTACTTGCATCATTTTAGAAGTTTATCTTCGCTTGACGGAATGAATTGTGTGTTAAGACTCATACGGCGACGAGAGTGCTCGTCAGACGAGACTGTTTATCGTCCACTCACTAGAGCCTCTCGACACTTGATTAGGCAATTTGTCTGCAGAGATCAACCAAAAACTTAATCGCACCTTGCAAATCATCCCTGAACGCACGGTACGTGCAAGTGACAAGTGGGTCTTTCTTGTTTGTATTTCACTAGTGCTTTCAAGCCTTTGCGCGAGTGCAATGGACTTGTCCCTGAACTATGTACAATGTAATATAAATCTGCACCTTTTCAAAATGATAAATTCGACTCATCATCCTGAATAGTAATAGACCGCCTTTATGCGATCAGAAATTACAAAGGTCATACTCGACGCTGTGATTTCTCTGTGAGCCATATCCATCTCTTAGACATGCCTCATGAACTTTCCGATTGGCCACTGGACCGGCGAGCTTCAGTAAGATCGAAACCTGCCGAGAACGTATGACAGCCTCCCGCAATGGCCGACTAGGAGTATATGTCCCATTCATTTGTAGCACATTGTTCTTACTAATGCTTCAAATATATAGATCTCAGTATTGTGTGCTGCCGTAATACATAGAACCACAGAGAAATGATATTCGGCGCGAAATCCGTAAACGCCCGCACTGCCGTGCTCCGGGCTCCGTTGCAAGCTTCGGGAGTTATGCAGGCTCGACGTGGACGAGTCATGGGTAAAGTGGTGTGCGAGGATGCTCCAGAAAAGAAATCTGCTAAGAAAGCGAAAGCGGTGACTCTCAGGTGCGGCACAACTAGGTTCTCTTCTCTTCACTGAAGATGCGGCCCAATATACCTTGCTCCGACGGCGAATCGGCAATGCCTTGATTGCCACGGAAATGGGAGGGTCTATATTTCTTATGAGACTAAAAATTAAATTGTTGCATGCTGTACTGCCGCTGCTGTTCTTACAATGTGATACCTTTACGAAGCCTGCGGCTGTGAGCCAGTCGAGACGTAGTAGAGGTCTGCCTGGAATGGCAGCTGGTGACCATGCAAGCACAGCATAGGCAGGAATACTCGGAGAGATGACTTTGACGTATCCTAACATCTGAAAGATGAGCACTATTTTTTTGGTTGCAGGAGTGAATTCGCCACTCAGGAGTCAATCCAGCAGGAAGTTGAGAAGCTTAGAGCTGAAATGTTCACTATGAGAATTAAATTTGCAAAGCGGGAGGAGTACCAGCCAGCTCAGTACAAGGCGCTTAGGAAGCGTGTTGCCCAACTTTTGACCATTCAAAGAGAACGCACAGTAGCTGAAGGAGTTTCACGCAGAGAGGCCCAGGCTCTCGAGAGACGGCAGAAACAAGAGGCTGGCCTTAGACAATTTTAACTTACTTATAATGTAGAGTTCGTCCCAATGCTTAAACGTGTAATTAGTAAACATTCAATGAATTTCAATAGAATAAATTAGTGATTTGACATTTTTGCCATCATTCATTCGTAATGAAGCGCAGCAAACGCTGCGTTTGCTTGCTTGACATACGCTAACATTTTTGCTGGATCCTTCCTTAGACCACCGGCATCGCATACGCCACTAGACACATCCACCCCATCCGGTTGGGCTATCTTAATTGCTGAAGTTACATTCTCGTCGGTAATACCGCCGGCCAGCAGCCAGCCGAAATGAGAACCTTTTGGTGGCTTTACATTCTGCCAGTCAAATTTGCTCCCACTCCCCCCCTTTAGAGAATCCACCAGAAACCAATCCGGTCTCCTATCTACTAGATCTGGAATTTCGGTTTGTATCTCTCCATCGCTATTAGCATGGACAACGTATATAACCCGCAATCTCTCAGGCAGATTTTTGAATGACTTGCGAGCCTCGTCCCCATGCAGCTGTACGGTGGATATTCCAATTTCCTTTGAAATAGAGTCAATCATGTCTGCATCTTCATCAACAAATACTCCAACTGGAGTGGAACCATTGATTATAGCTTCGTGTGCGATTGATTTCGCAGTTTCCAACGATACGCTACGACCGGCCTTTGGCCAAAGGATCATCCCAATAAAGTCTGCTCCCTTTGAGGCGGCGAACGCCGCGTCCTGCTTGGAAACAACGCCACAAATTTTCACACATTTTTCGCCTATACTTGAAAAAGACTCACAGCAAACTCGGCGGCGATCGCGGGAGCTCCCCTCGTACCCAAAGACTCTTGGAGCTCGCGGTGACAGACGAGACGCCTGGAAGAGTGGTTGGAAGCATACCCGCTGTGGTAGCATACTTAATACGTCCATTACTCGTGCTGTTCTGATACGAGCAACATGAAAATGCGATACAGATGAATAAATTGAATAAAACTCTGGGTAGTTTTATGTATAGGCATTGTGATGCATTCTTCCGAAGTTCGGATATCCGCATCGATGCGCATCCGAGCATATGCTCGAGCACTCTTTGAGATGCAGCGCAGCAGGTGCCCTCATGCACTTTGAGATATGTCAGATCTCTAAGATGGCCAAACGGCACAATTTAATTAAGCTTAGAAAGAAGAAAGAGTTTTAAGAGCGAATCAGGATCATTCGTTGCTTCGCCTAGAAAAGAGCCTTACAAGGCTTCTACAACTGCATGCAGCGCGACCTACGACGACTGAGACCTGGCAACTTAGATACCAAAACGAGATGGGAAAGAAAAATAAATCGATACAAAAAGTAAAAACGTTGAGGAAAGAAGTGGATAAGCACTCAGATGGCGGGAGAAAATCACCGAAATATAAAAACAAGGAGAAGGTCCTTGTGGTTTCTTCTAGAGGAATTACTTTTAGGTACGGCACCAAGTGCATCCTCATGTGAAGCCATGAATGCGTTTTCAAATTAAACGGATTAATTGTAGATTTGTGTTAATTACGACAGGTTTCGCCATCTTTTGTTGGATGTCCTACAATTGCTGCCTCATGCAAAAAAGGATGCCAAACTAGATACCAAATCCGACCGAGGAGTCATAAATGAAGTGGCAGATCTGAACGGATGTTCGTCGGCTCTCTTTTTTGAGACAAGAAAGCACCAAGATTTGTATTTATGGGCAGCCAAGACGCCAAATGGACCTTCGATAAAGTTTCATGTCACGAATGGTGAGTGTCTCGTTGAATCTCACCATGATTATTATTGTCTACAGTACCTCTAGTTTCCACCGGGCAAATATGAGTCCATGAATCATACCTTCACTTTTTTCCTTGGACATGAAAAATAATTCATTGTATACCCTGGCGATGTTCCATGCAGTTCATACGATGGCTGAGTTGAAATTGAGTGGAAATCACCTCAAAGGATCCAGGCCAGTGTTGAGCTTTGGTCCGGGCTTTAATGAGCCCCATTTATGTCTCATTAAGGAAGTACTGTGCCAAATCTTTGCAACTCCCCCTTTGCATCCAAAGCGAAAACCATTTTTCGATCATGTCATTAGTTTTAGTGTAGCAGATGGCAGAATTTGGATCAGGAACTACCAAGTCATACCGGAAAAGAAGGTAGTCAAGGAAGAGGATCTAACCCTGGTTGAAGTTGGACCCAGAGCATCCCTTCATCCAATTAAGATTTTTTCGGGAGCATTTGGGGGTCCCGTACTATATGACAATCCAACATACGTCTCGCCTAACGCGATTAGAGCAGCTTTGAAAAGAGAAACGCAGACGAAATATTCATCCAAGGTGCAGAGCAGGAGGCAAAGGAAGGAACATGAAGCAGCAAACCAGGTGCCAAGGAGTCATCTTGCCGATGTATTCAAGCAATAATTTTATTATTTGGAGCCATACAGTATACACTTACACGTAAAGGTAAAGGTGAAAAATACATAAATATATCTATATACTAGATTCTTCAAACCATTTTCTGTTGCTGTCTCTTTCCAAGACAATCAGAAAATGTTGGGTTATAAGATACGGGATATGCGAAGGAAGAATATTCCATTCGCGAAAATAAAAATTTTGCCTGTAGACTAGATGCGCCTCTTCTTCTTCATGGCTTGGACCATGTCACCACTTGGTGGATTATCTTTTGCCCCTGACTCGGTGGTTGCTACTTCACTCTTGGCAAAAGCAGTCGTGTGCTCGTAGCCTTTTTCCTCGAAAATTTTCTGTATATTGTGCAATTGACTTTCCAACTTGGCCTTCTCTTTTGCATCTTCCTGCGCATTTTGACTTTTCTTGTGGACGCCATTCTTACCCTTTTCGTGTTCCAGATCATCATCATCACCATCACTGTCTTCCAGCATACCAGCACTCCCAACAAAACCAGGGTAGCACTCCTCATAACCATCATTTTCGCCTCCGTGCAATGACGCCAGGCGTTTTATTCTAGCTTCTTTCTCTTGTCGTTTTAGCAACTCCTCCCTAGCAGCAGTCACGTTTCCCAAATCTATGTCCAATACACGAGTGCCTTGGGGAATTTCACTAGGCTGCTTCTGGCAAAGGAGGTCTTCGGTATCAAAGTATCTTGCCCCTTTCCCTGATGGTGTGGGCTCCACCATTTTTCCTTCAAATGTCACTCTCTTTTCTGGAGCATAATCCGTTCCTGCATCTGCAAAGATATCCTCATCGTCATCAGCTGGTTTGACTTGGTTTCTTTCTTCTGATTGGTGGACTACACCATGGTCTTCGGCAACCAGACCAGATGCAGCAGCTTGCTCAATCGGTTTGCGATATCCTTTGTTTTTTGATGTCCCCATCATATATTCCATGATTCTGGCAATTTCTTCGATAATATGGTGTGGCAAACCACAGTTTTGGGCCCCATCAGTTTCAGTTGGGCTTTCCTCTTCTGCCCTCATTCTCATTGTGGGGATCTCGAACTTTGAGTCCTCGTCCTTCATACTGTACAGAAAAGCGGTACGCTTCGTCGCAACCTGTTTCGAAGCTCGCTGATTTTTATCGCGGTGGACAAGTTGTTGCAATGCGGTCATCACAGCTTGCCCAATCTTGCCACTTGTAGGTACCTCTAACCTGCTATAGGTATGCTCATCAAGTGAAATATTCGGTCGCATGGCATGTTCCTCTTCCTTGGTAAAATTTCTCTCCTCTATCCTCAAATTTTTCTTTTCTCTCTCAGCCCTTGCCTGAGACAGAAGCGCATAGTCGAGGCCTTTAACCAAGTGTGTATGTTCAATGTCTCCTCCAAGGTACTTAGATTCCTCCAAACTCACAGCAGACAAGTCTCTTTCGGGAATAATGCAATGAGGAGCATTCGCATCATTTTCAGCTTGAATTCCCACCATACCCCGTCGGCGCTCCTCGGCACGGTCGCGATATACATATCCTTCCTTGGAGGACCCACCCTTCTCCTCGTGACCAATACTCTCTGGCCCAAACTTGCTATGTCTATGTTCTTGTTCTGCCTTACTCCTCTTTTTCTTTTTTATGTTCTCATTCTTTGCCGCATGACTATGAGAAGTCGCCAAGAGCTTGCGAAAGTCGTCATTTGTCAGACCTGATTGGTTGAAGCTTGACCCGTTTGCATCCATTACAGCTACGACCCCAGCTGGGGACTGGAAATAATTATCCGACTTTGAGTACTTTTTCAAAAAGTAACTAAACTCAGAATAACTCAAGAGTAGCACTTGGAGACTCCCCTACGCAAATGCACTGCATTGTGGCAACGAAACACTTTGATTCATTTTTTTGATCGATATCATCTGATGATGATCATCCTATGATGCATCATGCATAGATGCAGAATTTTGGAATGCCTCCAAATTGAAGGCTTCAATTGAAGTTTTAAAGCTGCAAATTTGCAAAGCGGTCGGGACCGCTTGCTGCTGGATCATCCATATCGGATATCGAGCGATCGATGGCCATGCGGATGCATCCAATTCCATCGATTTTTACTCTAGGAAACTCTCGTTTGCAGAAGAAATTATATTTACATATCTGTGTGTATATGTGCTTGTGTGAACCGTGGTAGCCGGTGACATAGAATATTCGTTAGGCGTTGCTGCCGGCCAAGCTGGAACGGACTAAACTGCCAACATGGGTAAGTATGCCATCAACGGGAAAGGGGAAAAGTATAGAATTGTATTTTTTTGCATTATCAGGACTGATCCTCCCCTTAGTGTTCTTAGTCTAGAATGCAAGAAGCTTGGTCGTTGATTCCAACTTGCTGTTGACTGCAGTCGCTAGGCAATTCCCTGCTCCATGGTTTGCGGATAGCATAGACTTTGGGAATCGAGCACTGCGTAAAGTTATACCTCCCATGGTTGGAGTCGGCGCAGGCATTGCCGTGGTAAGTAATTCCTGAGTAGAAGCTTCACACTGACAAGCACGTCCAACTTTAAATCGAGTTTGTCGTCGTTCAAGCAAAGATGGCAACAATAAAATCCATTTTTAAGTAATGAAGCGATAGTATTCACCTACTTATCTAACCATTTAATGCAGAGAAGGGCCCTTTCGGCCAAGCAGTCTCCCCTTGCTGTCGTCCAAGCAGGTTTTAGTTGCTTGAAGCATGAATATCGACTCAAACTTGGCAAGCTTCTAATGGATGAGAACAGCTCGGGACCGTTGGTTGCCTCGCTTATGTTTCTATTAATTATTGCAGTAATTTTGATTCGTTGGTGGCGGAAAGACAAAGTGCTTTTGCTGGATTTTGAATGCTTCAAAACCCAAAAAGAGAAGCATGTTTCCTACCAGAGGTTTGAGCAAGGGTCAAGAGATTCTGGCTTTTTCACGCAAGAAGCTTTGGATTTTCAGACTCGGATGCTAAGCAAGAGCGGTCTTTCTGAAGAAACGTGCTTTCCGACGGGCTTACACAAGGATCCGCCTGTTTCGACAATGGCGTTGGCTCGCCAGGAGGCTGAAGAAGTAATTTTCTCTGTTGTTAAGAGCCTGTTTGAGAGAACGGGTCTAAGGCCTCGCGACATTGATGTCGTAGTTGTAAATTGTTCGCTATTTAATCCAACTCCTTCTTTGTCAGCCATGATTGTGAATAAATTTAAAATGAGAACCAATGTGGAGGCGTATAGCTTGGGAGGTATGGGTTGTTCAGCTGGTATCATTGCAATTGGACTGGCAAAGAGGCTGCTTACTTCGCTAGATAGGAAGGGATATGCCCTTGTTGTATCTACCGAGAACATAACGCAAAACTGGTATCAAGGGAACGAGCGCTCAATGCTGATTCCAAACACAATTTTCAGAATGGGGAGTGCTGCCATGATTTTGACCAACAAAAAATCTGAGTCTGCAAGGGCGCTATATGAATTGGAACATGTTGTGCGCGTCCACCTTGGGGCCCAAGATGATGCATTTTCTTGTGTATATCAAAGAGAAGACTCGCAAGGGAAAATTGGTGTCGAGTTAAATAAGGACCTGGTCAAGGTAGCTGCTAGGGCTATGGAAGCCAACCTTACGAGACTGGGTCCACTTGTTCTTCCGTTGGGAGAAAAACTGGCGTTTGCACTCAACTGGTTTGTGAGAAAAATACTTAGAATGAAGTATCCAGCATATATACCAAAGTTTAGAAAAGCTTTTGATCACTTCTGCTTGCATGCTGGTGGTAGGGCTGTCATCACAGGCCTCAGTAAACAGCTCGGTCTTCCCAAAGAGAAGATGGCCCCATCTGCCAACGCCCTTCACTGGTACGGTAACACATCCAGCTCCACTGTTTGGTACAGTTTTTCCTTCATTGAGACATTTCAGGGAGTATGCAAGGGAGATCGTGTGTGGCAAATCGGCTTCGGTTCCGGGTTTAAGTGCAACAGTGCAGTTTGGAAAGCACTGAGACGAGTGAAGCGCACACACTCTGTTTGGGAGCACGTGATCGGGCGTGAGGATCAAGCAGTGGACACAATTTTGAAAATTGAGGAGCTATCTGCACGCGAGAGAATCGAAAAGCAGAAGAAAGGAGGTAATCGGGACTAGTATTTGGTAGTTGTTGTTTTTCTTGGCTCGGTAGGCCCAAGTCTTGCTATTATTCTTATTACAACATTTTTTTTGGAAGAAAGCACCAGAAGCACGTCTTTCATCTCACAATAGATCTACATGTTGGCCTGCTCTTATTCCCCGGGCTTTAATGCCCTTGCTATCGACGTAGACATGTTGGTACAATGATTCCATAGGTGGATATGGATCTGACTTTGCCTTCTCCACTGCTTCATCAATCTCCTTCTTGATACTTTTCTCGATCGCCTTCAATTCAGGTGCTTCGCACATTTCATTATCCAGCAAAAGCCTGCGGACATGTTCAATCGGGTCCCGTTTCTGCCTCATGCTACTGATTTCATCACGTGTCCTGTATGTGCTGCCCGGATCTGACATGGAATGCCCATGGTATCGATAGGTGTCCATTTCAAGAATCATCGGCCCTTCTGCAAGTGCATGCTCTTTAGCATATTTAAACGCTTGCTTAACAGCTAGAACATCCATTCCATCGACCTTCATTCCTGGCATATAGTCTCCCCTGGTGTAAAATGCAGATGACTTGGCAGCCCTCCATTCAGCTGTCCCCATACCATAATGATTGTTTTCACAGACGAAGAGGCAGGGAAGATTCCACAGCGCTGCAATATTAAAAGCTTCAAATACCTGCCCCTGGTTCGCAGCTCCATCTCCGTACATGGTTATGCCAATGCTGCCATCGTCAAGATATTGATGGGCAAATGCTAACCCTGCTCCAACAGGCACCTGAGCACCAACAATGCCCTGTCCTCCATAGAAATTGCCTTCTTTGGTGTACATATGCATCGAACCTCCTTTCCCTTTGGAGGCACCCGAGTACTTCCCCATGAGCTCAGCAATAACTTCAGCGACGGAGCCTCCCCTCGTGAGGTAGAGAGCATGATCCCTGTAAGATGTGATGATGGAATCCATCAAAGTCAACGAGGCATTCATGCCAACAGCAACAGCCTCTTGGCCATCATACAGATGACAAAATCCACGGATTTGCTTAGCTTTGTATAGCATATCAGCAGTGATTTCCATTCGTCTCATTCTGTACATGTCTGTAAAAAATTGGAGCAACTCTTCCTTGTTTGTGGTGACTGTTGTCGACGGACCATCACATTGATGTGTTTTGAACGCGTTCACCTGCACACAACCAAAAGGTTAAATCGGTAAACAGGTTTTTTTTCACTCTCCGTTACGCATTTATCATCATGTATTGTGTCAGATAGGACGAACGATTTTGTCAAGTCCTCCTTTCACAATGTCAGGGAAAAAGAAGAGCCGAAAGCACGCCAGTAAGGAAACCACAAGCTGTCAGGTTTGGCCCAGTGCGCAAACCCGAACCCCGTAGCATTACCCAGATTTTCTGCGTGTGTAGGGTCTCATGTTCTTTTCTCGAGTTGGCAGATCTATTCTCCCAAGAAAACGAATGAGATTGAGCAAGCCCTCGACGACCTCGGAAAAGGGGAAAGGGCCGAGTTCATGCACCAAGCTTAAAGCCCAAAGGCAATGGACAGAGTGCCACAAACCGCATTATTGAACAAAAGTGCACTATCTACGTTATACCCAGTACAATCATCAATCTCACCTCCACGGTCAGCTCATCGCCCTGAGCGCTAGACATCCATCGCTGGAGTAGGGCTCCTCGCCCTGCAGGCTGAGACCCGCTGACTCTTTTCACTGCCGCTCGAAGCATGATGACCTATTCCGTTCAAATATATATATTTTTATATTCAATTTCACGTACTACTTGTACTACCCGGGCAGTGGCATGTGGACTTGAGAATCCGAAGCAAGAAGGATCTATTTTGCCTCTCATGGTGATCACCGTTCAATGGTCTCCTTGCGCAAAGGTGCGTCTGTCTTTGACATATCTCTGGCTGACTCGGCCATCGGACGATAAAATTTTATTTTTGGTTACTTTAATTTGTGGGTAATACATTTTGTGTTCATCGCGTGCTCGATTGGCGAATGATGGCTTATTCTACTACCGCTCCAGTAATTCGCGTGGCACATCCCCGGGCAGGACGAGTACAGCAAGCCGCTCGTCGAGTGTACGCCAGCAGAGTGCAGTTAGCAGCCTCTAGATTTTCGAGTTCGTATTCTAGAAACGTGATAGTGCGAGCTGGAGATGCAACATCTACAGGTATGATGGGTGTCCGACTCGAGTTCCTTCCGCACCTCATCACAACTTAGTTTCGTGGTGCTTCAACGTGTTGAGCGCTCGTTAGGACTCGGATGTCACGTTATTTTATGTTTAAAGGGGAATTAAATAATCATCACGTGGCAAAGTATGAGACATCCGTTGCACGTTGCGTGTCGAGGGTCGGATAACGTGTGTCGTCGCCATCTTCTCCAACGGGCCACAGGGGCGTGCTTCAACCAATATGTCCCAATGGATGGGGGGCTTGGTGGGAGATCTCCGATCTAGATGGGGTGTCCGGGGTGGGTACGAACCCGCACGTTGAACAGTCTCCTCTTGTTGGACGCATGTTTTCAAAAGCTTGGCCAGTCGTGTAGACTTTTTTGTTTATTGAATTTGAGAATATTAACATTATGTCATTCTGATACGATCCGTTTCCTCATCGCAGGAGCTGGTGCTGTGAATGATTCCTCCTGGGAGGAAGTGGTCCTCAAGTCATCCGTGCCGGTATTGGTTGATTTTTGGGCTCCGTGGTGCGGTCCATGCCGAATGATTGCCCCCATTATTGATGAAATTGCACAAGAGTATGGAGACAAACTCAAGGCGGTGAAGCTGAACACGGACGAGAGTCCAACTGTTGCAACAGAATATGGGATCAGGAGCATTCCCACAGTCATGGTGTTCAAGAATGGCCAAAAAATGGATGCAGTGATTGGAGCCGTACCAAAATCAACCTTGATTCAGACTATTGAGAAATACATGAACTAAAGAGCGTCGCTCTAGTCGGCGGAAAGTGATGCCTTTCACTGTTGTTGGAGCTTCTGGATATGTGTGTGTGTGTGTGGATGCTGGGTTTTGTAGCGACTAATCAAGTGTAAGTGTCACTAATTGGAATCAATACAAGAGAAATAAATAGACGCAAATTAGATGCACTAGTCCACTCTGTCCGTGCTTCTACCTTTCCGTAAGCCACTGCCAGAATCCAGTGTTGGGTGGTTTTGTGAAAGTAACACTGCCAGAAGCACAACAATCAGCCCCCCAACCAGGGCACTAAAGGACATGCCACCAGGAGACCGAACTTGAGCCCAGCCGTAAAGACCGGTGCGTGACACAAGAATAATATCCATGTATCCATCCAAGTTGAAATCCGTGGAAATCAATGCCTGGGTTGGTCTCTCAGGCAATTCCCCTGACCAAAGCTCCCTACCATGTTCAGTCACAAGGGACATCCTGGCACAGCCTGCTGCCAAAATAACAGAGGGCATTGCATGCCTCCTCAATTTATAGGAAGAAAACGTTGGAAAACATTCATTGTCTTCTTTATCTTCGTCATAGTCATAGTCATCCATGTCAAGATCGACAAACGGATGTCTCGCCTTCCACCACATCCCACTTTCCGAGCTCCACAACTTGGTGCCACGATGGTCGTAAGAAGTTACCTCTCCTCGACTATTAAAGAATGCGACATTCATATGTTGATGCAAGGAATTTTCGGAGTAGTGACCGTGCTTTCTTGGAACTGGCAGCGCGATCGGAGGGGCAATATCAATTGAGGTCTTGGCATTGCGTTGCCATAACGCTGAGCAGATAGTGCCATTAAACAGATGCATCCGAGGTGGAATTCCAGACGTCACGCTTGCCATGCACGCGCTCATTTTTTCATGACCTGCTTGATGACGTGCTACGTCCAGCTCGACTCCTCCAGGGTTCGGGAGACCTCCTGCAAATGAGAACAAAGACGATCATGGCTATCGATTCAAATCATATCCAGTCCACACAAACCATGTTGCACAAAGTGTCCTTCTCTGTGAAGCACCACATCGCAAAACAGATACACACTTCAATAGCTCGTTTTTGAATTTGATAAACACACCTTTTACGTGAATATGGTCCGGGATGCCGTCACCATTAATGTCTGCGTGCAAAACCTGGGGTTGCAGGGCAAGACGGCACACTGGCCTGCCAGAGTACATGTGGATGATCTCAATCCCATCTTCCACATGAGCAACCACGACATTAGGTGGACTTTTAACATGTTCTTTGGCAACGCTTTGCTTTTCCTGCAAAAAAAGAATGGTAATGACTTGCTGTGAACTTTAGATGACAATGCCTTGGCAACACCTTTCATCTTTTGATTTTCATCTTTTACCAGAAAACAGTGGCTACGCACCTGCAGACCCCATTGATGATGAATCCCTGGTGGACGATTCACTTGCTCTTTGTGACTAGAAGTTGATGCCAACCTCTGCCTCTGCGCTCCTTGATGCTTTTTATGCTTGTGAAAATGTGCCAGGTATAAGGCACTATCCTCCTTGTCAAACCATCTGGACGGAACAAGACACGAAATGATGCATAACAGATGATGCACCTTGTACGTCATTCAATAATCTTCCTACATGTATAGAGCATCAATATAAACAGAAAGAGCGCCATCACACCTGTGTGGAAGGGTCTGCAATAGTGACTCCCTGTAGTCACGGCATGATCTTTCCCCATAGTGTACGCCCTCTTGCAGTTGTGATATCGCTCTCTCGGAATATGCAGTCGATAATCCAGCCTCGGTGATAGAGCTGAGGTCTTTATGGAAATCTTCAGGTTGGTGTTTCCACAGGAGATTGCCAGAATTTCCAGAGAAGGCAAAATAGGAAACATGCCTTGACTTTGTTCTGGGGTCACCATCAACTTCCTCCAGGCCATTGGACTTTGCCCTACCTTTTGCGTGTCGCTCCTCCTTCCCCTCCTTCTCTATCGTCTGATCCAATTCATAGTCATCAACATCTTCTCTGTCTTTTCCGACTTCCCTGGCACTCACAACCACCATTCCCTGCTGGCCCTCGGACATCGTGTGCGACGTTACGACGATAGCAACGTCCTCGTAGTAGCCATTTTTCAAAATCTCGGGTATCTTTACTTTCCATTTTAGATTAAGGTTCGAGTCCAGTGTTGCAACATGGCCGTCCGAAGTCACTATAGCCACAACCTGCTTTCTAGGCTTTCGAACCAAGTCTTTTCGGGGTTTTGAGAGAGACCCGATGCCCATCGCGACCACCTTGACATCTCGATCAGTCTCTTCTATCTCAAATAGTGAATTAATGGTGATTTCTGTCAGAATAAGTGCAGGAGCGAACCCGTCACCGTGCTTCCTCGGGGCCGCAAGAGCGATCCGTCCTTTCGGTGTCACCGCCAGAAACTCTGGCTTTCCATCACCATTTAAATCAGCCTGCGAATTAACTTATATTATTTTTTTGCATGTAGTCGAAAAATAGAAACAATACATGCTTTCCTTCGTCTTCACGTACCGAGACTGGCTCAGGCAAAGTCAAAAGCCCATCGTACTCCTGCTGATGATCGAATGGTAAATACCTGCAGCATATTGGTACAGCATCGTATAACTAATGTATATATACACTTTCCATGATTGCGCACGGGGCGCAGCCGACAAACAGCGATACGAGACGCACCATGACTTGCGGAACGTAATCGGGCCATCACTACGCAAGCTGATGTAAACAGCACAAATGGAAAGAATCAATATTCCAACGTCTCTTTTATACATGGATAATACATGTATGAGAATTAGGGAGAACTAAAAATAAACACGGAGAAAAAACTTCACACCACACTGCATATTGTTCGTGCACATGTAAGTGCTATAGCATCCACTAAAAAATGGCCAATTTCTAGAAGCTAGCGAGCACTAAATTTAGTGATTTGTCATATACATATATACAGTATTGCGAAAAAAGATAACTCCGGTTTTTATAAGCGCTACGGGGTAGGCAAAAGTGAGATAACCCAAATCATAAAATTGGCTTATTTGCATCAAATTGCCGCTTTTTAATCATGTAGAGGTAGCAGAAGTCATGGAAACGAATCTCACATTGATATAGATGCTTGTGAGTGCGTAGAGAGCCTTCGTTGGTAGTCAGGCATGAGATGGGCCCCACCACCAACCACCAACCAGGTGCTTCAATCAGACATGGATGTTAGATGTTAGAATCTTACTTAGAATCTTACATCTTAGAATCTTACTTAGAATCTTACATCTTTAACGTGGTCCTACGGCCCGTCCTTTGACAGCCTCCCCACGTGATATATTTTTGTTTCCCTTGTGACATAGTCTTTGGCCCTTGAAATAAGCTTCCTCCATCGGTGTTTCACAAGTCAAATTTTCCTTCAAATAAAACTGGAACTCCTTATCTTGTTCAGTCCCTTGTTCCTCGGTTAGGTCAACAATCAATGATTCGTCGGACCAGCTTTTGGTTTGCTCTCTTTGATTCTCAGAGTGTACATATTGCGTCAATTGCGCACCGCGGAAAACGTACTCCCCAGCCTCCTCCAAAGCCCTGATGACAACCTTGTCCCTTTTGTGAGGCTTTCATTCTCCTTTGTGACACCAATAACCCTAGCTTTTGAGCAAGCGGACCATTGTATGAATGCTCTTGCTTTGTTGCTGTTATAGAATTTCGCATATTTGGTGCTGGAGCCTGACTTATTATTTGTTTTCAGAGTCTTCAGACTGTGCCGATCTTTGGGGTCAGGCTCAGAACCATAAATGTCCTGAAATTCTTTGTGTTTCTGCACTTCTCCTCCATCTGTCCCTTCCACTACTAAAGGAAGCGGCATCCATTCGAGATTATTGAATAACCTGGTGGGCAATCGATGATTTTTTACAATACCTCGTCGACATAGGGCAGGGCACAGGGCACAGGGCACAGGGCACAGGGCACAGCGCACAGGCTACAGGCTACAGCGCACAGGCTACAGGCTACAGCGCACAGGCTACAGCGCACAGGCTACAGGGTACAGGCTACAGGGTACAGGGTACAGGGTACAGGGTACAGGCTACAGGGTACAGGGTACAGGGTATAGAGGGTATAGGGTATAGGGTATAGGGTATAGGGTATAGGGTATAGGGTATAGGGTATAGGGTATAGGGTATAGGG